>CM068547.1:8768749-10169887 GCA_035048495.1 Euptelea pleiosperma | reverse complement strand
ATCGGTGTGTCACTTAACCAAGGCTCTCTCCAAATATCTATCCTCTGGCCATCACCAATGATCCAAGCCAAATGGGGCCTCGTAGCAATGAGTGCCCATTTTATACCCAGCCATATAAATGAACGCTTGTGGTATTGGATTAGATCCCCAGATTTCGAAGTGACTTTTTGCCTCAAGAAAGCAGCAAAATCATCGTTGTCATTCAACATTTGCCAATCTAACTTCATTAGCATTGCTAAATTGATCTCCTTGATTTTCTTCAGCCCAAGACCCCCTTCAATGATGGGTTTACAACAATTCTCCCACTTCACTGTAACTTATCTACTTGTAGCTGGAGTCCATGTCCAAATAAAATTCCTGATAACCTACTCACACAATGTTGATATAGAAACATGCCACTTATAGATGGACATGTTAAATATGGGGATACTATTCAAAATAGATTTGGCAAAGGAAAGCATGTATATGTCACATGACTCCAATCTTATTGTTTATACTAGGGAACTTTTACATGGATAAGTATGCCCTTACGCATACAGGGTATTCACAGAGCTACCTTGACAGCACTCCCCCTCAAGTTGGTGCGTTGATATCTATCATGCCCAACTTGCTGAGCCACGTGTATAGCTGATGACTAGGGACTCCCTTAGTGAATACATCTGTCACCTACTCTTCAGTCTTCACAAAAGTACAAACTTCCTTGGTAACAATCATCTCTCATATGAAGTGTCTGTCCACTTCAATATGCTTTACTCAATTGTGCTGAACTAGATTATGGGCAATACTGATTACTACCTTGTTGTCACAACAAGCTCACCAAGCCAGTAACAGGGAATCTTAGTTCATCCACTAAGATCAACCACAACATCTTGCACAAGCCATGATCCATAGCTCGAAACTCAGCTTCTTCACTGAAACGAGCAACCGCAGGTTGCTTTTTGCTTCTCCATGTCACATGGTTGCCCCAAACAAATGTGCAATACCCTAAAGTGGATCTTCTATCATCCTTGGCACTTACCTAGTTACATCAATGTATAGCTCCACTCTCATGTGACTGTTTTTCTTGAAGAAAAATCCCCTACCAGGGGAGGATTTGAGATGCCTCAAGATCATGTGTGCTGCCTCCAAGTGGAAATCTCTAGGTGAGTACATATACTGGCTGATAACACTAACAGCATAAACAACACCTGGTCTGGTAAAATAGAGATATATCAACCTCTCGACTAGTCTCTGAAAGTTCTTAATGTCCTTCAATAACTCACCACTTGCTTTACCCAGCTTGTGATTCTGTTCTATAGGGGTGTCCAGTGTCCACATGCATGGCCCCTAATTTTCCAATATTCTTTAGTAGATCAAGACATACTTCCTTTGAGAGATGAAGATCCCCTGACTTGATCTTGTAACCTCTATACCCAGAAAGTACTTTAAAGGTCTCAGATCTTTTGTCTCAAACTCGCCAACTAGATCTAGATGCTTCTTTAGTTTTGCTACTTCTTCAACATCATTACACATCACAATGATGTCATCCACATCAACCGCGCGGCCCTATGACATCAACATTTCTCTAGATGTCTGCCAGTTTGTTCTTCAAGTGATGGCTCTAATACAAAGTTAAAACTAGGGCTTGATTAGGTTTGGTTCTAAAGGTTTGAAAGAGATAAGAGAGGAAAATGAGAGCATGAGTATGTCACATGACTCCAATCTTATTATTTATACTAGGGAACGTTTACATGCACAAGTATGCTCTTACACATACCGGGTATTTACAGAGCTACCCTAACAACACCCGGGAGAGCTACGCAAGGATCGGTTGCCTCATTTGGTCATGGCTCAAGTTAGGTCCTGATGAGTGCATTGTAGGCCTTAGTGCCTTCAATGTTTGATTGGCATGCAGGGTGCCTCGAGTGATAGGCTGGTCTCACTAAAGAGGAGGTATTACAAAGAGTCACACAGTATGGGACTTGGCCAAGTTGGCACGACCATGACAAGATGGTATTAAAGCTTGGTAATGGTACCATGTAGTTGAGGTGTGGATGCTAGGTATCAGTTATGGGGTGGAGTTGGTACCAGAACAAGAGATGCAACCAGTATCTAGGCATTCGGGACTATCATGGAGCATGTGCTAGGTATTGGTGTCGCGCTTGAGGTAGGATAACAAGTATGAGGGTTGGTATCAGTAACGAGAGAGGCGAGTTGATATCAGAGGCGGAGCACGACATCAATGTTGGAAGCGCGGATGTCAAAGGGAACACGGATCATCCACTTGCTACGTAGGAGTATCAGGTGGTAAGGTGAAGGGTCTAGGTGATGTCAGTGTTTAGGGATCAACTAGGGGTTCGTGTCGAAGCACAAAGTAGGAAAGCAAGCATCAACATAGGGGTAGGGATGCTTGCATGAATGGGCTCAAGCCAAGCCAACTATCATGGAGGTGCTCTAGGGGTCAGGTGTTGGTTTGGGTTGAAACTTGGGTTGTAAGTAGGAGATGACTCGGGGTGAGGCTTCATAGTGGTTGCTTGGTTGAAGATGTTCGTTGCTACAGAGGTATGGGACGAAGTAGTGACCAGCAAGCTTGTTCGTAGGGAGTGATATTGGTCGCGACTGAAGGTGAAGGAGCAATGCATGTTGTCTTTGGGGTGCTTTGTTGTTTGAAGGTGAAGTGTTGTGATGCAAGACCAATATAAGGCCTTAAAATGGTCAAGAACAAAGAAAATGCAAGTCCAAAAGCCTGAAGCTCAAAAATGTGAAACAGACTGTAAGTAAACACGAAGCAAAAGAGCAAGAGAAGGAGAAGACAATGAAGACCTCGTGTACATTCAAGAAGGATGTGTAGTCATGGCTTGAGTGGGGGAGATATACAGAAGGGAGCATATAGGGTACAGGCTTGGTATGAACGGAGACAACAGGGCAACTTGTGTTCAGAGTCTAGATGCACGTGAGAGCAAGAAGAGTGCAAGGGAAGTCCTCAAGGTGGAGGCAGCATCAACCCAACAAACCTAGGAAAGCTAGAATAACATGTGGAGACTGGTCTGTAGCACACCGTTTTGAAAAGAGCAAGCCACCTTATTTTAAGTCCTCGTGGTGGAGAGGCATCACGCCTTTAGTTGCGTACCAAGGGTACATGCCAACCCTCAACTCAGCTGCTCACAAATTCTCACCGACATTCCAGGAAGGAAGTATAGGTACCACTTGCACTCGTGCGACAACAACGGCTTACAAAAAGAAGTCCGAATGGAGAGGTAGAACATTGTCGAGGACGAAAATGAATTGAGTGGGAGAGCTTGTCATTATCAACTCCCTACGTGACAATGAGTAGGTGCACAGGAGTGACCGAGCAAGGTGCATGTCATGGCCCAGGTATGCATGGGTCAACTTGGGAGTGAATATCAAGAAGCCTTGTTTTGTATTTTTCCTTGGTTTGGGACAAGGCTTGACCAACGCGAAAGTCACTCCCGAGCCAAACCCACCTAGTGCGATTTTGTCCCAAGCAAGTTATACCTTTCTAAAAAGCTCTTGGGACAAAGAGTTGAGTGGAGCAGACGGCACGAAGATCAAAGGTGTGTGTTGGAAATGAAGGCCCAGTATGATTGGCTTCACGTTTTATCATTCCCTGCTCCCAAGTGCTCAAAAGTTCAGTATACTCCTTAAGGGAGGAGGTGGTGTCTGCCCTGCCCCATGGCAAGTGTAGATCCATTGTGAGGACAGCCCCAAGGTGACTTGGAGTCGGGCAAGGGCATTGCCTGGACCTAGAAGGCCGGCAATGCAGGCATTCCATGGCCCAGAGACTACTAGTGTTGTTTATTGTGTAGCGCGCTATGTGCTAGTGCATTGGTCGAGTGGGACAGAGTGAGCTGTCTCGAGTGCTCCTAGACCTCGGTTAGCTCTTGTGGGATCACATGGTGCATGCAAGGCATTGCTTGGACGACATAGTGTACCTTGGTCGGGTGGGACAGAGTGAACTATCTTGGCTGCTCCTATACCTACGTTGGCTAAAGTGGGATCGTGTGGTGCATGCAAGGGGCTTGTGGGGAGGGAACCAGTGGATTCGTGGGTTGGCGACTTGTCTTGGTATATAGCTTAGTACTTGAGAGCACTACGCAAGGATCGATTGTCTCAGATGGCTTAGGTTACGTTCTGAGGAGTGCATTGTAGGCCTAGGTGCCTTTAGTGTTTGGTACGCATGCAAGGTAGCGCGAGATAGGCTGGCCTCGGTACAGGGAAGGAGGTATTGCGAGGCGCCATACGGTTGAGGACTCGATCAAGCCGGCACAACCGTGACACCCAAATAACCTAATAAATGGGAGTTGAGCAAGTCGAGCACCCAAAACCATAATCGTGCCCGATACCCTTACAGGCGACCCATACAGACTACATGTCTCCTACAACCAAATAAGGGAAAAGCCTATCTTCCTCAAAAAAGTTGACAAGTTTACATCTGCACCTTCCAATTAAAACTACACAGCCACTGAAAAATAATGAAAAGTAACATTTCTCAAAAGAACATATGTAACATACCTCTGGTTTGATTATCGCCATATCACCTTCTGACATTTGACAATAACCTCCAAATGTGAAAAAGTACGAGAAAAGAGCTCTAAAAAAATGTACAATCTTGCACCTCCAAATTCAAATATTTGAGAGTAGCAAAGTAAATGGAAGCTTTCCCCTCGTCAAAAGGTCGTGGTTGTTATGTGGGTACAGACCCTTTACCAATGCTACCCAAAATGGCACATTTCCCAATCCCATGAACATGACCATCAGCATTTCTTCTCTGAAAAGTTTCTTTAAATCTCGGCAATCTGCTCATAGATAAGGCAGAAAGAACATCGCTGTGATGCAATAAGATATCATACTCAAGTGATGCAAGAGGTAGTATATAAGGTCTCAGAATCGTTATCTGTACATCACCTACCTAACAAGTAAACAAGTACATAAATAAAAGACAATGAATGAATTTGTGTCCAATAATAAGCTTCAATTTCGAACAGATGAAAAGCTTGAAAGCAGAACAATCAATAGTTACGTTAGAGAAACTAATGCAGGAAGTTTCTGATTTCATAGTGAACAAAAAACTTAAACGCTCCAACTCCAATTCTACAAACAGTTAGCCATTTACAAAAAGGAACTTCAAAATCACAAAACGTCTACCCAGAACCGAAAAGGAGGAATACAGTTAAAGTAACAGAAACTGATAAAAAACACCATTAAACAACCAATTCAAAACACTCACACGGACTCAAATCTTACCTAACACTAGCCTTCAGAATCGACCAACTATGAAATAAACTCAAAAAATATCAAGATAAAAGACCCATTTTGTCCTAAAGAAAACTACAGCGTAAGGTAAACAGAACAAGACGAAGCTCCGCACATACCAAACAACAGCCAACCACCTTGATAACAAAGTTTCAGTTGCAAGGTGCCAATTTATACGGGAACCATATATTAAACTGCATTTAGGCCGGCCATAATTTTCAGGAGTGAAGAGAACATGTGAGTTACGCGCTCATCTCCCACAAACACATTGAGCGCTTTTGTAAATGAATTCCAGCCCTAATTAGCTTGCCCAAAAGAGATTAAAAATTATTTTTCGTAGTTTATAACAGGTTACACTTTCGGCGGGCAACTTAAAATTCATTCACAAACAGAAAACCCACCAAAATTTCACTATAAGCCACTCTTCCAATTCAACAAAATAAAGAAACCCATTATACCCCAAAACACGAAAAATCAACAAAAATTCAAAAACTCAAACAGACCCTAACCCTCATCCCAATAACAAATGCTTACCCAACAGAACCTGAAATTCGTAAAATAAAATAAATTTAGTCCATTCCCGCAAAAATTAAACTCGACCCAGATCAGATAATCCACTTTAGATCAAAAACCATGTTTCAGAACATTAAATGAAGGTCTAGAATTACTATTTCTATGTTGAAAATAATCCGAAGAACTAAAAGAGAAGAAAACAAATTGATAGAAAATATGAACGTTAGGTACCTGATGACAGAGAGAGATGACAATGTGGTCGAGAGTTGAAGGAGAGAGCGAAACGAGGGGCTTTGAATTTGCAGAGATTTGGCGGTTGACACAGACGAACGGATAACATGAGAGAGAGAGAGAGCTGACTCAGTGGGGAAAATGCGGACAAGGATCGTTTCTAGGGTTTCGATCTGGGGCTCTGCTGCCGTGTGTCCCGTGGTGTGCTGCGTCGCTATCTAACGCACGTGAGCATCCGCCAAACGAACTGCCACGCGTGAACCCTCTTATAGCCGTCTAGGGTTAGGTAAGCTGTCAATGGATTGGGTTGACCTGATCCGGTCGACTGGTTCGGTTCTGGATCCAAGAATCATGAAAATTTCACATATTTTTGAGTTATACGAATTATTCAAAAAATAATTTTTTAAGAGGAAATTAAAAATTATTAATAAAAAATTCCCAAATAATTAACGAAATTTGAGTTTGTAGATGCTTTGAGAATGCACGTGTTTACGTAGATGTCACATAGAAAACTTAAAACTATGTAGAATACTTAAAGGAAGGGCAACGATGCATAGTCAGCACTTGGGTGACACAAGAGATGTAGAATTGGAGGTCGAGAAATAAGTTCGCAGAATATGATATTGACATCATAAGGGGCAATGAAGGTGCATTGTTGACTTCATCCCTTCGTCGACATGAGACGTTGACATCAGACGTCTATGCATAGTCATGCCTTGGGGACTAACATACTAAGAAAGAAGAGTACACGAATGAATAGCTAATACTTATAACCAATCACTATGGTTATAAGTGATATGTCACTTCCACATAGAACGAAGGTATTTCAGTCATTTTGTCTCTAGACCCAAGTCTATAAATACCCCCATAGAGAAAGGAAAGAGAGACATTTTCCTGAGAGATGAATCTCTGAAAAAATTTAGATGCAGAGGGTTTTTTATACAGAGGATGAGTGGTAAATCTGGACCACTCATCTCAACCTTTTCAAACCTCGACTTTAACCACAGTTAACAATGCTTTTTTGCTTTACCCCCTTACTTTATTGATGTAATTTGCATCTCACCCAATGTTTTCAAAATATTTGCGTCTCACTCTTTGACCATGGTCAACGTCCTTGACCATAGACGGTCTTCGAATGGATATCCCAATATTTTTTAAATGACTATAATGACCTTGGGTGAGATGCAACTATTTTAAAAACATTGGGTGCGATGCAAATTGCATCAATAAAGTAAGGGGGACAATCAAAATATCCTTATTTTTTAGAATTTTTTTTCTTTTTTTTTATGATTGTGAGCTCAAAACCTTTCTTCATTTACTTTTGGCACAACCGTAGGTGGACCTATAGACCAAAAATTAATCTGATTGTTACTTTTTAAGCATTGGATTAGAGTCATTTTCCCGGCTGTAGAATTTGAACATTATTTGGGGTACAAAGATCCAATGGTTGAAATCACTAATCAGGCTGATATTTGGTATGTAGCTCCACCTAGCGATGGGCCCAACATCCGTACGGTTAGTGACCTCTAAGAGTGTGCCATGTGGCTCATATTGTGGTCCTTCGTCATCATTGATGAGGGACATTAGCGTGCTTAACAACCTGTGAAGGTGAGTTCCTTTTATAGTTCACAATCCTAAAAAAGAAACCTGAAAAAAAAAAGATTTTTTGCTTGTCCCCCTTACTTTATCGACGCAATTTGCATCACACCCAATGTTTTTAAAATATTTGCATCTCACCCAAGGTCATTATAGTCATTTAAAAAATATTGGGATGTCCATCCAGAGATAGTCTATGGTTAACACGGTCAAAGGGTGAGACGCAAATATTTTGAAAACATTGGGTGAGATGCAAATTGTATCAATAACGTAAGGGGGTAAAGTAAAAAAGCCCTAAATTTTTTTCTATGTTAATACTATATTATTTAGTTTCCTTTTTTAAACAAAATACTAAAGGAAAAAAGATGTAACAAGGTCTAAAACTTTTTGAAATGTTATAACACTAGATTCTTATCCTTTTCTAGGCTACTGCCCTCCACGAGATTCTTCTTCCCTCGTCTACAATTACTTTGATTTTTTCTTGCCCTCATCTAAATTCCAAAAGGTGAATGGGATACTCCATGCGAACCACCATCGGATCCATTGGTCGAGAATGCAGCCAAGCCGAACATGCATTAACCTTAAATTCCATGAATGGACACTACTATTCTTAGTAGAATTCCCACTCGAATAGTTTATAGACAAAAAAATCTCTTCTTCCTTCTTCAGTTCTGATAAATTAATGGGATAAGGGATCAAAGGATCAGATGGCCTCATGTTGCCCAATTTATTCAATCAAACTTCCAAGAGTTATGAACTTGCATTTTCTCTTCGTTGATGGTGGAAGCATTGTTCACTATAGCAGATGCAACAGTTCCGATGTGGTTTATGTTCGAATCGCTGAGGTTAGTGTCCATGAAGGTTTAAAATTCAACAGCCACAAGTCCAGTTCCGTTTCTTGTTCTCGAACATTGCCCAAAAGCGAACTGAGAATCAAAGTGAGGATTTTCACCGAATCTTTTGAACGAAAAAGAGATCAGTTTTGCAAATAGGATTACGAAATAGCAAACAATGAAAGCAAAAGAGAAAGAGGACCTGGAGATGGAAAAAATCGCCATTTTCTCTCCGGCAACTTCCTTGGAAGGGGCAAAATGTGAATGAGGGTTTGGGGAAGAAGAGTCTCGTGGAGGGAGATTTTTAATGCCTAAAAAAGGAAACTTCAATTTTTTTCAATGTTTTGATTAAAAAAAGTTTAATATTAATTTAGAAAAGATTTAAAATGTTAACTTTTGTTAAGTCGGGGTTTGGAAAAGTTAAGATGAATGGTGCAGATTTACTACTCATCCACTGCATCTAAAACCCTTTGCATCTAAATTTTTTCCCTGAATCTCTCTCTCTCTCTCTCTCTCTCTCTCTTTAAATGTCCAACTAAGATGAAAAGAATGTAACACATCACAGCCTATAAAAGGACGTTCAATAGACGATGGACGGTGTTCTTCTCGAGCTATTATCCGGTTGACCATTTCTCTCGGCTACACACCTTTTACGGCTACATTCTTCTCTTGGCATCGGATCTATTCTTTTAGTCTTTTATTTGTCATTATCGTATTTTTTAGTTTAGTTTAGTTTTTTTTTTTTTTTTTTGCTATCAAATGTAATATTTTTCGGTCATTAGAGATATTGACAACCTCTATTGATGACCGGTTAAAACTCGTTCTCTAAAATTAGAGTTATAAACTATTTTTTATTTTGGCTAGAATTATTTATGTTTGATCAAGTTACTTCACTATTCATCACCCCTCTCTGTGGTTTGATCCCTATCATTATACTTAAATTGTTAATTTAATTTTGCAGGTTTTGGATTTGATTGGACAGTAATGTATAACGACTAAGAAAAATTGTGTCCATCAATCACTGGATTCAAAATATCCATGGTCTACGAGAAGACGACTTCAAAAGGTAAAATAGTGTTGCCATATTTTTTTTTGATAAGTCAGATGCATTAAAGGAGATCGAAAAGATCTCAAGAGAGTAAAGGTACAAAGAGATAATAGCATATAACATTACACCTAAAAGGAACAAAAATATTACTCCCTCCCCAAAATGGTGTCAAACCTAAAAATCATGTCACTAAAGAAAATTCTTCTCATCTTTTGAGAAGTGGAACCCCGAAAGAAGAGAAAGGCCTTTAATGTTAGTGAGGGTCTCTTGAATGGTGTTTTCCTTGCCTTTAATAGTTATATTATTTCTCTCCAACCAAAGGCCCCAAATTATTGCGTGAGGCACTAATCTCCACAAAATTTTCTTTCTATCAGAGAAAGCTAGCTTGGGCCATCCGCTAAGCACAGCTCGATAGTTTGTGGCATTGCCTAAAAATTCCCCATTTGTCCAAAAAAATATGACCACATGTAGCATAATCACAATGCACCAGAAGATGATTTGTGGACTCGCTATCGGATTTGCACACTGCACAAAAATTAACAAGATGCCACTTTCTAGCTATCAAGTTTTCTATGATGAGCAATTTCATATGACATACAATCCAAGCAAAAAATGAATTTTTAAAGGAATGAAGGGTTTCCACACAACATGCCAAAAGGGTGGGTGCTGATGTTGGCGATAGGATAAGTGGTCATAAAAGGAGATAACCGAGAAACACCCCGACTTTGAGTGAGCCCAAAACAAGTTGTCCTCTTTGTGTTAACAACCCTGTGAGTCCTCAGCCTGTCCAATAAAGAATCAAGTTAAACATTTTCCCGCACAAAAAGGTTTCTCCTAAGACCAAGGTCCCAAGAGCCTCCCTGATTAGACTCAATCCAAAATGAGGAAATGAATTGTCCTTTCCAGCTGAGAGAGCAAAAATAAACGAGGAAATGCAACATTAAGACTCGAATCGCCACACCAGACATCTTTCCAGAATCTGATTCTTGTCCCATCTCCTAACAATAGACATACCTACTAAAACTTTCTCTTTTACCTTTTGAATCCCCTTCCACACTCCGCACATATGGGGGAGTCTAGAATCCTTTGAAGTCCATATTGAATCCAATGGTCAATAGCCTCAACCGCACATATTTTTGTCCGGTTATCCATGGGGTAGCTCTACTCAACAACAAAAAAAAAGCCCATGATGTTTTTTAGATTTTTATTTAAAGAACACTAGAGGGATGCCACGTGCATCACATGGCAGCACCTTACACATGGCACATTCTTAGAGACCATTGATCACATGGATGTTTGGCCCATCATGAGGTGGACTTACATGCAAAAAGCATGTTGATTAGCGATTTATAAGCATTCATTAGAGTCACTTTCATGGGTTTATTTTTCCAATGAAAAAAAGTGACACCACCTTTATATCTAGTATCTATACTAAACCTCGGCACTGCTGAGGTGGCGCTCTCCCCATCTTTTTTGCAAAGATTTTCCCAAAAATACCCCTCTTCCTTTCTCATTCACTTCTCTTTTTAACCTATCCCAAAAACAACTTTTACACTTACGTAAAAATTCCACGTGTCTCTCCCTCTCCCACACGTCTATCCCCCTACCAATACATGTCTCTCCCAAGACGCATTAAAGAAGAAGAAAAGACAGAAGCATTGAAGAAGAAGAAAAGGCAGATGCATTCAATCTGAAACTACCTCTACCAAGTACCAAAACGTCTCCCCCACTATCCATCTTTTTCTCCGAAAATCTTTGGTCTGTATATATGTTTTTTGGGATAATTTATTTTGTGGGCGACCTTCTCTAATTCTTGAACAAATATGTTGAAGAGGAGAGCTCTTCTTTGGAGGATCAGAGATCAACTCCCTTAGGTGCTCAGGTTGGGGGCGTGCCGCGTGTGTGCGGCCATGTAGAGGCGCGAGGTAGTCTGTGACGATTGAGAGCTGTGGTTTCACATGAGCTGGTGATTAATCTTTACTTTTAGCCAAACATAGTTTTCTTCATTTTTCCCACAAAATTTTCCCTTTTTTCCACTTAATATCCTCTGTTTTTCCCTAATTTGATTTCAAGGGTGGAGTTATATCGAGGCTCACTCTTACGGAACCCGTTTGCCCCATCTTGACCTGCGGCTAGCATCTCAAGGTCCATGCACATCTGAGGAGAAGCCAGATCCAGATCCTTTGGGAATTAGTTTGTCGGTAACCCCACTTGCCCAAAAGCGGATTCTTAAGATTTGGAGTTTAAAAGTACTACTTTATTATAAGGCCAGTTGAAAGGTACTCTGAATAAGCTTAATTGGATAGGTCATAGACCAAGCTCATCAGCAGCTCCTTTCATGATCCGCCTGTCTATACTTCCTTTATGTGCTATATGTCCTTCCCATGGTGATGATCGGGCCCCAGCTAGTGTCCCTCCCTTTTTTCCTCAAATTTTTGCGCAGAGTTAAATGGGAAGCGGTTGCACCAGCAGCCACGTGTTGGGTTTTGGATGAATGGGTTCGCGAGGAAGAAATGAAGAAGAGTTCGTTTACAACGAGGAGCTCATCGTTGTCGTCGATTTCTTCAGGTTCATATGGGTGCAGTTCTTCGGTAGAGTAGGTGAATATGGAAGAGAACAGGTTGCAGAGCGGCCCATCTGGGTTTTCTTAATTTGTTGGTTATTCTTGGAAGAGCTAAAGATTGATTGATTTCTATTTCTGAGATTTCTTTTGTGTTACTGCTAATTCAGTTTATTTGCTAAAAACTAACACATTTGTTCATCAATCTTGCTCATTAAATCTAGAGAGAAAATGAGAAGAAACACAGATAGATTAATAGATATATCTAACACTTTTCTCTTTGAAAAGAAAATTTCTTTATGATTGTTTCTTTGTTTTTGGATTGAATAGTTGGTGTAAATAAAAATTTATTAGTCTAATAATATCATATTTTGAGTTTTTTGTGGGTGATTTTGAGATTCTAATTTTGATTTTGAGGGTTCTTTTCTTTTTATATGTTCTATCCCCTTTCTATTGTAATTTGGAAGAGAGTGGTTGTTTAGTCATTTACGACTAGTAATTCAAGATGCATGTGACGTGGGGCTTTTTTCTTTTTCTCTGATTTGTTGTTAGTCCTTCGTGTCAATCAATGTGGATCGTCGATTGATTGACCACTTATTGGGTCAGCAATATTATCGACTTAAAAGTTAAAAGAACTGCAGAGAAGCAAGATTTTTTGTTTTGTAAATGACAGTCACGATGTATTGAAAGATGGAGATGGTTGCAGCAGTTTAGTAGCATAAGTGTTCAAAGGAGTTTTTTTTAAGCAGTGGGATTTTTGGAGCGGCGATCGTGTGCCAATGATCGCTCCATGATGTCATGTTTTAAAAAACTTTGTATGTATAAAATCAAGGGTCGGGATCAGGGGACAACAATTTTTGACAACTATTTTCGCGTACCCACATAGAAGATGAATCAATGGCTGATTTTAGGTGATGATGATCTCCTCACCATATAGATCACCCCATCAAATAATCATCCCATTCTGAAATTTCTAACCCCGTCAAATGTGGTTTTCAAGTTAGTAAACAATCCATAATTCTTCAACTTGTTTTCAAGTTAGTAAACGATCCATAATTCTTCAACTTCTAAACTAGTATATGAATATCGGAATGATTTGAATTTTTGTGAGGATTATCTCCTCACCATAGAGATAATCCTCACCAAAAATCAGCCATTGATTCATCTTCAATGTGGGTACACCAAATGGTTGTAAAAAATAGTTGTCCTCCGATCGGATCCTAAAATCAAATACAAAAGGCAAGTTTATCAAATACAAAAGACAAGTTTAGGGCCACGTTATGGTGAGTGGAAATGAATCTGCCTCCACTACTATACTGAAAAATGATGGTAGATGCCCTTGAACTATTAAATGATGATATTACCCCTTCAGTACCGAAATAATTTTCCATGGACTTCTCAAAAACTTTGTGGTCATAAAACGCAATGGTAGGAGATCACACACCATTTTTTTTTATATTTGTGTATGCTCCTGTAAAAATCATAAGAGACCATATTTGTTATTTTATTAGTAGACCCCAACCAAACGATGCCATGTTGTGGAGTGAAAATGGGCATCACTATTGACTTCCATTAACACAATTTAATGGGTAGCTTTGTCACGTTTGCTATGGATTGTTCAATAATTGGTCCACCACTTGATTGACATGCACACTAAAATCAGCCTGATTGGTGATCTCTAGCTAATCATTCAATCTGAATTCATTGATTAGCAACTTAGCAATCATATAATATTGGTTTATTAAATAATATTTTGTTTTATAATAAATCTTTTATTGTTATTTTTCATTATTTGCTTATAATTGTTAGTCTTATAATTAAATTCAAATGAACTTTATAAAGATCGTATGATTTTGGATCATATATGACGCACTAGATTTTTATACATTCAAGAAATATAGGTTATTGAACTATACGAAAAAAACATAGATTTTAAATCGATGACATTCAATTTTTGTAGCAATTAATAAATCTATAAGGAGAAAGCCTATATAAAAAAATTATTTATTTATTATTTTATAAGTTTAAAAAAAGATAATTAAACAAGCCACAAAGCTATCTTTTTCTTAATATATATAGTGGAATAGTTGAATATGTTAAATTTTCGTGCTTAACATAATAGGGTATTTTTAATTTGTGCCCGTGCTTTATATATATACTAGTGTCATTGGCCCGTGCTAAAGCATGGGCGAATAAATAAAAAATAGTAATAGTAATGTACAATAAATATAAGTGTGAGAAATAATAATATTATTTTTAATTTATAAAATACTACTTCTAAATAGATGACAAATTAATGCCGAAACCCCATACATTGGACGATGATTTTAATGGTCTGATGATGAATTGTAACGCTCATGAAAAAATTTCAAAACAAAACAACAATAAAGAGATACGCGGATTTTCACACCATTCAGTTTGTTGGACTCAAGAAATTGAAAGCTTTACAACTACACAATATCATAATCAGAAAAAAAAATACAGACTATAAACCACCAAAAATATTAAAATAAGAGAAAAAAGTGAAGTTCAAAAAATGGTTTGAGATTACAAATTTTACAGTTATTTCATGTCCCTACTCTCACGCTCTAGAAAAATGAAACATTTTGCTTACATACATCTCCGTTAATGGAAAAAAAAGAAGCAAAAAACTTACATCTTCATCTAAAAAAAAAAAAAAACCCTCTAATCAACAAACAAATCATTCAATAACAGAGACTGATCTCAAGCACAACTTTGCCCATCGTCACCAATAACAACAACACCACCACTGAAAACACCCTTCCTCTACCTCTTTTTTGTTTTTGTAGGAATTAGATTTTTCAAAGCCTCCAATCTTTCTGAAAACTCACTTGTTGTGCATGTATGCTATTAACGACATATCTCAAGCTCGTACATGAGCCTCTGATCTTCTTCTCATGCTTCTCTTTTCGACTTTGGATGACTCTATATAACGTGCATGATTAGTTTTGGTAGAGATGTTTTGGGAGATGGAAAGACGTGATGAAACTTGAAATGTCTTTAGGCAAGGGAGAGATGTTACCGAAAAGGCAAGAGACGTTTATGGGAGAATGAGATGATTGGGTAAGAGAAAAGTCATTTTGGAAATAAAAAGCTATAAAATGTACGTTTTGGTAAGGTCTATGGTTGGCATTTTATAAATGGCAGCGGTTGAATAACTTTTTATTTAATGTAAATTATAAAATGCACGTTTTGGTAAGCTGCATGGTTACAATTCAATAAATGGTAGGGGTTGATTAACTTTTTATTTAATGTATATGACTTTTATTTATTATTGTTTTTATTTAATGTAAAGATTTTGAAATGCCAATAGTTTTTTTTTTTTAATGCACTTATTGAGAGAGAATGGAGGGGATAGAAAGTTAATTAGGTCGCTGATGTGGCGCTCTACATGAGTTGAGTTGTTTTATTTTGATTTTCCTTGTGGAGATATTTTAGGCAACCGAGAGAGAGATCTTAAAAATATTTTTCATGTCATTAATTTTGAATGAAGAATGAAAGACGTTTTGGTTTGAGAAATAAATTCTTTTATTTAAATTAAGTTTCTAAATTTAGTTGAAGTAGAGACGTTTTAGTTGAGGTAATTAGAGGTGGTTGACATGGCACTGAGACTTGTTGACATGGCACTTTGCATGAGGAGAGTGCCACGTCAACTTGATGTGGAGGAGAGAGAAGAACGCTGCCGACTTCTCTGATATAGTATAGATATATAGATTGTAAATATTGAAGTTTGACACCAAATAATTGGTGCCAAGTTTTTGCCACGTGGACCAATCTTAGAGACCATTGACCGTATGGATGTTTGGACCATCCCTAGGTGGACCAACATATATACTAAACGTCATCCTGAATAGTAATTTCTATCAATTGGATTAGTCTTTTTCTTGGTTTTATGTTTAACCGTGGATCAAGCATTATGATCCAAAGGATAGAAATCACAAATCAGGCCGATTTTTGTTACATGGGTGCATCTAGGGATGGGCCAAACATCCATGCGGTCAGTAGCCTCTAATATTGTGTCACATGGCTCGTAATGTAGGTCCGTCATTTCAGTGGTTTTAGTGTGAGCCACGTGTCCAAGCAAATTAGCTTGATCAGTGTGAGTCACGTGTCATACCTATTATAGGCCACTCACCTTATAGATATTTCATCCATCTAGCTATAATAGACTTACACAACGCCTGATTAGTGATTCCTAACCTTTGGATCATAATGCTTGAAATCCACGGTTACAAATAAACCATGAAAAAGAGACTAATCCAATGGATAGAAATTAATAATCCGGATGAATTTTGGTAAGTAGGTCCACATAGGTATGGGTCAAACATTATCCATACAGTCAGTGATCACTAAGAGTGTGCCACGTGGCTCATAATACGGTCGATCATCAACGTGTGGATGTTTGAAGAAAAACAAAAAAAGTTAATTATGTGTACCGTACGTATCCCATTATTAAAAGAGTAATGATCACATGGTCCAAGAGCCATGGATGTTATCATGTCACATAGTGGTGTCGTTTTGTCATTGACCGAATAATACTCAAAATCCACTGTTAAAAATAAACCATGAAATAGTCTCTAATCCAACAGATAGAAATAACTAATCAAGATGAGTTTTTGTAGGTAGGTCCACCTAGGGATGGGCCAAACGTCTATACATGTGGAACACTGTGTTCCACATGTAAGGTGCTGCCACGTGTAAGGTGTACGTGGCGGGCCCCTAGTGCCACGTAAGGAATGACATAGCGTAAATTTTGAAATTTTACAAAAAAGCCCAAAGGGCCTTAATAAGTGGTTCATGAGCAATTTCACACCCACACACCAGTCTAACATTCCAGCCCAATGAGCCCAACTCTTGCCCTACGAATATGACACGAGATAGATAAAAGCTCAACCACTTCAAATAAGACTGCACAAGGCACAAAGCCCATGGACCGATCATAGGGAAACGGCCCAAGGCCTCAACATCTCAAAACTTTAGTGCCAAGAACACCTAACCTCCTCTTGTGGTTCAATTCCACACAAGACTGATTACAAAAAAAAAAAAAAAAAATTCCACACAAGGCAGGTTTCCTCCATTGAGTGGTTTGGATCTGATTAAGATCAGACCATTAATACTTAAGAAAACTATCTCTAATTAAGAAGAAAATAATTACATTAACAAAACACTGCAAAATAAAATATTACGCATTTATTACTTTTCAGCATGGTTTAAAAAACGTCCGTCATAGCGAAAATAACGGCCGTATAACAGATTCGGACCTCCCCCATTATGCTATGTACCGTTAAAATGCTTTAAAAATAACGGCCATTATTTTTGTTCTAATGGCCATTATTTTCCGTTATTTTTCCATTATAACAAAAAATAATGACCGTTATTTTCTGGGAAATTTTGTAAAAAAAAAAATGACTATTATTTATGTTATTTTCTATTTTTTTTTTATTTTTTGAATTTGAAATTCAAAATTCAAATTTTGAATTCAGCGTCATTATTTCCATTATTTCTGCTATTTTCTGTTATTTCCGTTATTTTCCATTTTTGCCCGAGCATTACAATTCGTTATAACGGAAAAACAGTAATGCCTCCAGTCTGTTATACCGTTATAACGGCCCCTTTTAAACCTTGCTTTTCAGTACGGACGAAGTTGATCTTGTACATGTACTTTTATATATAATGTATGTATACACATTTACTCAATCAGAAATATGTTTAAATCAGATCAAAACCACTGATCTGACTGATCCAGGGATCAAATTTTGATAGCCGGAACAGACTTAAGATCTGATCGATATTAGATCGCTAATTTCGTTCTTTATTGGGAGAATTACTTCTAATTAAGAAGAATTACAAGAATATTGTAAAAATATATTATTTTATTTATTTTTTCTGAAATAATGACTTTATCCCGTATATGGAATTATGTGCGTGTACATAGGTATATGCATCTTTTAGGTTTTTTTTTTTTCACAAATATGTAGTTTTTTCAGATTTGTCTCCTCGGGAGTCGGGACGCACACAGAAGCCTAACATGGGCCGGGCTTTCGTTAAAATTTGAATAGGCCCAAGTCTAATGCCTAGTTTTGGACCGAACACTAGCCTTATTTGCATGGGTTACCAAGACTATGTAGGCACACCGCATGAACAGTCTAACCATGCTTTAGGAAAAAAGGGTCTTTCTACAGGCACCCATGTCTTTAAGCTCAGCACCCATATTTGATAGGGCGGGCGCACCAGTCCAATTTTAGGACCATGGTTTGTGCACACTTTTTTGTATGGGCACCCACTGATTTTCTCTCTCTATTTTTCTAATGGCTCAATCTCCGAGGACCCCCTTTTTCTGACTCCTCTCGGTGTTCGTTCGCTCAACTGTGGATTTCATGAATCCAACCGTTGGTTGTCAGCGCTGCAAAAAGTGAAAAAGTGATGCCAGCTCGACACTGACAACCATTGTTGGATCCTTGAAATCCATGGCCGAGCACATGAACACCGAGAGAGGTTAGAAAAAAGAGGGTCCCCGAGTCCGACCCATAGGAATTAGCGAAACATTTCCCAAATAGAAGTATTGAAAAGCATTTTTACTTGAAAAGATTAAACAGTGAACAATAAAATCAAGAGGATGCCAATCTTGCTTATTACATAAATTCAAAAGCAAGTTCATACAGACCTTGTATGATGTCAAATTTTGTGGATATTTTTTGAAACACTTAAACAAATCCGCTTCGACTCCATGTAAGCATATTTATTTCTATAATTTAAATGTTTTGCATTAATGCACTTTGTCACCAATCTCATACAATGATAAATTCCAAAATTATTTAGGAATTTAATTAATTCGTATGGTTGCCCTGAATAAGTTTTCTAGAAATGATTTTTACATATAATGTCATAAATTTTTTTCTATATCAACACTTCTTGACAAACAAATTCTTTTTTTGTAAAACATTTTGTTGATTACCATACAGAGCCTAATGGCGAAATTTCTAGGGAGAAGATTTTAGTGCCATTTGGGCCGCGTTTGGTATGTCGGCAAATTACTTCTCAAAGGATATATTGTCGCGACCAATTAACTTCATGGCTAAATATTCATGTGTGAAAATATTTTAGGGCATGTTTGGTGGCCCACCACGGTAGAAAAATAAAATATTTGGGCGAGCTAATATTCGCCCAGGCGTGTTTGGCACACATTTGCCCGCACCGAATATTTTGCCGGGCCCACAAATTTGCCCGTCGCGGAGGGAAAATATTTGATCGCCTCCCTCCCCCTAAGTAAATATTTTCACACCAAATAAGCCTAGTAGGAAAATTTTATTTTCTCCTGGAAAAATTTTATTTTCTCGTGAGAAAATCACTATTTTCAATAAAAATGAGTTTTTTAATGTATAAAAAAATAAAAATGAATTTTTTTAGTCCTATGATCTAATACATGGGTCCCACACTTGACTAACCCATATTTGACTTACTCTAATACGTGGGACTCACACAAATTGAAGGACAATGAAGTAAGCTAGCTAATATACGCGTACCAAATGTTGTAAAATATTGATGTGAACAAATATTTAGCTAAGATAATATTTGTCTGGCTAAATATTTGCCATTGGAAATCTTTTTCTCACATACCAAACCAAACAGGCTGTCACGCCATGAATTCGGGCACCCAAATCGAATCCGAATGCCTATGGATCAGCCCGTTTGCCAAAGATCAAAGGTGTGATAAAAATAAAATACTTCAAAAAAATAAAAAAAATAATAAGAATCACTGTCGTGATTGATGAATAACAGCTCAACTCTAATAATCAAAATAATGCGGAAGCGTAAATAAGTTATTACGATGAAATAATCAAAGTCAAAATTTTTAATTTTTTTATCAAAATCACTAATTAGGGTATCTATAATTACTTATAATTTATATCAAACATCTTTTGTGAAAGCACTTAAGCCAAACACTCGTTTAAGGTAATTTTAAAATTAAATTTTTACGATTCGAAAAAAATATTTAATTTTTAGTCAAAATTTAAAGTATGTCGAAAAATTAGTTTTTACAAGAGTTTTATTCTAAAAATCATAAGAAACAACTTTAATAAATACACTTTGGTCAAAAATGACATTTTATAGTTCTTTTAGTGATTTTACAATTGTTTGCAGTTTTATAAAAGTGACTAGCAAAACTTAGTTGATTAATTTATTTTCCTGACTTAGTAGTATGATTTGGAGGTCAATTTAAAATGAAATACAACAAGTGATATATGTATTTAATAATGCACAAAATATATGATTTTTATATCAAATAATATAATATAGGTTCTATTTTACAATTTAAAAAAAAGTCAAAATAAAAAAAATTATTAGAAATTTATAACTGACAGTCAGTCAGTAAAAAATGGTCTACAGAATAACTCCGATTGAATTTATTAACCCAATATATATTTATGAAAAGTTAACTCGAAGACCTACGTATTTTATGTTCACCTAAAATGTATATTTTCACTATAAGTAGGTCAAAAATTCAGTCGAAGTTGACTGTTATGTTCTGTTTGGACAAGATAGTAACTATGATGTTCACTTTGTAGAGTTCCACAAAATAGAAAATATTAAATTAAATTCTAAGAAAATTCTATAAAATATTATAACCAGTCAGAAATAAACCCGGTTGAAATCGCATTATTTGAATATAAAAAAAATATTTTACGAATATTCTCGTTTAGGACATTGGGTAAATCAGAGTAATACAAAAATTTAGAAAAATGTCAAAATGTGAATTAAAATATTTCGATCAATCCCAACATGAACAAATCATTTTTGAACATCCATAAACCTTAAGAAAAAAATAAAACAATGTAATCTTAATCCTCAAACTCCGTCTCGTCTATGATGTCTTCCCCGTCAATAGTTAATCTTCATCGCCTAGTACATTCCACAAGATAATCATATGTTTGTAGTTCATTTAATTTAAACACATGCATAGATTAATAACATATGGAAAAAAAATATGATAATGATGATAATGACGATGATTCAATGAAAAAAAATAAAACCTATTCCTCACAATCTTTTTATAAAATTTTAACTTGTATGTTCTTTTGTAGGGATTTTGGAGTCTTTTACCTTAGGCCTTCGAGCGCTTCTTAATTATTTACCATTTGAGCTTTCGCCTAAAAGTACTCTAACTAAAAAAAATCGGGCCTTCGCATAGAAGTACTCCTACTAAAAAATAATTAGGCCTTCGCCTAGAAACGCTCATACTAAATTCTCAACCCAATGAGAATGCTTCATGATGATGATGAATAACATAAAAATTTAACGAAAATAATCAAAAGCATATATCACAAATATTTAAACTTATAAAATCGAATGACAAGAATTTAAACTAAATGAATCGCAAAAAATAGAATATCTGTACCTATCTAGTTCTAGAACTTAGAACTATAACCTCTACTACCAAGAACAAGAAGAACTTTAAAGACTTTAGAGAGCAAGAGAGAGCTCAAGAGAATTTGTGAATTAGTATGAGGGTGGGGGGTCCTATTTATAATAGTTTATGGGGGAAAAACTTTCAAATCTGAGCTTTATTGGTTTTAGCAAGTATATTTAAAACTTTATATTTTATTTTAAAAGAATTATCTTTTAAGATATTTTAATTTTTAAATAATTTTTGTAACTTTAAAAGGGGTAAATTTTATAACTCATTAAAAGACTTATTTTAAGATGGGTATGGACAAAAAATGAACGTATATCAAGTAGGCTTTAAATAAGATTATTTTTGGGCCTAAAGGGTCTTTAAATTGGTTTAAAGACCCGCTTAATAAATTAAAATCAACTAGAAAGCAAACAAGCATTAATACTAAACACTTAATATTTAAATTTATGAAAGACAATAAAAATTCTTTAAAATATCTTTAAAATTTTTTTTTAAATTATATATATATATTTTTTTGTAAAATATCAAAATGTGATAAGAATTCCAAATGCCTCAATGGTGACAACGTATTGATTAAAAATACATATGTACTATTCGTTATTTAAAAATATTATTATTTTTAAAATAACTCCTCATTTAAAATTATGATCTTAGTTAATAAGGTTGGTTATCTATTACACAGAATGTCCCTACATTACTACAGTACGAGTACTTATGTATGAAAAATTGATTCTGACTAAGTTTATTAGTGTCATTATAATGAAATTCCCTACATATAATGATATAAATGTTTTGACTAAGTTCTCGAATTTATTTACACGTGACATGATAGAATGCTCTAGATAAAGAATAAAGTAAAAAAAATTAAGATGTCAATTTATACCATTTTATAGTTAATTTATACTAATACCCCTAAATAAAAGTTCAGGGTATTGCACATGCTCTTAAAGTATTTGACAACCATATCATTTTCTCATCAAAATATTCGTCCACCTAATTTTTGTGTTTGGATGGCGTAGACAAATTTATCGAAAATTATCCTACGCACTATAGAACTACCATGGTTGATGCTTGCCAAAGTGAAATAATGTCACATGACCTTAAAAATGCTGTACCACCAAGAACTCTATGAGTGTGGCACCGGTTCATCGCATACTGATCAATCTTTGTGCACATATTCATGATTTGGACCATCCAATAATCTCCTAAATAATAAAGTCTATTATTTATATGCTGATAATAAGCTTGATTTTTGGTACGTACGTCCACTTAGTGATGGGCCAAACATCCATACAGTCAATGTGTGTCACATTGGTAGATATACAAGGGGTCCCAACATTCAGAATGCAAGTGGGCCCAAAAATGTGTGCCATATGTTATATTGGTATATATATATATGAGGAATCCAAACATATATATGAGGGGTCCAAACATTCAGAATGCAAGTGGGCCCAAAATAGGGGCGCCACGTGTTATATTGATAGATATATGGGGTCCCAATATTAAGAGTGCAAGTGGGCCCCAAAAGTTATACCACGTGTCATTTTGGTAGATATACGAGGGGTCACAACATTCGTAGTGCAAGTGGGCCCAAAAATGTGTGCCGTGTGTAGGCTTCAAGAGGGTTGGCCCAAAAGTGAGTCATTTTCTCATATTTTCCCAAGGGTAAATTTTTTTTTGCCACCAAGGCTAAAAATGGCGTGAAAATATTTACACAAGGGGGGTGTTAAAATATTTTCACACTTTGGCCGGCAAATCTGTGGACCCGGCCAAATATTTTTGTGAGAAAATAGCACGCCAAACACTATGAAAATTGCATTCGCGTGGGCAAACATTTTATTTTCCCATCAAAGTGGCCTACCAAACAAAGCCATTTTATTTTCACGTCCTTTGCACAGCCCTAACACCTTTCCTCATCAATCCTTGTGCACATGTTCATGATCTAGACCATCCAATTAATGCACCAATTGCCTAGATAACAAAGTCTATTATTTTGATGGTGATAATCAGCCTGATTTTTGATATGTACGTCCACTTATGGATGGGTCAAACATCCATAAGGTCAGTGCGCCCAAAAAGGAGTGTTATGTGTCATATTAGTAGATATACAAGGGGTCCCAACATTCAGAGTGCAAGTGGGCCCAGAAAGGTGTGTCACGTGCCATATTGGTATATATATACGAGGAGTCCAAACATATTATGAGGGGTCCAAACATTTAGAGTGCAAGAGGGCCCCAAAAGATGTGCCACATGTCATATTGGTAGATGTACGAGGTCACAACATTCGGAGTGCAAGTGGCCCCAGAAAGGCGTGCCAATGTCATATTGGTAGATATACGAGGAGTATCAACATTAATGGTGCAAATGGGCCCAAAAAGGTGTGTACGTGTAGGCTTCAAGAAAGTCGGCCCAAAAGTGAGTCGTTTTCTCATATTTTCCCATATGGGCAAATTTTTTTTGGCCACCAAGGCTAAAAGTGACATGAAAATATTCGCACAAGGAGGAGGCGTTACAATATTTTCACACTTTGGTGGGCCAAAATCTATGGGCCCGGCTAAATATTTTCGTGAGAAAATGACGTGCCAAACATTACAAAAATCGCATTCGCGCGGGCAAACATTTTATTTTCCCACCAAAGTGGCCTACCAAGCACAGCCTTATTTATTTATTTGCGTTGGGTGTTCACGGCGACAAAAATATCCCTAGATTGTCCTTTATGTTCAAACTGCTTAGGTTCACATGCAAGGAAGAGGATCATCAAGAGAAACTTTTTGCCATAGTTCGCTCTTGCTGTGGCGCTGTGGATCTCTACAAACGTGCGCCATGTGACATGTTTTTTGGGCCCACTAACAATGAATGATTGGCGTGGCCCTCGATGAGAATTCCTAGCTTACAGTGTCACCGAAGCATTGTTGCAAGAGGGACCAATATTCTTCACTCTCATTTTGCATTTCAATAACAAATTTTGCTTCATCCACTCCAGTAAAAACATTGGTGCTCTAGAAAAAGTAAAATGTTCTCTCGAAGAAAAACTCATGAGATGGCGCATTTCTTCCTTGTCAATTTTCTAGGATTTATTCCCTAATTTAGTTCATTAAATCTCCGTATTAATTATAACCCGAAAGTTTGGGTAAAAGAATTTCTTGAGTTCTTCGGTGTAGTGTGGAGAAATTTTTCTGAAGGGGTGGGTGTGCCAAACCAAATGATCACGCACCACATACACCCATGGTTTAGACCTTGGTTTTAAAACGTAACCATGTGTATATGTGGCGTGCGATCATTGGCACATTATCGCTGCTTCAAACATCCCACCGCTTCAAAAAATTTCTCATGTAGCGTGGGCATTTATTGTAAGGGAATTTTTGACATACCCCCTATGTTATCTTTAAAATTGGACATACCCCCCACAATTTGAAAAAGCTGACATACCCCCCCATAACTCGGTCCACTGTCATTTGACCAGGGTTGACCCGAGATGACTACCAATTTTTTATTAAATGGTAAAAATGCCCTTGTCTTCAACCATGGAACAAGGGTTTGGGCAAAAACCCAAACCCCAAATCAAATGGCTGTAGTGGACGGCCAGCTAGGAGATTCCAATGGTTTGGCCACCCATCGCTGGCGACCAACCAACCGGAGTCCCATGGCCAGCCGGCCACCACTCCGGCAATAATGTAAAACCCAAGGTATAAAAAAATAAAAATAAATAAACAGCATAAAATTTTAGTTTTAAAATTTTTATTAACATAAATGAAAAACAAAACAAAGTAATTTATATTTTAAGCTTTTGAGATGTGGATTTTGAAAAAATGAGTTCTCGATTTTAAAATATTCCTTCATGAGTTTTATAAATTTTTTGGGGTTTTTTTCTTCTCAAAATTTGCTTAATTCATCAAAAAAAAAAAAAAAAAAATCTCAAGTTTTCCATCATGGGTTTTAATTTTTATTTTTAATCTCCTCTTTTCATGTTTGATTTGGGGTTTGGGTTTTGGCCTAAACCCAAACCCTTGTTCTAAAGTTGAAGACAAGGGCACTTTCATCCTGTAATACAAAACTTGGTAGTCAACTCATGTCAAATGACAATGGACCAAGTCATAGGGGGATGTCGGCTTTTTCAAATTGTGGGGGTATGCCAAATTTTAAAGATAACATGGGGGGTATGTCAAAAATTCCCTTCTTGTAAATAATACAAATCTCTACTATTACATTAATGTGGTTCATCTCCTAGAGCCATGAGCCCATCCTTGAGCTGTCGTCAACGTTTTTGCCTCTTTCTTTCAAAAATATATTTTTTTAAGTACGCAATGCATGTGGTGTTCCAAATGAAGCCTTTTGTCTCTTTCTAATTTAAAAAAAACTCTAAATAAATCCCCATGTCTTTTGCACAGCCCTAACACCTTTCCTCTTCAGTCACATGCATCGCACGCATAGTTCGAAGTCTCGGCCGATCCTATTCTGGATCGGACGATCCGGATCGGGATTAGAGTCCACCGATCCAATCAAAAAATGGATCGTCACGCCCCGAGATCACTGTTTAAACAATACAAATCCCTCGTGTTTTTGGTCACTCAAGATCGTGAAAGATACATCCCCACTTGCTCTCCCAAAGATTAGAATGTTTGAAAAGAAACAAGCCAGTTCATTATATTCTCCATAATTATCATTTTATATAATCCCATTTTTTAAAAAAAAAAAAAAAAAAAGCCCCCCACTCACCAATCACCACATAATATACTCCTAATCCCTTGTATATTTATATTATTAATTGAATAATCATTCAAAATCAAGTCAATTTTCACGAGGATAGAAATTTCAAAATAGATTTTTTTTGTGAGGATGGTCTAAAATTTTGAAGCGGTCGGATTTTTGAACGCCAATGATTGTGCACCACATACACCATGTTTACTTTTTAATTTTTTTTAAAAACAAAGTCTAAAACCATGGGTATATATGGCGCATGATTGCTGCTTCAAAAATCCCACCTCTTCAAAATTTTTGTTGAAAGAAATGGTGTAGCTCTAGACGAACTCTTAAAGTAAAAGAAAATAATGTACATCGACTTGGGCTAATCGAAGGTGCTAACTTGCTCGGTTGGTAAAGTTTGTGGGTGATGATATAATAGACCTGGGTTCAAAACCCGCATTCACTGAATTACTGATCTCTTTAAAAACAGGCTTACCTATGAAAAAAAGACTTGGGCTAATCACTAAGTAGTCAACAGATCATCTGGGTACATGCCACATGTCATCATAATGAATTATTTGAAATGCATTGATATTTGAATGACGATCGATAAGTGGGTCGATGGTTGTGCTTGCATAGTTGCATGGCATAGAGGAAATAGAAATCTATGACATCAGATGGCGGCCACGTGGACAAAAAGATGTGGGTTGGTTGGTTGGTTTTAAGCGAGGTGTTTTGAAGTAGAATAAACATTAGGGTCTTAGTGGTTTTCATTGTCATGATGGTTGGCATGGGGTCTAAGACTACATGTGATCAGGGCACAAGACCAAGAGGGCATCCAATGGGTCTGAGTTGTCTACCATGATTGATTATTTTTATAAATAAGATTACAACGGGGCATTGGGCCCACACTCTATGATATGGTACCTACCTCTTCCATTTTTAATTATTATTGTCTTAGGTCATGAAATTGATAAACAAATAGAGTAGGTGACCAAACCCTAAACAAACCGATGGGTAATTTAGAAGGGAATTATTGTTTCCACAGCACATTTTACTTCTTTCAGGGCACCAATATTTGATTCAGCATTTGAACCGTTAGATGGGTTATACTTCATTGACTTGCTGACTAATCATGTTTTCAAAACAGTCTGTATATACTCTGTCTACTTTTCATTGGGGCTATCGTGGATGATTGCAACCACATGATCTATTGACTTTTTAGAAATCCCAAGGAAAATGAGATGAGATACCAATTTTCTACTTTTTCTTTAAATATATTATCAGAAATAAAGTGTCATATGGACAAGAGCATAGTCCGAGTGGGCAGTTTAGCAGATAAGACTGTCTGAATTTTCGAATCCATGTGGCGCAAAATGGGAGGCTGTCTAGAAAAGCAGCTTTGACTGCCAGTCCAGAAATCTTTTCCCTGTCCATGAGTAGAACTTTGCTGATGGACCACAATATGATCCACCTGGCACATTCTTAGAGATTTCTGACCGTATGGATGTTTGGCCAACCCTAGGTGGACCAACCTATAGGCCAAAAATTAGCCTGATTAGTGATTTCTAAGCGTTGGATTGGAATCATTTTCGTTGGTTGATTTTTAACCAGTGGAATTTAATCATTATTCACCGTTATTTGGTGTACAAAGATGGCAAGGGTTGAAATCATTAATCAGGTTGATTTTTGGTACGGGCCAAGCATTCATACGATAATCGTCCTCTAAAGGTGTGCCACGTGGCTTATACTGTGGTCCATCTACTGGAATTATGACAGGCTCACAGGCCAAAGAGCCTCAGCAAAGGTTTTGCCATGTGTCTCACTTTTGCAGGACAGGCACACTTAAAAAAAGCTCTAACTCAAGTTGAAGCTACCTTTTCATAATGAGTTTAACATGCTCACCTGCCTTATATTTTAGTACTTTTGATGATTTTTTGCCGTTGGTTTTAGTATTAAAAAATATTTGCATTCAACGGCTATAAGAGCGCCTTAAAAAGTACTAAAATCTAATGGTTATAGATTACCAATCAGGGTGATTTTTGGTGTGTATATCAATCAAGGGGTGGGATAAACATCCGTACGGTCAGTAGGCCCAGATGACACTGGTGAGTAACAAAAATCGTGCTTCCACATTTGAAAAAGTTTCACGCATCCCTTGTTACATCTTTTTCTTTCTTTATAAGGTAAGTACCCGCAGCAAACACTGTTGCTGCAGCGGGTACACCGTAGGCTAGAATTCTCCGGTCTAATTCCCAAAAGATGTTCCTTTTACATGGACAGAAGGGTACTATGGTCTTTATGGCTTCATAAAAGAATATAGCCGTTGTCCTTGTCCCTATGAGTAGTGCAGGACCATCGCAAACATCCATTGCTCTGTGCTGGATTTCCCAACGGTCCAAAAACGGCCAGGCTTTCTCAACCACAACTGCTTCAAATTTTCATTCTTTTGGTCTTGTTTCCCTTTGTCTTCGTAAAAACTGCCCCGTCATCAATATGCAGTCAAAGGGCAAAGACCAAAAGAACGAGCACTTATGGGTTTCCCCAAGTTTTCGAGGTTGTTTCGAGTGACACAAAATCTGGGCCGTTGAGCAGATCCGTTAAAATTTACTTTAACGGCTAGTTATAACGTTTTATTATTTGCAAAGCTCATGGTTAATGTGGTAGAATGACTGTTTCGGCCTTATTATTTTAGAGCAAAGTCGAGGCATCTGGCTGACAGGTACAATACACAACATTGTGGGGTGCCACCCCTACATCAAATCCAAACCGTCCAATCAGAACACAATGGACCATTTGATCAACTAGTCTGGATCAGATTAACCCACGTTTATTAAAGATGTTTATACAAGTGCCACCTCAATAAGATAAAGAGCAAATTTTTTATTTTATTTTTATAATATATTTCTCTCTCCTCCTTTTATCCTGCTAAGGTAAAATCAACGGCCCAAGACAGCGAAGAAAAATCCCAGCAATAAAAAACTAGAGAAAAGAAAAAGAGAGAAATGTTTCCAAAAAGACGAGAACAACACAGCATCTCAAGTCTCAACATCCTATTGTTCCTTCCAGAACCATTTCTATTTGTTTTTTCTGAGGACTGATATAGCCAGGCATATTTTTTTTATATATATGGCCAGGTAGATTAAATATGATGCAGGTACGGGTGTCGACGGGTCGGTTCCCGTCCATAATGTACCCAGAACCCGGAACTAATATTGCCCGTTCTTATCAATTTCTGTTTTTATCAGTTCTGATTCTCAAAATGATAGATCCAGAACCAGAATCAATTATTTGATTCTGATTGGTTTCGGTCCGGTTCCAGGTATATTGGTTCAAATCTTGATAATATTACAATTTTAACACTATATCTATATATCGGTTCTAGTTCTTATTGGTTTGGGGTCCAACAATATCAACTACCCAGAATCAGAACTGTTATTTTCGGTTCGGTTCGGTTCTTTTTAGTCGATTTCCAAAAATGTGGAACCACAACCGGTGTTTTCGGTTAAATGGGTGCAGGGCCAAATTGCACTAGCACTGTGTGAAACCCTACCTGGTCATATCACTTACCTTTTTTAATAGACCAATAATTAAGCTTAGAGCTAATCCATAATATTTTGAGAGTTTTAGAGCTTCTATAAATAATCACCGATCCTTATTATTTCTCAGATAAGTTCATCACAAGCTTACTGCATCTGAGTTGCAGAGTTTCAAGAGAAGAACAAACTTAAAAGAGAGGAGAGAGAGAGAATGGAGGGCAAAGAGGAGGATGTGAAGCTTGGAGCAAACAAGTACTCAGAGAGGCAGCCCATAGGGACTGCAGCACAGACAGACAAGGACTACAAAGAGCCACCACCAGCTCCATTGTTTGAACCTGGGGAGTTGAAATCATGGTCCTTCTGGAGGGCTGGGATTGCAGAGTTCATGGCTACTTTTCTGTTTCTGTATATCACCATTTTGACTGTGATGGGTGTGGGCAGATCTTCTAGCAAGTGTGCTTCAGTGGGTACTCAAGGTATTGCTTGGGCTTTTGGGGGTATGATCTTTGCCCTTGTTTACTGCACTGCTGGTATCTCAGGTGAGCATCTGCTACTTCTCTTATTTCCTTTCTCTCTTTTGGGGGTTTCCTCTTTCTTTCCTTTTTTTTTTGAAATATTTGATGGGTTTCTGCTGTTTTTCTTCAGATATGCTTTTAAGGATTTCTGCTTTTTGTTCTTTCAACATTTTGTGGGAGGGGTTTTGATTAATGGGTTCACTTGCTTTTCTGTTCTACTGATTTTACTCTTCTAATAAACTAGTTTATGGTTTTCTTTTTCAGATTTTACTCTTCTAATAAACTAGTTTATGGTTTTCTTTTTCAGATTTTACTCTTCTAATAAACTAGTTTATGTGTTTTGGGTTTCTGTTTATTTCTTGCACCATCTTGGATGATGTCTTCTGTTCTTGAAAAAGTACATAACCATTAATCCTTTCACTCTCTTGGGGTTTCTTTTCTTTGTTTTTGAAATATTTGATGGGTTTCTGCTTGTTTTTCTTCGGATATACTAGAAGGATTTCTGCTTTGTGTCCTTTCAACCCTTTTATGGGAGGGGTTCTAATTTTCTGTGTTCTAGTGATTTTGCTCTTCTAAAGTTCTAAACTACTTTATGGGTTTCTTTTTATTTTTTCAGATTTTTCTGTTTGTTTCTTGCACCATCTTGGATGAGCATTTCTTTTTCATTTTTTTCTTGGGAAATGTTTGATTGGTTTCTGCTACTTTTCACAATTTCTGTTAACCTCTTGGGCTTCGACTTATGTTCTCAAAACCTACTAATCTTGGTTTTTTCTGTATTTGATGAACAGGTGGTCATATCAACCCTGCTGTAACCTTTGGTCTGTTTTTGGCAAGGAAGCTCTCCCTAACCAGGGCAGTTTTCTACATCGTGATGCAATGCCTTGGTGCTATCTGTGGTGCTGGTGTTGTGAAGGGCTTCCAGACGTCTCAGTACCAGATATTGGGTGGTGGGGCCAACGTTGTTGCTCATGGATACACCAAGGGTGATGGCCTTGGTGCTGAGATTGTTGGCACTTTTGTTCTTGTCTACACTGTTTTCTCCGCAACTGACGCCAAGAGAAATGCTAGAGACTCTCACGTCCCTGTAAGTAGTACTCTTTCTTCTTCTGTTTTTAAAATTTTCTTTTATCTAGAAAGTGGTTTCTATTGTTTGTTTCAGTGTTTCTCCTGTGTTTCACGTGTGTTGGGTACTTGGGTCTTCCGGGTTCTTGGAGTGGATGGTTCTCCTAAGTTTGTGTCTTCAAATTTTCTGATGTTTGGTCCTTTGGATCTTGTAAAGTGGTTTTCTGGTTACCACTTCATTGGTTAATTGGTTGGGGTGGCGTTTGGAAGCAGGATGTGTGCCCCTTTTTATGCTTTTGATTTGATATACGGTGGAGAGTGCTTTGTTTCAGTGTAGTCCCTACCCAGAACATCCATCGCGACCAAACACGGGTCCCCAACTTCTCTTAGTAGAATTTTGTTGACCACCCACAATATGAGCCATGTGACGCTCTTATTGGACTCTGACTGACCATATGGATAGTTGGCCATGGTCAATAATGCTTAAATTCCATGGTTTCTATTAACCCACTAAAACGACTTCAATCCAATGGTCAGAAATCCTTGAGAGTACCTCCTACCAATTCAAATTTCAACTTCAAAAGAATTATCTTCTTTAGATTTGAAGATAGAGGCACCCCTCTAAAAGCAACTCCATCTGTTCTTTGGATCTTCATAAGAGCAACTCCATCTATTCTCTGGATCTTCAAATATAAAGATGCTTTTGCAAAATTCAACTCCAACTTGTCTCTATTGAAATTGGGCCGTATATTTCTATTTTTGACTTCAAATATAGAGATTTACTTTTTATTTTTCTTAATTTTTATTTATTTATTTATTTTTGCGTCTTTTTGAAAAAATTTAATATATTTTTTGTCATTTTAAAAAGCATCAACTTATTACCAACAAATTTTAAATACCTTTTGAGATCATTTAAAAAATTTTAATATTTACTTTTTATATATTTTTAAATATCGTTTGTGTCCTTTTTCAAGAAGATGATTTTTTTTAACACGGGACTAGTTGAGTTCAAATCTTCTTTAAATTTGAAGATAGATGCGCCTTCTAAAAAATGTTGAACTTCAACCAGTCCCGTTTTAAAAAAAACATCTTCTTAAAAAATGACACAAAAAGTATTTAAAATGATATAAAAATAAATATAAATTTTTTTCAAAAAGATACAAAAGGTATTTCAAATTTGTTGGTAAAAAGTAAATGATTTTTAGAAGGGCACAAAATATATTATTAGAGTTTTTCAGAAACACACAAAAAAAGAGATAAAAATAAAAATTAAAAAATGAAAGTAAAAAAATAAATCTCTATATTTGAAGCCAAGAATAGAGATGTAAAGCTCAACCTTAAATTTGGAGTTAGATGTAAAGTTCCAGTTGAACTTGGATTTTGCAAAAGCATCATCAAATTTCAAGATATAGAGTAGGTTGGAGTTGCTCTAATCATGCTAATTTTTGGCCTATGTGCCCATCTACGGTTAAGATCTTATATTGTGTGCAGTCAACAACTTTGCTGACCTGCAACGGTTAGCAAAGTTCTACTCAAAAGTCCAAACTCCCTCTTCTCCCTCTTTTCAAAAAAAACCTAATCCCTTTACAATTTTACCTAATCTAAAGTTTATAAAAAATAAAAAATTTCTTGCAGATTTTGGCTCCTCTCCCAATTGGGTTTGCAGTGTTCTTGGTTCACTTGGCAACCATCCCCATCACAGGAACCGGCATTAATCCTGCTAGGAGCCTTGGTGCAGCCATCATCTACAACAGAGACCATGCGTGGGATGACCATGTAAGTGTAGATTTTCTTTTTGATTCTTGAAGAGTGGATGAAATTTTATGAACAGTAACTAATGAAGTCATTTCTTGCTACAGTGGATCTTCTGGGTGGGACCCTTCATTGGAGCTGCCCTTGCTGCACTGTACCACCAGATTGTCATTAGAGCCATCCCATTCAAGACCAGGGCCTAAACAGCATCGTCAAATTCTCTACTTGTTTTCCTTTCCATTTTCTTTTCTTCTTCTTCTCTCTCTTGTTGGTCAGTATTAAGGTCTGCTCATGGGTGTAAATTATGAAGTCAATGTTGTCTGGTTTGCGAAATGAAGATTCTTTTTTATCTATAAATCTTGGAAAATGAATGTATGAGTACCCTCCACCCATCCAACCTCGGATCAGTGGATCGGTTCCGGAGTACAGCCCGATAATTAGCAATTTTTGAAGTATGGCAAAATTAAGGGTGGGGAAAATGTTGAAGTACAATTTGGATTTATCATTGAAAAATGCATTAAAAAATTTGGCAAAAATAAAATAAAACAAAAAAGTAAAATATTGACAACTTTTTTCTCTTAATTATAATGAATTTTCATGTTGAAAAATTAAATAATCTGGAAATAATTAGGAAACCCAAACCCAAACCCTCAAAGAAAAAGGAAAATTATCTAGGAAAATCTCCTTGATTCTCAAATCCATTAACAAACATGATGAAAGGGGTGAGGTGGGTCCTTGATGCAGCAGGTAAATTTTTCCTGATTGAACGTTTATGCGAACAGGGGTCACAGGAAATTAAGGCCCTGCTTGTTTCAACGCAAGTTGGATGCAATGCACCCACTTGTCACGATTTTGGTATTACACGTTATTGGTTGGGGGCGTGCAAATGAGTTGCCATGTAAGTGGTTGCCAAGCCCTTGCGAACTATTTAATTAAATAGATGCCAGCATGTGTAGCCCAAAAACCATGGTAAGTGACTGCAATGCAACTCATCCCATTTGTACTAGAGTGCAAAATGCATCCCACTGCATGGAACCAAACAACGGAGAAAACTTTGAAGTCCACCACCAAAAATGCCATGAAAACTTTGGTGTGTTAGTCCATTAAAGTTTGGGCCAAATATTCATGCAGTCAATGGACCCGAAAGAGTGTGCCACGTGGTATTTCTGTATCAAGGTTTTAATACATCAAAGATTTGGTGAACCAATTGGTGGACTTGGTCTGGAATCTGGACCATCAAGTCATCAATTAACATGTGGACTATACGTTGAGGTGGGTCCTATTTTTAATGGCACTTCTTAATAGAAAAAAAGTGCGGCAAAAAGCACTTCTCAATCAAGCTGATTTTCGGTGTGTATATCCACTAAGGGGTTGGGTCACGTGGCACACTCTTAGAGGAGTCTGACACTATGGATGTTTTTCCAATCCCTAGGAGGACTTACAAACAAAATATCAGCTTGATTAGTGAATTCAAACCTTTGGATTTTGTACCTCAAATAATGCTCAAATTCCCACGGTTAAAATCAACCTATGAAAATAATTCCAATTCAACGCCTAGAAATTGTAAATCAGCCTAATTTTTGTTTTATAGGTCCACCTAGAGATGGGCCAAACATCCATACGGTTAGGGTCCTCTAAGAGTGTGTCACATGGCTCATATTGCACGCTGTCATTGGTCTCGATGACAATATGCTATCATCAAAGTTATACTCTGCGTAAACATCCACGGGCTAGTGGGCCCAAAAAAATGCACTAAGTAGGGCCACGAGAGTCCTCTCTGCATCTAAATTTTTTTCCACGACAACTCTACATAACTGTTTTTTAGGGAATGTTGTTCTCTCTCGAGATTCACAATACACAAAATCAAAATTCGATCGGTCAGGTCGCTAACGATCTCTAGGTCGAGATCGCATGGTGGTCCTCGTGATTCAGACCACACAAATCCCAGAGACAATCTAGCGGTCTTGATCTAGAGTCGACGGTCGTCCTGAGCTAATATAACATCATTTTCCCACACTTCTGTCGTGAGACAGTTGGAAGTGCCAAGACGCCATTGTTAGAGAGAGAAAGCCAATTCCAAGGAATTAGAGAAGAGTCTGACGCAGGTTTTTATTGCTTTGTGTGGAATCTTGGGTTCTGTGAGAAGAAGAAAGAAGGAAGACTATGTGGTTGTTCAGTAGAGAGGGCCCTTCTGGGTTCTCAGCCTCTTCTACGGCAGAGGAAGTTACACAAGGAATCGATGGAACTGGTCTTACTGCCATTGTTACCGGTGAGATTGTATATCTTGTACTTTTTTTTTCTCTTTTGTTTGATTTTTTTTTTGGTTCATCTAGTAAATTTGGGTGCATGTTAAGATCTAAAGGTTAAGATTTAAGTTTTCAGCACCTCTATCACCTAGGTACTTTTGGTGTTTTGGTTTGACTCTTAACATTTGGTATCAGAGCCAACCCCAAATCACGGGTTCAAGTCGGGAGAGGGGTTACCTAGGGGCTCGCTCAAAAAGAGAAAATAGGGGTATCGGAAAAAATGCAGGGGACTGCTCATAAAAATTAGCAAATTAAGGGTACCCGAGTGAAAGCCACCTCAGAGTCGGCACCGTGTACGTTGGCCTCGGATGCGTGATGGAATGTTAGGATCCTAAAAGTTAAAAATTAAGCTTTCCCCACCTCTGTTACCTAGGTGCTTTTGGTGTATTAGTTTGGGTTACGAGAAAAATTATTATTTAATGGGTCATTTGGTACCAATAAAAAAAAGGAAATTTTTGACATACCCCCCAATATTATCTTTGAAATTTGACATACCCCCACACTTTAAAAAAGCTGACATACCCCTATGACTTGGCCATGGTCAATTGACCAATGTTGACCCGAGTTGACCATAATATTTCACATTAAAAGATATAAATACCCTTGTCTTCAACCATGGAACAAGGGTTTGGATCAAAACCAAGCCCCTAAATCAAATGGATGTGGTGGACGGCAAGACAAGAGATACCAGTGGGTTAGTTATGTCCATCATCGTAGACCAACCCACCAGAGTCTCATGCCGGTCATCCACCACTCCGGCGAAAATTAAAAACCTATTGGTATTCGGAGTTTCAGCTTTTTTTATTTTTTATTTTTTGAAACACCAACTTAAAAAAAAAAACTTCTAGGGCTGAAGTGGCATTATAATACAAATATTAAGCTTGAATCTTTTTTCCGTATCTCAACTAGCATTGGGGATTCCCACTCCATATATTGATTGGATATTTTTGAACAATAATAGTTAGGAGATCATCCATTTTCAAGCTAAAATTAGATGGGAAATACAAGCTCGAGTCTATGGTCGGACAACCCAATGGTTTTTTTAATTTTTGTTGGAGTGGTGGATGACCGCCATGAGACTCTGGTCATTTGATTTGGCTTGCCATACACCACAGCCATTTGATTTGGGGGTTTGGTTTTTGTCCAAACCCTTGTTCGTTGAAGAAAAGTGTATTTCTGTCTTTTAATGTAAAATATGCTGGTCAACTGAACTTGGACCAAGTCATAGGAGGTTATGTCAGCTTTTTCAAAGTGCGGGGAGGGGGGGCATTTATAAAAAGAAAATTTTTGGGCTGTTTGGTAGTCATTACCAAGGTTTAAAAAACCGCCGTTATAATGAACATAACCTCCCCCAAAAGTTCGGACCTCCCCCATTACGTTATGTACCGTTAAAACGCCCAAAAAATAACGGCCGTTATTTTCTGGAAAAAATTGTGAAAAAAAGGCTGTTTTTCCATTATTTTTAGTTTTTTTCCTTTTTTGAATTTCAGCGCCATTTTTCTGTTTTTTTTTCCGTTATTTTCCATTTTTTTCCTTTTTTGCCCGTCCAGTCCGTTATAACGGTCCCCTTTTCTACATGATGGCTTTCACTCTCGCATCTTTTCTCCAGAGGCTCAGGGCTGGCTTTGATATTAAATGTTAAAAGACCCAAACCAATATGCCAAGAGCAACTAGGCGATAGAGGCGCGTAAAGCTTAAATATTAATCACTAGGATTGTAACATACCATCACGTTTCTGCGGACGATGTCCTTGGCAGCCTACTCTGTGGTGATGATATAGTTAATACTAAGCTTTACGTGCCTCTATCCTCTGGGAACTTTTTGGCGTATTGGTTTGTGTCTTATCATTTGGTTTCAGAGCAAACCCTACGTCTTAGGTTTGAGTCACAAAAGGGCTAATTTGTGGAAAAACGAAGCCAGAGTGAAAGCGAGCACAGGGTGACCCGTGGCAAAAAGAGGCCACAGTGAAAGCTGCCATGTAGAAAGTCCTATCTGGACCAAATAGTAAGATGGGAGTAAAACTTCTATCACACGAAATTGTAAATCACACAATCACAAGCCAATGAGTTCTCGGCACGTACACAAGTGCTTTGCAACGTACCTCTGTGCTTTTGCTTTTAGGTGTATGTGCCGAGAACTCATTGGCTGTGATTGTGTGATTTGCAATTTGATTGTGACAGAAGTTTTACTCGTAAGATGCCGAGAACGTTGGCTGTAGAAACGTGGTGGTATGTTATGATCCAGTAGTTAAGACCTATGCTTTGCACGCCTCTATCGCCTAGGCGTAGGATTTCCCTTACAACTTTCAGAAAATGAGTTCTAACAGCATTTCAGGTGGATTTGTTTGAGAACAGAGCCATTTGAGTTAGGAAACCACGCCCACTTCGTCATCAGTATCCGTTGAAGATATCTAGCTGTTGTGAATATCTTCCCAAACCTGAATTAGATTCAGCAATGTTTGAGGACCAAGATGCCACTGAACTAGAATTCCAAACTGGAGGTTTGACATTTTCTGGTGGGTTTGTAGTTGGTTTGAGTGCTTGGGGAGTTGTTGCAGTTATGGCTGAATTAGATGTAGTCGTCGTCATCATCATCAAGTGGTATTGGCACTTGCAGTTATATAATGCATGGAAGATCTAAAGTCCACCTTCTGTAACTTGTATTAGAAGCATTTGATACCTTCACTTTTTTGGCCTATGTATATGCTCATTCTCATTGTAATTACAGGAGCATCAAGTGGTATTGGCACTGAGACTGCACGTGTTCTTGCATTGCGTGGTGTTCATGTAGTTATGGCAGTCAGGAATATGGCTGCAGGTAGGGATGCCAAAGAGGCAATCGTCAAGGAAATACCCACTGCTAAAGTTGATGTCATGGAGTTAGATCTCAGCTCAATGGCATCAGTAAGGAAATTTGCATCAGAGTTCAATTCCGCTGGTCTTCCACTGAACATCCTCATGTAAGAAAATAAATTTGCGCATTTATTGTGCTTAGTTTTAGACTTTTAGTAGCTTAATAAACAGGATGGTAACTTCTGTCTTCTTTGTTGGCAGTAACAATGCAGGAGTCTTGGCAACTCCCTTCACTCTTTCGCAAGACAACATAGAGCTGCAATTCGCAACAAATCACTTAGGTATGTCTCTGTCATAGAAGATTTATTTAGATGCTCGAGTCAAATAAAAATGTTTATGGACAGTGGTAGCTTTTGGACCCAAATCAATTTATACTACAGTTTTCAGATGGCTCCTCTGCACTGCCTGGGTGCTGCCAATGAAACACACTGTTTTATTTGAAACCATTTCTAAATGAATGCACTTTATCTTATTTTGTCCATTTGTTTGTGGTGAATTGAACAAAAACCATGCCTACTGTATGCTTTCTTTAAATGAAATTTTTAGTATGGGAGTCATCTGATGCTACATTTTCTTCAGATGACCTCACTCTAGGTTTTAAAGGTAGATTAAGAGATTAATTTTATTACCTTTTTGCAGGTCATTTTCTTTTGACAGATCTTTTGTTGGAGACCATGAAAAATACGTCACGTCAAAGTAACATAGAAGGAAGGATTGTCAATGTTTCATCAGAAGGTCACAAGTCATCATATCGTGAAGGAATTCGTTTCGATAAAATCAGTGATGAATCAGGGTAACACTATTTACACTGCATTACTCCCAACCTTGGAGGATAGTCCTTTAAATGTGTCAATGATCTCAGAAGTAGGTTGTGCCTGTTGTAGTTATGTATAAGGTGCTTATTAAGGGAAGTTTCTTTAAAATACAAAAGTTGGGCAGTCTTAATTTGTCTTCAAACTTGCTAACTTACAGGTACAACAGCTTATTTGCATATGGTCAATCAAAGCTTGCTAACATATTGCATTCTAATGAGCTTGCAAGACGCCTAAAGGTATTTGGATAATTCATGAATACAAATTAAGTAATGACGTGTTATAAGTAAAATAGTTGGTGAATGGTATTCTTTTTGAACCCTTCTCTGATACATTCTTGTTATGATTATTTGAACTTAATTTCTACCTTGGTTTGCTTAAAGACCCATCCAACTCCAGTTAGGTAGCAAAAAAAATCCAACGCTTTTGTATGTCCAAATTTTATCTTTTTTATTGATAATCAAGAAAATTTGATGGAAGGAGCAAACAAATGTTACTGAATATTTGATTATTCCCTGAGCCTTATATAATTCTCTAGTATTTAATAACACAAATGCCAATGCCCATTGGGTTATCATCTTGTTCCTTTTGCTCTCTTTTGACCAAAACCACAAATGTCCCTCGATGCTCCTGTCCGACATCAAGTTTCCGTTGTAAAGTTAGGCTTTATTGGAGATTGCAGTAGTAAAACTGGGAATAGTTTGGTCACTTTGTTGAATTTTTCCTTTTACAGTTTGTTAAGGCAAGTCTCACAATTTGGTTTGGTTTCACTGTAACAGAGTTTGTGTTCTTTCTCTCAATCCTCTTCATGTTCTATTCTTTTCCTACCTGGTGTCAAAGCAGAAACAGAGTTTGTGTTCTTTCCCTCAATCCTCCACTCACCACTATCATCAGCATCTGCTAAAAGCTCAATAGGACTGATCTGCAACCATTCATATTGCTGAGAATATGATATGTACATCCTGTCTTGAAAAGGAGTAATTCATTTTTTTTTTCTGTTTGATAAATGAGAAGGAGTAATTGATGATCATTTAACATTGACTATTCTCATCATTTAACATTAAATATTTGAATTTTTAGAGACTATAATGAAAGATTATGGAAAATAGAAAATGACTAGAGCATTTCTGCCATCATCTCCATACAAGGCTACATATTTTATGGTGGACACATTGTTGATACCAAATCTATTTCTATGTAGTGTGCCACTCTTGTGTCTCTGTCTAATAGATCTCAAACTTGATACGGAACTGGTTTTGTCATCTTCAAGAAATACAACTCTTTGATCACCATTGGAATAGAATGATATTTGTGTGAAAGATTATGCATGGATTCTTTAGGTTCTCATGCAACGTAGAGTTAGTCTTTTAATTCCCCAGTACCACTATCCTTTTAACATTGTCAGTTGTACCTTCGCCTATGTGTCTTCATTTTACCCAATTCCTTGATGTTGGATCTCTTATTTTGCATATATAACTTCTTCTTTTTTCGTAGTACTTACGTTATCATGCTAAGCTGAATCTGACATGATTTTGGTGGCTTGCTCTCTTTCTTTGAACAGGAAGAAAGGGAGCAGATAACCGCTAATTCAATTCATCCGGGCGTTATTGTTACCAATCTTCTGCGGCATCATAGTTTTTTACATGGTAAATCACTTTGCTACTATTTCCAGATTTATCGATTTTACTTAAGATACTCATTCTTGGCATACAGAAACAAGTCATTTGATTGCTCCAGCTTAGGATGCTTTATTTCTTAAAAATCTGTGTCAGACAAACCAACACATCAGGAAAAAAAATTCAAATTTATCTTTCCTTAAGTTACAGCTAATTTAGATGAAATATTTATTAAATTTTATTGCGTGCCCCATTTATGTGGATATATATAATTTTTTCATCTTACAACTCTATATTCCTATAGTTACACATGGAAACGTTTTATATCTGTGAAGCACAGAGTGTTCTACCCTTGATGAAAATGTTGTATATGTTGAACATATACTACTCAGTCCAGACCATCCATATGTTAGGCTAACCTTTGGGTTACTCAATTGAAATTTACACTTCTTGGACAATCCTGGCATTTCTAACAAGAGGAGTCATTAACGGTCACTTGGAAAGCTCGGAAACAATGGGCAACGACCATCCCAAAACAATGAGTGCATGGATCGAACATTTAGAATTGTTTGAACTCCGAACTGTACGTGTGAATATGTCCTTTAACCAGTCCCAAGGGATGGCTTAACAAGTTCCAACTATGATAATGGATACATCGTGACACTTAAAATTCCATCTTGACTCATATACAACACCCATTTTAAAGTACAAATTAAGAATAAAGAATTATCTATACTCATGTTGGCAGATTTTCCCATTTGTTGGACGATAAATTGCAGAAAACTTAGCACTTCTTTTCAAGTTGAACAACTGGTTGATTTTTCCTTTATTTTCATATATTTTATCTGAATAGCACAGTTTAGACTTTTGAGGTTGTATATTAATGCATTGATTGTGATGTTGTTTTGATGCAGGCCTTGCTAAGATGGTTGTCAAACATGTGCTGAAAAATATTCAGCAGGTGAACTTTGTAGTTTCAACAAACCAATGTAGCATATCCATATGCATGCATCAAGCATGATTTACAAGAGATGCAATTCTAGTGCTATTAGTTATCTATTATTTTATTTTATTGGATGTGGTTGCAGGGTGCGGCAACAACATGCTATGTAGCGTTGCATCCACATGTCAAGGGGGTAAGTGGTGAGTATTTTGACAACAGCAACATAGCCACACCGAGATTTAAAGCTAAAGATACACAGCTAGCGAAGAAACTATGGGATTTCAGCATGAGTTTGATCCAATCATGATGTGTGTACTTACAGATCCTTCACCTTAAAAAGCCCATATTTTAGATTATGGGGAAATAAATTTATAGTATATATTCTGTATGTTGTTGATGTTGCTATTATAAGATAGATCATACAAGACTGTCAAATTGAGACTTCTCAACTCATTGCAAGTTCGACATTAACGGTCCCTTTTAAACCATGATCCAGTTTTTTCCATTGTTACCAATGGACTGCAAATATCTCACAAACGGTTGGACCTACGCTCCCTACGCATGGGCATCATGTCCTGATAGTGATACTGTGCTCATACATAGTCATTTCCCCGTCTATAATACTTAATTACAGATGAACGATTTTTTAGCTTAACAATGTCAATGTGTCATTGAATCCGATTAACAAGCTACCGTCATACTGAAATTATCCAAACCTTGTTTTCAAAGTGTAGTAACCTTTTTCACAATCAATTCAGTCTTAAAGCACCTCTCACATGAGTCCAATTTTGCTCACTCACAGTTGCCAATGTCCATACCAATCATGTGCCACACTCTTAGAGACCACTGACTGTATGGATGATTGGCCCATCCTTAGGTGGACCTAAAAATAAAAAATTTGCCTGATTGGTGACTTCTAACCGTTGTACAGTGTTTGGCATTGCGGAAAATAAGTCAAAAATTTGCTTTTTCTTTTGCATATTTTCCAGGTTTTTGCGGTTTGAAATAGGTCAAAACAACCATTTTCGCAGGTTAAGAAGAAACGGTTTTTCATCTGCTTATAGCCTATTACTTTTGCGCACCGCGGTTTCTAAACTTAAGTGAAACTTTATAAATGACAAAATTGCCCTTCTGACCTTTTATAACTTTCCTAAATGACAAAACAATCTCGTATAAGCATAAAATAACTTTTCTAAATAACAAATGCATACTTAAATAACATTTCTAAATAACAAAACTACACTTGCTACTCTATAATACTTTTTCTAAATGACAAAATCATCCTAAAAGACCCAAACCCATTGCTTAAGGTTTCCTAATTAAACATCTTCTCTTTAGAATCTATAGATTCCCTAATTAAAAATTTGAAAATATAACTTTTCACTACTTCCTAAAGATAGACCTTCTTCATTTTTATATCCAAACCAATAGCCTAAGACAAAACTTCTTAAAGATAAACCTTCTTCATTTCTATATTCAAACTAATAGCCTAAGACAACACTATTTATTGTAGAATTTCTAGTTACTGTATCAGTAAATAGTAAGTCACTAAATTAGGGAACTATTGTAATGTAACTAATAAATGAGAAAAAACAAACTAGGTAAAATTAAGTGTGCCCGAATAGTAGATAACAAACACTCCAATAGTTGAACCAAGATTAGAAACGATAAAATAGAGATCATATGAACTTATCAGTGCAAGAAGTGGTTGAGGCACGTGTTATACGCATTGTCTTACATCAGATTTTGCCATAGCTCTTCGTAGGTGTTGCTGACAGTTAGTCGGTGATTGCTCCTAGGATTCAACAGTCCACTAAAGGTAGGCAATACTCCAAACCTTCAATCTTTCATACTTACAGGGGTACATCCATCAGAAAAAGTTGCAGAAAATATGAAAGTAAGAAGAAGATAAGTATAATTTTTAAGACTTGGTCTAGTCTCCTCTCTGTCTCTCTTTATATAGAGGTTCAAGAGATTGTCGGTTAAAAATGTTTTGAAAAAACGTAGCATAAAAACACACATGTAAAATATGCGAGAAAACCAATGGTCAAAATGAACGTATGCTTGGGCTTTAAGCCCATGTCTATGTCCAAGTCCAAAGATCAAGATCGAAGACTGAAGACCCGACCTGACTCAACGCGCGTATGTGTGTGTGTGTGTCTAAATATTTGGTGTGTATAGTTGTGCACCTTGGGCACAAAATTTGGGATGCCCAAGGGCTCCACCATTGGTTCCCAGTATCCTAATATATTTAGCTAGATCTAAAAGTTCCCACAAGCAATGTAGGAATAAAGGTTTGAAAGAGAAAGCACAAAAACGTACTAAAGAGTTCCCTTAAAAAATATTTATTAAAAAAATATTAAAGTTTTGGCTCCATTGTTCAAAAGATTAAATATCAAAAAGGTTTTGGGTTCAAAACCCCTTAACTACAAAGTTTTACCTTTTACTTTAAGAAGGAAGGTTCTTGAGGTCTAGGGTTTAAAACCCATTAGCCTCAAGACCAAAATAAATAAAAAATACAAACCTTAATTTTCACAAACACAACACCATGTAGCCTTATCATCAAGCCTAGGTTCCTTTCACCATCATGCACCAAGTGTTTTTTAACACTTCAATTAGGGGCATATACACATCGAAAAATTATAGTTTTGATGAGAGATGAAACTAGCTCTGTTCACCAAGTGCTTATCATTATTCACCACCAATCATGAGACTACAACTTGGGTAAAGTTACCTTGGTTCTCATGTTGATCATCCTCAATGGACTCTACCTCTGATAATGCTTATTTATTTATTTATTATTATTATTATTATTATTATTATCTCACATAAAGCTCTCTATTTATATAAAATGTTACATTTTCATGCATGTCCTATGCAAAATCTCTCTTTAGTCTCTCACTATGTATGTTTCGATAATTTTAGAATAATCTACAAGTTTGGGAGCACTATGGAGATCTCGATGACCCTTCTTAAATCTTGATGATCATCTAGACGCATGAAACATCATGGAGATCTCGAGGATTATCTTCAAAAGCTTGAAGATCATGGTATACTTTTGGGAGCACAAAAGAGGATGGTCCTAGTAGCCTTTATCATCTAACTTGGAGCATCTAAGAGGATCAATTGGAGATCATCTTAGCCATCTATATGGCATCTATGAAGCATCAACAAGCTAGAGATGAAATGGACGAGTCAAGAAGAAAAATTCCCAATGTAGTAAAGAATACGCTTAATCTTTACTAAAGCTCATAACATGTATCTTTCTAGCTTACTTTCCACCTATCCTCTTACACTTCTTATACATCTCATTATCCCATGTGTACCACCCATTTTGAGCTGAACCTTGGGCACTCTATTGGTTATATTTGAATCTCTTGCACTATTTTGGTAACAAGAGCATGAGCTCCCCTTTGACCACTTTCCATCTCATCTCCACCTCTTATCTCTACTTATCACTCTTTAACATTATATTTCACCTCACCACCTTCTATCTTCTATATAAGTTTAAGTTTATGAGGTCTTTCCCTTTTTTGTTGAGTCTTCTTTGGAGAGCCAAAGAATCCCAAGCAAGTCGATCTCCTCTCTCTTCTTATTCTTCTTTTTTCTTTTCACCTAGTTTCCATGGCCATCTACATTATGGTTGGCTAAAATAGATGGGTCATTTTCCTCTCCTTTTTGTGACTTATTGAGTGTATATCCATTTATGAGAGCTTTATTATAGAGATTTTCTCATACTTTAGTGAGTTTTGTATTCCCTTCATGTTATATGTCATGTATACTTCATAGTTGGACATCAACCATTAATAAAGATTTAAGGTATTTCATTTGCTTGTTCTTAGAAACTCACACTTGCACTCACGCACTAGAATGTTTTACTTTTGATTTTATGGTTTAGAAATGTTTTAGTGGAAATATCACATTTTTTACTTCGTTTTTATGCTTTATTTATTTATCTTTGGTGGAAGAGCAACTCTTTAGTTGTCTTTTCCCTTCTTGGATTGCACTCATTAAGGAGCAAATGGGAGGGTCTAGGCCAAATCTTAATATCGTAACATTCTTCTTTTGTATTTTTCCTCCTTAAAAATTTGCCCACCATTGGTAGTACAACCATATTACACACTTGTTACTCTAATTCCATAACATTTATTCATTACACATCACACACTACTCTTCTTTCTATTTCTTCTATCCCCACTTGTAGGCCATACTTGGTTTGGTGCACTGGAATGCTAATGCCTTCACTTGTTACAATTTTGGAATGCACGTGATTGGTTTGGGGACGTGCAAATGAGCTAGCATGCAAGTGGTTGCCAATCCCTTGCAAACTCCTTAACAAAATAGATGCAAGGAAGTGCAGGCCGAAAACCATGGCAAGTGGGTGCATTACCACTCACTGCGTGCATTTGCATTAGACTGCAAAATGCGACCCAGTGCAGCGAACCAAACAGGGCCGTAGTAACACATGCACTAGTCATTCACTCCCAATCTTTGTGGTTTGACCATTGGAATCCCATGATTTTAAAACTAACTACAATTTGACATCTCTGGTTATACTCACTTTCACTTTGTTATACATACACTTTGTTGTTTAGAGAGAACATTGTTGCATCCATATCATATCATCTTTGAGTGATACATTATTGTATTTTCTCCTTAAGAGTGTGCACAATCAAAATTGTAACAACCCCCAAATTTTTTTTATGAATTTTTTTTTAATTAATAACAAAATTAAATGTATTTATAAAAAAAAATGTAACGAATTTTAAAAATTTATAGAAAAGATAACCAAACACCTTTTCAAAGGGTGTCTTTTTGAAATGCCCATTTTGCCATTGTCTAATCGATGCCATTTGAAAGGGTGTTCACAAGTTGCAAACACTTTTTCAAAGGGCATTCACAAGCTGCAAACACCCTTTCAAAGTGCGCATGAAGCTTGTAGATGCCCTTTCGAATGTGTTTTTTGGAAAAATCCCAGAGAGCGATGCACTTGGTGCGTCATTTTCTATGGTTAAAAATAAACCATGAAAATAATCTAATCCAATGGATATAAATTACTAATCAGGATGAATTTTGGTATGTAGGTGTACCTAGGGATGGGACAAACATCCATATGGTCAGTGGTCTCTAAGAGTGACACATGGCACATAATATGGTCAGTGGTCTCTAGAGTATTTTTCATGGTTTATTTTTAACATAGGAAATGATAAACCAAGTGCGTCATTTTCTGAAATTTATAAAAGAAATTTTTTTTTGACCAAAGCTTATGGACGCCCTTTCAAAGGGCGTATGTTACGGTCATACATGGTATTTTGGTATCCCCATATAAACGCCCTTTGAGGTTATTTTTTTAATAAATTTTCAAAACTTGTTACTTTTTTGTAAATACATTAAAACTCGTTATTTAAAAGAAAATATGTTTAAGTGAAAAGAAGGGAAGACATTGGGTGTAATTAATAAAAAATAATAGAGTAAGATTTGGGGTTACCCTAAAATAATGAGGACTTTAGTATAGAGTTGGAGATGGATTTTAAAATTTTCTACCCTATTTTAGGGAAGGGAAATGACTTTAGAGCATCTCCAACCCTACCCAACCCTAACACTTAAAGTATGGTAGAAAAGACTCTCCTTTACCTACAACTTTGAAAGCTCTCCAATGGTCTACCCTAAACTACACCCTTCCCTAAATACAATAACCAGTAGAAAAGAGGAAAAATGCCAAAAATTATAAGGGGACATATGTGACATTAATTGAAAAGATGGAGAGGACATTCATTGGAATTAATAGAAAAGAGGGAGGAGAAGGGAGAACAAGTTTTTAGAATCTCACCCTAAATCCTACCCTAGCTTTAAGGTAGGATTTGAAGTTACCCTAAAATATGGTGAACTTAAGGGTAGGGTTGGAGATGGTTTATTATGTTTTTCACCCTATCTTAGGGAAGGGAAGAGAACATCTCCAACCCAACCCTACCCTAAACACTTAAGGTAGGGTGGAAAAAGACTTTCCCTTAGCTAAAACTTTAAAAACTTTCCAATGGTCCACCTAAACTCTACCATTCCTTAAATATAAAAATCAATAGAAAAGAGGGAAAATGACAAAAATTATAAGAGGAGAGTATAACTAGCTTTAGTGAAAAGAGGAAGATGACATTGGGTGGAATTAATCGAAAAGAGGGAGGAGAATGGGGATCGAGTTTTTAGAATCTCACCCTAAATCCTACCATAAAACCCTAAAATAAGGTGAACTTTTAGGGTAGGGTTGGAGATGATTTTTTATGTTTTTCACCTTATCTTAGGGAAGGGAATGGACTTTAGGGTAGGTTTGGATATACTCTTGAGGTAGGGTTGGAGATGCAATGTCCACAATTGGTACGAATCGAAGAGTTGTTGGAACTTGGAATCGACCAATGAAATCAATTGAATGGTGTATGCACCAACCACTCCTTGTGATTCACACACCACACAAATCCCGAAGACCATCCCTAGTGGTTTAAAAGTTAGGACATATGTGACAGTAGATGAAAAGAAGGGAGGACATTGGGTAAAATTAATATAAAGAGTAGGGTAAAATTTGGGATTACCTTAAAAGAGGGTAGACTTTAGGGTTGGGTTGAATATGCAATGCGGCCTTTCTTCACGTCACCTCAATTTTAAAAAGTAAAAAAAAAAACAAAAATCAAAACGGACTTCAATTTAAAAAGTAAACAAAAACAAAAAATCAAAACCAACTAACCGGTTGCAGTTGTATTGGTGGACACAAGAGTTTTTTCATTTTTTTTGTTGCTAACGTGGCACAACTTTGAGGAGGGCCGGCCCTGGCGCATAAAATCCGAGCCCATGCAATGCCCCGTGGCCCACCAAGCAATTGAAGAGTTGTTGAAAGTTGAAACTTGGAAGCGGCCCCAATTGGGATCAATTGAATGGTGTATGCGCCAACCATTCCTCGTGATTCACACACCACACAAATCCCGAAGACCATCTCTCAGCGGTTTAGATCTAAGGGACGACGGTCGTCCTCAGGAAGATAGCATCATTTTCCACTTCTTTGTCGTGACAACAGTTGGAAGTGCAAAGACGCTGTTATTGGAAGTTCCAAGGCAAAACAGAGCCAATTCGAAGGACTTGGTGAATATCGGATGCAGAATTTTATTGCTTCGTGGGGTTTGTGAGTGAATCTTGTCTTTTTGGGTTCTGTGAGTTTTGTTTTGGTGAGAAGAAGAAGGAAGAACGACGATGTGGTTGTTTAGCAGAAAAGGTCCGTCCGGGTTCTCATCTTCTTCTACAGCAGAGGAAGTTACACAAGGAATCGATGGAACTGGTCTTACTGCCATTGTTACTGGTGAGATTTCATATATGGGTTTTCAGTTATTTTATTTTATTTTTTTCTCTTGTTGTTGTTTGGTTTAATTTTTTTGTCCATCTAGTTTATTTGGGTGCATGAGGAAAGCTATTATTTAATGGGTTGTTTGGTACCAATCAAAAAAAGAAAATAAAATTGGGTGTGTTTATAGAAGGAAAATTTTGGGTTTCTCTTTTGTTGTTGTTTTTTGTAATTTTTTCTATTCATCTAGTTGATTTGAGTGCATGAGAAAAACTATTCTTAAATGGGTTATTGGGTATTAATCGAAAAGAAAAAAAAAATATTGTTGGGTGTGTGTTTATAAGAAGAAAATTCTGCGCTGTTTGGTAGTTATTACTGCTATTTTTAGATGTGTGTTAGACATGAATTTCAGGTTGGTATTTTATGGGTTTCATTTCTAGTTGAAGAACATGGAAGGACTAGGAATGATCAAAAATAACTTAAAGGGGTTGTTGCTTGTTGCTTGTGTAGGAATTATGAAAAAATTGTTTTTAGTATTTTAGGTTTGATTATTATTTAGTACTTTTTGGGGGATTTCTAATACAAGAATGTGGAAATGGTTCGAACAATCACTCATTTTGTAGTAATGGAAGGTAGGAAAATGTGTTCGCAATACTTTTGGAGCAATGGAAGGTAGGAACATATGTTCGCAATACTACTAAATAGTATTTAGTATTCAGATGGTTCCATAAGGTCGCATGGCGAGGAATATGCTGCTTGAATCATATTAGATTTCTCCAACTTTTAGAAAATGAGTTCTAACAGTATTCCAGGTGGATTTGTTAGAGAACATGCCATTTGAATCAGGAATCCACACCACGAGTTGAAAATTCCTATGTTGCGTGGATTCTTTTAAACGGGCGAAGTACCCGTTTCGGAGTCCGACACAATAGGATTCTAGTGCGACACTTCCAGATTCTGTTTTTTTTTCCTTACAAGATACTATTTAACCTTTACCAGATGCTATGAGTTCTATCTTTTACAATTGAGGTTTTTTATGCAACAAATATCTTCCAAAATGTTGGGTTGTTGCTTCGGATGTTGTTCCCCCGGTTTGAAACGAGTTGGTTCTGTCTTTTAAGAATTTTGCTGATCCCAAGTACTCAATATCCATCATTGCATATGGGAATATAAAAAGTAAAGAGGAGAAGGCATGACTAGAAGAATTGTGTGAAATACGTTAATTTATCCAGTTGAGGCATATGGATTGAGAATAAATGATTCCCTCCAGACAGAAAGATACTCCATGATACAAATCATAAGATATCCTATCACAATATCCACTTTTTCCTTATTATAGAAAAAATAATTACTTTTTGTCACATTATTTTAAGTACACTGCTGAGTCCAGGTATCCAATTTTTCAAGGTTTTATGAGTCACGGACTCTGACAGCCGTACCCGTATTAATGTAACATAGAACATATCTGGGTGTTGTGAATCTCTTCCGAAATGTGAATTATATTCAGCGATGTAGGCGGACCAAGATGCCACTGAATTAGATTCCCAAACTATGGGTTTGGCATTTTTTTGGTGGGTTCGTAGTTGGTTTGAATTCTTGGGGAGTTGTTGCAGTTATTTCTGAATAAGATGTAGTCATCATCATCTTCGCCACCATCGTCGTCGTCATCATCACATCATATTTTTTTTTTGATGGGTATCATCACATCATAATCATCTACGCCTTATCCCAAATATTAGGGTCAACAAATGAATTTATTTTGCAGTTCATCACACTATCTAGAGCTATATCTTCTGGGGGAAATCTGTGGTTTCATGATTAGTGATTGTTTTCTTAGATTCATGGACACCAACAAGCAGCTCTTCTTGTAATGGTAAAATGATTTCTGTTTTGTTTCATGTGGAACTCTTTTGCTGTGTTAGGAAAGGAATGGAACAATAGAATCTGTAGAGATGTTACATCTTAATTGGGTTTTGAGACCGAATTAAAGGATATTTGATGCGGTGAGTCTTATTTGTGAGAGGAATTGCTAGGTATTGGAGTGATTGCTTATCCAAGAGTTGGATAGCAGTGTGGGACAAATACAGTTTATACAACCCACTCTGCTCATTCGGTTGCGAGAAAATTCAAATCCTCAGCCGCTTCTCAAACTTAACCTTTACAGAAAGCCTAGTGGGTTATTTTGACCGTCAACAAGTAGCAGACTTTATTAGGGTTGGCTGCAGCGAGATCCTACTTGGAATCAGAGATTCCATGGAGTTCGAAGCAAAGGATCTTTGGAGGCCTTAAATTTAAATTCTTCTCTCCCTCTTTCTTATCATGAAAGAGACAATGTTCACTTACTCCTCAGGCTTCATGGAATGTCCAAGTCCGTTGAGGCTTTGGACATCTTGTGACACTTTCCTTTTTATTGTCTCTCTTTACCATCATGTTCAAAGAAAGGCCAATGCGATTTTGGGTCAAGATGGCCTAATTGGAATGTCTCGGCCATTTAGGAATTCAATCCTCTTCTAACTAACCTTCAAGGCATTCCCGCATCTTCTTTTTCACTTAATAAAATGTTGTCATTTTTCTGGGCACTTTTTGGTTACTTCCATAGTTTCTGGTAGGTTTATCTGAATTTCATTTGTTAGTTTTTTGTTTCTCACTTTTTATTTAAGTGAATGCCAAATGATGATAATGTTTCGGTTTTGATACGATGAAGAAATGAAGTCTGCTTTTGTGAGTACGTTGATAGTCACATGTGGGTTGATGTGGATTCTTTACATTTTCTGGGTAAAAATTGTTGTGTAATGCATTGAAGATCTAAAGTCTACCTTCGGTAAATTGTATTAGAAGCATTTGATACCTTCACTTTTTTGGCATATGTATATGTTCATTTTCTTTGTAATTACAGGAGCATCAAGTGGTATTGGCACCGAGACTGCACGTGTTCTTGCATTGCGTGGTGTTCATGTAGTTATGGGAGTCAGGAATATGACTGCGGGTAGGGATGCCAAAGAAGCAATCGTCAAGGAAATACCCACTGCTAAAGTTGATGTCTTGGAGTTAGATCTCAGCTCAATGGCATCAGTAAGGAAATTTGCATCAGAGTTCAATTCCTTTGGTCTTCCACTCAACCTCCTCATGTAAGAAAATTAAAGAATAGGACCATATATGATCACTACTTCTTGAGAAATTTTATCTGTGCATTTAATGTGGATTTCCTGTGGTACTGATTTTGTTATCCTCTATGTACTGACCTCTCAAGTCTGCATAGTTTTAGTAGCTTAATAAACAGGAAGGTAATTTCTGTCTTCTTTGTTGGAAGTAACAATGCAGGAGTCATGGCACCCCCCTTCATGCTTTCCCATGATAACATGGAGCTGCAGTTCGCAACAAATCACATAGGTATGTGTCTGTCATAGAAGATTTATTTAGATGCTTGAAAAATGTTTATTGACAATGGTAGCTTTTGATGACCCAAATCAATTTATACTTCAGTTTTGAGATGGTTCTGCACTATTGGTTAATGGTTTGGGGCATTATAATAATATAATTAGAGTAGCCGCTTGCTTGCCACCAATGAATCACAATGTTCTATTTGTAACCATTTCCAAATGAATGCACTTTATCTTATTTTTTGCACTTGAGTATTATCTAAAATTTGTCCATTTATATGTGGTGGATTGACCAAAAACCATGCCTACTGTAGGATTTCTTCTAATAAAATTTTTAGTATGGGGGTCATCTGATGCTACCTATGACAAGGTAGATGAAGACATTTTATTTCCTTTTTGCAGGTCATTTTCTTTTGACAGATCTTTTGTTGGAGACCATGAAAAATACGGCACGTCAAAGTAACATAGAAGGAAGGATTGTCAATGTTTCATCTGAAGGTCACCGGTTTTCATATCGTGAAGGAATTCGTTTTGATAGAATCAATGATGAATCGGGGTAAACATTGCATTACTCTCAACCTTGGAGGATAGTGTTTTAATAGGTGTTATTAAGGGAAGTTTCTTTCAAAATGCTAAAGTTGGAGTCTTAATTAGTCTTCACACTTGCTAACTTACAGGTACAACAGCTTATTTGCATATGGTCAATCAAAGCTTGCTAACATATTGCATGCTAATGAGCTTGCGGGACGCCTAAAGGTAATTGGGTTATTCAAGAATACCAATTAACTAATGATGTATTAGAAGTAAAACTAGGAGGACGCCACGTGCGATGCACGTGCACCTTACACGTGGCACACACCTAGAGATCACTGACCGTATGGATGTTTGGCCCTTACACGTGGCACACACCTAGAGATCACTCAAAGATGATATGATATTGAGCATACAATAATGTATCACCTAGTTCTACTCTATAATAATGATGAAAACTACGGTTGAGAAGGAGAAAAGTTTTGATGTTTTGCATTGTTTTATATGGGCGTCAGACCGCGCCTAAAAATACAACGTGGTAAACTCTTAGAGATTTACGACTGTACATATGTTTGAAACATCTGCAGGTGGATTTGCAGACAAAAAATCAGTCTGATTGGTGTTTTCTAGGCGTTGAAAACATAATTTTCGTATCCACGGGTGAAATTCAACCCATAAAAAAGATTCAATCCAACGGTTAGAAACCACCACTCCGGCTGATTTTTGGTATGAAGGGCTATCTAGGGATGTTTCAAACATCCTTATGGTCATGGACACGTGACATTTATAGGTGCGGCCTGGACGCCCATATTAAAAAAAACGTTTGTATCAATGTTTTCAGTATAGAGCAAAATTTTCACGCACGCGAACGTATTAAATGTGTTAACATTCTAAAAGATGTATAAAGACTTAAAAACTCTTGTCAATTGAAATAATTAAAAAAAAAAAAAAACTGAAGCAAACCAGGGACATTTTGGGAATAGTGGTGAATGTCTTGTGAAGCCCGTGTGTATGCCCAACCCCAGTTTTTGCTTTATATTAGTATAGATATAGATAGTTGGTGAACGATATTCTTTTGAACACGTTTTTCTCTGAGACACCCTTTTTATGATTATTTGAATTTCACCTTGGTTTGCTTGAAATCGTGTCCAACTCCAGTTAGGTAGCAAAAAAATCCAATGATTTGTATGTCCATCTTTTATCCTTTTTAGTGGTAAACAATAAAATTTGATGGAAGGAGCAAACAGATGTTATTGAGTATAGTGGGATGCCTAGAATTTAATTATTCCCCGAGCTGTATTCTCTAGTATTTAATAACACAAATGCCTTGTTTATTGGATTATCATCTTACTCTTTTGCTGTCGTTTGACCACACCCACAAATGTCCCTCGTCAAGCTTCCATTATACAGCTAGGGTTTATTGTAGATTGCAGTAGTGAAATTGAGAATTAGTTTGGTCACTTTGTTGAATTTTTCCTTTTTTTTTACCGTTAAGGCTAGTCTTACAAAGGCGTACACATGTACCACATTTTCCAGAATCTCTTCTTCCTGTTCTCTTCTTTTCCAACCTAGTGCCAAAGCAGAAACACTGAGTTTTTGTTCTCTCTCAATCTTCCCACTATCATCAGAATCTGCTAGACTCAATGAGGCTGATCTTCAGCCATCCATATTGCTGGCAATATGATATGTAAAACCTATCTTGTAAAGGAGTAATTGATGATTATTTAACATTGAATAATTGTATTATAGGAGACGAAAGATTAGGGAAATTAGAAAACTGCTAGAGCTTTACTGCCATCATCTCCATACGGAGCTTTGTATTTTGTGGTGCAGACATCTTTGTCTCAAACTTGATACAGTACTGGTTTTGTCATCTCCAAGAAATACAGCTCTCCAATCACCATTAGAATAGGATGATATTTGTGTGACAGATCATGCGTGGATTCTGTTCAAGTTCTCATGCAATGTAGAGTTAGTCTTCTAATTCCCCGGTATAGGCTATGGATAATACCACTATCCTTTTAACATAGTCAGTTGTACCTTCGCCCATCTGTCATCCTTTTTATCCAATTCCTTGATGTTGGATCTCTTACTTTCCGTATATATCTCCCTTTGTTTCATGGTAATCACGCTATCAGCTAGGCTGAATTTGACATGATTTTGGTCGCTTGTTCACTTTCTTTGAACAGGAAGAAGGGGTGCAGATAACTGCTAATTCACTTCATCCGGGAGCTATTGTGACAAATCTTCTGCGGCATCACAGTTTTATAAATGGTAAATCACTGAGCTATTTTTTCCAGATTTATTGATTTTCCTTAAGATACTCATTCTTGGTATATAGAAACAAGTCATTTGATTGCTCCAGCCTAGGCATCTCTTTTGCTTAAAAAACTGTGTCAAACAAACTAACACATATCATGAAAAATCCAAATTTATCTTTCCTTAAGTTACAACTAGTTTAGATGAACTATTTATTAAATTTTATTTATGTCCCATTTTTGCATCTTACAACTGTATATTCCTATACCTATGCATGGAAATGTTTTAGATTTGTGAAGCACAGAGGTTTCTATCCTTGGTGAAAATGTTGTATACATCAAACATATGCTACTCAGTCCAGACCATCCAAATGTTAGGCACACTTGTTTGACAATCCTAGCATTTCTAACAAGAGGAGTCATTAAGAATTACTTGGACAGCTCAGAAACAATGGGCAATGAGTCCCAAAACAATGAGTGCATGGATCAAACATTTAGGATTGTTTGAACTCTGAACTGTGAATTTGAGCTTAAAGACATGGCTTAACACATGCCACCTATGATAATCCGGATACTGCATTACACTTAAAATTCAAGTATCTAACTCAGATACAGCACCAATACTAAGTATAAGGAATTATCTATACTTCTCCCATAGAGAACTGTAGTTTATACCTGTGGCGGTTTTTCCATTTGTTGGATGATAGAATTGCAGAAAATTTAGTACACCCTTTCAAGTTCAACAACTAGTTGATTTTTCCTTTATTTTCATGTATTTGATGTGAATAGCACAGTTGAGACTTTTGTATATTAGTGCACTGATTATGTCGTTGGTTTGATGCAGGCCTTTCTAGTTTGCTTGGCAAATATGTGCTTAAAAATGTTCAGCAGGTGAACTATGTAGTTTGAACAAAACCCGTGTAGCTGATCCATATGCATGCATCAAGCATGATATACATGAGATGCAATTCTAATTCTATTAGTTGATTATTTTATTTCATTGGACGTGGTTGCAGGGGGCGGCAACAACATGCTACGTCGCGTTGCATTCTCAGGTCAAGGGGGTAAGGGGCGAGTATTTTGACAACAGTAACATAGCCACACCAAGCTCAAAAGCTAAAGATACAGAGCTGGCGAAGAAACTATGGGATTTCAGCATGAGTTTGATCTAACGATGATGTGTGTACTTAGAGAGATCCTTCACTTTAAAAAACCCATGTTTCCGAATATGGAGGAAATAAATTCACAATGTTTTCTGTTTGCTGTTGATGTTGCTATTACTAGATAGATTGTAAAAGAGCATGTCAAATTGAGACTTCTCAACTCATTGGGAATTTGACATTGGAGTAAAAGTTCAATCACAAGGAAATATTTTAGTCTTTCACTCAGAACTCCCTTAATAACTGGCAAAAAAGTTACTGGATGATGCATGATATTGACTTTAGAATATTTAATGCTTATTTATATCAATTTTTGTGTAAATATTAATTGGGTAAATCTCATCTTTACATTTAAGCACACTACCACATAAGATCTTTGTTCAGATGATATTAACCATGTTTTACAATGGGTGCGCCATAAAGATATTGCTATTGGTAGATGCATTTGGGGGTATTTTTGAATTTATTGCTTTTTACCTCTTATTAGTTGCATAATTATAATTTTAACATCTTCAATCAATATAATAAGTAGGGGATATGCACAACATAACTTGTGACATCCCACTCTCTCATTTGTTTCTTCCCTATTCTATCCCCTCGTTTCTCTTCTTCCTTTCACTGTTCACATGAAACTAAACTTAGAAAAATTCAAATGGTATCAGAACAATAATTTTTTAAGGTTAGTTTCTTCTATCCTCTTCTTTCTTTCTTTTTTCAAAGAACAAAAATAAAACAAAATATCTTGGGTGTGTACTCTTATTTTTTTGGATTTTGATCCCATGTGTTTTTAGCGGCAAAGTGATGTTGCGTTCCTCTAAGAGGATATGCCGTTTTCTCTTAAAGTTTTATAGTGTAGTTGCTAGAAATCAAGTAAAGACAATTTATATGATGTTAAAGACATTATAAAGGTGATTGTGTATGTATTTTTCTATGATATTTCGATTGTATATGTGTTGGACATTAAAAATTGTGTTAAGAGACTGTTTCTCTATAGTTGTTGATCGTATATGAGCTGGAAATTGAAAGAGAACAGATCGTATGGTGTTGGAAGATTTTTTTTTTTTAATGTTGGAGTTGATTGTGTGGTATAAGTGATCCTCTTTTATTGAATATTTCAATCTCTTTCATCATATTTATGATCCTAAACTCCATTATTATGGAAATCAAGTTTAAGATCGTGTGGTGTTGGAGGTTTTTTATTATTTTTATTTTCTTTAAATGTTGGAGTTGATCGTGTGGCGTAAGTGATCCTATCGAATATTTCAGTCTCCTTCATGTTTCTAATCCTAAACTCCATTATTATGGAAACCAAGTTTGGAGTTATGTAATATAATAATTCGGGTAATGTTCAAATTACCAATATTAAATTAAATGGTGTAAACTATCTTTCAGGGGCCAAATTTGTTAAGATTTTTTTAACAGCCCATGAAAGGAGATGTTTCTTGTTATAGAAAAGTTGAAGGAAAACTCCACGGCATATAAGGCTTAGGTATGTGATGACGCTCAAATTTTGACATGGTTGTAAATACTATGGAGCCCTCCATTAGCACTAATATAATTTTTTTGAATATTTTCAAAGAAATATAGGACACATTGAAGGAGAAATATTCTTCTGAAAAGAATATTAGTCATGTTTATCAATTGTATCAAGAATTTTTTAATGTTCAGAAGGGGGACAAGTCATTGGGAGATTATTATTCTACATTAAAGGGTATATGAGAAAACCTTTTGTGGCAGGGGCCATGACATAGGAGGCTGGGGAAGAGGCCAAGTAACCTTAAGTGTACGAACTGTAGTCTGACCTGACATACAATTAACACGTGTTAGGATCTTTATGGTAAGTCAGTGTGGGCTAATCAATCATATTACTAAAGATCATCGGGATTTGAAGATCTTCGACAGTCATGCTGCATAGCTTCCTGCATATATCATTTCAGAGTCGATTATGATATCTAGTGAAAATATGTCAAATTTATTAAAGGCCAACAACTTCAACTAGTGATCTAGTTTCCTCTAGTAGTTCATTCGTCAAATCAAGTAACGCTTATCTTGCTACTCATTTGTCTACTCTGTGGGTTATCGACTCCAAGGCCTCGGATCACGTGTCTAGTGAGCCAAGTATGTTTTCTTCTTTTCATGATTCTACAATTTATTCATTTGTTACAATAACTGATGGAACCTTGTCTAAAGTTCTTGGATAAGGTTCAGTGTACCCTTGTGAGTCTATTAAGGTTTTTTTTTTTTTTTTTTTATTTGTTCCCAAATTTCTTGTTAGCCTTCTTTTGTTAGTAAATTTATGAAATCTCTTGACTATTCCATCACTTTTTATCCCTTTCACTATGTATTTTAAGATTTAATGACAAGGGACATGATTGGTAGTGGAAGTGAGGAAGGTGGCATGTATTACCTTCAATATCATCAAAATAAAGTTGTTTAGCACACATTTATTACACCGTTCCACTGGCATTGTTGTCTTAGACATATATCCTTCACAAACTTAGATATTTTGGTTCCTTCATTGTCTAGTGTGTCTTCCTTACATGAGACTTGTCAATTAAGTAAACGCCATCGTGCATCCTTTCCATCTAGGGTGAATGACCAATGTAAAACTTCCTTTTTCTTAATACATTCTAATATTTGGGGGACTGCTCGGATTTCAACTATGGCTGGATTTTGGTAATTTGGTATTTTCATTGATGATTTCACTTGTATGGCATTGTTATATTTGTTGAAAGATCTTTCTAAATTCTATCACATTTTTGTTTAATTCATGTTAAGATTAGAAATCAATTTGGTATGAATTTCTATACTTTTAGATCTGAAAGGGTGGCAAATATATCAAATGGCTTTCAAAAGTATGTTTGATAATGGAATCCTGCATCAAACGTCTTGCCCATCAACTTCTTTACAAAATGATGTTTGTGAACAAAAGGCACACACTTGCTTGAAATAGCCCATGCATTAATGTTAAATATGATCTTAGGGGATGTGGTTTTCACCGCCTGCTTATTGATTAATCGTATGCTTTCTTCGGTGTTAGAGGTTAAAACTCCATTCTCAATAGTGTATCTCAAATCCTTTATGTTTTCCACTCCCTTTAAAGTATTTGGTTGTCTATGTTTCATGCATAATTTAGAGATTAAGAAAAACAAGTTTGAGCCACGTGCTATAAAATGTATTTTTCTTGATTATTCCCGGACCCAATAAAGACATCTATGTTATAGTTCATCTTTTCGAAAGTATTTTATATGTGCTAATTTTACATTCTTAACTGTACTCCCTTCTATCAAAGTTAGGTCGAAGAAATTACACATTCATGTCAAGTTGATAGTCCTATTCTTCCCCTATATGGTTTTTTCCCATAGAGATTGCAACCACCCGAAGAAAAATGTATGTTTGAAGAGTGAAACATAATCAAGACACACCAACTCAACCTACTCCTCCAATTTTCCTCTCAATGGAAGATCCACCTCCAGAGCCCACTTCAACTAATTTTCCTGTTGCCCTTCGTAAAGGTAAGCGTGCTTGTATTAACCATCCCATCTCTAGGTTTGTTTCTTATGGTCTTTCCTCTAGATTTCATAAATCTGCTTTGGCTATCTCTTCCTATTCTATTCTTAAGTCATATCAAGAGGCTCTTTCACACGTTAATTGAAAGGCAACCATGAAGGTTGAGATTTCAGTGCTTCACATGAATAATACTTGGGATTTAGTGTCAATTCCTTGTTAAAAAAGGTAGTGGGTTGTAGATGGGTAAATACTATCAAATATAATCCAGATAGTAGTGTTGATGGACTGAAGGCCTGCCTTGTTGCAAAAGAGTGCGCCCAATCTTATGATAATTACTATTCTGAGATATTCTCCCTTGTTGCAAAACTCAATTCTGTTCGACTCATGATCTCCATTGCCACTAATTAGGGATTACCCTTTTGATGTAAAGAATGTGTTTCTTCAAAGTGATTTGATAGAGTAGGTGTACTTGGAGCAATATATCACTTGGGTTTGTTGCTTAGGGAAGAGAGTATGTAAACCTTGTAAGGTTATCTATGCTTGAAGTAATCACCAATGACTTGGTTCGATAAGTTTAGCCAGTTAGTTGGTACTGCACGAGTCTTCGCTAGTGTGAGATAGATCATTCTCTATCTGTTCGGCGCACATGAGCATGTTACATTATCCTCATTGTGTATGTTGACGATATCGTAGCCACAGGAAGTGACAATGTTGTTATTGATGAGTTGAAGCACTATCTAATCCACCATTTCCATATTAAGGACCTAGGTTAATTATTGTATTTTTTTGGGATCGAGGTTGCACGGTCGAAGACTGAGATAAATTGATCGCAAAGAAAGTATATCCTAAATATTTTATATAAGATGAGATTTTTGGGAACCAAGTTCTCATCGATCTTAAGAGAAAACTTGTGATAGATCATGAAGATTTGTGATAATCCCAAGGTTTAGAAGGCTAGTCATCAAGCTTAACTACTTAAAAATTACTTGACCTTGTATCACATTTGTTGTTAGTGTTGTCAGTCAATTTATACAGACTCCCCATGCTCCTCACATAGAAGCGGTCATCCATATCTTGAAAAATCTCAAGATTGCTCTTGGTAGAGGTATCTTGTACAGAGCCAATGGCCATTACATGTTGAGGGCCAGGCATATTCAAATGTTGATAGGGCAAGATATCCATCCGATAAGAGATCTACTACGAGGTATCGCACCCTTTCTGGAGATAACCTGGGAACTTGGCAAATTAAAAAGTATTGTTGTTACCAGATTTAATGCTAAAGTAGAATATAAGATGATGAACTGTCGATGGTCCTATGAACCTTTATTGTGACAATTAGACTGCATCCGTGAGAGGACCAAGCACATAGATATTGATTGTCATTTTATCAGGAAAAAATTGCAACCAATGCTATTCTATACTCTTTCCAATCAACTTGTTGATATGTTTACTAAGGGCCTAAATCAGAGTCAATTAGAGAAGATTCAATCCAAGTTGGGCATATATGACATAGCTTGAGGGAGAATGTTTGTAGATGCATTTGGAGGTATTTTTGAGTTCATTGCTTTTTGTCACTCATTAGTGGCGTAATTATAATTTTAACATCTTCAATCAATATAATAAGTAAAGAAAGGAACGTGCACAACATAACTTATGACGTCCCACTTTCTCTTTTGTATCTTCCTTCTTATCCCTCCCCCTCTCTTCTTCTCTCCACAGAATCTCCTTAGTTCATGTAAGTGTCCCACTTTCTCTTTTGTATCTTCCTTCTTATCTCTCCCCCTCTCTTCTTCTCTCCACAGAATCTCCTTAGTTCATGTAAGTTCACGCAACATTGTTTACATGCCACTCTTCACATGACAGTAAACCCTAGAAAAATCCACAGCCCCCAAATTGTTACTATTGTTTACCAATTTTTTTTTATTGTAAAGCATAATCTCTGGTAAAATAAAAATTGTTGCCTACTGTTGAGCTGTTATATAACAACCCCTTTTAAACCACGAATCAGTGTATTCTATTGTTACCAATGGACTGCAAATATCTCAAAACAATTGTGAATATCTACTCGCTCTCGCGCATATGGAGCCCATGACATCATAGCTTGGACCCATCACTCCCTCCGTGTGGGCATCATGTCCTGATACTGTGCTCATAGCCACTCATTTCCTGTCTAGAATACTTAATTACAGATCATCCCTTTTAATTCTTGACAATGTCGATGCATCATTGAATCAGACTAATACACTACCCTTGCAGTGCAGTGAAATTATTTGTATCCAGAATGTAGTAAACTTTTTGACAATCAATTCAATCTTAAACCCCTCACTACACAGGACTTCAGATTCTCCCTTAGTTTTTGTGGACTCAAATTACTTATAGCACCCAAATCCCCACCACCAAGTATTCTAGAAAGGACGGAAAAGGAGGACAGGAATTAGATTTCTTCAATTTACTGACAGTTATGATTCTCCCTTAGTTTTTTTTGTGTACAGCACCCAAATCCCTACCACCAAGTATTTTAGAAAGAACGGAAAAAAAGAGGACATGATTTAGATTTCTTCAATTTACTGACAGTTATGATGTACATATAACAAATTAGGCAGAACAATCATAAGATAACAGTAAAATCTGAGCTGACATAAAGCGACGCAGTCTTGGAAATTACACAAATTGCCTTACTGGACAAAATATGGACCCCAAATCCTGTTACCCACCTTATGTACAGTAGTTTCAGACCAAAATAAAAAGAGTTCAAAGGCTACTAGCTTTTCCAAATTTTTTTCTTTTTCTGTCAAGATTTAAATATACAGTTTTTTTTCACTATGAGGAATGCTTTTTCATCATAAGGAATTGCAGAAATTTGCATAGTTGGAAGCCATCTCCACCCTATGAGAAATCGAAATATTCAGTTCCCAGATTAGTTTTAATGTATTTAAAGAAAAACAATATAGATTCAGCTATTAACAATGGTAAGAAACTGAATTTTGAGGTTGCTTACCATATTGAGGAATTGAATGCGGCAGCCTTAGTGACAACCTTCTCTCCTCAGCCACTTTGGGTTTCAATGATGCTAGTACATTATTCCACAGATTTCCACTGTGTCCTTATTGTACAAATCAGTTTTCTTAGCAACTAGTACAATGATAAATTGACCTTGCCAGAATTAGAAAAACAATCTATTATGCTCGATAGCCAGCTCCAAATTTTGGGGTCTACATTAATCAGATACCATTGGCACGGCCGAGCAGGGGAGAGCCAGGATTAAGGTACTTCACATGATCCCTCAAGAGCTGCTGAGACACGCGATCGGCCAGCACGGACTGTCCATCATACAGTTCCCTGGGGTCCCCATGGGCAGGTCTTCGAAAGGGCTTTCCCAGAACATCATTATCAGATGCCATCTGTTCCCGGAAGACATGAGAAACTGCTTGCATCCCAAGAAAAAAGTCGGGCTTGGGGTCATGATAGTTGGAGCCATTTACATAGGGGCTGTTCGGGGACCTTGGCATGCTTCCAAAGCCTTCATGCACGTAAGCCGACTGATTCATGTGATGAAATGGAATGGCACCATTGCCACCAGTGAGAGGGGTGGACGATCCAGAAGTGGTACGAGGGCTGGATATGGGAGACGGAGACATCCTTCCATTCATGTGACGTGGTGATCTTGAATGTAGATGAGGGCCTCCAATGGGAGAGACTGGACAAGATATGTTCTTTGGCACATGGCTATCACTGGAATTTAGAAGAACGAAATAAGAAGATCTTCAATCAGCCCAGTTCATGACTATCCCAAATGGACTCAGTTCAAGTGCTCAACAAATCAAAACATGAGAACAAGAGCTCTGATCAACTAGAGAAAACTAGCAAGAATTAGCCAACTCACTGAGTCTGAAAACACATGGACTTGCCTCAAGTACCCTGGTGGGTCTTCAGACCAGGATCATAATCTATGACTTAAATAGTTTGCAATGACACAAGTTCTTTTCTTTTTCATTTGTTGTTGTTTTTGGATAATAAGCTGGGATCAAACCCAGAAACTCATGATGATGAATGTCAAACAATTGAGCTACGGGCTCTATCCAAGAATGGCACAACCTTTTTATTGTATTCAATCAATCGGCAAAAATTGAACAGACAACTAAAATACCCATTACCACAGCAAACACATGCACGAGCTTCACACCTGATACTCAACAATAAGCAACTGCCTGAATTAGAACAGGAAACATGCCACTCCCCTGAATTCTAATAATTGTCAATTGTAACAGGAAGAAGGTTGGTTGGTTGGTAGTAGGTTGGGAGGTGGTCTTGTACGTGAAATCTCTCCTCTATCTGTGGTCTTCTTGTTTCCCTCTTTTCAGATGATGCTTCTTTGAGTCCTTTGTTTTCCGTTGGGAAGAGTTGTTAGGGGATTCTTCTCCTCCTCTTAGGAGCTAGATCGTCTTTGTACATATTTGGGGTTTCCCCTTCTTTTATGAAATATACACACTTATCAAAAAAAAAAAAAAAAAAAGGAAGAAGGTTGGTTGTGGCAAAGCAAGGGCCTTCTTTTTTTTTCCCGCAAAGAAGTAAAATATTATTAAGAAATACCAAAATTACAAAACTATTGTCCAAGTCAGCGAGCCAGAATAATCCAGTTTAGATGAATACTTCCAATCAAGAGCCATTTGCTTTACCTTTGCCCAGGTACCGATGGTATGAGTAAAAGTTTCCTTCTAAGCGCTTAGTTGCTCCTAAGTGGCTCTCCACTTGACATGTACCCCCCTAAAACCATGTTTTTTGAATTTCAAAATTTTAATTCAAAGTTGATTTCAAATTTTTGGCTACATGTCAAGTGGAGAGCTGCTGCTCCTACGCCCTCGTGAGCAAAGTTTTACACGCGATGGTATGGACTACGTCAATACAGTTTCTAGGTATGTAAGAAATTTTTTGAAGTCCAAAAGAAAGAATAATAAAAACCCAGAGAGAGAGAGAGAGAGACCTGGATGCTGGACCAGATTTTGCACCTCTAGACTGATGAATTGCTGGTCCTTCTGAGTCCAAGGAGGAAAGGTTTCTTGCATGCCCCAAGCCCTGAAAGATGACCATAGATTTTAAAACAGCTAAAACAGATAACACAGTGTTGGAGATACATGAAGACACCGTGTTGAAGATCCCTACAGCTTTGTACACAACAAAACATAAAAAATATATATGAAATAAATGAGAAAGCATGAAAATTAGTCAGGCTTTGTTGTTTAAGCTGAAGTACAATTAGAAAACAAATCAAAGCATGTAATCCTGAATTTAAAGTTGGATACCAAGCCTGCAAATGGTCCTTACTACTCCAGACATCTTTCCAAAACTGCACCCAATACCCTTCGCTCACCCTAAACCTAATACCCTCAATAAAATGAAGAATTCCTCACAAACCTTATCAATCCTCTTCCACACACTTAAACAAAAAACCGTATTTTCATTAACCATTACCATCACACCTCTCTTGCTACGACCTAACATGGAATGAACACCTTCCTCAAAAGACTGCTAGGGACTCTAACCTGAATACCTAAGGCTATGTTACATGGACTCTTCTAAATGAGGGAAGTGTCCGTTTCGGACACGTGTGGACACGGACTCGTCTACCAAGAAAATCTAAGATTTGGTAAAAATCCTACCAATAATATACCAAGAAAATCCCGATATTTCGCCATGGACTCGTCATTATAAAATAAAATAAATTATTAATTAAAATATTCAGCTGTCCCCGATTCCTATTTTTTGGGGTTTGCCAAGTCTGATACCTCAAATCCGTGTCAGATTCCGACACACGTGTCTACATCCAGCAACATAGGCCCAAGGTCATTTCCCAACAGCTTGCTCATATCCATTAGCCTTCTAAACCTACCCTGCCACATTCTTAGGTTTGCACGCCAACCCCTATCTACTGAGGGATATTTTCCTATCTCATGAAGTAAAAATACAGTGAACTCCCTTAGTAGCTCATGTAGATTTGGGAACTGTATCAAAGTAAATGTGCAAAGTAGGTAGCATAACAATTCTTATGAGCATGGTTTTCAACATTGGATCAACCAAAAGAAGTTGGGGACAACTATGTAAGTTGGTATCATAAGTAAATGAGCTTACAGGATACAACACATCCCATTATATGGGATGGCATAAATTGGCCAACAACAAAGAATAAAATGATAGCATGGATAAAGAGGAAAATATTTTCATACCATAGATCTCACACCAGTTGAAACTCCTGGAGGTTGTTCTGAAGGCTTACAGCCCATAATGGGTCTTTCCAAAGGAGCTGCATTTTTCACAAAAGGGTGCTCCAAAAGCCGAGCAGCTGTAGGGCGAAGTAGTGGATTGCGTTGCAAACACTGCCTTACAAAATCCTTGCCATCATCCGAGAGATGATCAGGAATTACTGGAAGTTCCTTACTATTCCCGATCTTAAACATAGCAGCAACCTTATGACCAAAACACACCAAACATCAATACAAGCCAAGAGTATAGGTCAGCAAACCTCAAAGCCGGTACACACTCTCACTCAGCTGTGCATTCCAGTTATGTAAGGAACAAGTCAAAGTACGTCAACTTGTAATCAAATCCATGATTAAAAAGAAACTTGTAGTCTTGGATATCCAAATTACTAACCCCTTCATACTGGCTCCAAGGTGGTTTTGCTGTAGTCATCTCCAAAACGGTGCACCCAAGACTCCATATATCAACAGCAAGATTACAACCATTTGAATTCTTTATAACCTGGGAACAATGCAAGTGAGCAATGTGGAGCCGGAAAGCATGTCTGAACAAGAATGCAGGTATGACAAGAAAACATTCTGACCTCAGGTGCCATCCAGTAAGGGCTTCCTTTGAACGATAGTGGACATGATTGCCCAGTTATCTGCAAAGATGAAGCACAAATTGAGATTTGGCACAAACCTGGACACCAACCAGGCCCAGGAGTCTCAAAACTTAAGAACACAGTGAGACCAAGTATTCGTGCATGAGACACCATTTTGAGCGCCCAAATAGACACCTCTTTGATCATGCACTTAACCACAAGAATAGACATAGTACCTTAATGAATCAACTCCATCCATTGTAAATGACATCAAAGGTTTGCGTCTAGTTTAGAAACCAACCCATATTTATTTGCAACAGAAATAACTGCTACCTAAAATGTGAGCCCCTTTGGTTAGTAATTATTTGATTCTCCTGCTTCTCAGGCACTGCATTGTGGTTGGTCATTCAAGCAATAGGTTATATGCTGAATATTTTTCTGCGATGCTGCTTTGACTTGAAATGAATTGGCGTTTCCTTTTACAAAATACAAGAACTTCATGAAAACAATCTACCATTACCCACAGTATATGTCACATCTAAAGAAAAAGCGAGTGCAAGCTCACTTTTCAAATACTCATTGGTGCAGCAGTAGCATTTTTTAGCAGTATAAGTCTTGGGCTGGATTCTTCTTCACTGAGGGTGTTACAAAGAGAGATGAAAAAGCACATCTCAATTCTATAAAGCAACTAGACACACTATGCATTGTTTATTTTAACACTCAGGTCATTGACCTAAACTGATAGCATACAATTTTAGGTTAGCTAAGCTGGGACTGAAGACAGTTTGGACCAATTTGCAATTTTCTGTCTTCAACAAAACCTATGGGCAAAGAACAACCTCGCTAACTGGAAAAAATCTATGCAGGACTTGCATGGGAGTATAAGAACACCCTTCAGCTACAGAGAAGGCCCACAAGACCAAGACACGCCAAAACAACTAACACCGACCTATCGGGCACAAAACCAAATATCACAGTAAAGAAGCTTTATGTTATGGTTACAGATCGATTCAAAAGGTCAAGTAAATAATGGTAGTGTTTAAATGCACATGACCAGTAGTGGTAGTGTGAATTACAAGGAGCAGAGTGGGTGTGATCCAAACGCATGGAAACCTAATTGCAATTATGCTTCAGATGCATCCAAAAGGCCTATTAAACCAACTCCCTAACCAAAGATCAGTAGGTCCTTCAATATATTTGAAAGGCACATTTTATTCGAAACTAGGACCGAGTATGTTGTACAAATAACACTGAAGGTTTACATAATTGCATTTCAAAAGGTGAGTAAGAATGTATGGAGACTTGAGACGATGGCATCACCAGAATGCTTTGTAGAATTAAAAGTAGAACAGAAAGCATGGAAAGTGAGGCCGAAGGAGAACTTTTTAAAGAGACAATGGTGTGTGTAGTGTACCAGATTAGTGTTGGGGGCACTTCAATATCTCATGTCCATAGGACAAGATATAACATTCTCTATGAAAAAGATCAAATACAATATTTCCTCTGAAATAGGTATATCAGTTATGCTAATCCAAAAACAAACCCTTTAAATCACGATTGAAGGCAACTCAAGTAATGCCATTAGTTGGGACTCTGGTAAGATGAAGGGTTCATGGAAACTTTTTCATATTGTCAAGGAGATCCAAATCTTGGTTTCTTTGAACATCCCGTTCTCCAGTGTGCCAAGGTCGGCCAAAGATAAGGCGGACATCCAAGCCAAAAATGGAGTAAATAGCACATCTTTGTATTTTGAAGTATCTTGACCTTTGTAACCCTTATGGCTGTCAATGATTAGTCGAAAATTCGAATCTGATTCGAATTTGTATTCGAAAAATCAGATATTGAATTTGGATTCGGAAATTTTTTAATATTCGAATAGTCTTCCGATACGGATTCAGATATTGGTATATCCAATTTGATAATATCCGATCCAATGTATTATTTAATAGTTATATTTAATAATTAATAATTATATTTATTATATAATAGATTATATTATATTTATCATATTTAATATTACTAATATTTATTATATATAAATATAATAATTATATTTATTATTATGTAAATATAAAATTTTTTTATATATCTAATTTTTGGATCAGATATTATCGGATATCTGATAAGTTAATCGGATTCGAATTTGAATATTGATTTAGAATATCCGTCGGATATCGAATCGGATTTAGATATCAGATTTTTTCGGATTTGGATATGCTGATATTCGATCCGAATATATATAACATGGACATTGCACTTTTAGGGTTTTTTGCCGTGTCGGACACTTCGACACCCGGACACGCGTGTCGACACTGACACACATCTGGACACTTACGGTTGTGTCACCCCTTGCTTTAATAATTTTTAATATAAAATTGATTTCTAAAAGCGGGTTGGTGTGTTCCATCCTCCATACAATAATAAACTAATAAATATTTTCTACTTTATTTTCCATTTTTTGTTATTTTATTAATAATTTTAAGCATTCATATATACAAATATATTTTAATAAATATATGTACGGACGTGTCTCCGTATCGGATTTTTTTAGGTTGCCGTGTTGGATACCTCATATCCTTGTTACATAGATCCGAATAGTATCCGTTGACAGCCCTAGTAACCTTGTTCTTATTTTCTCCTTGTGTCTTTTCCTTCTCTCTCTTGTATTTCTCCTTTTTTTTAATACAATTTCACTGTTAAACAATAAAAAAACAAGTCTTTTAAACCCATTAGGAGGATGCCCAAATGAATTCCAAGAACAGTTAAGAGTAATTTCTATTTAGGACGGTCACGAACAAAAATAGAATTTTAATGCTGAGGATGACTGGGCTAGACACCATATGAAGTTCACATCAAGGTTTCCACTAATTTTTTTTTGGGTAAGTTGTTTCCAATATTTCATGGAAAAATAGGAAATAAAGAACATTTGCTAAAAGCAACAGCACCACTACCAGCACTATAATGAAAAGAACAAATTTGACTACATATAAAGAAAATGCAGGTGTGAATGCTTACATGCTTTGCCATCCCAAAATCAGCCAACTTGACCCGGCCATTGGGGTCGACAAGTATATTTGCTCCTTTAATATCCCTGTACAGGAAATACAGCTCAACCATAAGCATGAACAATGTTTAAAAACAGGTAGATCATACAAGAGCCGTCAGAAAGAGGTTACAATAGGTACACTTTAAGTTACTTAATCAATCTTATTGTTTTGAAATGAGAATAAAGAGGAGCTACACCCACCTATGGATAGTATTCTTAGCATGCAAATAAGAAAGGCCTGAAAGGATTTGCTGAGTGAAACTACGGATTGCTAGTTCACCAAACTGCCCATAGTCTTGAAGAAGCTTATAAATGGAGCCACCAGAAACATACTCCAAGTATATATACAGTTTATCATCTACCTGTTCAAGGAACAAAATTCAACAGCCAGACAACCTAAGAAAGATTAGAAAACTATCTGGAGAAACAATTGCCACTTAATCTACTTTAAATAGAATAAATGTACATTATAAATACAAAATCTCAAAATTTTATTTTTCAGTTTATGGTACAAAACAGATGAAAATTAACAATATGCACTTACTTTGAAGTCAAATCGCCAATAGCAGAAATGAACATTCATCATTAATCCACATCAGTATCAACTTGCAACAAAAGAAAAGGTCATAACAATTGTAGCTTTCAGCATTGCATTTCTAGTGGGACAAATTTCAAGTTAATATCTGCATCAGCATGTCATTTCCTAGCTTGAAATTTGAACCTTATTCCTCATAGTGTAACTGTAATGCAATTGCAGCAGCATAACAGTGTTGACTTAAGCATATACTGTTTCAATATTTCTAACCATATAAGAAGAGCACGAAGATCTGAATTGAAAGTTCAGACCCAGAAACATTTCATTGATTCACCCTGACAAATATTTCCCCATGGACTTAAATATTCTTACTTTCAAAGGATTTTGAAATTATAAGCATAACAAGTGCTATTTTCATAAGTTTAAAGCTATCAGGGAAATTGATGAGGATTGTTTAGTGGAAGAACTACCACAGCTAATAGAAGCACATGATAATCATTTGCAGTAAAATGATAGCACCGCCTCTCTTCCAACCCTTGCTTCCGAAGAGGGATATAGAAAATAGGGCCCGAAGTACCAACTTCTAGCAACTGAATATGCATTAATACAACTGAAATATTCAAATATTTAGTTCCCAGTTAGCACTATCAAATACCAACTTCTCTCAGTAGACCATCTGATAAGTTGAAAGAGAACAATTACATATATGTGTCTATGAATAGGGAGGGAGGTGAATTAATGGACCACTGACTTATTCACAGCACATTCGCTTATGAAGTGTGGAGTTCTTTTTCCCAGTTATTTGGAATTGTATGGATCTTCACATACAGCGTTTTGGAACATTTCCTAGTATGGCACAGGCCATTACTAACTGGAATCGGATCCTTTGGAATATGCTTCCTCTTGCCATCTGTTGGGGTATCTGGAAAGAGAGAAATCGGCGTATTTTTTAAGATAAGGTGGGGGATATCCTTCAATTAACTTGAAGATCAAAATCCTTCTTTTTTATTGTGGCATCGGCTTTTATAGAGTTCAAGGGGATTTGCTTTGAAAACTTTGTAAATGGCAGGCCAAGGTTATAGTTCTAGCTAGGCCATTTTGTCTTTTTGTAATTGTGAGCACCTTCAACACAGCACTTGTTTCTTTTCTTTTCCCTGAACAGTGTAATTATCTTCTTCTTTAATACATATACCTTATCAAAAAAACCAAAAAGAAGTTTATATGACCTGTGATTCACTGATTACAAGAATAAAGTACCATAATCTCTTCACAGACTTGAATGAATGAGAAACTAATCACACTTCTTCTAAAACCCAAAACCATGAATTAGAATGATGCGAAGCTTGTCCAGACAAATTATCAGGCAATGAAAATGCAAGAATAGTTGTACACAGAACACAATATATCAAATTTAGTAGTGAGGAACAAAGAAATGCTTAGGAATTGGCTGAAATCAACACAAGACATACTGTTTCGGATCCAAGATACTGCACTATATTCTGATGCCACAAGCGACTTAGTAGAGTAATTTCCTGTCAGAATAAGATCAAAGAAAGTAAGGAACTCCCTTCAACGTAATACAAAGCTAACAAGTTATCAAAATAACAACAGTGATAAACACACTTCCTACAGAGAAATTTATCGGAAAATTAACTTACTTGCCCTAATTGCTTTGCACTTTCCTTTGACTTAGCATCATCCGAAAATAGTGTAACCTCTTTCATTGCACACAATGCACCACTATCACTATAACCAAAACAACAGAACAATAACAGAAATGCACAAACGTCAGAGATCGACATATGAGAAATACTAGAATACATTGAAAATGGCTTATCCAACAAATAACAGACAAAAAAGTTCAAGTGCAATTGCCACAATTATTTTTAGTATAGGACTGTGTGCTGAGATCGAGACTCCAAAAGTACATGGATGAAACAGACTGAAGTGCTCATGTGACTAAAGTCACGCTCATGTGCATGACGGTAGTTAAAAATGAATACTAAAAAAATCTGCTATTTAGCACAGTTGCAGGGCCAAAATGCAGGCAAACTCAACAGTAATATCTTGTCTGTAAGGCTTAGTCCATAAAATAAAAAATAAAAGGTGAACACAACCATTCAACTCCTTGGGATACATACCTGTTAAAACCAAGATAAACGTGTCCAAATGTGCCTCTACCTAGCAGTTTTCCCTTCTTCCAGCGTGAACCAGGGCTTGTTGGATTCTCTGTCCTTCCCGTTTGAACTGGGGATGATGTTGTTGCCACAGGACTTGATGGAGAAAAAGGAGAACTACAAGGGGGAAGGGGTAAACGGTGGCTTTGTTGTTTCCCATCATCAGGCCAGTTAGTCGGTGTTTCTGTAGCTGTCCCTCCAGCCCGTGGATGCAGAGGAGTGACAGCACCACTATGTATTCTGGAGCTAGGGCCAGGGCTTGTCATTCTGGGGCTAGGCAAAGGAGAACACTCAGGGCTACCCCTGCTATGCGGCCAAAATAACTGTCCTGACATATCTCCTCCCATTGAATTATGTCCAGAATTGTGACCGGAACCTGGACTGGAGCAGTGGCCAGATCCAAGCAGACCAACATCTGGGTAAGGCTTCCCTGCCCAAAATGCAGAGCTTGTAATTTGCTCGTTGCCAAACACTCTCATAGGACTTCTAGAAGGACTTGACATCGAGCTGTCTGGAGCACTAGCACCATGGTGAGGAATCTGTAAAGTGGGTGCATAAGTGCTTAAGGGCACCTGTCTAGGCGACGTAGAGACTATATGATTATTGAACAACAGATTAGCTGGCTTTAGTGACTCTTTAGAGTTCTTTCGGGTGATTATAGGGGATTGATCCTTGTGCAATCTGCTTCAACAGAGACAGATAAATTTGTTAGGAAGGAATTAAAAAAAAAGATGGGGGCACAATTCACGCACATGTAACCATGTCATACTCCGACACAAAAGCCTTACTGCGAACATTAAGATACTAAATCAGATTACATGCAAGCGCACCTGGAAGGGCTGTTTGCAGCAGTCCTGCACCCATTTTCGCAGTCAGATGCCAGGGGGCTAAGATGACGCGAGTCAGGTGGATCATCGCTATCAATAGAGCTACCACTACAAACGGAAGCAGTATCAAAATCTGCAGTGTCTAGCCTGTTTGGAATACGAACAGGGACAGGAAAAAGCAATGATGGCTGGGAACGCTTTTCCACTTCTAGTCTTGGTATACTGATTCCAGAATCCGTGTGACCTATGCCTGCGGGGTGCACACCAGGAAGTGGAAGTGGCTGTGCATGTAGCTTCTCAGCAAAACTTTGACACCGTGACACTTGTGTGGAGGGTGATGGTGATCTTGACTCAGCCCGGGATCGAGATTCCTTCTCTGAAACTGTATCACTACTAAGTCCTCGAGACCCCGCTGATCTAATGTTACCTTTTTCTACAGATGAAGTTTTAAATTTCCGCTGTAGTGTATCAATAAAACTCTCCTTGTTTGTTTTCTTCTTTACTTCTTTGGATGAAGACTTTCCCCACCATGGAGGCATGATTTAAATATAACAAAATCACAGAAAAGAATGACAAAGTTCTACCAACTTCAATCTACTCCCTGATTTAATATAGGTACAAGAACCACCCTTGCCAAGACAGCAACCATATGCTCCAGATGATGAGAAGGTCCAACTGTTTAAGTTCAAGTTCAAGTTCAAGAATGAACTTCTCAACAAAAGGGGCACCTCTCGATTGCTACGCCTACCAATTGTGGAACATTATCAAGCAAAGAATGAATGCAATTCAATAGAGGAACTGCTGGCACTAACAACCTGTAGAAAAAAAGTAGCTATATTAGCTTTACCATACCACATCAATCGGAATACTATACATACATGAGCTACCAAAACTATTTTAACTCCATAAGTAAGCAATGCACAATCTAAAATCTGCCTAGAAGACATCAGCAGAACAGATATAAAAGGGTTAACTAATAAGGTATGGACATGCATACTTCCATTCTTTTGAGACACATGTATAGTAACATGTAAAGCTTCAACTTACACAACTTTGTCCGCAGTAAAAAACTTTGTGTTTCCACATTCTAAAGGTAATCCTATCTTAAATGTAATGAAGCCTATTCTAAAACAAGCTTATGGGTCAACTTTGAAAACAATTTATTCTAGAATTAATGAATACCTATATTTTACAATAATAAGGAAAATGTTCAGGAAAAACTAAACAAAGATTATGGTTGTGTGAGAGGTAGGTATGAAACAAATTCACCTCTAAGGCTTTAAGAAAAAGAAAAAAAATAGAAGGTAAAGAATAGTTTATTCTAGAATTAACCAATACCTATATTTTACAATAATAAGATAAATGTCCAGGAAAAGCTGAACAAATATTATGGTTGTGTGAGAGGTAGGTGTGAAAAAGAATTCACCCTTAAGGCTTAAAAAAAAAGGTAGAGAAAACTAGGATTGTTTTGGCCATTTCATAAGACTACCAACGAAGATAAAATATCTGTTGGCTAGAAGGGAGGCATGCTTGTACACATCAATACATGATTTTGAACATCTAATATGTAACAACGCCCACAATGAACAATTTATCCCTGTTGATAAGTGTATCAGTGTCTTGGTTCCGTGTTTTTGAAAAAATGAAGCACTGCATATTAAAGGAACCCCAAATCCCTGTGTGAATGCAGTCAGCACAAATACACCAAAAAGAAACAAAATGCTCAACCTCTCCTAAACATATGAGGTATCACAGATTACAACCAGTATTTTAAAACCCAGACTGGCCTGTTGAATCAGTGAATCAGTCCCCAAAACAGTCCAGATCTTCTTCGACCCGGGATTTTTAATTTTAGTTATTTTTTTTACGAAGGCCCAGAAAAACCCAGACAGGCCATTGCCGGTTGAACCAGTGAACGGGCCAGTTATCGGTTCAGTGACTGGCCTGGGTTTAAAAACAATGGTTGCAAGCACCTCAAACTCTAACTTTTGCTGATCGTATAGAGCTGGTCACTTCTTAAAATCTTCTCAAACCACTATGCCACTCGAATTTCGGGTCATCCACCAAGTTTCCATAGGCCTTCCAGAGCATCGTAAATCTCAACCCTTACTTCCTGTTGAACCTAATCAATCTTGATTTTCATTCCAAAATACCAAACTCTCTCATTCCAGTCAAATTACAAATAGCACCACTAAATGGCATAATAAAATCTGGAGGGGAAAAACCCACAAAAAGCTTCAATAATTCAATTAAATATACGAAGAGCCAGTACAACTGCGGATACTGCACCCAATTGAATTTTGGTTGGTAAGCCCAGATCAAACCTGTGAGCTCAAGGTTTCAGAATGGATCACCATCATATTGAAATACAATTAACCCCAAACTCCAAACATCCCATCTTGTGTTTTTCTAATACAATTTAATATATAAACTGGTGAATTTTTTCCCTCTAGAACACCAATCACGTTCCCAAGCTTTCTAATTTCTCTGTTTCCAACATATCAGTGTGCATCTTATCAGAATTTAAAAAAAAATTGCAATAACTACCAGTCTCTGATTTGTCATTCTACTGAGAGCCAATACCAAATTCCTGTGAACAATCCTCTCCACACAACCTTTCACCAATTCCCAATTTTTCATTTTTAAAAAACTTCCGCACTCAATAGATCATTTAAAGACAATCTCCCAACAACACAAATACACTTCAACATGATATTTACTAGAATAAGATAGTTCAATTCGATCCTTCGCCACTCAAAAATCATTAATCAAACAAACCCAACCTTTCAATACAGATCTTTGAAGTCGATCACATCCAAATAGGCCTGTTTGAATCGCCCATTTTCAAGATCTTTTTACAGTTTAAAAAAAGTAAAACTTTGAGAACTTTTTCATGCAAAAAATGACGATTCAAACGGACCCTAAACTTACTGGATTTTTTTTTTTACTAAATTAGTAACATTTCAGATAAAATTTACTAAAATTAAGCAAAATCCAATCTACTTACCTTAAATACCCAGCAAAAAATGAAACCCCCTCAGGAAGAACAAATCATCCCAAACGCCCTCCGATGAGTACAGAAGACTCCCAAGACTGAAAATTTCTCCAAATTGAAGAACAAAAAGAAGCCGAACAATCGTCGGAAGAACAATTAAAGCCTTCCGATCCCAAGAACTCTAATAGAACCATGGATTAACCGTACAAATCAACTGCAAACGCCCAAAAAACGATGGATTTTCAGGAATCGATCGAGCTCCGAAGAGCAAAACGAAACCCTAGAAACCTAATAGATGAGCAAAACAGAGCAATGGAGAGGGTGAAAATGGGACTTGCAGGAGATTTAAGGAGTTTGGAAGGGCAGAGAAAGAAAAAGAGCAAGAGAGAGACTGAACGTCTGAGCTGAGGAGAGAGATGGCGGTGTCCTTGTCCGAGAAGAAAATAGAGAAAAAAAAAGGACCAAACGGTCCAAAACTTGCTCAATAGTCTACGCAATTTCTAATGTCTCGCCATTTGTCCGGTCTCAAACAGTCCTCTTTTCTCAAAATACCTAATCTGTCCCTGATTAAAGTCCTTTCTTTAGTGATACTGTGAGGTCACGAGCACAGCAGTTTTTAAAAATGGTTGCATTAACATTCCAATGTATTGCGTTGCGTGGGATCATTGAAAAAGCAACAAGTCAAAGTCAAAAGGGCGTCGTACGGATCTCTACAAATATCTTTGAGACATTGACTACTTAGGTTTTGTTCTTAGACCTGTTAATATTCAATTACGAAAAAGATGTAACAAGGTATACCTGAGACTTTTTCAAATACAGAAGCACTATTTTGTTAGTCACCGCTGTCATCTGGACCCACTGGCCGCATGGATGTTTATCCCACCCCTTGGTGGATATACATGCCAAAAATCAACCTGATTGGTAATCTCTAACCATTAGATTTTATTACTTTTTAAAGCATGCTTATAGCCGTTGAATTCAACCATTTTTTTGAGTACTAAAACCAACGGCTAAATATCATTAAACAAGTTGATTTTTAGTATGAATGTCTATTAAGGGGTGGGCTAAACATCAATTCGGTCAGTGGGCCCAGATGGCAGCGGTGAGTAACAAAAATAGTGCTTCCGCATTTGAAAAAAATCTGAGGTATACCTTGTTACATCACGACCCTTAATTTCCCTCAATCCCAACAGTTCAATCAGTGGGACCATCAAGAACTTCTAGACATTCATCAGACCAATTGGAAGATCAGTCATCAAATACACTTTTTTGGAAGACCAAACGTATTTAAGCAACTATCTGAAAAAGAGACTATCTATTGGTCCAGCTTAATCTGACGGTCACTTGGACATTCAAGGTCAGAGGTTTCAAAAAAAAAGTTGAAAATTGCTCCATGGCTTGAATCATCTGATCAAGATCTTCAGGTGGAGCCCAAACAATACACGTGGCTCACCACCAACTCACTGATTTTCATTCAGTGGGGCTACCTATTGAAGGGGCATAGGGCCAAAAGCCAAAAAAAAACAGACTAAGGAAAAGATCTTAACCATCTGATCTATAATTAAAACTTGGATGTTTGATGGAAGTTTCCAAGCGTTAGAACTAGAAGTATTCGCTTTTTTGGATGAATGAGTTGGTGGGGCAGTGCGTGGTGGGATTCATCAAGGATGGTTTCGGAAATATGGTAGAAGATTATGGGCATTTAGGAAAATTCCTCTATGAAATATTAAAAAGGTAAACTGCCCTGGTTATACGGGGGATTAAACTTTCCACGTGGAGAAAAAATCGCTGTCCCCTGGGGACTGCAAAGTTTGAAGTACCCCTACCGAAATGTCTGACACGTACCCCAGCTTTACAAACTAATCAAGGGCTTTAACATGTTGGGGTTAAGGACTTGGGTACGTTTCGGACTTTTGGGAGAGGAATCTCAAACTTTGCAATCGCCAGCACAGCGAATCTTTTCTCCGGCTACGTGTGGGAGGAACCTGTGGGTTTACGTCTTAAACAACATCACCACCTCACACGTGCTGCTTTGTCCCTTTTCAGCTTCATCTCATCTCATGACATGGTCCCACACGTGTTGTACCAGGTTAGGCTCTTTGACGAAGAAACATAAATACGTGGAATTATAGAAAATTTGACAGGAGGGTCTTTTGGCCTTGGAGGCGCATAAAAATACACCACGTGGCACTGACTTCACGCCAACCATTATCCTCATGGGCACGTTTTATGCGCCCCACGGCTCCGCAAGAAAAACGCGCGTTTCACTTTCAACGCATTTCATACACGTCATGTGGGTGCACACATAAAGCATGAACACGTGAGCTCGTGTACAATGTTTTCTCATCCTTTTCGCTTGTAAACATTAGAGTGCAAGAAATACCGTGACCTTAGAAATCGATCCGAGTCTTCCATGGCTGCTTAATATGCGAACGGGTCATGTTTTTTTCTTACTTTTTTTCTTCTCTAAACTTTAGAATCGCAAGGAATGACGCCTAAGCTTAGACATTGACCCGATTCCTTTCACGGCTGACTTGACTTCATGAGATCGATCCACTTGGAAAAAGTAAACAAAATTTTTTGCATTTAATACGGATGTCCGTTATATGAAAACTGTCTCATTAAAACTTTGTCAGAAAATTCTACGGGATAAAACCTTATCGAAGGAAAAAAGAGTACAGTATTATGTCGGCGAATCAAGATAATAGTGATGGACGTGCTTAAGACTGCGTCATTAAAAAATTTTCTAGAAAAAATATGTTAGAAAAAAAACATAAGCGAAGGAAAAAGAGTATTACAGTGTGGAAAAGGTCTTTGAGAATAATATAACTTCCCTTATAAAAATGCTCCCCCTGTTTTAGATGCACCACACACATAGCAGAAGTGCAATGTCATTACATGCGCATACATGATTGTTCCAACCCTGAATCAGCAGTGTGTAGATCCAATACAAGAGATAGTATGGTAGAAATAACTAGATGCACCTTTCTAACACACTATCTCTTGTATGAAGATATATGGGATTGATATAGATCGTTCTAGAATTTGTATCTACATATATGTACATGGCATCATTGAGACATTGTCCTCCAACATAGTAGGTTCCTAGTCTTCAAGGTTGGAATCCTCATGTCCGCTTACGTGCATCGAAGCTAGATTGCATGTGACAGGAGTATATCCTAAAGAAGTCTTGTCAGCAGTGTCATCTTCACTTGCACTTAGGAATTCTCTCGGAAAGAATTCTTCTAAGGTGTAGGGAGTACGCTCAGGTTATTGGAACTGTTCATTGAGATTGTTCACAACTTTCTTAGTATTTCTTCTATGGGTTCATCTCTTCCTCCGGGGCGAGGGCTTCCTTCTAGCTCTAATTCACCTCTCTGAGTGCATCGACTAGAGTTGCCCCCCCTCCCCTTGGTTTTTTCTTTTTTGTGATTTTGCCCCCCTTGAACAAAGTTTTGTGATTTTGCTCCCCCCTTGAACAAAATCCTGGTTCCGCCACTGTACAGAACCCAAAATCCTTATAACCACAAACAACCCAAACTCGAAGTTTCATCCAAGTCGTATCCTAAACCTAAACCTATTAGGTCAAATACAATGTTTGAACGAGCTTAAAAAGTTTGACCCTCTTTGGCCCATCTTGTACTCCATAGATGTCTAGCCATCTGCAACTAGACCATCCAACTCAACATGTTTTTCAAATTGAAACTTGTGCATGGTTCAAAACTCAACTAAGCCTAAAGGTTTTGTCATTCTAGTCCATTAGGCAAAAGTGTGGGCCAAGCCAAAAAAAAAAACCATCAAGCTAACTCCGTTTGAAGCCCACTAAGTCCACCTAAGTCTGTTCTAAGTTTTATTAGTTATGCCTATTGTAGAACGATAACCCTTTCTTGCTTTCTATGAAGTCCAAAATCCTTATAACCACCCAAACCAAAATCCACGCTTCCTCCAAGTTGTATCCTAAAACCTATACCTTTTAGGTCTAACTTGAGGTTTAACTGAGCTCTAGATCACATCTAGTACTCCATAACTAGATCACCCAACCCAAATCGAAATTTATGCATGGCTCAAACCTCAACTAAACCTAAAGGTTTCATCGTTCTAGCCCATTAGAAAAAATTATGGGCCAAGCCCAAAAAAAAAACCTTAAAGGCGAAAAAAGAAAAGAAAAAAGTGGCACTGAAATTCAAATTTTAAAATTTGAAAATTAGAAAAAATGGATTTTAACGGAATTAAACGAATTTAATAGTCACTTTTTTTCAAATTTTTTTTCAGAATTTAACGGCTGTTAAAACGATTTTAACGGCCATTAAAACCAAAAAAATGGCCGTTAAATTAAAAGCATCAAAACGTATTTAAACAGTTTTAATGGAAATGGGCTTGGGACGTTACCGTTTAAACGGCCGTTTTTAAAATCATGGTACAAACATCAAAGATTACAAATTTTTGGGTGTACTTTGGTATTTTAAATAAGAAGATAGTGGTCGGTTGATCGGGTTTTTATGTGCATTACATTTCCATGTGACTCAACAATGTTGACAAACAGTGAGAGGGGTCTCACTAATTGGCTTTATTTCCTAGTGTTTTAAAAAGCGTTTGAGGTTTATGCTTTAAAGTTGGTCTTTGTGCGAGGTGTCCCCAAAATATTCCGAAGCTTATTAAAAAGGCGTAAAAGCATGCGAGACACTTTACAAAAGACTTATACTTCCAACTTCTTTACATGTATTTTGATGTCTCGTGTCAGAGGAATGCGCCTTACATGCATATGGTGGTAGTGACAACATTAGGTCATCGCGCTTTATAAATCTTAATTACTTTTTATTCCCCATGTAACGTAGTTAAATAATAATTAAGTATTAATCCACGTTAAATAACAAAAAAAAAAAAAAAAAAAAATTCCCATATGAATTAGATTAATGTTTTTTTCATAATTTTTCCGAAATTTCGTTTTATTGAATTTGTTATATTATTTGCTGAGTTTTTATGTTAAGTATTTATTTAAAAAAGGCATGCTTGTGAGGCTTACGCACCACATCTCAAGGCTTACGTGTCACACTTTAGGCCATTGAAGCACCACGGCTAATGCCTCCAATGTTAATGACACATGGACTGATCTGGATATCTTGAATCCAACGGTCCACCCTTAACCGTACGGGTGGATGTAGCTTTAAGGCCCATTATATAAATGAGCTAGTTTCGGACTCAGGCCAGCCTGAAATCACTAATCGACTAGGTTTTTAAGAAAATTGAGCCTTGGATTAACATATTTTGATCCATTTTATACCTAGGTTGGGTTGGGGAGAAGCTTCTCGTCGTTGGCAGGATTTGGGGGCTTATCATAGCTCAATCCATTTCCACTCCGAATAACGGTACCATTATGTCCGTTATAACGGGTCTCGTAAGTCACATCCAAGCCAAAAAAAAGGTTAGGATATTTTCGAAATAACGGGGTTGGGGCTTTACCGTTACAACGGCTGTTTTTTAAATCATAATCTCAATTATTTACATTCTATGTAGAATTATGTCTTCAATTATTGTGTGGGCCTTCAAATCATTGCTCACTACCTCAATCTACACCTTTCAGCCTTTTCGTACATTTCTATTCGTTGGACTAAAACTTCAGTCACAACCACACAATTCTCGACACGTACCCGAGTATTTTTTTATCACCTACCCAAGTGCTTTTTTTGCTTTTGTAATAAAAATTTTAAAAAAGAGGGTAGGTGGCAAAACACTATGGTACGTGTCGAGAATTTTGTGACCGAAGTTCTCCAATGCGGGCTAATATTCAAGTGAAGGGATACTTTTTGGATGAGCAAATTTAATTATTTTGTGCAATGTTGTTTGTAACTTTAATCGTTGTTTGATGTCAAGTAATTAATCAGATGGTTAGGATTATCCAGTTATTGTAAAGTTTGAACGGTGATCCTCTTAAGAGGCAGCCTGTTATTGTACATTTTGATGGGTGGTAGCTTACTATCTATTCTACTATTTAAAGGGCGAAGACCTTTCTTGCGTGCCTCACGCTAAACCCCAATATGAGTAACCCATTCAGCAAAATTCTCACCAAACCTAATGCCCTTCAAAACTGGAGAAAAGCTTTGATGCCCATCCCCAAAATACCATGTGGCACACTCTTTCGGGCCCACTAACCCATAAATAGGGGTGTAAAAGGACTGGCCCATTAGAGGTTTCGTCATTTCGTCGTAAAATGAATTGGATTAGGTTGGGTTTAGGGCCAGGCCTATCCAAAATTTAACAAAACCAAAGCCCCATTTACACCCCTACACATGAATGTTTGGTCCACCCCTAAATCGACCTACACACCAAAAGTAGCTTGATTGGTGATTAATGGCTATTGATTCATGCTTTTTTCATTGGATGATTTCTAGCCGCCGATTTAAGCTTTTTTTGGGATACCCAAACACAGCGTTTAGGAATCACTGATTAGGCTGTTTTTCAGTGTATAGGCCCAGTACGTGGTGGGCCAAACATTTCATGGATAAGTGGGCCTAAATAGTGTGTGACATCGCATTTTTGAGGGGTGGACATCAAAATGTTTCTCTCAAAATTGAATCCATCATTTCGACCGAAATGATCAAATTTTTTTAATAATTTCAAAATAATAAGATAAAGAATTCAAAAAAATATTAAAATTAAAAATAAAATGGTTTCCCTCGTAGTTATCAGGTTAACTCGTGGTTTAAAAAATAGTTATAACGCCATTATAATGGTAATGCTCCAATACTATCACGTTATATGTTATATAGTGCTATATGTATTAATGCCCGTTACGATGAAATTGATGGCCATTATTTTTAAAATAACAATTTTAATTATTTAGCTGAGAAATGAATTTGAAATAAATAAAAATACCTGTTATAACAACATAACGGTAATGCTACCTAACTGTTAGGCCATTATAACAGTCGCTTTTAAACTTAGGTTTACCAGTCCCTACACATAACGGTGGGATCCTCGTCCCATCAAGGATATTTTAAATAGAGAGATTGGAACACCCCCCCCCCACACATACACACATTATTATAATGACCTTGTTTAAGCTTCGTTCGAGTAATATTAAAACCTAACATGCATCATGCGGCTGTTAATGCACCTATGAAAGAACCATAATATTGCAAGTACAATGCTAACGACGTGTGATTCTAATCCGTTTCAACTTTAAGTCAACCACTGTTAAACTAGGTCAAGGGGGTAATCCTAAAGTTTGAAAGAATAAGGGTGTATTACTAATTAATTTCAAATTTTAGGGGGGTGTTACTAAAATATCCGAAAAAAAAAAAAAAAAAAAAAACCAAGACATGCCTTTGTAATAATAAAACCCACACAGTAAACCATCTTTATCAACTTTTTAAGGTTTCAAATTAATTGTGAATGAGAAGGTTTTATATTAATTGGTATGATTTAAGTCTCAATCTCTCTATATCAAGCATGTATGCATTGGGTGGAAATACTAATTATCATTTTGTCACCCAAAAAATAATGACATGCCTTTGTGGGGCCCACATGAAGACTAGTTAAGGGCTGATCTAGTTGATGAGGATAATGATCTTGATCTCGTCGTGAAGATCATTTTCACAATAAAGTTAGGCCCATTTTGAAACCTTTAATTTCATTAAAAGTGCACTTAAAGTTAACAGTGAAATGGACAATTTAGAATTTTTTAACTTGTAATCCACTTTTTATAAGACTAGTAATATCAAAATGAGTTATTTTTGTCTAGGATCGATGATTTCTATGGTGGGGATCATTCTCACTGAAAATTAGCCCTTGATCGACTCATCTCAGAATCCACAGCCGAGAACACTGACTCCTGGGAGGGGTCAGAAAAAGGGGGTCCCTTAAGCCCAACCTTTTTTTGGTGAGAATTATCTCCTCACCAAAGATATCATCTTTGTAACCAATTAACTCATTTAGACATTTCTAGCCTTATGAATAGAGGATTACACTTAAAAAAAAAATTCTACTTTTCATTGAAGTGCACTTCTGATAGGGTTAAAAGTTTCAGAATGGTTGATTTCTTGCGAGGATGATCGTGATGATGAGAAGATCATCCTCGCGAAAAATCAGCCCTCAACTCATCTCCAAGCCCAACAAGAGCGTGTCAAAGAATCTCATCTACTTGTGTGAAATTTTAGTTTATTTTCTTTATCTTGTGTTGTGCCAGTGAAAATTTCCCTTGTTTATTATGTGCATTATAAATCCCGAGTACTATCACTGACTGGAATAAATCTTTGATGAGGGACGTTCGTCGGCAAAAGTATGAGCAGTGGGAACCAGGATTTTGTGGGGCAAGCGACTGTTAAAGTGAGGCAGGGTTGATAAAATTTTTGATCTGGCATTTTTTTTATCTAGGCTTCTAATACCACCTAAAAATGCCACGTGGCACACTCTTAGAGACTAACGACCATATGGATGTTTGACCCAACCCTAGGTGGACCTACATACCAAAATTCAGCCTGATTGGTAATTTATGGAGAGAGTAATGAGAGAGAAATAACGCCTCAGACATGGAGCTTTGAACAAAGCTTGTACAATAAGTAAAGTTATTTTTTCAAAATTAAACTCGTTGGTTTAATTAGTAGATCATCATCATCATCCAATTTTCGAGAAGATTGGAACGATACAAAGAAGATTAGCATGGCCCTTGTGTAAGGATGACACGCACAAATCGAGAAATGGTCCAAATTTTTGAAGTTCTCATCAGTTAAAATTTTTGAAGTCCTCGTGTTGCTCCCCTCGAAACCATTTTAACTACATTAAGAAGGTGCCAGATTGGTCAGTTGGTGAAGTTTGGGGGTGATGATTCCATCAAGTTATTGTAAAATTTGAACGGTGATCCACCTAAGAGGCAGCCCGTCAACAAGATGGTATGTATCGAAGGTGCAAGTTGTTATTAGATGGGGGTTATCTTACTGTATGATTAACCCATTTATCAAAATTCTCACAAACCTAATGCCCTTCAAAACTGGATGAAAACTTTGATATCCAGCCCAAAAGTACGACGTGGCACACTCTTCTGGCCCACCAACACACAAATATGGGTGTAAATTAATGGGCTAGCCCATAGAGGTTTTGGTCTTAAAATGAATGGTATAAGGTCGGGCTTGGGCCGGGCCTATTCAAAATTTTCCAAAAGCAAGGTCCCATTTACACCCCTACCACGAATGTTTGGTCCACCCCTTAATGGACCTACACGCCAAAAATTTAGCTTGATTGGTGCTTAATGGCCATTGATTCATGTTTTTTTCATGGGGTGATTTCTAGCCGCCAGGTTTGAGCTTTTTTGGGATACTCAAACACGGCGTCTAGAAATCACCGATTTGGCTGTTTTTCAATGTATAGGTCCACTAAGTAGTGGGCCAAACATTCCATGGGTAAGTGGGCGTAAACAGTGTGCTACATCGCATTTTGGGGGGTGGGCATCATGGTTTTTGTCTCAAAATTGAATCCATCCGTCCAAACATTCCATGGGTAAGTGGGCCTAAAGAGTATGCTACGTGGCATTTTTAGGGGGTGGGCAGGCCGGGTGTTTGGGGACCAGAAGTAAAAGCACTTCTACTTGTAGTATAAGTTACTAGTTGATTTTTTACCTTGAAAAAAGTGAGAGAAATTAAAAGCGTTCGGAGGCGTTCTAATTTTTGAGAAGTAATTTCTTTTAGAAGTTAAAAGCTAAAAAATTTAGCTTCAGTTTTAAGTTAGTCTTTAACTTTTCAAAAGTAAAAATATGAAACACATCCAAACTAACTTTTTGGCTTATAAAAGTCAATAAGTAACTTTTTTGTATGTTGCCAAACACCCAGTTTTTGTCTCAAAATTGAGTCTATCCGTCCATTTAAGAGAACGACAATCCCATGTACGTATTGTCGTATAATTTCTAAACAATTAGATGGAAAAATAAATATAAATGTAAATATAAATATGAGGAACAAAATAATCAAGAATAAAAATTAAAGTTTTAATGAGAAATATCATTACGATTTGAAATAGGGAGCGCATATTCGTGCAATGTTGGTAGGTGTCGAGAATTTTGTGACCGAAGTTCTCCAATGCGGGCTAATCAAGTGAAGGGATACTTTTTTGATGAGCAAATTTAATTATTTTGTGCAATGTTGTTTGTAACTTTAATCGTTGTTTGATGTCAAGTAATTAATCAGATGGTTAGGATTATCCAGTTATTCTAAAGTTTGAACGGTGATCCTCCTAAGAGGCAGCCTGTTATTGTACATTTTGATGGGTGGTAACTTACTATCTATTCTACTATTTAAAGGGTGAAGGCCCTTCTTGCGTGCCTCACGCTAAACCCCAATATGAATAACCCATTTAGCAAAATTCTCACCAAACCTAATGCCCTTCAAAACTGGAGAAAAGCTTTGATCCCCATCCCCAAAAATACCATGTGGCACACTCTTTCAGGCCCACTAACCCATAAATAGGGGTGTAAACGGACTGGCCCATTAGAGGTTTCGTCATTTTGTCGTAAAATGAATTGTATTAGGTTGGGTTTAGGGCCAGGCCTATCCAAAATTTAACAAAACCAAAGCCCCATTTACACCCCTACACATTAGGCAGTTGAGACAACCACTCAAGGCCCCCACGTTAGTAAATTTTATGGATCGCGTTACATAAATAAATGTTAGTTTTCCTTAAATATCACATATATCAACACGTGCACTCCGCTTGGGGGCCTTTGGTATGATGTGGTTTATTTATATTGGTGGAGCCAATTAAAAGAAGATAAAGACATTTTGCATTAATGACGATCCAAACGACCTTTTTAAGAAAAGTCATTTTTTTTAAATATAAATATTTTTTGAAAAATGACAATCCAAATACCCCCTAAAAGTTCACTTAAAAAGTAAGAATAGCAAATTTAAAAATTCTTTTTTGACTTGAATTTGAAATAAATAAAAATACGTGCTATCACAACATAACGGTAAGTGAGCTAGCTGTTATGCCGTTATAAAGGTCGCTTTTAAACTTGGGTTTACCTATATCACTTAACATATAGGACGCCCGGTGGGATTCAATGTGCCCGGTGGGATCACGTTGTCTAGCCTGTAACTCATGGCAAGCTGGAGCCCTCAGTGGATAATTGTGTTCCTCCAAGACCATAATTGCCACATCAGAATGCACGTAAGTTCCTTGGTATATGTATGTCACGACCTCTTCCTCTGCTTGGATGACTGAATGAGCGTGGTGATCCATTGACCAATTTCTTGAGGAGTTTGATGTTCCCAACGAATAGATAATTGAGAGGCAAACCAGATATGTGCACTTTCTGGGCATTGGAAGATGGCATGGATACTGGTTTCCGATGGAGATCCACATCGAGGACATGCTGGATCAAAGTGGCGAATTCGAGAGTTAAGCTTTGGTCTGGTTGGGAGGATATCTTTGAAGAAGCGCCACATGAGCATTTGGATTTTCCTAGGAAGCTTTAGTTTCCATAGACTTTTCCTCACTACTGTGGGAAATTGGTCTGGATTGGTATTCGAGTTTTGCTTTGCCAAGACCTGATAGGCTGATTTTACTGTGAATTTGCCATGGGGGTGTGGAAGCTAGAAAAGACGACTAGGGCTCGGATTTCTACTGAGAGGAATGTTTAGAATTTTTTGAGTTGCCTCTGGATGGAAAAGAGAGCGGATGAGACCGATATTCCACCTGCGCGTGGGACCGATAAGATCTTTAACCCAGCTAGTCTCTCAGTGCGTGGGTTTTGGGATAGAGTCCTGTGAGTCAGGGATCCAAGGGTCCGCCCAGATATTTATGTACTCATGAAGTATTTTTCAATCATTTATATGAAGCAATCAGGTACACATGTCACACCCATAACCTACATTTATTTAGGGTCACGTTATTTTGTCACCCCTAAAAGTGCACTTAAAACATGACTCATGGACGTGGGGCCCACACGCAGATGAATTAGGGCTGATTTTTGGTGATGATATTCTTCTCACCAACATTCCAACATCTGTAACTCTACGAAAAGTGGATTGTAAGTTGAAATTTTTTGGACCATCCCTTTTATATACCGTCAAATTAGGTTCATCTATAGAACAAAATAGCTCAGTTGTCTTATCTCTTATCTTATCCTGCTTCATAAGATAAAGAGTGGTTGAGATCAAATCCATCCATCTAATGTGGACAGTTAGATTTCAGCCACTCAATCCCCCTCATTTATTCAGTCACTCCCACTCATTTGACCCCCGCGCGCAATAGATTAAAAATTGATTGAAGACTTGAAATAAAAATTTGAATTCTGAATTTTAGTGCCGTTATTTTCTATTATTTTCTGTTATTTCCGTAATTTTTCCCCCTATGCGTTACAATCCGTTATAACAGCCATTACAATCGAAAAAACAGTAACACCCCCAATCTGTTATACCGTTTGAGTGCCGAATGCACCTAATTTTTGCAAACGCTTTTGTCAGAGATCGAGTACCGTGGGCACAGCCCATTTACTAGTCTTTAATAAGGTTTGAAATTTCAGAGATTGTTAAGTTTTGGTGAGGATTAGCCTCACAAAAAATCAGCCCTTGACTCATAAGCATGTGGTCCTCTTTGACATACGCCCCCCCCGCCCCCCCCCGCCCCCCATGTTATCTTTGAAATTTGACATACCCCCCCACACGTTGAAAAAGCTGACATACCCCCCTATGACTTGGTCCAAGGCCAGTTGACCAATGTTGACCCGAGTTGACCAGCTTATTTTAAATTAAAAGACAGAAATACCCTTGTCTTCAACCTTGGAACAAGGGTTTGGACCAAAACCAAATCCCCAAATCAAATGGCTGTCGTGTATGGCAAGCCAAATCAAATGACCAGAGTCTCATGCCGGTCATCCACCACTCCAACAAAAATTAAAAAAACCATTGGGTTGTCCGACCATAGACTCAAGCTTGTATTTCTCAACTAATTTTAGCTTGAAAACGGATGATCTCCTAACTATTATTGTTTAAAAATATCCAGCAATATATGGAGTGGGAATCCCCCATGCTAGTTGAGAGACCACAAAAAGATTCAGAAGATTCAGAGCTTAATATTTGTATTACAATGCCACTTCAGCCGTAGAAGTTTTTTCTTTTTTAGTTGGTGTTTCAAAAAGAAAAAAAAAAGTGAAACTCCAGATACCAATGGGTTTTTAAATTTTCGCCGTAGTGGGGGATGACCGGCATGAGACTCCAGTAGGTAGGTCTCCGATGATGGACAACTATCCCATTGGTATCTCTTGGCTTGCCGTCTACAACATTCATTTGATTTTGGGGTTTGGTTTTGATCCAAACCCTTGTTCCATGGTTGAAGACAAGGGCATTTTTGTCTTTTAATGTGAAATATTGTGGTCAACTCGGGTCAACATTGGTCAACTGACCATGGACCAAGTCATAGGGTGGTATGTCAGCTTTTTTAAAGTGGGGGGGGGGATGTATGTCAAATTTCAAAGATAACATGGGGGGGTATGTCAAAAATTCCCTTAATTTTATAAGTCAAAAAGCGTTAATGACTTTATCCCAACTATAATATATAGTTAGAAATGCAAAAGAATAGGGTAGGATCATGGTTCGAAGTCTCAATATCGGTGGGGTCCAGATCGATCCGATCAAGAATGGGATCGACGCATGAGACTTCTTTAGGAAACAGTGATCTTGGGCGAGACGATCCCGTTTTTGGATCGGATCAATGAATGCCAATCAAAACTGGAGTAAAACTTTGATGTCCAGCCCAAAAGTACTACGCGGCTCACTCTTCGGGCCCACCAACCCACAAACGGGCTAGCTAGCCCATAGAGGTTTTGGGGTCTTAAAATGAAGGGCTTTTTTGCTTTACCCCCTTACTTTATTGATGCAATTTGCATCTCACCCAATGTTTTTAAAATATTTACGTTTCACCCTTTGATCATGGTCAACGTCGTTGACCATAGACGGTCTCCAGATGGACATCCCAATATTTTTTAAGTGACCATAATGACCTTGGGTGAGACGCAAATATTTTAAAAACATTGGGTGCACAGCAAATTTCATCAATAAAGTAAGGGGGACCAGCATCTAAATTTTTTCCCTTTTTCAGTGTACAGGTCTACAATTAGTGGGCCAAACAGTGTGGTACATGGCATTATTGGGGGTGGGGCATCATGGTTTTTGTCTCAAAATTGAATCCATCCGCCCAAACATTCCACGGGTAAGTGGACCTAAAAGTGTGCTACATGGCATTTTTCTGGGGTGGGCATCATAGTTTTTGTCGTAAAATTGAATCCATCCGTCCATTTAAATTTGTACAGATCTAGATCAACCCATGGTGCAAAAAAATGATTATAATGCCATTATAACGGTACCGCTCCAACATTATACGTGTATTTAATATGCTATACGTATTAATGATGCCATTATTTTGAAAATAAAAATACCCATTGTAACAGCATAACGGTAATGGTAGCTAGCTGTTAGGCCGTTATAATTAACGGGCGCTTTTAAACATATTCATCTAGGAGATTGAGAGGCCCATCAAAAAACAAAGGGTCGGGTTCCGGTGACCAACACTTTTGACCAACACCTTGGTGTACCCTCACAGAGGATGAATCAATGGCTGATATTTTGGTGAGGATGATCTCCTCACCATATAGATTACCCCAACAACAAAAAATCAGCCCTTTCTTAAATTTCTAACCCCTTTAAATGCGGTTTTCAAGTTACGCAAAATCGATGGTCCATAATTCTTCAATTTCCAAACCGGTCTATGAATATCAGAATGATTTGAATTCTTGTGAGGATGATCTCCTCACCATATAGACCATCTTCACCAAAAATCAGCCATTGATTCATCTTCTATGAGGGTACACCAAGGTGTTGGTCAAAAATATTGGTCGCCGGAACCCGACCCATAAACAAAAAGGGTCAGACTCAGTACTTATACAACCAAGGTTTAAAGGAGGCCGTTTTAATGGTTAAACGGACTGGGGGCATTACCGTTTAAACGGCCGTTAAAACAGCCAGGGGCTAATATGAAAAAAAAATAAAAAAATAGAATTTAACGAAAATTTAACAGAATTAAACGGAAATTTAACGGATTTAAAGGCGGTTTTCCACATTTTTTTTCTTCTTCAAAATTTAACGGTTGTTTAAACTGTTTTAACGGCTGTTAAAACAAAAAACGTCCGTTAAATTCAAAAACATTAAAATGTGTTTAAACGGTTTTAACGGCTTGGGGCGTTACAGTTTAAACGGCCATTTTTAAAACCATGCTTACAACCACCCTAGGATTCTCAGAATTGTCGGCGAGAGCATTAGTGCAATTATTGGTGCAAAAAAGTTGGTTCCCTGAGCCCGACCCAAAGAAAAAAATGGAAAGAAAGAGAACCGAAAGTGAGAGGTATACATAGCTAATTAATGATGGGTAATGGTTATTAAGACGGAACATTAAGGAATAATAAAACCGACATCGTTAACCATCTTTATCTACTTTTTAAGGTTTTATATTAATTGGTCTGATTTAAGTCTCAATCTCTTACAGGTCCGGTTCAACCATTAGGCAGTTGAGACAACCGCTTAAGGCCCTCACGTTGGTAAATTTTATAGATCACGTTACATAAATAAATGTCGTTTTTCTTTAAACATCACATACGTCGCACGTGCACTCCGCTAAGGGGTCTTTGGTTTGATGTGGTTTTGTTTGATTTATCAAGATCAAAAGAGAAAACGGTTAGAAATATGGGATTTGGAGGGCCTTTGGCTGAATTTGATTTTTGTATTATTGAGATTTGAGCGAAAAATATCTAACTTTTTCATTAATTTTAATTTATATTAATATTTTAAATTAAATAGATTTCAACTAAGATTTTTGCCTTAGGCCTCAACTTGTATTGGGACGGCCCTGATAGCTAGTTTATAACCCCTTTCAGCTATTTTTATAAAAGAAGACTTTTTGACTTAAAAATACATTTTTATGGAATAAATACTTTTTGAAAAATGGTCATCCAAACAATCTGTTAGTTTGAAAAATGTCTGTGACGATCCAAACAGGCCCTAAAAATACGTTAGGACGAAATTGATGGCCATTATTTTGAACATAAAAGCAATTATAACAATTTTAATTATTTATAGCTGAGAAATGAAATTGAAATAAATAAAAAATACGTGTTATAACAACATAACGGTAATGCTAGCTAGCTGTTAATTATGCCGTTATAAAGGTGGCCGCTTTTAAACACATTAATTTATAATAGGCCCTATTAATCTTTTAATAAGTATTTTTCAATAATTTCTATGAAACAATCAAGTTATACATCCCCTACTCGTGCTTCCGCGCGGGCGACATTATTTTTTCAATAATGTCACACACCCATAACCTACATTTAGGTTCACGTTATTTTGTCACACCCTAAAAATAATGAAAAGCCGTTGCGGGGCCCACATGGAGACTCATCATGAAGATCATCCTCACAAAAGTTCCACTCATTTTAAAAGTGCAGTTAGAGCTAACAATTAAATGGACAGTCTATATGTTTTTTTAAGGGTCGGGGCTCCGTTGACAGATCTAAAATGACAGGTTTGTAGTGTGTAGGTCCACCATATGACTGATCTAAAATGGGTAATGGTTATAAATCACTAATCGGACTGATTTTTGGTTTGTAGGTCCACCATATGATAGGGACAAACATCCATACGGTCAGAGTCCTGTAACAGTGTGCCATGTGGTATATATTATGTCCCTGTCGTCATTTTAGATCTGTCAACGGAGCCTGACCCTTTTTTTAAACATGTAATCCACTTTTCGTAAGACTAGAAATGTTGGGCCAGGTCAGATGATTTCTATGGTGAAGAGATCATATTTCTCTCTGAAATTAGCCCTTGACTCATCGTTGTATGGATCCCGATATTTTAACATGACAAGTTGTCACACTCTTGTGGGGCCCACATGGAGATGAGTCAAGTTAAAATATATCCGGATGGTCAACTACTTCACATTGAAGTGCTTTTAGATAAGGTTAGAAGTCTCTGAATGGTTGATGTCTTGCGAGGATCACGACGAGAAGATCATCTTCAACAAAAATCACCCCTTAACTCATCTCCATGTAAGCCCCAAAAGAGCATGTCAAAATAATCTGTTACACACTACTTATCAAAAAAAAAAAAAAAATCCATTACACACACCACCGTCTATATTGAAGCATTAATGGTCGGCCCGAAAGAAGGGGGAGCGGCTTCCATGCACTAGGTCTGTACGGACCAAACAAAAAGGCCCTGCTCAAGTTGTGCCACGTCAGCAAAAAAGCTAAAGTTTTTACAATAACAAACACAACCCACTATTAGACGAAGAGGATTCGCGTCGGGTGAAATTTGAGCGATTGCGTCGGTTTTTACAAAAATCGACGCGATTTATCAGAAATATATAGCGTCAGTTTTTGAAAATATCAACGCAATCGGTTAAATATATCGCGACGGTTTTTGTAAAAATTGATGTGATTTACTTAATATAAATACATGACCCACGTGCCAAAACCCCTTTGCTTTCTCCTCCAAAACCCTAGCCTTCTCCTTCAAACCCTTTTCCTTTCTCCTCCGTCCGTCTGCCATCCGCCGTCCGTTCGTTGTTGCTTCAGTCAGCCGTTGCTGCTGAAATCGCCGTTGCTGTTGCTGTCGCCGCCCTCCCAAGTGAGTCTCTCTCTCTAGTTCTCTCTCTCTCTCTCTCTCTCTCTTACCACAGTTTTTGGGCTGTGCATGCATGCTTGCATCCATTTTCTTAAAGAGTTTGTAAAGGCTTGGCAACCACATGCACGACAACTCATTTGCATGTGCCCAACCAATTAATAATCACTTGTAATCCCAAACCGTGGCAAGTGAGTGCATTGCATCTAATTTACATTGAACCAAGCATGTGGCCTAACTGTATGGATGAAACCATATGGATGTTTGACCAGTTCCCTAGTAGATCTGCAAACCAAAAATCAGCCAGATTCGTGATTTACAACCTTTGGATCTTTTGCACCAAAATTACACTGACCGAATGGATGTTTGGCCAATCCCTAAGTGGACATACTAACCAATAATCAGTCTGACTAATGATTTCAAACCTTTGGATCTTTGGCCATACTTGGTTCGGTGCACTGGGATGATTTTTGGTGAGGAGATCGCCTTGACAAAAGTTCAAATCATTATGATATTCATAGCATGGTTTACAAGTTGAAGAATTACAAACTGTTTATTTTTACTGTTTAACTTGAAACCTACTTTTGATGGTGTTAGAAGTTTCAGAATGGGTTGATTTTTTTGTAGGGTTGATCTATATGGTGAGGAGATCAACCTCACCAAAAATCAGCCATTGATTTATCTTCCATGTGGGTACACCAAAATTGCGTGTGAAAATATGTGTCTATTGAGTTAAGGCTATATCGTTACATTTGGCGTTGGTTTTTGCAAAAACCGATGCCATATCCTAACTTACTGCGACACTGGCATTCACGTCGGTTTTTCATAAAAATAAAAAAATCGATGCTAAATGTCTACAGCGTCGGTTAAAAATCGACGCCGTATGTCATTTTTCTAGTAGTGACTGCAAACCAAGTTAGCCAGATACGTCGGGGGCACGGTTACTTTTAACTTTTTTGTTGACGTGGCACAACCTGAGCATGTCCGTTTTGTTTGGTCCGTACAGCCCTAGCGCATAGAATCCATGTCGAAAAGAAGGTAGTGTTTTGGTACAGATGGAATGGAATATGATAAATAATATGGAAACAGTAATTTAAAGGCCAATTGTCTATCCAAAGGTGAGCCTAGAAACAATAAATTCTAAGTTTTGGAATTTGATGTTTTTTTTGGTGATGATGGTCTTTATGGTGAGGAGATGATCATCTTCACAAATATTCAAATCATTCCAATATTCGTTGACTGGTTTTAGAAGTTGAAGAATTATGGACCATCTATTTTTACCGTTAACTTGAAGACCATACTTGATGGGGGGGTTAAAAATTTCAGAATGGGCTAAATTTTTTGTAGGCGTAATATATGGTGAGGAGATCATTGATTCATCTTCCATGTGGGTGCGCCAAAATTGTTGTAAGAAAGTTGTTAGAATTGTTGTCCCCCATCCTGACCACTCAGATGAGTTAAGGCTGATTTTTGGTGAGGATATTCTTCTCAACATAGATATCAACGTCACAAATTAAATTAAGCACATTCCAACATTTGTAGCTTGATGAAAAGTGGATTGTAAGTTGAAATTTTTTGGACCATCCCTTTTTACCGTCAAATTAGGTTTATATTTTTCCGTTAAAATCATTAAAATCTGTTAAAATCTATTTTTTTCATTTTTGCCCCTGGCCGTTTCGATCTGTTTTAACGGTAACACCCCTCTCGAAGCATAAAAAGTGGGGCTCCTAAGCCTGACCCTTGGGTTATATGTAAATCCAACCCATTTCATTCCTTATATGTAGGTAAATAGCAGGTGACCCGTGCCCACGACACTCGTCAACAAAGCGTTTGTCAAAATTGGGTGTGAGTGGCTGAGATCCACCGTCCATTTGGTGTGATAAGATCTCAGCCATCCTTTATGAAGCCGGATAAAAGGGGTAGACAACCGTCCTGTTTTGTTATATAGATATGTATGAATCATGGAGGTGGGGCCAACACGTAGATGAGTTAGGGCTGAGTTTTGGTGAGGATATTCTTCTCAACATAGATATCAACGTCACAAATTAAATTAAGCACATTCCAACATTTGTAGCTTTACGAAAAGTGGATTGTAAGTTGAATTTTTTCGGACCATCCCTTTTTACCGTCAAATTAGGTTCATATTTAATAAGGTTAGAAATTATTAAGTTTTGGTGAGTCCTATGATCTTCCCCTTTGCATGACATGTACCACAAATCATGTTAAAAAGTAACCAAGGTTAAGTTTAAAGTGGGTTAGAGCAGGTCTATCGTAAGCAAAGGGACCACCGCGAAAAATTGCTCTGACGACCAAGTTTAAGTTGGGTTAGGAAAATTTTAGGGGTACTATGTGTTGTGTTGAAGGGGATGCTGCAAAGGTACTTGTGTCATGCAAAAGGGATTGTTGTACATACGAGTCACTTTATACTGATTAACGGATCGACGACAGATAGGAACCAGTCTCCATTTACCTGGTTCTGAGACTAGTTGTTTTAGAACGAAGCCTAAAAAGACCTGGAACCAAAGTATGTAGTAGGTTTCGGTTCTTGGTACACTACAATTGACATTTATGGTAGTGATAAAGATGTCAATTTTTTTTTTTTTGAAATTTAGTATGAAAATGATTTGTTATATATTTTTTTCAAAATTTTAATATAAGACATAGACACCCAATGGGAGAACCAAATATATTTATCGGTTCCTATTCTGGACACCGGGTCTACGTGTTTATGAACTGGAACCAACATAATTTATTCTAATTCTTGGAACATTGATACACAAACTGGAACCGCTGAATCGTTGGCACCCCTCCATGCACTTAGAATTACTATCATTTATAGGTACTGCAATTCGTAGACTTATAAGCGTATTATAGAAATTTTAAATTAAAATAATTTTTAATAAAATAATTAGTATTAAATATAATTGTAAAGATCTCGGCGAGAACATTCTAATAAATCAATTCTCATTGAGAACGATTGGGGAATAAAAATCATTAATTTCTAAAGATTTTCAAAGAAAAAAAAATACATTCCCCAAAAAGTATTGTTCATTTATCAAGTAGAGAAGAGTACAAAACATTCCACGTTTATATCTCTTAAATTTATAAAATTAAAATATAATTTTAATCATATATGTAATCAACTAAATCACATTAATGCTTTTATATATGGACTTTAAAGAAGTAGAAGGACAAAAACGAAAATTGTTGCAACTCAAGGGACTTTGAGGGTCTTTGGATGCGTTTTGGGGCCATGCATGGATGATGTTAGGGCCTCAGGCGGTTTTCTCAACAGGCTAATGGTGGAGCAAGCTTTGTGCCCTCCCCTTGTGGAAGGTTGTGGGTTTAAGCCCATGTACAAGAGGCAGGTTATTCCTCGATCCATTCTTGTTGTCACTTAAAATCAAGGATATTTTAGTAACACCCTCCTGAAATTTGAGAGTAATTAGTAATACCGGCCCCCTTAATTATATTTTCAAACTTTAGGATTACCCCATTTGATCTAGTTTAACAGTGGTTGCTAAGTTAAAACAGACTTGAATCACACGGGGTTAGCATTGTACTTGCAACGTAACATTATGGTCCTTTCATAGGTGCATTAACAGGCACATGCATGCTTGCTGCATGTCAAGTTAAGGGCCGAGCATGTAGAGCAAAATATGGAAAATCAATGTCAACCCTAGACATGATCCTTGTCAGACAAACTCCAATCATTCTTTCAAGTAACATGAGTGTCCATAGTTCCATTGAAAAGAGATGTAGCTCCAGTTCCTTTGGAATTGGTAAGATCTTTGGCGCAAGAAGAAGGGGTTGATCCGTATCATTTTGACATCGCACCAAAAACTCGAGTTCCAAACAATCATTCTTTCAAGTAACATGAATGTCCATAGATCATGGTTCGAGTCTAATTGGGATCGGAGGAATCAATCCGATCCAACACCGTCTTGCTCGAGACGATGTGAGGCCTCTAGAGAAAAGTACTGCATCTAGGGTGAGGTAACCCCGAGATCAAATTGATCGGTGCCTACGTACCGATCTCTATCTAGAACGAGATTGGCCGATACTTCGAACCATGCAACAAATTAATAGAGGAAACACATAAACAAATACTTTCTCATAACTTTTATTCATTTGGAACAATACACATATCTATCCTTAACGTCTTGAAAATGAAACTCTTCTATGTCCTTAAACTCTCTTAAAAACTACCAGCAGCTATTCAGAAAAGCTGGATTATTTTCTTCTCCATCACCCCTTTTAATTGAATCATATATACCCCATTCCCATCCCGGCCCCACCCCTCTCTCTCTCTCTCTCTCTCTCTCTCTCTCTCTCCTTTGTGCAAGTTTTAGGTATTTATATGGAGTCAAATTTTTTTCTCAAATCCTAAGAACCCACTTGACACTTTTTTTCTCTCCGTCTCCTTTAGCTCATGTACTTGAAGACTCTCATGTAATAATAATAATAATAGTACCATATATATATATTCACAAACCGCACCAAGAACCCACCTACCTAAGCAACCACAGCAACCATTTCGACCCCCACACCACCTTCACAAACGGCGTGAGTGATGCCGTTACAATTAATGGCAGGAGAGTCTTTAATGTGTAAGTCATCCTTACCCTCTTTGGCAATGTTCGATGTGATGATCGACGTCAGATCCCTGTGGTGCACATTAACCTTGAGTCCATACTTCAGGAACAGAGTGAGAGACATCTTCTGCTCCACACGATGTCCAGGTGCTACTGTGAGCCGGTGTCGTAGTAACACCGCTGCAGCTATCGATTTCATCTGTAGATATGCTAAGTCCTTCCCCAAACAGATCCTTGGTCCGGCGTTAAATGATACGAACTTGTACGAGTCGTGCATTTCGAATTGCTTCTCATCTGCTGACAACCACCTCTCCGGTCGGAACTCTAGACAGTCTTCCCCCCACGTTGATTTCATCCTGCCCGTTGAATATATTGAGTACGTGATCGCTGATCCAGCTGGAACGAACGTTCCGTCAGGTAACACGTCATCGGCTATCACATGTTTCGAGTCCTCTGGTACCGAAGGGTAGAGCCTGAGAGTCTCCGATAAAGCAGCTTTCAGGTAGATCAGACGGTCAACTTCCTCGAACACTAATGGCTCATCTACCCACTGCGATGTGTCGTTACCACGTGTTTCCATCAGAACAGTGCAGATCTCGGTTAAGATCTTCTCTTCTACTCTTGGGTTTTGAGTCACCAACCAGAAGAACCAGCTCAGTGCAACTGATGACGTGTCACGTCCAGCTAGAATGAAATTGAGTGCCACGTGTTGGAGGAAGGAATCTGAGTAAGATTCCTTCTTCTTCATGAACCTCGATAGCAAGTCATCATGTAGGGTCCCAGTTTTCTGCTGACTCAGTAGCTCGAGCTTACGTGTCTTGATCACAGTCGAGAGATACTTGTCTACGTGTTCAAGGCTCTGGCTCAAGCTGACTTCCATGCCGAGCCGGAGCCATTTCTTGATCTTCCATATGACCTCGGGTAAGATAAAGCGCTGTAACGTGGCTTCGGTGGCTCGATCGAAAGCCGATGCGAAGCTGTTCTCGGGAAGCCCCAGCGAGAGCGTTTGCGGGTCCTTACCGAACGCCAAGCCACAGATATTATCAAACGTTAGCCGGAGAAGGAGGTCCTGAAGATCGACCGGCTTTGCTTCGAGCTGAGCCGTATTCAGTATCGGGCAGAACCTCTGCTTGATGGCTCGGCTCACCCATCGAGCCATGGCTTGTCGGAGCGTCCGCGTAGTGAATTCCAGTGCAGCAGTCTTCCTTTGGAATAGCCACGTGTCACCATCAGAGTTGAAGATCCCCTCTCCAAGTAGATCATGAAACACAGCTTGCCAGGTGGGACCCTTAGGGTAATTGTCGAACCGGGTCTTTAATATGTGCTCGAGATTCTTGGGATCGCAAGTGACAGTCACCAGCCCTTGCTTTCGCGCCAGAAAAGGGATGGGGCAGATGCAAGTTTGGTACGTGCCGCCACACGCGCGAAGATTTTCAGCAATCCACTCATGCATGCGATCACAATTCTCTATCAGGCCAGGCAGGCTACCTAATAAAGGCCAGACACGTGGCCCCTTTAGTGACCGTGAGATGAATCTGAACCATAATAAATAAGCCGTGATGACCGTAAAGAGCAATAAAACCGTAGAGGTGTCCATGTGAACGGTCGGCCCCACTTAATGAACCAGAGATCGGATCACACACACCCCCAGTGGCCGGAAAACCGCTTTTCTCGCGATATCTTCAGTTGCCGGGGAACCACTTCACGGAAATTCTTACTGAAAACCAGAAACCGAGTTCCGAAACGTAATGTAACGTACCTGAAAAAGTAGCCGTTAGTGAAAGTTGTTGAGCGTAAATTTCATATCAACAATGTGGGATCTTCTCTTTTCTGCGTTTTCGCTCAGCAACATTGCAAAGAAAACCAGGTACTTTTCGAGAAACACGCACGTCGGAAAACCAGAGATTGTGGTTGGGTTGAAGTAAAGAAGCAAAACCCCCGTCGAAAACCGGATCTTAGGTAGGGAAAAACAGACAAAATTAACTGAGTTGAAGAAAAAACACAGAACCCACGTCGAAAAATTAGGTTTTTGTCGACGTAAAACCAGATTTGGATATGGGTTGTGAGGGAGTAGAGAAGAAGATGGTATGTGAGTGAGAGAAAAGAGGACGATAGATGGATTTATAGATGAATATTTGATATGAGAAGCAATAAATAGTGCCAGACTGTTCTTGAATTGCACCATCTCTCAAACCCATTAGCCTTTCAAACCATCTGAAACACAACATTAAATGACCTCAGATGTCGTTGGGAATTTAAGAAAAAACAGCGAGACCCGAAGCAAGAAACCGCTTAAGCAAACCCAGCCTTGGGCCTCCCTCCTCTCTAAACCGAAACCAGACTCCTCTCTTTCTCTCTATCTCTCTCTGTCTCAAGTTCTCACCTAATTTCTCAGGAAAAGGAGCTCCTCTTTAAATTCACGCATTGAATGAAGAGAGCAGTAAATGAGATTGGTTGAGAAAACAGGAGAGAAAAATGATAAAAGCGGGTCACCGGTCTATGTGATTTCGGTTTCTCTTTTTGACGGTTTGGAGTTGGGTGAACGACCCACCAACGACAGCTCTTGGGCTTTCAGTTTCTCTATCCCACGTAGCACACTCTTTGGTCCCACATGTTTAGTTCACTTCTGGTGAACCTACACACTACAATTTAATTAGCTTCATGGGTCATTTCCTGCCGTCTGATCTGAGTACCCAAAAAATGTTCAAACTGTAATGCTGGGAATCACCAATCAGATCACCAAGCTGGGTCCACTTTTCCTCAGAACTGGCTGTATGACTGACCGTATGGATGTTTGGCCCCTTCCCTGGGTATACCTGCACACCCAAAATCAGCCTGATTGGAGATTTCTAGCCGTTGGATCTGAGTACCCTAAATAATGCTCGAACCCACGGTTTAAAACAAACCCATGAAAAGGACTCAGATGCACCGGCTAGAAATCTCTAATCGAGTTGATTTTTGGTCTGTTAGGCATGGTTTGAAGTCTCGGCCGATCCGGATCGGGATCGGAGCCCACCGATCCGATCAAAAACTGGATCATCTCGGTCTGTGATCACTGTTTTCCTAAAGAAGTTTCACTTTGTCTTGCCGAGATGCGCCGATCCCGTTCTGGAACGGACTGAACCGGTCTCCGATCCCGAGATTTCGAACAATGCTGTTAGGTACATCTAGGGATGGCATAACCTTCAGACAGTGGTTTCTAAGAGTGTGGCACGTGGCTCATACAGCGCGTCTCCGAGCACAAGTGGACTGACTGGACCCCAAGCCGGGGTCCAAACATTCATGGCTCATTGGGCCCGAAAGAATTGCAACGCCACTTTACGACAAGGGTAGTAGGTGCTGCAATGTTTTTCGTTCCAAACATAACCCTAATCTCCTAACCTTATTAATGTCTCCCAAAATACCTTGAACTCATTTTGGACTCGTGACTCGCGGTTCATAATTACCTAGTTCGCGGTTTGCTTTTGTCAATGTGATTCCGAGTTGGGTTTGCTTTTGTCACATTGGAGGTCGGACCCGTCGGCACCGATCCTGATCAAGATTGGCTAGCTCGATCTAACACGATCTTGGGTCGTCTCGCTCGAGTGTGAATCCCGTATATAGCTACTAACTTGTCTCGGGTGAGAACCCAAAGACTATATGGATCGGTGTTTAGGGCTGTCAATGGATATTATTCGAATTGAATATAAGCATATCCGGCCGATATCTGAATTCAATTCGAAATCTGATGGATATTTTGAATAAATAGTTGAATTTAAACTCGATATATTGGATCGGACATTATCGAAGCAGATATATCAATATCCAAATCCGTATCCGATAAATTTTCGATTATAAAAATATCCAAATCCAATATTTAAAATTTTGGATTAATATTATGATAAGGGTTTGATGAACCATCATACCGGTACCCTTTATGTCATTCTCAAAGTATTCCTCTGAGCTACAAAGCACAAATGAGTTTTTGATGTCTAGTTTAATTTTTAAAATATAATTAAATTTGGGATCGAACCCAATCATGTTGATCCATGGAAATCTCGATGCAGAGGATGAGTGGCCCTATGTAGTCACGCGTTTTCTTGAGCCCACAGACGGTACGGATGTTTAGCTCGCCCTTTGGTGGATATACACACCAAAAATCAGCTTGATTGTTCATTTCCAGCGGTTAGATTTTATCACTTGATTTAAGGAGCGATTCTAGCTTTGTGTTTTAGTACAAAATCCAATGGCTAGAATTCATCAATCAAGCTGATTTTTGGTATGTATATCCACCAAGGAGTGGGCTATACATCCATGCGGTCAGTGGGCCTAAAAGATCGATACTGCGTTAATCAGGGTCACTCATCATCGACTGCATTGGGATTTTAGTGCATCAAATAATTAAAATTTGTCCCTCCCACACTGTGGTCAATCAACTCATGAATCTTGACTGTCCCATTGGTTGACCACCTCCTGGATGTAGCATATCATAAAAGTTTGACCGATTTGGCCTAAATCCAAGATGGTCAACAGTAAATAAAATAATGCTCTAGAAAAAGGTCCCATAAATGTGGATATGTGTCAGTGTGGAGTTAATTCGGAGGCATTAGGTCTTACTTTTTGGGAAATATATCCAGTGGTTGACCCAAAATTGAACAGTCTGGACCTCTGAGAGTCTGAGTTGGTCGGTCGGCCATGTTAATGGTAAACGATAGTGGGTAGGGTCAATTGAGGATGATGGACCTGAGGTGAATCATGTAAAACAAAACTTATGTGTAACACTCCTTAAAAAATTCTTTAAATTAATTACACCTCCCTATACTTTCAAACTTTAACTAAAATCCCATTTGACTAAATCTTGACGTCATTGACTCACGAAGGAACATTTGACCTGCATCACGCGGCTGTTAGTGCTAATATGAAAGTACCAAAATACCCATATCTTGTTAATACCCAAAATATCCCGGAATATCACTTTGTGCTCATTTTAAGTGTTACAGATTGTGCTCGTTTAACTGAATCTCACTGGAATGTATGGCCCCAATTTTAGAAGAGAGAGGAGGCAGTTGTGGGAAGAACTGCCTAATATTAGGGGCTGTGGGAGGGTCCTTGGTGCATTTGTGGTGATTTCAACGTCATTAGATTCAGTGATATATGAGAAGAAAGGGGTAGTAGAATACTAGGGAGTACGAGGGATTTTTGTGAGTTTCTGGGGATCCACTCTCTGGTTGATCTTCTATTTCATGCAGGTAGATTTACATGGTCGAATTAACCAAGAAAGCGTTGTACATGTTAGATAGATTTTTGATTTCCTATTCTTGGGAGGACTTTTTTCTTGAGGTTAGGCAGTCCATCTTGTCAATGCTGGCTTCGGACCACTCGTCTATTTTGCTTCAGATGGAAGGAGAATCTTCTAGGCCTCGATCGTTTAGGTTTGAAAATATATGATTGAAAGTGTCAAGTTTCCGCGAGAAAGTGAAGGAGTGGTGGGGGATTCTGTAGTTGATGGGAGGCCGAATGTGGTGTTTAGGAATAAGCTGTGGCCTGTGGGATCTTAAAAAGAAAATCAAATTGTGGAACAAGGATGAATTTGAGAATGTGAAGAGGAAGAAAGGTCGTATTTTTTAAGATATTCTTATTTTGGACAAAGAGGAGGAATGGGTTATTAGTATGGAAGACAGAGGAAGAAGAAGCAGCCTGAGGGAGGAGCTCCAATCTCAGTAGAGATTGGAAGAAAGTAAATGAAAATAAAGATCTAAAGTCAAATTTTAGATTGGGAGCCACATGCTTAGCGATGCTTAGAGATAATAATACAAATTTTTCCACCGAATGGCTAATGCGAGAAGGATAAACTCATTGGATTCTATTAAGATTGGGAGCCACATGCTTAGTGATGAAGATGAGATCAAAAGCAATGTTAGTTCATTCAATTCGGAGTTGTATCAGGAGAGGTAGTCTTTTAGGCTTAGAGTCGATGGCCGTGAATTCTCGCGGATCAGAGAGGGAAAAAATGAGTTGTGGGAAAGACTCATTTTTGAAGATGGCGTGGTTAGTCTTGTGCTCAATAGAGGGAGATAAGGCCCTCGGTCCACACGATTTCACAATGGATTTCTAGGCCAGATGTATGAACCTAGTTAAGGATTTTGAGGACTTTAATTTTCTAGACCAAGGTTCCTGATGGACAGTATTTTGATTAGTAGTTGTAACTTATTGTAAAATCAAATCCAAAATCTGCAAAAAATCAGATTAACAATTTATGTATAATGCAAATATAAGGATTGAACCACAGAGAGGGATTAGGAATGATGAATCAACTTGATCAACCAAAAATAATTCTAACAAAAAAAATGCTTTATAACTTATATATACTTAAGAGAACAAGTTTTTACCAGTCATCAACAGAGTTGTCAATTTCTTTAATGACCGAAAAACATTACACTTGATAATCAAAACTAACTAAAAAATAAAAAATTACAAGAAGAACAAATAAAATACTAAAAGAAATAAAGAAAAAAAGGAAAATAAATCCGATACCAAAAGAAGATTGTAGTTGAGAAATGCGTGTAGCCAAGAAATATGTCCACCCGAGAGTAACCAAGAGAAGAAATCCGTTCATCGTCAATTGAATGTCCTTTTATAGGTTAGGATGTGCAACATTCTTTCTATCTTTAGTAAATTACGACTTTCTTTACTTAGAAAAATATTTTCAAAGATGGAAATAATGATATAAAATATATATATTTTTTTCTCAATAAAATCACTCAATAAATTATCCTTTTAAAACTTCATTTTGAAAACCAATGAAATATTCTTTTATTTTTCAATATAGAATCAATCACTAATTTATTATTTTAAAACTTTATTTTGAAAACCAATGAAATATTTTTTATTTTTCAAAAAAAAAATTTCTTTTATAAGATATCTATTTCTTAAACATTCTATCATTTTTAAATTTCAAAACCAAAATCATCATTTTTTTTTTGAAAGCCATCCTCATGCCTTTTGTAATATGGATCGTTCATTTTGTTGTAATTTCACCACCTTGGTCAATGATTAGTCCACCAACTTGGACCACTACATTGGCCCACTGCATTGGCCTACTTCTTGGCTCAACTTCTAGCCCAATTTCTTGGCCTGTCAACATAGTCTACCATTTTGCTTAAATTTAAACTTTTGTACATATGCTTTTGGGCTTTGACTTATGTTTACTTTAGTCTTAGGCTCAGGTACCTAATGAAATAAGATTATTAATATAAAGTAATTGACTATTATTAAGAGAAATCTAGTATATAATTGGTGAAAAGAGAATATCGCATTTTTAATGTAAGTTTGAGGATTTATGGAGGAGTTAGATTAAAAAGTGTATCTTGACGGCTTCTTTTTAAATTCTTGTTAATGGTTACTAGGCTAGCTTTTTTATGAGCTCTCGAGGCTTGAGTTAAGGTGATCTGTTATCCCTGTTCTTATTCATAATCATGGTTGATGCCTTTGGTAGGATGATGAGCCAAGCGGTTGAGATTGGCTGCCTCGATGTGGCTTTAGAGTAGGGGGTAATGGGTTGTTCTCTCTCATCTTTAGTTCGTTGACGACACCATCCTCTTCCTTTAGGGTGGCATAGTTGAGATGGTTTTCCCTAAAGGCCTACTTTGAGGTTTTTTTGGTCTGCACATAAATCTTTTGAAGCCTGAAGTATGCAAAATTGGTGGCAGTGAGGGGGTGGATGATGATGCCTCCAATATGCAATATCGGATTGGTTCCCTTCCTACCATGTATCATGGACTGTCTCTTGGGGCTAGCTATAAAAGTAAGGTGATTGTGATCTTGTGTTATGAAAGTTTTTTCGATCTAACTGATAAGTCATCATTTTATTTATTTTTACTCAATTTTTCTTAGTTAGTTATCAGAATTATCTTACATAAATCATCAAACCTACATAAAAAATAGGAAATTTTTTTTTCACCAATTATATATTAGATTTCTCTTCATAAAAGTCAATTATTTATATTAATAATCTTATCTCATTAGGTACTCGAGCTCAAAACTAAAGCGAGCATCAATCCAATCCCAAAAACTTATGTACAAAAGTCCAAATCAAAGCAAAAGTGTAGGCCATGAAAATGGATCACAATGACGAAAAAATACACGGGCTACATTGATAGGCTAGGGGACCAAAGGCATCGCAAGGGACGATAGTGATCAAACAAAAAGAAAAACAATGTCGATCAAGATGATGACTACCAAGATCGCAAGCAAAAGTTGTGGGCCACATTCTCTAAAAGATGGGCCATCAATCAAAGCGAGTACAGTTTGATATGAAAATTGTAAAAAGTAGTTATTGATCCATGTTGATGATCCAATGCAGTGGGCCAAGTTGGTGGACAAGTGTGAACCAATGTAGTCTAGATTACAACAAAATGAACGATTCAAATTATAAAAGGCACAAGGATGGCTTTTCAAGAATAAAATGGTGGTTTTAATTTATGAAATTAAAAAAATGATGAAAGGCTTAAGAATGAAATATCTTATCAAAAGAAAAATTCATTTTGCAAAATAAATGAATATTTTATTAGTTTTCAAAAGAAAGTTTTAAAAGAATAAATTAGTGATTGATTCCATTGAAAAAAGAAAAAGTATTTTATTGATTTTCAAAAGGAAGTTTTCAAAAAAAATAATTTAGTGAGTGATTCTATTGAAAAAAGAAAAAGATATTTTATATAATTGTTTCCATATTCGAAAATATTTTTCTAAGAAAAGAAAGTCGTAATTTATTAAAGATGGAAAGAATGTTACACATCTCAGTTTATAAAAGGGCATTCAGAGGTAGTGTTCTTCTCTTGGCTGTTCTCCGGCTGGCCATCTCTCTCGGCTACACACCTCTTTCGACTACATTCTTCTCTTGGCATCAGATCTCTTTCATCTTTCTTTATTTATTTCTTTTAGTCTTTTATTTGTCATTCTTGTATTTTTTTTTTCTGTTTTTTGTTTAATTTTGCTTTCTTTTGCTTATCAAGTGTAATAGTTTTTTGTCATTAAAGATATTGACAACCTCTATTGATGATCGGTTAAAACTCATTCTTTAAAATTAGAGTTATAAAATATTTTTTATTTGGCTAGAATTATTTGTGTTTGATCAAGTTACTTCACTATTCATCACCCCTCTCTGTGGTTCAATCCCTATATTTGCACTATACTTAAATTGCTAATTTGGTTTTTGCAGGTTTGAGTTTATTTAGATAGTAAATACAACGATTGATAAAAATACTGTCCATCAAATGACGCCATTGCCGGGGGGGAATAAAAGGTGAGGACAACCATCAAGCAAAGAACCATTATCTTCTTTTTCTCCATGTTAATTTTTTTTTGTTTCGTCATCCAGGTAAGTACCCCTTGTGCATCGCATCCCCCTGTTGGAGGTTTAATTTCTTAGTTTTAGAAGTCACTTAAAAAAAACATAAAAAAATAGATTTTTTATTTTATTTTATTAGTGTAACTTTTTTTGCTTTATTAGTATAAAATCATTCTGACTTTATTAGTATAAAAAAAAGAAAAAAAATATTTTTTTTGCTTTAGTAGTGTAATGTTTTTTTATGTGTACTTTTTTCTTTTCTTTTCTTCTTACTTTATTAGTGTAACTTTGTTTTCTTACTTTATTAGTGTAACTTTTTTTTTTTTGGTTTTGCTTTATTAGTATAATTTTTTGTGCTTTATTAGTATATTTTTTTCTGCTTTATTGGTTATTTTTTAGCATTCATTATGTCAATTTATTGCTTTAGCATTTTTGCATTAAAATACTTAAGGGCATTGGAACCCTAATAAGATACGGTCGGGATTTCATCACTCGTTTTGTGGCCCACAAACCACCATCCTTGCATATGCGTACCCAAAACCTAAATTAATTTAAAAAACATTAGACATTGGCCTTAGGGTTTCGAGCTTAATAGGATGGAAGCAGTTGTTAGCCACTCCAGTGAGTTCTTTCAAACTGAAAATTAAGGATAGTCTCTATCTAAGGAAATGAGGACGCACCGTCATTTAGCAGGCCTAGTGCCTCTCTTTCTTTCATTGGAGAACTACTTATTGTTGGTTTGACAGAATTTAAAATCAGATAAAAGCCAAATTTTACTTGCGTGGTGTACCAAGGTGTCCCAGTCTAGCATAGTTAGGATTTTTCTTTGTTTTTTAGGGTCTAGCTAGGTTTGTCTTAGGTTATGGTTAAGAAGTTTCTGACGGGTGGTACCCTGGTTCATGTCACATTTTATTCTTGACAACGGTCGTTTAGTTCAATCTAAGTTATTTAAGGTTCCAATTAAGTTTGTCGATCATTTCTTTATTTTTTAAGAAATGTGAGAACTAAAGAAAAAAACTCTAAAGTGGGCCACTTCCTACATCTATTACCAACTTGCTCATTCTACTTCTCTATTTCCTTAATTAATGATCTCAAGATTTAATATAAGCATAATAGTGCCATCTAAATCACCATTTAAGGAAAATAAGAATAATATACAAATGTTTATGAAATGATACGTACATTTAAAATAAAAGGCAAATTGGTTTCTCATAACAAGCATTTAATATGTAAAGAAAACTTTCATTTAAATATTGAATATTGAAGCTTTCCTTAAGCTATTAATTATGATATATATGTTATCAGTAATTTATATGTCATTAGTAAAAGCTATTGAATACTATCAATTATATTTGCCATTGAATAAAATAAGCAAGTATAAACCGTTATGCCATTCAACAACTCTAATGACTAATCATGGTTAGAATTTTTCTGATCGATTTTGTTTTTAGACTGTGATCCACCTAAAGGTCACCCATCCAGGAGATGGTTGAAATCAATGGCACATGTACATGTTGGGGATGGATGGCTCATGTGGGACTAGATAGATTACCAAACACAAATAAAGACTCATGGGAAATTAATTGTCCCTTCTTTAAAATTGCCGTACTCATGCATGTTGAAGTAAGCGTGATCAATTGGATATGAAATCATTATTCATCACTCTACACACAAAGTTTATCAAAATTGGATGATTTGTGCTTCCAAACAGACCCTTAATAAATTAGTTCACCCTTTTTTTTCCTGAAATAACATGTGCTACGATGTTTAGCACAAGTCAATAACTAATATGCTCACAATCTAAATTGCAACAAAGCATGCTATAATGTTAGGATTGGATTGCTCCCAACCTAACATTAAAGGTGGCCTAACCCATAAAATAGAATCCAAATTATAAATGTATGGACCATACTCATTTATTGTTTGATAATTCAATCCAAGAGTCCACTGGGCAATAAACTATTGGTAGTGGATATGTGGTCCACATAGTCCATTTGAGGGGACGCGGTAACCAAATTGCATGGATGGAATGATCTTAACTGTTAGGTAAATCATAATCAATTGAATGTTCAATAAATTGTCCGTGATGCTATTAAAAGAATGTGATATGTTAGATTGTTCAACCATATGATGGGTCTACTAAACAGGGCTATAGTTTCATAAGAAAGTGAGGGGAATCTTGAACCACATTGATCGAACCAAACTGTGAAACCTTTTCATAACACATTTCATCTTGATCTTGTCCCCTAATAATGAAAGACCTTCTAAAAACACACACCAAAACTCAGTGTATAAACCATCTCTAATGTACATGATTTAAGGTTTTTCCACGTCGTTGGTTATGAAAAATCCTAATTTCAACAAAATTTATCCTTTTATCTGATTTGATTCACTTAATCTGTAAAAATTATAAATTTGCACAGTGGCTCGTGTCGGATGTCAATTCGCACTTGGTATTGTTCTCGTTAGCATAATAAAGACCATAGAATAACAGAAATATGTGAAGAAATATGTGAAGATGTGAGAATGGTGAAGTGATTTTAAAACTTGATTTTGATGATTTTAGAGAGATACATTGCTACAACTAACAAGAAAATAGAAAAGATGAAATAACAAAGACTACCAAAACAAAACTTTCATTAAAAATTAAGCAATCTATTACACCTCTTGAAATTCAAATCTACTTCAAAATAAACAAATACATCTAGATCTAGAGAGGGAAATAGAAGAGAGAGAAAAGTTTACCATGGTGGTCAATCCATGGAGATCGAAGGATAAAGGTTGTACGTGAGTGCACTCAATTTGCCATGATGGAGGAGATGAGGTTATGGCCAAGGTAATGAAGGGTGATGGTGGTGATGAGATGGTCACGATGCGTGTTGGCTATGTTGATCGACAAAGGGATGGCAGTCCGTAGAGGGAAGGTGAGATCAACACAGCAACAATGGTGCTGGTTTGGCTTCACCAAGGGAAGGGGAGAGGGTGAGATAGAAGAAATAGAGATAGGAGAGGAGAAGGCCAAGGTTTCTCTTGGAGATCCACGGTAGAGAGGGGTGGTGATATGGCTGCTGCTAACGTCTAATGGAGGACGGTTGTTGCCTCAAAGGAGGAGGTAGCAACCGGTTGTAGCTGCTACTGGTACTGAGTTGCAGACCAGCAACATGCCCAGAGAAAGAAAAAGAAGAAGAAGAAGAACTTACAGGGTTGCTAGGAGCTTGCTGCTGCCGCTACCAGTTGCTCAAAAGCAACGTGGAGATGGGGAGGCGCCTGCAACTCGTTGTGGGAGAGAGAACCATGGTGGTGGTTTGTGTAGCATCTTGATGAAGAGCATATCCGTGGGCAAAGTGGAGAAGGTGCTAGTGTGCAGCAAGCTATTGCAGCAGGTTGCAGGCTGCAACGTCTTGAGAAGGTGGCACACCAGCATGAAGAACTCGAGTAGTAGGTCGGCAGTGCAATAAGGAGTGGTGGCTCCTTTGGAGAGATGAGAGGGTATGAGGAAAGAAAAAGAAGGTGAACGTGGGTTGAGTTGAGAAGAAGAGAGAGATGCGTTGAGAGATAGGGATTAGGGTTTTAGGGGCTGGAATAAAACATGGAAGAGAGATGAGAGAAGATGACATAGAAGGGGGTGAGTTGAGATTAGGGTTAGACGTAGGTGAGTTCCTTCTTCCTTCTATCCTCTTCTCCCCATATGTATGGTCCAACATCCCCAAAATAGGAACCGTGGGTTTCCATAAAATAGAAACCATAGGTTTCTATTATTGGGGAGTTTTTAAAAGATTTATTTATTATTGGGGAGTTTTTAAAAGATTTATTTATTTATTTTTATTTTTTAAACACTTTTACTAAAACATCAACTTTCATTTTAGAAATATTTTCAAAGTGATTAAAAACTCTTTCATAGAATATTTTTACAAAATTTTAATTTTTAAAATCTTTTATTCCCAAATCATTTCTCCTCAAAAGATGATAAAATCTCAACCATTTATTTCTAAAAATACCGTCATATCCGTCTTGCGCCATGTGGCATTGGTCCTACCTTTTTTGAGAAGGTGTGGTGAGATTTGAGCGAGGTCGAGGATCGTATTTTAAAGCCATTATATTGGATCAATAATTGGGGGAGATGATGGAGATCTAATGGCGATCGGATGGTGAGCGAATGATTGGACGGATGATCTGAATGATCAGACGGTTGGATGGATGATCTTATGGCTCAGATGATGATGTGAGTGGTGAGCGGTTGGATCCCGGAGAGTGAGAGAATGCAGGATGACCGTTGGATGTGGAATTCGAGATTCAGAGAGAGGAGAGAGAAAATAAATAGGATTTAAAGAAAAATGCTGGCAAAGGGTCTTGAACCCTGGTGTCTGACTTGGTCTTCTGCAAGCTTTACCAACTGTGTAATTCTTCATCTTGTGTCAGTTGAAATGATTTAATCTCCTTAGTCTCCTCTCTGGCGGCTTGGCTCTTCTACTCTCTTAGTCTTCTCTCTGGTTCTTCGATCATTTGGCTCTGCTCGCCTTCGGCCTATTTCTTCTTGTCTAAGTCCACTGGCTCTCTAAGCTTTGGTTCTAGACTTTGGCAGTCAATTATGGGCCCGCAATCTAATAGAATTGTCCGATTTGGTTTCCTACGATAAAAAAAGCACGTAATGAGGCTTTATCATAACGACTTAATATCTAGACTTCCAGAAATGCTTTAAATTCATGCAGATAGTCAATTTTCGTCTAAAGAATATGTTCTACGCAATGGAAGAAACTCTTCCATAGAAAAGTCGATGAAAAGAGAAATTTTACATAGGAGAATGTGACGATGCTAAAAGGATAATGGGTTAAAATAAGAACTTTTGAGCGAATATCAGTACATCTCTATCAATTGATGTCATCCTATCATACGCTAAGAAAAATCAAAAGTCCACCTTAAAGTCTTCAGTTCAAGTCTCCACCGATTTTCCACATGAATTACCTCGGAAGAGCAAAAGTGTTCTTGTAGTCATCCTTAGAGACAAACGAAAGATCTTAAATATTCACTCCTATCTTTCAAATTCCAGTTGGTGCTTGAAAATATCAAAATTAATATATATATATATATATATATTACTAATACAATGACTAATGGATGTGGGGCACAGTGGCGGAGCCAGGGTAGGCCCACCCTCAACTTTCAAAAAGTAGAAGAAAATTTTTTGTTTTCGCAAAAATATCCCTTTTTACTTGAAGATGCCCACCCTGAAAAAGAAAAAATTTCTCGAACCCCTTTAATTAACCTAGAACTTGCCCATCCTCCAACAAAATCCTGTCTCCGCCATATTGGGGTCCACATGCAAAGGAGTTAAGAGCTGATATTTGGTGATGATATTCTTCTCAACATGGATATCACCCTCTCAAAAATTGGCCCATTCCAACATTTGTAGCATTGTGAAAAGTGGATTGCAAGTTGAAACATTTTGGACCATCCATTTCCACTAAATTTAGGTCCATATTTGATAGGTTAGAAGTTTTAAAAATTAATTATTCTTGGTGAGTATGATCTCTATGGTGAGGTCATAATCACCAAGAAACTGTAATCACAAAACCCTATCAGAGTCTCAACAAATCAGATCTGAATTCGATGAAGATTAGGGCATATTTAATGGAGCAACATCTACATTTCGAGACATGAAACTAAATCTAACAATCGATCGAGCACAGTCAACATAAATCTTAAAAAATAAAAATCGAACAAAGCAAGAACGTTGAATCCATAAGGGATAAATCAAATGGGTAGATTTGCAGATTCTTAAACTACACAAGATAAATATTGATTGACAACAACATACCCAACATCATTTCTGGATTCCAAAAACGAAAGGGCACACAAAACATGAATTGACTTGCTCACGAGAAACAGAGAGTCGAAGTCTTACTCTTAAATATCAGATTCAGAGATCCAATATCTGAGTTCGAATTTCATAATCTCAAAAAATTATTTGCAACACATCTGTCCGCTGCACTTTCACCCGATTCACATTCACTAACAATGGAGACAAAATGGAGCAAATCATATTGATAACGTGTTGTGAATGGGATGCATTCTTTATTTTAAAAAACGACGCGATATATTTGATTCGCGCGTTGGTAATAAACCGACGCAATATCTTTCGCATCACCCTTATTCACGTTGGCTTTGCTGAAAAAAAAAACCAACGTTAAATATCTACGGCGTCGGTTTAAAACCGATGCTGTATGTGCTTTTTATGTATATAGCCCCTAAGAGGGAGTTACAACATTGATGTAAGAGAGTTACAAAATTGATGTCTGTATAGTGTAACTGACGTCATAACGAACGGCAGTCAGCCATCGGTTCATATTACAACAGTTCCCCCATTATTACATTTAGAAATAACTAATTGGGGCGCTGACGTTTGGTCTTTAGGTCCATTATTATAGTTAGAAATCACTAATCAGGCTAATTTTTGGTCTGTAGGTCCACCTAGGGTTGGGCCAAACATCCATATGGTCAATGATATCTATTGTGGCTCATATTGTATTTTTTAAACTCCATGCAAGTGCAAACACTCGAAAGTCGCCGTACAAACTTAGGTGGTTGAATTTAATAACTTTTTGTCTGTTTTGTTTTTACGTGGCAGCGACTTTCGGTAGCGTTTGCATCGATTTTCACTGCCATTCCTAACTGTCAAAGCTTTTGTTGTCTCACAGACCAACTTGGACTATGAACGACCAACAACTAATGTAGCGTCCCTTCCCACCACCTATTTCAATTACTCACTAGACAGCGATGTGCATCAATTCCTGTTCCCGTGATCATTTTTTATTTGATGACAGGGCACAATTGAGCCACGTGGCTCACTCTTAGAGGACTCTGAACTGACCGTATGGATGTTTGGATAAGAGTAAAATTTCTGTCACAGCGGATTGCAAATCATACAATCACAAGCCAATGAGTTCATGGCCTGTACACCTCAAAGCAAAAGCACATGGGTACGTTGCAAAAAGCACTTGGATACGGTGCCGAGAACTCATTGGCTTGTGATTGTGTGATTTGGACAATCCCTAGGTGGACCCACAAACCAAAACTCAGCCCAATTATTTTCATGGGTTGATTTTAACCTTGAGAAATTGAGCATTATTGACCATTATTTGAGGTACAAAGATCCAAATATTTGAAATCACTAATCACGCTGATTTTTGGTTTGTAGGTCCACTTAGGGATTGGAAAAATATCCATACGACAGAATCCTCTAATAGTGTGCCACGTGGCTCATATTGCACCTTGTCATCAAAGTTTTACTCTTTCTCACGCTGAGAGCACGGAGTTCACATTTCAAGGACTGGGCAGTCCCCAAGTAAAACTTCTGTCACAGCCTTGTGACTGTCATAATGCAAAATAACGAGCCACGTGGTACACTCTTAGTGGATGCTGACCGTATGGATGTTTGGCCAGTCCCTCGGTGGACCTATAAACCAAAAATCAGCCTGATTAGTGATTTACAACCTTTAGATCTTTGCACCCAAATAAAGCTCAATAATGCTCAAATCCTACCGAACGTTAAAATCAACCTATGAAAATAACTTCAATGGAATCGCTTAGAAATCACTAATCAGGCTGAGTTTTTGGTTTAGAGGTCCACCGACGGACTTGCCAACGCTGTGACAGAGGTTTTACCCGCAGTCCCCCATTGGATGCGCCACAAACTCCCAACAGACTCACCTAACATACGTCCGGAACCATATAGGTGTTGAAATTCCGTGTACCCCTTTGTCTTGCCGACATCCACGTACCACGTACGCAACAACGATCTGACTTCCACGATTGGTCCAGTACGGTATTGTAGAACATTATGAACCATATGGCTGGAGTTTGCTGACCGACTAAAATATGAGCCGACTGGTATATTCTTAGAGATTTCTGACCGCATGGATGTTTGGCCCAACCCTAGATGGACCGTTAGACCAAAAATTAGCCTGATTAGTGACTTGTACGCGTTGGATTGAAGACGTTTACATAGGTTGATTTTTAACCGTAGAATTTGAGCTATTTGCCAAATATCCAACTGCTTGAAATCACTAATCAGACTGAATTTTGGTTTGTAGGTTCACCTAATCGGATTTGCCAAACATCCATACTGTCAGCACCCTCTAAGAGTGTGCCATGTGGCTCAAATTAGTGATTTATAAGCATATAAGCCTCGATTGAAGTCATTGTCATGGGCTGATTTTTAACCGTGGAATTTGAACATTACTATTTAGCACACTACTCAAGGTACATTTTTGGGCAATGAAACAATGACACCACCATACACGAACATGGACCATGTGATCATTACTCTTTTAATAACGGGGCATGTACCCGAGACTTTATTTTTATTTTATTTTTTTAGCAAAAATTGAATTTTTTTATTTTGTACTTGCAAAAATTGAATTTTGACACCAAACAATTAGTACCACGTTGATGCCACATGGCACCGTATTAGAGACTATTGACCATATGGATGTTTGGCACATTCCTAGGTGGACCTACATACTCAAATTCATCATGTTTAGTAATTTGTATCCGTTAGATTAGAGTCTTCTTTATAGTTTATTTTTAACTGTAGATTTCAAGCATTATGATCCAAAGGTTATAAATCAGTAATCAGGCTGATTTTTGTTATGTAAGTCTTGGGCTGAACATCCATACGGTCAGTAGCCTTTGTAGTATGCCACGTGGCTCACATTGTGGTCATTCATCAACGTTGATGATGGACATTCGTTGTAAAAGTTTTGCTCTATAATAACGATGAAAGCAGCAGTTGAGAGGGAGAAATTTTTTGATTTTTGGTAGTTTTTCAAACAGACGTTAGGCCGCACTTAAAAAGGCCACATGACGCATGTTAGATATTTATGAACTTATGGATGTTTGAAACATCCGCATACAAAAAATCGGTCTGATTTGTGTTCTAGTCATTGAATCTTAGTAACCAAATCCAATGGTTATAAACCAACAATTTGGCTGATTTTTGGTCTAAATGACCGTCTAGGGATGTTTCAGGTCATGGATCTCATAGTGTTCCGCGTTGCGTTCATTTGTGTAGCTTGGACGCCCGAATAAATAAAACGCTAATATCAAAAAATTTCACGCACGTGAACATATTAAATGTGTTCGATTCTAAAAGATGTATAAAGACTTAAAAACCCTTATCAATAGAAATAATTTTTAAAGAAAAACGGAAGTAAATAAGGAAAATTTTTGAAATAATGCGGATTGCAGAACCCCCTTCGTCCACTAACAAGTAGAATAGATGTTTAAAATTTGATAATCATTATGAGATGCAAAGAGGGAAAGATGCGCAAGTCTTGCAAGTGGTTCACATTCTTATTTATGCAAGTGTTGGAAGTGGTTCACATTCTTATTGATGGGGACCCTCCAATGAACCTGCACCATTGCGAAGGTTCTTTATATAAAAAATCAGCACAAGGAGCTCTAAAAAGAATAATGGGAAGGCTTAAATTGATGTGAACAAGATAATAAAGAAGGATTCAAAGGATAGAATTGAATGGCGAAAGGGGATTCTGTGTCAATCCCAACTATTTGAACAAGATTTTGAGTATTAATTCTTAATTTTAAATTTTAATTCTTGTTTCACTGATTTCCATAGCTTTCTGCATTTTTGCTCATATGCTTCCTTACTAATCCAATTTCTATTATCAGTATCAATATATACCAACAAACAATTCGTGATTGATATTATTACTCATTAAGAATACGAGGGTCATATTAGGTATAATGATTTTTTATTTTGGGTCGCTCTACGGGCACCCACGTCTTTAAGCCGGGCACCCCACTTGGACCAAAATACCCCTTCCTTCATCTGGGCACCCACCCCTTCCTCGTCCCTACTCTCTCTCTCTCTCTCTCTCTGAGCTTTTAGCCCCTACGACACTGAATTGCCGTGGGGCCTATTTAAACAATGATATTCGCTCAAAAGTGCTTATTTTAAGCCATTATCCTTATAGCGATGTCGCATTCTCCTACATAAAACTTGTCTTTTCGTCGACTTTTTCACGTAAGAGTTTCTTCCAATGCGTAGAGAGCAATCTTTAAACGAAAATTGACTATTTGCATAAAATATACGCATTTCGGATAGTCTAGATATAAAGCCGTTTTGATTAAGTCTCATTACGTGCTTTTCTCTCGTAGGAAACCTGATCGGGCGATTTTCGAGACTTGCGGGCCCATGATCAACCATAGAAGTCTAATATCAAAGCTTAAGGAGTCAATAAGCTATGACAAGAAGATACCGGCCAAGTACGAGTCAAGTCAGAGGATCGTAGAGCCAGATAAAGAACCAAGAGACGAGCTAAAGTGATTCAAAGCCGCACCAACTGACATAAAATGACGGCTTACGTAATTGGTAAAGCCGACGGAAGATTACATTGAAGATCAGGGTTCATGACCCTCCGCCAGCTCTTTTGCCATTATTTTGTATTATTTTCTTTAGCTTTATTCCATCTCTCATAGTTCTTCTACCGTTAGATCTTCAATTCGACCGTTAGATCATTCATCTGACCGTTGGATATCTCCAGATCCTACGGTCCGCCAATTGTGGACCGAGTCAAACCACCACCTCATCTCATCCAATTATCATAGTTTCATCATCTAACAACCCCCATGGCCAAGTGGCCCACAAGCAAATTGGAAGCCCACGGCCTTGTAACCCGTCCTAGAGCCCATGGTGTTTTGGGCTCATTTACCATTTTTTCTCCTCTAGCGGCCAAACGCACCCTAACCCATGGCCTCACAAGAGGCCCATATCCATTTGGCCCATTAGGGATGCTTATCCTTGAGCCCATGCCCATGCCCATGACCCATACCCAATCCTTCGGTCCATTATCCCTGTGGCTCACTGGCTGACATGTGGCAATTTCCTTGGCCCAACTCTATGGCATAGGACCTACCCATTTAATAGCCCAAGGCCTATGGATTCATCACCCAATAACCTCATGGCCCAAAGCCCATTCATGAGAAGCCCACACCACCTTTGCTTGAGAGAGAAATGGTCTTCACAAGACCAATTCTCCCTCAACCTCTCCAACTAATTCCACAATTCTCTCTCCTAATCACTACTCCTCTCTCCTAAAACTATAAGAGGAACCCACGGTTCCCTTAGAAGTTTGGTTCCCTCCCTCATGTTCTTCCATCTCCTCTTTCTCTTTTCCTCCTCCTTCTTCTTCTTCTTTATTTTATTTCCCCCCCGAAGTTGCAACCTGCAACATCGGCTGGCGAACACCTTATCTCCATGATCACCGTGTAATTGTGAACACCAGAAAAAGAAGCACTTACAGGTGCTCTTTTCGGGGTCCTCCTCACCTGTATCGCATCACAGATTGTCACCACCTCCAGATCCACCATTACAAGAGTTTCGACTGGTTTCTTGCCATTGCAACTCTAGCCAGCACCTTGTTTCACCATCGGAACAACAGGACCAGCAGGTTCGGCTGCAATATCACCTCCAAACCTGCTTCACCTTCCCTCTTTTTTTTCTTCTCATTCTTTTCTTCTTTTTCTTCTCTTCCTTCCTCAATTTTCTGCTCGCCGGAGTTGCCACCTGCAACTTCCAGCCAATTCCATTACAGAACATCAGCCATCACGAGCTCCTCTTTGAGCCTCTCCAATCCCTCCATCACGATCCCTTTTCCCTCTTCTTCTTTCAACGAACCAGCAACTTGGTTCGTCTCCCCTTCTCTCCAGTTACTATTCATCATCTTCTCCACCAGATTTCTAAGAACTTGCAAGCTCCGGCGCTCTCTCACCAGTCCGGCGACCACCATTGCTGATTTACCCTCTCAAGCCGTCCTTCTTAACCTCTCCTCTTTCCTTAAACAGGTTGCTGACCTCTTTGGTCTGCAACCACGTACACAGTCCTATCCTTAATGCCCAGCAACTTGCTCCACCCTTCTTCTATCACCGTCCCACCATCTTGGCTGCAACTCATCTTCTTGGGTGCACCAGCCACCTTCGGATTGCCTTTAATCGCTGGCCACAACCAGCAACCTTGCTGGACCTTTAGAACCGTGTTGCAATAACCTGTGCTGTGCCGATACCAGCAGGTTGATTTCTTTTTACCGGTGTTGAACCCATCAACACCGGCTTGCAACAAAAACCCACGTGGCTGCACCTGCATCTCCAACCTGAACGGCAACCCATTCTCCTCTCACCTTACTGGTTCACCACCAGTCACGGGTGCCACAAGTGTTGCATCCCATGCCTCCTTATACCCCGAATCCATCTAGGAGTGCACCTCTTTGCATCACAATCCGACATTCATAGTTACCAGACTGCATGCACTTTCCACCACCGATTTTCCACCTCCAACTTCAGGCACCACACATTGCTGCCTCCAGTAGCAGATTGGTCACCCTTCTCTTCCTCCAGCCTGTACCTACAACTCTGGTTTACACTCCGGCCAGCAACCTCCTTCCACCACCACCGAGTTTCAGATCAACAAGATCACCACCTTCCTTCATCTTGAAAGATCGCCGTTGTTGCTGGATTCTCCACGGCTTGCCTACTTGTTGCATAGTCACCTTCCACATCACTGATCATTCCTTCACACTTGCACCATTCCAGCAGGCAACGTTTTACCCCAGGGCAGCACATTCCATCTCACCATGTGGCTGGCAATCCAAGGTAACCTCAACCTTCTCTCTTCATTTCATTTTCTCTCTTAAACCTTATTTCTCTCTCTAGATTCTTTCATTTTATCTCTCATTCTCTCTTCTTTCTCTCTCTACATTGCTTTCTCTCTCTAGGTCAAGTTAGTACTTTCTCTCTCTAAAAATTTATCTCACTTTTTCTCTCTCCTTAATTTCTGATTTTCTCTCTCTACATTACTTTTGAGTTTAATTTCAATTATTTGCTTTCCAAATTAGTGTTTGCTTTATTTGTTAAATTTTTGTAAACTCGTTTGATCATTCAATAAATTGAGTTGAATTTTATTATTTGGAATTTTCTTTTCTCTTTTATTCCTGCTCAAATAATTCATTAATCTCATTCCAAAAGAATGTTTTAAAAATCGATCATATCACCATTCTCACCCTTCCATAAATTCTCAGCATTTTCTGTTATTATTGTTCTTATTTGCCCTAACCCCGAGTGCGGACGATACCCGACACGAGCCACTGTGCAAATCTGCATTTTTTGCAGATTAAGTGAACCAAATCGGAGAAATTACAAATATTGTTGAACTTTAGGGTTTCCGTAACCAACGACGCGAAAAAAATCCTAATTTAAAATGGCGCCGTTGCCGCTCGGTTGACGGGATTGCAAAAAGACGAACAGGAATTCGGAAAGCTGCTTAATCTTCAAGATCCGATCCAGATCGGAAACTTTCCACTTTATTTTTCACATTTTCCACTTATTATTTTAATGCCTCGGACAGCCGAGTGCAAAGTTGTAATAACTTAGGACTTTATTTTCTCTGCTTTTAGAATAACTGCTAGATTATTAACTAATTAAAAATACCAAAAATTTTAGGGTCAAATTTCAATTCTGCTATTTCTAGTTAGATCACCATTGGTTATTTAATTCAATTTGGAAGATTTCCAACTCCGGGTAATTCAAAATTAGATATTTCCGAACACTAATTTGGGAATAGCTAAAGTTGAATTTCAAACCCTAATTGGAACTAATTCACAATACCTGCCCTAAATCATTGCGTTTTCCGTGAAACCCTAAAGGCGGTATACCTTCCAATTACATACCATAGACCATTGTGGACTAACGTGATTGCGGATTGCGTTTACCAAGTGAGTAGGGAGCGAAAGCTCAAAGAGGTGGAGTCGGGCCCAAGCCCATTTGGATACCCCTCCCTATCTCACGGAGGAGACTCCGTGCGTAGCCAACGGGCAGGTAAGTTTCTACACCTCGCCTTGAGTGCGATCTTGATCATTGTGCAAAATACTGTGCCGATTGTCTATTTGCTTTTGCAAACATTATCGGAACTGCTTGGTTTGGCCGTAATAAAATACATTAAAGAACAAACCCAGCTCTAACTTGAAACTGGTGGGATTTCATCACTCACCTCGTCATTCCAACTTTTGTGCAACCACAGCCAAGAATTAAAATCAATCAAGAATAGAGCCCACTTAGATCGGTGTTTGAGAAAAACTCCACACAAAGTGACCCCATCAAAGATCAAGTCGATTAAGTCCATGAGTGCGGGTCCCTGTTATCTAACACACCCATAGGTCCCTACTACTCAAGTATACCGAGCTCGTAAGTGGCCTCCTTGATTGTCTGTCGGATTAGCTAGTGTCGGATTAGGAACACGAACCAACCATAGCTCCTCTTCTGGGAAAACTCATCTTCACGCTTGACAAATCCGGTTAGTCTGGGGCGTACTTAAGTCAGCCGATGTGCCGCACGTCTGTCTAGGCTTCGGATTATCTTGCAGTCAACTTGAGTTAGTACTAGCGGATTTGCTTTGAAGAGTGTATCCTGGTGAGAACCTACAGAATGAAAAGTTAGTCCGGCGGGTATTTGAAGATAAACCAGTGGTCCGCCCACTGTCATAATCTACACTATCCCTACACTAACAAGATAATTCATAATACTATTCTGAGTGTTTAGGTTAAGAATATATGTTGCTCTATGTGCATCATCTAGGCTCATTCGGTTTCATACACCTCTTGCCGACTCTAGAGGCTTGCTTTTTCAGCATATGCTCACTTGGACTAGATCCAATCGCAGATTGATTCGATCTGAGAATCATTCTCTTACAGTGGAGTTTTCCACTATTCATCACCCCTCCCCCTTTCCTCCCCCCTCTTCCAGAGAAAATACCTTCATCGTTATGGCAGACGAACGTCCCCTCATCGAGACGTATGCGCCGATCTCGGCCAACCCGCCATCATGCATTGTTCTTCCACCTACTGCGGCGGTATAATTCGAGATCAGGCCGCAAACTATTCAAATGCTGCCAACTTTTAGAGGTCTCCTCAGAGAAGACCCCTATTCCCATATCAGGGAATTTCAACATGTCATCCTGCTCTTTAGAAATCAGAATCTTGATGATGACAATGTTAGACTGAGAGTTTTTCCTTTCTCTCTAAAGGATAGAGCCTCGGACTGGCTTTACTCTCTTCTTGCAGATTCTATCACAAATTGGAAAGAACTTGTAGGAAAATTTATGTCCAAATTTTACCCCATGACTCGTACTAATCAAATGAAACAACTCATACAGGACTTCCAACAAAAGTCCAATGAAAAATTTTATGAAGCTTGGGAACGATTCCAGGATCATCTGACCAAGTGTCCACATCACAGTATCGACAAAGGCAGTCTGGTTCACATTTTCTACAAGGGACTTACTGATGAGTCCCGCACTATGGTTGAGTCAATGTGCCAAGGAAAATTCATGCATAATACTCCTACTGAAGCGTACAAATTTCTGGGAGAATTAAGTGAAAATTCCCAGCATTGGACGATTGACAATGACTTCAGTCGAAATACTCCGGTCTTGAAAACTAATATGGGAAATGAAGCAAAGGTTGACCCCGAACTCAAATCCCTCATTCAAGAGTTGACCAAGTCAGTCTCTACCCTGGCTGTGTCTGTACACAAGCCTGTTCACCATTCTGCCACAGTCATGAATATAGGTCAAGAGAACCTAATGGAACCCTATAATATCTATTTACAGCCCTCCCACTCTACTGAAAATTGTCCTTTAAATGACTGATGTGCCCCTCCACTCCAAGAAGAAGTTTGTGCGTTTAATACCTTTAAACCACCTACCTAGAACTCGTATAGCCAAACATACCATCCCGATACGAGAAATCATCCTAACTTCTCTTGGAGGCAGCAGTTTGCTCCACAGCAAAGACCTGCGCAGAGCACATATCCTCCTGGGTTTAATCAACCTAATAGGCAATACCAACAGGGACAATACCAACAGGGACAGTACCAACAGAGTTAGAACCAGACGAGTCAATACCCGTCTAATCAAAATCGATCATTCCAGCAAGGACAAAACTCTGGCCAACAGGCACCTAATCAGAATCCCCAGAATCTGCAGTTAAGTCAAAATGCACCTCAATCCTACAATTATTCTGCCCCTATGAGCTCAAATCGTGAACTGGTTGCTCAAGCTGCTCCTAAACCGGGTCTGGAAGACCTCCTATCACAATTTATTGTGCAGCAAACCCAGTCCATGCAGCGCCTAGAGCAGCGTCTTGGGAATTTAGAAGCTGAGAAAGCAAAAGGCATCTTCCCTAGCCAACCTATTGCAAATCCTAAAGGGAATGCCAAGGGTGCAGTTTATGAGGTCGGTTCCCAGTCACAAAATCTAAACTATCAAGGAGAGGTACAAGCTGTTACCACACTCCGATCTGGAAAGACTGTGGATATGGGAGTAAAAGAACCGTCAGAGCCATCTCCCGCTCCTATTCCTATACCCAGCACAGAGGAACACATTTCAAAATCCACCTCTGATGCTGTGAAGCCTGCACCAAAATCTATAATCCCAGTGCAGAGATATCAGGCGAAGGACAAATTTATTTGTCGGATTAAGCCTCCCTTCCCGGACAGGCTTGTCCAAGACAAAAGAGATCAGCAATTTTCAGAGATCTTAGACGTTTTCAAAGACGTCCAGATCAATATCCCCTTCCTATCTGCTATCAAACAGATCCCTTCCTATGCCAAATTCCTGAAAGAATTATGCACTGTCAAACGGCGTACGCATGTACCCAAAGATGCCTTTTTGGCAGAAAAAGCTATAGCGTTCATCCAACGCAACAGTGTAATTAAGCATAAAGATCCGGGAAGTCCTACTGTGCAGTGTGAAATCAGTGATAATTTTAGTTGCACAGCTTTGTTGGACTTAGGAGCTAGTGTCAATCTCATACCGTTTTCGGTAGACCAGCAGTTAGGCCTCAAGGATATGAAGCCAACAAAAATCACTCTGAAGCTGGCCGACCAGTCCATAAAAATTCCACGAGAAATTATTGAAGATGTACTAGTGAAAGTAGCTGACTTTTACTACCCTGTAGACTTCATCATCCTCGACACAGAACTGTGTCAGGATAATCGGATCCCGGTCATTCTAGGCCGACTGTTCCTTGCTACCGCGAATGCACACATCGGGTGTAGGGACGGGAATATGTCAATTGCCTTCGGCAACCTAAAGGCTGAGGTTAACATCTTTCGACTTATGCGACAGGATGCCGATCGCGATATGACAGAAATGTGTGCCATTGAGAGTCTAATTCAGGACTCCACCGAAGATATCTTGAAACAGTGCCAAGAGCACTTTGATACTGACTTCCAATGGGAGTCAGCAATTTTTGAGGATAATACTATCCAAGAGTCAGTTACACTGATTTCTACTCCTCCTATTGTTGAGTACGAGCCTCTGCTAACCATGATCAGAGATCCTACTACTGTCAACTCTATCTCGGTAGAGGAGGAAGAATCAAGCTCCACTGATCAGAAACTCGAGCTTAAGCCTCTACCCTCTGAACTATCTTATGCTTATTTGGTCCTGAAGAGACTTATCCTATCATCATTGCTTCTGCCCTATCTGCGTCCCAAAAAGAGAGACTGATTATGTTGCTAAAGAAGCACAAATTAGCCATAGGATGGACCATTGATGACATTCGTGGGATAGACCCTTCTGTGTGTCAACATCACATTTATCTTGAAGACGACTCTAAGACGTCTAGAGAGCACCAGAGGAGGTTAAATCCGGTCCTAAAAGAAGTAGTACGGGATGAAATTCTAAAATTGCTAGATGCGGGTATCATTTACCCCATCTCTGATAGCAAATGGGTGAGTCCAATCCATGTCGTACCTAAGAAGGCGGGTTTCACTGTTGTAGAAAATGATCAAGGAGAAATGGTGACCCAGCGCTTAAAGAAAGGATGGAGAGTCTGTATTGACTACAGACGACTCAATACCAACACCCGGAAGGACCATTTCCCTCTCCCATTCATTGATCAGATGTTGGAACGTCTAGCAGGTCATTCCTACTATTGCTTCCTAGATGGTTACTCGGGATATAATCAGATTCCCATTGCACCCGAGGACCATGAGAAGACCACGTTCACCTGTCCCTTTGGCACTTTTGCCTATAGTCGCATGCCTTTTGGCCTCTGCAATGCACCTGCGACTTTTCAAAGGTGTATGATGAGTATATTTTCGGACATGGTCGAACGGTTCTTAGAAGTTTTCATGGATGACTTCTCCATCTTTGGATCCTCTTTTGATGACTGTCTCCAACATCTGAGTCTGGTACTCGCAAGATGTCAGGATAAGCGACTTGTCCTAAATTGGGAAAAATATCACTTTATGGTAAAGAAAAGAATCGTACTAGGACATGTCATTTCCGACAAGGGTATTGAGGTTGACAAAGCCAAGATTGATATTATCTCGACCCTACCAATTCCTAAATCTGTGCGTGATATTCGATCTTTTCTTGGACATGGAGGATTCTACAGGAGATTCATTAAGGATTTCTCCCAGATAGCTCGACCCCTATGTAGTCTTCTGGCTAAGGATAGCCCTTTTGACTTCAATGCTGACTGTGCAAAGGCATTCGAGCGTCTTAAATCTGAGCTTACTTCTGCGCCCATCATCCGCCCTCCTGATTGGACCATACCTTTTGAGGTGATGTGTGATGCATCCGACTATGCTCTTGGAGCAGTTTTGGGCCAAAGAGTCGACAAAACGCCGCATGTGATATACTATGCGAGTAAGACTTTAAACTCGGCTCAGTTAAACTACTCCACTACTGAAAAAGAGCTTCTGGTCGTTGTTTTTGCTCTGGATAAATTCAGACCATACTTATTGGCCACTAAAGTCATAGTTTATTCAAATCATGCGGCTCTGAGATATCTAATGTCCAAAAAAGAGACGAAGCCAAGATTGATAAGATGGATCCTTCTATTACAGGAATTCGATCTAGAGATAAGGGACAAGAAAGGAACTGAGAATGTTGTGGCTGATCACTTGTCAAGGCTGACTTTAGAGTCTAATTTTGAATCTCAGCCCATTCTCGAAACTTTTCCTGACGAACAACTGTTCGCTATCTCCGTCACCCCATGGTATGCTGACATTGTCAATTACCTAGTGACGGAGGAAATACCATCTCATTGGTCAAAACAGGACAAAAATCAATTCCTGGCAAGAGTTAAGTATTACTCTTGGGACGAGCCTTATTTATATAAATACTGTCCTGACCAGATTATTCGTCTCTGTGTCCTTGAATCTCAGCAATTAAACATCTTGTCTTCTTGTCATGACCAACCATGTGGTGGTCACTTTAGTTCCAAAAAGACGGCTGAGAAAATCCTACAATGTGGATTCTACTGGCCTTCTCTATTTCGAGAAACACATATCTACTGCAAGGCTTGCCCTAATTGTCAAAACCTTGGCAGAATTTCTCAGAGAAATATGATGCCCTTGAACCCTATTCAAGTCGATGAGATATTCGATATGTGGGGTATTGATTTCATGGGGCCCTTTCCTACATCCAATGGTTTCCAATTCATCCTCCTAGCTGTGGACTATGTCTCTAAGTGGATTGAGGCAATTCCTACAAGAACCAATGACCATCAAGTTGTGGTGAGATTTTTGAGGGAGTACATTTTCACAAGATTCAGAACCCCCAAAGCCATTATAAGTGATGGGGGTAGCCATTTCTGCAATAGAGGTTTTGAAAAGTTAATGAAAAAGTACGGTGTAACTCATAAGGTTGCCCTTGCTTACCATCCGCAGACCAGCGGTCAGGTCGAGGTCTCCAATCGGCAAATCAAGCAGATACTGGAGAAGACAGTCAATACAACTCGTAAAGACTAGTCTACACGCCTCTCAGATGCTCTATGGGCTTACCGAACAGCTTATAAAACTCCCTTGAATATGTCTCCATACCGTTTGGTTTATGGTAAACCTTGTCATCTCCCTGTTGAGATTGAGCATCACGCCCTATGGGCGATCAAAAAACTCAATTTCGACTTAGACGCAGCAGGAGAGGAAAGGAATTTACAACTCAATGAATTGGATGAACTGAGAAATGATTCATATGCCTTGTCAAAAAAGTATAAAGATAAAATGAAATGGATACATGACAAGAGCATTCTTAGAAAGGATTTCCACCAGGGACAGAAGGTCTTACTTTACAATTCTAGACTTCACATCTTCCCTGGAAAATTGAAGTCCCTGATGGTCAGGCCCATTTGTTGTTACTGAAGTCAAGCCCTATGGGGCTATAACTGTTGAGGATCCAAAGGATAATTCAACATTCCAGGTCAATGGACAGCGTCTCAAACCTTTTCAAGAATTAGACGTGTCATCTATTCAAACCTTCGAGATAGATCTTATTGATCCAATATATGAAGACTGATGTTTCTGTCAGTCTCTCTGAGCTCCAACTTAGTTGGGGGTGAATTTCACCCCAGTTGTGTCTGGCTGAAGACATAAAACTTAGCGCTTTCGGAAAGGCAATTACGGTATTCCTAGAAGTCATTGAGTCACATGCATAATTCTTATATTTCATATATTATTATGGCTATACAGGTACAATTCCTCTCAATACCATCAGGTATCACAAAATATCAGCCATACTGGTATAACTCTTCCTCTAACATGCATCACATTCAGAGTTTTCATACATTTTTGTCCCGATCTGAGCAGACCACGGCCAGCCTGACTGTGGGCTACATAGCCCCCACTGTAGTGCAGCACCGTGGAGGTTAAAAGTCAGAGAGAGAGAGAGAGAGAGAGGGAGAGAGAGAGAGAGTGTGTGCCCGACTGATGGGAGGGGTATTTTGGTCCAAGTGGGGTGCCCGGCTTAAAGACGTGAGTGCCCGTAGAGCAACCCTTTTATTTTTTCAATAAAAGAGGAACATTTGAATGAGTTACACGGTTGATAAAACTAAAGAGAAAAAAAGGGTGTATAAAGTCTAAAGTACCCCTAAAAAGTAAAAGACTTAAATTGTTTTAGATATATTTGATACTTGAAAAAAAATATTACTTTAAGGTTTCAGTTACTAAAGTAAATTATTATAATTTTAACAATATTTTATGTTTTGCCACTATCACAACACTGTTACCCCCATAGTTTTATTAATCACCAATATTCAAGCTCCATCGTTGTTTTTCAATGTAAGACCCTGTTTTTTTTTTTCAGACAGCAAAATTCTACAAACAAGTAACAAAAACATACAAATATGGATTTTATGTGAATTATCAAACGAAAGAAAGAGTGATCAACAAAGTAAATGGTGCAAGGTTGAAGATTTTAGGAACAGGTTCCAACATTTTAAGAGCGAGATTCAGATAAGGATCAGCACTCGGACCATCAGTTCGAGGCTTTTGAGCGAACACGGCAACCCCTAATAGGAGGTACCGACTACATAGGTTAAGATAACATCACTGAGTTGGTTCAGTTAAGACCGAAAGGAGAAAAGAATACTCAGTTTTAGGGATGCTAGAATGATGCATTAGGGGTTTGTCTCAGTTTGTCTTACCATTGTCTTGGTCTGTATTGTACCATAGTCACAAAGTCGAGATTGGGCAATAAATCGGTTAGGGTCAAATCTGGAAAATTCGGTAAAAATCGAAAAAAATATAAAAAATATATCATGGCATATTTCAAGTTAGAAATGTTGTTTTTTTACAACACATTTATATGATGAAAAATACATGTATAATTCCATAATAATAAGTCATAACTCATAAGCATGATTCATCATTCATAATCAAAATTTCTAAATCAGGATAATCGAAATCAGAAGGAGAAAAAATATAAAAAATGTGTCTCAGCCGATTAATCAGCAAAATTGGCAATTGATTCATGAATTCGAAAAATCAGAGATTTTTGTGATTATGTATCGTACCCTTAGTTGAGATATCTCTCTTTTTTTTTTTTTAACTATCGGAGATTACTCAAGACTCTGACTTTAAACCATATCTTTTCTTGAATTCATAGTACATGCTGAAGTTAGAGAAGTGCTCAACTCACTAATGAGAGCCAGTGTAATCCCTCAACCCCTGAAATCAAGTCCATCATGCCTGCCTAAAAAAGCAGATTTGTAACCAAACACAACCAAATAGACTTCTTTCCAAGATCTGGGTACACATGGCTCATGTGCATGAGCGGAAACCAACCTTACATTGGTTCCATTGAATCTCTTTCTTGTCGAAAACTTTGTCAATTCTTCGTCCTCAGACGGTTCTATATACAAGAGTCAAAACACATCGGCGTCAACCCCTTATGAGTGTCAAGCCGATGGCAGTGACAATAAGTGTTGATGGAACTCCAAACTGGAGATGGCTCCAAAACGAGAGTGTGTAACTAAAGAACTGAGCCCGACGTGCCTGCTCACACACAATCAAGTTTGCAGCTGACCCCAGCAGTGACAGGTTTCCAGCTACCGTGCTCACCCAGGCCAATATGAGCCATGCTTTCTTCTCATCTGATGGAGATATTGCCGCTGCCGATGTTGCCACCCGTGCTCCAAGCAAGAGAACTAAAGACACAAGCAATTGAGACATAAGCTGTTGTTTAAGTCATTGAAACCTTCGTCTATACATAAACCCAATGAAAACATAATGGATGAACTTGTTCAGATGTGCCAATGAAATGATCAAGTTCAATGAAACCAAAATTCAGGAAGAGATTGTTTGTGTTCCCATGGTCATGATGGGTTTGATCCGACTCTCCTACTTACCAAAACGTGCCAAATGCAACCTTTAACACAATGATTTCTGTAACATATGAATCTCTTTGTCATCCTTTTAATGTAAATTTTCTCTGTATCCTGATGGCAATATAAACGAACTGTTCAAATTCTTTGAAATCAGTCTTCCTTGGCACCCCCATCTATTGAACTTTTCAAGACCACAGTGGAAGCTAGAAAAAGCAATAGATTTGTGTCAACAGGTAGCAGGAAACTACACCTAATGCACAGATGGAACAAAGACTGCATCAAGGACCATATGAGTGTTAAACTATGCATGCAAAACTACTTGAGTAGCAGTAGGAATGACCAGAAATGCATCAAAGGTGTCAGTGTTGTTTGAGGATGATGTAAGTGAAGAAATAGACATAAGATTGTAACAGACTATTTAGGGAAAACGATGTCTGATACTAAAGAAGTGAATGCTTTCAGTGATAAAGAGCTTTTTCAAATTCAATTCACAAAACTGATGGTGTTTTCAAATGAGAAGGTATGCAAGGATAAGATACTCAACTGCAACAGTGGAAATCCATATTGGTGGGGGGATATGGATGCCATGAATGTTTAACCAAACACACAAAGGTGGCTAAGTTTATAATCTAGATTTCGACAAAGAAGACACCCAGATTGGGGTAAACTTCCCATTTTTAGAATGGATGTAGTAATGAGTAGATTGTGGAAATAAGCAAACTTCATCCAACACAGTTTGTGCATGGATAGCAGAACTAGTTTACTGGTCTTGGAGAATAATGAGTATATGGCAAGGATACCTGAAGATGGATTCCATATTATGTAGCTATCGTATGGTGTACATTAGTTGGCAATATTATCATCAAAAGAAATGTAAAAGCTTTCAAGATGAGAGTTAAAACTAAAGATATCGGGAACTTAAGGTACTTTTTGACGATGCCAACAAAGGGGATGATACTCTCTCAAAGTATGAATCAGATTTGCTTGGGAAACATGGAACATTAGGATGCGGACTGTGTAACTTTCCTATGGAATAATGAATGATGTAGGACAGTCCAGAACAATTGATAATAGGGCAGATGATACGGAGACCGGATGGATAGCTGGACTGAGTCACACAGTCCTTGGGGATCAGATTAATGAAGTCTTACCAATTGGAAAGCAACTCAAATTAGTAACTACTCTTCTAGAACTCTAATTTAACTGTCATCGGGTTCTTTTGTTTCCTAAGAATAACTAATTCATTTTCCTTAAATTATACAGATGTGCAAGTCTAATATTTTCCATTCTTCATCAAACTTATACATAAACTGCTGAAGTAATAAAGATTACAGAAAGCTGAAGGGAAATTTGCTAATATATCCTCAGGGAAATTTTATAGACGAAAACTTGTAAAGTGCCATACCTTACTACAATTATGTGTATGTAGTGGCACTCTGAAACATGGCATCTAACTGAATTGTCACTACCAATGCGGTGACGTAAATTAATTGGTTTTAAAAGGGAGAAAAGAAACAGAGGATCTCATCATCATCATATATGCCTTATCCCAAATGTTCGAGATGGATACTAGCTACAAAATGATTTGATTGATAGCCTGAGGCAGATAACTGCATAAATATTGATGAAAGCAGCTTAAAGCAGCACATCGCTAAATAACCATGAATTCCTCTACATTGTGAACTACCTCTCCTCAGATCTTTAAGAGTCCTCTTGTTCCACTAAAACTGAAGATGCTGTTCACCAAGTTAGGTCAAACATTATCTTGTTTTGTAGTATTATGAAACTGCCTTTCTTAGCAGTCCATACCATTCTCCAATCACTGATTAATCAACTAAGTTATTGACATTCCAATCACCTCAAATTTCAATAGGTTAACAAGCATGCCCATTATCCACTTGGCCCTGTATGGTTATATCTTTATCATCTAGGTTATGAGCTAACTCTACCATATTAGAAACAGCGGAACAATACATTCAAAGCACGCCAAGCAGGTAATTGGTGGGAGATGCAGGACTTGACAAGGAGAATTATCATTAACCAACTAGCACTTCAAAAACCAGATTCTTCGTTGAACTAACCACAGATCCATGCAACCCCTAAGAATTTTATGTTATCAAATAGAGGGTAGAACTATAAAAAGATTAACATTAACTTACCAGTAGGCACATTTGAAGCAAAATTTGAGAGGACAAGTATGACAAGGGAGAGCACTGCAATCCCACTAACATGATCAATCCGTGCATGAGGCTCCATGAAATCCCAAACTGTGCTTGGTATTCCTGTTTTGTTGAAGCCATCCACCGCGATAAACATTCCACAGAAGAATATCAAAAGAGAATAGGAAACCTGGTCCAGGGGTGCAGAAATAGTTAATCATTTGCTGCCCCAAAGGGTGAGCAATACCCATTAGCTAGTATCTGAAGCAAAACCAGCTTCCAGTGCTCAAAATCTAAGTGCTTTAAGAAGAAGGAAAAAAAGGAGAGAGAGAGTCTTTTTCAGTACCAAAAGAAGATTGATCGTTATGGTTGCAATTGTTACCTTATCTAGGCATGGTCTAGCATCCTTAAAATCAAGAACCACAAGAACAAGTGCAGCAGTGATTGCAGTCCATGACATGTTTAGACCCATCAGAAGAGAAATCAACATACCAATAGTAACAAGGTAAACACATGTCTTCCATAACAATATCTTCCATCTCTCGACAAAACCTTCCTTCTCTTCCAAAGACTGGATAGAAGCTGCATCTATCAACCCATTCACTCCACTTGCGGCCCTCTGTGTATCGTTCTCGCTCGAACTTATTCGGTTTCTAAGGGTCTCCATGTGCCCCGACTCTTCATTTACTGTTTGTGAGTTGTTCATAGCATCCAACGCAGAGCTACACTCCTGAGAATTCAAGGATGTGACATTTGACATTGTGGCAGGTGAGAACCGATGAGAATTCACATCCTCCCCGGCAACGACTTCCACGGCAGCATCTTCTTCGTCCTTCTCAACAGACAACAACCTCCAAAACATGCATAAAAGAATAGTGGTATTCACAACTACTCCCACGAGCATTGCAGGGAGAATCCCGAATAAGAATTGACCGAATGAGATCTTACTCTGGACAGCTATAACCAAATTCTGGGGGTTACCGATCGGAGTTGCAGAAGATCCAATATTTGCACTCGATGCCAAAGCTAGTAGGAATGGATGAGGTGGGAGATTGTTCTGCCTCGCAATCTTCAGCACAAATTCAGTCAGAACAATGCAAGAGGTGTCGTTGGTGAAAAGAGCACTTGAAATAGCAGAAACGAGGCAGATTCGACAGAGCAAGTCCTTGGCACCTTGGCTTTTCCATGAGAGCATTTTACCCAAGTACTTGAACATATCAGCTCTTTCAAGATAGACACTCACGACCATGGTTCCAAAGAGGAGGCCAAGGATTGGAAGGTCAATTGCAGCATAAGCTTGGTCCGGGGTTATGACTCTGAAGATGACCATGAGCATGGCCCCTAGGAGGGATCCTGCAGTCCTTCCAATGGGTAGGAAAGGGACAGCTGGGAAAACAGCCAAGACCCAGAAGATTGCGAAGGCAATTGAGCCTAGAACAACTTTTACAGTTGTAGCCATAGCCATCTTCTGCAACTTAAGCAGCCTAAGACGTCTTTCAAAAAGCAAAAACTTTAAGCCCAGGAAAAATCAATGCAACAGAAATTCTACTCCCATCCCATGACAATTTTCCGCGACACAAAATTAAAACTGAGACAAGATAACAGATTAGACATCCTAGTTGAAACTTCCATTAAAGAAAACAACCAAAGCCCAAGATATCTACAAATTTGTTTGGTTTCTGCAAATGCTTCAATAACCAGTTCTCTACAACTTGAAATTTCTCCTGAGAATCTGAGATTCATTCAAACTTAAAATTAGGAAAAATCAAGTATTCAACAAGTACTACAAGCTCCTCACATGAAAAATGGGATTGAATTCTACAAATACTTACAATCCTTAAAACCCTCTTGAGACAAGAACTCCAGACTCAAATGGCCCTGAAAATTCAAAACTAACTTCATTTTTCCCAGTTTCCACAATACCCATTTGTTTTCAGAATCAATTTAAACAAAAAAAGCATGTAATCGTATCCAACTTTCGAGAAATTGCAACTCACAGACATTCCAACCAGAACTACTGAATTATTGAACATTTAATCTCAAATTCAAGATAAAACCCAAGAACCCATTAAACAAAATGGGAAGACATAGAAGATAGACTCTAACATGGCTCAGAATTTATAGACAGAGAGGATCATCTGGGCTCCTAGTTTATCTGCACCTATATGATTAACCAAAAATTCATCCTGATTAGTTATTTTTATCGGTTGGATTAGAGTATTTTTCATGGTTTGCTTTTAACCGTGGATTTTGAGTATTATTTGGCCAATGACAAAACGACACCAGAATAGTGTGACACATGGTCAGTGGCCTCTAATAGTCTTAGACTGTGGTTTGTCATCAACGTTCACGATGGACATCCATCATTAAATTTTTTTCTCTGGGAAAGATTTCACGCCTCAAAGAAAAATAAAGTGGGGGTATAGACTGAAGTACCCCTAAAAAGTATAAACCAACAAAATTAAAGAAACACAATAGGGTTAGTTTTGGGAGACAAAAAATGACCAACACCACAATCGTGGCTCGTTCATTGAACACGATGAGGGAAGAAGAAAAGTTGAGTAAAGACCAAAATACCCTAGAAACCTTATCATAAAGTTATTTCATGTTACACTGCAGGGGTTTTTTTGGAACAGCAATTTCATACAACATTTTTTACAACAAAAATTGGCACAGGCCAATGTATAAATAAGAAGTCCTGGAATGGGGTGATTTTTGGTGAGGATGGTTTCTATAATGAGGAGATTATCTTCACAATAATTCAAATCAATCCGATATTCGTAGATCGGTTTACAAGTTGAAGAATTATGGACCGTCTATTTTTATCATTAACTTGAAACCCACATTTGATAGGGTTAGAAATTTCGGAATGTGCTGATTTTTTGTAGGGGTGATCAATATGATGAGGAGATCATATCCTCACCAAAAATCAACTATTGATCCATCTTCCCTGTGGTTACGCCAAAATTGTTGTCAAAAATGTTGTATGAAGATACGTTGACTCATGCTATTCTTACTAATAGATTACTAATGGACGTGGGGCCCACATGCATATGAGTTAAGAGCTGATTTTTGGTGAGGATGGTCTCCTCACCATGGAGATCATCTCACCAAAAATCAGTAATTTTTAAAACTTCTAACCCTATCAAACATGGACCTAAATTTAACGGTAAAAATGGATGTGTATATATATATATATATATATACCGAAAGTATTCTTAGTTTGAAATGACCTTGCGCAGACATACCTTGTTTATGTCACCCTATTTTTACTAAATTTTGTATGAATTTTGAAATTTGGCACTATATATGTTATGTTTCTCTTCATCTTTGCATCTCCATTTCTTACCGGTATTCATATTCATTGGAAGCGTCCTTGTTTTGTCTATTACACTTTATTATAGGTGACACGTTTAGCTTGATTAATTTTTGGTTTTCATCTTCGTTGGAAGCCTTCCTTGTAGATATTCCATGAAGAAATGATTCAATCAATTTATTTAAATTGATATGGTTTCAACCAATTTACTGAAATTGGTATTGACTCAACCAGTTACAATCCTAAAAACACTCTTGAGACAAGAACGCCATATTCAAATTGAAATTTCAAACCAAACATATAACTTTTCTCGATTTCTATATTATCCATTTATTTTTAGAATAATTTTAAATAAGAAAACACACAACTTTCAATAGATTGTAACTCACCATAGAACTCTTTAATTATTTAACATTTAATCTCAAAATTAAAGATGAAACCCAAGAACCCAGAATAAAATTTCTCTTTACAATCAAACAAAATGGGGAGAAATTGAAGATATAGACTCTAACCTGGCTCAGAATTTCTAAACAGAGAGGATCATGTGGGGTCTTGATTTAATTATTTGCACTTGTATGATTAACAAAGTATTATATGCTTGTTAACTAGTCTTTTTTTTTTTCTTTTTTTTCTATAGGTTGACAAGCTTGGATTCGAATTGGAGGAGAATTGCAAAAACTAGTTCCTTCCTTTTTCCAGTTAAGCTAAGTCTCATGTTTTTTCTACAACACATATCAGGTAAGTTTTCTATTTCTTAGCCCAATACTAGTCTTGAATACCGATAAAAAATCAAATAAAATCTTTTCCCATATCATTCCTTTCTCTTCTTTTTTACTTCGCGGAATTAACCATAAGCCTGGTTGAAGTGTTCTCCATGTAATCACAAAAGCCTGTAAGCTTTCTCCTTTTTTTTTAATTACTTATAACGCTTTTTTACATTTCTTTATTAACATGGAATCCATTTTCTCATGATATATGGGCTTCATTCATTCATCTACTTCAATACTCTTTCATGTCCACTGATCCAAGGATGTTTAGTTCATCCCTTGGTGGACCTACAAACTGAAAATCAGCTTTATTGGTGATTTCTAGCTAGTAGTTATATTTGATTATTCTAAAAAATAAAAAAATCCGACTGCTAAGAAATCTCGTTACAATGCATAAAACCCAATGGCTAGAAATCACCAATTGAGCTGATTTTTGGTGCATTGGTCCACCTTTTGGTGAGCCACACATCCATGCACTAGTGGGCCCGAAAGAATGTGCCACATGGCAAGGGATACCAAACTTAATGTGCATACTTATATAACTAATTTAAATGGAGGGCATAATATGTTGGGCCTCACATTTATCAAATTGACCACATCTTGCAAATGTACATTTGTTACTGCCTTAACGGTGTTATTCAACATAAGTGATCTATGAATTCATGGAAATTTATATGGAGTGTGTGTGTGTATATATAGGTGTGGGATATAATGACTCATGCTATTCTTACTAATATATTACTAATGGACGTGGGACCCACATGCAGAAGAGTTAAGGGCTGACTTTGGGTGAGGATGATCTCCTTACCATGGAGATCATCTTCACCAAAAATTAGTAATTTTTAAAACTTCTAACCCTATCAAATATAGATTTAAATTTAATGGTGAAAATGGATAGTCCAAAATTTTTCAATTTGCAATCCACTTTTAACAAGGTTGCAAATGTTAGAATGGGCTGATTTTTTATGGTTGATGTCCATGTTGAGAAGAATATCCTCACCGAAAATTAGCCATTAACTCATCTACATGTGGGCCCCACATCCATTGGTCATTCTATTAGTAAGAATAGCACGAGTCATTTTATCCCAGCCTATATATATAATTATTATTAGGCAAAAACACATGTTAATAATTATTTATGATGGGATTATTTATGATGCTTCTTGTTGGTTGCTTTGGTTGTTAATCCGCGTCAAGACTAGTTTGTGCTTTAATTTTTTATTTACTACAAGTGTTCAACGACAATGCATTCCTCTACATGAATCTTTTATAAATATGATTTAAGTTTTTATTTACTACAAGTGTTCAATGACAATGCATTCCTCTACATGAATCTTTTATAAATATGAGACAAAGTTTTATTACGCGTACATCAATAAAACAATTAAAAAAATGTTAAAAGCATTGTAAAATGGCAAGCAACATGATAAATAATATGTATCTCGGTCTCACACCAAGCACATTGCCAAACTATGTGCAAATTAACAATGTTTGGTTTGTGGCCATTATACATTTACTCATTTTTGCATTAAAAAAACAACAATCCAAACTGAACTTTAAAATAATGTACTTAAATATATGGTTAAGATTATCAAATTGTATCTTTTTATCCGAGAAAATCCCTTGATGGAACCAGCGGAGGGTGGTGGGGGGCACTTGCCCTCCCTTCATTTTTCAAAATCCTTTAATAACAATTTTTGCTTTCCAAAAATACCCTTAAATATTTATTTAGTGCCATCCCCCCAAATTTTAATCCTTTAAAGTGCCCCCTCACCCACCATCTATTTTACTCTTTTGAATTATTTATATTGATAGGGATGATTTAGTCATTTCATATATTTTTGAATGTGAACATATTAAATGCCTTCACATTCAAACCCTTGTGTTGCAATTTTAGTTACTTCTGGCCCAAATTTTTTATCTTAACATATTTTTATTGGTCGGGCTCGGGGGACCCCCATATTTGACACCCATGTTGGCATACCCACATAGAAGATGAATCAATGGCTGATTTTTGCTCACCATATAGATCACCCCAACAAAAAATCAGCCCATTCTGAAATTTCTAACCCCATCAACTGTGGTTTTCAAGTTACACGGTAAAATCGACGGTCAATAATTATTTGGCTTCTAAACCAGTCTATGAATATCAGAATGGTTTGTATTTTTGTAAGGAAGATCTCCTCACCAAAACACAGCCATTGATTCATCTTATATGTGGGCACGCCAAAATGGATGTAAAAAATGGGGGTCCCCCAAGCCCGACCCTCTTTTTATATGGCATTCAAGCCAGCTGCACCTATAAATGTCACGTGGAAGACGATTAGAGATCGACCATATAGATGTTTTACACATCCCTATATGGCCATGCAGACCAAAAATCATTGTGGTTTCTAATAATTGGATTTGAATCTTTTTCATGTTTTGAATTTTAATCGTGGATTTGAAAATTATTTTTGGTACTGAGATTCAACCCCTAGAAAATATCATTAACACTAATTTTTGGCTTGTAGGCCCACCTAATGATGTTTCAAGCATCCGTATGATTATAAATCACTAAATGCTACGTGGCATTTTTAAATGTGGCTTGGCGCTCGTATACAAAGTTTCAAACATCAAAAAATTTCTCACCCCAACTTTTACCTTTATTACAGAGTAAAACTTTGATAATGGATGTTCATTCTCAGCGCGCGTTGATGGTGGAGCACAGTGTGAACCATGTGGCACATTATTAGAGGTCACAGACGGTATATGTAATACCCTGAACTTTTGTCAGGGGTATTAGAGTAATTTACATTATAAGGATAATTTTGACAAACGATAAAATCAAAATAATTAATAAGATAATTAATATCTTTAAGTTATACATTAATTACCTTAATTAAAATTTTTCATAATTTTTAGTCTTTTGAAAATAATGAAAATATTTCCCTAATCAAAGACTTAAACTTTAAAAATAAATAAACTATTTAAATAAATTACCAATGATAATTAATTACACATATAAATAAAGAAAGACTTACCATCTTCTTTTGAGCAACTATTAAAAATATAAGTATCTTCCAAACCTACACATTTTCATTTTTTCACCATTAAAGAGTTCTCCATTAAAAAATCGTTGAGAGCTTTGAGAGCCCAAGGAACACCATAACGCATCACTCTTTGAGATTGTTCCTTGAGACAAAAATGTTCATACTTTCGAGATGTTCGATATTCTCAAATCCTGACTTCATCCAACGACGATCGGTAAAATCAACCGCGACTACTTTTTTTCACCATTGATTCAAGTTCGGATGAAGATCAATAGACAAAGTAGGTACACCTGCATATTTTAATAGATAATCTTCTTTATTTTACTTTATTAATCATGTTATATGTATGCGCTTAACTAATGATGTTGTAGATATTATTATGATTCGAATCTGATCGGCCGGTGTGCCAAAAAAAAATATTATAGATAATAATTTTTATAATATTGAAGTGTTAGTTTGGGTGTGATCCTAATGGATACCCACAGAAATAAAAATTAAGAAAGGCCTAGAGCCCTATGGTGAAAGACCACAAACTCCTACAGAAGAGTCTTTTGGCTACTCTCGACTTGGGAAAGAGAAGGAGACCCAAGATTGGGTTGTAGTTATAAACGTATAAATATAATATTATTGGGCTAATCGAGAGAAATATTTATTATTCTTGACGTTACTGATTTATCTTATCTGTTATGCATTGAATATGCCATAATTTTTGGATTAGAATATGCGATATTATCTGTGATATATATGCGGTGTACAGTGGATTATCTATTGGACTTTGGCTCATAGTATTTACCAAACATCTAAGAATTAATTGAAGATGATGTGAATTTCAGAGTTGATGCACTTGATGGGGGCGATAGCATGGGAAGATCGGATGGACAATTGAGAATGTCGATGAGATTGATGTAGAACTTTAGATATTTGTCATTTGTATCATTTTTATAAGCTTAATTATTAAAAACTCGCATTGTCTATTAAATAAAACTTTGTTTAATTCTTTTAAAATCATGTTGATGATAAATATTTGAATTTTTAGACTCTTTGATTTAATCATTTAGATATATGGTCACGAATCCTTAACAAATACATTAATTTTTCTTGGTATGTGGTATTTACAATTATTTTATGTATTATTTGGGTACCGTTATCGTTAGGGTAGATTTTTGAGTCAAACTGTTAAGATAAAATAGTAGATAATATTTTTGGACAAAGTGCCTTCACAAAATATGGTTAAAATGACTTTTTAATAATAAATAATTAATAAGATAATTTTTTATTAAAATTATATTTTTTCAAAAATTTTACGCTTATTCGCTTAAATTCTGAAATATTAATTCTAAAACCTATCAAACAGATGTTTTAGCCAAAATATATTTACAAAAGATTTTTATTTTAATATATTATGAATTGTGATCATTTTTAAAAATTATTTCAGAGTATTTTATTTTTTTATTTTTATCGTACCCTGAATCTTGGACAAACGGGTCATTTTTCAGGCGTTCGGGTCAGATCCGAGTATCCGAATTTGGGGCGTGACAGTATAGATGTTTGGTCAATCCCTAAGTAGACATACATAACAAAATTTTGTGTGATTTGTGATTCTTAACCTTTAGATCTGAGTACGCCAATTAATGCTCAAAATTCACGGTTGAAAACAAACCATGGAAAAGACTCTAATCCAACGAATATAAATTACTAATCAAGATGAATTTTTTTTTGGTACGCGCGTAGTTTCACCAAAGATGGGCCAAATATTCATACAGTCAATAATCTCTAAAAATGTGACACATGTAAGGTCCATGTGCATTGACATCTGATGATGGTGTTAATGGAGTCCACACGCTACACGTCTGAGAAAACTAAATAGCATACTTCGCTTTGTTTATTGATTTACCGGAGTTGGGATTAGAGCCCCTAAACTTGTTCTCCTGGTTGTCCCATCCATGCATATCCACGTGGCTTTCTTTTTTCCCCAGTTGGACAATGTATGACCAGCTCAGCCGGACCAAAGATTAATTATTCAGGTAGTAAATAGATTGACCCACTATCACAAATTCATGGGCCGGTCGGTTTACACCCCTGATCCAAATCCCTAGCAACTGAATATGAACTGTTTGGATTTCGGGTCGACACACTACAGTTTATGCATTACTCATCCATCAAATTGCCCCTCTTGATAATGTTCGTAGGATACATAGACGAAATGTACAATCTATTGTTGATGGTGGACTATCGTTCCATCATATCAGAGTTGGTGATGGAGATCATAACACGTGGCAAACTGGAACTATGGCCCCCACAACAAATTCATTTTTTTTAGTTTAAGACCCTTGTCTATTCGTATCCACTATTGTAGTTGGCTCTAAGCTCTTCAAGGGAAGAAGGGTTGACTCCCACTTGCTCGACCGTGAGGGTGAGAAATTGAGAATTGGGTATTGGTGGCGTTGTCATAATTCTAGGATCAAGCGAGACCTTTTATATTGCAGAAATTTAGATATGCCGCTTCGGTTGAAGTTTGAAGACGTGAACATGCAGCATTAGAGTGTACGGACCCCTTCAGGCTGTAACACGTGTAATAAATATTTAGATTGGTCGTATGAGTAAACCTTCGATAACACCTCAAGTCAGCAACGCCGATGACTCCAATAAATATGAGCCACGTGTCTCATTCTTGAGAGGAAACTGACCGTATGGATATTTGGCCAATCACTAGGTGGACTACAAAGCAAAAATCCGCTTGATTTGTGATTTATAACCTTTGGATCTTTATACCCAAATAATGCTCAAATTCCTAAAGTTAAAATCAACCTATGAAAATAACTTCAACCAACGCTTAGAAATCACTGATCATGTTTATTTTTATAGTTTGTAGGTCCACCTAGTGATTGGCCAAACATCCATATTGTTAGTGCCCTCTTAAGAATGTGCTACGTGGTTCATATTGGGTGTCTCTGACTTCAGGTGTCATCGAATGTTTACTCTGAGCTCAGCTTGTACGGGGACAGAATCATACAAGTTTTGGTGCGACCCCGCCACACACAGAAAGTAAAGCCAGGTGGCATATTTTCTGGTGCCAACTGACCATGAGTGTTTGGGCCACCTTCGGTAGACCTCCTTGGCATGGAACTCATCTATGGGCCTGGTAGAAATAATCAATCAGTTAACTTGCGAAACATTCGTGGGTCAATGGGACTAGGGGTGTCAATCTGGCCCTCTTGTAAGGGGCCCGACCCTCCAATGCCCTTTTAAAGCCCTAAAAAAAGGACTTTTATTTTTTTATGTTTTTTCAATTTCAAGCCCTTAGGAATCAGGCTAGGCCCATATATGTAAGGCCCTTCTAAATAAGGGCCAGGCCACAGTCTCACTTAAGGGAGCCCGGCCCTATCCGACCCTTAGCAAATCATCTCTGTTAAATTTATTTATTTTTAAATTATATTCTATTAAACATCTCATATAGTGCATCTTTTTTTTAGAAAATGACATTAAGTGCACAGTATATTCAAAACTAAATTAAGTTGTTATTTTTTTATATAAAAAATAGGTTGTTCTAAGGTCACATGTCGTTGGAAAGGGTCCAACTATTAATGAGAGTTCCAAGCTACCTAGGGAATCAAACATTTTTTTGAAAAATAAAACATACAAAAGAAAGGGGGGAAACCGGTTGGCATGGTCTCTCGGTTTCCTTAGGTACACATGTCACAATGTTATTAGTGTTGGGCACTACAATTATTCTAAAAAAAGATACAATTTTAGGCAATTTCCAAACGACTGAGCCATTCCAAAATTATAATCGACCCAAAATCATTTCTATTTTGAAAAATTTAAGAATTGGTCAAAATCATTCCAAAATGACTTTTTCTGGTGTAATTTTATAATATATCATTTGTTTTATTGAAGTTTTCAAAATGACTTAAAGGTTTCATTTTCAGACCTTAACGGTTCGAATATAAGGGGAATGAGAATTGATAAATCAACTCCAACCTTATTATTCCCATCCAACCCGGCCATAAATTTCTTTCTCAATTGACATTGATAAGGGCCCACCCAACCCGTGGACTCCCATTGAAGCAGTTTTTAAGGACCCAACGGATGTTTACTTGGAATAAGTTGATACATCAATTGCAGAATTAGGTCCAGTTGTTGAACCCATTGACCCATAGTTGGTATCCATCATCGGGAGCAAAGGTAGCAGAGCCTATCATTGAATTTAATTTTCACGAGAAGCCGTTGTAGTGGATCCATCTAAATATCGAGTTTACCCAATTGATCCAGACCCCTATAACAAAAATTTATGATCAATCATTGAAAATCTATATAGATTAAACAAACACATTACCAAGCCATGCGCATTATTAAAACATCCATTGCTTTTACTAAAAAAATTATATTTTTTTAATACTTTTCTTCTAGGCTAAGCTCTTCCTTGGCCCAACCTTGGCCCTTGAGGGTACGTAGGGCTAGGGCTTAGCTGGTTCAAGCTTCTAAGGACTAGGGCTTATCAGATGAAAATTTGTTAATACTAAAATTTGAACTTGACAATCTCCCCCTTTAGCAATTTCGTGATAGAACCAAAATAACATGTAAAGTAAAATAAACAAACATTACAAAGCCCACTTTTTATATGTAGTCACTCAGTCTCTCTCACGGAGACAAAGAAGACAAACATACACTTGTTACTAAGGCCATGCTTAGTTCGCTGCACTTGGGTGCATTTTGCACTTTAGTGAAAATACAATGAATTGTGTTCCAATCACTTGCGATGTAAGTCACTTACAATTGTTTGGTTCACCCCATGTAAATAGATGCAAATGAAGTTTAGTTGACTGGTTGGTAGTGCATTAAATGAATGCAATGGATTATTTTATGTCTTGATTTTACAAAAAGAAGTGCACAATAAAACTATTATTGTAATATTATTGTTGTCATCTTTGATTTCATTATTATTATTATTATTTTTATTAATTATAATTATAATTATTTTCATTATAATCATGGTTTAAAAAATGGCCGTTATAACAGATTCGGACCTCCCCCGTTACGTTATGTACCGTTAAAACACTTAAAAATAACAGCTTTTATTTTCGTTTTAACTCACGTTATTTTCATTTTTTTCCCGTTATAACGACCGTTATTTTCTGAAAAATTTTGTAAAAAGAAATGGCCGTTATTTCGGTTATTTTCTGTTATTTTTATTTATTCAAATTTGAAATTTTGAATTTCAGTGCCATTTTTTTCAGTTTTCTCCATTATTTTCCCTTTTTGCCCCTGAGCGTTAAAATTCGTTACAACGGCTCTTATAACGGAAAAAATGATAACGCCCTAAGTCCGTTATAACGGCCCCTTTTAAACCTTGATTATAATTATTATTGTTATTATTTTATTATCATTGTTATTATTATTATTATTTTGGAGGGAAAAGATTGGGGTTAGGGGACTCCAACCAGCTATATAAAAAGGGTCGGGATCAGGGGACAACCATTTTGGTGTACCCACATAGAAGATGAATCAATGGCTGATTTTTGGTGAGGATGATCTCCTCACCATATAGATCACCCCCACAAAAAATCAACACATTCTGAAATCTCTAACCCCCTCAAGTGTGGTTTTCAAGTTAAACGGTAAAATTAGACGGTCCATAATTCTTCGACTTCTAAACCAGTCTATGAATATCGGAATTATTTGAATTTTTGTGACGACGAACGATCACCTTGCCAAAGAGATCATCCTCACCAAAAATCAGCCGTTGATTCATCTTCTTGTTGCTTCTTGTTGGTAAGAATAGCAAGAGTCATTTTATCCTAGCCCATATATATATATATATATATATATATCGGAGGACAACTATTTCATACAAGGTTTTTTACAACAAAAATTGGCGCATGCCAATTTTTAAATTAGAAGTATTGGAATGGGGTGATTTTTGGTGAGGACGGTCTCTATGGTGAGGAGATCATCCTCACAAAAATTCAAATGATTCTGATATTCGTAGACTGGTTTACAAGTTGAAGAATTATGGACCGTTTATTTTTATTGTTAACTTGAAAACCACATTTAATGGGATTAGAAATTTCAGAATAGGCTGATTTTTTGTAGGGGTGATCTATATGGTGAGGAGATCATCCTCACCAAAATTCAGCCAATGATTCATCTTGCATGTGGGTACACCAAAATTGTTGTCAAAAACGTTGTATGAAAATGTTGTCCCCCGATCCTAACTATATATATATATATATATATATATATATATACATGTGAATAATTATTTATGCTGCTTCTTGTTGGTTGCTTTGGTTGTTAATCCGCGTCAAGACTAGTTTGCGCTTTAATTTTCTATTTACTATAAATGTTCAATGACAATGCATTCCCTTACATGAATCCTTTATAAATATGAGACAAAGTTTTATTACGCGTACAGCAATAAATCAACTAAAAAAATGTTAAAAGCGTTGTAAAATGGCAAGCAACATGATAAATAATATGTATCTCGGTCTCACACCAAGCACATTGCTAAACTATGTACAAATTAGCAATGCTTGGTCTGTGGCCATTATACATTTACTCATTTTTGCATTAAAAAAACAGCAACAATCCAAACTGAACTTTAAAATAATATACTTAAATATATAGTTATGATTATCAAATTGTATCTTTTTATCCGAGAAAATCCCTTGATGGAACCAGCAGATGGTGGTGAGGGGCACTTGCCCGCCCTTCATTTTTCAAAATCCTTCAATAACAATTTTTACTTTTCGAAAATACCTTTAAAATTTTATTTAGTGCCATCCCCCCAGATTTTTATCTTTTAAAGTGCCCCCTCACCCACCATCTATTTTACTTTTTTGAATTATTTATATTGATAGGGATGATTTAGTCATTTCATATATTTTTGAATGTGAACATATTAAATGCCTTCACGTTTAAACCCTTGTGTTGCAATTTTAGTTATTTCTGGCCCAAATTTTTTATCTCAACATATTTTTAAGGGTCGGGCTCGGGGGACCCCCATATTTGACACCCATGTTGGCATACCCACATAGAAGATGAATCAATGGCTGATTTTTGGTCACCAAATAGATCACCCCAATAAAAAATCAGCCCATTCTGAAATTTCTAACCCCATCCAATTTTCAAGTTACACGGTAAAAATCGACAGTCTATAATTCTTCAGCTTCTAAACCATTAGAATGATTTGTATTTTTGTGAAGATCTCCTCACCATAGAGATCATCCTCACAAAAAATCAGCCATTGATTCATCTTATATGTGGGCATGCTAAAATGGATGTCAAAAATGGGGGTCCCCCAAGCCCGCCCGACCCTCTTTTTATATGGCATTCAAGCCAGCTGCACCTATAAATGTCATGTGGAAGACGGTTAGAGATTGACCATATAGATATATTACACATCCTTATATGGCCATGCAGACCAAAAATCATTGTGGTTTCTAATAATTGGATTTGAATCTTTTTCATGGTTTGAAATTCAACCGTGGATTTGAAAATTATTTTTGGTACTGAGATTCAACCCCTAGAAAATACCAATAACACTAATTTTTGGCTTGTAGGTCCCCCCAACGATGTTTCAAGCATATGTATGATCATAAATCTCTAAATGCCATGTGGCATTTTTAAATGTGGCTTTACGCCGGTATAAAAAGTTTCAAACATCTAAATTTTTTTCACTCTAGCTTTTACCATTATTAAAGAGTAGAACTTTGATAATGGATGTCCATCCTCAGCGTGCCGTTTATGTTGGACCACAGTGTGAACCATGTGGCACACTATTAGAGGTCACTGACCGTATGGATGTTCGGTCAATCCCTAGGTAGACATACATAACAAAATTTTGTGTGATTTGTGATTTTTAACCTTTAGATCTGAGTATGCCAACTAATGCTCAAAACCCACAGTTGAAAGCAAACCATGAAAAAGACTTTAATCCAACGAATATAAATTACTAATCAAGATGAATTTTGGTACGTAGGTTCACCTAAGGATGGGCCAAATGTCTATACAGTTACTGATCTCTACAAATCTGCCACACCTAAGGTGCACGTGCATTGACGTCTAATGAGGGTGTTAATGGAGTCCACAAGCTGCACTCTGAGAAAACTAAATAACATACTTGGCTTTGTTTATTGATTTACCGGGGTTGGGATCAGATCCCCCTAAACATGTTCTCAATGGATGACCAGCTCAGCCGGACCAAAGATTAATTATATAGGTAGTAAATAGATTGACCCTCTCTATCAAATTCAAGGGCCGGTTGGTTTACACTATCCAAATCCCTGACAACTGAATATGAATATTGTTTGGATTTCGGGTCGACACGCTACAGTTTATGCATAGTCATCCATCAAATTGACCCTCTTGATAATGTTCCTACGATGCATAGACCAAATGTAAAATCCATTGATGATGGTGGACCATAGTTCCATCATATCAGGTTGGTGATGGAGATCAAGGGAAGAAGGGTTGACTCCCACTTGCTCGACCGTGAGGGTGAGAAACTGAAAATTGGGCATTGGTGGCGTTGTCGTAATTCTAGGATCAAATGAGAGCTTTTATAGTGCAAAAATTTAGATTTGCCACTTCTGTCGAAGTTTGAAGAAGTGAACGTGCAGCATTAGAATGTACGGACCCCTCACTTCTGTCGAAGTTTGAAGAAGTGAACGTGCAGCATTAGAATGTACGGACCCCTCCAGTCTGTAACACGTGTAATAAGTATTTAGATTGGTCATAAGAGTGGAAAAACTTTAGATGCAGTCGATGCAGTGGGGTCTCGTGGCCCTAGATAGCTCATTTTTAGGGCCCACTAACCGCATGGATGTTTACCCCACCCCTTGATGTATATAAATACCAAAGAATTGATTTTCTCTAGCCATAGATTATAGTACTTTCTTAGGATTTATCGTAGCCGTTGGATTCAAGTATGTTTTTTGCATATTTTTGGGCACTTAATCTAATGGCTATAAATTATCGACCAAGCCGATTTTTTGTATAAATATCCACAAGGGGTGGGGTAAACATCCATGCGGTTAGTGGACCAAAAAAAATGAGCCATGTAGGGCCAAGAGACCCCTCTACATCGACCGCATCCAAAGTCCTCTTCATCTAAAATTTTTCCCATAAGAGTAAACCTTCGATGACACGTCAAGTAAGCGATGCCGCTGACTGCATCCAATATGAGCCACATGGCTCATTCTTTTGAGGAAACCGACCGTATGGATATTTGGCCAATCACTAGGTGCACTACAAACCAAAAATCCGCTTGATTAGTATTTATAACCTTTGGATCGATCTTTGTACCGAAATAATGCCCAATAATGCTCAAATTCGTACAGTTAAAATCACCCCGTGAATATAACTTCATCCAATGCTTAGAAATCACTTATCATGTTTATTTTTGGTTTGTAGGTCCACCTAGTGATTGGCCAAACATCCATACTGTTAGTGTCCTCTTAAGAATGTGCTACGTGGCTCATATTGGGCGTCACTGATTTCAGGTGTCATCGAATGTTTACTCCAGGCTCAGCTTGTACGGGATGGAATCATACAAGTTTTGGTGCGACCCCACCACACACAGAAAGTAAAGCCACGTGGCACATTTTCTAGAGCCAATTGATCATGAGTGTTTGGGCCACCTTTGGTAGACCTCATCGGCATGGAACTCATCTATGGGCCTGGTAGAAATAATCAATCAGTTAACTTGGGAAACATTCATGGGTCAATGGGACTAGGGGTGTCAATCCAGCCCTCTTGTAAGGGGCCCGACCCTCCCATGCCCTTTTGAAGCCCTAAAAAGATGACTTTTATTTTTTATTTTTTTTAATTTCAAGCCCTTGGACTCAGGCTAGGCCCAAATATGTAAGGCCCTTCTAAATAAGGGACGGGCCACGGTCACACTCAAGGGAGCCCGGCCCTACCCGACCCTTAGCAAATCATCTCTGTTAAATTTATTTTTTAAAATTATATTCTATTAAACCGCGCACATAGTGCATCTTTTTTTAGAAAATGACATTGAGTGCACGGTATATTCAAAACTAAATTAAGTTGTCTTTATATATATATAAAATAAGTTGTTCTAAGGTCACATGTTGTGGAAAGTGTCCAACTGTTAATGAGAATTCCTAACTACCTAGAGAATCAAACCCTTTTTTGAAAAACAAAATATACAAAAGAAAGGGGGGGAAGCCGGTTGGCATGGTCTCCCAGTTTCCTTAGGTCCACATGTCACAATGTTATTAGTTTTGAGCACTACGATTATTTTCAAAAAGATACAATTTTAAGCAATTTCCAAACGACTGAGCCATTCCAAAATTATGACTGACCCAAAATCGGTCCTAGTTTGAAAAATTTAGGAATTGTTCAAAATCATTCCAGAATGATTTTTTTCTGGTGTAAATTTATAATATATCATTTGTATGTTTTATCGAAGTTTTCAAAAAGACTTTAAGGTTTCATTTTCAAACCTTAACGATTCGAATATAAGGGGAATGAGAATTGATAAATCAACTCCAACCTTATTATTCCCACCCAACCCAGTGTAAATTTCTTTCTCGATTGGCATTGATAAGGGCCCACCCAACCCGTGGACTCCCATTGATGCACCTTTTTAAGGACCCTACAGATGTTTACTTGGAATAAGTTGATCCATCAATTGCAGAATTAGGTCCAGCTGTTGAACCCATTGACCCATAGTTGGCATCCATCATTGGAAGCAGAGGTAGCAGAGCCTATTATTGAATTTTTCACGAGAAGCCGTTGTAGCGGATCCATCTAAATATCGAGTTTACCCAATTGATCTAGACCCCTGTAACAAAAATTTATGATCAATCAATATTAAAAATCTATATAGATTAAACTAACACATTACCAAGCCACGTGAATTATTAAAACATCCATTGCTTTTACTATAAAAATTATATTTTTTTAAAACTTTTCTTCTAGGCCTTGGCTCTTCCCTGACATACACTTGTTACTAAGGCCATGCTTGGTTCGCTACACTAGGGTGCATTTTGCACTTGAGTGCAAATACAATGAATTGTGTTCCAATCACTTGCGATGTATGTCACTTACAATTGTTTAGTTTACCCCATGTAAATAGATGCAAATGAATAAGTTTAGCTGATTGGTTGGTAGTGCATTAAATGAATGCAATGGATTATTTTATTTCTTGATTTTACAAAAAAAGTGCACAATAAAATTATTATTGTAATATTATTGTTATCATTGTTGATTTCATTATCATTATTATTATTATTAATTATAATTATAATTATTATATTTATAATCATGGTTTAAAAAAGGCCGTTATAACGGATTCGGACCTCCCCCGTTACGTTATGTACCGTTAAAACACTTAAAAATAACGGCTTTTATTTTCGTTATAACTGATCATATTTTCTTTTTTTACCGTTATAACGACCGTTATTTTTTGGAAAATTTTGTAAAAGAAACGGCCGTTATTTCAGTTATTTTCTATTATTTTCATTTATTCAAATTTGAAAATTTGAATTTTCAGCGACATTTTTTTCCGTTTTCCCATTATTTTTCTTTTTTGCCCTTGAGCGTTAAAATTCGTTACAACGGCTCTTATAACGGAAAAAATAATAACGCCCCAAGTCCGTTATAACGGCCCCTTTTAAACATTGATTATAATTATTATTTTATTATTATTATTATTATTATTATTATTATTATTATTATTATTTTGGAGGGGAAAGATTGGGGTTAGGGGACTCCAACCAGCTATATAAAAAAGGGTCAGGATCGGGGGACAGCCATTTTGGTGTACCCACATAGAAGATGAATCAATGGCTGATTTTTGGTGAGGATGATCTCCTCACCATATAGATCACCCCCACAAAAAATCAACACATTCTGAAATTTCCAACCCCCTCAAGTATGGTTTTCAAGTTAAACGATAAAAATAGACAGTCCATAATTCTTTGACTTCTAAACCAGAATGATTTGAATTTTTGTGAGGACGATATCCTCGCCAAAGAGATCATCCTCACCAAAAATCAGCCATTGATTCATTTCTATGTGAAAAATAAAAATCTAAGAAATAAAAAATAAAAAATAAAAAGATAATAATAATAAAAAATAATCAAGGTAGTGGTTGTTATTATTATTATTATTGCTGTTTTTTGGAAAAAAAAAAATTTGAGCTAACACAATGCACTTGGTTGTAGTAGTTTTTGGGCTGCACTTCCTTGTATCTATTTTGTTAAGGACTCTGCAAGGGCTTGTCAACCACTTGCACGATAGTTCATTGCACACCTCAACCATTCACTTTCAATCCCAAAATTGTGGCAAGTGAGTGCATTGCACTCAATTTGCTATGAACCAAGCAGGCCTAAATAAGAAAGAAGCTCTAGTATTTTATACATGTCATCTGCACAACCACAAACAATATATACCAAGCAGTATATACAAAACCGACGCAATAAAGTTTCCCGCGTCGATTGTAGTGAAATACCGACGCTATATATTAACTATAGCGTCGGTTTTTAAAAATACCGACGCAAATTTGTTTTATATATAACACAATGCGAAATTTTTCCCACTTCCCTCCTGTGCGCGAACACTGTTCCTCTCCCTCTCCAAACCCTAGCAAAGCTTGCCCCTCTTATTCTAGCTCTCCTTCTCCCTCTCCAAGCCCGTGCATTGTAGCGCCTCTCCATCTTACACTTGCTGTTGTTACCGTCGCCGTCGCCATCGTCTTCGCATCATATAAACCCTTGTTTGCTCGCCCTAGCCCAATGGAGTTTCTCTCTCTCTTCTTGTAGTGTAAATGAGTTGCATTGCTACCAGTTACCATAGTTTTTGGGTTGCACATGCTTGAATCCATGTTAGAGTCGTTTTTGCATGTGTTTTACCGTTAACTTGAAACCCATATTTGATGGTTTTAGAAATTTCAGAATGATTTGTTTATCTGTTTAAATTTTTTTTTTTTTAAAAAGCGCTGTGGTGGTGCACCAGTCGTCATTAGAGAATGAAAAAAAAAGATTTTTTTCACTGTAATGGCGGGTTGCCATGTGAACATTTAAGTAGCCAGTTCAGGTGATTCATCTGTTAGACAAAAGATTTTTATGAGCCACGTGGTATATTCTTAGAGGACGATGATGATCGTATGGATATTTGGTCAATCTTTAAGTTAAGTGGATGTACAAACAAAAATCAGCCTGATTAGTAATTTCAAACCTTTGATATTTGTACCCAGCTCCAATTCCTACGGCTAAAATCAACCCATGAAAATGACTTCAACTAACGCTTAGAAATCACCGATCAGGTTGATTTTGGGGTTATAGGTCCACCTAGGGATTGGCCAAACATCTGTACGGTTAGTGTCGTCTAAGAAATTGCCACGTAGTTTGTATTGTGGGTGGTCAGGTAGCAACATGATTGGTCAGTCCCTAACTAGAGAGACCAAAAAAATCTAAAATCAAATCGATTAGTGATTCCTAAGTGTTGGATTGGAGTCATTTTCATTGGTTGATTTTAACCTTGGGAATTTGACCATTATTTGAGTACAAGGATCGAAAGGTTTGAAATCACTAATCAGGCTGATTCTTGGTTTGTAGGCCCATCTAGGGATTGCCTAACATCCATACGATCAACATCCTATAAAAGTGTGCTACATGGCTCATATTGTGGGTAGTAATTGGGGCAGGGGAAGTTTTACTTATCCTTGAATGGTGCAAGACAATCCTCTGGATTGGCCATGTGGATAATGAATATCGTTGGCCACGTCATATCTATACCCTTTTTTTTCCTCTACGGATTAACGTCACTGATATATTTCATCTTGTTCAAATAGAAACTAAGTGCATTGCATGTGAGTGATAAATGAAGCGCTCTTGGCAGTTCAAAGACAAAATTGCCCTTGCTGCATTGACAGGAACAATGATCAATATCAAATGTAATAAGCACAACTTTGTATCTTCACCACAAGGAGAGCAACATTCATCAAAATATTATCTTTCCTGATCAGATCTAGAGTTAAAAACTTAAAAATGCTTACTAATACCTTCATCAGTTGGCTAAAAAAAAAAATTGATTTCTCTGCAATTAATCGTTTGTTCTAACAGTTTTCTTAGTGTCAAGGACTTACAAACCAAAAATAAACCTGATTAGTGACTTATAGGTTGGATTGGATTTATTTTCTTGGGCTGATCTCAACTATGGGAATTTCAGTAGTATTTGAGGTACAAAGATCCAACACTTATAAATCACTAACAGGCTAAACTAACTAAAGCCAATCACAAGGTAGGAAAGAAATGAGAACAGTTAGGTACTTTTGAAGTGAGATATTTTCTTCCATAAGAACATAGTTCTAGAGTATCCAAATTTTTGTTTGACGTGTGAATGTTTAACGTGTATCATTCACAATCAATTTCTTTTGTTATATTGAACATGATTAATGTTTAACCTGATTAGTGAATGTTTACTTTAATTTCTTTTGTTATATTGAACTGTATATATTCTCAATAAATATTTTTTCTTTTAACTATATATAGTTGATGTTAGATGACTACACTGGATGTGTTAATTTGTACATATTCAACTTTATATAGCTGTAGCTTATAAAGTTAAAATGCTTGATATTAATTCACATTTGCACAAAGCACTAGTATAAGCATGAGATCTTGAAGACTCAATCAAAGATAAGAAGTTGCATACAGCATATATGCACTGTATATGGCCTGATTGAACCCTATAATCTTATTCGAGATCTAGTCTTTCATTTCTTACATGAGTTAACATAGAATCGTGCGTCCATTCAAGGATCATTATTTGTATAAATGTGAGCTTATACAAATATTTTGATCCTTGAATTGTCTAGTGTGGACAGTTTGAGAACTGATATTGTTTCTTATTTGTCATATATATGTAGTCTCCATATTAGTTTAAAATTTGATACTATTTTTTCAAATCTTCTTCTTATATACTATTTTTTGTTAATTTTCATGTCTTAACTACTTTGGTAGTTTGATTGATATGAAAATCAATAAAAAATAAACGTATATAGGAAGAAGTGTGGGGAAATGCTGCAGAATTTTAAATTTATATGGACACTACATATATGTGACAAATAAGAAATAATATCAATTCTTGAATGGGTTAGAGAATTTTAGAGTTAGCAAAGTTAGATAGAGATTAGAAACAAATAGGGATAAGTGTCCAAATACATGCATATTGATCTTTATCTCAAGTTGTTTCGATGTGCACGATATATTTCAGGTTCCAACATCATGGATAAATCTTGGATGATCAAGGATAGAAGATCACGGGAATATAGTGATGGGGTTGATTGATTTCTTAAATTTGCTAAAGATAATGCGAGTGACCCCGATTCTATACGATGTCCATGTAAAAAATGCGAGAATCTTGTTAAACATACTTTTAAAGAGATAAAATGACATTTATTTTTTAATGGCATTTATCAAAATTATAAGTCGTGGGTTTGGCATGGAGAACAAGTTCTGAGTGGGGCGCCGGCAGAGTCAAGTGTTAATGTATAAGATTTCATCTATCAAGAGATGGGAGGGATAGCTCCAGACGATGCTGGCGATGCAGTAGAAATGGTTTAGGACGCATACGATGATGTTACGAGTGATCCTGAAATATTTAAAAAATTACTTGAAGATGCCGAGAAGCCCTTATATCCAGGTTGCTCAAAATTTATAAAATTATCGGCATTGGTCAGACTATGGAACTTAAAATGTATGAATGGGTGGTCTGACGAAGATTTTTCAGAGCTACTACAATTGTTGGGAGACATGCTCCTAAACGATAATGAACTTCTATCATCTATCCATCAGGCAAAGAAGACATTGTTTGCATTGGGAATGTCATACGAGAAAATTCATGTATGTCCCAACAATTGCATACTTTATAGAAAGGAGTACAAAGATACAACGACATGTCCCATTTGTGGAACATCAAGATGGAAGGTAAACAAGAATAAGACAAAGAAAAATAAATGGGTCCCTATGAAAGAAATGTGGTATTTTTCACCTATCCCGAGGTTCCAAAGGATGTTTCATTCCGAACAGACAGCAAAAGACTTGACATGGCATTATCATAAAAGAGTAGAAGTTGATGGTCAAATGCGTCATCTAGCAGACTCCCCAGCATGGAAGTTAGTAGACGGCATGTATCCAAAGTTTTCAAAAAAACAAGAAACCTTCGAGTAGGTATTTCAGCGGATGCAATAAATCCACATTGTATGCAATCTAGTAGACATAGTTGTTGGCCGGTCTTAATGATAATCTACAACCTTCTACTTTGGTTGTGCATTAAGAGAAAATTTATGATGTTGACAATGTTAATATCAGGTCCAAAACAGCTTGGCAACGACATTGATGTTTACTTGGCACCATTGATTGAGGATCTGAAAATTCTATGGGAGGAAGGTATTAAAGTGTATGATGCATATTGACATGAATCATTTATGTTATACGCTGTGTTGTTATGGAAAATCAATGATTTTTCTGCATATGACATCTTATGTGGTTGCACCGTCAAGGGATATTATGCTTGTCCAATATGTGGCGAAGAGACCCATTCTCATTGACTAAAACATGGAAAGAAGAATATATAAATCGGTCAGAGAAGATTTCTTCCAGTGAATCATCCATACCGAAAACAAAAGAAGATGTTTGATGGTACACAAGAGTTGAGGTTGACTCCAAAACCTTTGAGTGGAGAGCAAATACTAAGAAAGGTAGAAGGGATCAAATACTTAGAGGAAAAAAGAAGATAAGTCTCAAGAAGTCAAGAAAATCAAAACGATCGCGAGAGGAAGACATTGTTGATGAGCCGGTTGGATCCTCAAATTGTTGGAAGAAGAAGTCGATATTCTTTGAACTTGAATATTGGAAATTTTTGTATGTCCGACATAATTTGGATGTTATGCACATCGAGAAGAATGTGTGTGAAAGCATTGTTGGGATATAATTGAATATATCAAGAAAAACAAATGATGGTATTAATTTTTAGCTGGACCTTTTAGATATGGGTTTGAGGAAGCAGTTAGAACTTCAGGTCAGAGGGACGAAAACGTATTTGCCTCAAGCGTGTTATACTTGCCACCATCGTTCTTCGACATAATGGTTCATCTAACGATGCATCTTGTCAGAGAAGTCCGATTATGTGGGCCAATGCACTTTCGGTGGATGTATCATTTCGAAATATATATTCTGCAAACTAATCAGAGAAGTCCGATTAGGGAACATTAGATATTACTTGTCATCGACAATAAGTCGATGACAATCTATTACTTTGACTCGTTAAATAATTCAATTAACCAAAATTTAAAAGGCATTATCAAACGGTAAGTTAATCTTATATTAGTAAATTAAGTAATATTTATACATGCGGTAAAGAATAATTGATGAATTACTTTCTTGCAGTGCTTTTAAAGCATTCGAAAAAGACATTTTGGGCTACTCATTGAGAAAGAAGGAACCAACATAGAGAGCAGTTGCAGTAATTAAAATCTATGTACTTGTACTTTTTTATTAGTCGAAAGTTAATTTTTTTGGTTAATTAACGAATTACATGTTTGTGCGTAGTGCCCAAAACAACAAGATATGAAATCTTGTTAATTTTTTGTTATGAGGTACATGCGAGACCTCATTATCGATTATGATGACACAATTAAACATTTGGTGAGCTATTTATTCTTTTATGTATTTTTGATGCATGTGTACGTTTAATAAGTAAAATTAATTTATTAATTATCTCTACCTATTTTTCTAATTAATTAGGCCAATCTTATGAAATCAAAAGTTAAATACACAATGGAAGAGTTGGCAGAATGTAGAATTGAGTGAATTGGGCTCTTTAAAGAGAATTTTAAAGGTATATATATCGATCATTTGCTATTATTTCTTTTTTTTCTCTAAGCTAATGAATGTGCATTTTTTACTTCTAGCTAATTATTTTGTTTGATTTTTTTAATATTATTGCAGACGATTAGCTATTTTATTGGGAAATTAAGGTGTATATCTTCTCCTAAATCTGTATAATTTTTCATACTATAAATTTGAAATTTATTTTCATGCTTGTGTATATATATAATTGAGTCCATCTAGAGCTACACCCATTTCTTACATCTAGAGTTCTCTTACCCATATGGAGATCACGCTGGACATTGTGTAGTTGTTTAGTTTTTGTCTACACAACTACACAAATATATAGTTAGTTAGTTGTAAACTACACGTGTTGTAGCTAGCTAGTTTTATTCAGGAACATTGGGCCCCATTCTTGGGTGTAAGAAATGAGTGTATATATAGCTCTAGATGCATGTTTAAATAAATGGTTTTTCAGTTTGGATGTATGGTGGGTTTATACTACAAGTGGGTTTGGCGACAATAGCAAAAACATGAGGTATATAAAAAAAAAAAAAACTTTTGGCATCGATTTTGGAATAAACCGACGTTATATAGCAGATATAGGATATAACATCGGTTTCTGGAAAAATTGATGCTAAAAGTATTGATATTTGCGTCGATTTTTCCAAAAACTGACGCAAAAAATTAAATATGGTGTCGGTTTTACATAAAACCGACGCTATAAACTAGGATATAGCGTCGATTTTAGGTAAAACCGATGCTATCTATCACCATTGCACGTCCGAAATAAACCGACGCAATTGTTTTAGCGTCACAAGCAATTGCGTCGATTTTTGAGGAATAGAAAACCGACGCTAATTATATATAGCGTCGATGTTAAACTGACGTCGTGTATGCTTTTTCTAGTAGTGATATGATTGTAAAGAAGATTAATAGACCTATATAGATAATTTTTCTTAATATTTTTATTTAGAGGAAAGTTTTAAAGGAAGACAAAAATTTCATTCTAGGTATATTTTTGGATTTTTGAAATTAGCTCGACACCCTTTCAATGTCGAGGTCATAAGTTTTTGTAAAAATAAATAAATTTGGGAGCCATAATCAAAAAAGTTAACTCGATTTTCTATTTCATAGAAAAACCAAGTAATTTTTTAGTCTTTTATTGGGTTAAAAATAGTCCCGAACACATAAATCGGTATTTGTGGAATTTTTTTATATATAGATAGAGTGTTTTGGGGAAATAGCCATAACTTCTAATCTATTGAGTTTTAAAAATTATGTCATTTATAGATAAGAAGATAACTCAAATGCCCTACTTTTTCATGTGTTTAACTTAATCTCGAATCTCAGTTAGTTTTTCAAAAATTAGTCAATTGCAGGGTTTACGACATAATTATATAGAAAAGTTTGAAGAAATTTACTTATTATGATCTGTGGAGGTACTTAGAAATTGATTTTTTTAGTGAGATTTAGTGTGAGGGTTGTCATATGAGTTATAAAGATCTGAAATTTAGAATCACCTAAAAAGAGTGACCACATCTCAAATTATACCTAATTTAGGACTAGTACATAGAAAATTATAAAAATTTAAATTTACAAAATATGCCAAATTTATTCTCATGCTTTAAATAATATGAAATTAATTCGTAAATATAAACTAAAAATAGGTTCTCAATTACATTTAATAACTGAATTAAATCCTAATATTAGTAACTAAAAATTTAAATAAAAAATCAAGTAAGCATCTTATATAAGAATCTAATCGCCAAAAATAAATAAACTTAGCTAAACATGGTTTCTAAAAATCAATAAAAGTGCTAAATCTTCGACTTCTCTGATTAGACTACCAAACTGTAAAATATGTTAGAATAGGAATGATCATAAACGCGTTGAGTAGATTTGTTCTGTCGTCAATACTTCTATCGAAATAAACAGTAAACAATGATATATACAAACTTATACAATGAGGATGATCAAGATGTGCATCAATAATGACAATAATCAAATAACCAGTTTGATTGGATAAATCTCATAACCCTGATGATCCAAAATAAATATGAAAATGCATGACAAGTAGGGTTGCAACTTGGGCGGGTTGAACCTGAGCCCGACGGGTTGAACCCGACGTTTGGGTTGGGTTGGGTTAGCATTTTCAGTACTTGGGTTGGGCTCGGGTTGGAATTTTGGTAACCCGATTAAATTGGGTTGGGCTCGGGTTGAGGCTCAACCCAACCCAACCCGAACCCGACATACAACTAATATATATGTATAGAATACATACTAGAATAGCCTAAGTATATATATAGGCATAATATTATTTTTCTCCTTTGTTCTTTAGGGTTACGACTTCTCAAGTTTTTTTTCTCCTTTGGCCTTTGCTCCTCCAACTCCAACGAACGAGTAGGGTGGAGCCACAACCACCGTCAAGTGCATAGTCCATCGGCGTCTATCGTCACTGCTGCCCTCTGTCCATTCTCAGCTCTCCCCTTTGCGACTTGGTCTTCAAATCTTCAGGTAAGATTGTGCTTGCTTATTGCGACATTTCTCTCTTCTCGCTAGCTATCTCGCTGTCTCGCTTGATCCCTTCTATTGAGGCAACGGGAAATGCCTAAAATGGCTGATTAATTGCAACTAAGAACACATGGCTGACTGATTGATTTCCCAGCCAGCCAACCTTAAATGGCATTGGCTGGCTGGGAAAATAAAGGCATATATTCAGGTGGAAATGGATTCTCACCTATCTGGTTGGGAAATGAATTCCGAGCTTAGTAGGGAAAATTATCCAGATTTAAATATCTTGGTAAGGAAAATTATACAGAGTGAACATGGCTATCTAACAGATGGACAGTTGTGTTTTCCCAAGGAAAATGCAATTTCCCACTTGGTAATCAAACAGGCCCTAAGATGTTTGGAGTTCACAGGATCTTGTCTTATTGTCAAAGGGGTTTGATGTGTGTTATTGATGATTGTTCATGAAAATTTAGGGAGGAATTGGGGCTCAATTTGTTTAGATTTTTTACTGTTTTAAATTTGTAGTTTGTTATTTGGTTTTGGTTTCTGAAAAAATTAAAAAGTTCTAGGTTTTCCATGTTGATTTGAAGGCTTTTTGTGATGTTCTTTGTACTCTTAGTGTTGGTATTTGATTCCTTATTCATACTTCTTAGGAGTATATATTCTATGCTACATATCATCATCTGCAAATGTCAAATCTGTGCTTTGTACTGCTTTTTTATATTACTATGAGACGCTTTATTCTTTTAGTACGAAATGTGAATAGGTGTAGGATTTGTTGCTTTGTTTAATTAATGTATTAATATATATTTTAATGTCAATAGCAATGTTTAATATCTTGAATATTGCTTTGATATTTCTTTAATTATTTTATATAGTGTGGACAATTGATTGAATATCAGAGATGGATGATGATAATAATAACAATGTTAGCATGGTTGCTTCAGAAGCAACTACTAAAAAGCAAAAAAATACAAATCAGTGTCTTCTGTGTGGGATCATTTTATAAAAGTTCAAAAGTCAGATGGATCTAAACTTGATAGGGCATCGTGCATAATGCACATGATGATTCGAAACAAAAAAACGTTGTCATTCTCAAGCGTTGAAAAAGGGGAGGGTAAGGTTGTTCCTTGGAATTTCGACCAAGAGGCATTTAGACAAGGACTAGCTCGCATGATTATCATTGATGAATTGCCTTTTAATTTTGTCAAACATGAAGGTTTTAAAATTTTTTGTCAACATATGCAACCTAAGTTCCAGTTAATGTCACGCCACTGTAAGAAAGGATTGCATACAGTTGTACACAAGTGAGAGACAAAAAATTAAAAGAAGTAATTGCGAGTTTGGGGCAACAAGTATGCATCACCACTGACATGTGGACTTCCATCCAAAATCTTGGATATATGTGTCTTATCGCACACTATATCGATAATGATTGGAAGTTACAAAAGTGGATTCTTAATTTTCGCATGGTCCCAACTCCTCATCGTGGCGAGTACATTGGTAACGCAGTTGAGTTGTGTTTGTTGTCGTGGGGTATAGACAAGTTAAACACAATCACTATAGATAATTGTAGTTCAAATGATGTAGCCGTTCAATCATTAAAGAGGAAATTTAATAAGAAGAATGGTTTGTTGTTAAATGGCGACTTCGTTCATATACGATGTTGTGCTCACATCTTGAATCTCATCATAAGAGATGGAATTGATGAAGTTCAAAATGAAGTACTTCGAATTCGTAATTGTGCAAGATATGTGAGAAGTTCACCATCACGACTACAAAAATTCAAGGAGTGTGTCATGGCAGAGAAAATTACAAGTAAAAATGTTTACGTTTGGATGTTACCACACGATGGAACTCAACATATTTCATGTTAGAGTCTGCTTTAGAGTTCCGAAAGGCAATTGATCGTATAGAAGAACATGATCCATAATATTTGATCGAACTTAAAGATGGGCCTCCTACTGAAGAAGATTGGAACAAAGCCAATATGTTGTGTAAGTTTTTAAAAAATTTCTACAATGTCACGAGGTGATTATCAGGGTCTAAGTATATCACTTTCAATGTTTACTTTCATGAGGTATATGAGATCGAAGAACTCTTGATAGAATGGTCGTTTAATGAAAATCCATTGTTTCATGACATGGGTAAAAAGATGAAGGTCAAGTTCGATAAGTATTGGGGCAACATTGATCGGGTGAACATGTTATTGATAATTGCTGTTGTTTTGGATCCGTGTTTTAAGTTGAAATATGTTGAGTTCTGTTATTCTAAAATTTATTCCAGTGACAAGGTCTATGAAATGATTGGAAAAGTCAAAGATGTCATGAATGGCTTATTTGCACATTATCGATCTATTTTGCCTTCGAGCCCTTTTGAAGAAGATTCGTCACAAAAAAATGATGTGATTCGTCCTTCTATATCTCATGGTGCTACTGGGAAAGTGCAAAATGTTAGGGAAGAGTATCGCAAATTCTTGAAGAAAGAACAAAGTATGTCAAGTAAATCAGAGTTAAAACGATATTTAGAAGAAGATGTTGAGAATGAAGATTCTAACTTTGATATCTTGAGTTTGTGGAAATTGAATTCTTCAAAGTTTCGTATACTCTCCTATATAGCTCATGATGTATTGGCCATTCCTATTTCAATAGTAGCTTCAGAATCAGCTTTTAGCACTGGAGGTCGAGTACTTGACCAATTTCGTAGCTCGTTGACACTAAATCTTGTTGAGTGCTTAGTTTGTGCACAAGATTGGTTACGTGTTTCACAAGCTCCAATAGAGATTGAAGAAAAATTAGAAGAACTTGAGGAAGATGAATCAGGTAACCATATTTTATAATTATTTATTTTTTTACCACTTAAGATAATGATGATTTGAAAATTTCAATACTAACGTTGCTAAATTGTTAATTGTGTTCTTCAGTTATAACTGGAGAATTTAACATTGGTTGTTGATCAAGATCGATTATTGCTACATCATTTTTAGGTAATTAATTACATATTTAAAGTAACAATGTGTGTTTTTATTTATTTTGTAATTGATATATCTGTGAAGTGTTCACCTTGTTTGTTTATGTTTCAGGGAAATATTATTTTTTGCTTGAAGACATCGCAACAAATTGCATATTGATGGATGATGATGTTTTGTACTATTTAATTACAGTTTTGTTGGACTTGGGTTATCAAGCATTTGTGTGATGGACTTTGTTATCTCGTTTATGTGTTGGACTTGGTTAGTTTTTGTTATTATTGAACTTTATCATAGTCTCCTTTATAGGACATAGGTTGTTATTTTTATATTAATGGACCTTTTCATTTTGTTGACATAATCGGGCATGGTTTAAATTTCTGTGGTGCTTGATCTTTTTTGGTTATTCTTGGTTTAGTTCCATTAACGCAGTGCTTAGAGTTGGACTCTGCATTTTTACTTCATTTGGTTTTTCTTTAGTTTATGTGTGAATGCTTTGTAGTGATGACAAACTTTAGAATATAGTTGAAATTTAAAAATCAGGTACTATTCCTTGCTCTCTATTATCTTTTTCTTTTTCTTAGTTAAGCACCATGAACTTTTCATGCTTTCCTTATTTGTTTCTTCACCTATATTTGTTATTTGCAGCTTCCTAGTAGAATACTCAAGCGACTCAGAACGAAAATGATCCAAATAATACAACCGTGGGTACTTTGTTATATTTTAGGTGCAAAAACAATTTTGACGACACTAGTTTGACTCGCAATAATTTTGGGTGCAGATATTTGTTGGAGGTTTGGATTTAAATGTTACTGATGACCATTTGAGATAAGTTTTTATCTAATTTGGTGAATTTGAAAATACCAGTTGGAAAATATTGTGGGTTTGTTCAATTTGCTAATAGGTAAGTAAGTTTGATTTTTATCTTTTGAGTCATTTGTGTTGTAGAAATATTAGAAGCTCCACATTTCTTATATTTTTTATACTTATACTTTTTTTATACATGGTGCATCAGAGATGTTGAATGGAACTCAATTGAGTGGGCAGAACATTTAACTTTCATAGGGACATCTTGAACAAACAGGTTTTTTTTTATACTATAAAACATTGCCACTTTGGACTTCAATGTATGTAAATGTACAAGTTCCAATCAATCTGATATATTTATAGAATGCGTTTGTTGGAGTGGTTTAGCAGCAACTAGATCCAAACTAGTTGAATGGTGGATACCATAGAACTTATGGATATGCTTCTCCACTACAAGATCCTAACACGCATGCTTATTGAGTGTATCTTGCATACGGGAATTATCAGCAGCAACAAGAGTCCCATGCCTTCTCCAAGTATTGTTTAGTATAGTGAAGTAGCAGTACAAGATTGCTTGAAGTTTTGTCTTGTGTGAGATTACACAATGCTCTTCATACAACATTTTGGAATTTTACGTGATCCGTTGATATTAAAAATAACATGTTTTCTTTGACAATTGCTTTTAGTTATTTCTTTAGTAACTTTTCACCTATCTTGCATTTGAGTTATTGAACTTCTCGCTTATTGTGAAAATAGCATTTTTTCTTTCATGCGGTGTTGAAAATGAAGCTATTAAATAATAGCTAACATAACAATTATCGTATTGACCAAAATAAACAATTTTAATATGAAAAAAATTTAGCAAACTTTCCAACCAATAAAAAAATAAATTAAGAAATTGACCAACCCGACCCAACCCGATAGGGTTGGGTTAGGGTTGGAAAATCTAGGCCCGACCTTGGGTTGGGTTGGGTTGGGTTAGGGTTCACTCCCTTGAAGGTTGGGTTGGGCTAGGTTTGACCTCCAACCCGACCCAACCCGCCCGAGTTGCAACCCTAATGACAAGGCTAACACGATGCCTTTTTATAGGTAGATCATACCGTAATTCTACTATGAGGATCTAAGTTTACGTTTTCACTATTCGGAGTAGGATGTCCTCATTGCTTATTATGCATGCTCTCGGAATTCGAAAGAACATCCAAGGGATCGAGCTCAATATCGATACCATATAATTGAACCTGAAATTGAGTTACGTTTTTTCTTAATTATGGGTAATTAGGCATACACATAGTCATGTTTGCTCCCTAAAGACTGATATTGAGTTGTGGTTTTGGCTTTTCTTTCCTGTTCCAATAAGGTGTATGTAGAAAATTCAAGAATCGTTGACCGAAATTCACTTTGTAGAGCTATAGGGGCGCAAAGTTTTTTACGAAGCGTTGAAGCTGATATGTTGGGCTTTTTGGGATCTCATTCTCAATGGAAGTTCTGATGTATATATGTGCCCTTTAGGTATATTTAAATGATCGGTGAAGTCGACTCAACCCTATGGACCTCGAGAAGACTTGAGTTTTTGGGTTTTAAAACACTGGTTTGTATAAACACAATACTTAGTTGGCATAATTTTATCAACTATCCGTAGAGTGGCAATTTATCAAAAAGTTAACTTTTTCCGCGTCCACCCCACCACCACCGTCACCGGAAAAAAATTGCATGTATTTTACTTATTTCTTCATGTATTTTTCTTCAATAGTTACGAACATAATTAGGGGTGCAAATAGGCCGTCCCATGAGAGGTTTCGCGTCTGAATTTGAACTGAATCAAATAGGGCCTCAGGGTGGGCCTATTCAAAATTTACCAAAATCCAAGCCCATTTACATCTTAAACATTTTTTTTGGTAGTTAAGCCTGTTTTTAAAGAGATGATCAGTAACTCGGTGAAGGTGGGTTTTGACCAAAATTTGTATATTTTTTTTTCTCCGGGTTGTTCGCCATACATTTTCAGACTTCTCATTCAACATTCGATCAATATGCTTTTTGAGATGAAAACAGTGTAAGCATATCCATCGAATGGAAGGTCACATGCATTGCATGTCCAGCACTCAGCACACATATCGGACGGGCGTGGTAAACTGATCATCAAGGATTGATTAGATTTCTCTATGAAAATAAACTAACGATGTCGTTATCCCACTTGGATCGATCCAAGGGTAGACATTGAGGTAAGATTGGTAGGACATCAACGTCCATGTTAGAAGACAAGTCTTTGTGAGTGGTAATGGGTGGTGGAAAAAATTTGTTGTGTCCATTGTAAGGAGTCAGTAACGAACCCAAAGTCATGGGTGCCGGCGTGACTAAACCCAAAAATCCAAAAACATCCATTTCCCGGAAGCCTACAAACAACCACCAACATTTATTCTGTCTCTCTCCATTCAAAAATCATAATAAGAGCACAAACCCTAGAATTTCTAAAAGCAAAGAAAACAAGCACTTGAAAGCTCTGTAGATTAAGACTTCTTTTGTTCCATTATTCACTCATCTAACCATGCATTAATTGCATAATATCACCAAAAAACACGGAATATTCATGAACGATACCACACACAAAAAAATAAAAAAAAACCCTAATTTTAGAATTTTTAAAGATCTTATGAATAAAACTCATTCTTGTTTCTTCTCTCAGGCCCATCTGCGCCACAATGGCAGAGCTAGGATTTTGTTTAAGGGTGGGCAAGGCAGCAATAGTGACGGTTAACGAACAATGTCAATAACTAATGGTGACATTTTTAATTGATGAAATTACCCATTCATAATTTAGTCCAATCAACTTTTTTAATTATTCTCCAGCTCTCTAAAGCCATTTTTTTTGAGTTAATCAATTTGATGACGGATGAAGGTCATCGACATTGGTGAACGGCCGGACCACAATATGTGCCCGTGGCAAACTCTTAGAGACCACTGACCGTATGGATGTTCGTCCCTAGCTAGGTGGACCTCAAACTAAACATCAGCCTGATTAGTGATTTCTAACCATTGGATTGGATTCCTTTTAATGGGAATATTTTTACCATTGGATTCGAGCATTAGCTCCGCCGCTGGGCTACCACACATATGAATTGGAACTTTTGTCACCTTCAGAGAGAGCAAATAGGAAAGCCTGAGTTGGCATTACCTTTCTATACAAGCCGAGTACAAGAAATCTATTTTAAATTGTCACAGGGTCGAAATCCGGAGAAACTCTTTTAGCACCGGCACTAAGTCCACTTGACTTGGTCTCAGCCTACACACGAGGGAGAAGGGGGAGAAGAGGCTCACACACCCAAGCACAAAGCTCACACAGCTTTTTCAAAGGCATATGTCACCTATTTTGTGTTTTATAATTTTTTTCAAAAAAGATAAAAGATTCTTACGCTATTGGAGACCTTGAGAGTGACAAATATGTTCTGGTAAATATGAGTGTTGCTTCTATTAATAGATCAAGGAAGCATCATACGGTTTCAGTACTATTTTACTTATATATATTACTACATAGCAGTGTTTGAAAACTCGACTTGACTCGACCCGAAGTAACTCGACTAGAGTAATATACTAATATTATATATATATATATAAATATCATATTTTTTTAAGCATAATTTATAAGATTTGGTTGAGTTTGTGTTGACAAGGCGTTTTAGAAACTTATTTGGTACCTCGATTATAAAACAACAGATTTGGCGCTTCGTATTTTACAAAAAAATAACGCACCAAGCCCGTTGTTTATTCGATTCGAGTTATTTCGAGTCAACTCAAAAGCATTAGTAACTTTATCCCAGCCAATATACACACATATTTTTGAGTAATAATTAATTTGGACTAAAAGAGTATTAAACCTGAAGTCCTCACTTATCCATATTTTGATGCTATCATCTTTTTGACTATACTTTCTTGGAACCTAAATCCTTTTAAAGTTAAACTCTGCATTTTTCAGTGGGTAAAGTTTCACGGAGAAGGCGCACACACCACAAGGTTTAGGCCATTGACTTGCCGTGTTCCCCGTGTTTGAAAATATCGTTTTTACTCTTAATTCTTCCTAGTTGATCTCCATTTATGGTTAAAGCAAGTTGCCCTGCATTGTGAGAAAATTTTCAATGTTGTGTTCTTTCATTGGAGTCGGTGTGTCCCCCATTAATTCAGGGCTGTCTTTCAATGTCTAGATGGCAGCCCCTTATTGAGATACATCTACTACATGGAAAATTTTGGATTATATAGCACATCCTCAAGGGGTGGGCCCAAGAATTTATGAAGATCACAACATGGGGTAATGATAAGTAAAGAAATTCCAGATCAAATGAAGAAGGAAAATAAGGATTAAGAATACATTGATCTTTCTTGAATTCTCTTATCAGAGTTTTCGTTTTTGTGTCTCTTCATAATGTTTCAATCTGATCTCTTCCCACTCCTTCTGATCACCTTCAGCATCCTCAGTGCCAATTCCCTAGATTTCCATACTGCGAATTGTCCTACTTTCCTCTGTGGGAACATTAACATTGCCTACCCTTTCTGGATCCATAACAAAACAAGTCCTGAACACTGCGGATACCCAGGCTTGGGCCTCTCCTGCTCCTCCAACCGATACAACAGTCCTGTAATCCTCCTCTCTAACAACGCTTCTTACTATGTGAAAAGTATCGATTATAATAGTAACATCATCACCGTTGTTGACGTAGACGTAGTAGAGCAAAGCTGTCCAAGAACACGTCGCAACGTCACGCTGGACTCGACACCAGTCCTAGACTTGAAGGATGATCAGAAACTCACATTTTTCTTCAATTGTTCTTTGAATCCTTCTTCGAAGTCCTCCCTTGAGTGTCTAAGCAACAATACGAGACGTTCTTATGTTTTCAGTGCTAAGGATCAGATTCCGAAGTTGGATTGGTATGGGAACTGTGAGGAGAGCGTGGTGGTACCGGTGATGGCGATTAATGGTCTCTCTATTACAGGTTTCGGACCGTCCTTGCAGGAGGGATTTCACTTGATTTGGAGTTCGAGTGACAACTGTAAGGTGTGCGAGAAAAATAATGGACATTGCTGGTACAATCAAACGTCTAGCGAGTCTGTTTGTGTTTGCCCAGATGGAAGGAAAGTCAGAACTGGAAGCTGTATTCCCGGTAAGTCTCTCTCTCTCTCTCTCTTGATTTACATGTTGCCCATTGGGTCAAGGTACACATAGGCAAAATTTTACCTAAGGGAGTGTTTGGCACGCACCAAAAGGTCTGCAGCTCCAAAAAATATGCGTTTGGTTGACAATGAGAATTGGAGCCCCAAGTCACACGGCTTCAATAGCCAGGCTACCGGGACCAGCCTTTTTTGACCGGCTCCCGGGACCGGCCTTGTTGGGCTTGGATTTCGAAAATCCAATGGTTCTGATAGTGTTGATCTGGCATTCACTTTTTGCCAAAGCAAACCACCAATACTATTGGATTCTCGCTGAATTCACGCCCAAGAAGGCCCGTCTCCAGAGCCTGTCAAAAAAGGCCGGTCCAGTCCCTTGTGTGAATCGTAGGTGGGAAATTGAACCAAAAGTTGGTTTTTGGCCAAGTCGACCAAATTTCAGATTAACCACACACGTTTCAGTTTCAAAAATACCCTTACCGGAAAAATTTTAGATGTTTATGTGTAAGGTCAAAGTCATGGGAGGTGGGCTGGGTGGGATTCTATGCAACCGGGTCCTAGAAATGAAAGCACATGGCCCCTTGCATTGTGTGCCGTGTTAGCTAGCGGCAACCCTATCAAAACCTATCCCAAGATAACTATGGTTAGATTTGTTTCTATTCTTTGATCCTTTTCTTTTTCTTAAGATTTTAAATTTTAAAGGTTGGAGAAAAAAAATCAACAAATCCCTATCTTCTCTTATCTGTCTTCTTCTTTCTCAAAACCTTATCAAACCAGCTTGACAGAACAAAGCTCTTGTTGGACCATTAATAGACCGTCTTGCCAGAAAAACCCTACCAAAAAGAGGAAGGAAGAACAAGTCAAAGAAGAGATGACAGTGTTAGACATGGAGGGCATCAATAGGGTAAACTTGAAATGAAATGTGTGGCCCGGCCAGAACGAAAGTTGAATGGAGAAAAAGAGAGATTGGAGAGCAGTAGCGATTGTGTTTGGAGACTTTCTATCCTTAATTTTAATCGAATAGGAGAGTCTCCATTCTTAGTGTATCACGTAAGAGCGAGTCCAATTCTAGAAAGAGTTGGGGACTCATCCTGGAATACCTTTATCATAAGTGTGACTAATAATTAGGATATATATATATAGTCTTCCAAGTAGTAACCAATATGATTTATATAGGAAGTTTGCCTTTCTCATGTAATTAGTAGGTTTTCTTTTTGGGTTAACTCAAGGAGGTCTTTGCCAACTCGGTAATATGCCTTTATCTATCATGATATCTTTCTAGAATACAAGTAATTAACAAAAAAGAATTACAACATTATCACATTAATTGGGTCCCATTAAGGTTTCACGAGGTTAGACTAGCGCCAATATATCATGTGTTTGGCTCACGTGCGTGCATGGTTGTTGTTAAGAATGGTGACACACGTATGGTTAAGATTAGTCAGTTTATCTATGGTAGCCACATTGCCCCCTCTTGATATGTCGGTTGGGAAATCTCAGTGGCGTGTCAATAATATGATTGCGCTTTGGTAGACGTTTTTTGGCTGTACATTTAAGGTAGCGTGCAACTGATGAAGTGAGAACCATACAACGGTTATTAATTCAAGCGGTGTTCTACTGGCCGAGTTGTTTATAAAAAGCAGTGAGATACTTTTTTGTTCCGGCATTCAAAGTTTGAAGAGTAATCTTTGACATTTGGATCCCAGGGAGGTCCTTCGACAATGGGTCTCTTCTTGAGAACTTAGTGGAGAAGCTCATTTTCCTTTTCGATTTTTCTATTTACTTTTGTTGTTCAACTACTTATGTTCTTAGTTCATCCATGAATTTAAAGAGGTCTTGAATATATGTAGGAATTTGATGTGGCTGTGCCGATTGCTATGGAGGCATCTCCACACACTCTCATCGTCTAAACCATGCTTTTAAAAAAGTTGAGTCCTTCGAATTTCTCCAGACAACATCAAGAGATGTGTTAGTTAAGGACTAGGATGTTGTTTGGAGAGCTTCTAATTCCTCCATTTAGTTGAACATGGAAAAGTCTTCGTTCTTAGTATGTCACGTTATATGGAGTCCAATTCTGAAAAGAATTCAATCCTTAGAGTTCTTCAATTAATGGTACTGTTGACCAATAATTAGGAAGTCTTCTACGGGGGCGTTTCGCAACACAAAAATAACTAACTTATTGAATTTAATTATAAGTCAAAAAGTTAAAAAGTTAGTTTGGATGTGTTTCATATTTTAACTTTCGAAAAGCTAAAAATTAAATTAAAAAGTTTGTCTTCCAATGTAAGTAGGTTTCATTTTTGTGTAAACTCAAAGAGGTACTTGCAAACTTTGTAAGATGCCTATATTTGTCATGGAATCTTCTCAGAATATAAGTTACAAAAATATTAGAACATCATCTTAATTGGATCCCAAAAGGATTCCAAGAGGTTGGTCGAGGGACCATATATCACTTGTTTGGCTCACGTACGTAGCTGTTAAATATGGTGACACATGCATGTACAGCTAAGATTAGCCAGTTTATTTTTGGTGTCCCAAATAATTATAGAATTCAAAACATTGAATAGTTTAGTGCTCATTTTCTTTCTTTCAAGATACATTGGGTTGGTCCCAATGCTTTCTACTCTAAAAGTCAGCATTTTTGGAGGTTGCTTTCATTCGAAGTGTGTTGGGGCCTTTGGAAGGAAAGAAATTGTAGGACATTTAAAGATAAGGAGGAAGTTGTGCCAACTATTATTCGTAATATTAAAGCTCACAAATTCTATTGTGGGTTTTTCTTCAAGGATGTTGTATTTAGGTAAGAGTCTATTTTGTATGGGTTAGATTATGTACTTACCTTTTCCGTTTGTGCTCTTAGGAAGGTGTCCTCGACCTCTTATAGTTTCTTTATCTTGCTTCATACGTAGTTCTTCTCTTGACTTTTGCCTTCAATAAAATATATACTTATCAAATAAAACTCTATATTTCGCTTTTGGGATTTTGTCCCCTTAATTTGTAAGGGCCCATAGAGATGCATAGGGTAGATTGGAAACAGCTAATCCACATATAGTGAGTTTTTGGCCAGCGAGCTCTTCAATCTAAGGGGAGGCTCGAAATGAATAGTAGATTTTGCCCTTCTATATACGAGCCATGTGATAGGTGAGATCAAACTTAGTAGGCATCCATGATGACTTAAAAGAATTCTTTCATACTTTGTTTTCATGCATCAGATGGACATTTTATCTCATTTTTTGATTTATTAATGCTTCCTGTTTCATTATTTGCAGGCATAAGCCCCAATGGTAAGAAAGTCCTACTAGGTAAGCCTCTCAAACGCTAAAGACTCTCCTAGTTTGACTCCATAACTCATGATTTTACTCTCTCTCTCTATCTCTCTCAAATTCTTACAGGTGCATCAGTTACAGTTTTGGCAATAATAGTTCTAATCTTAGTCCTCGTGCATAGAAAGAAGCTCTCGTCCTATATTCGAAACTCCTTATGGAAGAAGAAAACAAAGTACACACAAAATGTTGAGGCATTTCTAGATAACTATGGATCTCTTGCTCTAAGAAGATACAAGTATTTAGATATCAAGAAGATGACCAACTCCTTCAAAGACAAACTGGGGCAAGGAGGCTATGGTGGTGTCTTCAAAGGGAAGCTTGTGGATGGACGTTTGGTAGCCATTAAAGTAATGAGGAACACCAAAGGTAATGGAGAAGAATTCATTAACGAAGTAGCTACCATCGGCACGACAAACCATCTTAATATAGTTAGCCTTTTGGGCTTTTGCTCTGAGGGCTCAAAGCGAGCTCTCGTCTACGAGTTCATGCCCAATGGATCCCTCGAAAAGTTCATCTTTGCAGAACGGTCTAGTGTAACACATCCTCTAGGATGGGAAAAGCTTTACCAGATTGCACTTGGTATTGCACGAGGGCTCGAGTACTTGCACCGTGGTTGTAACACTCGTATTTTGCATTTCGATATAAAACCTCATAACATTCTCTTAGACCATGACTTTTGTCCGAAGATTTCTGACTTCGGGTTGGCTAAACCTTGCCCGACAAGAGAGAGCATTGTATCAATGCTTGGAACTCGAGGGACTGTGGGCTATATTGCACCTGAAGTATACTGTAGAAACATTGGAGGAGTCTCTTACAAGTCGGATGTTTATAGCTACGGAATGATGGTGTTAGAAATAGTTGGAGGAAGAAAGAACATTGATCCTAGAGTGGAGAACACAAGCGAAATATATTTTCCACATTGGATTTATAATCGTATCGAACAACAAGGTGATATGAAATTGGGAGTATTTGAACAAGTTTTCCAGGAAGAGACAGCAATGAAGATGATATTGGTGGGTTTGTGGTGCATACAGACAGATCCTGGTATTCGCCCTTCGATGACTAGGGTGGTGGAGATGCTGGAAGGAAGCATTGAAAGTGTGCAAATGCCACCTAAGCCTTTCCTTGATCACCCTTCAGGATAAGAAGGTTGATATTTTATACCAACTTAGGATCACAACTTTTTTACTCATTTGCTTGGACCTATATGATATGGAATACTCTACTGAAATAATTCAATTAGGGTTCTTATCAAAAAAATTGCATTTCACAAGGGCACTTATCAAATAATTCAATTGTTTACTCACTTCATGAAGATCAAGGGCTCATATTCATGCGATTACGGGGGGGTATTAGAGTATATATTTGGTCGGATTAGTATTGTAACAAATTATGTTAGATGCACCATGTCATTGTTAGTGTATCTCATCACATATTCTCCAGGTTGTAAAGATTAAGATGAATTAATTAGGTTAATATTTAATATCAATTAGGATATTAGATTAGATCTATTAGGGTTACTTTAGATTTTTCTATGTCTATATAAACACTTGATTAGGATCAATGTAATTACCGAAGTATTATCAATAAATCCATTTCCTATCAAGGGCAACAACATATATTTGGACAATCCTGATTGTCCAGTAAATGGTCCATAGACGGAGCTTTTCAGTTTAGTTAGAATTGTTTGCAGCACAGTGAAGAGTCTACAACTTTCTTTTAACATCATGTTTTAAACAATGAATCGGTTTGTGAACATCCTCAATTGATGGTAAATTTATAACAAAAGATAGCATTGCGTTTATGGCATTCACTGAACCCCATAAAATGTTGCAAATGTAATTTTTGTTGTGCGCAACGAAGAAGTTCAAACAGGGCCCGGGTTGGGCATTAGTTAGGCTCAACTGCTCACTCAAATTCTTCTGAACAGTCTGGCATGGGCCTAGGCCAGACATTTTTTTTCGGCCTAACAAATCATGTGGGTCCCGACCTAATTGTATTGTTGACATCTCATGATGGGGCCAACAATGTTTCGATGTTTGCCCCAAACATCGTTTTATTTATTTTTCAATTGACAATCCTATCCAAACAAATCAATAATCCGACAGTTCAGAGCAGAGTGAGTTAGCCTTGATTGTGTCTAGATTTATGATGTGCATATTCCATAATCAAGCTGATTGTTAGTTTGTTTATCCACCAATGGGTGGGCGGAACATCCACGCAGTCATTAGGCCCAAAAAAATTGATCTATGTAGGGCCGTGAGAGTCCTCCGCATGGACTGCAACGGGACTACGGGAGTCCTCTGCATCTACATTTTTCAGTAGCTTTTGATTATCATGAATAGTTGTTGAATAAGACTTTCTACTGTATAGTATAGATCTTTCTCCTTAGGCCTCAACTTGCATCGAAACAGCGCTGAGCCTAAGCCAATTGATGGTGTGGACCCGAAACTATCAATTGGCTTACAAGACAAATTTAAAAAATATTTTTTTTAGTTACTGTGTTTTTATTGTTCCGTCTGTTAGGCCGTTCAAGAAAAAGGTTTTTTTCGTAGTATTTTTCAAGGTTTAAAATAGGTCGTTTTAACAGTATAGGGACTGGGGGCGTTGCTGTTTAAATGGATTTAATGGACGGGCAAAAATGGAAAAAATAGAATGTAACAGATTTTTACTGCTTTTAACAGGAAAAACGGAAAAAAATGGCACTGAAATTCAAATTTTCAAATTTTAGATAACTGAAAAACGGAATTTAATGAAAAATAACGGAGTTTAACGAAGTAATGGCCTTTTTTCCCGCAATTTTTTGTAGATTTTAACGACTGTTAAAATGATTTTTACGGTCATTAAAACAATTTTAACGGCCGTTATTTTCTAAGCATCAAAACGGTTTTTAACATAATGGTCTTGGGGCATTACCCGTTTAAAGGGGATTATTTAAAAGCATAGTATTTTTCACTTGTAAAATGGGTTGCAAACAGCAACCCAACAAAGAAAACGAAAATCAGAGGAAGAACATGAACTGTGTTTTGGTCTGCTTCCTGAAATCATTCTCTTCAATGGCTGACAAATCACCCAAAATAAGTAAGACTATGAACACAAAATAAAAATAAAAATTATCTAAAAGTGGCAAACAGAGATGCACGACTTAAGAACCTAATTAAGCAAGAAAAACTGTAATATATACCATGAAAGATCAAAACAAAGGAAAACAACAGCAACCCATTACAAAAAGGGTCAGGGTCGGGGGACAACCATTTTTGACAACTATTTTTGACAACCATTTTGGCGGACCCACATAGAAGATGAATCATTGTTTCGATGTTTGCCCCAAACTTCATTTTATTTATTTTTCACAATATAAATTTTCAAGACCATCCAGGCAACCCAACCAACCTAGTCGGGTTGGGCTCGGGCTAAGTGTTCTGAAGGTTGGATGGGTTGGGCTCAAGTTGACCCCTAACCCAACCCAACCTAGCCCACAAAAGTTACAGCCATAGGCTTGACGCCAATTATCCACTAAATTACATCCTCCGTTGCAAAAGGGTTATCTTTTTGGGCATTTTGATGAGAAATGGGCAAAATCTTTCTGAGTAAAACACTAAATTTAGAGAGATCTTTTTGTTTACCCTTCCTAAATTGGCTAAGAGAGCCCGTTTCAATATTTGTGCGAGACCCATGATTGCTTCAGTGCATTTTTCAAACTTGGTCTCCTAACAAAACAATTCTAGAATGGCAGTATCAAAGTCCCAAAAGTCTTTTAAGTATGTTGGAAACCAAATCCGTCAATAACAAAAAAGTGTAAAAGGTTAGGGATCTGCGGACTCAAATTTTCACCCAAATTCTCGGCTGTGGATTTCACATGGATTTCGTGAAATCCAATCATGGTTGATAGTGCTGAACTGGCATTCACCTTACCAAAGCAAATTAACCTAGTGCGGATCAGGGCATAAAATGGAGTGGGTGAGATCCGAGATATGACCTGAACCAAACCTATTTTGGGGTGGATCTTGCAATTAGAATCCACTTCTAAATTTGGATTGGAAACGTATCAGGTATATGATTTCAATCGATTATGGGTTGAACACTTGGATGGATCTTCCATCTGATTGGGTTGCATAATTGTAGATACATAAAAATAATAAATTTGTATGTATCAGGACCAATACGTCGCGAAGTATTAAATCACTCCCTAAACCCCTAAACACCCTTCGGTCAACACGTGGCAGAGGGGGAGCATGTAAAAATAAGTTATAGAAAGAAGGGGAGGTTGGTCTAGGAAGAATATTGGGAGGTGGAAGCAATATATAGAAAAGGGTTTTTTTGTAATGTCTATAAAAAAGATTTGATAATGAAAGATTAGCCAGAAACCGACGACAAGAAACCGACGATGACCCACGTAAGTACTGTGTTATCTGTGATTGCTCGTTGTGGGAGGAGATATTTTGTAGATCCCACTCATATATCTTTTGTTCTTGGTCGGATTGCAGGTTGGATATGGATCATACAAAATCCAGATTATGAGATTTGATATAAATTAAAACTTATTCAAATTAAAATTATAGATGTAGCAACATGTTAGACGAATAAATTATAAACAAGTACCATGCATTTTAAGAGCTCGATCATGCAAGATTTATCTTCAATCGCACTGCAAAACTCATTCTACTAACCTGATTCAAAATTCCTTGTAAATGTACGTGTTGATATCTCATCTGCACTTTGAGCTGTGATTTCGAAGGCTCAGAATCGTGGCGCCCCTAACACACCCTGAAGCCTGATATAGAAGACTTCACTGGATAGGATCCTAGCTGTCAATTTAGTAGTCAATATTGCACAATTAGTAGTCTATCTATACTATTATAAAGCAACAAAAGGTTATCTGGCACGCCCACGATGGACAATAGTATAAGCCACGTGGCATACTCTTAGACCACTGACCTTATGGATGTTTGTCCCATTCCTAGGTGGACCTATATACCAAATATCAGTCTGATTAGTGATTTCAAACCTTTGGATCTGAGTACCCCCAAATAATGCTTTAAATCTATGGCTAAAAATCTACCCATGAAAATGACTCCAATCAAATCCTTAAAAACCAATAATCAGGCTGATTTTTTTTCATATAGGCCCACCTAGAGATGGGCCAAACATCGAGATGGTCAATGATCTCTACGAGTGTGCCACGTGTAAGGTGCTTCCATGTGTAAGGTGCACGTGGCGTTGCCCTAGTACTGTATCAATAACAAAGGGACGCTTTGAATGGTAGAAGACCTCCCTGTAGATGAAAAAAAAATTCCCTCACTAGCTAGGCCTCAGAGAATGCCACATGGCAACTTTTTGGGGCCCACAGGCCCATGAATGTTTAGACCACCCCTACACACAAAAATTAGGCTGATTTTTGCTTGAAATCACATCATGAAAAATGCTCGAATTGTAAGGACTAGAAGTCACCAATCAGGCTGATTTTTGCTCTATAGTTGCACCAAGAGGTGAACCATTCATGAGTCAATGAGTCCGAAAGAATTGCAACCTGACATTCTCTCAAACCTTGGAGATCTATTTTGATCCCCAGTGAGAATAATGACGGATCACATGGAAGGATAAGAAGAGAAATCCCATACATAAATGGTACACAAGATGACAATCCCTTTTCCCCGATGGGAAATGCTTTTTCCACGCCCCTTTTTGAATTCACACACTCCTCCAATGTTTTTAATTTTTTTTTTATGAAAATACCCTTCTTAGAGACCACTGATTGCATGGATGTTTGGCCCATCTCTAGGTGTACCTACATACCAGAATTCAGCCACATTAGTTATTTCAAACCTTTGGATCTTTGTACTCCAAATAACGCTTAAATTCCACGGTTAAAAATCAACCCATGAAAACAACTCCAATCCAATAGTTAGAAATCACTAATCAGGCTAATTTTTGGTCTGTAGGTCCACCTAGGGTTGGCCGCCAAACATCCATATGATCAGCGATCTCTAAGTATGTGCTACTTGTCTCACCCATGTCCAGTTGGCAGTTCCTGAATGTGCAACTGGACAACATAGGTTCGGCTGGCTAGACTACAGGGGCACACTGAAACCTAAAACCATTGGAGGAGTGGTAGAAATTAAAAAAGGGAAGTGGAGAAAGCATTTCTTATACAAATCCTTCAAACAAGATTTTGAACTTTCAAAAACACCAGAAGAGGAGACGAAAGAAAAGAAAAGGCTTACTAACCTGATAGTAAGAGATGGAATGTGTTTGATCTTGTCCCAATCAGCTCCTTCATCTTGTCGAAGCCTCTTGTTGAATTCATTAGGCATAGAAACAATAGACAATTCTACAAGGTTACTCAAGCTCTTCAACCCATCCGGAAGCATCTCTAGTTGCTCGCACTTAAAGATTTCTAGACGTCTAAGGCTGGGCATTGCTCCTTCCTCCACCCTCCATTGCACCATGTTTCTTTCCCACACAAGTTCTAACCATTCGAGTCGAGGAAACCCTCCAGTAGAGCAAACCATCTCCCTTCCCTCGTAGGATTCATACAAACGAAGAAATCGAAGATTGAGGAGCTTCTCCAGCACCGCCATCGGATTTTGCTTTAACTTAGAGCGTTGCAAGGATAAATTGGTAAGTTGTGGTGGGAATTCACCATTGTCCAGCAACTTGTCAATTCTTCCTTTTAGAAATAGCTTACGAAGGTGCATGCAGCGTGAGATAATCATCATTTTTTCCGTTCCGAAAGAACTCTCAATATTCCAGCACCACAAGGATTGCAAGGACTCCAAAACGACAATACAACGAGACAATGCCTCCTCATCGTCTGTTGGCATGTCACCGTCTATTTTCAATTTCCTTAGACCAGTCAACTTGGCTAGGAAATCCAGCTTCAAATCCTGCCCATTTATGAAACCTAGTGTTTGGAGTTTCACTGATGAGACATCATTAGCTCGCTTCGGAGGCTCAATTCTTATCCCCCTATTCATGTACAAATGTCTTAACTGTTTCATCTCCCAAATGAAATTAGGTACTTTGATGGACACATGTGGCCACGGATGCCAATGCCGTAAATCGAGGGTTTGGAGTTTGTGGAGGCTGGACATATTTAACGGTAAACAGATATTGGCGCCGAACAATTTCAAATATTTCAAATGGATCAATTTTTCTAGTCCATCCAATTGGTCTGGTACCTTCACTCTTTCAAGGTTCAAAACACTAATCAATTTGAGGCCTTTACAGATGTATTCCCATTGTTCTCTATCAAACTTCTCTTCACTACCTTTTCTAAAGCAAAGCAAGCTACGAAGGTGCGGAGTAGAGTGATGGAGAGAAATGTACCTATTGATGCTATGATGAACAGCAAGTCTGCGTGCTCTAGTTGGGGATTCAAAATCTACAGTACCATAGATGTCCAAAAAGCTATCTTCTTTGCCCTTTGAAATAGATAAATTTCTCAGTAGATCATGGATACTACATTTCTTTGCCCTCCCACTAGTTGATGTTCTTCTCACCAATTGAACCATGCTTCGACAAATCAGCTCCTCAAGGCAATCATGTGCAGCTTCCTCTAATGTTTCTTCTCCCCGAACTTGGATAAAACCCTCAGCCACCCACAGATGGATCAGCTGCTTTACACTAATTTCAAAGTCTTCAGGGAAAATACCCAGATAGAGAAAGCATAATTTTAGATAAAGAGGCAAATCTTTATAGCTTAAAGCTAATATTTCCGAACACTGGTCTTGGCCATGATTGAGCTGCCAATATATGGTACGAAGCACGTTCAACCATGCACTCTCAGATTTCTCTTTTGTGGACAAGAGGCCTCCCATTACCACAATAGCAAGGGGTAGGCCATTACATCTTGCCGCAATTTGCTTTCCCACTTCCACTAGCTCTTGAGGGCAACTTGTTTCGTCATTTTCTGTTGAGAACACCTTCTTGAATAGTAGTCCCCAACTCTCATTGTCGGTTAGGAGCCTTAGCATAAGGGGAGGGTTCATTGGGTCAGTGTACAAAGCTACAGCCTTGATGCGGGTAGTAAGCAGTACTCTACTTCCATTCATTTCATCCGGAAGGCATGTTTTTAAATCATCCCAAGCTTGAGTATCCCATATGTCATCAAGGACTATGAGATACCTCTTTCCCTTTAAGAAGGGATAGAGTTTCTCCTCCAAGTCATCTTTGTTCATCGACTCTAACTCATCTTTCGACATCCCCATAGCATGTTTAGCTATGTCTTGCAAGAGGTCTCTTATTTTATACTGCTGAGATACACATGTCCAAGCATGACACTCAAAATGCCATTTAACCTCATCTCTATTATAAACTTCCTTAGCAAGAGTTGTTTTACCCAACCCCCCCATCCCCACTATTGAAACGACGCAACAGCGCGGATGTGGATTGAGCAATCTCTCCACCAATTCTTCGGCCTCTTCCTCGATACCAATAACATATGATTCGTTGAGACGAGGGGAAGTCCTCCTTCGCTCTTGCAATCTTTCATTCGCATAACTAATTGTCCCTTCTAGTTCATTAATTCCATAATTTGACCTACTTTCAGAGATCTCACAGATTTTATTCTTGATCTGTTTGATCTCCATGCCAACTTTATAGCGAAAAATCAAGTCACTAAAGAAGAAAAGGTACCTCTTACTGAAATTCACAAGTCCCCTCCTCCTCTTAAGAGCTCTGAATACTCTTCTGGCGCCAAAGAAAGGGTACCTCATACTGAAATTCACGAATCCCCTCCTCCTCCTCGGAGCTCTGAATACTCTTCTGGCACCAAAGGTGTCAACAACATCCTCCGCTTTGTGAGCAACGTCTCTGCTTATACTTCTGGCAACAACGGTGTCAACAACGTCCTCCGCTTCGTGAGCAACGTCTCTTATTTCTCGCACCCAGTTCCCTACTCTTTCATCTCTCATTTGTTTTGTGTCTGCATCCTTTAGGCAACATAGCATTCGCCTCAGCTCCCTTTCGATCCATTCGACTTCATCACCCACTCCATATAAGAAATTAGCTTCTTCCTTTAGCACGCCGGCAAGTTTTTCAACAACAAAGGTAACAGCAGCCTCAGCCATCTCCGATATCTGAATAGAAGCAAATCAGAAGCTACGTACATAGCAGTAGGTTTGCATTTCCCTTCATATATAGAAACAGATCATCATTCATAATTCAAAATTTCAAATTAAAAATATATTTTTTTTAAAGTTCTGGCCGGTAAAACAAGGAGAAAATTTTTGAAGCGGCGGGATTTTTAAAGCAGCGATCATGCGCCAATGATTGTGCGCCGCATTTACCCATGGGTACTTTTTAAAAGTCTTTTTAAAACCAAAGTCTAAACCATGGGCCTATGTGGCGCTCGATCATTGGGCGCTCGATCGCTGCTAAAAAATTTCCATCACTTAATATAAAAACACCACTACACACCAGTACACACCTCAACAGTTCCCCCATCTTCTCTTCTGCAATGCCAGCAACACATAAACAGAGAGATTATAATTTCATAACAGGAAACTGTATTCAGCATCTTGCATAGCATACAGGAATATAATAACTGATATGTGATAAAGGCAGTCGAATTAATAAGGGTAAATTATAAAAAAGAAATCTCAATTCCTGGAACTAAAACAAGCTCAAATATGGAAAATAAATTGAAATTCAAAAGTTCCTACATCTATCTCATGCAAGATGTTAACAAACTCACAGAAAAGCTGCTTAAAAATTAAGACTCGGAGCTGACTCACAACTACCAAAGTAGCCAAATGATGACCATTGCTAGCATAAATGAGAAGCAGCACCAGTATACACAACAGCCACTACTGCACAAACACCTTACAGTGAAACTCCAAAGCAGTGAACACACTAAACAAACCCACCCCCAAGAAGCCCTGTCCTGCTGAACTAAATAGTACAATCACATCACATTATAAAATTATTTGGTGAGTCGAAAACATTATTGACGAATTTGAAAGATGTCTTACAAAAGAAAAAAAAGAAAAATCCAAAAGCACCTTGAGATTTCTGAATTACAGACATAGCCTTCCAACATATGGACAGGCTAGATATGTTAAAATTTCATGACATTAGCTCTGGTAACCACAGGAGCAACACAAAGAATTACTGACAAAAAGAAAATCAAGGGTCTTAAGAAACCTGGAGGCTAAATGCCAAGTTTAGGGCAAATCTTTTTTCCAACAACTAATGGGATTGAGATAGAAGTCACCGCTGACATCTGGCTCTATGGTATCTTGGACAAGCAGAGGGCTAACATAAGGACAAACTGGCCACTCTATCCAATGAGAATGCCTCCAAGGATAGCAAAACAGGAGTCATCTTCATTGTTCTTTCTAAAACTTACTCAAGGCAATGATGGCAATCCATAGACAGAGAGCAGCAGAAACAGGAACATGGTAACAGTAGCATCTGGGCTTAACTCTCACTTCAATCACAATCAGCCAGATAAGCATGTATAGATGAGTAGCACAGCCATGGAATATTCTGAGATCATGTTTCTTCTGTTGGAAAACAACCCAAAAGTAGCCCGATTATAATTTATGTAACTTTCAGAATTTAGCTTCATCAATCCTGTATAAAGAGACTGCTCTCCACTTCTGGTATTGTCAGTTTTTAGCTCAACAAAGATCTTCTAGAAACAAAACAAACAAAAGCCTCACCTTTCATGGTATGGCTCCATAGCCCAACCACGCTATCAAGCCCCTGCACCTTGGGAAATATGGTGGAAAAGATAGGTAGCTCGGAAAAAGATTGTCGAGAAACTAAACAGTCCAACATGTCACATCCACGTGTGTGGTGAAGTGAAACTGAAACACTAAAAAATAAGGCCTAAAGCCAACATATTTAGTAATGAAGATATTTGGCATCATTGAAACTTCTATGCTGACAAAATCAGAATTTCCCTGTAATGATTTTTCCAGTTAAATATGAAGTATCATGTGAGGCAAGGAAAAATCATTTCAGTTAGCTTGATGCAGGCAGAGTGAATAGGCCAAGCCCTTCACTATCAGATTGAAAGAACAACGTTCTATTCTTATTTCTTAGTCCACAGTGGCCATTTTACCAAAGTCAATCCATAAATGTTATTTGGTGCACAACAAAAGTTAGTCATTCTTGCTTGTCACAAATTCGATTAGCAAGAAAGCAGATCTTCTAGCTCAAGATGGAGTCTATAGGGACGTATTGTATTGCAGCAAGGAGTTGCTAATGTGACCTTTATTTTTCTTTTCCTTTTGTACTCCTCTTTCTCTTTTTTCAATAAATTCCCCACATTAATGATCCAAAAAAAAGAAAGGTAGTCTCACCCCTTGAGAATTAATTCCAACTTTCATAATCTCTCAGACTTTCTTTTCAAGGTAAAACACATTAGTACATCGCCACATCCCTTAGAAGCAGCATTAGCAGACTACTCATCTAATCATGGAGTCTTCTGTTCTCCGTGATGGTTACATTGAAATCCCATAATTCACAACATAGTTTTTTTCTTTTTTGTAATCATAATTCATGACATAGTTGCCAGGCTGAGAAACATGTGTGACAAACAGAAGAGGGGAACATGTTGTATTACAATACTTGCAACAATAATTACCCTGTTGCCGAAAACTGAAAATTTCTCGAGGAAATGGTATTTCCTTGAAGAAATCTTTTCCGATTCAAAATTTAAAATCTCCAATGGATTTCTTTCCAAATTCAAGGTTCAAGAACATTGTTCCATTATTGTGGTGACTCCAATTTTAACCAAGTGCAGCTACAAAACATCGCACAAGAACCCATAGATTTCTGTCTAAAGCAAATTACAGGTATCTCACAAGTTCAGTGATCTAAAAACTCTCATTAGTTTATCGATCTCTATTCGGATTCCTAAAGAATTTCTACAATCCCACATTAAATAAAGTAGGCCATGGAACCTGACCTTGGTAACACAAGTCAAGCTTCAAAAGAATACAGAAAAACAAGAAAACAAGAAATCAATAAAGAAAAACCAATCAAAACATACAAACCAAAAAAAAAAACACCAAATTAAAACAGAGAATAAAATTCAAGTATTTCTGACCGATTCTTATTAGTTGCGTCTGAGACTCTGAGGCGCACGTGCGCTAGAGATCCGCACTGCACATCTGAGGTCTGAATCGCCTCGGGAGCAGTGCGAACACCAGATGTGTGATGCGGATTCCAGGGAGCCTCGAGCACATGGTGCGCCTAATAACAGCTCAATTCGCATACTCATTTAACAAACAGATCTCAAACTCGCCAACAAAAACACCAAAACAAAAAACTAACTAATTAACGAACAAAAAATCTCCAATCTCAGTAGCAAATCATCCAGAACAGAACTTAAAATTCAATAATTCACCCAAAACGAGTACAAATTCAAAGAAAAATAACATAAATCAAGATTGAAGAACAAAAGCAACAAATGAATCGTTCAAAAGATTACCTGAACTGTAGATTGCTGCACTCGACCCTCAGCGTTGACGATCGCAGTCGCAGCAGCATTTACAGTCTCCAAACTGTTATTAACACTCCTCATCCCTTCTTCTCTCGATCAAACAAACCCTAATTTTCTCAAAGTTCTTCTTTCTCCTCGTCCTCGTCCTCGTCCTCCTACTACTACTGTAAATCCGACTATCTCCGTTCAAAACTCAACGGAAAAAACTGACAATTGTCCGACAAGAATCAGACATTTGATCCAGAACGTTGATCGGAAAAAACAGAGGGAGAACTTCGATTTATTAATGAACCGACGACTCTGTTATTTGGTAATTATCGGTGTCGAGGTCAAACACGGCAATCACTTAACATCGTCGCGACCTTCCAGCTTAGGTACTTACGTTGCCAAGGGGTTATTGTTAATTTACCTAGGTACCCCTCCATTTACTATTAATTGCTTATCGCACCAAATCTCTCTCTTTAAAGTTTAATCTACGTGCGCATATTTGCACACCCCATTTCTTATTGGGGCGGACTCCTGGTCGGGCACACCCCAAAAAATAGATCCCTCTCTAAAATTTGGCTGACCGGCTACGGTCATTGACCGCCCACAATATAACCACGTGGCACATTTTTAGATGGCACCTACCGTATGGATGTTTGGCCAATCCTTAGGTGGACCTACAAACCAATAAAAATCAACCTGATTAGTGATTTCTAAGCGTTGGATAGAGCCATTTTCATGGGTTGATTTAAACCATGGGAATTTGAGCATTATCGACCATTATTTAGGGTACAAAATCGAAAGATTTAAAATCACTAATTAGGCTGACTTTTTGGTTTGTAGGTCCACCTAGGGATTGGCCAAACATCCATAAGGTCAGTGTCCTCTAAAAATGTGCCACGTGGTCTATATTGTGGGCGGTTGATATCGCGAGTCAGCCAAGTCTTACTCGTTTTAGAGAGAAATCTCTTTCTCGGGTGTGCCTGATTTAGGAGTCCGCCCTGACAGGAAATGGGGTGTGGAAACAAGCGCTCCTTTAAGTTAATTAATTGGGGGAGATTAGATTAAAGATCCACTTGCATATCCATGGTGCACTTTAGATTCTTCTGTGATTTTGTTCCCCCCACTTACTAGTTACTGCCGAACGTGACTCACTAACGAGGTGTTTGTGGTGGTCCCGCCAAGGAGATGTTTCTTACCAAAACAAATCATCCCCATTGGACTATTGTGACCATTGGATTTGTAGACTAATTGTTTTGGACTTATTTGTGGATCATTGACTGGTTTTGGTGGTACGGATCATTCGATTCGTATAATTTTTGGTTCTGGCCCATCAAAGAGATGGTCTGTCGGTTATTACATTATTAAATTACTGCCTTTATTAGGGAGAGTGACGTGGTCGTAATTTGTTGTTGTTGGTAGGGTTATTTTCGTCCTATAAAGGGAACGAAATAAAGACTTGTCTTCGTTAGTTTTTATTTGTGATATTTAACATGGGCTTTTTCTCAATCTGTGTATGTGTGATGATCTAGTTTAGGGTGGGTGTTCATGCACACCCCCTCATGCGTAAGATAGGGCCCTCCATATAAGCACGACCTCTAATTTCTCCACCTTTAACTAACTTGCACGGTTGGTTCATCTCTCCCAAGTATCATTTTCTGTCTTGCGATAATGATGTCTCCTTTGGCGACACTAAGCTGCCATGCCTACCGACTCTCTCTCTCTCTCTCTCTCTGCTTTTACATTTTACCTTTATTAACCTCGTCATGTAGTCTTTGATTGGATTTCACTAAGTTGTAAAGGCATCACTTTCTAGATCAACCCTATGCTTAAAACCCTAACTTTTGTGCCCCTTTTCTGTGGGCCCCCGTGGCATAAAGTGGTGAGTCCAAGTGGGTGGTGGTTGATCCATAAGAAAATAAAAAAAAAAAAAAAATGTGCAGTCGAGAGTCTTGAGACCATGGATTCAAGAGATCTAGGGTCCACTAACAACAACTGCAAATGATAAAATATTCATTTTGGATGCAGGGCTCAAAAAGAAACTGATTCGCCTAAATTGGGGTTTTTGGATGAGTTATCACTGAAGGGTGTGTATATAGTTGTTGAAAAAATCTGATTTTGAAAAATTAGAAAAATATGACTAATGGGGTCACTTTGAGCATAAATAAAAGTGGGACCCACTTACCTTTGAAGGTAGGTCCATATTGATTTTTCATCTCCTTGGTATCAGTGTTTAAAAAATCAAACTGGACCGACGGTCGAACTAGGTTTAACCGGGATCTACTAAGAATTTGGTTCGGTTTGTTTTGAACCGTTATTTTCTCATAAACTGGCGGTTTCTTTGAGATCGGCGTTCTGACCGTTGAACCAACAAACCGGCCGAATCAAACACCTTCAAAACAAGATGTTTGGGGAAGGGAGAAAAGGGGCTTTGGTTTTACGGCTGAAATAAACGAAGAAAATAGGAAAAAAATCAGTAAAAAAAAGGAGATTTCTTAAGCAACCAAGAACCACTGCACTGTAACACAAACCTTAAAGAAGCAAAATCGTTGGACAAGTCAGATCTATAACAAGATTGAGGCCAAACCAACCAGTAGAAAACCCAAAACTACTAGTATCAGCTGGAAACTTCCTTTAAGTGGCAGATTTGTGGGACGACTGCTTAGCAGCAACGACGGCGGTGAGCGGTGGCTAAGCAACCTCTATTACTTTCACAACCACCAGTTGCAAATGAAGGAAAGAAGAAGAAGGGCTGAGCCCTTATTTGACTGGTTTCTCTCTTGTTTTCTACAAAAGGAAACAAGAAGAAGGGTTGAGTCCTTGTAAAAAGGATTTTGTTAAATATAAATAATAAATATCAATACGAAGTGGCGAGTGCGATTTGGTGACTTTGGTCACTCTCTCTCCCTCCGAACGTACGCACCACTAGTCTCTCTTAATTAGTACAACCGGTCTGACTGATTCAAACCACGGTTGGACCACGGTCCAACCAATTTGTTAATTAAAATTTCGGTTCAATTATAAGTTCGATTTTTAAAACACTGCTTGGTATTGAGAATAATGAGGTTAAATTATTTAACCAAGACTCTTTATGGGTAAATGGAAAATCAGCTCCAAACTATCATACTTGTAATGTGGACAAGTGAGTAAAGTTTGTGAAAAACTTTAGTTCCACATTGAAAAATTACAAGATTGGAATGCTACTTATATATAAAAGTTATTCCATAAAGACTTGTAAGCTAAAAGAGAATAGTGGGTGGGCTCGCGTGCACACGGGCCCACGGGCTCTAGTTGGCATCCTGGAACCTCAGTCCAGAAACCTCTACGTGCGCAACGCAAATGCACATTGCACGCGCATGGGGCTTTCCTTCTTGTCTTGGGCGAATTCATTATATTTTATCCTTGGGAATAACTGTTAAATAATTATTCTAATTCATTGAACATGGGTGTGCACCACCATGTCTCTTTAATCATATTTCGTCCCTTCTTTCAAAACACTGAATTTATGTTTTAATCTATTTCTCTGAATTTTATAAATTTTCTTCTATGAGAGTATGAACACAATTCCGGTTGGCCAAACATGTGGATTGAGTGCTATTTTTGCATGTCGATATCGTTGTATTCTGGGAAACAAACGTCAAAGAGACATTCAGCACCTTAAGGGGACAAATCTATCTTAAGGCCATTGTGTCAAACACAAGCCTCGATCTATACACATTTTCTAGTGAGTTCGTTAATTTATTTTTCTACATTGTTTCTTCTTCTTACTGTGTAGCTATCACTCTGAAAACAATAGTTGCTAGGGTTTATTCTATGGCTTGATGTATGTAGATCAACTTTTACATCAATATGTAAGATCTTGATGAACAGATCAGATCAAGCAATGCCAATCAGACCCCACTAATTACTAAAACAATATCGTGGGATTCACTCAATGATTGTAAACCCAAACTGTCGATCCATTGGATTGGAACTTTTGTCACCATTGGATTTCTAACCATTGGATTGGATTCCTTTTAATGGGATATTTTTACCATTGGATTCGAGCATTAGCTCCGCCGCTGGGTTACCACACATATGAATTGGAACTTTTGTCACCTTCAGAGAGAGCAAATAGGAAAGCCTGAGTTGGCATTACCTTTCTATACAAGCCAAGTACACGAAATCTATTTTAAATTATCACGGGGTCGAAATCCGGGGAAACTCTTTTCGCACCGGCACTAAGTCCACCTGACTTAATCTCAGCCTACACACGAGGGAGAAGGGGGAGAAGAGGCTCACACACCCAAGCACAAAGCTCACATAGCTTTTCCAAAGGCATATGTTACCTATTTTGTGTTTTGTAATTTTTTTCAGAAAAGATAAAAGATTCTTACGCTATTGGAGACCTTAAGAGTGACAAATATGTTCTGGTAAATATGAGTGTTGCTTCTATTAATAGATCAAGGAAGCACCATATGGTTTCAGTACTATTTTACTTATATATATTACTACATAGCAGTGTTTGAAAACTTGAAAACTCGACTCGAGTAATATACTAATATTATATACATATATTAATATTAATATATAAATATCATATTTTTATAAGCATAATTTATAAGATTTGGTTGAGTTTGTGTTGACAAGGCATTTTAGAAACTTATTTGGTCCCTCGATTATAAAACAACAGATTTGGCGCATCGTTTTTCACAGAAAAATAATGCACCAAGTCCATTGTTTATTCAATTCGAGTTTATTTCGAGTCAACTCAAAAGCATCGGTTACTTTATCCCAGCCAATATACACACACATATTTTTGAGTAATAATTAATTTGGACTAAAAGAGTATTAAACCTGAAGTCTTCACTTATCCATATTTTGATGCTATCATCTTTTTTACTATGCTTTCTTGGAACCTAAATCATTTTAAAGTTAAACTCTGCATTTTTCAGTGGGTAAAGTTTCACGGAGAAGGCGCACACACCACAAGGTTTAGGCCATTGACCTGCAAGGCCGTGTTCCCCGTGTTTGAAAATATCGCTTTTACTCTTAATTCTTCCTAGCTGATCTCCATTTATGGTCAAGCAAGTTGCCCTGCATTGTGAGAAAATTTTCAATGTTGTGTTCTTTCATTGGAGTCGGTGTGTCCCCCATTAATTCAGGGCTGTCTTTCAATGTCTAGATGGCAGCCCCTTATTGAGATACATCTACTACATGGAAAATTTTGGATTACATAGCACATCCTCAAGGGGTGGGCCCAAGAATTTATGAAGATCACAACATGGGGTAATGATAATTAAAGAAATTCCAGATCAAATGAAGAAGGAAAATAAGGATTAAGAATCCATTGATCTTTCTTGAATTCTCTTATCAGAGTTTTCGTTTTTGTGTCTCTTCATAATGTTTCAATCTAATCTCTTTCTCTTCCCACTCCTTCTGATCACCTTCAGCATCCTCAGTGCCAATTCCCTAGATTTCCATACTGCGAATTGTCCTACTTTCAGCTGTGGGAACGACATTAACATTGCCTACCCTTTCTGGATCCATAACAAAACAAGTCCTGAACACTGCGGATACCCAGGCTTGGGCCTCTCCTGCTCCTCCAACCGATACAACAATCCTGTAATCCTCCTCTCTAACAACGCTTCTTACTATGTGAAAAGTATCGATTATCTCCGTAACATCATCACCGTTGTTGACGTAGACGTAGTAGAGCAAAGCTGTCCAAGAACAGGTCGCAACGTCACGCTGGACTCGACACCAGTCCTAGACTTGGTGGCTGATCGGAAACTCACATTTTTCTTCAATTGTTCTTTGTATCCTTCTTCGGTGTCCTCCCTTGAGTTTCTAGGCAACAATACGTGACGTTCTTATGTTTTCAGTGCTGAGGATCAGATTCCGAAGTTGGATTGGTATGGGAATTGTGAGGAGAGCGTGGTGGTACCGGCGATGGCGGTTAATGGTCTCTCTGTTACAGGTTTCGGACCGTCCTTGCATGAGGGATTTCACTTGATTTGGAGTTAGAGTGACCACTGTAAGGTGTGCGAGAAAAATAATGGACGTTGCTGGTACAATCAAACGTCTAACGAGTCCGTTTGTGTTTGCCCAGATGGAAGGAAAGTCAGAACTGGAAGCTGTATTCCCGGTAAGTCTCTCTCTCTCTCTCTCTCTCCGAAAAAAATATAGCTGGCTCTTGATTTGCATGGTGCCCATTGGGTCAAGGTACACATAGGCAAATTTTTACCTAAGGGAGTGTTTGGCACACAGCAAAAGGTCTGTAGCTCCAAAAAAATGTGCGTTTGGTTGACAATGAGAATTGGAGCCCCAAGTCACACGGCTTAGCCAGGCTACCGGGACCAGCCTTTTTTGACAGGCTCCCGAGACAGGCCTTGTTGGGCGTGGATTTTGAAAATCCAATGGTTCTGATAGTGTTGATCTGGCATTCACTTTTTGCCAAAGCAAACCACAAATATTATTGGATTCTGGCTGAATCCACGCCCAAGAAGGCCTGTCCCCAGAGCCTGTCAAAAATGGCCGGTCCGGTTCCTTATGTGAATTGTAGGTGGGAAATTGAACCAAAAGCTGGTTTTTGGCCAAGTCGAGCAAATTTCAGATTAACCACACGTTTCAGCTTCAAAAATACCCTTACCGGAAAAATTTTAGATGTTGATGTGTGAGGTCAAAGTCATGGGAGGTGGGTGGCTCGGATTCTATGCAACCGGGTCCTATAAACAAAAGCATATGGCCCCTACATTGTGCGCCATGTTAGCTAGCGGCAACTCTATCAAAACCTATCCCAAGATAACTATGGTTAGATCGATTTGTTTCTATTCTTTATTTCTTTTCTTTTTCTTAAGATTTTAAATTTTAATGGTTGGAGAAAAATAATCAACAAACCCTAAACCCTATCCTCTCTTCTCTGTCTTCTTCTTTCTCAAAAGCTTATCGAATCACCTTGACAGAACAAAGCTTGTTGGACCATTCGACTGTCTTGCCAGAAAAACCGTACCAAAAAGAGGAAAGAAGAACAAGTCAAAGAAGAGATGGCAGTGTCAGACATGGAGGGCATCAATAAGGTAAACTTGAAATGAAATGTGTGCACGGCCTAGAACGGAAGGTTTTTTTATTTTTTATGTGTAGTTACCATCGTGGGAGGGTGGATTAAGTCAAGTGAAACCTGGACCCAGTCAAGCCGGTAAAGGGGATTTCTACTCCTGGCACACTGCTCAAAGAGTAAACCTGCCTGTATGGGTTTGACCCCACGACCTCTGGAAAGAGGTGGATACACACCAACCATTTGAGCTGCCATGTTGGGTGTTCCTAGAACGAAAGTTGAATGGAGAAAAAGAGATATTGGAGACCAGCAGCGATTGTGTTTAGAGACTTTCTATTCTTAAGTTTAATCGAATAGGAGAGTGTCTCCATTCTTAGCGTACCACGTCAGAGGGAGTCCAATTCTAGAAAGAGTTGGACTCATCCTGGAATACCTTTATCATAAGTGCTGACCAATAATTATGATAGTCTTCTAAGTAGTAACCAATATGATTTATATAGGAAGTTTGTCTTTCTCATGTAATTAGTAGGTTTTCTTTTTGGGCTAACTCAAGGAGGTCTTTGCCAACCCGATAATATGCCTTTATCTATCATGAAATCTTTCTAGAATACAAGTAACAAAAAAGAATTAGAACATCATATTAATTGGGTCCCATAAAGGTTTCACGAGGTTAGACCAGCGCCCATATATCATGTGTTTGGCTCACGTGCATGGTTGTTGTTAAGAATGGTGACACACGTACGGTTAAGATTAGTCAGTTTATTTATGGTAGCCACATTGCCCCCCTCTTGATATGTCAGTTGGGAAATCTCAGTGGCGTGTCAATAATATGATTGCGCTATGGTAGACATTTTTTGGCTGTACATATAAGGTAGCGTGCAACGGATGAAGTGATAACGATACAATGGTTATTAATTCAATTGGTGTTCTACTGGCGGAGTTGTTTATAAAAAGCAGTAAGAAACTTTTTTGTTCGGCATTCAAAGTTTGAAGAGTAATCTTTGACATTTGGATCCCAAGGAGGTCCTTCGAGGATGGGTCTCTTCTTGAGAACTTAGTGGAGAAGCTCATTTTCCTTTTCGATTTTTCTATTTACTTTTGTTGTTCAACTACTTATGTTCTTAGTTCATCCATGACTTTAAAGAGGTCTTGAATGTAGGGATTTGATGTGGCTGTGCCGATTGCTATAGAGGCATCTCCACACACTCTCATCGTCTAAACCATACTTTTAAAAAAGTTGAGACCTTCGAATTTCCCCAGACAATGCCAAAAGATGCCTCGTGATCCTCAAGTTCGACTCTAATAAGAAGAATTGAAATCTTGCTTTCTCTACTGGTCGAATGTCGTGCGCGCGGTACCTACAAAGTCACATCAATGAGCAGGTAAGAAGATGAAGACAAAGAAAAATCGTATTCTAAGGACTAGGATGTTGTTTGGAGAGCTTCTATTCCTCCAATTAGTTGAACATGGAAAAGTCTTCATTCTTAGTATGTCACCTTATATGGAGTCCAATTCTGAAAAGAATTCAATCCTTAGAGTCCTTCAATTACTAGTACTGTTGACCAATAATTAGGAAGTCTTCTACGGGGGCGTTTCGCAACACAAAAATAAGTAACTTATTGAATTTAATTATAAGTCAAAAAGTCAAAAAGTTAGTTTGGATGTGTTTTATATTTTAATTTTCGAAAAGCTAAAAATTAACTTAAAAGTTTGTCTTCCTATGTAAGTAGGTTTCATTTTTGTGCTAACTCAACGAGGTACTTGCAAACTTAGTAAGATGCCTATATTTGTCATGGAATCTTCTCAAAATATAAGTTACAAAAAAATTAGAACATCATCTTAATTGGATCCCAAGAGGATTCCAAGAGGTTGGTCGAGGGACCATATATCACTTGTTTGGCTCACGTACGTGGCTGTTAAATATGGTGACACATGCATGTACAGCTAAGATTAGCCAGTTATTTTTGTTGTCCCAAATAATTATAAAATTCAAGACACCGAATACACTTACCATAGTTAAGTGCTCATTTTCTTTCTTTCGAGATACACCGGGTTGGTCCCAATGCTTTCTACTCTAAAAGTCAGCATTTTTGGAGGTTGCTTTCATTCGGAGTGTGTTGGGGCCTTTGGAAGGAAAGAAATTGTTGGACATTTAAAGATAAGGAGGAAGTTGTGCCCACTATTATTCTTAATATTAAAGCTCACAAATTCTATTGTGGGTTTTTCTTCAAGGATGTTGTATTTAGGTAAGAGTCTATTTTGTATGGGTTAGATTATGTACTTACCTTTTCCGTTTGTGCTCTTAGGAAGGTGTCCTCGACCTCTTATAGTTTCTTTACCTTGCTTCATACGTAGTTCTTCTCTTGACTTTTGCCTTCAATAAAATATATACTTATCAAATAAAACTCTATATTTCGCTTTTGTGATTTTGCCCCCTTAATTTGTAAGGGCCCATAGAGATGCATAGGGTAGATTGGAAACAGCTAATCCACATATAGTGAGTTTTTGGCCAGCGAGCTCTTCAATCTAAGGGGAGGCTCGAAATGAATAGTAGATATTGCCCTTCTATATACGAGCCATGTGATAGGTGAGATCAAACTTAGTAGGCATCCATGATGACTTAAAAGAATTCTTTCATACTTTGTTTTCATGCATCAGATGGACATTTTATCTCATTTTTTGATTTATTAATGCTTCCTGTTTCATTATTTGCAGGCATAAGCCCCAATGGTAAGAAAGTCCTACTAGGTAAGCCTCTCAAATGCTAAAGACTCTCCTAGTTTGACTCCATAACTCATGATTTTACTCTCTCTCTTTCTCTCTCTCAAATTCTTACAGGTGCATCAGTTACAGTTGTGGCAACAATAGTTCTAATCTTAGTCCTCGTGCATAGAAAGAAGCTCTCATATATATTCGAAACTCCTTATGGAAGAAGAAAACAAAGTACACACAAAATGTTGAGGCATTTCTAGATAACTATGGATCTCTTGCTCTAAGAAGATATAAGTATTTAGATATCAAGAAGATGACCAACTCCTTCAAAGACAAACTGGGGCAAGGAGGCTATGGTGGTGTCTTCAAAGGGAAGCTTGTGGATGGACGTTTGGTAGCCATTAAAGTAATGAGGGACACCAAAGGTAATGGAGAAGAATTCATTAACGAAGGAGCTACCATCGGCACGACAAACCATCTTAATATAGTTAGCCTTTTGGACTTTTGCTCTGAGGGCTCAAAGCGAGCTCTCGTCTATGAGTTCATGCCCAATGGATCCCTCGAAAAGTTCATCTTTGCAGAATGGTGTAGTGTAACACATCCTCTAGGATGGGAAAAGCTTTACCAGATTGCACTTGGTATTGCACGAGGGCTCGAGTACTTGCATCGTGGTTGTAACACTCGTATTTTGCATTTCGACATAAAACCTCATAACATTCTCTTAGACCATGACTTTTGTCCGAAGATCTCTGACTTTGGGTTGGCTAAACCCTGCCTGACAAGAGAGAGCGTTGTATCAATGCTTGGAACTCGAGGGACTGTGGGCTATATTGCACCGGAAGTATCCCGTAGAAACATTGGAGGAGTCTCTTGCAAGTCGGATGTTTATAGCTACGGGATGATGGTGTTAGAAATAGTTGGAGGAAGAAAGAACATTGATGCTACAGAGGAGAACACAAGCGAAATATATTTTCCACATTGGATTTATAATCGTATCGAACAACAAGGTGATATGAGATTGGGAGTATTTGAACAAGTTTTCCAGGAAGAAACAGCAATGAAGATGATATTGGTAGGTTAACGTTTGTGGTGCATACAGACAGATCCTGGTGTTCGCCCTTCGATGACTAGGGTGGTGGAGATGCTGGAAGGAAGTATTGAAAGTGTGCAAATGCCACCTAAGCCTTTCCTTGATCACTCTTCAGGACCAGAAGGTTGATATTTTATACCAACTTAAGATCACAATTTTCTTACTCATTTGCTTGGACCTATATGATATGACATACTCTACTGAAATAATTCAATTAGGGTACTTATCAAAAAATTGCATTTCCTTATAACCAATTGCATTTCACAAGGGTACTCATCAAATAATTCAATTGTTTACTCACTTCATGAAGATCAAGGGCTCATATTCATGGAGGTGTTCTTACTAACAAAGCAGATATTGGTCTGTACTGTTGAATCAGTTGGCCACCATTTGATTGGAGAATTACATTCCATCTTTCTAATCAAATGATCAACTGAATACTTTGAAATGATTTAAAATGGACCGTTATTACACCATATATAATATTTAGCCGGCATTGCCCCATTATAATGGCCAATATAATAACCGTTAAAATCTTTTTTCTTTTCTTTTCTGTTTTTTTTTTTAAATTCAATTTTCAGCTAAATGGTTGAAATCATTATGACAGCCCTTATTCCATATTGTTATGAGAACCAATAGAGTTTTTGTGAATGCCATGCTTTAGGAAGAGTCTACAACTTTCTTTTAACATCATGTTTTAAATAACGAATCGATTTGTGAACATCCTCAATTGATGGAAAAATTATGGTGTTCTTTATGAACGCAAAAAACAAAAGATAGCATTGCATTTATGGCGTTCACTGAACCCCATAAAATGTTGTAAATGCGATTTTTGTTGTGCGCAACGAAGAAGTTCAAACAGGGCCCAGGTTGGGCATTAGTTAGGCTCAACTGCTCACTCAAATTCTTTTCAACATTCTGGCATGGGCCTAGGCCAGACATTTTTTTTTGGCCTAACAAATCATGTGGGTCCCGACCTAATTGTATTGTTGACATCTCATGAAGGGGCCAACATTGTTTCGATGTTTGCCCCAAACTTCATTTTATTTATTTTTCAATTGACAATCCTATCCAAACAAATCAATAATCCGACAGTTTAGAGCAGAGTGAGTTACCCTTGATTGGGTCTAGATGTATGATGTGCGTATTCCATGAGGACACCCCAATAATCAACTACACGAAGGAAAGGGGCTTAAAGATAGGGGCATAGGGAGACATGAAAAATAGCAAATAGGATTCATGCTTATAAAGAGTATTATAGGTCATTTTAGGGTTTGCATTACTTGCATTGCTAGTACAGCTTTTACATCTGATCTACACGAGGGATAAGGAAGAGAGGAAGTAAATGGTCCCAAAATGTAGAATAGGTGCTATATGATCCTAGCTCAATACTTGAAGCAATATTATGCTCCTAGAGTTCTTAGTTCCATTGCTAGCAAACCCATATGATGGTTCATTCATCAAGCTCTCGTTCTCTTCGTGGTTTCGTTCAACCCATGGATGCTTGCGAAAATCTCTCAGCCACTCAAGTTCCACTGCTACTTATTTCATCGAAGGCATCTCTTCACCCTTCATTCTTAGACATCTCTCAACAAGACTGGCAATTGCCTGGAGCTGCTCCACCTTGCCTTCATTTGCAACTCGAGCCTCTAGAATCTGATATAGACGATTCTCATTCATCGAAGAAATGAAGTACTTTATTAAATTTTTTCTCTACTTATGATCTCCCGGCCCCGAAGAAATCAAGCGGCTTTTTTCCTGTCAAAAGCTCCAAAAGTACTACCCCAAAACTATAAACATCACTTTTCAAGTTATTTAACTTTAACTTTGCAAATCAGACACGGATTTGAACCAGGCCCGGCTATATGTATTTTGAATGCATGGGTTCCGTTAGGGTCCAGTCTCTAGGATGTGATTATTTTTCAAGTCTAGCCTGGCCCAGTCAACCCAAAAACATTTACACCCTTAGTTCTGTTTTAGTTCGTAAATTGGAAAATGGACTTGTAAAATTTTAATTGCAACAAGTTGGGTCAGGTGTGATTCGATTTGGACATTAAAAGTCAAATATTAATTCATTTGACTACTTGTTCAGGGCCGCCCTAGTCTCTTTCGAACCTTGTCTAAATATTGAATACAAACTAATAATGCATTTTCTTTTATGCGCCAAATCAAGGTTTGGGCCAGATTGTGGCCTTCTAGCCTTTGAGTCAGGCTCAACCATGCACTTAGCTCAAATACTTCTCAACATTCAGGCATTGGCCTAGCCCAAACATCATTGGGCCTAAAGATCCAGACCTTTTCCTGGCCCACTGACACAATCCCATTTGCAAGTGCTTCCATCTTTGCACTCATCAATATCTAAAGAATTCATGAACAACAACAGGAACATATGAGATAAAAGAAATTGTTGGGACTATCAGGGAGGTGGAGCCGCTGGGCACAAGTGTGTCGGCCAAGTTCTCCCAAACTGGGCCTGTAAATAATGCCTGCGCGCACCTAACGTTGGTTCATGGTCTCTCGTATCCAAGGACTTAAAAATCAACCCATAAAAAGACACAAATCTATATTGGTTACAAATCACTAATACCATATGGATATTTGTCTCATCCCTAGGTGGGCCTACATACTAAAAATAAGTTTGATTGGTTTTATAAGCTTTGGATCTTTGTACCCCCAACTTATGCTAGAAATCCTCCGGTAAAAAATGAACCCATAAAAGACACCAATCCAACGGTTAGTTACATCCCTAGGTGGACCTACAAATTAAAATCAGGTTAATTAGTTACCTCTCAACTTGGATCTTCATACCCCAACTAATGATATATATCCCATGTTTAAAAATCAACGCATAAAAGACATCAATCAAACGGCTACAAATTTGTAATCCGTTGATGATGGACCACAGTATGAGCCATGTGGCACATTAATAGAGTCCACAGACCACACGGATGTTTGTCCTATCCCTAGGTGGACCCACAAGTTAAAAATTAGGTTGACTAAAATTTTCTAGCCTTTGGATTTGAGTACCCATGTTTGAACTAGATATCACACAGTTAAAAATCAACCAAAAAAAAAGACACCAATCCGACGGTTGCAAATAACTAATGTTGCTGATTCTTGATTATAGGTCTAACCAATGTTTTAAAACTCGCCGAGTCGACTCGGGACTCGGCCGAGTTGACTCGACTCAATCGTATTTTAAGTCGACTCGGCATACAAACTCGGATTTGCATAGTCTAGCGAGTTGACTGGGAAACTCGTCCAAGTTGACTCATAATTCAGCCGAGTCTCCGGTTTAAAGGCCGAGTCCAGTCAAAACTCTTTTTTCTTTTTTTTTTTTCTAAATGTTATTTTGTATTTGTTTCCTATTTTCAAAGTTTTTCTTAATAAATATTATTTTTATATATTTAAATAAATAATAATCAATTTAATGACTTGCCGAGTCGACTCCCGAGTCATCGAGGTGACTCGGCCCAACGGACTTCCGAGTCGAGTCCGAGTTCCGAGTTTTAGAACATAGGGTCTAACTAGGGATGAGTGTGAGACTTGGAGCCCAATAAAAGTTCTCTCGAATCTCTCCACTTAGAAATAGAATTCTAGGAATTAGAAGTTTCTTCTCCCCACTAAAACTTCTAATTCTGGGAATATCATAGAATTGTAAATATAATTCCTGAAATTTGGTCCTCCTAAACACAAAGATTTGTGATTCCAAGAATTACAAATCCAAATCCGGCTCAATTCCGGGTTACCAAACAGACCCTAAGTGTCATTTGTCGAAAATGACCTAAATGTCAATTTATAAGTTCCGTTTAAGTTCTCTATAAATTTTAAGATTCATACTCATGATGTAAAGTGTCTATATTTACATGTAAGTATCCACACATAAGGAATTAAAAAGACAAAATTACCTCTATATTAGTAAATTATCATAATACCCCTAAATGATAATTCAGAGGTATTACAATGATTGTGTATTAATTAACGAGGGAGGCTGGGCAACTTTTGAATGCTTCAACACCTAACTGCACATAGAAAAAAAATTCTCCCTCGTTGGCTAGAAATGAGAGAATGCCACATGTCAACTCTTTTGGCCCATTGACCCATTTATGTTTGGACCACCCCTACACATAAAAATTAGCCTGATTTATTTCTAGCTGTTCCATCTGAGTTCCTAAAATATGCTTGAACCCAATGGCTTCAAATCACATCATGAGAATGAAATTCTTGAATTGAAGGGCTAGAAGTCACCAATCAGGCTGATTTTTGGAGAATAAGGTCATCAAGAGATCAGCCAAACATTCATGACTTGACTAAGAATTGCGATATGATGTCACATTCCCTTGGGCACAAGAGATCTACTTTGGAGTAGAACTTTGATGATAAATTTCATCATGACGGACCACAATATGAACCACAAACCTTCGGATCTTTGTACTCCAACGCGCGAATTTTTGTACTCATGTAAATGACTAAATCCAATGCTTAGAAATCACTAATCAGCCTAATTTTTGGTTTGTAGGTCAACCTAGGGTTGGGCTAAACATTTATTTGGTCATTGATCTCTAAGAGTGTGTGTACCACATGGACAATACGGTCGCCCATCTGCCATCAAAGTTCTAGTCTTCAACTTTGATCCCCCAAGTTAGCGTGCAAAGAAAAGAAGAGAAAATCCTACATTATTGGTACACATGTGACAATCCCTTTTTCCAACAAAATGCTAACCCAACGATAACTGGACAAAAACTAGGTGCATTGAGGCCATTGACCGTTAGATTCATTATTGTCCCGCCTTGAATCCGGGCACTGGAACCGACCCAAATATCCATGGGTCGATCCACTCCCGAACCCTGACATGAGAATAAGATTGTCCATGAAGCCAATTAACATAATGAGATCGATTATCTATGATCTATCTTTTAAGCCAGTTAAGGTATTAAGTCTAACACATACGTCATTAAACTAAGTGGAAGCATTAATAATTAATTTAATTAAAAGTGGTCTCTGAAATCAACTTATTACTCATTGGTTCATATAAATGAGTTTAAGCATTAATGGTTCAAACGTCCATCCCAATTTGGTAAGATCGGGGTATTAATTGATTTTTCCAAGTCTAGTAACTTAGTCGATTATGACCTATGCACAGTAAACTGACCGTGTAGATCAACCCCGATTGAATCTACTGACTCATTTTATATTTTCAGAAAGCTAATTCAATAAGCTGCGACTTTTCTATTTTGTTTAAGGTTAGATTCTACAAGTTACTATGTGAAAAAGGTATCTCAAGTCTGGAAACAAAACCAGACTGGTTTGACATAGGTTCAGTGATTTAGCCGCCTAGGATAGCACAAGTTGAATCACCTGATGCACTTTATATTTCTAGAAAATTAATAGAAAGAGCATCGTTGTTTTAGTTTGGCCTAAATTCAGATTCTTCTATTTAGTGGTTTAAATAGATGTTGTAAGTTGGAACACAAGTCCAGATAGATTCAATATAGGTATAGTGTTTTGGCCTCCTAGGACAGTACAAATCGAATCTTACAACGCACTTTATATGTTCGGAAAGCTGACAGAACGAGCTTCGATTTATCTATTTTCTCAAAAGTCCGGTTCTATCATCTTCTTGACAGAAAAGGCGCTGCAAATCAATGAAATAGAATCTGTCAATTTTAAGTTTTTGCGATTTTATCGCTTTGAGTCGACATTTTATGTGTCGTTTCTCATTTAATCTATATAAAAATTTTATAGTGTTTAAACGTAATGAACCTAGATATGACATATTATTCAACCAATAAAACTTTTCGAAAAACATCAAAGTACTATCATGTCCAATATCTAAATGAAACAACCGAAATAAATAATAATCACGAGAACTCGATAAAATGTGTACAATTATGGGAGGACTCAAGTGCCATCCACATAAATTAAAATAGATAAAACAAAGTTCATAAGGATGGATTTGATGTCTAAAAACCCTCCAAATCATCCTTCCCATCCGCTGGCCCTCCATTCGTCGCCTCGCTCCCAAATTCCTCTTCCCAAGTCTCACCTTCCTCTATCACCTCTTCCTCTACAAAATCTATAAATCGGCAATCGTCGTGAGCTAACGCTTAATAGAACCACAGTACACATCTCATAAAAACTTGATTTAACATGTCATGCTTTCTCACATTCAAATTGCATACTATCATGTAAGACTTTTAACAGTAAAATAGCAGAGATGATCATGATGACTAAATATGAAAATATACAATGCTCGAACTAAAACCCACTCATTGGGGGTCTCCTTCTCCTTCTCACGCCGGGAGTAGCTCAGCCGAGAGCTCTTCTGCAGGGATTCAGGGCTTTTCACCCAAAGGCTCCAGGCCTTTCTTGCTAACATTTATTTCCAAACAATCACACTTCAAATATAATGATATGCACATCTACAATATACAAATTAGAGATATCATTCATTTAATCCACACACCTTTTCATGCTTTCAATAATACGATCTTTTACATTCTATGGATTCATGCATGTAGTAAATAAAATTGACAGCAATCTGACATGTAAAAATCTCATACATCTTTACAGATTAGATATCTAAAATAACAAGGAAATAACCAAGGGTTGGAACGGATTCCTCCCTTGCATACATGATCTAACATAATAGTACATGAATTAAAACACGAGGGAAACATTAAATGAAAAATCGTATTCATTATGTAGGTGTACCTATCTTGATTGTTATTTTTCTTAGATTTTAGAGAGATGGAAAGGCGATGTCTTGTTTCCTTCAAATGTTGTCGGGTGAGGCTCTCCTTTAAGTATGTCGTGCTTCGAGATTCAAGCAACAACTTTATCTTCAGGCTTGAGAGTAAACGGGCGAAGTACAGTGATTTCTCAGAGCTTCAAAGTTCTGATCTTCTTTGATAATGGAGGTGGGTTCTCCTCTCTCTATCTCTCTCTCTCCAACGATTTCACCTTTAGTATTTTTTTGTAGTGGTTTGGAAATATGACTCTAAGCTAGAAATGTCTAGGGTCTTGTTGCTTGAGGTGGGGTCCACAATTGAGGGTGGATTTCTCTTAAAGGATTTCAAAAGTTAATCAATTCTTTCTCCAAAAAGTGGGGTACATTGGCTCCTTAATTGTTAAATATTATTTTCATGAGAGTGATATGGGTTGTAAGATTTGTAGGTCCTGTCAACAATCTTATGAAAGCTAGGAAAGGTAGTTGTTGATTTATTTATAAGTGTTTTCAAATTGGGTTGACTTCCTACTACTGATAATTGTGTAGACATGTTGTCCAAGGAAGGCACATGCCCAAACAAGAAAAGTATTATTTTATGCAAGAAATCATCTCTATGTTTCTAATTTTTTTATTTATAAAGGTTTCTTAATTTCCTAATTTATTTGGAAACTCCATTCTCTTTATTCCTTATATTTTAGTTTCCTATGATAATTAACTTTACATTTTTTACTTGTTTCCTCTCTATTTTTCTTTTAAAATATTTCCTTGTTAACTCACACTAATAGGTGTCAACTTTGAAGTCTAGTGGGCCCTCCCAAAATCTTAAAAATATGGGGACGTGCTGCCCATGGGAGGTATGTGACCAGCCAAGGCATTAAAGAAATATATATATATATATATATATATATATATATATATATATATATATATATATTTATAATTTTTGTTATAAAGTTCATTGACTTTCCAAAGTGGATCACCACTATAATATTCCATCCGAACCTCACCAAGTGTGGACATGTGGGTGTGTGGCCCATGGTGACACATGTCCAACTCCAAAATTAATAACCTTATAATATGTATAATATTGTTATCATCATATTCATAGAATTTACAAATATGCCATTAGTATATAATATATAAGACTATGTACTGAAATAATTGTATACGGTAGAGTGTACCATGTCATATTTATAGCTTAGGTCCATAGGATATTATCCTAATTATCTAATTAATGTCCGATCAAGCATAGTTACTGTGTTACGGTCCGTTGTACAAATCACCTTCAATTATCCCAAATTGTAGGTAAGCCCCTAATATTCGATTTGTTTATACCGGTTGTTCAATCATTCACTGTAGGCTCCACCAATTATGAATTATTCAAAACGAAGTTATAATAAGTGAATTAGGGTCATTAGTGGGGCCCACGTCTTAGAGTTAATTATGCTTCTAATATATCAAGTTCGTAAGTGGTTATCCAGGGTGATCCGACGTTCATGTGTGCACCAATGTAGCCATGTAATTGATCGTTTCTATGTGTCAAGTGTTTGAGAATTCCTATGTGACATGGTATAAGAGTTCTCATCTAAGTTCTGAAATTTTTGTTAAGTGTCAATTACATGGTATAATAGAAAAATGAATTATCAACATTATCGAAATAACTAAGTTGCCCTCATAATAGGGGTGTCAACGGGTCGGTTCCGGTTCGGTTCCTAAGGTGACCAGAACAGGAACAAACGGTTCCGGTTCTTATCGGTTCGGGTACTTATCGGTTCCGGTTCTCAAAGTGATGGTACCAGAATCGAAACCGATTATGTAGTTTTTGTCGGTTCCAATTTCGGTTTCGGGTATAACGGGTCCAATCTTGGTAATATGAGAATTTTTACACTATATTTATATATTGGTTCCGGTTCTTATCGGTTTCGGTTCCATATTAGAGTACCGGAACCGTAACCATTAGTTTCCGGTTCGGTTCCGGTTCCGGTTCTTTTTAATCGGTTCCCAAAAATGTGGTACCGGAACCGGTGTTTTCGGTTCCGATTCCGGTTCGGTTCCGGTTAAATCGGGTAAAATTGACACCCCTACCTCATAATGGTGATTTACACTAATACCCTTGACCAAAGGTTCAGGGTATTACAATTATAGTCTACGAGGTAACAACTATTTTATGGTCACAGTTGTTGCCTTGTGAAATGTGGATCTCTTGAATCCAATGGTCAATGGATTCAACCGCACATATTTTTGTCAGGATATCTATACTATTATAACTCAACAACTGGTAATGCCACGCATGTGACACAATTAAAGGCCTCTCTATTTTCGAAGGTAAAAACCTCATAAATGCCTCTGTTTTTAGGACAAAACTTGGGTTGGAGTACGACCTGCCACGTGGCATACTCTTAGGTATCACTAATCGCTTGGGTGTTTGTCCTATCCCTAGGTGGACCTATATAAGCATGTTTAGTGATCTCAAACCTTTGGATCTGAATACCCATATAATGCTGGAATCTATGGTTAAAACCCATGAAAACGACTCCAATCAAATTCTTAAAAATTATTAATAGGCTGATTTTTTGCATGTAGGTCCATCTAGAGATGGGCCAAATATCGATACTGTGAGTGATCTCTACGAGGGTGCTATGTTTAAGGTGCACGTGCATCGTACTATTATAAAGCAACAACCGGTAGTGCCACACATGTGACACAATTAAAGGCCTCTCTACTTTCAAAGGTAAAACCCTCATTAAATGCCTTTGTTCTAATGACAAAACCTGGGTTGGAGTACACCCTACACAGTTCAGGATATCTAGCACGCCGACATCCCCCATCAATGATGATGAGGGACAATAGTATAAGCCATGTGGCACACTCTTAGGTACCACTGACCGCATGGATGTTTGTCCCATCCCTAGGTGGACCTATTTAAGCCTGTTTAGTGATTTCAAACCTTTGGATCTGAATACCCATATAATGCTCAGAATCTATGGTTAAAAATCAAACCGTGAAATTAATAGGCTGATTTTTTTGCATGTAAGTCCATCTAGGGATGGGCCAAATATCGATACGTTGAATTATGTCTACGAGGGTGCTATGTGTAATGTGCTGCCACATGTAAGGTGCACGTGGCGTTCCCCTAGTCATGGGTTATATAGCATTTTCCAATGCTATTTTCCAAACCCTTTTTGCTTTTGCCCACTCCAATGTTTTTAATTTTTTTTGACGAAAATACCCTTCTAATTTGATAGTAACAACGTATAATGTAGGTATTTTAAACAAAAACGACATTTTTCAACCAAGAATATATTTTGTGCAATCAACATTAAAACCATGATTTAAAAAAAAAATTAAATAACGGACATTAACACCTGTGATATAACACTCCAAGACATTTATGTTATTAGCAAAAAAAGGCCAAAGAGGGGAAAAAACAGATCGACTAGGGGTGTTTGGATCGCCATTTTTAGACTTGGAAGTCTTTTTTTCCACAAAAAGACTTTTCCTAAAATAATAGATTGTTTGGTTGACCATGTTTTAAAAAGTATTTATTCCATAAAAATACATATTTTTAAGCTAAAAGGGCATTTTATAAAAATAGCTGAAAGCTGTTTTCAAGCAATTTTTTCTTATAAATTTTACCAGCTCAATGAACATAATAAACAAAGAAACCCTACGTCTACCCCCTCCCCGTCTATTACTCTTTTCAATTATAGTGGCAAGGCCCACTAAAAGAAGATAAAGACATTTTGCATTAATGATGATCCAAACGACCTTTTTAAGAAAAATACATTTTCAAAAATATATTTTTTAAAGTAATTTTTTCAAATAAATAGTTTTTAAAAAAATGGCTATGGAAACATCCCCTAATGTTACAATGCTCAAATTTCACAGATAAAAATCAATCTATAGAAACGAAATCAATCTAACACTTAGACATCTCTAAGAATATGCCACATGGCTCATCTAGTGGTCGGTCAGCGAAGTTTCTGCTCATTAAAAAGGGGAGTGAAGAAAGCATTTCTTATAAAAATCCATCAAAAAGATTTTGAACTTCCAAAAACATAATCATAGAAGAAGAAAAGATAAAGTTACTAACCTCATAGATACCTCAGATCAATCAACGTCGCCGTCGATGCTTTGAAGTGAAAGATGGAATGTGTTTGATCTTGTCCCAATCAGCTCCTTCATCTTGTCGAAGCCTAATCTTAAATTCCTCAGGCATGTCATAAATGTACAATTCTACAAGGTTACTCATGCTCTTCAACCCATCCGGAAGCATCTCTAGTTGATTGCAATCGGAGATTTGTAGACATCTAAGGCTGGGCATTGCTCCTTCTTCCACTCTCCATTGCACTACATTGCTTAAATGTGAAAGATGTAAGAATTCGAGTCGAGGAAACCCTCCAGTAGAGCAAACCATCTCCCTTCCCTCGCAGGAATTACTCAAATGAAGAAATCGAAGGTTGGGCAGCTTCTCCAGCACCGACATCGGATCTTGCTTTAAGTCATAGAATTCCGGGGATGAATTGGTACGTAGTTGTGGGAATTGACGATAGTAGAATTTTCCTTGAAGAAATAGCCTACGAAGGTGCACGCAGTGTGAAAGAATCATCATTCGTTCCATTTCAAAACAAGTCCACTTCAAGGATTGCAAGGACTCCAAAACGACAATACAACGAAACAATGCCTCCTCATCGTCTGTTGGCACACCACCTTCTATTTCCAATTTCCTTAGAGCGGTCAACTTGGCTAGGAAATCCAGCCTCAAATCCTGCCCATTTATCCTACATAGTGTTTGGAGATTCACTAAACAGACATCATCAGCTCGCTTCGGAGGCTCAATTCTTATGTCTCCACCACCAATGTATAAATGTCTTAACTGTTTCCTCTCCCAAATGATATTAGGTACTTTGAGGGTTTGGTAGGTTGTGGGGGTTGACAATGTTTGCCTTAAGGGTTTGGAGTTTGTGGAGGTTGGACAAGATATTTAATGATAAACACTTATTGTCGTTGCACATATTCAATTTCAAGTATTCTAAATGGATCAATTTTTCTAGTTCATTCACATGTACATGGTCTGGAACCACCACTCCTTCAAGATTCAAAACGCTAACCAATTTGAGGCCCTTACAGATGTATTCCCATTGTGCTCTATCCAACTCTTCTTCGCTAAAGCAAAGCAAGGTACGAAGGTGTGGGGTAGAGTGATGGAAAGAAATGTACCGTTTGATACTATGATGAACAAGTCTGCGTGCTTTAGTTGGGAATTCAAAATCTACAGTACCATGGATGTCCAAAAAGGTAGCTTCTTTGCCCTTCAAAATACATAAATTTCTCAGACCATCATGGATACTACAGATCTTTGCCCTCCCACTGGTTGATGTTCTTTTCACCAGTTGAACCATGCTTCGACAAATCGGCTCCTCAAGGCAATCATGTGCAGCTTCCTCTAGTGTTTCTTCTCCCCGAACTTGGATAAAACCCTCCGCCACCCATAGATGGATCAGTTGCTTTACACTAATTTCAAAGTCTTCAGGAAAAAGACCAAGATAGAGAAAGCATGATTTTAGACAATGAGGCAAATCGTTATAGCTTAAAGCTAATAATTCCGAACACTGGTTTTTGGCACGATTGAGCTCCCAATTCATGGTATGAAGAACCTTCAACCACGCATTCTCAGATTTCTCTTTTGTGGTCAAGAGGCCTCCTATTACCACAATGGCAAGAGGTAGGCCATTACATCTTGCGACAATTTGCTTTCCCACTGCTTCTAGCTCTTGAGGGCAGCTTGTTAAGAACACCTTCTTGAGTAGTAGTTCCCAACTCTCATTGTCGGTTAGTACCCTTAGCATAAAGGGAGGGATCATTGGGTCAGAGTACAAAGCTACATCCCTGATGCGGGTAGTAAGCAGTACTCTACTTCCATTCAGTTCATCAGGAAGACATGCTTTTAAATCATCCCAAGCTTTGGTATACCATATGTCATCTATGACTATGAGATACTTCTTCTCCTTTAAGAAATAATAAAGTGTATCCTCCAAATCTTTTTTGTTCATCCTCTCTAGCTTATTTTTCGAGAGCCCCATAGCTTGTTTAGCTATGTCTTGCAAGAGGTCTATTATTTTATACTGCTGAGACACACATGTCCAAGCATGACACTCAAAATGCTCTTTAACGTCATATCTATTATAAACCCCCCCCCCCCCCCCCCCCATCATCCCCACTATTGAAACAACACAACAGCGTGGATGTGGATCGAGTAATCTCATTACCAATGCTTCGGTCTCTTCCTCGAGACCAATAACATGAGACGAGGGGATGTCCGCCTTCGCTCTTGAAATATTTCATTCCCGTAACTTGTGACCCCTTCTTGTTCTTTAATTCCATATTTTGACGTACTTTCGGAGATCTCACGGATGCTATTCTTGATCCGTTTGATCTCAATGCTAACTTTCTGGAGAAAAATCAACTTACTGAAGATGAAAAAATACCTATTTATGCAACCCATGAATCCCATCCTCCTCCTCTCATGATCTCTGCATATTGTTGTGGCGACAAAGGTGTCGACAACGTCCTCCGCTTCGTGAGCAACGTCTCTTATTTCTTTCACCCAGTTCCTCACTCTTTCATCTCCCGTTTGTTTTGTGTCTGCATCCTTTAGGAAGCATATCATTCGCCTCAGCTCCTTTTCGATCGATTTGACTTCATCATCCACTTCATATAGTAAAGCAGCTTCTTCCTTTAGCACGTCGGCAAGTTTTTCAACAACGAAGGTAATAGTTGCCTCAGCCATCTCTGGTCTCTGAATTGAAGCAAATCAAATGAAATTCGAGTGCAAGTTACATAGTAGCAGGCTTTCATTCCCCTCTCTCTCTCTATATAGTGGTGCAAAACAGTATTAGATACTTCCGGTACTATCATACTAAAATGATACACCTCAATAAGATGCACGGTGCGTCGGTGGTTCATGTTTTCATCTTACTTAATTAGTCAACTCAACCTATATTAATGGCAGTACTTGTTGAGGGTTCAAGGGACCCACCTAAACTGAATATTGCCATTATTATAGGTTGAGTTGACCTGGGGCTTGGCAAAAGAAACAGCTCAGCATTCATAATTCAAATTTTCACATTAAAAAGCATTTCTTTTTGGAAGTTGAGGCCAGTAAAGCAAGTGGTGTCAAAGTATAATATATATGAAAGGGTCAGGCTCAGCGGACACATAGTTTCACACACAATTTTGGTGTACACACACGGAAGATGAATCAACGGATGATGATCGATCTCCTCACCATATGGATCACCCCTTACAAAAAATCAGCCCATTCTGAAATTTCTAACACCATCAAATGTGGATTTCAAGTTAACGGTATAAATTAGACGGTCCATAATTCTTCAACTTGTAAACCATGCTATGAATATTAGAATGATTTGAATTTTTGTGAGGATGATCTCCTCACCATAGAGACCATCCTCACCAGAAATCATCCCATTTTCAAAACTTCTAATTTATATATGGGTCGGGCTTGGGGGACCCCCATTTTTGACACCCATGTTGGCGTACCCACATAGAAGATGAATCAATGGCTGATTTTTGGTGAGGATGATCTCCTCACCATATAGATCACCCCAACAATTAATCAGCTCATTCTGAAATTTCTAACCCCATCAAATGTGGTTTTCAAGTTGCACAGTAAAAATTGGCGGTCCATAATTCCTCAACTTCTAAACCAGTCTACGAATATCGGAATGATTTGAATTTTTGTGAGGATGATCTCCTCACCATAGAGATCGCGCATCCTCAGCAAAACTCAGCCAGTGATTCATCTTCTACGTGGGTACTCCAAAATGGGTGTCAAAAATAGGGGTCCCCCGAGTCCGACCCTTTATATATTGGCCCCCGACCAGTTTTTTTTTTGTGAAAATGTGTCCGCTGAGCCTGACCCTAAAAACATGGGATCAAGTTGCGGCCTGCAAAACATGTGAAGTTACTATTGTTTTTGTGGTTGACAAATTGCTGCATTACATGTCCAAAGAGTTCCTCGAGATTGGTAAATATAGTAATCAATTCTTGTATGGATCTGGAGGTATTACTTATTAAATAGACCTCCGCCCTAATGCAATGTAAGGATTAGCATGGGATCAAAACCCATTTTTTAACCCCACCGATTCTCTTAGGCTCTACATGGTACGCTGTAAACGGATGCAAATGCATTCCTTTACAGTACCCCACAAATTTTGGTGCTTGGTTACCCATTGCAAAGGGGGGCCACCGTAAATGAATGAAGTGGCTCTACATTTCTAAGGTAAAAGATATGCATTATAATGCATAAAAAAAATCTTGTTGAATCACAATGCAGAACTTGCCCGCGCGAACAGAACTCGATCAACTGAACTCGATCTTCTCAACTTTTTCCTCAACTGAACTCAATCTTCTCTTCTTTTTCCTCTCTCTGTCATCTTACATCTCTCTCTCTCTCTCTCTCTCTCTCTCTCTCTCTCTCTCTCTCTCTCCACTATAATGTTTTCTCCACTGTAACGTCATTGTTCCCGAATCCCAACGAAGAAGAAGAATCAAGGCTACGAGGAATCAATCGAGCTAAGAGAATTCTCTTTGTAGATGCGTTTTTTGAAACTCATATCTTTCTGAGTCTATCGGAAGAAGAAGAACCTCGAAAAATGTTAGCTTCGATTTTCCCCTCTTTTCAAGCTCAAATCTTCTTCTTTTATTGTCTCTTCTATTTTTTCTCTGCGAATTTCCAACTTTTGTTTGAACCCTCCCTCCACAAAAAAAACACCTCGAACTCAAATCCTTTTGCGATCTGTCTAATTCTAAGTTCATTTATCGTACTGGCACAGCACAGCACCGAAATCGTCACTCAAGTCAAGAAGAAAAACAAATGAGTGTTTTTGGAGTCTTAGTCAGGGCGCTCTATATTTGTAGTGAGGGTTTAGGGTTAGGTCACGATGTAACAAGCTGTAGCTTAATCCAAAAGTGTGAGTTAGCCCAACCCTTGGTAGACTTTCATACAAAAAAATTAGCTTGTTTGATAACTTTTAGCTGTTGGTTTTAGTACTCAAAACAAAGGTTGAATTCAACTGCCAGAATCATGTCTTAAAAAGTACTAAAATCATGGTGATTTTTGGTGTGTATGTCCACCAAGGGGTGGGCTAAACATCCATGCGGTCAGTGAGCCCAGATGCCAGCGTTGAGTAATAGAAATGGGAGTAAATCTTACCTGACCACCCACAATATAAGCGGCATGGCAATTTTTTAGAGCACACTGACTGTATAGATGTTTGGCCAATCCCTAGGTGGACCTTTCAACCCAAAATCAACATGATCAGTGATTTCTAAGCGTTAGTTGAAGTCATTTTCATGGGTTGATTTTAACCGTAGGAATTCGAGCATTATTTATCGTTATTTGGGTACAAAGATTCAAAGGTTTGAAATCACTAATCAGGCTGATTTTTTGTTTATAGGTCCACTTAGGGATTGGCCAAATATCCATACGGTCAGCGTCCTCTAAGAGTGTACCACATGGCTTATATTATGGGTGGTCTGGACTTCCTTGGCCGTCGGTGGTCAGACAAGTTTTACTCCAGAAATGGTGCTAGCTTATGCTTTTGGATTAAGCTATAGCTTGTTACATCGCCACCCTTTTGCTTGGATTGGAATTTGAATCTTCTACAGCTAGCACTGGGACTTTTGAGGAACTCAAAATTGTGGGTCCCGCCATTTTTTCTAGGGCTTCCGATTTCTTGAAGATGAGATTCGTGTCTACCGCTCAGTGCCTGATTTGAGTGTGGAGAAATTAGGCCAAGTGTGCGTATGTATCGTTGTTGGGCTAATGAACTCATTGAGCGTTAATCATGATGCATTAGTTTACAGAGTTTTTCTCAATTGCTACCAAGCAACTGTAAACTAATGCACGGAAACTGGATGCATTTGCATTCATTTGCAAAATGCATTAATTTACAGCGTACTAAGCAGAGCCTTAGTAAATCTTATAACCTGACCTGACCACCCACAATATAAACACGTGGCAATCTATTAGAAGACAATGATTGTATAGATATGTTTGGCCAATCCCTAAGTAGACTGTTACGATCCTAAAGGTTAAGACTTAAAACTTTCTGCACCTCTTCCTCCCTAGGTGCTTTTGGTGTATTGGTTTGGGTCTTAACATAGACCTATAAACTCAAAATCAACCTGACCGGTGATTTCTAAGCATTTGTTGAAGTCATTTTCATGGGTTGATTTTAACAATAGGAATTTGAGCATTATTTACAATTATTTGGGTAGAAAGATCCAAAGGCTTGAAATCACTAATCAGGCTGATTTTTGGTTTGAATGTCCACTTGGGGATTGGCCAAACATCCGTTTGGTCAGCGTCGTCTAAGAGTGTAATACCACGTGGCTCATATTATGGGTGGTCAGGCAAGTTTTACTCTTCCTCTACCTGCACCCACCTCACTTCTCTTTGCTCTATCGAAAATCTCTGAAACTCCAAGTAAATTCCTTTTTTTTTAACTTCTCGGAGGGTGCCGGACTGTGTGAGGAGCTTGCTCTGCACACTGGACCTCCAAGTAAGTTCTCTATTTCTCAATCGGTTGGGTTCAGGCTGAGCATTTAAGGCCCGACTTCAGGTTGGGCTCGGGCTAAGTATTCTGAAGGTTGGGTTGGGCTGGGCTCAATTTGACCCCTAACCCAACCCAGCCTACTCGAGTTACAGCCATAGGCTTGACGCCAATTATCAACTAAATTACCATCCTCCTTGTAATTAGTTGCAAAATGGTTCTCTTTTGGGGCATTTTGATGAGAAATGGGCAAATTCTTTGAGTAAAACACTAAAATTAGAGAGATCATTTTGTTTACCCTTTTGGGTTTGGGTCTTTCACCTGACCCAAACCAATTTTGAGGTGGATCTTTCAATTAGAATCCACTTCCAAATTTGGATTGGATACGTATCAGGTATATGATTTCAATCGATGATGGGATTATGGGTTGAACAGTTGGATGGATCTTGGACAGAATGAATCAGAGTCAGACCCATATCTGAGATTTCATATAAATCAAATATGGGGTTCATATCTACCTGTATGTGACCCATTTGTCGGGAAGAAAGAACAATGAACAAACAAAAGACAAAGATGCAAACAACCACAACACATAGATTTACGTGGTTCCCTCTAGATTGAGGTACGTCCATAGATCACACCGATTCCACTATGCTCTAGGGCAAAAGAAACACTCATAGTACAAAAATTGGGATACTCGTCTCTCATCGAAATTAGGGTTTCCATATCTCTATGTGAAAATGATGAAAATGCCCTCAAGAAAAAGTCCTCCCCCAACATCATCAGTCTCCACATAACATAACACCATTTTCATGCTCTATCACATACTTTCATATATAACTGTGTTGCAGTAGAAGTGATAACTGTCCAGTCACATGCTAGACTCATATTTCTTACTATTTCTAAAATGAAAAAGATCATAAAACCACATCACAATATCTATGTAGTAACTGCTGTAATTTTCTGTTTATAAGTTAAGAAATGAGAAAAGAACATTAATACATATTATAGATATCCCATCTGTACTTTGAGCTGTGATTTCAAAGGCTTAGATTGGTGGATCCCCTAAAATTTCCCTCACTAGCTAAACCGCAGAGAATGCCTGAGATTTTTCATGAAATCACATCATGAAAAATGCTCGAATTGAAGGTTAGAAGTCACCAATCAGTTGGCTATTTTTGCTGTATAGTTCCACCAAGAGGTGAACCATTCATGAGTCAATGAGTCTGAAAGAATTGCAACCTGACATTCTCTCAAGCCTTGGAGATCTATTTTGATCCCCATTAAGAATAATGATGGATCACATGGAAGGATAAGAAGAGAAATCCCATACATAAATGGTACACACGACAATCCTTTTCCCTAACAAAAATATATAGGGAAATGCTTTTTACATACCCCTTTTTGCTTCCAGCCCATCAACTCTTGCTCTATATGATACCTTCTCTTTATATAACTCTTCATAAAAATCACTCACCCCTTTTCTAATCTCCTCTTCTTCTACCAATTCTCAGTCTCCTATTACGATTTTCTCTACATAATTGACTCTCCGTCTTGCATTCGTCATCTCATGGAAAAAACTTGTATTATTATCCCTCTTTAAGCCACTTTACCCTAGATTTTTACCTCTAGCTAATCTCCTACCATCGCATGCCAGTATTCAACTCCTTTCTCAAACTGTTCTTTTTGCATATCTATCTTCCACACATAACTCATCTTCCTCCTCCATCGTATCCAATGCTCTTACACTTTGTAGGATGGAGTCCTTTCGCCTCTCGATCTTACCAAATTCAGCTTCATTCCACACTTTAATTCTGATTTTTAGATCCTTTAACTTCTCATTAAAGACCACTACTAGTCTCCCAAAGCCCACCATTTCATCCCACCACTCTTTAATTTTTTCACAAAAACCTAGAACCTTCAACCACATATTTTCAAATCTAAACGACCGTGGTCTACTAGATCCTCGCCCCATCTGTATCAAAATCGACGAATGATCAGAAGTTGGTCCGGGCAGAATAACTTGTTTCACATCAAGGAACACGTCTTCCCACGTGTCAAATCAAGAACCTATCAAGTTGGCACATCACCGGTACTCGATCTTGATTATTAGACCATGTGTATTTCCCCCCAAAAAATGGTACACTACACCAAAATTACAAAAAAAGGACGCACTAGATGTCTCCTTTTTGTAAAAAAAAGACACACCTAGTGTGTCACAAAGCGTGTCTTTTATAGAGGTGTCTTTTTTTTTTGTAGACGCACTTGGTATATCTTATTTTATGTCAAACAATAAGACACATCTAGTATGTCCATTAATAGTGACACAATAGGTGAGTCTTTTTGAAATTTAAATGTTTTTTTTTAATTTTTTGGGCTGCCCACTACCCAAAAACCTGACAAATGAATCTGAATTTTTTTCAAAATTTTTTTTTTTGGCTGCCCCGTCTACCAAAAAACCTGATAAATGAATTTGAAATTTAATGAGTTTTCAATTTGTATGATCTTTAAGAGACACCAAAGATACAAAAATTCTCATATCAATATCAATGAATCTTTACCACTAAACAACAATCAAAAGCAAACTTTTTAAGTTAAATACTTAAACACTGTTGATGACTATCAATACTTATTGATGGGAGTGGTGAGAGGGAGCAACAACCCACCCACCCTAATGGCGTTATAGCTGACGAGGGTGGGAACTCACATGCATTCCAACATGCTTAAAACTTATCCACGCTCACTCCATCTCGAAGGACGTCCGTCATAAGCTTCTCTTCTCCTAGTTTTCTTTATCCCAACTGTTCAATGGATCTTCGATCCTTCGGTGGAGATGAGGTCACTTTCACCCAAATAATCACCTTCATCTTCATCCCCTCGACATCAACTAACTTTCCTTTCTCCAGATGACCAGTCACAGTTGTGGAGAAACACAAGACCAAAGAGTCCTTGTACCCAACTTCACATACAGAAGGTATGTACGAAGTTAGCTTTCCGTCTCTTTGTTAAACTCGTAGTTGGTTGCATCTCGAGGGAAGATAGCTACTGCCATGTCGTATTCCTGTAACAAAGATAGGTCATGTGAACAACATTAAATCAATAAGGACATTAGATGATAAGAAAATAACAAACCTTTAAGGTGAGTTAAAGATCACACCGTGGAGGATTAACCCCAAAAATTAATATTAGCGTCATTAGGTAAAATTTATTAATGAGAACGGAAAGTCCAAAGAATCTTTCTAATGGATTTATATGTTTGAGGTTTTAATCACGAAGAGGCTAACTTCAGATATAACCTTCAATAATAACCAATCTAGTCCCAAGCATATAAATCGACTAACTTAGAGAGCTAGCTTAACACATCACACAGTTAATGTGAGAAGATAATAGTTACGTACATTTTGGTTGTTCCTTGGATCAGCATGTCCATCTTGAGCTAAGAAATCCAAAATCAAGTTTCCTAGAAAGGCTCCTACATCATATCCCATTGGTCCATAAACTGCAAATTCAGGGTCTATAACCTGAGTGGAATCACGAGTTACCATGACAGAACTAGTATGGAGATCTCCATGTATTAGAGCTTGTGCTCTCTCGCAGAACCTACAGAATAGGCAACAATTAGTATCTAATAGGATTTCAATATCCAATATATTATAAAACAAACTCATAACTAATAGAGTGTGGAGTTGCCACAAACTATAGAAAGAAAATGCAGAAAATAAAAATAATACATGGCTTTCAATTTGGCAACTTCAAGCTTCAAACTATTATCCACCCAAACAGCCTCAGCATCACAATCAAGAAAAGGAGAAGTCCGTTGATTATATTGAGATACTTTTTAAGGGTCCGAAAAACAACCTTCTCAGTGAGCCTACATAACTCCACATTCCCACAAAATTCAGCAATTGCACCAAGCATCAAGAACGTGTTAATGTTAGATTTATAAAAAAACTCAAATCAATGTGCATTAAAGTTCAATAGTTTGCATTCTACCCCACAAGCCCTAACTCAAATATTCCTGGTAAAGTTGTTCAATACAACAATAGTTACCTCTTGTCTCTCAATGAACCATTGTTGCTTGAGATCGTATAGTTGAAAAGAAACTACAAGTAAAAAATGTATAAGTTTAAATTCACCAACACATCAATATATAAGCATGTGAGATGGGTCACAAATTAAGCTGAAATACAAGTAACCTAACAAAGTTCCGCAAACCCATAACCATATTTTGCTCATGAACTTCAAATGCCCATTTATCATACCTATCAGAAAATGCCTATTTATCTTAGACAGAAAAATGTCTATTCATCTTAGTGCCTTCACGACCCAAATAACGGCCATCCATTTTGGTAAACTGGTTGGGATTTTCAATATCACATATTTTGGCAAATAATGTTCTGATTGTCAAAACACCCGTAAGGTAACTCCTTTAAAAACCTATTTTTTCTCAAATCAGGTCTGCCCTGTTTCCAAAAGTTAGATAATTTATTGGATTATGTCAAATTGGATGAATCCAAATCAGGCATCCAAACAGGCTCTTTCTCTACTTTACATGGCATCTACTAGTCACCACACACAAGCATGGTTGATATATATGTTCATGAAATTATGAATATTATGTTCATTACTTTGCTCAATGTGCATACCCTATTTTTATGCATATACCCATGCTCATGCTCTACATCATAGATTGTCTTCATGACGAGAACGATGCAACAACAGGAACTAAAGTAACAGAACTTTTCAATCGGTAGTGGATCCATGTAGGTGACCTTTTTGAGAAAATATTAGCTAAGATTGGATGATTTTAACTATCCGATTATGAGTCTAGAGAGGAAAAAAGAAGCATTTTCTCTAGACTCATACTCTTATATTTATAGCTGTGCAAAAAAAAAAAGACAATTGGTTGGATAATTAGGATCATCCACTAGGGTTGAATTTCAGTCCAGGATAACTTCGAAATGGAGTTTGCAATTTAGACACTTTTTCTTGGCAAAGAAAAAAGGACGCTTTAAGACTCTGTATGGTTGCCCTGAATAAGTTTTCTAGAGATGATTTTTGCATGTAAATATCATAAAAAAATTTGTGTCAACACTTTCTGACATACGCATCTTTTTTCTATAAAAATTTTGTCGATCACCATACAAAGCTTAGATGTCGCAGAACTTTTTCTGTATCAACACTTCCTGAAATACAAATCATTTTTTCGTAAAACTTTTTGTTGATCACTATATAGAGCCTATATTGATAAGAACATTACCTCTTGAATGGGGAAGAGCCAACCGGTATGTCTCCTTAAGCTAATTAAATGCTATAAGAAGTGTTGAGAATTAATTAGAAGAAATTCAAAAAAGAAATCCAGCCCTCTCTCTTCTTTTTGCTACTTGGGCAATGTATAGCAGAAAATGACGACCTGAGAAACTCACCGAAATAGGAAGCTCTATGGGTAGTTCTGAACTGCTATAGGTGCTGTTTCTAGAGAAAACAGAAATAGACCCGCCAAACTGTCTAGTGGGGCAAGCCAACTGCCTTGGAAGCCATTGCAATCTCCTCCGACAGCTCCTCCTTTGACGTCTTCACTTGGAAAATCAAGTAAATCATCTATGTGGTCGAAGAAATCCCCACAGATATCCATGTCTATTTCATCTATAAAGATGGGCCCCATCAAGGTTCCTGAAGAAGATTAAATGAAGTACTAGAAAGATTATAAAGGGTTCCCTCTTCGTTTCAATAACTTAATAATAGATAACTAATGATAAAACTCATGGTGTGTATCCACTTCAGTTGCAAAAGGGTTGCAACACTATTGAGTACTTGAGAAATCCAACAAATAAACTCCAATATGTAAACTGGATCTTGCGACCAACAAAAGCCTAATAGTCAGCTTTCTCATGATCAACTGATCAACTAGGACATTAGAGAGGAGTACATCAGACATGGAGCAAAGGAGTACCGCTGCAATCACCATGAAACTGGAGGATTGCGTCGAAGGATTCTAACAGTTTCTCGTAAGATCTCCGATGCATTCATTGTATAGAAATCATAAAGGGATCTGTAAAGCCATTATAATAAATCATAAATCCAAATCATTCCATTAAAACCTAACGATCTCATAGCCAATCTATTGATCGAAACCTAAACCAGAAAAACTAGAAGGAACGTCAAGAGATTCAAACATTCACCAAACCCTACGGATCTGCAACTTCTCTATTAAGAAAGTCAGAGCTCAAGCTAAAGAAATCGAAGAGGAGCAACTCAATTTCAAAACAATTATCTTCAATTTGTTAATCAAAACCTAACAGAAACCATATCTTACAGGAACCTATGGAGCTTCGATTATTCAAAAACAAAAACCATAAAAATCTAAAGCTTTAGCAGAGAAAAAGCTATACTACTGGAAAATCAAAAAATGATTCGATCAGTCGTTATTGAATGAAAGTACCTCTTTGTGTTTGGATCTCTCCATTGTTGAAATAAAATTGCATCTGAGCTTCGATTATTCGTTATTGGTTTCAGCTCCAACTAGAAGCGGCAGTCGAGTGTCTCTGCTATCGAATCAGAACGGATTCCCTCTCCGAACATGAATCCATCCCTGATATATCCGAACGAGTGAATATGAGATCGATCGATTAATCGAAAATGAATGAGGAGAAGAATAGAAACCAAAATCCTAACCCCAGATGAAGGAGAGGGTTGACGAATCGCCTCCCGAAGCTCGCGAATCGCCTCCTCAAGCAAGCGACTCCTCTAAAGAGAAAATGAATGAGGATTGAGAGTTGAGGGTATTTTATTTTGTTTTATTTAATAAGTTTCAAAATTACGAAAAACCCCATTTATTTGGTGTCGTTTTTTTTCAATTTTGGTGTAGTGGTAGATCAATCAGAGAATTTTCATCTACAAATCCACGAAAATCAATCATCTCAATGGAAGTTCTGATATGTGCCCTTTAAGTATATTTAAATGATATGTGAAGTCAGCTCAACCCTATGGACCTCGCGCGAGAAGACTTGAGTTTTTGGGTTTTAAAACACTGGTTTGTATAAAGACAATCCTTAGTTGGCATAATTTTATCAACTATCCTTAGAGTGGCAATTTATCAAAAAGTTAACATTTCCGCGTCCACCCCACCACCATCGTCACCGGAAAAAAATTGCATGTATTTTACTTATTTCTTCATGTATTTTTCTTCTATAGTTACGAACATAGTTAGAGGTGTAAATGAGCCGGGCCGTGAAAGTTTTTGGGTCTGAATTTGAATTGAATCGAATAGGGCCTCAGGTGGGCCCACTCAAAATTTACCAAAATCCAGGCCCATCTACACCCTAAACATATTTTTTGGTAGTTAAGCCTGTTTTTAAAGAGATCAGTAACTCGGTGAAGGCGGGTTTTGAACTCAGGTAATAATATACACCATTCAATGATTATTCACTTACAAGACCTATACGCTGAATACTAACTCGACTTGATCGTTCTCTGGGTTGTTTGCCATACATTTTCAGACTATTTAACATCCGATCACTATGCTTTTTGAGATGAAAACAGTGTAAGCATATCCATATCGAATGGAAGGTCCCATGCAATGGATGTCCAGCACACATATCGGACGGGCGAGGTAAACTCATCAAGGATTGATTAGATTTCTTTATGATAATAAACTAACGATGTCGTTATCCCACTCAGATCCAAGGGTAGACATTGCGTGGTAATGGGTGGTGGGAAAAATCTGTTGTGTCCATTGTAAGGATCGTCAGTAACCAACCCAAAGTCATGGGTGCCGGCATGACGAAACCCCAAAATCCACGGAATATTCAACGATACAGAAAAAAAAAAAAACCCTAATTTTAGAGTTTTTAAAGATGTTACGAATAAAACTCATTCTTGTTTCTTAAAATTTAAACTCCATCTCAGGCCCATCTGCGCCACAATGGCAGAGACAAGCTTTTGTTTAAGGGTGGACAAGGCAGCAAGTGATGGTTAACCAACAATGTCAATAACTAATGGTGACATTTTTAATTGATGAAATTACCCATTCATAATTAAGTCCGATCAACTTTTTTAATTATTTTCCAGCGCTCTATAGCTAATTTTTTTGAGTAAATCTTTGATGGTTTTGTGACTAATGAATGTGGGGACCACATGCAGATGAGTTAAGGGCTGATTTTTGGCGACGATATTTTTCTCAACGTAGATATCAACCTCACAAATTAAAAATCAGCCCATTCTAACATTTGTCGCCTTGAGAAAAGTGGATTGCAAGTTGAAAAATTGTGCACTGTCCATTTTCACCGCTAAATTTATGTTCATATTTGATACGATTAGAAGTTTTAGAAACCTCTGATTTTGGTGACGACGATTTCTATGGTGAGTAGATCATCCTCAAAAAATAATAGGGCTTTTAACTCATCTACATGTGTCATCTTATTAGTCAAAAAGCACTAGTAACTTTATCCCAGCCTTTATAAACACACGCACGTATTTTTGAGTAATAATTAATTTGAACTAAAAAAGTATTAAACCTGAAGTCCTCACTTATCCATATTTTGATGCTATCATCTTTTTTATTATGCTTTTTTGGAACCTAAATCATTTAAACTTTGCATTTTTCAGTGGGTAGTTTCACCGTAAAGGCACACACACCACAAGGTTTAGCCATGTAGACCAATGACCTTCAAGGCCGGGTTCCTCCGCATTTGAAAATATCACTTTTACGGGCCTTTGGTAAGGCACCATGGCGGGAAAATAAAATATTTGTGCGCGCTAATATTTGCCCGGGCGCGTTAGGCAGCCACTTGCCCCCAACGAATATTTAGCCGGGCCCACAAATTTGCTCCATGTTTGAAAATATCGCTTTTACTCTTAATTCTTCCTAGCTGATCTTCATTTATGGTCAAGCAAGTTGCCCTGCATTGTGAGAAAAATTTCAATGTAGTGTTCTTTCATTGGAGTCAGTGTGTCCCCCATTCAAGGGATGTCTTTCAATATCTAGATGGCAGCCCCTTATTGAGATACATCTACTACATGGAAAATTTTGGATTACATAGCACATCCTCAAGGGTGGGCCCAAGAATTTATGAAGATCACAACATGGGGTAATGATAATTAAAGGAATTCCAGATCAAATGAAGAAGGAAAATAAGGATTAAGATCATCCATTGATCTTTCTTGAATTCTCTTATCAGAGTTTTCTTTTTTGTGTCTCTTCATAATGTTTCATTCTCCCAACTTTCAATCTGATCTCTTCCCACTCCTTCTGATCACCCTCAGCATCCTCAGTGCCAATTCCCTAGATTTTCATACTCCGAATTGTCATACTTTCAGCTGTGGGAACGACTTCAACATCGCCTACCCTTTCTGGATCCTTAACGAAACAAGTCCTGAACACTGCGGATACCCAGACTTGGGCCTCTCCTGCTCCCCCAACCAATACAACAGTCCTGTAATCCTCCTCTCTACGCTTCTTACTATGTGAAACGTATCGATTATCTCCGTAACATCATCACCATTGTTGACGTAGACGTAGTAGAGCAAAGCTGTCCAAGAACACGTCGCAACGTCATGCTGGATTCGACACCAGTCCTAGACTTGGTGGATGATTGGAAACTCACATTTTTCTTCAATTGTTCTTTGTATCCTTCTTCAGTGTCCTCCCTTGAGTCTCTAGGCAACAATACGAGACGTTCTTACGTTTTCAGTGCTGAGGGCCCGATTCCGAAGTTGGATTGGTATGGGAATTGTGAGGAAAGCATGGTGGTACCGGTGATCGCTGGTAATGGTCTCTCTGTTACAGGTTTTGGACCGTCCTTGCAGGAGGGATTTCACTTGATTTGGAGTTCGAGTCACAACTGTAAGGTGTGCGAGAAAAATAATGGACGTTACTGGTACAATCAAACGTCTAGCGAGTCCGTTTGAAGCTCTCTCTCTCTCTCTCTCCGAAAAAAATATAAATGATGAACTAGGATGTTGTTTGGAGAGTTTTTATTCCTCCATTTAGTTGAACATGGAGAGCTTCAATTACTAGTATTGTTGACCAATAATTAGGAAGTCTTTTAAGTAGTGTCCAACAGTAATTTAAAAAGTTTGTCTTCCTACGTAAGTAGGTTTCATTTTTGTTCTAACTTAACGAGGTACTTGCCAACTTAGTAAGATGCCTATATTTGTCATGGAATCTTCTCAGAATATAAGTAACAAAAAAATAAAAAAATTAGGACATCATATTAATTGGATCCCAAAAGGGTCCCAAGAGGTTGGTCAAGGGACCATATATCACTTGTTTGGCTCACGTACGTGGCTGTTAAATATGGTGACACGTGTACAGCTAAGATTAGCCAATTTGTTTTTGGTGTCCCGAATAATGATAGAATTCAAGACACTGAATCCACTTACAATAGTTTAGTGCTCATTTTCTTTCTTTCGAGATACACTGGATTGGTCCCAATGCTTTATCCTCTGAAGGTCAGTATATTTGGAGGTTGCTTTCATTTGGAGTGTGTTGGGGCCTTCGGAAGGAAAGGAATTGTAGAACATTTAAAGATAAGGAGGAAGTTGTGCCCACTATTATTCTTAATATTAAAGCTCACAAATTCTATTGTCTAAGACTTTCAAATAGTGTAATGGGGTTTTCTTCAAGGATGTTGTATTTAGGTAAGAGTCTATTTTGTATGGGTTAGATTATGTACTTACCTTTTCCGTTTGTGCTCTTAGGAAGGTGTCCTCGACCTCTTATAGTTTCTTTTTTGCTTAGTACGTAGTTCTTCTCTTTTCGCTTTTGGGATTTTGTCCCCTTAATTTGTAAGGGACCATAGAGATGCATAGGGTAGATTGGAAACAGCTAATCCACATAGAGTGAGTTTTTGGCCAGCGAGCTCTTCGATCTAAGGGAAGGCTCAAAATGAATAGTAGATATTGCCCTTCTATATACGAGCCATGGTGGTGTCTTCAACGGGAAGCTCGTGGATGGAAGTTTGGTTGCCATTAAATTAATGAGGGACACCAAAGGTAATGGAGAAGAATTCATTAACGAAGTAGCTACCATCGGCACGACAAACCATCTTAATATAGTTAGCCTTTTGCGTTCTTGCTCTGAGGGCTCAAAGCGAGCTCTTGTCTATGAGTTCATGCCCAATGGATCCCTCGAAAAGTTCATCTTTGCAGAACGATGTAGTGTAACACATCCTCTAGGATAGTAAAAGCTTTACCAGATTGCACTTGGTATTGCACGAGGGCTCGAGTACTGCACCGGCCGTGGTTGTAGCACTCGTATTTTGCATTTCGATGTAAAACCTCATAACATTCTCTCAGACGATGACTTTTATCCAAAGATTTCTGACTTCGGGTTGGCTAAACCCTGCCCGACAAGAGAGAGCATTGTATCAAGGCTTGGAACTCGAGGGACTGTGGGCTATATTGCACCTGAAGTATACTGTAGAAACATTGGAGGAGTCTCTTACAAGTCAGATATGTTTATAGCTACGGGATGATGGTGTTAGAAATAGTTGGAGGAAGAAAGAACATTGATGCTAGAGTGGAGAACACAAGCGAAATATATTTTCCACATTGGATTTATAGTCAATTGTATCGAACAATAAGGTGATATGAGATTGGGAGTATTTGAACAAGTTTTCCAGGAAGAAATAGCAATGAAGATGATATTGGTGGGTTAACGTTTGTGGTGCATACAGACAGATCCTGGTGTTCGCCCTTCGATGACTAGGGTGGTGGAGATGCTGGAAGAAAGCTTTGAAAGTGTGCAAATGCCACCTAAGCCTTTCCTTGATCACCCTTAAGGATCAGAAGGTTGATATTTTATACCAACTTAGGATCACAATTTTTTTACTCAATTGTTTACTCACTTCATGAAGATCAAGGACACATGCATATTTCTTATAACCGGTTGCATTTCCTTCTTCAAAGAGACATGCGATTACTGTATGTCCATTTAGGGTTGGGCCAAACATTTATACTGTCAATGTCCTCTGCGAGTGTACCACGTGGCTCGTATTATGGATGGCCAGCAAAGTTCAAGTCCCCCACCCAAAATGTCAGGTGGAGTACGCTTTAGGGCCCACTGACCTTTTGGATGTTTTGTTCACTTTTTTTATGGATCTACACGTAAAAAATCAGTTTGATAGTGATTTCTGGCCGTTGAATATATCATTTCAATAGCATATAAATTTTAGCCGATAAGCTGATATTTTGTATGTAGGTCCATAAAGAGGTAGACCCAACATCCATAAAGTTAATGGGCCCTAAATTGAGCTCGACATGGCATTTTTTTGGAGGGGGAGACTTCAAGGGGAGACTGCTAATATTTTCAGAAAAGTTTTACTCACATCATGGTACCACGTAATTACAATTTGACTTCGACCATTTCTCGAGTATGGTATGAAGAGCATTATGAACCACTAGGGGACGTCACATGAGGCACACTGTTAGAAATCACTGACCGTATAGATGTTTGACCCTTCCCTAGCTAGATGGATCCACATGCAATAAATCAGCTTGGTTAGTGATTTCTAAGTATTCGATTGGAGTCGTTTTCATGGGTTGATTTTAAGGGTAGTGTTTTTAGCATTATTTTGAGTACAAAGATCCAAAGCTTTAAGATCACTGAATGTCATGGGAAGTAATTCGGAGTTCATCTAGTGGTAATATTGAAGCTTTCTTGGTGAGAGAGCTTGTTAATGAACTCTCTTGATTGATTGATATTATTACTGAATGTCATGGGATGTGTTTTGCCTCTTGTTTTAATAATCAGTAATATTATATACCATTGATCGTTGTTTTTCAATGCAAGATCCTTTTTTTTCAGACAGTAAAATCCTACAAACAAATAACAATAACATGCGAATATGTTTTTATGTGAATTATCAAAAGAAAGAGGGGGTCAACGAAGTAAATGGTGCAAGATTCAAGATATTAGGAATGGGTCCCAACATTTTGAGAGCGAGGTTCAAATAAGGATCAACTCTCATGCCCACGGCACTCTACGACAAAGCGTTTGCCAAAATTAGGTATGAGTGGCTTAGATCCACCATCCATTTGGGGTGATAAGATCTCGGCCATCCCTTGTGAAGCCGATAAGAGGGGGATAAGTGACTTCTCTGTATGTGCCATGTGGCACTCTGAAACATGGCATCAAGCTGAATTGTCACTTCCAATGCGGTGATGTAAAATTAATTGGTTTTAGAAGGGAGGAAAGAAATAGAGGATCAACATGGTGGTACAATGATGAGAGATGGATACTCATCATCATCATTTACGCCTTATCCCAAATGTTTGAGATGGATACTACAAAATGATCTTATTGATATCATGAGACAGATAATAACTACATAAATACAGAATATGGCTGTAGACGGATACGCCTTTTTGCTTTCACCCAAGGTTTAAAAATTGCCACTATAACGGTATAACAGACTGGAGGCATTACCGTTTTTCCTTTATAATGGATCGTAATGCAGGGGCAATAACAGAGAAAAAAAAAGGGGAAATAACGGAAAAAACAGTGCTAAAATTCACAATTCAGAATTCAAAATTTGAATTTCAAATTTTCAATAAAATTTATAACAGAAAATATCGGGCGTTTTTTTAATAATTTATTTCAAAAAATAACAGTTGTTATTTTTGTTATAACATCTGTAATTTTAAAAAAATGGCCATTATTTTTTTTTGGCGTTAGAACGGTACATAATGTGGATGGGGGTCCAAATCCATTATAATGGCCGTTATTTTCATTATAATGGCCATATTTTAAACCATGCTTTCACCCACTCTAATATTTTTAATATTTTTTTTTTACGACAATACTCTTCTTATTTGAAAGAAACAAATGATAATTAAGGTATTTTAAACAAAATAACTAAAACATTTTTCAAGCAAGAATCTATATTTGTGCCATGATCATTAAAACCATGGCTTTTTAAAAGAAGAGCCATGCTACCACACGGATAACCAGACAAATATACATGTAGTTGAGGCCATTGGCCGTTGGATTCAAGAGATTCACGGTCCAAGAGGCAGCAATTCTTTTATCCCATCCAGTTGGTACATCGTGGACTGTTGATCTCTTGAATCCAATGGTCAATAGCCTCAACCGTGTACTTTTACGTCCCGTCATCCGGGATAGCATTTTCCTTTCCGAAAACTGTCAAAATAATATTACTTTGGATCAGGATTAGGGGACACAAAATTTGACACCAAAATATTGGCAGGGGCCAATATATAAATTAGAAGATTTGGAATGGGATGATTTTTGTGACGATGATCTCTATGGTGAGGAGATCACCCTCACAAAAATTCAAATCATTCTGATATTCGTAGCCTGGTTTACAAATTGAAGAACTATGGACCATTTATTTTTTCTTTATCGTTAACTTGAAACCCCACATTTGATGGGGTTAGAAATTTCAGAATGGACTGTTCTTTTGTAGGAGTGGTCTATATGGTGAGGAGATTATCCTCACCAAAAATTAGCCATTGATTCATCTTCCATGTGGGTACACCAACATTGGTGTGAAATTGTGTCAAAATTTGTGTCCCCTGACCACGATAACCTTAGGCCTGTTTTTCCCCTCTTTAACCTGTTTTGCAAATAACATAACGGTATTGCAATGTTACAATATCACGGGCGTGAACGTCTGTTATAACATTTTTTTTAAAAGAAAATGCTATCCCACGGATAACTGAACGAAAAAATATATGGTACATTGAGGTTATTGACCATTTGATTCAAGTGATCCACCGTCCAGGAGGCAGCAATGCATTGTTGCATCGTTGACTGTGGATCTCTTGAATCAAATGGTCAATGGCGTCAACCACATATATTTAACACACTCACAATGTTAGAACTGTCAGATCTAAACCTCCATTAAAACATAAAACCATTGGAATGGTTTAAGTAAAAAAAAAATGAGTGAAGAAAGCATTTCTTATACAAATCTATCAAAAGGATTTTATTTATTAATTTTTTTTTTTTTTAAAGAAGAAAAGATATATATTAATAATAAAAGCTGAGTACAACCAAAGGGAAACTCAAAAGAGCAAGACTCCAGACCAGGAGTGACGAATATATCACCTTCAGATAAGAAGCTTAGCAATTCCTAGACAACCAAACTAAAAATCTCAATAAAACACCAACAGAGAAGAAAGAAAAGAGATAGCTTACTAACCTTATAGATAGCTCAGATCAATCAAAGTCCCCGTCAACCTTCTATGATGAGAGATGGAATGTGTTTGATCTTGTCCCAATCAGCTCGTACATCTTGTTGAAGCCTAATGATGAATTTCTTAGGCATATGACTAATGCACAATTCCACAAGGTTAGTCAAGCTCTTCAACCCATTCGGAAGCATCCCTAGTCGCTCGCATTTTTTGATTACTAGACGTCTAAGGCTGGGCATTGCTCCTTCTTCAACTCTCCATTGCACTAAATTGCTTTCCAACTCAAATTTTAACGATTCGAGTCGAGGAAACCCTCCAGCAGAGCAAACCATCTCCCTTCCCTTGTAGGATTTAGTTAAACAAAGAAATCGAAGGTTGGGAAGCTTCTCCAGCACCGCCATCGGATCTTGCTTTAATTCAGAGAATTCCAATGTTAATTTGTTAAGTTGTTGTGGGAATTCATCGTGGTCGAGCAACTTGTCAATTCTTCCTCCTATAAATAGCTTACGAAGGTGCACGCAGCGTGAAAGAATCATCATTTTTTCCATTCCGAAATAACTCTCATTCCACCACAAGGATTGCAAGGACTCCAAAACGACAATACAACGACACAACTCTTCCTCATCGACTGTTGGCATGTCACCATATATTTTCAATTTCCTTAGACCAGTCAACTTGGCTAGGAAATCCAGCCTCAAATCCTCCCCATTAATCATACCTAGTGTTTGGAGATTCACTAAAGAGACATCATCAGCTCGCTTCGGAGGCTCAATTCTTATCTCATAGTCATGGATGTATAAATGTCTTAACTGTTTCATCTCCCAAATGAAATTAGGTAATTTGATGAACATACCTAGAAAACATAAATCCAGGGTTTGGAGTTTGTGGAGGCTGGACATATTTAATGGTAAACACGTATTGTCGGCCACCATCAATTTCAAGTATTTTAAATGGATCAATTTTTCTAGTCCCTCCACATGGTCTGGTGCCACCACTCCTTCAAGATTCAAAACGCTAACCAATTTGAGGCCTTTAGAGATGTATTGCCATTGTTCTCTGTCAAATTTTTCTTGGCCAACTTTGCCCAAGCAAAGCAAGCTACGAAGGTGTGGGGTAGAGTGATGTAGAGAAATGTACCTGTTGATGCTATGATGAACAGCAAGTCTGCGGGCTCTAGTTGCGCATTCAAAATCTACATTGCCATGGATGTCCAAAAAGTTAGCTTCTTTGCCCTTTGAAATACATAAATTTCTCAGAAGATGATGGATACTACATATCTTTGCCCTCCCACTAGTTGATGTTCTTCTCACTAGTTGAACCATGCTTCGACAAATCAGCTCCTCAAGGCAATCATGTGCAGCTTCCTCTAGTGTTTCTTCTCCACGAACTTGGATAAAGCCCTCAGCCACCCATAGATGGATCAGTTGTTTTACACTAATTTCAAAGTCTGCTGGAAAAAGACTCAGATACAGAAAGCAAGGTTTTAGATAATAAGGCAAATCGTTGTAGCTTAAAGCTAATATTTCCGAAAACTGGTCTTGGCCACGAGTGAGCTGCCAATATATGGTACGAAGCACGTTCAACCACGCACTCTCGGATTTCTCTTTTGTGGACAATAGGCCTCCCATTAGCACAATGGCAAGGGGTAAGCCATTACATCTTGCCACAATTTGCTTTCCCACTGCCTCTAGCTCTTGAGGGTAACTTGTTTCATCATTTTCTGCTGGGAACACCTTCTTGAATAGTAGTTCCAAACTCTCATTGTCTGTTAGCAACCTTAGTATAAGGGGAGTGCTCATTGGGTCAGTGTATTTAGCTACAGCCTCGATGCGGGTAGTAAGCAGTACTCTACTTCCATTCATTTCATCGGGAATGCATGTTTTTAAATCATCCCAAGCTTGAGTATCCCATATGTCATCTATGACTATGAGATACCTCTTTTCCTTCAAGAAGGGATAGAGTTTCTCCTCCAAATCTTCTTTGTTCATCCTATCTAGGTCATCTCGGGAGAGCCTCATAGCATGTTTCGCTATGTCTTGCAAGAGGTCTCTTATGTTATACTGATGAGATACACATGTCCAAGCATGACACTCAAAATGTCGTTTAACATCATCACTATTATAAACTTTCTTTGCAAGAGTTGTTTTACCCAACCCCCCCATCCCAACAATGGAAACAACGCAACAGCGTGGATGCGGATCGAGCAATCTCTTCACCAATGCCTTGGCCTCTTTCTCGAGACCAATAACATGTGGTTCGTTGAGACGAGGGGAAGTCCGCCTTCGCTCTTGCAATCTTTCATTCGCATAATTAATTGTCCCTTCTAGTTCATTAATTCCATAATTTGACCTGCTTTCAGAGATCTCACGGATTTTATTCTTGATCCGATTGATCTCCTTGCCAACTTTGTGACGAAAAATCAACTCACTCAAGAAGAAAAGGTACCTCTTACTGAACTTCATGAATCCCCTCCTCCTCCTCTCAAGAGCTCTGAATACTGTTCTGGCGTCAAAGGTGTCAACAACGCCCTCTGCTTCGTGAGCAACGTCTCTGCGTGCATTTCTGTCGACAAAGGTGTCAACAACATCCTCCACTTCGTGAGCAACGTCTCTTATTTCTCGCACCCAGTTCCTCACTCTTTATCTCCTGTTTGTTTTGTGTCTGCATCCTTGAGGAAACATAGCATTCGCCCCAGCTCCCTTTCCATCCATTCGACTTCATCACGCACTCCATATAGGAAATTAACTTCTTCCTTTAGCACGTCGGCAAGTTTTTCAATAACAAAGTTAACAGCAACCTCAGACATCTCTGCTCTGAATAGAAGCAAATCAGATGAAATTCTTCTCAAATTTGGGTGCAAGTTGCTAAGCAGTAGGCTTGCATTCCCCTCTCTATATAAATTAAAGGGGCTTCGCTCTTGCCTAGTTGGTGTGTTTCTCATCATTTATACTATAGTGGTACAATACAGTATTAGATACTTCCGGTACTATCATACTAAAGTGATACGCGTAAAAAACGGCTACCTGCTCCCATTTATTCTCCATTGATGGACCATACCATGTTTTAAAAAACGTTCATTATGCTGAGGTACAGTTTACCCTGATGGAAAAGAATAAAAAAAAAAAAAAAAAAAGGGGGTTCATTGGACTAACGATTCAACTAAGTTGGTCATATTTCTGTATATGGGACTTCAAGGTTCGTATTTCTGTCTATACAGACATACATAATTAGTCAACTCAACCTATATTAATGGCAGCTAGCACTTGCTATAATGCACTTGCTATTATTATAGGTTGAGTTGACCTAGGGCTTGGCAAAAGAAACAGATCAGAGTTCATAATTCAAAATTTTCACATTAAAAAACATTTCCTTTTGGAAGTTGAGGCCTGTAAAACAAGTGGTGTTAAAATTATAATATATGAAAAGCATCTCTTTTTGCAAGTTATAGCCTGCAAAACCATGTGAAGTTACTTTTACTATAGTTTTTTTGTAGTTGACAAATTGCTGCATCACATGTCCAAAGAGTTCCTCGAGATTGGCAACAATATCTACAATATCTAATTCTTGCATGGATCTGGAGAGTCCATCTAGAGCTACACCCATTCCTCACTTTCATAAGATCTCAGACCTTCTGTTCAAGGTAAAACACATTGAACTAATTCGAAGCAGCGTTAGCAGAGTACTCATCTAATCATGGAGTCTTCTGTTCTAAAGACCACTAATCAATGTAATAGGTTACTGTATTTGTGACAGACACAGTTTTAAGATGAATGAGAGCAGCTTCGATGTGTTATAGGTTAGTGAGATCTTGGCTGCATGAAAGGGTAAACATATGGGAAGACAATCTACGATTTACCTTTTTCACTGAGGGCCGGGGTCATCCAGTGTTAGCCTCCCATACCATCCTATTGTACATGATTATGTGACTAAGTGGGTTCGTTAGGATCAAGCATGTGACATCAATATTGCAACCCTTGCTTGCCTATTAAAAATATAAATATTGTTGTGACCCTTATTTATATAAATCAATGTTTATTAAACCTTTCGCCTTCTAGATTTTCAATCATGACTTCAAAAATGTGAAGGGAATGATTGAAGCCTAATCTGTTCCTAAAAATAAAAATGAAAATGAAAAAGAGTCGGAAAAACTAATTTTGTCTTGGAGTTATACATACCCTAGTTGATCAGAGACGAGTATCCCATTTGTATTGTGAGTGTTTCTTTTGCCCTAGAGCGTAGTGGAATCGGTGTGGGTCCGTGGACGTACCTCAATCTAGAAGGAACCACATAAATCTATGTGTTGTGGTTGTTTGCATCTTTGTTTACTAGTTGGTGTACACGTGCGTTGCATGTGATTCAAACTCTTGTAACAGCCACGGGAGATACACGATGAGAATCGATAAATTATTAATGTTAGAAGTCTCTAACAGACCTTTCCCATTGTGGTGCCATGCCTAACGTGTACTTGAAACGTACCCATGGAAGTAATGATAAAATAATGCTTTCAACGTTAAGAGTACGACATCCCTGTGATCCAAACCGTTGAATGGTGTGGGATGTATCTCGAGGACAACAATGGTGTACGAGAACCACATTTAATGGGGTTAGAAATTTCAGAATAGGCTGATTTTTTGCAAGGGTGATCTATATGGTAGGAGAGCATCTTCAGAAAGTCTGGAACCCCGAGGAATTGCATCACAACAGGTTGAGCAACGATGCTTGAACTTTGTATCCAGGCAAAGGTCTTTCAGGTTGCCAAATGGGTTGGCTGGTCACTACGCTGAACAAGGCAATCGGGAAGAGTAGGAAGAGCACTCTATGGAGGAAAAGAACAGCAGATGGACGCACTCTGATAGGGGACACCCAAATTAATCGTTGGGGTACTTTTTCCGTCTGGTGGAGTTCACCCCAATTGGCAAAAACAAAAGAATTTTCGTCCCTATGGGTAGAGACGGATCTGGATGGAGGAAACTAGGGGGGGCGCTTTCCCAGCTGGTAGGCAGAATTAATTTGGAATGCAAGGTTTTAGAGGCACCCCACCTTCAGAGTCCTCAATCCACAGATTTGCCACTGTTCTCGAAAGTTGCAGGTAAGATTGTGGGAGCCATGAAACCACCGCTCTTGGTTACTTGGTACAATGGCTCCGAGAGAGGCGGGTTCAGTGGATGGGATTTGGCGATAGTGTGCTCTGTGCCATCTCCAGGTTTTCTTTGGGATGATCTCCAAGAGGCAATCCAAGGTTTGCTTAGCCTGTACTCCCCGGTGGTTCTCCGTCCTGTGGACTCACAGCACATGCTATACTTGGCTCCGACGATCGAGATCGTGAAGTATTTGTGTAGCCTGGGTTCTATCACCACTGGGGGTGGTCAGGTTAGATTCAGTAGATGGTTTTCGGGTTCCAACGCCGTGCCAATCCCTTCCTACGCAGGCCCTACTTGGTTAACGTTGAGAGGTTTACCTTACCACCTTTGGAAGCCCAGCTTCCTTAGCTTGATCGGGGAGGCGCTAGGAGGTTTCATTGAAGCGGACAAGAAGACGGAGGCGTTGTCAGACCTCCGAGAAGCCATCATCTGTGTGAAGGCAGGGATGTTAGACCTCCCCAGATCTATCTCGGTCCAAGACCGAGGTTCAATTTCACAGGTGATCATCGAACCCTTAGGTATCAACGATACCACCCCCCCTCGGGTATAGGAGATGTTCCCATGATAGAGACCTCACAGGAAGCACCGAAAGTTGCAGCCGTCGTGTTGGCTGAGCCAGCACCGTTGAGTCAGGTGGCGGCGCTCCCCCCAGAGGCGCAAGATATCACCATCCAGCCCGAGGCGCACAATAGTGCTTCCCTCCGTATGGATATCAGTCATGGCGATTGGGAGGACGACAGATGTTACGGAGCTGAAGGGGTTTCCGGAGAGACCAGGAACCGTACGCACGAACACCAGGGGATTGGGGGATTTCGAATGAAAAGGCGAAGGGCGCGAAGGGGTAGACGTTATCGTCGTTACCCAGTGCAGAGGCAACGCGTGGCGCGAGCAGAAGCACCAATAGAGGATTCTACACTCTTCCTAGATCATGGGCCGTCGAAGGCCGAGTTGGACCATGCTATTTCGAGCCCACAGGCTGAGCCTTTTATTGACTCTCAGGGGCCGACGGAATTGGGCGCCCATTGCTGTGGGGCCCAAGGCCCCAGTTTAGGCCCATGTCCCATCAAGGGATTGAGGAACTCAATGGTTTGGGCCCGAACTTTTCTGGGGTTTTCTTTAAAGGCTTCCACTGGACCTTAGCCTCTCTAACTCGAAAGGCTTTGAGCACATTCTTGAAGAATCAAACCAGTCAAGCAGGGAGCGCAATGGTCCCTCTACAAGGAGGCGAGCCCTCACCTTCTAGGGAGCCTGAGCTGGCATCAAACCACTAGGTTTCTGAGGGGTCAACACATCCAAATGAGCAAGCCATTTCAGACCGGCTCACTTTATCGCCACCTCCTCCCCTTACCTCTGCAAGGACTGATTGCTATTGCCGGCCCGTCTCAGGTATTTTCCGCAACCTCTTTCATGACCTTTGCATCTCTAACAGTTAGCGTCTCGCTTTCTCCTCTCCCAAGGGTCCTGATTCGTCAGCAGTAGAGGTGTCGTTAGAGGCAGCGGTCTATAAATATCCTTCGATAGGGACGGTCGAAGCGCCTATCACTACAACAAAATAGACCTTTCATGGGTTCAAAAAACGCCTTAAATGACATTTTATGGCGTTTATAGAACGCCATAACAAACGGCTATGCCATGTTTTTCGATGGTAAAAGATGGCATTCATTGAATGGCGTTCAATTTATAGCGTTTTAGAACACTATTAGTATATATTTTTAATGCCATTATTTGAGGTCTTGCTGGACTGTTGTGTACAACATGGCATTTTATGGAATGCTGTCAATTTATTTTGCACAATCATAGCGTTTTATGAACGCTACTGTTTTATTTTGTAGTTTTTTAAATAAAATATAATGCCTCATAAATCTCTTTTATTAAACCTGTGAAGATTCATACACATTCGAAAATACCCCATTTATATTCCATACAATAAAGAAAATAATCATTCTAATATTTGATTAAAAACACAATTTTATAATATAAAATTCATAGTCTGATTCAAGTATTTACAAAATTCAAAGTACACAATGAATTCAATAATAACTCCCCCTACTATCCAGTTTCCCAGTAAAATACATAAGAGGACCCAATTGCTATTTTCCTGACCCCAAAAAGAAAAAGTTTAAAAGATGTTCGCTTGGCTCTTTCCCGAGTAAGAAATCCAATTTTTCAGTTCTCTGTTTTTCTCTTATCTTCATATTTCAAGTACCTAAACCCACTCAAAATAGCTAATCGTCACACCCACAGCATTTGCATATATGTTAGGGAGTATAATAACTCCTTTCTGGGATAAAACCTGTAGGAGAAATATCTGAAGTTAAGAAGTTTGCAATATCAAAAAATTACATTTTTCAGAGTTAAATATCAAAGCCGTATTACCTCGTTTGCTTCAGGATCAGTAGGATGATTTGCAGTTTTTATTATGTACTTAGCCTTCACATCCGCATCATTTTCCCTTGAAGAAAAATTATATGTAATCAGTAAGTTCTCCATTAATATATCCAAGTAATGCCTATCGGTAAAGTAGAAAACATTAAATTATAAAACATCCAACATTAGAAACAAATAAGATCTCCTATCAAATACTTAATGTTTGAGGACTCACAGGATTAAGCCCAACCAGTTTCTGATTTGAAAGAGTCACAACCTATAGAGAAGAGGCGGGAAGATAAAAGTGGCTTAAGTATATAATCTTGTTAATTATTTAAGATGCTTTATTACTTTTTCTTTGATAAGTTCAGCATATTATGTTTGTTATAACAATTCTGTCACTAACCTTGAAAAAATGCATTTGTATGGCTGTTCAAATGGCACATTTTAAATATATAGGCTAAGGGATGTAAACGTTTTAACAGCTATGTTCCATGTTTTCCAAGACAAAAGTTTCCGACCTTTCTAGTAATAGCAAATAAATGATCAAGACAAAAAATAGCAATTATGTTGCAACTAAGCTATAAGTGAATATAGGAACGAAAACAACAAAAGGCACTCAAGTACATCTACGAGCATGAAAGCTTTACACAAAAAAGCACCGAGTCAACTTTGAAGCCTTTCCAACTTCAACAATAAAAATATAACTAAGATTAAGATAGAAAAGGTATTATCCTGCCTAAAAATCAATTAAAAAACTTAAAAAAGTACAAAGAACGAAATATATATATATATATATATAATATATATAATGGTAATATGCAAAGAAATCCCCTTTAACTGCCTCTTGAAACTAGTGCCTTGGACTCGACCACATAACTTGTAAGTTTTGAAAGCCCAAAAGTTTTAACTTTACGTTTTGATCGCCACTCAAAAGTTTTACTTGACATCATATGGCAGGTCCTCCCTTGTTAACTATGTTGTGCCTGTATATACTAGAGTTCCAAAGCCAAAGTTAGAAGTTAGGACAGTATTAGTCTTAACCTAGACTCAAGCTACATACTATTGTTACTAAACTAGTGGAATCACATCATTCCACCTCTCTTAGAATCAGCCCTGCCCCTCAAGGTTGAAGCTTTCCATTACACCAACCTAATTCCTCGTCCTTGCAGAAATCAGTGGAGTTGATCATCTTTACAACACCCATAAGCTTGTTCTTTGTAACTGACCCAATCACATCGAACATGCTCAGGAACCTCAATAAAGAGTTCAGCACCAGAACTTGTAATTTAAAATATCTGTTCTTTGTGGGCCATGCATATCGATCCGCAATGAAGAAACATGTGGCTATCCATAGAACAAATCTGCATCACAAGTATAAATTGGAAATGTGTTATCTCTACTTCTTGCCCATCCACCTTTGTTTTTCTTGCAAACTCATATTTTGGACCTATGAGCACATTCTTCATCTACAATATTCATTAAGTTCACCTTCGCCGAAGTAAAAGGATTTATATCTTCCTTAGGAACCACATCTATTTTACCATTCACATCATCAGAAGTTTGTTCTGCTAACTCATTGGACTTTTTCTTTAAACACAAGTTTTCAAAGGATTTGGAAAGAAGGCAGGATTACCTCAGTGTGAAGTTCTTATAAACCTTTCCTTTTCAGAAGGGGCAGCGAAGCCTTTGTTTCTCTTTAATGGAGAGAGAGAGAGAGAGTCATCATTTTCCTATATACTAAGGAGAGACAGACATGGGTTACCATTCTCTATCAATATAGACTATCTACGAAATTATTTTAGATCAAACAGTCATATCAGATACACATGCATGTAAAAGAGGTTGCTTGACGAATTAAAAGTAGAACATATGATGGTATTGATCAATCATGACAGTCAAAGTGCAAAACATTTAGGAAAAATTCGACTTTCTAGTCTCAGACAAACTAAACATTGGCAATGCTCTAAAATTTGAGAATGATGGATTACCGGAACAAACAATTAGTCCACCTCTCCATCATATCCCCAACATTGACAATGATAGCCCTACAAAAAAAATATTTTTACACAAGAAAGGTCATAGTTTTGAGGAAAACTACTTCCAGGCTGAAATAAGCAAAACCCACTTTCTTTATTCATGAAAGTAGTTCTGTCATCTGTGTGTCGGGGTCGTTGTTGATGTCCAGATCCAGGCTGTAGATGTAATGCAGGGGCATTTTCACACCGGGCTCGAGTGGGGCAGCCTGCGTATATGGGGCACACTCGGGGTGGGATTGCCCATGTGAAATGGGACCCACGAAGGAGGGTGGGTTCGACCGAGGGCCTGGATCAGGGGCTATGAGATAAAGGAATTTAATCTCACGCAACCAACAGTCGCAGCTTTTGGGAAGTATTGGTTAAATGTCCTGTATCAAAGTCGTGTGAAATAGAAATCTCTTTGAGAAATCTCTCTTGTGGTGTGAAGCCATCTTTTCTTGGTGCGAAGCCAAGCTAATTTGGTGCGAAGCCGAAGATATCTTTCTATCCCTATCTCTTTCTCTATTTCTTCTCTTATTCTTTCCTCTTTCTCCATCTTTATTTCTTTTTTAGTCAATTTATTACCTAAGAAAACCCAAATCATACCTTAGCCTATGAATATGCTGCGTGAATAGTGACATGAATAGTGTCACGTGAATAGTGCCGTGAATAGTGAACTCCTCTTCATTCATTCTCAAATCGCGGAACGGTATCCCGTCCTGCGTCAAATTTGGTATCAGAGCGGGAGGTCTCGTGTTCGAGACTCCTCACCGAGGGTGATTAATGCAGGGGTATTTTCACACTAGGCTCGAGTGGGGCAGCCTGCGTATATGGGGCACACTCGGGGTGGGATGGCCCGTGTGAAATGGGACCCACGAAGGAGAGTTCGACCGAGGGCCTGGATCATGGGCTATGAGATAAAGGAATTTAATCTCACGCAACCAACAGTCGCAGCTTTTGGGGAGTATTGGTTAAATGTCCTGCATCAAGATGTCAACACCATTGCTATTAAGCTTGTAACGATTGACACAATGACAAGACAAGGATTGATCAAGTAATATTGCAAGAAGAGGACTGACCTATTTCTAACTCCAAGAAGAGCACAATGTACAGCATGCATGGTTGCATAAGCAGGAACTATGGAAGCAGCAAGAGCTACGTGGATAGCACTTGCCAAGCAGATCATGCACCACACTGATACATCTTAAGGGGAGTTCCAACCAGAGTAGAAGCTGTTTTGCCCTCAACATTGCTGATATTCATAAGCCGCTAATAACCAGAATGTGAACGAACAATAAGTCGTGTTCAAAATGATCCAACTACAATAATTTTTCCACATTATTAACCAATCTCCAATCTGAAAATCTAACTCTCCATACTTATCAAAAAATAATCAAACTCTCCATCATGCCAAAAGAAGTTATCATAGAAATGAAAACAAACACCTATGCTACTTATCCACACATACACACTCTATACATATATTTCATGAGATAATCTGGCCTTCGTCTATTACTGGAGAATTCTCTTTTTCTGCAAATGCTAAAAGGCCCACTCAAGACAAACTCAAAGTTCTATGGCATCAACTGATTTAGTTTAATCACGTTATATCCAAGCACAACTTCATTTGTTGGATGGCTCTCTAAAAATCTTTCTTGTCTACTAGAGGGGTGCATGGCAGCCTGTTGCTTCCTTTACTTTGTTTATCATTTTTAACAAGTGAAAAAGTAATTTAGGATAGGCCCAAATCACTTGAATGTTGTAGCAGAACAAAAGTTTATGCTGCTATTTAAAGAACAACAATAAGCTTCTTCAAATAACTAATTAAACAAGCATAAAGAGCTATACCTTCTCACCTATGGCTTAATGTTGAGGATTAACTCTCTGAAATGCCGAAAGCCTCACTTAATATCGCAACTACATGCATTATATATTTAAATAACCTGTTGTGACAGGAGCCATTTGCAACAAAACAGCCCTGGTCTCATCCTCTGTAACTGAACCAGCAGATGGTGTTGACTTAGTTTTTGTAGCTGACAATGTTGGACCTCTTGAAGGCACACTTACTACTTTTGGAAGCAGATGCAGACCCATCTTTTGTAGAAGATTTTGATTCCTATACCCAACGAGAATATTATCTATCATCCAGCATAAAAGAAATGACTAGCACTGGAAGTGGTTATCTATGTGCAACAAAATCAAGCAGGTAGAGAATAGTATCAACTAAAGCAAAATTAAAGTCTAGCTCTCTAAAAGGAAATGACGTACATTTTCCATCTTAGCCTTTTTAGCAGGTGTGCCATTAGCAACTTTTACATCATTACCACCAGATTTTCTCTTTGCCTTTGCTGACTTGAATGTAGATGGGGTTCCTTGAGTAGATCCTGTAGGTATTGTTTTTGAGGGACTATTGTCAGCAGGTTCTTGTTTAGGTGCATACTTCTGTTTTGGAGCCAGCACAGGGGACATGCTAACGTCATCATCGATCTGTACACGTCAAAACAAAGGGCACAATGAATCACGGAGAAAACAAAATAGAATTGTGAAACAACATAATGGAGATAATCCAACTTGTCTAATGGTTCTTCAAGGTCTTCATACTTCCAGTTCCAGCATGTAACTAAATGGAAACACAAGACAATTTGAGACGCAATCAACATCTGTAATCATTTAGTGTTTTTAAACTCGAGGTAGAATGCATGCAAGTTGGCTAAAATTATTGATCATATAAGATTCCCCAAGTGTGTTGAGGCATCAATGTACTGAATTTAACATTGTTGATAAGGAAAACAAAACAAGTAATACGGATTGACCTTCCTGAATTCTGCACAAAAATGCTATCGACAATGCAAAGTGAAGATGCTATCAAAAAGAACAAAGTGAAGATCAATTCATATATGTTGCTCATAAAGAAATGTCTGAACAAAGCAGTTCCAAAATGTTATTAATATATTAGAGCAGTCAATTGTGTATAAGCATCGCATGGGCTTACATCGTCATCTTCAGCATCTGATTCATTCAGCCCACTAGCTCACTCGAGAAGCTTCTTTAACTCCTTTCTAGATTTGCTCAATCCTCCCTCCCCTTCATTAGCTTCATCATCATCCTCTTCATCCTGCATGCATGTGAAAAACATATGACCCTTCACATAGTTAATACTGAGATTTCAAAATCTCAATAGAGTAACAAACCCAATACATATATGAAACTATTCCAGAAAACCCCATTCTTTAAGTCTAAGAACACCACTCGTAAATCTCAACAATTAAGGTAGAATGGACTATTGTGTGTTGCAACCTTATGGGCAAAAATATATATGAAAAAATAGCCAAAATCATCATTCTACTTAATGAAGTTCTATAAAATGGACCTATAAAATATTTTCACCCCGGAAGCACAATAAGGCATCCAAAACTGAAGGTTCATCAAATAGGCATTAACAGCTAAAATAAGTGTCAAACCTCTATGACAAATGAAAACATCTCCATTGCCTATGTGCAAGTTGCAGCCTCAGGAAGACTTAACTATAAAACAGCTCCTCAGCACTTCATATCTCATAAAATCCCAGCATATAATAAATCTCACATCCTTGTGTGCAATAATGGGCTTTGGAGATATATCAGGGAAGTTTGTCATTTGGGAACAGAGTTGGGGGGTTAAGACGGCGTGTAAAAAAATAGGCTTTCATAGGCATAGAAATAACTTAAATTTGGAAGAAGATTTTGGGGCTTAGGATTGGTGTGGCGAAGGAGCAATTGATACAATTATGGAAGTACACTTGATTCAAGGATGATGTGCCATTTCAAATGTTCCCTCTCTTATTTGTTATTGAGATCAATAGGTGGCAGTAACCATATGTTCTGAGCATATTTGGTTAAAAGTATAACAAATGCCTATAGTAGTAGTAAAAATGCTTCAATAAATCCTAATCTGAACATGAAACCCATGATTTCAAATAAAACTCAGACATCCGAATCTAAACATTACAAAAGATGGAAAATAAAAATGCAAGTTGAAGAAAACAAAAAGTTACAGCAATGTTAAGGCACTCATTTGAATATTATAAGATCATTCAAATAGGGTTGCTAGGGCCAAAAGTCATAATATTAGAGTTTCTCATCATATGAATTGTTACTTGTTATTTCTAGACATTCAAATCACTGTTGTAACATCCATGTGAAGTTGAGTACTACTATTGGGAAGGGAATACCTTTTGAGGTGAACAACTAGATCCGAGCATGCTAAGACAAAACTTTAGTGTTTTAAAATAAGAGCTTTAAGTCAGTTCTAAATTCTAATGATCTTAGATATGACTATTAAAAGCTTTGATAGACAAAAATACAAACACACAAGTCCCCTTATTAACCTTTAAGACTGTAAGGCATACCAATGGGCATAAGGGCTGTTGGAATTTTCTCAAAGCTTGCAAAATCAAATGATCATCTTTATTACACCAACCTTCTAGTAAAGATATGCTCCCAATTCATGAACACCAAGAATTGTTGTTGGACGCACTCCATGATCCTCATTGAATTCTTCCAAAAGATTTCGCATTTTAAAAGCTTCTTCCAAGAAATTGTCCTACAACAAAAATTGGTGTTGGGAATCAGAATAGTTGATCAAAATGCTCAAGAGAACGATTCTAGTCAATTACACGAGCTTAGGAATTATCTGGTTCATATTAATGGTCTGACGACCTTCCCCTCAAGTGAAAATTATAGCATGGTTCTGATTTCAGGTTTGGTGATATAGCCTATGTTAACCGGGCACAGCAAGGGCCTTCAACAATAATAGTAATCCTTGAGAACTAGGTTTCCGGCATTGTGGTCAAATTATTAAAATTTATAGAAGATAGTTAGTTTGGAGAAAAACAAACAAGGGCCTTCACAAGGATTCACAAAGCAGGGATGTGTTCCCAAACTACAAGAAGTTAAAACTAATGAATGATTAGAATTCCCTCATAGACTTGCTGAGGCATATAAACATATAAAGATGCATTCAAACTGAAGAAAGGACAACAACAATTGCAGCTGACCCTTCAAAAGTTAAAACTTTTACTTTCACTTATCAAAAGACAAAAAGAAAAAAAATATGATTTATTTCCTTGCTAGAATGCTCAAGTAAGAATTCTGTCAAGGTGTACAAGAACCATAAATGTAAAATCATCATAGATTTATAATTTTTCTATTTATTTTCTAAGGGCTTAAAATGAACTTTGCATTCATTAGTTAAGAAACCTAATGATCCCAATGTATCAACTTCTTGGCCCTTACCATAGGTACAATACTTATTGCCTATGGACACATTGCTAGAGTTAGAAGCGATGTGAATGAACAAAGGCGTTCTATGTTTGGCATAAAGTCACCAACTCCCATAGCTTTTAATTTACATTCCCAATACAATATATTAAGATCCAGGAATTAGTGGTCATCACATCACTGAATAAGAAGCTGACGTGGACATATTGTGAATGAAGAAAGATTATCAACGAACTGACATGCAATATTTCCATAGAAAATGATGTACAAGATCAGCATATGAGAAATCTGACCAATGAATATACCCCATCTCTTGACATACAATAAATGAGCACATACGAAGCAAAACCATCTCTTGATACTATAATATCATCAAAAGTAGAAAAAGCATAAAGCAATCCCATTGTTGGTTTGTTCTAAAACACAATGAGTGACTACAACTGTAGTGGCAGTTTGTGTAAGAGATTGAGAAGTATACCTTACCTTCTCTTAAGTTACATGGGAAGATCTTTTATTAGGTGTCATGGGGAGAATCTGCTTTTTATTCCCCATCCTAATCAAATTCAACCTCCTCTTTAGGAATATAAGGAGGGAGATAAAATGGAGTAGAAGTTCTTCAGTTCTGCACGTAGAGGAAAGAGAAGAGAGAAGATGGAGAAGATGGGTTATGTGTGTTAACCTTACACACACCCCAATAAATCTTATTTATATTAATAAATGTGGGCCCTTACATAAGTGAGAAAATAAGTACATAGAGACACCAAACAATAGCTAATAATAGAGACGTCCTTCAACACTCCCCCTCAAGTTGGGACATAGATATCAATCATGCCCAACTTGTCCAAGCACTTAGTAAACGGAGCCGATGCAACACCTTTTGTGAGAATGTCTGCTAACTGATCATATGTAGGAATGAAAGGAGTGCAGATAACTCCTGATGTCACTTTTTCACGAATAAAGTAACGATCCACCTCGATGTGTTTGGTCCTGTCATGTTGAACTGGGTTGTGGGCAATACTTATCGCCACCTTGTTGTCGCAATATAATGACATGGATCCTTCTACTGGGAAACCGAGTTCTCCAAGTAACACCTTAAGCCACAATAACTCACAGACACCATGGGTCATTGATCGGAACTCAGCTTCTGCACTCGACCGTGCAACGACCTGTTGTTTTTTACTTCGCCATATAACCAGATTTCCTCCCACAAAAGTACAATACCCTGATGTAGATCGCCTATCATCTTGGGCTCCTGCCCAATCCGCATCTGTGAAACCCTCCACACGCATGTGGCCCTGATGACTGAATAGTAGGCCACGACCAGGGGAAGATTTTAAGTACCTCAGAATCCTGTAGGCAGCTTCCAAATGTGGAGTCCGAAGAGAATGCATATACTGACTAACTACACTCACTGCATATGCAATGTCAGGGCGAGTATGTGCCAGGTATATAAGTCTCCCTACCAATCGCTGGAAGCTACTCACATCCTCCAAAGGCTCTCCGGACTGACCATCGAGTTTATGATTTGCCTCAATGGGTGTGTCGATAGGCCGAGCTCCTAGCATACCAGTATCCTGCAGCAGGTCCAACACATATTTCCTCTGGGAGATGAAGATTCCTTTGCTAGATCTCGCAACTTCTATCCCCAGAAAGTACTTCAACTTACCCAGATCCTTGATTTCAAATTCCAATGCCAAGAACTCCTTCAACTGGGTAATTTTTGCAACACAATTACCCGTAACAATGATATCATCGACATATACAATCAAAATCGTCACATCCTCCTTATCACGTCTGATGAACAGAGTATGATCAGCTTGGCTCTGACTATACCCCATTCGCTTGACTGCCCCACTAAAGTGTTCGAACCACGCTCTTGGAGACTGCTTCAAACCATACAAAGTTTTCTGAAGCTTGCATACTTTCTGTTTATCCCCAGAAAGTTGAAAGCCGGGAGGGGGCAACATATACACTTCTTCCTTCAAGTCCCCATGAAGAAAAGCATTCTTGACATCGAGTTGAAATAGTGGCCAAGACTGGTTCGCGGCAAGAGAAAGAATAACCCTGATAGAGTTGAGCTTGGCCACAGGAGCGAATGTCTCCTTGTAGTCTATCCCATAAGTCTGAGAGTAACCTTTCGCCACCAATCTTACTTTGTACCGATCCACTGAACCATCAGGCTTGCATTTCACAATGTAAACCCATTTGCATCCAACGGGTTTCTTGCCTCTTGGCAAGCCTACCAACTCCCAAGTGCTATTTTTTTTCAACGCATCCATCTCTTCATACATTGCTTCTTTCCACCTGGGATGGTTCAAAGCTTCTGTAACAGATGAAGGAAGAGCAACCGAGGATAACGAGGTAACAAAGGATTTGTATGATGGAGATAGATTATCATACGAAACAAAGTTAGCAATCGGATGTTGGGTACAAGATCTTTTTCCCTTCCTAAGGGCAATAGGAAGGTCATAGGAACTATCATAAGAAGAGGGAGGAGTGAGATTACCTGGATCCGATGAGGATGACTATTGGCCATGGAGTTCAATGGTGATCTGTGTTCTGGGTCGACGCCTTGAGTACACCTGCAGTTCCCCCTGCTGGCTAGTACCCCTATCAATAGTATCAATCACAATCGAACTGGGACCATTGTCAGGAGCATCCATAGCCAATGGCAAAGAAACAGAATCAGATGAGAGATGCCTTTCCTCACTATTAAGAAGCTCCCCCTGAGGAAAGGCAGGAGTGAGACTTGAAAAATAAGAGGCCGACTCCAAAAAAGTGACATCCATGGTGATGAACCGCTTACAGGAGGGGGGATGGAAACATTTATAGCCTTTGTGTGTCGAGGAGTACCCCAAAAAAACACACTTCAAAGCTTTCGGATCTAGCTTGGTGCGATGCGGACCAAGGATGTGGACATAACACACGCAACCAAAGACCTTCAGGGGAACCAGAAATGGAGGACTCTTAGGACGCAGCAAGTGGTATGGAGTGCGGAACTGGAGAGACCGAGACGGCATACGATTGATGAGGTAAGCGGCAAGAAGAACTGCATCGGACCAATAGGTTTTTGGAACATGGTGCCACAACAGAAGTACACGAGCCACTTCCAACAGGTGTCTATTTTTGCGTTCAGCAACGCCATTCTGTTGTGGAGTAAAGGCACAAGAATTTTGATGTTCAATGCCATGTTCAACCAAGTACAACTGCAGACCCCCATACATGTACTCCCCCCCTTGATCAGATCAGAGAATTTTAATGCATGTCCCAAACTGAGTAAGAACCATTTTGTGAAACTGTTTGAAGATAGAGTAAACTTCATCTTTTGATTTCATGACAAATATCTATGTGCAGCGGGAAAAATCATCCACAAAATAAACAAAATATCGATAGCCAAAGAAAGAAATAACAGGGGATGGCCCCCAAACATCAGTATGAATAATGTCAAAAATAGATAAACTTTTATTACCACGAGGGGGAAAAGTAGTGCGACAATGTTTGGACAGCGCACAAATCTCACAATGAAGATCAGACATGGACACTGACTTAAACAACTCAGGGAATAACACCCGTAAATAAGGAAAGGACACATGACCTAAACGAGCATGCCAAGACATAAGATGCTCTTTATTGACACTATTGCTAAGACTACTAGACTGAAGGGCTGCAGAGGCTGTAGGAGTCGCATCCAAGAGATAGAGACCACCCACTTCACGTCCAGTGCCAATCGTCCTACTCGTGGCCAAGTCCTGAAACACACGGTGAGAAGGAAAAAATGTTGCAGAGCAGTTAAGGTTCTTTGTAAGAGAACTGACAGATAACAAGTTAGTGGCAAATTTGGGAACATGAAGTACTGAAGGTAAAGATAGGCCAGAAGAGAGAGTGACACGCCCTTTCCCCGAGACAGATGAAAGGGTGCCATCGGCAATGCAGACTTTATCCGGACCAGAACACACAGAATATGAGGAAAAAGAAGATGACATACCGGTCATATGCTCTGAGGCCCCCGAATCAATGATCCATGGTGTACTAGTAGTAGAAGCGGAAGCAGAGACAAGGTTGGCAGAGCTGATGATACCTGATTGTGCGAACGTAGAAGCGACAGTGGGACCATCTATGTCATGGCCCAGTCACCCAAGCGCCGGCCCATCCAAGCGCTGGGTCGGAAATGGCTACCGGGATGCCGTGTGGAGCCGTCGAACAGTAGGCAGGGGGGAAGGTAGGCAGGGGAGGGGTGCATGAGTTTAGTCCCACATCAGATAAGGAAGCGTCCGGAGACTGGGCTATAAGGACAAGTCGGACCTAAACTAGTTGAAGGCCTTTTGGACGTGCCATAGGGCACGTACCAAGAACAAAACCGTGAGGGGGATGACCCCAAAGCGGACAATATTCGACTAGTGCGGGCCCGGGGCGTTACAATCTAGTTGGGCCATAAAGCGATGCAAGTTCTCTATCTCATCTCTAGAGAAGGGTGCTGGGGACGTAGCAGAAGGCTGAGGAGCAGCAATAGAGGTGGGTGGCGACCCTGGTGTAGAATCCATAGTCGCACTGTGAGCAGTAGTGGGAGTCCCGGGCAGCTGTGGTGGTCGACCATGAATTTGGTAGCATCGATCCTTGCTGTGGCCTTTACGACCACACCCCTCACACACATGTAAGCTCCAACATCGATCCCTGGTGTGGCCCTTCTTGCCACAATGAGCACAAGTAGGTGGAGGACCCCCCTTGGGGCCACTGGTGGCGACCGAGGTTTTGGACTTAGGGGCTTTTAAAGTAGACGGGAAGGCAGCCAAGGCGGACTTTTCATGGCCGGGAGAAGGAGACATGACTTCTCTGTGGCTATCATCACTCTGAACATATACATATACCTGATTGAGGGTGGCAATGTGTCTTTACTAAGCAACTGGACACGGGCTAACTCAAAATCAGCATTCAAGCCGGCAAGAAACTCATAACTCCGATTTTGTTCAACCAACTTTCGATATTGTGAGCCATCCTCTGGGCACTGAGGCTTAAAGACCTGATAAAAGTCCAGTTCTTCCCACATACTACAGAGCTTTGCAAAATAATCAGCCAAGGGTAAATCACCGTGACGGAGGGAGGCAATACTCTGGCGCAATTGATACACACGGGTGACATTCTGTTGCGAATAAGTCTGGGCTGTTGCATCCCAGATCTCCTTGGCCGTGGAAAAAAACATGAATCCTCTGCTAATGTGGGACTCCATAGAGTTAAGGAGCCATGACATAACTGCTAAATTGCCTGTCTCCCATTGTTCAAACTTAGGATCTGTCTCAGTAGGTGCTGGTAATCGACCAGTGATGTACCCTTATTTCCCTCGACCACCAATAAACATCTTGGCAGCCCTAGACTACTCCAAGTAATTTTTTCCAGCCAACTTGGTGGTGGTGATCTGCAAACTCGGATTCTCAAACGACATTGGGACTAAAACGGTAGTCCCGATGAAGCCGGAGGACACATCGGATGCCTTAAACTCATTCAAAGTCGACATCCCCACTCCAAAAAAAACAAATAAGAGTACCACAAAGAGTAACAATCCACAAAGAAATCAAGAAAAAACCCTCAAGAACAGATCTGAAGGTATATAGAGGAGAGAACGAGTCCCTCGATGTAAATCGCGCCTGTTAAGCAACCACGGAGCAAGGGGTACGCCATAGAGCACCCAAATCACAGCCAAAAGGAGTCAAAACATTTGTAAAAAACGTATGGTGAGTATGCATAGAGAAGAGGAGTGCGTGGACAGCACTCTTGACCCCAAAAAAGTCGTCAGTGGTAGTATAGAGGGAGAGAAATCGACCCACACACTTCAATCCTCCATGGATTTGAGAGATCCACCTATGGATGTGTAGATAGGATAATAGGGGACCAAAACGAAGCAACAAGCCCCCCCAATAGTCACCGTATGGTTCCACAAAGCACCGAGAAGAAAAAAATAATTTTTGCGATTTTTTTTTTAAATCAGCAAAAACACATCGAAGAAGGCTCCAAAAAATCTTCAAAAAATCACCAAAAATCCCCAAAAATTGAGATCTAGTAGAAAGGAGAGTTTCAGTCCATTATCTCTACCTTGTCTGTACGACTGATGACGTCAGCCGTACGTCTGGATGACATCAGCGAGGCTGCACACAGTGACGACACCTCTAGGGTTTCTCCAAGCCTCCCACGATCTCGTACGTAAGTCCGGATATGGATCCAATAACGATTTGCTCTGATACCAAGTAGAAGTTCTTCAGTTCTGCACGTAGAGGAAAGAGAAGAGAGAAGATGGAGAAGATGGGTTATGTGTGTTAACCTTACACACACCCCAAAAAATCTTATTTATATTAATAAATGTGGGCCCTTACATAAGTGAGAAAATAAGTACATAGAGACACCAAACAATAGCTAATAACAGAGACGTCCTTCAACAAATGGGAATGCTCGGGGCCCACCCTCTTGTGTGTATCCCACATTCTGACACTGGATTAAGTTTCTCTAAATCCATTGTATAAACTACTTGATCAAGCTCAATGCGGTCTTCGAGCGTCATTGTCTGCATTCCATGGACTGGAGGTAGATTTCTCAGAGCAAATGTGCACTGGGAGCTCCAAAAAAGTAATTTTTATGTGCAGAAGCATATTGGGGTCTTTTAAGACCTTTTGATAACAAAATAACACATAAGAGAAATTAGTACGGGATGCAATGGACTGTGGGTGATCCCTACATGACTAAACTGAAGTCAAAACTCTGAAACAAGAAATTACTAGTTGTCACACCCGGCTCATTGACATCACTCAAGAAGGGAAAAGCATACAACAATATGCAAATTTAATACAGAGTAAATGAACAATGCAGATTTTAGTAGAAAGATTTCAAGTAATCTAAATATATATGTGCGTGTGTGTGTGCAAGTTAGCTTTCCAAGGTTTCCATTTCACAAAACCATACCCATGTAATGTCAATATGGGTACCCCTAGTTGACTTGAAGGATTTGGGGGGTACTATAGATTGCCTACAAAGATACTACTGAACTTGTCATTATTTGACCGATTCAATATGGGATGTATAAACACCTCATTAGGACCCCTTAGATATTAGTAATTATAACTAGATTATAGTTTTAACCAAAGAGAGATCATCATACCTGAATAAATGCGCTCTAATGGAGATATTGATGCAAGCCCATTAATTGAATAAGAGACAAAGAAGGGGAAGATAGTCAGTTTTCAATTGTTTTAGATAAAAAAATAAGGTTAATCATCCCAACAGACGTCAGCCAAGGAACACCAACCTTTGCTAACAAAGAGCATGTGAAGACTTCGCTATCCACACAATGAGCATTGCACAGCCAAATGTTTTGACCTTTCCTAATGCTCTTCCTGGAAACCTGGGAATGTGGATGAGAAAAATTAACAACAAAATTACAGGCTATTAGCAACCAGACCAGTATAACCTTTAGATATATAATAGTTTTCCAACAAGAACCAATAACTAGTAAAAATTTTAGACTCATTCTAAATATATGTGATACAGTAGTTCAGTGTAGAAAAGTGAAAGTCCAGATATTCCTAACATTTAAATAATCCATTTTTACAACACAATATGATCAGGGCCATTGTGATTGATCGGCAGGAATACCCCAAAGTGATCAGTGCCATTGTGTTCAAAACCCATTTCCAATTTCGAAACATTTTTAGAAGTCACTTCGTCCTCCTCAATTGAGACACAATTAGATAATAAGAGACTAGTAGTTCTGAAAATGCAATTCAGGTACAAGAACCTGCTTCCCGTTAAACAAATTAAAGCATCTTAATTAAGGGAAAACTAAACAAAGTTGGATTTTAAACCATTATCAACCAAGACTAGTACATAGAATTATCCAAAAGGTAAAGTTCAATCCCATGAAGGAGAGACAAGTACCTCTGGCCAGGATTGAATGTGAAGGACATGCAAACCAAGTAGTACCACTCCGCATTTGTGGGATCTTTTGGAGACAATGCATTAGAAGGCCTCCTAGCTTGCGGGGGGGTGTCACATGCCGAGAGAGACTCATACAACTCTCTCAATTGCTCACTCATCTGCAAAACCATTTGATCGGAATTGAGTTCCATTAGTTGCATTGTCTTTCTCCATTGTAGTAACCGTCGCCTCATTCCAACAAACTAAAAAATCCCATTCCCACCCAAGAAAGGAACCAGAAAGATAGAATTTTAGAATCAAACAAACAACCAACCATGAATTCAAGCAACATATATTGCAAACATGAAGATACATAAATATGACAGAGAAATGGTTGAGTCAAAGACTACACATGACAAGAAACTATTAGCAGTCACAAAAAAGAATTCCCAATTCAAAGTAGGGGGATAAAAAAATTCAAAGCAACAAATTGCAATCCAGTCCAAATAATAGCATTTTTCCTCTGAGATTAAACTTGAAACTCATCTAAACCAGCTACCATTTTCTTCTGTTTCATGAAAACAAACTGCATACTACACCCTATGTTACAGAAACAAACAAATTTAGCCTAAGAAATCCAAACTAAGCATATAAAGATAATAAGAAGGAAAAATTAAGAAAGTGATTGCTTTCCAAGCATCACTAATTCTTTGTCAAACATCCAAGCTCATAAATATAACTCCATTGCAATTCCACTTTAGCATATTAAGAAAATAACCCACTGAACTTGATGTTGGTTTCATCGATTTCTACCACATAGTTACCACATTTTACTATATGAGAGAGAAACAAAGTAATACTTTAATGGAGTTTGAAAAAAGAAAGAAAACCCATGGAAAATAAAATTTCCCAATTGGACCCAAGGTATTTTCATTCAACCCTGCACAAATGCTAATGCCACCCATTTTATATCAATTTTTCCACCCAGTCGTAGATAATTACCAAAACCAAAGACAATGATATCTAGGGAAAGATTGTTTTGAAAAAAAAAAAAAAGAGGACACATTTGAAGAATTTATACCCTTATTGAACCAGAAGATTGCATAGCTCCATTGAATGCTCCTAACAGCCACATAAAGTTGTTTCCTTAGGTGGTTTTCCGGCACTCCTCTGGTTTTGGAGCCTAAAACACTATATTTCACTTAAAAAATCTTAAACCACACCACTCAATACAACCAAAGAAGCATAGAAAGCAGTTATCCTAAGAGGTATTCAGGTGTTGGACCCTGATTTCTGATTCTTCATCCCCAAAACCAAAACCCAGATAAAATCCTACTGAAAGCTCATCAAAAGCAATTTTCTAACACGAATTTATGACTATTCACTTTTTTAGCCTAAAAAAAATAACCCAGATGGATTTCTGGTCTTGGTAGAGGAAAGAGGAAACTGTTAGTGGTTTTAGCAACTTCTTAGATAGTTTAAACCAAAAACAAGGAAGCTCGGAAAAGAGAGACCGTTGATAGTGGTTTTCAGAACTACTACCATGGTTTTGGGCATCTTCAATGTAGAAAACCCAAAATGAAATAGAAGGAAAATAAAAAATAATGAATAAAAAAGGAATTGAACTGAATTACAATAACACCACAACTAATACAAATAAACCTTTCTACCTTTGTAAACCCTAACAACAAAGTAACCTAGAGACACATCCAAATGAGAAATCTCTCAATATTGAAGAGAAGCCACGACTAAAAAATTACAGAGGAACTTACACACACACAGAGAATGAAATCTTTGTTGAACTCAGCCATGGGGACGACGAGGAGGAGCTTTGATTGTGCTTTGTGGTCATGATGAGCATCGTGAGGGCTTCGACGGTGAAAGAGAGAGGGAAAGAGAGAGAAAGAGAGACGGACAAAGAGAGATAGAGAGGGACAAAGGGATTGAGAGGAACAGAGAAAGAGGGACAGATGTGAGAGAGCGGGATAGAGAGAGAGAGAGAACTTACCCGTGTCATGGCGAACGGCATCGATGGCAAGGCGTTCGGCTACATCGAAGGAGAGAAGAGGGATTTTGGAGTTAGGGCTTCAACTGAATAGTAAGTTGGAATAAAAATTTGGGGCCGGCATCGCGTAAAAACGTATCAACATTCCATGAATGAACACTGTAAAGCATATAATTTTTTTGCCCCACCCCGCTTAAAATAGGCATTAACGGCGTTTCGGGAGTAAACGCTATACTAAATTAGAATTTAATTCTGTTTTTTCATAAATGCCATGAACTTAATGCCATTATAGGCATAATTTGTTGTAGTGTATGAAAGGAATTAATGTTGGCGACTCCTCGGGTTTCAATACTCGGATATCAAATCTGATTCCGTCGCACACACTACACTTTATGGTGTCGAGAAGATCGGAGGGAATACTTTCAGGGCTTTCTGCGATTCGAGGATGGTGTGCCTGTCCATTGATCCAGAACCCATATCCATGCGCGGTCATCCTATCTTGCATCTGAGCGAAATCTTGGGGGTTTCTTTCAGAAGATCCGGAGACAAAGCAGTAGAGCTGCTAATCAGTACGGCCAATAATCACCGGAGTATCAACCAGCCAGCAGTGGAAAGGGTCCTGCAGCGCTCTACGAGCAAGCCGACTGTAGTTGTAGAGGCACAGACAACAGAGGTTAAGGGCTTACAAGAGGGGCTCTTCAAGGAGACAACTCTAGTTGTGAGATGCAATCCGTGCTCAAGCTTCACCACAGCAGATGAGCCCAGAGGAGGGGAAAGCTTTCTGGTCAGTGAACCGAGAGCAACCTGGTCTCCTAAGACTAGACGCGAATTCCACAGGTTAGGGATTGAGGATGTCAGTGTAGAAAATTTCACGGGAGTCAGAACCCGCAGGGGTGTGACTATGGGGAGTCTCTAAGCTCCCGCTGTCTTGGTCACTTGGGAGGTTGTGCTTTTGTCTCTATGATGAATCTTAAAATCCTATCCTAGAATGTGAGGGGGTTGGGGGACTCCATCAAGCCGGCTTCAGTTAAGCGCATAATCAGAGATAGTGGGGCGAAGATTATTTTTCTTCAAGAAACCAAAAAGGAGTCCATCTCTATTGGGTTCATTGATAGCATTTGGGGTATTAAGGAGTGTGGCTGGTGTGCTCTTCCAGCTATAGGAGCCTCTTGAGGCATAATTATCCTTTGGGATTCAAGCTTTGTTGAAGTTTTGGAGGATCTGGTAGGTGCTTTCTCTGTCTCCCTGGCTTGTAGATTGCTTTCGGATGGTTTTAGTTGGATGCTCACGAATGTGTATGGCCCTACAGACCATAAGTATAGAGCTCAGTTCTGGGAAGAGCTTGGGGATATAGTAGGTTACTGGGACCTACCATGGTGCATTGGGGGCGACTTTAATGTTATAAGATTTCCTCACGAGACGAATGGTAAAGGAGGCAGAAAGGACATGAAGGACCTTGGCAAGTTTATCCAGCTTTTTGGATTAGTGGATCTTCCGTTGCATGGGGGAGCTTTCACTTGGTCGAACCATCAACAGAATCCGACCTTATGCAGACTGGATTGAGTCTTGGTTTCGAGCGAGTGGGAAGCTCAGTATCCGGGTGTATTGCAGAAGCTATTATCGAGACCTACATCCGATCATGCCCCGATCCTTTTGGATACGGGAGGTCTCCCCTCTAGACCTAAGCTGTTCAAGTTCGAAAATATGTGGCTTCTGGAACCTAACTTCACGGACTTGGTCAAGGGGTGGTGGAATAATCTCGCTATTGAAGGTAGACCGGGGCCAGTGCTCCGCAAGAAATTGAAAGCTCTAAAAGGAAAGCTCTTACAATGGAACCATGAGGTGTTGGGCAGAGTTGAAGTAAAACTGCAAAACCTCCTTGCTGAGATGGATAAGTTGGACAGAAAAGAAGAAACCGACACGCTTTCTGAGGACGAGTCGTGTGATCAGGCTAATCTCAAGGCTAGATTTCAATCGCTAGCTAGGATGGAAGAGATTAGCTGGCGACAGAAAGCTCGAGTTAGATGGCTCAAGGAAGGGGACAACAATACGAAGTTCTTTCATCGCATAGCCAATGCCAGAAGAAGGAATAATCACATAACCAAAGTCGAGATTGAAGGGGTGTGCTTAGAGGATGAAGAGTCCATCAGGACTGGAGTGATGAATTTCTACTCTAAGCTGTATTCTGAGACTTCCAGAGAGTGCCCAGAGCTGGATGGTTTGGACTTCGACCGGATCTCGTCGGAACAAGATTCTTGGTTGGAGAGAAGCTTGGAGAAAGAGGAGGTCCTTTGCGCCATTAAGGCCTTGGAAGGGACAAGGCCCCGGGTCCTGATGGTTTCTCTATCGCTTTTTTCAAGCAATGTTAGGAGATCATGATAGTGGACTTTATGGCTGCCATCAAGGAGTTTCAGCGGGATTGCTTTCTTGATTTATGGTCTAACAGCACCTTCATTGTTCTTATTCCTAAAATTGCAGGTGCAGTGAACATTTCGGATTTCAAGCCCATTAGCTTGGTAGGAAGCTTCTATAAGATCCTGGCCAAAGTTCTAGCATCAAGATTGAGGGTGGTTATTCACGGGCTGATTTCCCCAGCTCAAGGTGCCTTTGTTCATGGAAGGCAGATCCTTGACTGTGTCCTTGTAGCTAATGAGTGCATCGATGAGAGGAGTAAGGCCAACGTCCCAGGATTGGTGTGCAAAATCGATCTTATCAAAGCCTATGATCATGTGTGTTGGGATTTTCTGGACTATCTCCTTCTGAGAATGGGGTTCGGTCAGACTTGGAGGAGATGGATTCATAGATGCATCTCTTCGGCCTCTTTTTCGATCCTAGTAAATGGCTCACCTACTGGGTTCTTTCAAAGCTCTAAAGGCCTCAGGCAGGGGGATCCTCTGTCCCCCCTTCTTTTCAATATAGTAGCGGAGGCACTCGGGAGAATGATAGACAGGGCAGCGGACAGAAGGCTGATGATGGGTTTCCAGCCCGGTAACATGGGTCCCACGATTACGCACCTGCAGTTTGCCGATGACACTCTGGTTCTATTGGGGGCTGAGAGAGACCAGTGCTATGCGCTTAAAGGGGTTCTTGCTTGCTTTAAAGCAGTCTCAAGTCTCCAGGTGAACTTCTGCAAAAGCAAGATCTATCCAGTGGGGGATGTAGACAAGATTGAAGATCTTGCGTCTCTTTTAGGTGTTGCGATAGCGGCCCTCCCGACTTCGTACCTCGGCATGCCTCTCGGAGCTAAGTATAGATCATCATCCATTTGGGACCCTGTCATAGAGAGATGTGAGAGAAGACTGGCTGTTTGGAAAGCCAAACTTCTCTCCAAAGGTGGGAAACTTTGCCTCATCAAAAGTACTCTCTCTAATCTTCCCATCTATTATCTCTCCCTCTTCTTCATGCCAGAAGAGGTGGTCAGGAGGTTGGTGTCTTTTTTCCGGCGCTTCTTGTGGTGTGGCAGAGGGGATGGGACAGGATATCCTCTGGTGAAGTGGAGTACTATTTGTGCGCCCAAGAAGTTGGGGGGCTTAGGTGTCAAAGATCTAAAGCTGATGAACCGCGCTCTTTTGGGGAAATGGTTATGGCGATTCGCGCAGGAGAGGGACAGCCTTTGGAGGAAGGTTATAGTGGGTCATCATGGCTGTGAGACTCTGGAATGGTTCAGCAAGGAGGTGAAGACCTCGTACAGATGTGGGGTGTGGCAAGGGATCTTGAAGGTGCTTCCATCATTCTCAGGGGCCATTAGCTTCAAGGTGGGAGCTAGTAGCAGGGTGCGCTTTTGGTCCAACGTGTGGTGTGGCGATTCGTCATTTATGACTAATTTCCCTCAGCTTTTTAGCCTGTCGTCTAGGAGAAGAGGCACAGTGCAAGAACACTCGGTTATGGAAAGGAATGGTATGTCTTGGGACTTTGACTTCAGAAGACACCTGAATGATTGGGAGATTCCTATTCTAGCGTCCCTCATCCATAGACTAGGAGTGTCCCTCGACTATTCCAAAGAAGATGTAATAATATGGAATAGTAGGCCGGGAGGAAGATTCTCGGTGAATTCTTTTTATGAGCTCTTGGATCGGTCCTCGAGTTCCTCTTTGGTCACCCAAGGAGATTCATCCGGTGTTCCATTCCCTAAGGCAAGGATCTGGGGTTCCAAGGTCCCCCCGAAAGTGGCTTTTTTTGTTTGGTGCGCATCTTTGGGAAAGATCCTTACACTGGATAACCTCATTAAGAGAAACCGGGTGATCCCAAATTATTGCTATATGTGCAAGGAAGCCGGGGAGTCGGTCAACCACTTGTTATTGCATTGCAAGTTAGCTGGGGAGATTTGGAGCCTCTTCTTTGCTTCTTTTGGGATCAGCTAGGTTCAATCGGCTTCGGTCCTTGACACTTTATATAGCTGGTCAAACCGATGCTTTTCCCCTTGCAGCCGACGCCTCTGGAGTTTGCTCCCTTTTGCGGTGTAGTGGGGAATCTGGAAAGAGAGGAATAACAGGGTGTTCGAGGGCAGGGAGGCCTCCTTCGACATCATCCTCTCTATCAAGGCACTCCTTTTCTCTAGTCCAAGATCTTTGAAGAATGTAAAGGCTTGTCTTTTGATGACTTCGTGTTTTGCTGGAACTCTATTATGCATAGAGATTCCTAGCTTTGTCGTTTTGTTGGTCTTTTCTTTGAGGAGGTTTTCTCGACCTCCTCCTTTCTTGCTTGTATCTTTCTCTTTTCAATGCAATTTGACCTTATCAAAAAAAAAACCCAATATTACCGAGTTTCTAAAATCTAAAAAAGTAAATAGATGAGAGAGATGTGTGAGAGGAAATATAGACAAGAAGGCAAAATGTCTTTTTCGTTTTTCATCGGGGCAAAATAGGTAACCAAAAGTTTTTCTAAGATCCGTGCTTAAAATCTAAAAAAATAAATAGATGAGAGAGATGTGTGAGAGTAAATATAGACAAGAAGGCAAAATGTCTTTTTCATCGGGGCAAAATAGGTAACCAAAAGTTTTTTTAAGATCCGTGCTTTTATTAGTATAGATATAGATATAGATATAGATTGTTCGTTTATTGTTCTTTCTTCCCAACAGATGCACCATGAGAATGGTACCCATGTTGGGTCTGGTTCATACCTAAACCATTACTATTTTAATTTACTTAAAATTAAAAATGGAAGGTTGAGGGACATATGGGAAATGTCTACAATGGCGTGTTTGATTGCACATAAAAATTTCCCGAGAGAATAGATCTGGGAAATGCCTTAAATGGCTATTGATTGCACCGAGAAAACGTGTTTGATTGCCGATACAAATTTTCCGAGAGAATACATCTGGGAAATGCCTTAAATGGCTATTGATTGCACTGAGAAAACATATTTCAACCATGTGAGAAAATATAGGCGTATTTTCAGGTGGAAATGAATTCTCCTATCTGGATGGGAAATGAATTCCCCAGGCTTTGTATCCAGATTTAAATGGCTTGGTAGGGAAAATTATACACATTTAAAATGGCTATCTAACAAGGGAGTTTTGTGTTTTTCCAAGGAAAATGCAATTTTTCCACTTGGCAATCAAACATTCCTCCAATGGAGCAACAACTGATTCAATGTAGATTCAAACAAGATTCATAGGCTGTAACAAGTACGACAACTAGAATAAATAGAAGGGCGCTTTAGATGCTTGAAAATTTGAAGAATTGCAGTGGTTTTTTCCAGTAAAAGCACCACCATAGAGGAAAAGAGGAAGCATGGGGGAATTTGGGGGGCCCACCAAGCGTAAAAACTCAAAGATCTGAAGTCGTCTACCATGAAAACTAGAATGTGAAGTGTCACGCCCCGAATCCGGATACCCAGATACGACCTGAAAATCCGTGGATCGACCCATACCCGAACCCAGATGTGATCTATGAATGTCCCTTAGTGGTCCAATTAGGTCAATTAGAATACTAAGGTTCATTCGAAAATCCACTAAGTAAAAAAAAAAGAGTCTAGATGTATAAACAAATAATTCAAATAATTCAATCAATCAACTAAATTTGGAGAGAAGGATGTGAGAACATGCTCTCAATCAAAGGCTTACATGCCCATGAAAATAAATAAATAATGTTATAAAATAATCAAATACAACTTTCTAAAGTGTGGGATCGACTCCCAAATCCTCGTCGATCTCCTCGAATGCACTGGAGTCTTTCGCCTCAAAATCATCTCACGTACCCGGCTCCTCAAAATCTGAAAATAGTATCAGTGTAACACGGTGAGCCGAGGCCCAGTAATACAACAGTGTGCACAGTATGATATCATACTATATAAGTTTTTAACCAAGGTATGCATCTCAATCATATAATAAGGATGACATGAATATGAGGGTGAATGCAAGTGAGTACGGGATGCAAATGCAACTAGTACCCATAACCACATAGGGTCTTCATCTCCTTCCCGCACTGGGAGCGGTCTCATCGACCCATCTGCAGGATATAATAACGTCTGGGGCCTTTCCCCCTAGGGTACCGAACCCTGATTAATTGATAAAACCAATATAAACGTATATAATATACTTCAACCATGTTCCCTTATGCACCCCTTATATGAAATGACATGATGATCATGGTATGACAACAAGATGGTACAAGGTTACATGACATATGCACACATGTATTTAACATTTAAATAAGAATATAAAATGAACAAATGATCATTAAGAGTGATAATATGGGAACGAATTAGGGTTAACCATGAATAACATATAACAATCACCGAAGGTCACGATCAACACAGATGAACAATATAAGTGAAAATCACAAGACGATCCAACACACCATGGCCGAACCCCATGAGCGATCCATGACATAAGGTCGAACCCTAAAGAGGGCTCCAAGACACTTGGCCGAGCCCTATGAGAGATCCAAGACACATAGGTGAGATCCCCAAGCATACAAGTCTAAGTCAAATAACAAGGCTAAAACCTTAATAGTCAATAATCATGAGCGAACCACTAAGGGTTCCCAAGACCATTAATTAAAAAATATTTAGATTAAAAATATAGATCGAAATCCCAAGTGAAGTGGATCGTGTAAAATCTAGAATTCTGAGTTTTTTTATAAAGTCTAACAATTTAGAAAAATCATAACTTAATCAATACAAATCAGAAAAATACAAACTCAAAGGTTCTAGAAACTAGATTGATAGAGGTATCTAGAAAAAATATTTAGGTTAAAAATATATATCAAAATCCTAAGTGAAGTGGACCGTGTAAAATCTAGAATTCTGAGTTTTTTGGTAAAATCCAACAACTTAGAAAAATTATAATTAAATAAATATAAATCCAAAAAATACAAACTAAACAGTTTTAAAAAATAGATTCATAGAGGTATTTAGGAAAAATAATTATAAAAATATTCAAATCATAAAAATATAATAAAAATGATAAAGAACATAGTCATCCGTTATAGGTACAAAATAGACCCTGACCAAACCCATCATGGTAGCCCAAAATAAAGATCAACCCAATAAGAATAAAGTAAATATTGTTGAAATTAATTTATGATGAGTATCAACCATTACCTAATGAATGAAAAATAAAATCTTGAAGAAAAACGATTATAGGATAGATTAAATACACTTACCTTAAAGTATCTTGAACTTTAATGAAAATCAAAAATTTCTTCAAATTTGAAAGTCGTCGGATAGTCCTCTCCTCGAAGTATGTTCTTTTATTCGGAGTCTCCGTCAATTCTCCCTTCTTGCTCGAGTGCGATCGGTGCCCGGATGAAGGTTTAATGAAGATTTCTCTATTCTTTAATGGAGTTTGGGTTTGTGAAAGCTTTTAAAGCTTTAAGGTTTTCATAAATAGGTTTAGGGAAGGATTAGGGTTTCTATATTAGTGAAATTCGTAACTATCAAAGGAATGACTTTTTCAACCCTCAAAAACTTATATTTTACACTACTAATGGGTTAGAAATAGGCCCAAGGCCCATATATATCAACTAGGCTTCATTTAAGAATATTATTAAGCCCAAAAGGCCTCTAGATTGGCCATACGGGCTCACCCAACAATCATAACATAAATAATCATTCATTGATTCAATTAAACTATATTATATAATTTAAAAGTTCATACAATAAGGTTTGACACATGTCACACACACATAAATCACATAAAATAGTCTAAATACAAAAAAAACTACAAAAAAGTTCAAAGCCTCGAAAAAGTATCAAGATGACCTCGGAATGACCCGAAAAGGGATTCGCAGGTCTCACTCCTATTAAATAAATAAAATATAATTAAATATTATTTTTGAAAATATAAAAATTGTAGGAAAGTTCAAAAATTACGAAAATACTATTTTTGTCAAAATCTCCCGAAATCTCCCGCTAAGGTTTTTATGGCTCAAGAAATGTTCTAAATTTCTCGGGTAAGTTGGGAATGTTAAAATAGGAATATTTTTGATGTCTCGGACCCACAAAATAATTTTTTATAAAAGTTCTAGAATGTTAGCTGGGGAAAGAAAAAGTCCCCTGCAAGTTATGGTTCATTATTTTTAGCAGGAATTTAACCATAAAGAGCGAGTTTCAAATATAGAAAATTTTTCGAAGTTGTCAGAATGAAACCAAATTAAACATACATACTCAAGCATGATATCAAACCATAAAAACAATAATAGAAGTCTGAAAAAGATTCAGATTTTCATTATTAAGTGAATTTACCATAATACCCTAGAACGAAAGTATAGTGTATTACATGAAGTGTCCAAACTTTGGATTCTTCTCTGAAAACAAGATCAGTAAGTATTGATGGAGGACAGAGATCAATTGTTTTTTTTCAATTTCGAGGGCATTATATGAAGGTGTCTTCGAAGAAGAGGTTCTACTTGTTCTTTTGGTAGCATGTAGGGATTCTTCTTTGCTCATCTCTTCAGAAAGTGAGCTCAATTGGTTGACGTTCTGCACCGCAACTATTAGTTAGTGGGTTTCAATCCCAGCTCAACCTACTCAGGAAAATGCTGTATATTTTCTGGTCAATAAGAATCTTAAACAAGATACAAATAAATAGATTATAAACAAATAAGAAACCCATTAAGGACCTGTTTGAATCAACATTTTCAGGCAAAAAAAAAGGTAATTTGAGGAGTTCTTTTGAACTTTTTTTCTTTGCTTCAAAATGATGATCCAAACAGGCCTTAAGAAACATAAGCAATTTGAACTTACAATTGATTAAGAACACCAAAAGATGAAATCAGGATATTAAAAGAAGAAGAAAAAAATACCCACATAAATCCACTATACAGTTTAACAATCAAAGTGCAAATGAAGGCTATATATTTTTAGTTCTTTTTTCGATAAGTATAACAGTTTTATTAGATAGAGACCTTCAGAGGCTGAGAAAGCCTACCAAAAGCCTAAGCAATATACAAAGAGAAATAAAAACAACAATTTTTGGCATCTATCAAGAAAATGACTCTGTTTTACAAGTCTCCAAGCAGATCAACTTACAAGAAATTCAACACATATATGGTGTGCCAACCCTAAATTCAGTTCTCTCTAGTCTTCACCAAGTAAATATGAGAAAAAGAAACCCTAATTTACGCTTGAAACAAAAATATAATTCCAAGACCAGATTTGTCTAAAACAAGGAAGAAATATATAGAAGTTCAGTACTTATGAGGGAGAACAATATCAAAGAGCACTTTTTCATCATGAGCTTGGAACCAACACATAGGCCTGCTCATGAAGCCCTTGATGAAAAAGTGCTCAAATCTTACGGCTAGGAATCACCAATCATGCTGATTTTTGGTGTGTAGGTTCACCAAGGTGTGGGCCAAACATTCAGAGGCCAGTGGATCCAAAAGAGTGTACACATGGCAATTTGAGGGACTTCTGCATCAAAATTTTAATACATAATTCTGCATCATAGAACACGTATCAACTCTTTGCCCGCGCACCCTCAACTCACTCTGATTTTCCCACTCTTCTTCTTTTGCGAAATTGGTTTAAGTTTGTGGTACATCAACTGGAGTAGTATAGTACAGCATGCAATGGATCGGATCCGATTAAATCCATGCTTGTTTTTGGGTTGGATCTTTTAATTAGATTCCACTTGTAAAGGTGGATCGACTATGAATTGAATCAAGAAAAAATGATCTGTATTTATCTTCTTGTTTCTATCAAAATAATTTTCCAAACAATCACTACGTAGGTTAACATGACTGCAAAATAATTAATAACAAATAACCAATATTTAACATTAATATAAAATGAGTTTCCAAAAGAGCGTATGATACTGTTTAAAATTGGAGTTAGAGAAGTTTCTTAGTTCATATACAGGATGAGTCCTCATTAAACCATAACAGGTAACCTCAAGAGAAAAACTAAGGCTTTTTTAAACTTGACTAATGGGTGCATATTGGACTGATCATCAATGGCTTATTCAAATAAAGAGAAAAGGGTAGTACTCACCTTAATAGATCAAGAAAAGTAGTTTGTTATCTCCGTAGAAGAACTAAATTGTCGAAGAAGAAGATCTACTCGATTCTAACCGCCTCTGCCCTAGTTTTCTATGATGATAGAGGGAATGTGTTTGATCTTGTCCCAATCGTCTCCTTCATCTTGTCGAAGCCTAGCATTGAACAACATGGGCATGTGGATAAACAGTTGTGTGAGGTTACGCAAACTCCTCAACCCGTCCGGAAGCATCTGTAGTACTATGCATCCATCTATTTTTTAGACACCTAAGTCTTGGCATCGTTCCTTCCTCGATTCTCCATTGCATCAAGCTAATTTCTGAAACAAGTGTTAAGTTTCCAAGTCGAGGAAACCCTCCTGCTGAACAAACCATCTCCATATCACCTCCGATATAGCTATCTTCTAAATAGAGAATCTCACGGTTGGGCAATTTCTGCAGCGTTGCCATGGGATCTTCATTTAATTGAGTATGAGACAAGGACAGCTTGACAATTAGCTGCGGGAATTTATGAATGTCGGGCAACTTCTGTAATGTTCCTCTTAACTTCAGCTTATGACGGTTTGGACACCATGAAAATATCGTTGGTAGATGACTTGGATCTAAGGCTTCTCTAATATCCCACAACAAGGTTCTCATGAATTCTGAAGTGAAAGTACCGGCAGCCACTGTTCCCTCATCCAGTACTGCTCGTATCTTACCTTCTATTCCCAATTTCGTCAACCTGGTCAACTTGACTAGGTAAGCCAGCCTCCAACTATCTCCGCCTATAGTTTCAAGGGTTTGGAGGTTCACAAGATAGACATCATCAGCTCGTTGTGGGGGATCAATTGGTGGCATGCCACTTAGATACAAATGTCTTAACTGGTGCATCTTCCAAATAGAATTACACATGTAGAATCCTCCACAAATATGTATATCTAGGTATTGAAGGTTGTGGAGCGTGGATATGTTTAATGGACGTGGAAAACGATCAGTTGTGAGCAGGTGGCGCCTAGGTTGCCCTGCAAGTAACATTTTAGTTTACATATTAGTAGTGCAAAGACCAAATGTAAGATGAATTTATTTTCTACAAAGGAAAGGATCATAATTAATAATTAGAGTAGAATTAGAGTAGAAAAATCAGAGCCAAAGCCATGACTGCCTGAACTCAGTCACCTTTTCAAGGTCGACATTATCAAATGTCACTTTGAAACGTCCTTTTTGCTGGACAACTGGCACCTTCGCTTTTTCATCAAGATCCTCACCATTTGATGCTGCAATAACATGCTTCACTTTAAGGGGGAAAGCAAAAAAGGCTTTTACAGAAAGATCTCCTTTACACAAATCTCAATCGGATCAAAGCTTAGGAAATAGCTTCAACATGAACATCGAAAGGAGTGTCTATCTCACATTTACAATTTACTGATGACACTTTGATGTTCTTATCGGGAGAATTGGAACAAGTGAGATTCTTGAATCACTTATTGTGCTGCTTTGAAGTCTGTTCGGGTCTCAAGATCAATTTTAATAAAAGCAAAATCATGAGCATAGGAGAGACCAATGACTTGGAGACGCTGGCTAGGATCTTAGGGTGTTCTATAGGCTCATTACCCTTGACTTACTTGGGTCTCCCCTGGGAGCGCCGTACAGGGCTAAATCAGTTTGGGATCAAGTAGTGGAGAGGGTACGTAGAAGGTTGGCAAGCTAGAAAGGGAAATACCTCTCATAAGGGGGCAAAATGGTGCTCATTAAAAGTGCGTTGTGTAGTCTTCTCGTCTATTATCTCTCGTTGTTCTTGATTCCAGTGTCTGTAGCGAAGAGAATAGAAAGACTCATGATGAATTTTTTGTGGCATGATTCGGAGGACTCCTTTCGATACCACCTAGTGAGTTGGGCTCAGGCATGTCTTCCTAGGTCAGAGTGTGGGTTAGGTTTTAGAAAGATACGCATCATGAACATGGCTTTATTGGGGAAGTGGATATGGAGATTTGGTAGAGAAAGAAATAGCTTGTGGCGTAGAGTGATAGCCGACATCTATAGGGAGGAGTTGGGGGGATGGGTATCCAAGGCTACCAGACACACATACGGATGTGGAGTTTGGAGAGGCATTCTGAAGTTAAAAGATAAGGTCTTGGAAGGCTCTAGATTGACCATAAGGGATGGTACTAGGATTAGATTCTGGGAGGACACATGGGTAGGGGACCTTTGTCTTAAGGAGACTTTTCCTAAGGTGTTCCATCTCTCAAAGAAAAAAGGGCAAACGGTGAATCATTTTTGGACTGGCTCTTCGACAGAAGTAAGCTGGGACTTAGATCCCAGAAGGAACCCTTTTGAGTGGTAGAAAGAACAAATTGACTTGCTACTAAACTGTTTGAAATTTTACCTTGTCACTAATACGGCAGAGGATCACCTGGTCTGGACTCATACCAACTCAGGCACATTCTCGGTTCGATCGTTTTATGCAGTGTTGGCAACTCCTTCATCACCATCCTCCTTCTCACCACACATACCATCGTCATCTCCTTCCCACCTTTTCACTCGAATTTGGAAGCCGATTGTTCCTTTGAAAATCCGTTTTTTGCATGGGTTGCTTCATTGAATAAGATTCTTACTGTTGAGAATTTAATCACAAGAAAATGGATTTTAGTGGACTATTGTGTTATGTGCAAGGCAAGCAGGGAGAACACTAACCACCTTCTTGTACACTGTGAATTTGCTAGACAGGGTTGGATGCTCTTTCTAGGCCATAAGAACTTGAGATGGGTGTTCCCGGAGACCATAGGAGTGATCTTGGAGGGCTGGCCACGGATCCCTATGTCGGCAAAGGGTAAGGTGCTTTGCAGGATGCTACCACTAGCGATTATATGGGGGTTATGGATTGAAAGAAATAAGAGAACATTCCTTGGTAAGGAGAGTTCTCTTCAGGAGGTCATTCTTAGCATCAAGGCGTTCCTTTTTGGTTGGGGTAGCACCTCTCAAGAATTGAGAGGCTTGTTCTTCGGTGATTTGGTCTTTAGGATGGATGAGGTGTTATACTGACTTGTTTTTTGCTTTTGTTTCTGCTTTATTTCATATGTCCCCTTGAGATCTTCTCGATCTCCTTTTCTTAATACATGTTTGACTTATCAAAAAAAAAAACATGAACATCGAAAGGAAGGCAGGCCAAAAAGTATAGGCACATACCTGACGATTTAGATGCTCTAGACAGAGTTTCAAAAGCTGCTGTAGAAAGAGTTTCAGAAGATGCATTATATCTACTGATTGTGGAACCACTACTCCATTGCAACTTAAGCATGTTCGGGGCCTGATATTGCTGATTGTCGCTGAAAAAAGAGTAGAACGTATTTAAAAAAAGTGTTTCCTTTTTGTTACAAAATCAACTTAGCTTGACATTGCTACACAATCATTTCTCGGTTCAAAGTGTTTCCACATGATAGTTTATTTTTACACGTGGCAGCTGAGTCAGTTGATCCTATACCCATGAAGCAAGTTTCAGCACAAAAGTTCTCCACCAGGTGGCAAAAAATGGCATGCTTCTCTTAACTTATTGCTATGGGGAAACATAAAAAATATCATGCTCAAAATACCTGATGTGTTCCGATGTTAATTTGTGTGGCCCACTGACTGCATGGATGTTTGACCCACCACTTTGTGGATCTACATACCAAAAATCAGCTTGATTGGTATTTTTAGCCATTGGATTAGAGTACCCAAAAAATACTCAAATTCACAGCTAGAATCACCCCACAAAAAAGGCATCAATCTGATGGCTAGAAATCACCAAACATGCTGATTTTTATTATCTAGATCCACCAAGCAGTGGGTCAAACATAGGTCTGTCAATGGGCCAGATTTGTGCCTACTACTTAGTGCATGTAATGGGCTGGGCTAGACGTGAGCCTGGCAAAATTGTATCTGGGGCGGCAGAGCTAGGCTTGGCCCACTAACTTCTACAATATAAGATGAACATACACAACCACCATTTGGCTCAAGAGAAAGTATTTCAACATACCACCCGGCATAACGACATTAACATCAGCAAACCAGATAAAAAAGAAAATGAAATAAAGCAGTTTGAAATAATGTCACAGTTTTGGAGCACCCCTGAACAGCTGCCATGAAAGATAGTTCAAGGGCAACCTATGCACAAAAAATAAAAAGAGGCGGACATCATAAAAGGACTTTTAACAAAAATCGCAAACCAGCAACTTCAAGTTAGCAGCAATTCATCAGTATATAAAAGAAAATGAAACCTTGACATCTTGGCCCCCAAATCCTCTTTGCCTGAGGAAGTCTTTGAAGAACTGTTCTCCATGATACAGTGAGCCACATCAATGCATATAAGAAGATCACAATTAGTTTCAAGGATGATATTCTGAAGGAAAAAAAATCAGGAAGTACAAATAAGACAATCTAATTCCATATCAATATTCAGCATATGAGAAACACACACAAGTGGTACAGGGGAGCATCAACGCTCGGTGCTTAATGTTGATGAACCAAAAATGCATGTCTAACAGAAGCAGGTAATAACTCCTATGTGTGGCTTCTATTCATTTTGTAACTCCTATAGCAGTTAATGGAAACTATAGAATTTACACAATAAAGAACTCTAATTGGCAATATCATAGTACAACATCAAGCATCAGAAATCTGAGATTCATTTGTGTCAAGATCCTAGCATCGCCAACCACTTTAGCGAGATGAACAAGAGCACCAAAATCTTATGAAAAAGGAATCAAGTTCATAAGGAATCATATGAACAAGTCTTCAGATACACAAAAGTATACAGCCTATGAGAAATGCACATTGAGATCCTAAATATGCTAGAATTACAACTGGTGATCAAGTTTGAAAGTCCACAACTAGGTTCACATGCTCTGGTCAAAGCAGCATTCATGAGGAAGTGATCATAGACATGGATCCCACGGCTAGATAGCAAACCAAACAACAGATTGCTCAAAGCAGCTCAGTAGCAAGGTCCTAATTTTCTCAATGCAACCCAATTGAAATAGATAAAATGACAAAGACTATTGATCTCATAACCAGTCCTTACAGAGAAAGACAAATTATATGATTTAAAATTCACATAGCATCTTAATCACAAAAACAAGAGAAAGATGCAAAGTAATTGTGTATACTTTAACCAATAAAAATGAGATTGAAGATAAGCCCATTAAATTTTTTATGTTACAAACAAGAGTAAATATGAACTAAGTTCGAGAGGTTCTCAATTATAAAGTTTTTCAAATTCACACAGTTTCAACTTCAGATATCAGCATGCATTAAATTATGAACATCTAATGAAATGTATAAGAAACTTTAAATCATATAAAGACAAGATGTCAAAAAATAACTCTCAGTTATTCAGGAAAGAGACATTACATCATTCACTCCACCACCACCAAAGATGTCCTCAAATGGGCCAAATCCGCCACCAAATGGACCACCAGGGCCACCTCCAGCAGCACCTTGTTCAAATGTATCATGACCAACCTATCAAATTGCCCAATCAAGAATGATAACAGGATTACCAACGGAAGCAAAAGATAAAAAAAGACGAGCACGGTAATTAACTACGAATAAGAATGATAACATGATTACAGAAGTATAAACATAGAAAGGAGATCAACAATTAACTACATACAATAGAGAACAGTACAAATTGATAGAATGATGAATCTGGATGAGTATACATCTCATAAATATGTCATGAGTAATACTGGAGCATACAGCTCACAACACACAATACCAAAACTCATTGGGAAATCAGAAACACAATGGTGAACATATGCAGCAAAAACTAAAAGGCTTCATTTACCAATGGTACTATGACATAAGAGGCAAACCTAGTAAGGTACAATTGTATATATAGCATTTCATAATCCCAAACTGTGGATTTTTCCTCTCTCTATCCCAAGAAGAAAAAGGCATTTTTCAGCTCTGATACCAAATTTGCTGCAAGACGAGAGGAAACCCATTCTGCGATCGGGGGGGACAATTAGAAAAGATGATAGATAGAGGTAGGGATAGAAGGATACCTTCAACTTCACACCGATTAAGCTTGGCTTCGCACCAAGGTAGACTGGATTCACACAAGGTGTTCCATTCACAGGAGACGTTTCTTTGTGTCCAATCATGGCATTAGTTATGCATTGATCTGATGCTAGAAAGCATCGGAATGTTGGCCAATATAAAAGAATGAGGAAGCAAGAGAGGGATTCATGTAGGATCTTACTCACATGGCACTCTTAAAGGGTGCTGACCATATGGATGTTTGGCCAATCCCTAGGTGGACCTACAAGCCAAAAATCAGCCTGATTAGTGCTTTCAAACCTTTGGATGCATGTTTGAGAATTTAAGTTAGCTTCTCAAGGCAGGAAAAAAAAGAAGAGATAAAGATTTCATGGAAGAAGCCAAGCATAAAAAACACAAGTGCCCTCCCAACCTGCAGTTAAGCTTGAGTTAGGAAACTCATTACAAGCTGCTGACAGGGATTCTGCAGGGATTCTGCCTATTGTAACAATAACATCAACATCAAAAACGACTTGAAAAGTGATTTACAAAAATGAACTGAACCATATGTTTGCAACAATATTTATCTTCTTAGCACCTCTACTAGGGTGAAACACTGTGAAGCTGGCTTCAGATAAATCAAGGTTGCTGGAGGATCAACCTTATAAGAGAGAAACACAACACAAAAGGTTAAGAGAGAAACATGATGTAGAAAAGATCATGTATTGTTTCTGTTTGTTCAAGCTCTTTTGCATAGAAACATAAGAAAATGGGGGACACATGACATGACATACCCATAAAACTTATGTTGCATCCACTCCCATGATTATCGTCTTAGTATATACTATTACCAGACGTGATTCGTAGGGTCTTTTGGGTAGTTGGATATATACTCATTGACACCCCTAAATTCTTGGGCTAAAGTTTCAATAGAATCATGCATGGATATAATAACAGTGCAACACAGAAAGGTTTTAAGAGGAACATGAAGTAGAAAAGATGGTTTATTGTTGTTGTTTGTTAAAAGTTTTTTTGCATAGAAACGCAAGAAAATTGGGGACACTATAGCTACGTGACATGACATACCCATGAAAATTGGGGACATCTGGCCCAACAAATATGAAGCATAATACGAACCATATGCCTTGTGAGCTTAACAACTGATAAGTGGTGGAACTGTCCAGCCTAGTTGATATTTCATCCATGAAAAGAGCTTTTGCTGGTCCAACCAACATCTCTCCTGCACTTGGAACAACCAATTAGTGTTAGACTGTTGACAGATAGTTACAAATGGTAAGGTCCATGCCACAAACATGAGAATTAAACCAACAAAAAATCTCAAGATTCAAAAATGACATATATAAGTTTCTAGGAACAACTAATATACAAATATATAAGAGACACATCAATCAGCAAGGACTTTGTACATTGCCAAATGGAAGATTGTCTCTGGGTTGAGGACACATTGAAGATGGTCGGGAACTTAAGTGTAAAAATTTATATTTTGGCGTGTGAGAAAAATGGTGCCAGTTTGGAATTTTGCTTTATAGTTCTTCTTGGACTACACACATACCAGTTGTCACACGCTTCTTTTGTCCACAAGAGACGCCCCTTCTCACGTCATGGCCCACCATAATATCCGCACAAATATTCAATCCAAGTATCTATTAGAGAAGCGTTAGAAGTCAGATTTGCCAAAATTGGCTTGTAAAACAAGATGATAGAAGTAATGAGTCGGCAAACCTTGAGAACATAGTCTGTAACCAGATTGGTTTTCTGGTACAAATAAGCCTAACTTTTAAGCAAAACAGGCTAATTACAAATCAGGGACTTACCTCACCATCCCCATGGTTCTCAGCCCTTAAAGGCTCAGTCTACAACGACTCCACCAATCCCTACAAAGTTCATCTACGTGAAGGTTCAGTTTTCTTCAAGATAACCAGTTCAAAACAAGAAACATATTGCAAACTAAAATACTAAGTCCTTCAATCACATAATCCAAAACACAACAGATTTGGCAAAAGGACAGCATTTCCATTAGTCATGCAATTCAAAGATCCATCTTTCCCAGGAAGAAATATTGGGTTCTCTTTTCCTTTCCCAAGAAACACAAACTGATAAGAAAAGATGTGTGTGCTTAATTATAATCATTATATTACTCTGCTAAGACATTAAGTTTTCAGTTCTAATAATGGAAACATCTTAAACTTTGTTAAACTCTAGAATTATAATACATTTTACCCTTATGTTTGCACAAAAAAGGACTGATGAAAACAAAACAGGGATACGTTCATAAATTGTTTCGTGACTTTTGTCTCACTAAGATTTCGAATTCTACCAAATGGAACTCAATGAAATTTGCTACTGAAGTACTATTTCCATACTCTGTGGTCCACTGATAAGAACCCAATTACAATTACAGAAAGTCCAGATTAAGACCTTAAAATTTGGAACAGATAAGGTTACTCTTTACCTATACAATAAGCACTTAAAATGTATTCCTAAGCACTTTTGAGCTCTTGCATGATGCATCAATCATTCTTAATATATATATATTTTCATAAACAGTCCAGTGCTTCGATGTCTCTGGTGCTATTATATTGTACGGATTGGCTGTACCAAGTCATCATTGATCCTGTACATTACAGGTTCAGCTATTTCCCCAACTTTGTGGTGCCTAACATTCACAGCCTAAAAACCAAAGCGACTAACATTTGAATGCTGTGAATTTATTGCCATTAAAGGCCTAATTTCTTGTAGTGAGGAAATTAACATGCAAGTTTTATTGACGCCACTGTACCCAAAGTAGTGCACAGGGACCTGTTTAACTAAATAATAACATAACATGGACTTTGAGAACATAAAGTGCTGTTTTACTGACCTCAAGAGCCATCCGATATAGGTGACATTGTTTACTTGTTGGTTCATGTCCAAATCAGCTCTTCTAGGCTGCAAATTCAAAGGAAGAAATCAAATCTAACTAATACAGCATAAGATGCGATTTAACATAACACCTCACCTTCTCCCTCCTCCTTTACCCGGGCTTGGGACTGGCAATGCAAAGCTATAAAGCTAACTATAGCTTTGCATAGGCGGAGTTAAAAAGCGTTTAGTCTAAAAGAAATAAAAAAGCAATTAGTAGTCAAATAAATGCAAAGCACTAGTATTCATGTAAAAACAGTGGATCAAATTGGAGGTTGGCATGTACCAAGTGAAAGCCTTGCTTGGAACCTTTGCACAATTGCGGCATCATTAACTAAAGTCTAAGTCTCTTCAGCTTCCTTTTTGAGTAAATTATGGTCAAAATTAGAGCTATGCCAGACTTAAGGCCGTTAAGGGCCGATATTTCGCCCATACTCTAAACGATAAAATCATGAAAAGTCCCAATAAATAGCAGTGTGCAACTTAAAACTAGTTACCAAAGACCCCATCACTCATTTTTTAACGATAGATTACAATGAGGCAGGGTGGATAAAGGGCTTGTTGCAACTGGGACACGATCAAATTATAACCGCTCAAATGAATTAGATGATCAATTAAGAAAAAATCAGTTACCATTAAAATCAGGAAGAATCAGGGATTAATTTTTCTATAATCCATTGGAGTTTAGAGGCCCGAAAGGGACCTAATGTCTTAAAGGAACTCCATACATCGGACGGTTAGGATCATTTGACCAGCTTGATTTTTGGGTTAGATCACATACAGAAATGACTGTCCATTTTCAATAAATCACAAGAAGTTGGACAGTGATGAACACTGGTACCTAATCAGATGGTCGTTATCATCAAATTCATTACAAAAAATAGAACCAATATAATGGCTGTGATCATACAAAACTTTTGCCAAAAAGTAAAATTTTATAGAGAGATGAATGAAGCAAATCCTAAATTTAGACACAACAAACTATTAACTGAGAAATTTCGTATTTTCAACCCTAACCAGCTACCATGCCTTTCTATTTGACCGTAGAGACTTTTTCAAGCGCGAAAATTGCTTCGAGGTTGGGAGGAAGAAAGTACTCTTTCACAAGCACCGGCGGAACTGAGAAAGAAGAACCCCCATGTTTTTTAGGAGCGGGAGGACACGTCAGCACCTCTAGTTTTCTACACTCCTTCGCCGTCGGAGTAGTACAGCCTATGTTCTAAAACTCGGAACTCGGACTCGGACTCGGCTTGGAAGTCCATTGGGCCGAGTCACTTCGATGACTCGGGTGTCGACTCGGCGAGTCATTAAATTGATTATTATTTATTTAAATATATAAAAATAATATTTATTAAGAAAAACTTTGAAAATAGGAAACAAATACAAAAAAACATTTAGAAAATAAATAAAAAAAAAAAAAAAGAGTTTTGACTGGACTCGGCCTTTAAACCGATGACTCGGCTGAATTATGAGTCAACTCGGACGAGTTTTGTCAACTCGCTAGACTATGCAAATCCGAGTTTGTATGCCGAGTCGACTCAAAATACGATCGAGTCGAGTCAACTCGGCCGAGTCCCGAGTCGACTCAGCGAGTTTTAAAACATAGAGTACAGCTTTCTCAACCCCACTTCTTCTCCATCTCTTCTGTCTCCGTCATTGTTACAAAATCTTCCTTGAAAATCAAACAACAACCCGAGAAAGAAGAACCCCTACGTTTTTTGGGAGCGGGAGGACACGTCAACACCTCTGGTTTTCTACACTCCTTCGCCGTTGGCGTAGTACAACTCTCCCTGCCCCACTTCTTCTCTGTCTCTTCTATCTCCGTCATTATTACAAAATCTACCCTGAAAACCGAACAACAACCCGAGAAAGAAGAACCCCTATATTTTTTGGGAGGGAGGACAGCGTCAGCACCTTTGGTTTCCTACACTCCTTCGCCGTCGGCGTAGTACAGCTCTCCCTGCCCCACTTCTTCTCCATCTCTTCTGTCTCCATCATTGTTACAAAATCTTCCTCGAACAACAACGATCTTCCCAAAAAAAAAAAAAAGCTTCTTCAACTTCCAAAGAGAAATTAAGGTTTAGAGCTTTTCGGTGTAGTGAATAATGAACTTCGGCTATGAATTTCTGAGCTTCAATTTGGAGTCCCAGTTTGAATTTATATTCTACCCGAGGGAAAGAAAGTATTGAAAATTAGAAGTAGGGGTAAAACTCAAATTAGAAATAGGAAAGAAAAGTAGTTAAAATTAGGAGTAAAACTTACCTTAACTACCAGTGGTCTGGTAGCTTCCAGACCACACACAAGTTGTTGGACGCGTGTCCACTGTACGGTGGCAAGTCGCAACGGCACAAGCCACTCCAAACTCGTCTCCTCCTTGGTTAACTGGTAAGTTAAAAAAAAAAAAGGTCAGTTTAAATCTCGCCAAACAAAAATCCCGAGTATGACTTTGATGACAGGCCCTGTCATCAAGGCCGATGACAAGGTACAATAGGAGGCACGTGGCATACTCTTAGAGGACTCTGACCGTATGGATTTTTTCAAATCCCTATATGGACCTACAAACAAAAAATCAGCTTGATTTGTGATTTCAAACCTTTGGATCTTTGCACCTCAAATAATGGTCAATAATGCTCAAATTTCCTACGGTTAAAATCAACCCATGAAAACAATTCCAATCCAACACCTAGAAATCACTAATCAGGCTGATTTTAGGTCTGTAGGTCCACCTAATGATTGGCCAAACATCCATACGGTCAAAGTCCTCTAAGAGTGTTCCACGTGGCTATTGTGCCTTGTCACCGGCCTTTATGACAGGATCCTGTCATCAAAGTTTTATTCAAAAATCCCTTTTCCCTGTTGGAAAAAGATGTAACAAGGTATGCCAGAAACAGTTTCAAATGCGGAAGCATGATTTTTGGTACTCACCACTGTCATTTGGGCCCACTGATCGCATGGATGTTTATCCCACCCCTTGGTGGATATACAGGCCAAAAATCACCCTGATTGGTAATCTATAACCATTAGAGTTTAACACTTTTTAGCACCTTTTAAGGCGATCTTATAGCCGTTGAATGCAACCATTTTCTGAGTACTAATACCAACGGCTAAAAATCATTAAACAAGCTGATTTTTGGTATGAATGTCTATTAAGGGGTGGGCTAAACATCCATACGGTCAGTGGGCCCAGATGGCAGCGGTGACTACCAAAAATGCCGCTTCCGCAAATGAAAAGATCTCAGGTATACTTTATTACATCAGGACCCTTCCCTGTTTCAGAATCCCGCCAAGCAAAAATCTTTATCCCGCCAACTCGTGGGTAACAAAGAAATGCTCATGGGGAAGCTCCTCAGAAGATTTCTCCTCATCTTCTCCAGATATTTCTCCGTTATTCCTGCGGAGGTAAGTTGAAAAAAGAAAAAGAAAAAGAAGACTGACCCAAGATCGGGGGACAACTATTTTTGACAACCATTTTGGCGGACCCACGTGGAAGATGAATCAATGGCTGATTTTTGGTGAGGAGAAGAGAGGTATAGACTGGAGAGATTTTCGTTTTGTGGGACACCGGTGATAAAGGGAAGAGATTTACAGCTTACTGAGTAAAACTTCTGCAATAAGCCGGTCACAACGCACAATCCGAGCCACGTGGCACGTTCTAAGTGGAAGCTTACCATATGGATGTTTGGCCAGTCCCTCGGTGGACCTGCAAACCAAAAATCAGCGTGATTAGTGATTTACAACCTTTGGATCTTTGCATCCAAATAACGTTCAATAATGCTCAAATTCCAACAGTGAAAATCAATCCAGGAAAATAATTTCTATCCTACGCTTAGAAACTAATGATCAGGTTTAGTTTTGGGTTGGTCCATCTAGTGATTGGCCAAACATCCATACGGTCAGTGTCCACTAATAGTATGCCACGTGGTTCCTATAGTGCTATTTTTTTTAAACTCGCTCTTTAGCTTTTCCTTATTTTTTTTAACTTCCCAATTAACCGGGAGACAAGTTTGGAGTGGCTCGTGCCGATATGACTTGCCACCGTATAGTGGACACGCGTCCAAAAGCTTGTGTGTGGTCTGGTAGCCTACCAAACCACACACAAGCTGCTTGCTGCATGGATTTGTACTATACCAAGTCGCATCGCACGAGTGACAAACTCTCCTCCCCCCTTGGTTAACCTATTCAGGTTTGGAATTTTAAAAGGAAAAAATAAGTAAAAATAATATAAGGGTAATATAAGACACGTGGCAATTTCTTATAGGACATTGACTAGAGATGTTTGGCCCAAGGTTTAAAAGGGACCGTTATAACGGTATAACGGTCTGAGAGCGTTGCTGTTATTCCATTATAACGAGAGAAAAAAACACCAAGGGCAAAAAAGAAAAAAAATTAAACGGAAAAAAATGAAAAATAACAAAAAAAAGTGCGCTGAAATTCAAATTTTGAATTTTGAATTTCAAATTTTCAAAAACAGAAAATAATGGAAAAAAAACGGTAAAACGAAAAAATGGCCGTTATTTTTCACAATTTTTTTCAGAAAATAACGGTCGTTATTTTCTTTATAATGAAAAAAATAATGGAAATTAATGGCCGCCATTTTTGTTATAACGGCTGTTATTTTCTGGGCGCTTTAATGGCACGTAACGTAACAGGGTAGGTCCGAATCCGTTATAAAGGCCATTTTTTAAACTTTGGTTTGGCCCATGGTTTAAAAAAAATATTGTTTTAGCGCTAACGCCCCAAGTCCGGTATGTTAAAAATCGTACCCATTTTGAATCTTAGAAAAATTTTGTGGGAAAAAAAACGCCATTGTTTCGGTTGAATTCCGTTTTCGTTGTACAAATTCAAATTTTGAATGTTAAATTTAGCACAATTTTTCGTTTTTTCCATGAGTTTTTCATTTTTGCCCATCCGCTACAATCCGTTTTAACGGTAACGCCCCCAGTCCGTTATACCGTTAAAATGGTCTCCTTTAAACCTCGGTTTGACCAATTCCTAGGTAGAGTAAAACTTGGGGCACAACGCACAATACGAGCCACGTGGCTCACTCTTGGTGGACGCTGACCAGATGGATGCTCGGCCAATCACTAGGTGGACTTACAAACCAAAAATAAACCCGATCAGTGATTTCTAAGCGTTAGATTGAAGTTATTTTTATGGGTTGATTTTAACGGTATGAATTTGAGCATTATTGAGGGTTATTTGGGTGCAAAGGTTGTAAATCACTTATCAGGCTGATTTGTGGTTGGAAGTCTACTGAGGGACTGGCCAAACATCCATACTGTCAGCATCCACCAAGAGTGTGCCACGTGGCTCGTGTTGTGCCCGTTTGACCAAAAACTGGGTCGGTCTAGTATGCAAACATTATATCCACCATTGAATGCTCATTGAAAAACGTGTTTTTCATTTATAAAATATTTTTTTTTGAAAACATTGAAATAACACATTTTTCAAGGGACATCCAACAGTACGGACAATGTTTTAAGTATGTAAATGGTTGCATATTAGATTTGTCCTAACCGGAGGAGGAGAGGAGAGTTTGTCCCTCGTCTCCATGTGACTTGGTACCATATAAAATCCACACGGCAAGCAGCTTGTGTGTGGCTACCGGACCACAGGTGGTCAGGCAAGTTTTACTCCTCTCTCTCCAGTAGCTTGTACCATTATTAAGAGCAGAAACTTTGATGATGGAGGTCACGTTGACGCCGGACCAGTGTGAACCATGTAGCACACAATTGAACCGTATGATCTTTAACCTTTAGATCTGAGTACCCTAAATAATGCTCAAAATCTACGGTTGAAAACAAACCATGAAAAAGACTCTAATCCGCCGCTGGGGCCAGTGTTGGTGGACGTCCCACTTAGATCTAGACCTGTATGGTGCTCGAGATTCACACACACGATATAAATTTGAAAGACCATCCAGCGGATCTGAACGTCAGGATGCCTTGTTTTTCTAAGAAATATTGCAAGCTACCTTTCTTTTGGAGAGTGCTAATGAGTGGGTCCACTTTCGTCCACTTTTTTTTGTCACAAAACTCTCTGTATCAGTCAACCCAACCAACTCAATCGGTTTGGGTTCGAGCTGAACATATCAAGCCGGTTGGGCTCGGGCTAAGTGTTCTGAATGTTTAGTTGAGCTCAAGTTGACATCTAATCCAACCCTACCCAGCCCACTCGAGTTGGCACAATACCGTCAGTTATCAGATGTTTCTATATTCGAGCGAGTCCCATGAATGCTTGATTGCATTTTTCAAACTTATCTCCGTCAATGACAATAAAAGGTAAAAAGATCGGGATCTGCAGACTCAAATTTTCACCCAAATTCTCGACCGTGGAATTCATGAAATCCAACCATGGTTGACAGTGCTGAGCTGGCATTCATCTTACCAAAGCACAATCACCATTGGATTCAAAGAAATCCACAGCAGAGAACTTCAATGAAAATTTGAGTCCGGAGGATCCAGACACAAGGTAAAAACATCTTTAGGTATGTTTTGTATAATGAAGCAAAAAAAAATTACATTTATTGGGTCGCAAAATATATCAGTATTTTGTGGATCCCGATCATATTCTTTTGTTCTTGGTCGGATTGAAGGTTGGATATGGATCATACAGAATGAATCCAAATCGGACCCAGATCTGAGATTTCATAGAAATCAAATAGAGGGTTCATATCTACCTGTATCTGACCCATTTTCATGCTCTGTCACAGGCTTTCATAACTGTTCCAGTCACAGGCTAGACTCATTTTTCTTATTATTTCTAAAATGAAGAAGAAGAGCATAAAACAACCATGCATCACAATATCTAGTAACTGCTGTAATTTTCTGTTTATAAGTTAAGAAATGAGAAAAGAACATTAATACATATTACACATACACAAACTACTACTTATCCTTATAAATCAATCCCCTGTATTTTTTCTGTCAGGTCAGGAAGTACTCAAAAAACAGCCCTCCGATCTCCGATTTCCGATTTTCAGTCAGTGGTATAATCTGTTCATCTGATCCCAACCCCCAACGTGAACATGATTAGCTCCATGTACAGGGTTTTACTAGATTTCTTGTGAGTTGGCAATAAAATTTGGATCTCCTGAATCCTTGTTGCAGATTCCTTTGATGATCCACAAAATAGATGATACAACATGGCCTTAACCTAATCAGCTGACACTTGGCTGCATCACAGGGAAGAAAGCCCAGTTGTTGTGAGGCCCAGCCTCCTTCCCGACAACCTTCTCATTGGCCCACCATCCAGAGCCCACCGTGGGCTTACTGGAGACTTCTCCATCTGCATTTTCAAATATGAATTCTTTGACTGGTCCAATAGTAGCGAGGGAAGACTGCTGCCGATGTGGCTGCTCCTCCTCTTGTTTCTCCTCCCCATCCCCTGAAGCATCCTCAGGTGGGTCGCTGGAAGTTTCACCAACATGGCACTCACAAGCATTCACTGCTTCACTTGAAAGTCCATCACTTTCAGTTGTGGCTGTCATTGCAGCTGTGCCCGGCAGAGACTCTGATACAACTTCAACTGATGCCCCTGCAGAGCTTGGGGCCTTTTCAGCAGTTAACTCAAACGAGACTCTATGACCAATCAATATATCATCATTATGGTCTGAGTTTGCGAGTGATACAACCTTCGAAATCTGATTCACAATATGGAAACTGTCTGTGTATGTGGGTCTCACAGCATCTGGCGTCAGAGAGCCAGAACCTTGTCTTGGCCCCCACTTATGGGTAGAAAGCCCATCAATACTCCAGAGCCTGGGGGGGTCGCCCAGGTGAAACTCGAGAAAAGGGTGTCCACCAGAAGTGACCTCGTGATCAGGAAAAGGAGAAGAGGTACCAGAACCTGAGATTACTGAGCGAGGTGATATGAGCTGGCCCACTGGGCTTCCTGGGTACAGCTGATATGACTGGAATTCATAGTGAGATAGTGGGAAATTCTGACAGACCTCACTGGTTCTGTGGTTCGGATCCAGTGAGGTCAGCAGCTGAGCAAATGGCACCTCCGGTGACGAAGGTGTTGTCAAATGCATAGGTTCAGGTGGGGGAGTGAAGGGAGCAGTGGATGGTTCAGTGGTGAAGGTTGAGAAGACAGGTGGTGAGACTAACTGGGTCTCGTGCGCATAAGGCCCGATGGCAAAAATGGAATGAGTCCCAACAGGGGAGTAGACACTGGGCGACAGTGATAGTAATCCATTGGGTGATTGGGTAGCAGAGGGGGGCTCTGATTGGAGGAAGGAAGCAGGAGAGGGGGGAGGTGCGACAAAGGGTAGTATTATGGTGGGTGGGTGGGTCGAATTTTCATTTGCAGGGGCAGCAGTTCCCGGCACCAATGGTTCAGTACCAAGGATGGCGTGGCCGATTCGCTTCGCATGTCGATGAGATCCAAAACACCAGTACACACCCCAACAGCTCCCCCATCTTCTCTTCTGCAATGCCAGCAACACATAAACAGAGAGCCTATAATTTCATAACAGGAAACTGTATTCAGCATCTTGCATAGCATACAGGAATATAATAACTGATACGTGATAAAGGCAGTCGAATTGATAAGGGTAAATTATAAAAAAGAAATCTCAATGCCTGGAACTAAAACAAGCTCAAATATGGAAAATAAATTGAAATTCAAAAGTTCCTGCATCTATCTCATGCAAGATGTTAACAAACTCACAGAAAAGCTGCTTAAAAATTAAGACTCGGAGCTGACTCACAACTACCAAAGTAGCCAAATGATGACCATTGCTAGCATAAATGAGAAGCAGCACCAGCATACATAACAGCCACTACTGCACAAACACCATACAGTGAAACTCCAAAGCAGTGAACACACTAAACAAACCCACCCCCAAGAATCCCTGTCCTGCTGAACTAAATAGTACGATCACATCACATTATAAAATTATTTGGTGAGTTGAAAACATTATTGACAAATTTGAAAGATGTCTTCCAAAAGAAAAATCCAAAAGCACCTTGAGATTTCTGAATTACAGACGTAGCCTTCCAACATATGGACAGGCTAGATATGTTAAAATTTCATGACATTAGCTCTGGTAACCACAGGAGCAACACAAAGAATTACTGACAAAAAGAAAATCAAGGGTCTTAAGAAACCTGGAGGCTAAATGCCAAGTTTAGGGCAAATCTTTTCTCCAACAACTAATGGGATTGAGATAGAAATCACTGCTGACATCTGGCTCTATGGTATCTTGGACAAGCAGAGGGCTAACATAAGGACAAACTGGCCAGTCTATCCAATGAGAATGCCTCCAAGGATAGCAAAACAGGAGTCATCTTCATTGTTCTTTCTAAAATTTACTCAAGGCAATGATGGCAATCCATAGACAGAGAGCAGCAGAAACAGGAACATGGTAACAGTAGCATCTGGGCTTAACTCTCACTTCAATCACAATCAGCCAGATAAGCAAGTATAGATGAGTAGCACAGCCATGGAATATTCTGAGATCATGTTTCTTCTGTTGGAAAACAACCCAAAAGTAGCCCGATTATAATTTATGTAACTTTCAAAATTTAGCTTCATCAATCCTGTATAAAGATACTGCTCTCCACTTCTGGTATTGTCAGTTTTTAGCTCAACAAAGATCTTCTAGAAACAAAACAAACAAAAGCATCACCTTTCATGGTATGGCTCCATAGCCCAACCACGCTATCAAGCCCCTGCACCTTGGGAAATATGGTGGAAAAGATAGGTAGCTCGGAAAAAGATTGTCAAGAAACTAAACAGTCCAACATGTCACATCCACGTGTGTGGTGAAGTGAGACTTAAACACTACAAAACAAGGCCTAAAGCCAACATATTTAGTAATGAAGATATTTGGCATCATTGAAACTTCTATGCTGACAAAATCAGAATTTCCCTGTAATATGATTTTTCCAGTTAAATATGAAGTATCATGTGAGGCAAGGGAAAATCATTTCAGTTAGCTTGATGCAGGCAGAGTGAATAGGCCAAGCCCTTCACTATCAGATTGAAAGAACAATGTTCTATTCTTATTTCTTAGTCCACAGTGGCCATTTTACCAAAGTCAATCCATCAATGTTATTTGGTGCACAACGAAAGGTAGTCATTCTTGCTTGTCACAAATTCGATTAACGAGAAAGCAGATCTTCTAGCTCAAGATGGAGTCTATAGGGACGTATTGTATTGCAGCAAGGAGTTGCTAATGTGACCTTTGTTTTTCTTTTTCCTTTCCTTTTGTACTCCTGTTTCTCTTTTTTCAATAAATTCCCCACATTAACGATCCAAAAAAAGAAAGGTAGTCTCACCCCTTGAGAATTAATTCCAACTTTCATAATCTCTCAGACTTTCTTTTCAAGGTAAAACACATTAGTACATCACCACACCCCTTAGAAGCAGCATTAACAGATTACTCATCTAATCATGGAGTCTTCTGTTCTCCGTGATGGTTACATTGAAATCCCATAATTCATAACATAGTTTTTTTCTTTTTTGTAATCATAATTCATGACATAGTTGCCAGGCTGAGAAACGTGTGTGACAAACAGAAGAGGGGAACATGTTGTATTACAATACTTGCAACAACAATTACCCTGTTGCAGAAAACTGAAAATTTCTCGAGGAAATAGTATTTCCTTGAAGAAATCTTTTCCGATCCAAAATTTAAAATCTCCAATGGATTTCTTTCCAAATTCAAGGTTCAAGAACATTGTTCCATTATTGTGGTGATTCCAATTTTAACCAAGTGCAGCTACAAAACATCGCACAAGAACCCATAGATTTCTGTCTAAAGCAAATTACGGGTATCTCACAAGTTCAGTGATCTAAAAACTCTCATTAGTTTATCGATCTCTATTCGGATTCCTAAAGAATTTCTACAATCCCACATTAAATAAAGTAGGCCATAGAACCTCACCTTGGTAACACAAGTCAAGCTTCAAAAGATTACAGAAAAACAAGAAAACAAGAAATCAATAAAGAAAAACCAATCAAAACATACAAACCAAAAAAAAAAAAACACCAAATTAAAACAGAGAATAAAATTCAAGTATTTCTGACCGATTCTTATTAGTTGCGTCTGAGACTCTGAGGCGCACGTGCGCTAGAGATCCGCACCGCACATCTGAGGTCTGAATCGCCTCGGGAGCACTGCGAACACCAGATGTGTGATGCGGATTCCAGGGAGCCTCGAGCACATGGTGCGCCTAATAACAGCTCAATTCGCATACTCATCTAACAATCAGATCTCAAACTCGCCAACAAAAACACCAAAACAAAAAAAAACTAACTAATTAACGAACAAAAAATCTCCAATCTCAGTAGCAAATCATCCAGAACAGAACTTAAAATTCAATAATTCATCCAAAACGAGTGCAAATTCAAAGAAAAATAACATAAATCAAGATTGAAGAACAAAAGCAACAAATGAATCGTCGTTCAAAAGATTACCTGAACTGTAGATTGCTGCACTCGACCCTCAGCGTTGACGATCGCAGTCGCAGCAGCATTTACGGTCTCCAAACTGTTATTAACACTCCTCATCCCTTCTTCTCTCGATCAAACAAACCCTAATTTTCTCAAAGTTCTTCTTTCTCCTCGTCCTCCTCCTCCTCCTCCTACTACTACTGTAAATCCGACTATCTCCGTTCAAAACTCAACGGAAAAAACTGACAATTTTCCGACAAGAATCAGACATTTGAGCCAGAACGTTGATCGGAAAAAACAGAGGGAGAACTTCGATTTATTAATGAACCGACGACTCTGTTATTTGGTAATTATCGGTGTCGAGGTCAAACACGGCAATCACTTAACATCGTCGCGACCTTCCAGGTTAGGTACTTACGTTGCCAAGGGGTTAATGTTAATTTACCTAGGTACCCCTCCATTTACTATTAATTGCTTATCACACCCAATCTCTCTCTTTAAAGTTTAATCTACGTGCACATATTTGCACACCCCATTTCTTATTGGGGCGGACTCCTGGTCGGGGCACACCCCAAAAAATAGATCCCTCTCTAAAACTTGGCTGACCGGCGATGGTCATTGACCGCCCACAATATGAGCCACGTGGCACATTTTTAGATGGCACCTACCGTATGGATGTTTGGCCAATCCTTAGGTGGACCTACAAACCAATAAAAATCAACCTGATTAGTGATTTCTAAGCGTTGGATAGAGCTATTTTCATGGGTTGATTTAAACCGTGGGAATTTGAGCATTATCGACCATTATTTAGGGTACAAAATCGAAAGATTTAAAATCACTAATTAGGCTGATTTTTTGGTTTGTAGGTCCACATAGGGATTGGCCAAACATCCATACGGTCAGTGTCCTCTAAAAATATGCCACATGGTTCGTATTGTGGGCAGTCAATAACCATCGTGAGTCAGCTAAGTCTTACTCGTTTTAGAGAGAAATCTCTTCCTGGGGTGTTACCGTTTAAACGGCCGTTAAAATGGATTGAAACAGTCAAGGGCAAAAATGGAAAAAAAATAGAATTAAACGGATTTTAACGGAAAAAAACGGAAAAACGGAAAAAGTGGTGCTGAAATTCGAATTTTGAAAATTAAAAAAAAAATGGAATTTAATGGATTTTAACGGAAATTAAACGGAATTAAACGGTTTTAACGGCTGTTTTTTTCACAAAATTTTTCAAAATTAAACAGCTGTTTAAACGATTTGAACGGCCGTTAAAACAAAAAAATGGCCATTTTTTTCAAAATCGATAAAATGCGTTTTAACGGAAACGGGCTTGGGGCGTTACTGTTTAAACGGCCATTAAAACCGTTTAAACGGCCTGTTTTTAAAACCATGGATTAAACATCCACTTGCATATCCATGGTGCACTTTAGATTCTTCTGTGATTTTGTACCCCCACTTACTGCCGAACGTGACTCACCAACTAGGTGTCTGTGGTGGTCCCACCAAGGAGATCTTTCTTACCAAAACAAATAAACCCCATTGGATGATCGTGACCATTGGATATGTAGACTAATTGTTTGGACTTATTTGTGGATCATTGACTGTTTTGGTTGTTCGGATCATTCGATTAGTTTGGATCTGGCATTTCAAAGAGATAGTATGTCGATCAAACGATCCAGGGTGATTACATTATTAGATTATAAAACTTGTGTCACAAGATGTTGTGACGGAAGCGGGTCACAGCATTCAATACGAGCCACATGGAATACTATTAGAGGACGATGACCGTATGGATGTTTGGCCAGTCCCTCGGTGGAACGGTCCACAAAAAATCAGCTTGATTAGTGATGTCTAACCGATTCCATTGAAGTTATTTCACGGGTTGATTTTAACGGTAGGAATTTGAGCATTATTGAGCGTTATTTGGGTGCCAAAATCCAAAGGTTTTAAATCACGAATCAGGCTGATTTTTGGTTTTAGGTCCACCTGAGGGACTGGCCAAACATCCATACGGTCAGCGGCCTCTGATCGTGTGCCACGTGGCTCGTATTGAGTGATGTGACCGGCTTCCATCACAACATCTTGTAACACAAGCTTTGCTAGGGAGAGTGACGTGGTCGTAATTTGTTGTTGTTGGTAGGGTTATTTTCGTCCTATAAAGGGAACGAAAGAAAGACTTGTTTTCATTAGTTTTTATTTGTGATATTTAACATGGGCTTTTTGTCAATCTGTGTACGTGTGATGATCTAGTTTAGGGTGGGTGTTCGTGCACACCCCCTCGTGCGAAAGATAGGGCCCTCCATATAAGCACGTCCTCTAAATTCTCCGCCTTTAACTAACTTGCACGGTTGGTTCATCTCTCCCAAGTATCATTTTCTGTCTTGCGATAATGATGTCTCCTTTGGCGACACTAAGCTGCCATGCCTACCAACTCTAACTCTCTCTCTCTCTCTCTCTCTCAGCTTTTACATTTTACCTTTATTAACCTCGTCATGTAGTCTTTGATTGGATTTCACTAAGTTGTAAAGGCGTCACTTTCTAGTTCCACCCTATGCTTAAAACCCTAACTTTTGTGCCCCTTTTCTGTGGGCCCACGTGGCATAAAGTGATGAGTCCAATTGGGTGGTGGTTGATCCATAAGGAAATAAAAAATTGTGCAGTTGAGATCATGGATTCAAGAGATCTAGGGTCCACTAACAACAACTGCAAATGATAAAATATTCATTTTGCATCATGATTATTCTTTTCCCCATTAACCATGTGGTTGCAGGGCTCAAAAAGAAACTCATTTGCCTAAATTGGGGTTTTTGGATGAGTTATCACTGAAGGGTGTGTATATAGTTAGAAAAATCTGATTTTGAAAAATTAGAAAAATATGACTAATGGGGTCACTTTGAACATAAATAAAAGTGAAACCCACTTGTCTTTGGAGGTAGGTCCATATTGATTTTTCATCTCTTGGTATTGAGAATAATGAAGTTAATTTATTTAACCAAGACCCTTTATGGGTGAATGAAAAATCAACTCCAAACTATCATACTTGTAATGTGGATAAGTGAGTAAAGTTTGTGAAAAACTTTAGTTCCACATTGAAAAATTATAAGATTGGAATGCTACTATATATAGAAGTTGTTCCATAGAGACTTGTAAGCTAAAAGAGAATAGTGGGTGTGCTCACGTGCACACGGGGGGCCTACGGGCTCTAGTTGGCATCCTGGAACCTCAGCCCAAAAACCTTAACATGCGTGATGCACATACACATTGCACGCACATGAGGCTTTCCTTCTTGGCTTGGGCGAATTCATTATATTTTATCTTTGGGAATAACTGTTAAACAATTATTCTGATTCATTGAACATAGGTGTGCAACACCATGTCTATTTAATCATATGTCGTCTCTCTCTTTCAAAACATTGAATTTAATGTTTTAATCTATTTCTCTAAATTTTATAAAATTTCTTTTGTGAGAATACGAACACAGTTCCGATTCACCAAAAGTGCGGATTGAGTACTATTTCTGCACGTAGATATCGTTGTATTCTGGGAGACAGACGTCAAAGAGACCTTCAACACCTTGAGGGGACGAATCTATCTTAAGGCCATTGTGTCAAACACAAGCCTCGATCAATACACATTTTCCAATGAGTTCATTCATTTACCTTTCTACATTGTTTCTTTTTCTTCTTAATCACTCTGAAAACAATAGTTGCTAGGGTTTATTTTATGGCTTGATGTATGTAGATCAACTTTAACATCAACATGTAAGATCTTGATAAACTGGATCAGATCAAGCAAAGCCAATCAGACCCCACTAGTTACTAAAACAATATATATCGTTGGATTCATTCGATAATTGTAAACCCAAACAGTCGATCTAGTTTGCCGGTTCACTCTTATTTTTATTTTATTTTTTGATAAATGAAAAATAAAGAAGAAGATGTAGAATCAAGCTTTAAAGTGAGGAAGAAAGATTATCCAAAGAACACTATGCTTGAGTTAAGCTATTATGGTCATCTAGTAATCAAACAAGAAAAGTGTTTCTTTTCTTAAAAAGCCCTTCTTTGAATTTGTGTAAAAAAATACTTTTTGGTTGTAAATATTTATTATACCCTTAAAAATAGTTAAATGTATTTAAAAAGTGCTATTGAAATAAAAATCACATTATTAAAATATTAAATCCAACTGATATAAACCATCAATTAAACGGATTTTTGATGTATAGATCCATCAAGAGGTGGACCAACCATCCATAAGGTCAGTGGCACCCTAAAGAGTAATCCACGTTGCATTTTTCGCTTGCCCCCTTGCCCACCCTTGGACAAAATCCTACTGCTCATGGTTCTACATGGCACATTTTTATGGGGGCACTAACTGTATGGATAGTTAGCCCACCTCTTTTTGGATATACATACTAAAATCAATCTGATTGGTTATCTCTCGCAATAGATTTTAGTACTTTTTAAAGATTTATTCTAGCGATTGGATTCAAGCATATTTTTGGGATATTAAATCCAATGACTAGAAATCATCAATCAGGCTGATTTTTAGTGTGTTTTATCCACCAATGTTTGGGCTAAACATCCATGTGGGTAGTGGGCCCAAAAAAATGAGGTATGTAGGCCTACAAGAGTCCTCTGTATCTATTTTTTTTTTTCTATAATCATAATTAGCAAATCGTGAGATATATTTTAAATGAGTAAGAATCTGTTAATCTTTTCTAAAAAAAAATTTTAACGATAAAAATTGGTGACATATATTTTAAATAAAAATAATTTTTAATTTTTAAAATAAGAATGAGTTTTATTCATGAGATTTTTTGAAAAATTTAAAATTATGAAGTTGTTTCGGATTATTGAATATTTCGTATATTTTTTCCACAATGCTTTGAAAACACCGTAACTTGAAACGTTTTTTTTTTAAGATTAATTTTTTTTTTATAAAAATCGAGTTTTAAACGGAGATTTGCTAACTATGAGCATGATCTTGATGTTTCAATATGAGAAATTGAGAACAGTGTTTACACATTCATCGGCCACATATCATCAAAGGGATTCCTAGAATACATATATTCGTCAGGCCCCTTCAATAGCTAGCCGCCAGATGAGACATTGTCGAATAAAGAGTGGCTCCAACTTTCCAAATTTGTCCTGAAGTGTTGGAGTATAGGATGGACAAGTCAAGAAAAGATTCGTTGGCCCCAGAGCATTTCAAACCATGGTTTAAGAAACGGCCGTTATAAGGGGTTCGGACCTCCCCCGTTATGTTATATACCGTTAAAATGCCCGTTATTTTCTGGAAATTTTTGAGGTAAAAAACGGTCATTATTTCTGTTATTTTCCATTTTTTCCGTTATTTCCGTTTTATGAAATTCAAATTTCAAAATTCATAATTTGAATTCCGGCACCATTTTTTCCATTTTTGCCCGAGCGTTATTTTCGTTATAATGGAAAAACAGTAAAGGTCCCTTTAGACCTTGTTTCAAACTTTGATGTCTCCCCACCCAAAATGTCTGACACGTACCCCCAATCCCTTAACCCAACCCTCGTTACGCCCTTGGTTAGTGGTTAACAAGGCGTACTTGTCAACATTTTGGGAGGGGGACTTCACCCCGGGGCCACCGAACTCTTTTGGGAGCCCATATTTGCACACCCCATTACCTATCTTGGTGGACTCCTAATCGGGGCACATCCCAAAAAAGAGATATCTGTCTCTAAAACTGGGCTGACCGGTGACCATCACTTACCACCCAAAAAACGAGCCACATAGCACATTTTTAGAGATCACTGAGTGTATGGATGTTTGGCCAATCTCTAGGTGGACCTACAAACCATAAATCAACCTAATTAGTGCTATTTTTAGAGATCACTGAGTGTATGGATGTTTGGCCAATCTCTAGGTGAACCTACAAACCAAAAATCAACCTAATTAGTGATTTCCAAGCGTTGGATTGGAGTCATTTTCATGGGTTGATTTAACCGTGGGAATTTGAGCATTATCGACCATTATTTGGGGTACAAGATCGAAAGGTTTGAAATCACTGTTCAGGCTGATTTTTGGCTTGTAGGTCCACGGTCCACCTAAGGATTGGCCAAACATCCATACAGTCAGTACCCTCTAAAAATATGCCACGTGGCTCATTTTGTAGGCGGTCAGTGATGGTCACCGGTCGGCCAAGTTTTAGAGAGCTCTCTTTTTGGGTGCTTTCACAGTATTTTTTTAAAATACTCTCAACTCTTGCAACAACTTTATTAACAAGCAAAATTTTATTTTTAAGAAATAACGAAATTAAATGTATTTATAAAAAAGGTAACAAGTTGAAATTTTATAAAAAAAAGAATTTTATAATATGGTCGGTGGTCTTTTTTTTTACAGTTAACTTTTTTTTTTGTCAGTGGCATCATCAATGTTGATTGTCATTGGCCAAAATTGTACCTCAAGTTGTCAAACCAAAAATCAGTATGATTAGTGATTTCAAACCTTTAGATCCTTGTACCCAAATAATGGTCAAATTCCCATAGTTAGAATCAACCTATGCAAATGACTACAATCCAATGCTTATAAATCACTAATCAAGTTGATTTTTGGTTTCTAAGTCCACTAAGGGATTGGCCAAACAACCATACAGTCGGTATCTTAAAAAATAAACCACGTGCCACATTCTTAAAGAATATTGATGGTATAGATGTTTGGCTCATCCCTAGGTAAACCTACATCCAAAATTCATCTTGATTTGTAATTTCAATCGTTGGATTAAAGTATTTTGCATGGTTTATTTTTAACGTAAGAAACAATGCACCAAGCACGTTGTTTTCTGGAATTTATAAAAAAAATATCCCAATACCCTTTGCAAGGGTGTCTGAAGCTTATTGATGAGTCTACAATTACTAGACGCTCTTTTAAAGGGCGTTAGACGGGTATTTTGGCAATCCCATATAGACGCCCTTTGAAAGGACTTCTGGCTATCTTTTTTTATAAATTTTCAAAACTTGTTACTTTTTTATAAATACATTAAAATTCATCATTTTTTTAAAATTTTATTTAATGACTATTTATTTGAAATTATTAGTTAGAAAGCTTTCAATAAGATTTATTTAATGATATCTATTTATTAATTATTTTCATTAAGTTATAATTTAATAAATCTATTGAAGTAATATTTCTATGATACTCTTATAAACTATTGCTTATGACTTATGAACAAAAGAGTAATTTCCTTGATTAAATCATGTTTCAAAAGATGACCATTATAGCAGTAACGCCTTGTTACGTTATTTTCCTATTATAATGTCGAAGACCGAAAAAATGGATTATCCATTAAGGCAGCGGTTTTTTTTTAATAGAACCATTATTTATCGTTATTGAGTTTTTTTTTGAAAAAATAATAAAATAATAATATTCTGACCTTTTCTTACCCACTTTCAAGAAATGCTCTATTATTTCAACTCTTATTCCATTATTAAAGCACGAACGTGCGAATCCGCTAGTTATATTTAAATACAAATACTTTTTTAACTTTTTTTTTATAATTAATTTATGTCATCATGGTACAATACTACATTTTATCAATTTTGATTTAGTCGATTGGATCGGGTCCAGAATTCTACTTTGTCTATTGGGACCGGGTGTGGATCATGTCTAGGTGATCCAATCTCTTATCAAATCAGTAGCGGGTTGGCACTGATCCGACTCGAACCCAACCCGACAACCCTACTTGATGGAGTCAAATGGCAAAATAGCATTTATATTGCCCCGAGATAATTAGGACGATGATGATGGTAATTTTGAAAAGGGAGAAAAGATGTTTTAATTTTTATTTTTGGTAGTTAAGCCTGTTTTTAAAGAGATCAGTGACTCTATGAAGGCGGGTGTTGAACCCATGTCTATGGTATCATCAACCAAAAACTTTACCAACTAAGCAAGCTGGCACCTTCTAAGAGAAGAGATGTTACAGCACGCGTTATGAGAAAATTCAAGGGTTCAAAGGGAATATTTCCCTTGATGGTGAAGAAAGGCACTTGAACCTAACTTTAGAGAAGAAGAACTAAAGTCTCCTCCCACCTCTGCAACATTTATCATTAACCATGTTAACGATGGTTAAGGGTTTGGCCCACCATTTGTCATCTATTATCATCGCCCAATCGATATCGGACGGTGGTGGTTTGTGGGCCATAACTTAAGTGGATGTATATGATGGACAATATTTGACAATGTTGTCATCTATCAATCACCATTGGATTCTCAAAATCCACCGCCGAGAACACGACTCCCAAGAGGGGTCAGAAAAAGGGGGCTTCTGGGGCGTGGCTTCTATTCGTCAGGGGCCGCACAAATCAAACAAAACGGCCCTATTCAAGTTATGCCATGTCATCAAAAAAACAAAAGCTCTTGTAATTACCAACAAAACCGCAACTCAGGTAGTCGGTTTTGATTTATTTTTTTGGTAAATTGAGGTGACATGTGGAAAGCTCCGTGGAGACGTTTTGTTTGGTCTGTGCAGCCCTGGCTAGACTTCTTTCAATCTAGGTTCAGGCCGTGAGTGGGGCCGTATATTATGGTAGTGGAGTATGTTTTTTGTTTTAAAATATTGCTGATAGTAACTATAAAAATAAAAAATATTGTTAATAGTATAATCTAAGGATCATAGTCAACGTTACTCACTAGTCTTATTTTGTCACGTGTTAATTTACGGGTCTTCTCTAGATTCGTGTTTATCCTAAGATGACGTAAGAAATGCTTACGCAAGTGGATGATTTGGTGTACACGTGTGGGTTTTAGTTTCTATTTGGTGTTTTGTGTGGAGTCAATCGATCAAAAAAGCAAAAGTTTATCCCCAAAAAAGAAAAAAAAAAAAATAATAATTCAATCAAAAAGAGAAAATAATCTCCGTTGGAACATCGTGAGCCACACTCTACCGTCAACGAAGTTTTCAATCTGGACTGTTCCATTAAGTGGGCCATCCTCGGACATCATGGTCCTAAATCGAGCTACAGAAATGTTAATGGTCCGGATACCATTAAAAGGTACTGAAGAAATCTCTCTCTCTCTCTCAGTGATCAAAAGTGACGACATTGTAGAAGCTCCCTGATTCTTTTGGCTGCCATACCTTTATAATACCCCATTTCTGTGTTAGGGTTAGAAAACAGGTGGTGTTGAGCTTGGGCCTTCGAATGTTTGACCCAACACTGACAAGGGTAGAGTTATCAATGGATTGGATTGCCCTGATAACCTGATAATAGGATCATGATCTGATAAGCTATTGGATTTATTACGGATCTACCTTGATCCAATCCGATAATGATGATCCAATCTGATATTATTAACAAAATATATAAATGATTGTGTGTTGATAAAATCTTCTAACATTTGTTACTTGACCTAAGAAATTTTTTACTATTTTAAATCAAATTTAACAATTTTATTGATCAGATCAACTTGATGTTAGGTCACCCCGATCCGTTACAATAAGGATAGCTTATTATATCGTATCTGGATCTGAATTTGTGATCTGATAAGCTATTGGATCGGGTTTGGACCTACACTGATCCAATCCGAACACAATCCATTAACAGCCCTAACAAAAGGGAGGATAGGTTTGCCTGGGCCCAACTCAGGCCCACCCACCAGATAGTTTCCACCAGGACCTTAACGAGCTTAACTCTGCTCCAACCCCAACCTTCCCATGATTTTCACTATAAAATCTTCAATTGAAGAGCCTTACCGAATGAAAATTGCTTTAGTCATATCCAACCATCTAAGTAAGACTATTCTATGTAACAAAACAGGGAAGTTGTCTCCCCCTCTTATAGGCTTCATAAAGAAGGGCCAAGATCTTATTCCCCAACTGCACGGTGGATCTCAGCCACTCACACCCAATTTTGACAAACGTTTTGTCGAGGAGTGCCGTTGGCACGGGGCACCTACTAGTCTTAGAAAATATTATAGTTGTAATGGGTTTGGCTAGTCTAGGCTTGGCTTGGCTCTTATATCAACTAAAATACAAGGGCCCATGAGATGAAATTGTTAGCCCAAGTGCTGATTTGTAGCAATCCTCGTTAGGATCCATCTAACAATAGGATCTATGCCACTATAACTAAAGCATGGTTTAAAAAATGGCCGTTATAACGGATTCGGACCTCCCACGTCATGTACCGTGCAAACGCTTTAAAAACAAACTACCGTCATTTTTGTTATAACGGCCGTTATTTTTCCATCATAACGAAAATAACAACTTTTATTTTCTGGGAAAAAAATGGCCATTATTTTCGTTATTTTCTGTTTTTGAATTTCAAATTTTGAATTTTGAATTTCAACACCATTTTTTTCGTTATTTTCTGTTTTTGCCCATTAGTGTTACATAATGGTAACGCCCCCAATCCGTTATACTGTTATAACGGCCCCTTTTAAACCTTCGAGTAAGTACCTAACCCCTCCAGAAGCTAACACTAATGAAAAACGGATGCATGCTGGCAAAGGATACAATGAGGATCTAGCCTAAGCTCTAATGTAGGGAGTGCCAATCTTATCCAAATGGATAAAACTAGTGAGCCGGGTAGGAACATAGTCTTTGAATTCCTGATAAGATTTGGCATGAAAGCCCTAAAGGGCCATATAATCCGCAGTAGCATTTGACTCTCTATAGATGTGAATAATGGAATAGTCAAAACAGGTAGGCTGAGTTTGGGTAAGCTTAAAGCTTATCTAAAGTGCTTACCCAATAGCTTGTGTTTGGCCGTTTGGTAATCATACAAGAAAAAGTGTTTCTTTTCTTAAAAGCTTTCTATGACGTTTGGTAAAAAAAGTGTTTTTTTTTTGTGGCAAATACTGTAGGTTACCACTAAAAGTAGTTAAATGCAGTTAAAAAAAAAATACTTCGGAGCTCTGAAAGCGTAGCTTTGGTATTACAAAAAATATAAAGATAAACTTGTAAAGAAATTTTTTTAAGAATGGCTTCCCCAAAAGCGATTAGCAGAAGCCATTCAAAAACGATTTATGACGACATGATTTGGGAGTTTATTGGGCTTTAAAAACTTGCTTTTTTGGTTTTACGGAAAGCAAAATGTTCTTTTTGAAAAGTGCTTAGAAACTACTAAAAACTGGTTTATTGCGATTTTTAAGCTTTTACATAGGACTAGAACTAGAATCAACAAATGTTCAATTTCTTGTCGGGTATCGTGTAACCATCTGTTGTATAAAAAATGTAAAAAAAAAAAAAAAAAAAATTTAAAAACTTTCTCTTGCTTTCAATAGAAACTTGACACCCCTAACACTGTTTTGGGCCTTATTGGTTCTGGTTCCAGTTTCGATTTGTGTATGTAGTAGTGTACCCAAAACCAAACCCTCTTACATCAAGTTCCTGCCATGCTTTATAAGGAGGAGAATTACCAAGATAAGGAAAAGTTCGTTACGAGGCTGAAGTCTAAACCATGGGTATATGTGGTGCGCGATCATTAGGCGCATGATTGTTGCTTCAAAAATCTAGCCGCTTCAAAAAATTTCTCTTGTATACTTAGGGCTGCCAATAGATACTATTCTGATCGAACACAAGCATATTCGAATCCGAAAAAAAATTTGATACCCGAATCCGATATCCAACAAATATTCTAAATCAATATTTGAATTCGAATCCAATTAGCTTATCGGATATTCGGATATCTGACAATATCCGATCAGAAAATCCGATATATGTAATATATTATTATATTTACATAATAATAAATATATATGTAAAATAATTATAAATATTATTATTATTAAAATAAAAATTATTTAATATGATAAATAAAATATACTATATTTATTATAAATATAATTATTAAATAATATATCGGATCGGATATTATCGAATCAAATATATCAATATCCGAATTCGTATCCGAAAACTATTCGAATATTAAAAAGATATCCAAATACGAATCAGATATCCAAAATTTTCGAATAATATCCGATTTTTCAAATACGGATTTCAAATAAAGATTCGAATCGAATTCGAATTTTCGACCCCATTGACAGCCCTATGTATACCCCCAGTATTGTGTTCCATCGATTTGGTTCTGGTACTGAATTAGGTAGTTCCAGAACCGAGATAATCATGACCAGGGCCCACCGGGTACCGATTGGCAACCCCTAGTATCTACATGTCCATGTATGTATGCATCCATGACGGTGGTAGACCGTCTCTATAGATTCTACACGACTAGGACCTTAAAGGCTTAAAGCCCTCAAAACACCCAGCGCTCTCCCTTGTCTCACTCGCGATTTATTTCCGAGCTCGAGTGACGAAAATATCTCTGCAACTGGCAAGATTAATGGAGTGAACTGAGAGGAATCTCTGCAACTGACCAGATTAATGGCTTCCGCTACTTCTACTCCCACATTTTTGTGTTCATCCACACAGACTAGATCAACCATTTTCTCCATCTCTACCTCTGTAGTTTTATATCCCCAAACCCCAAAATCTCGTCTCTTCTCATCGGTTCCTCGATTGGGTCTCGGTTTGCTTTCACCATGGAATGGTTTGAGACATCTGGGTATCTCAATCATACAAAAATCTCTGAAAATAGGTACATTTTCCCATCTGGGTTCATCTTTTCTGGGTATATTATCAGCAAAATTTCGCTCAGCTTGGTCTATAAAGTTGTAATTTTTTTGTTGTTTTTTTCTTCTTCTCCATATTCAATTGTTGTTGGGTTTTAGTGCAGATTTGTGTCTTTAATTTTGGTGTTCCTGTTTGTAATTTTGTGAAAACTATGGTGCAGAGAAAAAGGGAAGATGTAGAGGTAAGGTTGTTTATGCTTCTCTATTTGGAGTTGGAGCTCCTGAAGCTCTGGTTATTGGAGTGGTGGCTTTGTTAGTATTTGGTCCCAAGGGTCTTGCTGAGGTTAGCTGTTTGTAAATCTGTAGCTGAAGAAACTGAAGATTTTGTTCATTTACTTACAATGTAGTTTTTGTGAGAATCTTTGTTCATTAATGTTTTTACATTTGGAAGTAAACAGTTCTTTTTTCCCAGAGAAACACATCTACCTTCTCGATTTCCTCATCTTCATCATCATCACATTGCCTGATCCCAACTATCTGGGGTTGGCAACATGAATCTTGTTCCGATGTTCAATTCTATCTAGAGCCATAAACAGACTATGTTTTGACTAAAATCAAGTTATCTATATGTAGGTAGCTCGGAATTTAGGAAAGACTTTGCGTTCTTTTCAGCCTACAATAAGAGAGCTTCAGGTTGGTGGGCGACATTGAGTTCAACTTTATTATTGGTGCTGGTGTTGTTCTTGTTGTTGTTGATATGAAGAAGCATGAATAACTTGACAATGTTTATTTGCTCCAGGAAGTCTCAAGGGAGTTCAAGAGCACCCTTGAACGGGAGATTGGTCTCGATGAGGTTCCACCTTCAACGCAGAAGACTTCTGACTCCACCACCACCAACACTGCCACCACCTCCTCCTCGTATAACAGCAACAAGAATTCTCAGGCGGTGACCGATCCGAGTGAGTAATTTAGTATTCCCAGCATCTAATTTTGAGGAATGGAGAGTTTCTTAATTTTTAAATTAAGACGTCTAGTGAAAGGCATTGAATTTTTGTATGTGTATTTATTTCTTCTACAAATTGTACTGATCAAAAAAAAAATTCTTCCACAAATTGTCGTATTTGGAAGTCTAAGAACTTCATCTATGAGTGGCTAGTCATCCTTGTCTTGAATTGCAGAATTGGGTTTACTATCTTTCCCTCAAATATTATCACATAGAAGTCTAGGACATCTATTCATGGAAACTTCCAGAACAAGAATCAAGTTGTTGACTATAAAGAATAATGGAAGCACACAGTAGATGATTTGAGTTTTCTGTTCCAACTATATAAATGTATTATGATTTCATCACCATATGATTATGAATTTAATATGCTTAAGCATGTAGACATTAAAGGACTTAAAGGATTCATCATCACCATCATCGTCATTGTTGCTCTCAATGATTGTTAATTTGTGACGTCTTGATTCCATTCTGTGAATTGAATAAGTTAGGTTAGACTTTTGAGAAGAAAGAATGAAGGAATAGTTAAGAGAAGAAGAGGAGAAGTTGAACTAGCTTAATGTCCTAGTCAACTCCCACAGTATATTATATTATTGAAATCTGTTAAAAAGATAGTAATACCCCTACACATCCAGCACATTACAATTACAAATAACTCTTCTAACATGTAGAAAGGATTGTCGTGCTGAAACTACAGGAGTAACAAGAAAATGTGATTCTTCAGCCAAAAAGAACATATTTTACTGTAAAAAATTGAGTTGTAGGTACCCAGCTAACCTTTTTAGCTGCTGTAAAATAGCTGATTTGGGGACTCAAAGAAATCTCTCATTTGCCATCTTGCTGGATTGGAGAATGAAACACATGCATCCCTTCCTTAAAATAGAGTAACTGATTTGGGAACCCGAAGGAATCTTTCTCTTCTCCCATCTTGCCGAAGAGCAGAGAATGAAACAAAGTTTCTAAGTTGCCAAACTGAGTCTGAATTGGGTGACATGGCATGAGTCGTGAATTTGACTTTCTTGTCCCCACGATCTGGGAGTTGTGACTCTAGCTGACTCAATTCAATGACTTGAAATTATCAGAACAGGGTAGCCGTTGTCCATTCCATCAAGTTGTTAGACTTTGGGGTAAGTGCTATGTCAGATATTTTTGTGTGGCTTTCATCAACGTGCTTCAGTTGTTAGACACAGATAAGGAATTCAGAATAGAGTATGAAGACACGGCTATCGTGAGAATATATCACATAGGATTCGAGTTAGTTACCAGAAGGGAGAAGCAGCAGAGCAGTGGGGTTGCGGAGGTGATGAGAGAAAGTAGAAAATAAGTCAGTTTATTTGTAAAAGTATTCGAAGATCAGCTGGATGGCAAAATCAGTATATGCAATTGAATCTGTTGGGCTAGATGATGCAGAATGCTGACTGGGTTGACTTGCAAATTTGTCTTTCATTTATTTTCTTCTCCTTTCCAAGGTCCTGGAAGTTATGGCTGTCTGTTACTCGGTTCAGTGACTTTCTTGAGATGATTAGCTCAGGGTGTTGATGTGGAAGTTGTTTGACTTTGATTAACTTCTCTACAAGATATGTTTTTGTGTTTTCAGTAACATGCCTCGGTAGTTAATCACATATAAGGAATTCAGGACAGGGTGTGAAGGCATGGGCGTTGTGGGACCATATCACACCTACGATTGCAATTCCTTTCCACATTGGTATCCTAAGTGTAAATTTGTGCAACTACAAGTATGCTTTGGGTGTGCTAGTGTTGGACTCCTCATGGCGATGTGGAATATATATCAAATATTGGTGCTTTTGTTGTTCTCCAAGGAATTTTCACCTGAATTACATTAGCAATTATCATTCATTCATATGAAGAATTGGGCTTGTACGGTTGTACCCATATTCCCTGTAAAGTTGGAGAGTTGCTGCACTCGTGCCTCGTTTCTTTGTGTTGGTATCCACTTATATGAATGTGTCTTAGGAAAGCAAGCATATCCAATGATATATGCTCATTGCCTCATCCAGTGATATAACTGTCTCAGAAAAGCTCCCCTATATGTGGTATGGGCTATCCCGGGCATCATGACTTCCAACTAGTTGGAAACCGTAGGAATTTACTACTATGCAAAGAATATTTGCTTATCTAAATTATATCTGAAGTCCATAATATGAATGCAGGCTTATTTTGGAGATCTAGCTGTGGGCATTAATTCTTGTTAATGCTCCTTTCTGGTTTTTTTTGGCCTTTTCGTTAATGTACGTGCCCCTCGTTAGTTTTTCTTTGTGAAGTGGGGCTTCTTGTACATTTTCTTTTCAATATATATACTCAACATTCATTACCTAGTTGATTGGAAGATTATATGTTTGCCCAAGCCTCAAGGAGGTCTAGTGATCAAGGAAATCTCTAATATGAACTCGGCCTTATTAGGCAAATGGTTGTGGAGGTTTGGGACAGAAACCACTAGCTTATGGAGGAAGGCGATTGCGGGTAGATATGGGGTTTTGATTTTCACTTGGGGTGGGAGAGTCGTCTCTTCTACCTACGGGTGTAATGTTTGGAGGGGCATCATGAAGATGTTTCTGAAGTTCTATGAGGGGGTGTTTTACAAAGTGGGGATTGGAGAAAGAGTCGGATTTTGGGAGGATAGGTGGTGTGTTGATGTTCCTCTTAGGGAGGAGTTCCCGGATCTTTACTCCATATCTGATAAGAAGGATTGTTTTGTTTTGGCTTGCTCTGTTTGGGAGGGGGGAGTTATAGCATGAAACTTTGGCTTTTGTAGAAGGCTCAACGACTGGGAGATTGAGGTTGTGTCTCGTTTATTGAGTTGCTTGCATGATCGTACCCTCTCTCCTTCGATGTCGAATAGTCGTGCATGGAGATAGCTGAAAGATGGCAGGTTCTCGGTTCGATCCTTGTACAAAGCGTTATGTGTTCCTTTCAGGGAGAATTATCCAGCTGTTCGTTTGTGGATCTAAGTTGCCTTCCAAAATCGCTTTCTTCTATTGGACATTCGCATTGGATAAGATCTTAATGGTGGATCATTTGAGGGTGAGGAAGATTATCATTGTTTTTTTTTTATAAGGTGGGATTCATTGATAAAAGCACGGAAACATACAAAAAAAGGAAGAGAGGTCGAGAAGACCATCTCAAAAAATCAGAAAAGAAAGACAAAGCCTACAAGCTACAAGCCTCTAGACATAATAGAATCCATCTGAACACCAAATCCTCAAAGATAAGCCCTCTGCACTCCTCGAATAGCTTGGACCAGAGGAAGAGGAGGGCCTTGATGGACAGGACAATGTCGAAGGTGGAAGCCTCCTATCCTTCAAAATCCCTCTTGTTTCTCTCCTTCCAAATGCTCCACCAGACTGCAAAGGGGAGAAGGCTCCAAAGCCTTCGGCTACAGGACGTAAAACCGATGCAACACCAGCCACATATCGTGTCAAGAACTGATTCCAGTATAACCCAACAAATCCCAAAGGAAACAAAGAAGAGACTCCAAATCTCCCGAGCTAATTTGCAATGTAATAGAAGGTGATTGACAGATTCCCCCGCTTCCTTGCACATGTAGCAGAAACTCGCCATTACCCAATTCCTTTTGATGAGGTTGTCTGCAGTTAGGGTCTTCCCTAAAGATGCGTACCAAACAAAGAACGCAACTTTCGAGGGCACTTTGGACCCCCACACTCTAGACTTTGGATAAGAAGTCCTTCGAGCAGAGATCAAGGGCATCCATCTGTCATACGATAGCCTGTCCAGCATCTCATAGAAAGAGTGAACAGAAAACTTCCCATCCGTCCCTCCCGACCACCTAATGTCATCCTCACACGATGTAGCCAAGTTATACCCATCCAGTCCGAGAGTCAGAGCTGCCATATCGGGGATTTCCCAGTCATTCAAATTGCGTCTGAAGCCAAAATCCCAAGAGTGAGTGCTACCTTTCCCCACTAGAAAGTGTTAAACAGTGTCGAGCTTCCTGGAAGAAATCGCATAGAGCTGAGGGAAATCCTCCAAGAGAGCCTTATCGCCACACCAAATGTCTATCAAAAAACGGACCCTGTTGCTATTGCCCACTTTGAAATAGATACCTGTGTAGAAAGAGGAGAATACTTTTAGAATTCCTTTTCAAACGCCACATCTATAAGAGGATTTGACTTCCCTGCTGAATCACTCAAAAGGCTCGCATCCATGTCTAGCCACAATGACCTAACTCCATAAGCTCTCTACCTCCTTAGCAAAGCGCCATAACCATTTCCCCAATAGAACATGATTCATTAGCCGCAAGTCCTTGATGCCCAAACCCCCCATCTCTTTGGGAAGGCAGATAGTCTTCCACTTCACCAAGGGAAATCCTTTCCCCTCTGCCCTTCCAAACCACGAGAAGTTGTGGAAAAAATACTCCAACCTCTTTGCCACACCAGCAGGCATAGCATAAAAGGAGAGGTAATAGATAGGAATATTGGAAAGCGTACTCTTGATGAGACAGACTCTGCCTCCTTTGGATAGATAGTTTGCCTTCCAGAATGCCAATCTCCTCTCGCACCTATCAATGACAGGATCCCACACCGCCTTAGATCTATAGGGCGCTCCAAGAGGTAGGCCAAGGTACAAGGTCGGTAGGAAGGCAGCTGAGAAACCCAAAGAAGAAGCGAGGGTGTCGAGGTCCTCAATCTCACCAACGGAAACAAGCCAGGGTCCCTTTCAACAGAATGCATTGATCGCGGTTAGCACTCAAGAAGACAAGCGTGTCATCAGCGAATTGCAGATGAGATATCTTAGGACCTGAAGCTCCAATTTGGAAACCAGTCAGAAGCTGCCTATCCACCACTTTATCAATCAAGCGACCAATGGCCTCCACTACCACATTAAAGAGGAAAGGCGAGAGAGGGTCCCCCTGCCTAAGGCCCCTAGAGCTCCTGAAGAAGCCTGCTGGAGAACCGTTGATGAGGACTGAGAAAGAAGCCGAGGATATACACCTAGAAATCCATCTGCGCCAAGTAGAGCCAAACCCCATCCTGAGAAGCATGTAATCCAAGAACTCCCAACATACGTGATCATAGGCTTTGACTAGGTCAATTTTGCAACAAATGCCCAGCTCCTTCGACTTTAATCTAGCATCTATGCATTCATTTGCTATCAGGACACCGTCAAGGTTCTGCCTCCCATGCACAAAGGCACCTTAAGAGGGGGAAATCACCCCTGGAATCGCCTCCCTCATTCTAGATGTGAGAACTTTAGCCAACACCTTGTAGAAACTGCCCACCAAGCTAATCGGCCTAAAGTCGGATATGTTCACAGCACCATGGATCTTAGGGATAAGGACCAGGAAAGTGCTATCTATTCTTGCACTGTGATGTGGCTAAAGCAGTGTGGGAGGCGTTTTTCGTGCATTAACAAATGTAATAAATTAGCTGGTCATCATGCAAATCAATTAAAATCAGCTCGAAGGTTTACGCAAAGTCAAGATCATGCCACAATGCTGCAGTGCAAGCCTAACGAAATTAATCTGTGAAGGTTTATGGAAGTCTAGCTTCCACTAGCCTAGGGAACTAATCTAGTAATAAATTAAGAGTTCCTTAAACCTTAATCCAGGATTTTTAAGTTTTAAAGCCCAACGGGTTCAATAGATCAATTATTTAATGCATGGGGTTCATAGATCAAGGCTCGGAGTTGGTCAAAAGTAAGCAAATGAATTTTAGTAATCTTAAAATGAGTATTCATGGCTAACAAACATGATTAGAGCAAAAAATAATCGTCGGATCTCATTTACGAAGAAATCTGACCAATCAGAACAAAAATCGGGCCAAATCAAATGGAAGATCAAACGGACGATCGAGATCGCTCTGTGATCTAGGTTCACTAATGAAACTGCCCCCTCTAGTATGGTCTAATGAAGGATCGACCAAAGTTTGGGGTGATTCCGAGCGTTGATTTGCTTGGAATCCCCGTTCTGATCTAAGGAGCGAGTTTCTGGGTTTGGTCTATCTTCAATCATAGGCCTAACTATGTTGAAACGTGCCATAGATCTGGATCAAAAGAGGATTCGGCCACAAGACCCAAGCACGTCTGAAAAGTGGTTCGAGAGATTAAACTAGGGCTGGCAATAGTCGGGTTCGCGTCGGATTGGTACTGATCTGGTACCGATCCGATAAAAAATCCAGTCGATCCGGACACGATCGAATCAATGAAATTCAGTTCTGGAACTGAACTGATATGATTAGATCGGTTTCGGGTCTGGTCCAATCCGATCTGATGGAGGATCTCCAAGTAACGAACAGAAACTTTGTCAAAAGACTTCCGTACAATTTTTTTCCCCAAATTTTAAAATAAGAAAGTTGTTTTTTGGTGTAAAATGTGTAAACAATGGATGCGGTTCAAGAAACTTAAAAAATCCAAGCAAACTAAAAAACCAGAGGATGCTTAGATGCAGGGATGTCTTTCGACTCTATCCAACTAAATCCAAGATAAAAGCCCGTAAAAATAAGAAAAATTATTAAATGAAAAGAAGAGAAAAAAAATATGTTGATTTGTGAATCTGTGATTCTTGTTGTGGGATATCAGTACCGTCTTCTCCAATCCAAAGTGAAGCATCGTTTTCTTCAATCCAAAGCAAGAAGAAATAAAGAGAAGAAGAAGATGATAAAAACCTTAGAAAAGAATTGGCCCATTGAGAGTGAAAAAGGAAATGAGTCAATTAAGAATTAATTGAAATCTTTAACTATCAAATTTGGGGAAAGACACGTTTAGGTAGGTACCATAATTTAAGGATTTAATGCTAGTAGCTGTCAACTTACAAATTAAATAAGTAAAAAAATCTTTTAAATATATATGTATATATAGTATATGTAATATATGGTATATACATCGGGTCAATATCGGATCGGTATAGGGTCGATCCGGTGCCGATCTGATAAGAGATCGGATCGACAATTTTGGATCCGGTACCGATCCGATAATTAAATATAAGGTTCCGGACCCGGAATTTTCGGATCGGATCGGATCTCGGGTTTGATCCAATCCATTGCCAGCCCTAGATTAATCTGTGAATGCATAAAAATCGAAAATCAAATACCTATAGTAGAGTGTCACAGAGAATATTTGAAGAACGCGTGGGGATTCAACCCCTTTGGCCTCACACCAATCCAATCTCTGGGAGAATGCTCAAGAGGGACTCTTTATTTTTTTATAAAGGTAAAGATGATGTATTAAAACAAGGCCGAGAAGGCCCTCAGAAAGCTATACAACGGCTGACTCAAAAGACATGAAACAAAATAAGGCAAACACAGGCTACCAAAAACCAACAAAGTTGAGGAACGACTAAAGAATCAGACGACCCCACCGGCACACAAAATCTTGAAATCTGAACTTTTGAAGTTCGGGAATAACTGAACCCCAAAAGTAAACAACTTTAACCTTGAGGGTGATCTTCTCCACATCCACCCCTTTATCTTCGTATTTTCTCTCTTTCCAAATTTCCCAACAGATAGCAAAAGGGATGAGTTTCCATATCATACAGCCATTGTCAGAAAAGGCCTTCGATTGCCATTCTGTGAATAGGTTGACGACAGAACTGGGAAGCACCCAAGACATACCGAATAGGCTCAAGAACCTCTCCCAAATGATCTTCGTCACACTACAGTGGATGAGTAAGTGGTCAGTCGTTTCCTCTTCGCAACAACAAAGGATGCATCTATTGGCCATATGGAATCCGCGCTTTTTAAGCTTCTCCACCGAAAGAATCTTGTCCAACATGGCACACCATACAAAGAACTTAACTTTGGAAGGGATGGGAGTCTTCCAAATGCGATTGGCAGGGAAAAAATTGGGAGAGACACCTGAGAGGGAATTGTATAGGGGACTTCACTGAGAATTTTCCCTTAGGATCATCAATCCACCATCTTCTGTCCTCACTATTCGTGAGAATTATCCCTTCTAGGCGATAGAGTAAAGCAGCCACTACATCCACCTCCCAATCGTTGATCCGTCTCCTAAGGCCCAGATCCCATGAAAGAGAGCCATTGTCGATGGACGAGACGGCCTGGACCGACTCTCCTTTCTTGTTGGAGATTGCATAGATTGAAGGAAGCTCTTCACTGAGAGGAAGATCCCCGCACCACCTATCTTCCCAGAATCTAACAGTATGGCCGTTCCCCACTCTGAAGGTGCTATCGTTTTTTATTATCTCCGTCATCTTGGATATACCTTTCCACACACCCGTCCCATACGAGGAGGATGGAATTTTGCTGCTGACCCACCCATTCGAGTCGGCCCCCTAATAATAAAATAATTCATTGAGATGCCCACCCACGTTAGGGCATTAATCCTAACCATTAAAAGTAAGCAATGACTGAGATTAGACACTAAAAATATAACAAAAGACTAAGGAAGACCTAACAAACACAAAATACCCAATACGTCCCAAAGGGAAACCGTCCCCCTCTAATGCCCAAACGTGGGTGTCCAAAAATAATAATAAAATAAAACAAAATAAAACCCTAAGAACTAAAATTGAGATGCCGTCCAAGGATGTTCCAATAACGCTCTAAATCATAAAGATGCCCTCCAAGAATGCTCCAATCATGCTCTAAATTCATCCATGAGCATATCTTCCTAGTGTGGGGTATTCAATGATGTGTCGTATGCACACATGTGTCTTCAACTACCATCCCACAGTGACAAGTGGGTCTATTGCTTCTTCCTGTGACTCTAGGAAAACCTGTACAGCTGGATATCCGCATCACTTGGGTTCTTCCTCTTTGTTGCTTCTTGCGTCTAGTTGGTCCATGTCAGCTTTCTTATCTAAAGGGTAGGTTTTATGGCGCCCGTAACATTTTGGGATCTGTTAGGGCTTATGGAAGGAGAGAAATCTTACGGTCTTCGAAGGCAAGGAGGAGGACGTGGCCAATATCATTCTTAACATCAAGAACATGTTGTTCTTTTGGTTAAAATTGTTTGTTGAATGTTGCGGCGTATTTTTTGAGGACTGTGTGGTCCGTTGGGATTTAATTGTTTCGAGAGATAGTATTTAGTTGTCTTTTCTCTTTCATTTTAGTTTGTTGTAAGTCTCGCCTTTAGTAGGTCTTCTCGACCTCTTTGGCATTCTTGTAACCTCTTTTGGTTTTTAATGAATTTCTACACTTGTCAAAAAAAAAAAAAAAAAATAATAATAATAGTAATAATAATAATTATTATTATTACTTTTATATTATTAATAATAAAAATAATATGACTGTGTCTCAGGAAAGCCCCTATTTATGGTACGGGCTTTCCCAAGGCATCTTTTAACTTTTAAGCCTTCCAATTTGCTGGAAATTGTAGTAAGTTAATCTCTAAAATAAGTTCATTTGCTTATCAAATTACGTGAATGTGGCTTTGGAAATCCCCTAATAAGATACATGCTTATCCAACAATATGACTTGCTCAGGAAAACCCTATGTATTTTATGGACCTTGTGCACTTTAAGCCTTCCAAGTTGTTGGAAATTTAACATTCCACTCTGTATCTTGTATTAAACCCTTTTCTATATATACCTTGTTACATTTTGTTTCACTTCTCACCTCTGTAGTCAAGGCGTGCGCCTCAGGCTCCAGGCGCATCAGGCGTGCGCCTCACTAAAATACATGTTTTTTTGTAAAATTTTTGTTCTTTGGCCTATTATATTAAACATCGGTATGATAGGAGAGATACAATTGAACCTATCTCATTGAAAGACATTGATGAAAGCAATGAATGACTACTTGGGGAGATAGAAACAGAAAGTGGAGTAGCAGAAAATGAATTGGTGTTTGAGGATAATAGCTTGACAGGGAGTGTTGTTGCGAGAGCTGCTAGAGTTAATGAATCAACATCCAATACTAGATCACGATCAAGGTCAAGAGTAAGAGCAAGGACTTTAATAAGGGAGCCGGAAGAGGAAGATGCCAATTCGGAGGAGACAGAAGAGGAATATATTGAGGATGCTAACATATCTGATGATGATGGGATGAAGCTAATGATTATATTTTAAATGATGGTGATGTTAACTAAAACTAATTGAGGGCTATTTGAAATTTTGAACATTTGCTATCTTTTATGTTTTATGGTTTTTTGATTACTTGTTTTGTAGTAGATAATGACAATGTTAACTAGAACTGCTTTTGGGTTATTTGAGATTTCGATATTTGCTATCTTTTATGTTTTATGGCCTAATGATTATTTATTTTGTTATTTTATGATGTTAGTTTTCTTTATTTTTTTATATTTCTTATAACTTTTAATATTGCGCCTCGCTTCAATCAGGCGCGTGCCTCGCCTTGCGCCTCAGGCGCTAGAGGTCCTAGCGCCTTTAACTACCTTGCTTCTCACTATTTAAATGGAGAGGCTATGTCATTACCCTAAGGTATAGCTCTTTGCACGTGTCGTCATGGACTTGATAGACAAAATAAAACACCCATTGAGCATTTGTCTGCTCCAAATTCATCTGCTAGTGCTAAAGCGTTCAGCTCTCTCTTAAATCTATCAAGAGACTTATTTATTGGATTAAAACTCTATAGAACCTCCCTTCTTCCTTACTCCAATCCTGTCACACATCCCTAGCTGAAAGCCCCTACCTTTGATGATTGGATCCCTTTTGCCTTTGGAGAAGGCATTCGGGTAACTGTTGAAGGATCTTCAAATCCTAGGGATGATCCTCGTACTTGGGGATACAACAGAGATGATATTGAATTGGATTGTGTTGTGTGTCCCTCCAATGAATTTGATACCCAATTTAGTTCCTCTTTAAGAAGGATCATGCATGCCTTTTGCGGGAAATTTTTCTACTTAGGTGCGCTCTCTCACCAGGACTCTTGTTGGAGGCATTCCATCTCCCCTAGGCCCCAGGACATGGCCCAACTGCCGCAGCAACAGATGGAGTGTTAAACTACAAAATTGCCTCCTGCAAGACTGTGATATAGGAGTGGAGGCCCATTATCAGATTGTTTTTCTTACCTGTATGCATTAGGCCTGTTATTTTTTATTTATTTATTAAAAGAATGCATTAGGCCTTGTATTTGAGTGTTTAATTTCCCTCTAGTGACACAAGTTAGGTTTTCATGGTCATCTCTTTCTTGTTGCAAGTGTATTACTGTTAATGTTCCCCATGGATTATTGTTTCGTTTGCCTCGCATATCTAGCTCTATCCTTTTCCTTTATATCAAAAGGGCTAATGAAATGAAAAGAAACCAAGGAAACTGCTTTGGTGAGGCAAACCATAAAAATTTCTTACATATGCAGATGGTGCCCCACCCACGAACGTACCATATTCCAGTGAAGAGTACTTAAAGATTACTGAAGAGCAACTAAAAGCAAATGCTGCCCAACTGCAAGAACAGACTCCTCAAGAAGATCAATCTGAACGTCAACCTCTGCCTCAAGGTTTGTGATTCTTCCATGCTTCTTAGGAAACCCATCTATCCAAGCCAACCTGAAAATATCACCTTCATTTTTCTTTTTCCCTAAACAAGGTAATTAAAGATGAACCCAATATGAATTGGACCAGCAACTTTAATTTTTAATTTTTTTATAAGTACCAGCAACTTTAATTTTCAAACCCAACCACAAGAAAATCAGTTTATTTAATATCCTGCCTAATGCCATTGCACTACAGTAAAGCTCAAGCATTTGGTGGAGGAGGTTTTCAATTTTATGACAGAATACATCCCAACCCCATCGAAAGAGTTTGGTTCCATCCATAATCTTTTTTTTTTTTTTTTGATAAGTGTGTTTTTGTATTATAAACAGGGGTTCATCCATAATCTTGAGCCTTGATTATGTTAGCATGCTATCAATTGGATGGGTCTCTACTCTAATACAAAAACTAAAATGGAGTATTGTTTACCCACCACCTGGATACGCTCTAGTACCCCTAAATTTGTTGGGGTCATCCCATGGTTGAGTGAATTTGTTAAGACTGAATCAATTCAACCACAAAACCAAATGGCCAAACCGTAAGAAAATTCTTGACCTGTTCTGCTCTCGCTCATCAGGACTCACCGGAAGTTAAAAGGTTCGTTAGACTGTCTTTGCAGTTGCCTTGCTAATTGATCAGCAATGTTCATTTTACAGTGAGCAATAAGTTTTCTATCTTCCAAAGCTCAAGAACTGTTTCCAGAGGCTCTGGATGAAATAATAGAAGCTAGGTTCCTTCTTCTCATTGATTTTTGAAGTTATTGGAAATCCCTTACAAGCCCAAGGAATTGAAAAACTCCACTCCAAGGACCCTCTATTGGACCTACTGCCAAGAATGATCAAATCAACAAAGGATCCTCTGACTAGGTGGACCTTCACTGGGTTTTTTTTGAGATATAGGGATTTTGAAGTAGCCATCACCACTTTCTTAGACTGATAATGATTTCCTGCTGCTTTTGACAAATATGGGATGCTTTCGATGTCTGTTTGAATGGCAAAGGAGAAAATCCCGGAAGACCTAGGTCATAGGAAGTTCCCTGACCTTTGATAAACAATCCCCTTGAAATCCTCCGATAGATAAATTGGTCGTTGCCTTCCCACTCAAGGCTTTCCTACTGCCTCAAAATATGAAGATCCTTGCTCTCCCAGGGCCATCAACAGAATGATTTGTGTACAAAGACTCCATGGTGTGGCCCAACAACTGCAGCAGCGGTACAACTACAAATTGACCAGCTCAGGCGAGATAGTGAAATTAAATGTAGAGTGAATACCTTGTTATCGGATGATTCCTTACCTTATGCGTTAGGTAAGGAATGCAGACTTAGATTATTGAAGTAGCTGTCACTGCCTTCAAGACTTAAATTATATTTTTTTGCTGCTTTCGGAAGTCAGAAGAGTGTTGCAGAAACATCTGCACGTCCCGGTTCTCCTTCCTAAAAAACTTTCCTATTGCCTCCGTCTGACTATGGCATCCCACCCAACCTTGTATCGACTTTGTAGTTGGCTTTGCTTGCCCTCCCACTCAAGGCTTTCCTACTGCTGAAATAAAGGGAAATTCGAAGATCCCTTGTCTCTCTCACGGCCATAGAATGATTCGTGCAGAACCCCATTGCGTGTTCCAACTGCTACAGCAACACTGAAACTATGGCACCTTGGACAAGATAGTGAAAATAGAGAGTGGCCCCTAGTTAGACAGGACTCCAGGTCCAGATCATGGACATTGCTTTCTTTTCATTATTGTATTTATGTTAGTCCTTGTTCCCCCTGTATCATTGGTCTGTTTGATTCCCTGTGAGTAGATTTCTGCTCTTACATAAAAAAGGCTGAAAAAACGAAAAAGGAAGAAAAAGGCCTTAAAGAGGAGAAAAGTAATGTAATTTTCCTATGTATGCAGATGATACCCAACCTATAAGTAGACCAAAGAGTATTGGAGAGTTCTTAGTGGAAGCACAGCTAAAAGCATCTGCTGCGCAACGGCAAGAACAGACATCCCCTCAAGAAGACCAATCTGAACCTCAACCTCAGCCTCAAGGTATGTGATTCTTCCATAACTTCAAGCATTTTTAGTATTTAAATTTTTTTTTTTTCGGTTTCATCAAATTTATTTTTATATAATTTGTAACAGAAACTGGTCCAGAAGCCACCACCACGATGCCCCTGCCCCAAAAGCAAGAAAGCGAGATATGAAACCTCTTCGGTACAAAGCAAGCAAAGAAAGGGTTCACCCATCAAATTCTTTTGGTTACTACCGAAACACTTGGAGATAATTTAAGGCTTCTGTGATAATAGGTCCCAGACACCATGTCATATTCATGATTTTCACCAAGTCCACATAGAAGAATGTAGTTTTTTTTTTTGGTTTTGATAAGAAAGCAAGAAAGGAGGGATAATAATGCTGGAACATTTGAGCACCCAAATACTCTGTTGGATCAGTGAGTTCTGTTTGTGTTAGTTTTTTAGTTTCTCTTTCTATGTTATGAAACTGAACTAATGTAAACTTTTGTCTCCCATCCTTCTCCGATCTTTTATTTTACTTGACAGAGTTGCAGGTTTTGATGAGGCGTGTAATCGGCAGTTACCCACATACTAACTTATGGATGAACAGTAGCCCAATATTCGCATTCATTAGATGATCCTAATCATCCAATTAGTTACTTGACTTTGTGTAGGCTGAAAAAATACAGAAAAATGTTCTACAAAATGATTCATTAGTTGGAAACTTTTTCTTTGATTCCATTTCTAATGATCCCAGCTGTACAAGCAAGAGCACTGACTGCTTAGATGCTGCCCGGGGTCGTTGTCAGTATGTTCTGGGCTCATTTATGCTCAACAGTGTTGAGCTCCAAGAAAAGATTTTAATCTTGAGGGGGTTGCCAACTGTTTTTCCCACGCTTCTGAAATGGCAAAAACTTGGGCTTGGGTTGTAAACAGTCCACCACGGAAGATTTGTGAACGATGGATCCGTATATAAGTATACTGACCTGCCGTCACCAATGAACCAGGACCATGTAGATTGAAAAAGTAAATCTAGATTTTGAGCTACACGCCATCATAGAGGTTGGCCAATTGATCATGTGGTTCAGATAGATTGAAGTTTGTGGGTCACCTGACAAGGGAATATGTGAACTTACGACAATCACATAACATCCCCCAACCCCATAATCAATGCATGGACATGGTTTTCTTATGAACAATGACCGAGTAGAGATTCATCATCATCCTCTATGGACGCTAGCCCCATAATAGGCGCTCCATTGATTTCCAAAACACCAAAACCTTCTGAAGCAGAAAAGATACAGAGAGAGAGAGAGAGAAAATAGAGGAATCCTAACAAGCAAACCTTAATGGAGTTGCACAGATGCAACCCCATAGAAGACAAGAAAAACTGCCTTCAAATACCTTTGAATTAAGATATTTATTTATTTATTGTCTTCGCGGGGTTGCATGTGCAACTCCATTAATGGGTTGCTCGCTAAAAATCCTACAAAAAAAAAATTAAGGAATTGAGTTATAAGGCTAGAAAAAATAATATCAGCATTCGAATGTGTCCAAACAGTGTTTATGTTTGGCTGTCCCACAGTGAGAACTTTTGATGTCGCATTGCAGCATCTAAAATGTGTTGCAATATTCAAGAATCTCCGGTTATAATGACGTGGGTGGGGCGGCCCACATCACATTTTCAGAATGCTTGTCACAAATTATGTGGATCCCCCCATGGTAGGTGACAATTCCTGAATACTGAACTATCATTTTTAAAAAAAATTCCATGTCGCAGCCAACAGCTGTTCAAACAGAAAGTACCCATCGAGGATGATGTACTACTTGGTAGATCAAGCAATTTGTCTAATAGGATTAAAATTATAGCTTGTAAGCTCCCATAGGTGGTTTTTGTTGACGCAAAGGCTTACTTGTAAGGGCGTGTTTGGTAATGAAATTCATTGCAGGTGTATAAAAAAACTAATTTTTTCGTTCCTTAACTAGCAGAACTCAAATCATAAAACAAATATTACATTGTTTTCTATTAATATACATACCTTGATAAGTAACGCTGCGACAGATGAAAAAAAGAAAGTAGCATGACAATAAGCAAACCAAGTATATAGCATGTCATAGTAAAAACAGTGAATTACAATCAGCAGAATATATAGCACATCACCCTCCACAACTGCCAACACCTTTCCCTCTCCTCTCCTCTACCCTACCTGCTTTTTCGTCATCATCATTCTAACGCTCGGTGGAGGCACTGCCCCTGATAACAGAACCCCGTCGATGGCCACCCACGATCACATCTTTAAATCGAGAGATTGGGCCCATCATCCAGTTCATTTTCTGCCAAGAAGAAATTTAAAAAAGAGTCAATATAACTATGCGATGAGGGAAAGCAGAGAGAGTATACAAGACTGATAATGCAAAACCGAGTGTTTGAATTATCAGCATCATTACCACTTTTAAGCAGAATATTGAAAAAAATAGAGAAAAAAAAAGCAGTGACTACTCCCAGTATTCCCAAGTCCGGACAATATCATATAGCATTTTTCTCTCTTTTTTTACTTTTTTCAATTTAGGGTGTGTAGAGTCAACTCAGGCAGACCGACACTGCCAAGGTATAGACCAAAGGTTCTTGATCCCAAAAACTCTCTTCAGAAGTGCTATTTTCTTTCAATAAAATCAAATATTAACAGTAAAATTCTTTAATCATTGCTCGTCTTCAATCCATCTGTATCCTCCTCTGGCTTCAGTTACTCGTGTTCCTCCAACTTCTTTCATTACTCTTTTTCATCTGTGGCAAAAGGCTGTCTTGTAATGTCCCTGCCTTCCTGTCCTTCTCTAGGCTACAATACAGGTTGTGGACAGGCTCAATACTTAATTTAATTGTTCGAAGTGGCTGGTTGTGGTGAAGATATTGCGATACTTTTTATTTTCCTTTATTTCTTTTCTCACTGTTTTTTAATCTCTCTCTGTAAATTTCAGTTCCTTGTTTACTTTCATATATGCTCATTTGTTTTTTATGCCCGAATCAGTCCATCTTGATTCTGGTTGTTTGTGATAACCTCGAGAATCACATTTCAGTGTGTTCTCTCTCTTCTATGTTTTTCTCTGCTTTCTCATGACAGCAAAATTAAGGAAACCTAGATTTGAATTATACTTCTTTGCCGACAACTAAGTCTTCAAAAAGACTAGTTTTTTTTTTTTTATCTTGGGATTTATATGGTGCCATTGACAGTCTTCTGAACCCTCTTGTTGTGGAACTACTTCTTGATTGACCAATGCTGCTAGGATTATTATTCAGAGCAAGATTTTTGTTAATGCCCCTGCCACATCCAACTTTACTAAGTTTACTACACTGCTAGCAAGATGTTGGGATCATACCAACTCAAGGGGGTGAAACAAAACAATAGTTCTTGTTTGGAGAGAGTTTGCTATGGTGAAGCTAAGTTGGATGACAGGATTCTTATTGTAAACTAGAGTAGGTTCTTCAAGTGAATTGCATTTGGGCGTGTATTTATTTTTTCCTTCTGTTACTCATACCACAACTGTCATGCTTATTTCTTGGGCATGGATTGCAAAAAAAGGATTTGGTGCTCAGATCTCATGACTTGTCCTTTCAGAGTTTCAAGGCATGCCATACTCTATGAGCTTGTTTTATTCTACCATCTGAGGTTGTGCCCATCCTTCTTAGTTCTGGCATCTCTACCATTTAAAACTTCTGTCAGTGTTGATCCTAAACCTCTTCAAGATTACTTTGGCAAATAAACAACACTGTCCCATATAAGACATGCAAATGATTTTCTCAACTAGAGGCACCTCCAATCACAGCACTGATCACAAACACAATTTCGACTAAGTACCCAGGTATACATTCTGTTTGTACTTATAAACCTTTATCATCTCAGCCAGCACTGATCACAAATTCACAATTTTGTTTCTAAGATCCCCTATCTATGTTTCTTGCTCCATTAAATAGGCCATGCTCCCAAAGATGCTCCAGAAGAAGAGTTGGCTGCTCCTGAATAGAATCATACCTGAGAGGACTCTAATAAGCATGCTATTAACAGAGACCTATGTAACAAGGACATGGCACTTTTAGGGTTTTTTACCGTGTCAGACACGTCGACACCCAAACACGTGTGTCGACACATCCCAACACACATCTGGACACATATGGCCGTGTCACCCCTTGTTTTGATAATTTTTTTTATATAAAATTGATTTCTAAAAAGCGGGTTGGTGTGTTCCATCCTCCACACAATAATAAACTAATAAATATTTTCTGCTTTATTTTTTATTTTTTGTTATTTTATTAATAATTGTAATGCTAAAAATTAAATTATTAGTTTAATATATATATATATATATATATATATATATATATATATATATATATATATATATATGTACAGACGTGTCTCCGTATCGGAATTTTTTAGGTTTCATGTCGGACACCTCGTATCGGACTCCTTGTATCCGTGTTGGACACCGACACTGTGTCGGTGTCCTCGTTACATAGACAGAAACGGGTGTGTATATATTTACATCGAAACTCCCGTCACTGAAGAATGATATGCGTTTTGGACAAGATCATATCTCGACTTCCAAGGTGCTTGATGCAAAGAAAAAAAATTGTTCAGTTGAAATCCGTTTGGGCAGCCAACTTCCTTGGTTTGTTTGTTTCTTTTGTTTATTGTTTAGGGCTCACTTTTGGTTGGTAATATTTTTTAAATAGTTTCTGGAGTTGTCTAGGGAGTACTTTCTTCATTTCACCACCTTGGCATTTCTTGATGCATTTTTGGGAGAATCATTTTTCAATCTCTTTTTGTGAAGGGAATTGCAGTCTTTTTGAATTTTGGAGAGTCAAAAGAAGGGGTTTTAGTAAGGGACCAACTAGGGGTATTTTGAGGATTTTTTTATTTTGTTATTTAAGTGAGTATAAGAGACAAAGAAAGGGGGATAGCCAAAACATTCAGTGTGCCCATATATATTGATATATTTTATAAACATGTAGACAATATACCTATATATGTTATAAACTTATAACGTTATGAACACTATGCAAGCAGTAGTTGAAAACAAGAAACTCAATACATTAAGGGCGTGTTTGATTGCACAGAAAATTTCCCCGAGAAAATACATCTAGGAAATGCCTTAAATGGCTGATTGATTGCAACTGACACATATTTCACTTGTGTGAGAAAATAAAGGTGTATTTTCAGGTAGAAAAGAATTCTCACCTATCTGGATGAGAAATAATTCCGGGCTTAGTAGGGAAACTTATCCACATTTAAATGGCCTGGTAGGGAAAATTATACAGATTTAAAATGACTATCTAACAATGCACAGTGAAAATTTTATTTTCCACTTGGCAATCAAACACGCCCTTAGATTTATCCTGAAGAAGAAAAAACGAAGAAGATGAATAGTTGACCACTTATGTATGTCAGCAGCTTGAAGGAACATGCAGGTTAAAGGTTCTAAAAAGGTGAGGGGAAGACCAAAAAGAATGTGGATTGAGGCATTGAGAAAAGATTTGAAGACACCTGCCTTAATGGAAGACGTGACTCTAGATGGAATAGAATGCAGGAACTGGATTTGGGCAGCTCATCCCGTACAATTGGGATAAGCCTATGATTATGACGATGAATGGGAGATAACAACTTAACTGAAAACAGAGACTAGTGTGGGTATTTTAACTAAAAAATCCTAACTAGGATGGTTTTTGATTAGATAATTAAGGACCATATATACATCATTACAATAGCAAGTCAATGTGTCTGACATGTACATTGGCCTAGTGCACCAGTCCTTAACGTAGTTATGAATTCATAGGTATTAATAAATCCAAACCTTTTGTTTGGGAGGCCATTATTCAATATATACATATCTCTTGTACACTCTTTGTCACGCCAAGAGCTGTATGTGTCTACTAATACTTTTGAAGCCAGACCTATTCTAGTGCGTTAAATCTTTCTTTGCTAACTTCTTAAATAAACCATGAGAAAAGTGCACCTGGATAAATGTTTCCTAGGATTTGCCACAATCTGAAACTTGTTGAGAGATGCATTGGTGACCCAGAAACCACTGGGCTTGGCATAACTATTGGAGATCACTGAAGTGGGTCAAGAATTAGTTGATACTAACTGGACCCACATAATGGATGGCAGAGAAGTTCAAAATGAAATCTCTTAATCCATTTGCTTCTTGCTAATTTATTGCAATACATCTCCTTAAACACATGATCAGACACTTCAATGTAAAACAAGTATTCCCATGAGCAAGACAGTTTTGTAAGGATGACAGATTGCTCATAGCACGTAGTCAAAATTCACCCACTCTTCATAGATAGCATGGCATCACTGCATCAGAGATTCAATTAGCAAAGTTCCTGCTTTTACATACCAAGTTCCACAATTCGTCAGCCATGCTGAAACATCATTTCTCATTCTTCCAGTTACCTAAAACACAAAATTCTAAAACCAACGGGATTTCCCAATCATTCACTTCTTAGGGATCATTTCTTTTTTCTACTCTCATATTCATCACACGAAGAAACTAGATATTCCAAGTTACATTCGTAAAATCATATACATTCGTAAAATCATATTAACCATGCAAATATTAGAAAAAGTTGCAAGAATAAATATCCATGCAGTAGTGTCATGTCAGAATTTTAGCCCCAAAGCACCACGAATATTACTATCTACAATATGAAATGCCTGTTTCAAGAGCAGAATGTACTACTTATCAAAACATACTACACTCTTAGGGTATAAAAGCGTGTACCTCATCATTAATGCTGAATTGCCACTTAAGTTGCTGAATCTGGCACCTTTCTTGCTGCCATCGCTGCCCAAGAATTACAAGCCCCATCAAAGCTGCAGCAACAAAAACAGACCAAAATGCATTTGCCTCCTTTGCTTGAGCATAAAAGGAAGCTGCTCGTTTCTTCCACCATGCTTCGCAGGGGAGGCCAGACCCATTGTATTTATTTTCTTTTGTGGGACTTGGAGACTTTGAGAAATCCAAAGGAGAATCTATGTTTAACTGGGAAGGATCACTGGGTTCAGGAATAACTATATTCTCATCGCACAGGTTTGATCCACTAATATCTGCTTCATCATTAAATGAGCTAAATTTAGCAGCACTGTATATACTCTGCTCTTCATCAACCAAATTTAGACCTTGCAAAGCCTTGCTTTCTTCAAATTCTGTACCGTGAACAGATAATCTTAGACCCTTTTCGTTAAATAATGGAATTCCATGCAAGTCCTCTGATACTGTCAATCCTTTGATATTCCAATTTTCTTCATCGTTTTTGTCTGATCTGTCCCCTTCCTCCACCGCCAATCCAGACACCTCGTTGTGATGCACACCTTCATTATGGATCTCACTGTTATCAGGCTCCACTGGCAGATTTTCATGCTGACTAGGTGGGAACACAAAGTGACCGGACATGAACATTGCACGAGAGCTTTCATCTTCATCCCCACCAAGCTCATTGCCCCTATCACCATCATTTGGTTCAATTTGATTTGGACCAGGGGCAGCAGCATATGTAGATGCTGTAAGTGACACAACTTCCCATTCATTTCCACGGGAAGAACTTTCCTCTCCCTCCTTCTCACCATCCACCATTTTGCAAAACTTAGTGTTTCCTGGACATCAAACACTCCCTAAAATCAGCGTTGTTATCCCAGATGAGTCAGAAAGAGCAAGATATTATTTATTCATTTTCATACAAAGTAAATTAGAATAGGTATTTATTCATGAAAACTGTAGTGATTAAATCATAACCTTTCTTCTACTAATTGAAAACAAGCCTTTATACTCTTAAGAAAGAAAAATCCATATACAACATTCTACAAATGGTGAGTTGAAAGTTTATTCGGACCTGTACGAATCCACACGAAATATTGAATCATTATATCACAAATCAAACTTACCCAGATGATCGAATTTCTGATAAAAATGCTTTCTAATATCAAAACGTAAGTTAAGTCCATACCAAACTTAGAAGAATAGAAAAAGAAAACCACCTTTCTTCTTCAAATTGCCAAGGCTTCTAAACTGCTCTTTTAACACAAATAATTCAAACAAAACCATCTATAGCAACAAAAAGTAATATAAAACAAGTATGCAACACTCAATTTCTTATGAATTACAAAAAAGGATAAGATCATTACTTCAGCCTAATGCATAAGTCATGGTTTAAGAAAACGTTTACACTGCCGTTATAACGCTAAAAAAGCTTATAACGTTGCCGTTATCTGTTATTTAAATTTAGTTAAAAATATTTAAAAAAAAAAAAATTTAACAGTTCTTTAACCTGTTATAATGGTCATAATGGTAATGTTACCTACCCGTTCTGATTTTATAACGGTCCCTTTTGAGCCTTGGCATAAATCCCACGGAACTAAAAATAAATACAATCAACATCTGTGTTGAAATCCAACAAATATCAATCATTGAAACTGGTCAAAATCGCTCTTATCGTAAGTAAATTCGCAACAGATAAAGATTTTTATAATATAATTGGATTTCACAGGTACTATACTTAGAAGATTAAAAAAAATTAAATTTTAATCGCATATCAGAGAATTTTATTAAAATTGCACTTCTTCTATCAATCTGAACAAAAAAAATCAGCAAATCAAACCCTAACTAATCCATCCAAACATCAAATTCATTCGTTCCAAAAAGTCTCTCACGATCCAAACAAACACACGAAGATCTAAATATCATGTAAAAATTTAAAAAAACGTAAACAAAATCAAATTGAATTATTCGAACAGAATTACATGAAACATCAACCAGAAGAGCAACCAATCCATGCAAAAAAAATCAAAATTAAGAACATCTACAGATCCGATCTACAAAAAACTAATAAAGAAGCAAAATTTTCAATGAATTACCTACAAATGGATCTATCGGGGCGATTTCTGGCGAGGAAAAAGGGGATTTTTTGGGTCACAGCACAATTCCTGCTAGAAAAAAAAACTGTCATTGCAGAGAGAGGATTTTATAGTGATTTCCCGGTAAGAGATAAAGAGAACCGGCTGTACCCCCATCGGTTACCGCCTATAGTCGGTCAATTTTGTATTTGGAGTGAATAAGATCTCCGATTTCGTGAGGATTGGACTATGATGTGTCATCCTGAGATGGACGAGATGGACGTTCTCCCTAGGGTCCAGAGACCATAAGATGATCTTTATGTGCGGTGCAAATCTGGAGGACCATAAGCGGTTCACTTGAGAATCACAGCCCACAATACGGGCCACGTGTCACACTCTTAGAGTACGGTGACCGCATGGGTATTTGACCAGTCCCTCGGTGGACCTGCAAACCAAAAATCAGCCTGATTAGTGATCTACAACCTTTGGATCTTTCCACCCAAATAATGCTCAATAGTGCTCAATTCCAACGGTTGAAATCAACCCATGAAAATAACTTCAATCCAATGCTTAGAAATCAATGATCAGGTTTAGTTTTGGGTTTTAGGTCCACCTAGTGATTGGCCAAACATCCTACGGTCAGCGTCCACTAAGAGTGTGCCACTTGGTTCGTATTGTGGGCTGTAATCGGCTTCGCGCACACCGGGGTGTGAGCGAAGATTTACTCCTCAAGGAGGATTATGTCTCCACTCTAAACTTTGCGTCTGAGAAAGTAGAAGCATCCTGTGCTTGGCGAGTTATTTTATTAAGTGGCTTCGCCGGTTTCAACAATTTAAAACAGTGAAAGAATCGTTTTGAGATACGCAATCTCATCTATTGGACATTGTTTGGCAAGGGTCCCACTTTTGGAGACAGATGTGATGAGAGAAAATTCATCTCATCACCATATCTCTTCATCGTCAGATACACCTTGAAAAATGTGTGAAGTCATGTAATAAGGTGGCTCGTGATGTACCGGATTGGGCTCTTTTTGAATGATTCTTTTCTTTTTTGTTTAATTATTGTTATTAATTAATATCTTATTTTTCTATTTTTTGGAGAAAATACAATCTATTTTTTTTTTTTTTTGCAATTGAAAATACAATCTATTTAAAAAAATAATAAGAAGTTGTGAAGAATATTAGGATTATTTTATATGTTTGTGTTATATTTTCTAGGGTTTGGGTTTGATATTATATTAAACTTTATTAAAGAATCCTGCGTTTGACTGAGAAGATAGTATTCTTGAAAAAGAAATGAGTGTCCATAAAGCACAATATTAGTGCGGTAAATTCTATTGGCACCCCAAAAAATTCCAAAAGCACCCTAGAAATTCCAAAAATAAAAGGGCACCCCAAAACCCCATAATTTCCAAAAATGTCTATTTCCTTCTTTTGCTTCTTTTATTTATTTATTTTTTTCACTTGGAAGGGGCTCTTTGATCTTTTTGGTGTCAAAGCACATGTCACCCCAGCAGCTCATTTAATGCTCTTCTCTTATTAAAAATTCAAAAAAAATTCTTATTCCTAATAGAACCCTCAAATTCCTTAAACTGCTAAATATTGTTCGTTTATTTTTTGAATTTTTTAATTTATAGGGTGCTTTGGTCATTCAATTTTTTTACATTTCAATGCAATTGTGAAATTATTTTTTTGAACCCCCACCTAGCACACCTGAATTCTGTTCCAAGAAAAAATTAGATGATGGTGTCCATCATCAAAGTTGATGACGAACCCACAGCGTGAGCCCCGTGGTACACTATTAGAAGCTACTGACCGTATGGATGTTTGGACCATCCCTAGATGGACTTACATAACAAAAATTGGCCTGATTAGTGATTTCTAAACTTTGAATTTGAGTACCCCAAATATTGCTAGAAGGCCACGGTTAAAAATAAACCATGAAAAATACTCTAATCCAACTAATAGAAATTGCAATCAGGTTGAATTCTTGTATGTCGGCCCAATTAGAGATGAGCCAATCATGGTCTCAGTGTGCTACGTGTAAGGTGCACATGCACCACACACGTGGCGTCCCCCTAGTATTTTATAATGAACCTTTGAAGGTAAGGAGAGCTCGCTTTTTTCAAGTCATTCTAAGTATCAAGGCTCTCTTATATATACCGCTGGGGTAGCATCAAATGAGATGAGAGGTACCTTCTTTAGTGACATGGTTTTTCGACTTTATCAGATTTTTGTTTGATGTTCTGTTTTTATTTTCACCATTATCTGTTTGTACTTTGAGATCTTCTCGATCTCCTTTCATCGATGCATATTTGAAATTATAAAAAAAAAAAGTATTTTATAATGAACCATTATATCCGTATTAAGTGCATACTATATATGAAATGTTCTTGAATTATTGAAAACATCTGATTTTAAAATGTGAAAATAATGCAAAAAATGCATTGTTTTAAAAAAATTATTAGTTTGATTAAAAAACGATTATTAGTTTTTTTTTTTTAGTCTTTGCCGAATTTTTTAACATATTTAAAATGATAAATCCAAATTATACTCAACATTGCATGTTCCTTATTTTTGCTGTTTGCCCAATTGCTAACTAGGGTTTTGAGTCCAAGGTTTAAAATTGGCCGTAATAATGGTATAACGGACTGGGGGCGTTACCATTTTTTTTCGTTATAACGAATTTTAATGCTTAGGGGCAAAAATGGAAAATAATAGAAAATAACAAAAAAAGGGAAACATGGCGATGAATCCGTTTTAACGGTCGTTATTTTCGTTATAACAACCATTTTTTAAACCATGGTTTTGACAACCAATATTTGTTATGGGTCTGGATATTGCAACCCACGATTTGTTTTGAAACCACCCGCCTAAACAAAAAAAATGCAACATTTGCTTTAAAGACAACATTGTCCCTATCTAGGGCTGCAACTCATGTGAGTTGGGTCGGGTTGGGGGTCAACCCTAGCCCAACCCAACCTTAAAGGTTGTGAACCCTAACCCAACCCAACCCAAGGTCGGGCTTAGATTTTTCAACCCTAGCCCAACACGATAGGGTTCGTCGGGTTGGTCAATTTCTTAATTTATTTTATTGGTTGGAAAGATTGTTGAATTTTTTTCATATCAAAATAATTTATGAGTCAATACAATAGCTGTTATGCTAACCATTAAATAATTGCTTCATTTCCAACACATCATGAAAGAAAACATGATGTTTTCATAATAAGGGAGAAGGTCATTAACTCAAATGCATGATAAAAGTTACTAAAGAAATAACAAAAAACAATCGTCAAAGAAAGCACGATATTTCCAATATCTACTGATCATATAAAATGCAAAACTATAGTTTAAAGGGCATTTTGTAATCTCACACAAGGGTTGTAGTTTGCTAAGGACAAATAGCCATGGTTGCTGCATTTGCCAAAATGTAGTGTGGATGTTTGTCGGTATACTAATACATATATGTAGTTTGTACGTTGGGTTCGGGTTGGGTTGGGCCGAGCCTCAACTCTAGCCCAACTTGATTTGATTGGGTTACCAAAACTCTGGCCCAAGCCCAACCCAAACAACCAGTTCAACCTGTCGAGCTCGGGTTGAGTCCGCCCAAATTGCAGCCCTAATTCTACACAACCCATAATGAAAAATGCATCAAAGAAATTTTACAAACAAATCATATGGTATCACACCCTCCAAAATTGGCTCTTGAAAGATGAATATATATGCTTCCTCGGACCCCACATCCAAAGAGGCTGGTCTGAAATATGTGATCTATAATTGCTCTAATCATCTTGTGTTGGCAGCAGGAAGCAAATCCAAGGCAGGGTCAGCCGAGGAGGCTGAGGCGCAAGCTTTAAGGTTATGGATGCGAGACACTTTAGAGGGTGGCATTTAGTCATTGATGATTGAGGCGAATGCCATTGTGAATCTGCTTCAAAGGGGCTCATGCCAAGTTGGTTGGTCCTCAATAGCTATTTGTGTTGATATACTTACTTTTATAAACTCTCTATTTTGTTTCTTTTTCTTTTTCCCCTAGAGGATCAAATTTGTTGCTCTTAATTGCTTATAAGGCAAAATTTTGGTCACTTCCCCGGAAGTGGCATGATTCTCCCCCTAGGCTGTCTCATACCATTATGTCTAATGAGCAGCATGGCCACTCCTGAGGTGGGATGTTTGGTTTGTGTTGTCGTTTAATGACATGCCTAATTACATGAAAACTACAATTCCTGGAAAATTTTTTAGATGCAGTGGACTTTGGATGCAGAGGGCTCTCGTGGCCCTACATAGCTCATTTTTTTGGGCCTACTAACCGCATGGATGTTTAGCCCACCCATTGATAGATATATATACAAAAAATCAGCTTGATTGATAATTCCTAGCCATTGGATTAAGTACCCAAAAATCTGCATAAAACACGGTTGAATCCAACGGTTAGAATAATACCTAAAAAAGTGCTAAAATCTATCCCTAGAGAAAAATAATAAGACTGATTTTTTGTATGTATATCCACCAAGGGGTAGGCTAAATTCGTCTACTTAAAAATAAAAAAGGGCTACAAATCGTCTAGATGTTTGGCCAATCCCTAGGTAGATCTACTAACGGAAAATCAACCTGATTAGTGATTTCTAAGTGTTGGTTAGGCTATCCTTTACCATTTCGGTTGCTGGTTAAGCTATCCTTTGGACTGCTTTTCTACTTTGCTTCTTAATAAAACTCGTCTACTTATAAAAAAATGGGAAAATGTGTTGCGAAAAATGGAAAAACTACCACAATACCAACTACACAACTATAGATTAGATAGTTCAATATCAATTGTTTCATGAAATGCTAAATGCCCAACGAAATATTCTTGTTCGTGATAGATTGTAGAATAGTAACTTAGCAAGCGTGTTGTATTATATTAATGAACCCATATCAACCTAAAGTGGATTTTGTTTATAACTTGGTGTATATAGATTTTAATAATATGTATCCCCGTTCATCAAGTCATGAATATGGAGATTCCAATCAGTCAGAAGGTAAAGTTTCTTCATTTCATTTCTCTTTGTTGTGAAGTGATGAAGGCCATATATGATGAACCAACTCCTATTATTGAGATCATTATCATTCAGTTTCTCCCAAGCAGTCTGAGTGTCATTCAACCTAGAGAAACTAAACGACATAAAAGGACTACTTCGATGAACCTTCACAATCCACAATGAAACTTTGCCAAAATCGTGTGTTGCTATGAGTGAACATGCAGCACGCCACATTCGGACATGATCCCTTCTCCTTCCAATTACTGCATAGTTCGGTCTTTAGTGTACCTTGCTCGTACTCCCGCTCTTCCTTGTACAAGATATATATTACGAAACGTGGATCAAAATGCAAAATGTTTTCCCCAGCCATAATGCCACGTGACAACTCTTTTGGGGCCCACTGACATAATGACTTTTGGCTCACCCTTGGTGGACCCACAGCAAAATTAGCGGTGGAAAGGATGGGCCAAAATTTCAGGAGTCACTGAGAGAAATTTCTTACCATTATATTGGTGACAACGACATTTAAAATACTAACTTGATTCGTATTCCAAAATTCACCAAAAAAACGAATGTTACACCATTTATCTCTAAGGCAAAGAGTATTTAGATCATTAATCAACAATGGGTCTGTCACGCCCTGAATTCAGGCACCCGAACTTGACCCGAATGCCCGTGGATTGGTCTGTTTACCTGAAATTCAAGGTGTGATAAAAAAAATTATTTTAAAATATTTATTTTTAGATTACCAATATTCCTTATAAATCAAAACAAGTTTTGTAAAGGCAATTTTTTTAATTCAACCATTTGATACGTTTTTTAAATTAAATTTTTGCAGTATCCAAAATAAAAGTTAAATTTATTTTTCACAAAAACTATTTATTAAGATCTCTATAATTACCTAAAATTTATATTAAATAATTTTTCTGAAAGCACTTAAGCTAAAATATTCATTTGATAGTGTTTTGAGAAATTATTTTCGCGATTCGGCAGAGAACAGTTACTTTTTTGTTAAAATTCAAATAATGTCAAAAAATTATTTCTTTTAAGGTTTTTGTTCTATAAATAAGTATACACAACTTTAATAAATGAACTTTTGTCAAACAATAATATTTTATAATTATTTTAGTGATTTTACAAGTATTCGGAGTTCTTTAAAAGTGATCGGTAAAACTTAATTGGTTAATTTTTTATGAATTAATTGAATGATTTGGGGGTCAATTAAAAATAAAATTTAACAATTGATATATGAATTTCATAGTACTCAAAATTTATGATTTTTCTATTAAATAATATAGCATAGGTTTTATTCTAAAAATAGAAGAAAAAGTTAAAATAAAATCAGAAACTGTTAAGAATTTGTAATTGATAACAAGTTAGTAAAATGGGTCCACAAGATAGCCTCGATTTAATTAAGTGACCAACTATATATTTTTGGCAATCTAACTCGAAGTCCCATGTATTTTGCATTCGGTCGAAAAATAGATTTTCATTGTAAGTGGATAAAAAACTCACTTGAAATTGATTAATATGTGGTGTCTGTATAGGACAACAGCCATGACATTCACTTTGCAGAGTTCTACATAACAGAAAATATAAAATTATATTCTCAAAATATTCTGTAAAATACTACAACCAATTTTGAAACAAACTCATTTGGAATTACATTATTTTAATATCGAGTGAATATGTGACAAATATTCTCGTCTAGGATGTCGGATAAATCTGAGTAACCCAAAAATTTACAAAAGTACCGAAATGTGAATTAAAGTATTTTCATCAATCTGAACATGAACTATTAGTATAAAATACTTAATTATAATCAATAATCTTTAAAATAAAATATTAGATTCTTTCTTCAAGTTTTCTCCCTTAATTGGCTCCACTTCTTCTAACACATTCTTCTCATCAGGATCAACAAAATTTGAAATGGTGTTTGCAGGAGTGAGCTAAACGGTTATTAGATGTTTCACCCCAAAATATGATTCAAACAATACAAGATATACAGACATGTTTATATAAATTAAATTTTCAAGTAGTAATCTCATGATCATAATGAATGTATTAACATGGAAATAAAATATGTACAACCCATATAGATAGTCTCATTCTTCACCCATAGAGAGGGTCTTCCTAAGGTTTTCAAGTCTTCTATCCTGGAGAACTTATTCCCAACTTTCTTTATCGCTTTTGAATCTTAAATATGAATGTATGTCTTAACAATTAAAGAACTATTCACTGAAACGATAATATTCACACATGAGATCTCAAATATAGAATACGCTATACAAGATTTACAGTTTAACAATCAATACATGCTCACAAGTCTCTAACTCGTATTGAGAGAATCATGGGAAAGGTAACTTCCTTAGACCTTTGTTGATCCTCTGTACGTGTTCACCAAATCTAAGAATGATAAATGCAGGAGATGAGAGAAAAGTGAGGTGGGTGTATTCTTCAACACGGGAGGTGGCTAGGTTTTATTATAAGAGTCTCCAAAGTTTCTATTAAATAGATTATGTGAATAGATTTAAAGTTTGGATTTTTGTATAAATTTTTGGGAGGTCAAATCTTAGCCATTAGATCTAAATTTAGTAAATAGTTGGGATCAATTAAGTTTTTGCTTCATAATATTGTTTAGGATTTGGGTTAAAAATTCTCTCTATCTTTTATGGAAATAAACTATAACTTTTTATTTTGGCTCAAGCTCCAATTACTGCCCTAAAATGATAAGTTCCGGTTACAGGACACAATATGAGACACGTGGCATATTCTTATAAGATTATGACCATATAGATGTTTGATCAATCCCTAAGTGGACCTATAAACCAAAAATCAACATGATTAGTGATTTATAGGCATTGGATTGACTTATTTTCATGGGTTGATCTCAACTGTGGGAATTTGAACAGTATTTGAGGTACAACGATCCAACGTTTATAAATCAGGCTGATTTTTGGTTTGTATGTCCACTTAGGGATTAGCCAAACATCCGTACGGTCAGAATCCTCTAAGAGTGTGTCACATGGATCATATTGTGTCCTGTAATCGGAACTTGTCATTTTAGGATGATAATTGGAGCCCGACAATTCTATTTTATCTCAAATTAAAAGTGATTTTCGTAACCCTAAAATGAATAAATTATATAACCCACTAAAAGACCAATTTTAAGTTGAAAATGGGTTAGAAATGGGCCCAGCTTTTATATATCAACTAAGCTTTAATTAAGATTAGATTTAGGCCTAAAATGTATCTAAATTGGCTTTAAAGGCCTTCCTACTAATTTTAACTCAAAAAGCATGCAACCAATCATTAGTGTTTAATATTTATTAACGAAGTATCATTAACATAATTAAAATAATAATTTTAAATTTTAAATATTCTAAAAATTTTAGGATATTACAAGGCCCAAAAAATCTGAAAAAAGAATGAGCATAGTCAAAAGGTTCAAACAGTCGGTCAGATCCTTGTTCTCTGATAGGAGCCTGTTATTCATAGATAGAAGTCTGCTATTCCCCATTTTGGTATGATCTTCTAACTTCGCGATCGATGGTCTTGATCTTCTTCTCTCTTGATCGATGGATTACTTAACTCATCTCAACCCTTCAGATATTCTTAACCAATCATATAACCTTATTTAGAACTATCAATACCTTTAGAGAATACTTTTAAAACCCAAAACCATCATTAGAAGCCCCATCCTAAGCTATGAGAATTTTGTAAAGGTTTGACTTTTATTGATAAATTATCAAAAAATACTTGTATATTTGTTTTGTCGTTAGATTTGATCAAAACCAAAATTATTTATTTTTAGCTCCTTCATCTTTTAAAGAAAATATTTTTACTAAAATCTAATGGTTCGATCGTAAGATTAAAGTTTTTATTTTACCAATTCTTAAATGATCTCAATTTTTTATAACTTATATCTGAATTAGATATCTATTATTGAAAAGTACTTTGAAAGATCTTTAAAAGTATTTTTGTCTTGCAAATTTTAGACCTAAAATGAGTATTTTATCAATGATTGATAAAAATTCTAGATGTGTGCTCTTGATGTGAGTATATGCATCAATATTCATACATCATGAAATACCTTTGATGATATTACTCAAGCTTATCCATCCAACTTATTAACTCCATTGTTTTCCTATTTTAGCCATACAAGTTTTGTTTATTCTTCGCATTTTAGTTTCGTACAAGTTTAAACTTTCTAGATTATCAAACTTTTCCCTAACAAATTAGAAAATTCCTTAAGATATCTATAAAAGACAAACTCCATTTTACTCTTTTTTTCTCTAATGACCAAACTATCCTAACCATTATTCCTAAACTACCCAAAACCCTTATATTTCACTTGTAAATACCCCATCCCTTCAAGAAAGAAATTCATCCTTCCAAGTCCTCTCTTTTGGCCTAGAAAATATTTGCTAAATAGTTCTTAACCTCCCAAAATCCTTTAGAAATCCCTAAAAAAATATTTCAAAAACCTCATATGATTTAAAAGATAAAGTGAAAAAAGAAAGAACTCTTCTTCTAACTCATATTTTTTTTCTTTTCTTTCAAGTGAAACAAGAAGAAGAAGAAAAAATGCCAAAAGAAGAAGGATCATTTACAAGGTATAATGCAAATCATATAAAGTGGTTAATCCACTCTATCTCTTTTTTCTTTTTGTCTTTTATTTGTTTATCTAAGTTTTTATGGTTATTTATTTTTAGTTTGTTTCCTTATGTTCTCTTGATGTTGATATTTTCATTGATGTTGATATTTCTCTTTTTCGCTCTCTAATAATGTAACCACATGGGACGCTTTGAAAGCCTGTTAGGTTGAGTTGATTTGTTGTCTCGCAATTTCACTCAATGAGTGATAACATAGTTATTAAAGCTATTCCGTTAAAAATAAAACATAATAGAGAAAATGTGTGAAAATTAATTTTGGATGAAACTTGTTTGATGACTTTTGATGGTTCGGTCGAGTCTATATAGGTAAGATAATTTGCTACAAAATGATTTTGTAATCTGATTCTACCAAAATCTTGCTAAGTCGACTTGTTGAGTATTGAAACTAAGCTAATTCTATTTTTTTTTTTTTTTGTGATCGCTAGTTCTGAATTAATTCTATTGAAGCTTAATGAAATTTTATCCTAAAAGTTCTAGAAACAAAACAAATGAAAGAATACTAAGAATTCTAGAAACAAAAATGAATGGCTATCATTAGCTACTCCTCCTCATTGAGACTATGCATAGATGAACTTGCAACGATCCCCATATCGACAATAATTTTTAGAGTATAAGAGTGTGCAAGTACAAGAGTGTGTATGTGAGTCCTACAAAGAATTGTAGTTTGTTGTCCGTTGAGCGGTTCTTTAATAAAATACAATTTTGTGTTCTCCAACAGTTTGATCCGATTTCAGTCTCTACGTAGTAAACTACAGCAAGCTTCCACTGAAGCGGCGAGCTACCTTTGTCAACTACACGGATCTTCTATTGAAGCTGAGCATCTTCGTAATAAAATTGAAAATTTAACGGATCTTCTATTGAAGCTGGGCATCTTCGCAATAAAATTGAAAAGCTACAAGTGGCAAACCGAGATCTCACCCAAAATTTGAACCTATTGATTCAAGCAACGCTCTCAGTGTGCTCTACTTTACCTACTCAGACGATTATTGACCACATCTGAGATCTCTGTCGTTGTACTTGTGAAGTTGGTGGGAGCAGCACTCGAACTCCTATTTCCACTTTCATCAATAAAATAGTATGAGATTTCTATTGCTGGTTCGTGATGGACAGTATTTTGATTAGTTGTTGTACTTCACTGTCTAATCAAACAAAAACCTTCAAAACAAAACTATGGATTTCTGTATAGAGCAAGTATTGTGATCGAACCACAAGGAGGGGTTAGAATTGTGAAGAAACTTGATCAATCAAAAATTATTCTCACAAACATAAAGAGAAGATAATAGATTGATGGAATAATTGATTTTTATTTATTTATGATTGCACTGAAAGGATAAAAAAAATTTAATTAACCTTAGGAATTTGGGAACCATCAAGGATCGGGATTTACTATCATAAATTAATAGCATCCAATTTTAATGCTTTATTTATTTCTCTTGCCAGATTCTTCACTTGAGACGAAATTTTTTTATCTCGCTTAAATGGATAATAAGGAATTATAATATACAGATTGTACTTAATAAATTTTTACAATGATTTAAGCCATGAAATGGACAAATAATTTCTTATAGTGAAGAAATTTATTTGTTAGACTTGAAATCAACGTCTAGATTCTTAGTAAAATCAACGTTTAATTGTAAATCACCTTGAATTTGTTTAACTATCGGAGATGCAAGCATTGTGTGAATCTCAATTTAATGGAATTAAACACAATCTAGTTCTCACTTTGACATTAAAAACATAACTCAATAATTTTTTTATTAATCGTTAATAACTAATTGCTAGAAAAATAAATAAAGACAATAAAATTGAGATTAAGTACTATTTTTTCATGGAGCGGGTCCTTCTCCTTGATGGAAGGAATCTCAGCCTATCATGGTGCTATAAGAAAAAAAAAGAACTTTAACTTGTATAAAAAAATTGTACAATAAAATCTAAAAGAAACTTAATTGAATTAATTAAAAGAGAATGTACTTATATTGAGACAATAAATTTAAGTACAAGCTTATCTTGAGCAGACTAATTGCAAGGAAATAATGGATGAGAAAAATCTTAAGAGCTTAGATTCTTGCCCGAAGTCATATGAAGCTTTCAAAGCTGTGAATCAAGCAATCAAACCAAAAGTGAAGATGCCAAAAATGTCCAGAGAAGGAATTGCTTCATTGTCCAAGTCTCCAGCCCTTTTATAAGTTGGGATGGGCAACCTTCTTTCAATTTTTAGTAAATTATGACTTTCCTTTTTTAAAAAAATTATTTTCAAAGATAAAAATAATTATATAAAACATTCTTTTTCTTTTCTCAATAGAATCAATCACTAAATAAATCTTTTAAAACTTCATTTTGAAAACCAATAAAATATTCTTTTTATTTCAATGGAATCAACCACTAAATTATTCTTTTGAAACTTACTTTTGAAAGTTAATAAAAGAAAATTTTCTTTTGATAAGATATTTCTTTCTTAAGCATTCCATCATTTTTAAATTTCAAAATCAAAACCACCGTTTTATTTTTGGAAATCCATCTTTTAGCCTTTTGTAATCTTGACCGTTCATTTAATTGTAATTTAGACTACCTTGATTCGTACTTGGTCCTCCAACTTGGCCCATTGCATTGGTCCATCAACATGACCCAATAACCACTTTTTGCAACTTTCATATCAATCATTATTTTGATAGATGGTCCATCTTTTAGAGGTCATCATCCTTTTGGGTCAATAATGTAACCCACAACTTTGCTTGTAATCTTGGGCGTCCATCATCTTGATCGCTATTATTTTTCTTTTTGTTTGATCACCATCGTTCTTTACGATGCCTTTGGTTCCCTAGCCTATCGACGTGGCTCGTGTCTTGGTCTGTCATTGTGGTCCATTTTCATGGCCTACACTTTTGTTTGGATTTGGGTGTTTGTACATGAGCTTTTGGGCTTGGATTTATGCTCGCTTTAGTCTTGGGCTGGGGTACCTAATGAGCTAAGATTATTAATATAAAGTTATTTACTATTATTAAGAGAAATTTAATATACAATTGATGAAAAGAAAATATCATATTTTTCGTGTAGGTTTGATGATTTATATATGATAATTCTGATAATTCACTAAGGAAAATGGGGTTAAAAGGCATAAAATGATGACTTATCAGTTCGGTAGATTAAAGTTTGCTCCTACCAACGGAGAATTTTTTTAAAAATCCAGTGATTGGAAATCACGTATCAGGCTGATTTTTGGTGTGTGTCCACCAATGGTGAGCCAACAGTCATGGGTTAGTGAGCCCCAATGGTCCACATATCCTAATATTTGTTGTATTTAATTGCTTAACATGATAATAGGCGAAAAAATTGAAGGTCGTCGAGGGGTACAAGCAAAGGATGGAGAATACGCAAATGTGCAGGACTTGGCTTGATCATGGTGGAAACTATCTCAATGGGAACAAGTGCAAGTTCGCTCACGGCATCGACTAGCTTCGCAAGTAATCGAAGTATCAACGGTACAAGATTACAGTTTGCGATAAGTTTAAAGAATTTGGAGGAAACTCTGTGAAAGAACCATTTACCCCAAAAGATCGACATGTTGGGGAAAGGCGAAACAACTATGTATACCAATGGGTCGCTGGGCGAACATAACACGTGTTCGGAAACACACCACATCCACTAACAAACTGCGACTATATCGATTTATGCTATTTGAAAGTAGGGTTTTTTCGTGTCGTTTGTTACGGAAACCCTAGAATCAACAAGATTTGTAATTTATCAGAGATTTCCCGTAAAATTCAGAGATTTTGTATAGGGATTCGTGTCGGATGTCGATCCGAACTCGGGGTTTAGTTAGCGCAAGCAAAGAACATAAAATGATGAATTGTTCTCAAAAAAGCATGGAGGGGTGAGAATGGTGAGATGGATTTTTAAAACAGGATTTTGTGATTTTTAGAAAGAGGAACTACCGCAATGAATAAAAGCATAAAAGAAATTAAAGAAACAAACTGCTAATTAAATTCATTAATCTAAAAAATTCTTACAAGGCTTGAATTAAATTATGCGATAATCAAAACTACTCTAGAAAGCGAATAGAGAGAATAGTAAGGGAGAGAAGCTAGTGTGAGAAACAGGAGATTTAGAGAGAGAAAATTAAAACTACAAGATTTTTAGAGAAAGAAATGGATGGAGAGAGAGATGAATTGAGAGAAATACAACCTAGAGAGAGAAATCAAGAATAGGAGAGAGAAAATAGAGAGAGAAAGTGAGGATGTAGAGAGAGAAAGTAGAGATTGAGATAGGTATAGAGAGAAAGTTTTACCATTGAAACTTACATGCATGGATGAGTGGCTGAGATAAATCCTTAATCGACCAATCAAGGATGGATTGGCCAATGTGAAAGGTAGTACCCGAACCAAGAAAAGTTGCTAGCATGCAACTATGGTGATGAAACCATGGGAGGAGGAGAGAACGTGGGGAGAGAGAGAGGAGAATCCTTTTGGGCCGAAAACGTGGGAGAAGGGTGGACTGTTCAAGGCTGCACGTCCAGCAGGTTATGGGGAGCTGAGCAGTGCTGCCCTACGAGTTGTAGGTGGTGCTGCCCCGCGAGTTGTAGGTGGTAGGCGGTGGTGGAGATAGTGAGATAACGGTCTGCAATGGGTGCAGGCCGTTAACTTGCAAGTTGAGGGGGCGGTCTTGCAGTTGCAGCTGTGTGCACAGCAACCGTGGATCATTTTTTTTTTTGAGAAAAACGGTAGGAGATCGAGCCTGAACCAGCAGTGGTGCTGGCTATTGAGGAGCACTGGTGAAGTGGTGTTGGATGAAGTGACGACCAGCTCAAGGGGAGTTCAACATGGAAGAAGATGGACAAACCTTCGGAGTTGCAGGTCCACCATTGTTAATGGCGGACGTTGGTGATTGATCCAGCCGATTGGAACTTACTTGGATGCTCGCTTTGCAATGGCGTTGCAAACCTGCAACACGAGGAGAAGAAGACGAAAAAGATGTTGGCGTTTCGGTCCAAAGAGAGGAGCAGCCATGGAAGTGCAGCAACAGGCCGGAGTTGCGTGCATGTACGACGGACTGGTTCAATCCGCCGGAGATGAAGAAGAAGAAGATATGAAGAACAAGGAAGAAGAGGAAGAGGATGAAAGGGAAAGAGGAGGAATGATGTGGGGGGAAGGAGAAGAGAAAAGGGGTTTGAAAATAATTAATTTAAAGCATTTGAAAATTGCGAGGTCCACTAAATGGTCGGGCCACGGGTCGATGATGATGGGCTCGGCTACTGGTCCACAAGGATTGACCATCGTCTCACAAGATGATGTGACAGACAATTTGATGACGATCGGATGGATGGTGACTTGATTAGGACCCAGATTGGGAGATTGACGGATTTAGAGAGATCCAACGATCCGGTGGAAGATCCAACGGTCCGATTGAAGATCCAACGGTCAGAAAGCTAAGGGAGATGAGACAGAGCCAATGGGCAGGAGTTCTGGGGTTAGGTCAGTAGATCTGAGGACAGAGAGATGAAGAGAGAGAGAATAAGGAGAGATAAGATCGAAAATGGAGATAAAAGTATTGGCAGAGGGTCTGAAACCCTGGTCTTCACTGTGACCATCCTCACAGTTCTCCAGTAGAGTAGACCATCATTCCTTGCTGACTCATGTGGCTCTAAACGCTTTGGTTCGTCTCTTGGTCATTGGTTCTCCTGCTCTCTTCGTTCTTTGGGCCGGCTTTTTTGGTCCTCTTATTCAGCCCATATCTTCTAGTCATAGCCTGTGGCTCTTCAAGCTTTGATATTAGGCTTCTGTGGTTGATCGTAGGCCCGCAAGTCTCGAGAATAGCCCGATCGAGTTTTCTGCAAGAGAAAAGCACGTAATGAGACTTGATCATAACGTCTTTATACCTAGACTTCCAGAAATGCGTTTAATGCATGCAAATATACCATTTCGTCCAGAAAAGTGTGTTCTGCACAATTAAATAGACTTTTACGTAGAAAAGTGGATTATTAGAGTAGTTTTACGTAGGAGAGTGTGATAACGCTTGGAAGATAATAGTGGAAAATATGCACTTTTAAGCGAATATCATTAGTTCAATCATACCATGGAGTAGCTCATGATTAGCCACGTGAAAGGGAGCGGGAGGTAAAAATAAACATCACAATACGGTAATGTAGGACTAGGTGTGGTATGGAAAATAGAAAGAGATTGTTTTTTTTTTTTTGTTATTCTTTGCAATTAGGGGTAGTAGGGTTGCAACTCGGGCGGGCAGCCCAACCTTAAAGGCTGTCAACCCTAACCCAACCCAAGGTCGGGTCTAGATTTTTGATATTCGCTCAAAAATGTTTATTTTAAGCAGTTATGATTTTAGTGTTATCGCACTCGCACTTTCCTACGTAAAACTTCTCTATTTATCTACTTTTCTACGTAAGAGTTTCTTCTAGTGTATATAACACACTTTTCTAGACGAAATGATATATTTGTATGCATTAAACACATTTTCGAAAGTCTAGATATTAAACTATTCTGATTGAGTCCCATTACGCGCTCTTTGTTATTGTAGGAAACTCAATTGGATGATTCTGATGGAATGCAGGTCGACAATCAACTTCCAGTACCTATGATCAAAGCATAGAGAGCCAGTGGACTTAGACAAGAAGATGTAGTCCAATTGCGGAAAGAGCTAGAGGATCGAAAAAGCCTAAAAGATGATCAATAGAAAAGGAAAGACAAGCCCCCAGAGAAGATACTAAAGAGATTAAAGCTTAATCAACCAACATAAGACGAGTGCTTACTCAGTTGGTAAAGCATGCAGAAGACCAAGTCAAAGACCAGAGTTCAAGACCCTCTACTAGCATTTTCTTTTTATTTTATAGCATTTTCTCTCTCTCCTCTCTATAAACCCTAATTTTCTCTCATCTTTCTATCAACCATCTAATCCTCTCTCCTTTCGCAATCACTCTATCCTACGGCCTACCTTCTCTAATCTCCACCGTCTGATGATCCATTCGATCATCACCACCCACATCATCATTTGAGCCATAAGATCATCCATCCATCGTCTAATCATCGGATCATCTGATCGTTTGATCTTCTGATCTTCAAATCCTTAGATCTTCAGACTCTCAGATCTTTTGATCAACATATCATCCCATAATCAAATCACATGATCCTCAGATGAGATGATCTGATCTGATGGCCAGGAAGCCCGCCTATCCTCTGGCCCATTTACCCACTATTCTACTGGCCAATGCACTTTGGGCCCACAACATGGCCTCGCTCAAGCTCTTAAAAAGGCAACATTGCACGCGACAGTTATGAGATCATTTTTGGAAATGAATCGGATGGTTGAGATCTTTTAGTAGATATATCCACTCATATAAATGGCAAAGGATTTTGAAAATAAAAGATATTTTTTGAAACAAAAATATATCTTATTAGATAAAGGAAAAAGATTTTTGAAAGAGTGATGGATCTAGCATTGGGTAGACCTCATACAATCACTGTCCTAGTTCTACCATATCTTTTGTTTGATTTCTTATGGAACAATCACAAACACTTTTTTGATTATGGATCTACAACAAGAAATTCAATGCGTAGGCCCCGTTTCAGCAATGGAACAGGGGAGGGGGAGTGGGAAGTGGGCCCCCTCACATCGGGTCCGGGAAAGAAGATTAGGATGGTTATCAAAGAGGAATACTTCTTGGCAGACCCACCTGAACATTAGAAAAGGGAAATAACTATCAATTTTTCCCACAATTTCTCTCACTCCCACAAGTGGCTGATCTCTATTCCTCCTCTCCATTCTACAAAGGGTAATTACCAAAAAAATTAATGTTTTCAACATTTATCACCGAACAGCCAACAACTTTTCAACATTTCCCAGTTTGTTAATTTGGGCACATTTTCGGACATTATTACCCTTACTGTCAAAACAACTTTTTCATTTCAAAAAGTAAAAAAAGTACACCTACATTTATTGTCGAAACAACTTTTTCCTTACCAAAGAAAGCTTTTCCGGTAAGCTTTCTTCTTCATATTTTCTCCTGTAAGCTTTTTTCATTTGTTCATATGCAGAGATCAAAGATTGTAATACGGTAAGCTTTCTTCAATTTTTCATTTCTTTTTCATCCGTTTTCTCCTTTGCTATCTTTTCTCCTTTTCTACCATCCGTTTTCTCCTTTTCTAAAGCTTCTCCGGTAAGCTTTCTTCTTCATTTTTTCTCTTGTAAGCTTTTTTCATTTGTTCATACGTAGAAATCAAAGATTGTAATACGGTAAGCTTTCTTTATTTTTTTATTTCTTTTTCATCCGTTTTCTCCTTTGCTCTCTTTTCTCCTTTTCTATCATCCATTTTCTCCTTTGCTATCTTTTTTCCCTTTTTATCATCCGTTTTCTCTTTTTCTAACATCTATTTTCTCCATTTCTCTATTTTCTTTTCTCCTTTTTTATCATCCATTTTCTTCTTTTCTATCATGTCTTTTCATATTTTTTATCGTCTGTTTTCTCCTACTCCGTCATCTATTTTCTCTTTTTCTATAATCCGTTTTCTCCTTTACTCTCTTTTCTCCTTTTCTATCATCCATTTTCTCCTTTTCTAATATCTATTTTCTCCATTTCTATCTTCTCTTTTCTCTTTTTCTATTATCCATTTTCTCCTTTTTCATCATCTATTTTCATATTTTCTATCGTCTTATTTCTCTTTTTCTATCATCTGTTTTCTCCTTTGCTCTCTTTTCTCCCTTTTATCATCCATTTTCTTCTTTTCTAACATATATTTTTTTCATTTCTATGTTCTCTTTTTTCCATTTCTATCATCCATTTTCTCATTTTTATCATCTCTTTTCACATTTTCTATCGTCTATTTTTTCCTACTTCGTCGTCTATTTTCTCCTACTCCTACTCCGACGTCTGTTTTCTCTTTTTCTATCATCCATTTTCTTATTTGCTCTCTTTTCTCCCTTTCTATCATCCGTTTTCTCCTTTTCTAATATCTATTTTCTCCATTTCTATCTTCTCTTTTCTCATTTTCTATCATCTATTTTCTCATTTTCCATAATCTCTTTTCACATTTTCTATCATCTGTTTTCTCCTACTCTGTCATCTATTTTCTCTTTTTCTATCATCCGTTTTCTCATTTTCTAACATCTATTTTCTCCATTTTTATCTTCTATTTTCTCCTTTTCTATCATTCATTTTCTCCTTTTCCATCATCTCTTTTCACATTTTCTATCGTCTATTTTCTCTTACTCTGTCGTCTGTTTTCTTTTTTTTCTATCATCCGTTTTCTCCTTTGTTATCTTTTTCCCTTTCTATCATCCATTTTCTCATTTTCTAACATCTATTAATTTTCTCCATTTCTATCTTCTCTTTTCTCCTTTTCTATCATCCATTTTCTCCGTTTCCATCATCTCTTTTCACATTTTCTATCGTATGTTTTCTTCTACTTTGTTGTCTGTTTTCTCCTATTCCGTTATTTATTTTTTCTTTTTCTATCATCCGTTTTCTCCTTTGCTATCTTCTCTCCCTTTTTATCATCCATTTTCTCCTTTTCTAACATCTATTTTCTCCATTTCTATCTTCTCTTTTCTCATTTTCTATCATCCATTTTTTCCTTTGCTAACATCTATTTCTCCTTTTCCATCATCCATTTTCTCCTTTGCTAACATCATACGAGACAATTATTAAACTTGTTAAGAATCACAAGTTATGAAACTTGACAATTATGAATGGATGTTGTCATCTCTAATAACAAATAGTGTAATAAGTAACTCTTGATCTATTCACTTGTTCTGTTCTAATACATCAATTAAAGGACAAAACCAATGACAAGAGGAAACAAATGATAGAATATGAGCAAACTGACGATAGAAGAGAGTCAGGAAGGCAAACGACAGACAAGAAGAAAATAGAAAATAGACATAGAGAAACCAGAAGACATACAAGCAAGACGAAAACAGACGACATATAACAGACGACATATGAAGAGAAAACAGCTGACAGACAAAGAGAAAACATACGACATACAAAGAGAAAATAGACGACATACAAGATATATAGACAACACAAAACAGACAACAAACATAGAGAAAACAGACGACATACAAGCAAGACGAAAATAGATGACATACAACAGACGACAGACAAAGAGAAAACAGACGACACACGAGATATATAGACAACACGAAACAGACGATAGACAGAGAAAACAGACGACATACAAAACAAAAACAGATGACATACAAAGAGAAAACAGACGACATACCTTCCTTTCCTCTTCAGCCTTCCTTTTCTCTTCCTCCTCCACCCTCATCTCCTCTTCAGCCTTTCTTTCTTCTTCATCCTTTACCTTCCTCTCCTGTTCAGCCTTCCTTTTCTCTTCCTCCTCCGCCCTCCTCTCCTCTTCAGTCTTCTTTTTCTTTTATGATTTCTTTTGCATATTCTATCATCTGTTTTCTCCTCGTGTCTATTTTCTACTTTGATATCATTTATTTTCTCCTTTCATACCATCTCTTTTACATTTTCATGTCGTTTGTTTTCTACTATTCTATCATTGGTTTCTCCTCGTGTCTATTTGCTCATTTAGGTGATTATAGTGAGTTTTTTCATGGTCATTGTTGATCTTGTATCAGAGAGAACAAATGATAGAGAAGGAGAAAACATATTACAAAATAAGAGAAATAGACGATAGAATAGGAGGAAATAGATGATAAAATAGGAAAAAATAAAAAAAGGGAACATAAAAGAGTGTCATTGTCAAAAAAGGTTGATTGCTTTTTGGAGTGATCCCCAGCTGTTAGATCATAATCGGACGGTTGATCCAAAAGTATTTTAGAGCCATCATTGGGAATAGGAGTAGAAAAAGCTGTAGGCGTACGGTTGTGTTAGCTTTATTTCAGTCGCCTTTTTGAAGTCACACCTAAAAGTTAAGGGCAAAATTGGTAATCATTGCTTTTTTGACTATCCATTGTCTTGTCGAGCAGAAGCATTGCAACCGTTAATTTCTAGGGAAATTACCCTTCTACAAAAGCCCAAAAACCGTCCTCACAAGGGGGGAAATTTCTCATCTCTCATCTCTCATCTCTCACCCAAGACCTAAAGCCCTAAACCTTTCAACCCTCTCTTCTCTCATCTCAAGTCGTCATTCACTTCTCCTCTCCTTGACTGAATCTAGACACCACTCTCAACCTCTCTCTTTTCTCTTTTGCTGTTGTCCCCCACGTGCTCTATTGGGCACGAAGTAGAGAAGAGCTTTGGGCTCCTCCTTGTTGCCACCGTCATAGCTACCAAGAATCATCACTTTGCTTATGTGCAACATCTCCAACAACGAGCATTCTCCTCTTTTTGCGATCACCACCAGCAGCAACAACTCTTTCATAGCAGCCCCTCCAAGATCTTCACCACCCCTGCAATTTCCAGCCACTACGTCTTCACATCTTCTTGGGAAAAAGGGTACCTCCTGTGCATCACGAACTGCAACTCCACCTACAGCAACACTTTCACGTGCTGTCCTTCCAACCTAATGGCCAGCAAACCTTCATCGGTAATGTACCCTCCCTTCTCCATACCAAACTGGTGGCCCTTCTCTTGTGATAGGTGAAACTATAGACGGTTTCTCCATATGGACTTCATCTTCGTTGCAACAATCACCCATTTTCTTTGCATCCCACGGTGAACATCAAGCCATCGTGTAAGAGCCCTCCTCCATCTCCAGTTCATGCTGCTCTTCTCCACCAGGTTCGAGCTCTAGCAACCTACAACTTCCATTAACACCATGACCTGCTCCTCACAGACTGCAACACCGTGCTCCCGGGCACCATCACCAATCATTGCATCTCCACATCCACGGGCTAGCTCTTCCACCAAACTTAGATTAGTTCTTTCCATCATGGCCATGTCCACCTTCTTGGGAGGATCTTTTCTGGCCACTCATGGCCGAACCTCAATCAAACTCCATGGCCGATCAAGGTAAGGTTGAGGTACTTTCTCTCTCTAGATCTATTTCATTCTTTTTCTCTCTCTAGTTTTTTCTCTCTCTAGGAATTCCCACCTCTTTAGATCTCTTTCTCTCTAGCCTTCTTTCTCTCTCTAAGATACTCTCTATATTCTCCTTAATGCTTTCTAGTTAATACTTTTTTATTTATTATTTGTTTTGTAAGCATTGTTAATGCAAACTTTGCAAGTGATTTTTGTCTTAAATAAATTTGAATTTCCTCATCTTGGTTGCTTCTCATTAATGTTACTTGTTATTTAGAGTTTGATTTGTTTCACATTTCTTGTTTTAATTAGTTGGTAATGATATCTCAATCAAAATCATGTTTTAAGTCACTTCATCACCATTCTCACCCCTCCGTATATTTTTAAAGCATCTTTGTAGTATTTTCATATTTCTTGTTTCAATATGCGTTGTCCTAACCCTGAGTGCAGATTCGACATTCGACATACCTGCACTGTACAAGTCTGCATTTTTGCAGGAATTTAAGTAAGCCGAAAAAAGATAAATTTTGTTGAAATTAGGGTTTTTGTCCAACGACCGAAATACCTTAAATCAAATTTTCAACCCTATCAAGTTGGTCGGGTTAGTCAGGTTGATTGCGTTGGTCAATTTCTTAAATTTTTTTATTTGTCGGAAAGATTGATAAAAAAATTCATATTAAAATAATTTATTGGTCAATACATTAACCATTATGCTAACCATTAAACAATAACTTCATTTCCAACATCTCATGGAAGAAAACATGATATTTTCATAACAATGGAAAAGTTCATTAACTCAAATGCATGATAAAAGTTACTAAAGAAATAACCAAAAACAATCGTCAAAGAAAACATAATATTTTCAATATTAAACGATCACATAAAATGCCGAAATATAGTTTCAAGGGCATTTTGTAATCTCACACAAGGTTTGTTGTTTGCTAAGGACAAGCATCCATGGGTTGGCGCATTTGCCAAAATGTGTTGTGAATGTTTGTCAGTATACTAATACATGTATGTAGTTTATAAGTCGGGTTCGGGTTGGGTCGGGTTGGACCAAGCCTCAACCCTAGACCAACCCTAGCCCAACCCTATTTGATCAGGTTACCAAAAATCAAACTTAAGCCCAACCCAAGTTCTGAAAGGGCTAACCCAACTCAGCCCTAACATCGGGTTCAACCCGTTAGGCTCGAGTTGAGCCCGCCCAAGTTGCAACCCTATCCCTATCTTCTGTGAAGCCACCCATCAAAGGAAATTTTGCAAACCATGATTTTTCCAACTGAAGGAGGACGTGGGTTCTGGCTCCCTTTCACCGAAAGAGAACTTGGGTTCTCTCGCTCCCTCCTGGAGAAGAAGAATGTTGGTTCCCCCGCTCTCTCAATCTCACGCCCTCTCGCATGAAGAAGAGTCCATCCAAAACTATCGTCATTCCCAAAATCCACGTTTATAAACGATGGAGGTAAGTTTTTAACCTAATGTGTGGCTGTTGTTTGTATTTTTGCATGGATTCACCAATCGTTAGAGTTAGGTTTGAGTTGGAATCATTTAAAACCTAGAGTTAGGGTTTGACTTTATTATTTGTTTTCATTCAAATTGAATCATTGAAAACCTAGAGTTAGGGTTTGAGTTCATTATTTGTTTTCATTCAAATGGATTCATTCAAATGGCTGCACTTGTGACCATGGCCAGGCCCCCCCAGTTCAAAACACTTTTTTTCCACGAATTGTTCCTACCGGATTAGGCCAGCCATGGCTGGCATAGGTGCACGACCAGGACATCTGTGGTCACCAGGGTAGCCATGGCCAGCGGGCACTGGTGACCATGGCTAGCCTAGCGGTGGCCCGTATGCCATCCACGGTAGGTCTGCATTGGTAAGGCTGGATTTTCTTTTTGTTAAAGCATGTTTTGCAATCTAGCGTTGTCGTGGCCCCTATGCGAACCACGGAAGAAATGCATACTAATATTCATAACCATCAACTCCATTCCCCACCATCCGCTAAGGGAGGAAATGCATACTAATATCCATAGTGCCCATCTCTACTCAAAACTACTCTACTGACGCCAAGAAATTATGTCATTAAATCTGGCACAGGTTCCACTTCTCATACCCATCAATTCCATTCCCTTTGACTCACTAAGGGAAGAAATGCAAACAACTATCCATACCCATCAACTCCATTCCCCATTGCCTTATGCTTGATGATGGCTTATTGCCCTTCTTCCTATTTGACCTATCCCTTGCATTAGTCATAGTTGAACTCTCGTCAGCATCAAGACCTTGAAGAAGTGCTCTGAGTTGTCTAGTCCTCTCTTTAAGGGTCTTGATATTCGCTCAAAAGTATTTATTTTAAGCCATTATCCTTTTAGCGATATCATATTCTCCTACGTAAAACTTTTCTTTTCGTCAACTTTTTCACGTAAGAGTTTCTCCTATTTCGTAGAACATACTTTTTAGACGAAAATAGATTATTCATTTGAATTAAACACATTTCAGGAAGTCAAGATATAAAGCCGTTTTGATTAAGTCTCATTATGTGCTTTTTCTATCGCAGAGACACCAATCGGACGATTCTGATGGAATGCAAGTCAGCAATCAACCTTTAGAGTCGATGACCAAATCTAAAAGACCAACGGACTAAGGATAATAAGATTTAGGCCAAGTGCGGGGAGAGCCAAAAGATTGAAAAAAGCCTGAGAGACGATCAAGAAAGAAGAAGAGTCAAGCCCCCAGAGAAGAGACTAAGGAGATTAAAGCTTAATCAACTAACACAAGACCAAGGCTTATTAAGTTGGTGTTATGTATAAGACCAAGTCAAAGACCGTGGTTCAAGACCCTCTGTTAGTAGTTTCTCTTTATTTTATATTATTTTCTCTCTCCTCTCACCTCCATTCTATCCCACGACTTTCCATGGCCGATCATCACCATGCTCACATCTCACCATCTATCTCTATCATCCTCCAATCATCCGTCTTATCATCCGATCATTAATCTCACCACTCTATCACTCACCATCAGATTTTCAGATCCATCTAATCAAGTCATCTCTCGTCTAGCCATTTGATCCCCACTTCTTTCCTTTTATCCATCAAACGGTTGGATTCTTAGGTAATTACTAGCCACTTAATCGTGAAACAAGTGGGACCCAAGAGCATGCTATCCCATTAAGCAATGGACGTTTGTCCATCTTTGGTCACACCTTAAAAGGGAAAACGATTTTAGCATTAAAGTAAGAAACAATTTCAAAATAAATATTGGTTGAACATTTTACAAGGATTTAATAAAGAAAGTTTTGAAAATAATATATACGCTATGCTTAGTTTTTGGAAATAAGAATTGTGATGAAACTTGTTTTGGACAAGTTTAATTTTAAAATGGTAAGAGTGGTTTAAAAGTAGCTGGTGTTTTACACAAAAAATGCAAGAATGATTTTAACAAATGAGGTAAGCTTAGTCGAACATTCTTCAGTCCCGTCGAGGATCCTCAATGCATGATTTCTAGTTACAGCCTATACATGCAGTAAACATTGTCAAGTTGAGAACAATGTTAACGTGGGTATTAAATATCATTGAAATCCATACCTAATCATCATTTATAGGTGCCCTTTGTCTTCGAAGATCATATTCACTTCTATTCGCTGGGTTCTGGATGAGAACGTGAGAAATTCTATGGAACCACGATTTTCAATGATCAGGCCACTACTCCCAATATTGATCAAACATGTGGTACATCACTATATACTGGGAGGAGATGTTTCCTCGAATGGCTCGAACATGCATCAATTGTTCAGGATGAATGGACTAAACATGTTCAAATTTCAAACTATTGGAGAACCCGATTAGGGTGATAGGGTTCAACGACTTCAAACCATCTGAGGAACCCACAAAAGTATGCAATCTCAAGCAATGGGTAATCATCTCTCATTTCTCGACAAGGTCCCCATATGACCTGCAATAAAAATACAATGATATCAATGTAAAGAAATAATAATCGAAATAAAATAAGTTTGTAACTAACATCACTCAGCTCCAAAAACTTAAGTGCCTCCCGAACCACTATCACATTAGAAGCCAACGTCCAATTCGGGGATCGCTTACTTTATACTATAAGTCTGGAGAAGCCCTTGTGAATGTGAAGTGTTCGTATATCCATGCCTACACAATAACAGTAATGATTAAATAATTAAATATAAATAGTACAGAATATGTAGATATGTATTTCAAAAGTATATACCTCTAGGAGTGTAAGACTACCAGCAATCTGCTTAACTCTGAACCTCAATACAAGTCCCAATTGTCTATAAATAAAGGCAAGTGCAGCTATGTTACATGTCTCTTTTGAATGAGTCTTAGCTATTTAAATAAGGACTAATAAGCTGGGAAAAAGTATTCTTCTTTTGCATGTTAACATGAGCAAGTTAGTTGTAACTCTTTTCCTATTTTGTTGGTAGATCCTAGATTTTGTTTTGTTGATTTCTGTTGTAATCAAACTCTACTTTGAAATAACAACCGGTCTGTTCTCTGTAATCAAAAATACCTAGAAGCGGGGGTTGATTAGGTATTTAAAATTAATTAAATCTAAACAGTTTTACTAGTCTATGGTAGGGAATAAAATCACATGCCTTAATTGTTTGATAAAGGATTATCATAAACGATTCAAATCGAATATACCTCCGTGGTATATCTTCTTTTCATCGTTTGATCTAATCAATATATATAGTGAAATACAAACAAACAATCACACAAGACAAGAGATTTTTACGTGGAAACCTTAGCCAAGGAAAACTACGGGACCACGTCAGATGGAAAGTATGACTAACTGGAAAGTTAAATGAAACAAAGGTTACCTATGCAGCACCGTTGCAAATACAGCTTCCAACCTTAGCCAAGGCCTACTGCCGATGCGTCCACGTCCTCTAAATCAATGTTACGAGTCCACGCTCGCCCTCCCAGCCAAAAAGCCTTGTCCGCTTGTTCAGTCTGGTACACCCCAAACCTACCATCGATTAGCCACTCCGATCTTAATTCTCAACACTCCAGCCTTTGCTGAAGGTGAAGGATTCAGTACATCCTGAACCCTAGGTTGCTCAATAGGTATTGAGTCACACTGGTACACTCAGGCTACTAAGTCAAATATCTATGTGGAAGACTTAAGCTGAGTAATGGATCAAGCTCCTGGCTTTGATCTAGAAGAGGAACAAGCTCACAAGATGTTTATGAGATAAAAAACTTCTTGCTCTTCGAATGGACACTCTAATAAATAAACATTTCTTTTCTCTATTCAATGTGTATAGAAGTGTATTTAGAGAAGGCATGGAAGGGTTATATTTATAGAATTCGTAACCCTAAGCCCTTTAGAATGTGAGAGAGTGGAAACTAGAATTTTGGATCTAAGAAAGACTCAATCCATGTGAAGTCCAATCAATTGTACTCTGGGTCCAATCGATTGGGCTAAGTCCAATCGATTGGCCTTGTACGGATGGATTTTTCTTCGTAAATCCAATCGATTGTTCATAGTCCAATCGATCGGACTTAAATAAGTTTCTATCCCATAGACTCCAATCGATTTTATAGAGGTTTCCAATTGATAGGGCTCTGATCCTGTTCTGTCTCTAGACTAGAATCGATTTTACAGAGGTCTCCAATCGATTGGGCTTTGATCATGTTCTATCTCGTAGACTCCAATCGATTTTACAGAGGTCTCCAATCGATTGGCCCAAATAGTCTAATGATTGGAATTTTCAGAAGTCAATAACATTGACTTAGACTCGGGTATGTCCAATGATTAGGTTTGACCATTATATTTTATTAATTTAAACCTATTCCTATGGCCACTAAGTCACTTACCTTCCTAAGTGAGCGTACACGATCTATAACTGACAAATGAGCAGTTACTCAGATGACTCCTGTCGTCAATCGTCTGATCCTTGCTGTCTCTGTCTTCTAGTCTCCACGTAGTCGGCGAAGTATGAGTACCACGACATCTTCGTACTACAGTGGTGCTCATAGGAATGATTACATGAATGTTTTTATGTCATACAGAATCTTTGCCAAACTAGAATATAAAAATATTCCTTACAATCTTTCCCTTTGGCAATCCCGTGACAAAAAAATATTTAATCATATAGATGGTAAACACAAAATAATTACAATCCCACCCTCTTACACGATTCACTCACTATCTCACAATCTCTCGGAGATAATGGAACAGATAATAGAATAGTAGCTTTTGATCTGTTCCCTACACATTTTGCCAACAACACATACCATGTAATTTCATTGACAAAAATAATCAATAAACCAATAAATGCAGTGAGTTAATTTATGCACATCACAGGCAGAGAAATTGGAAAAATGATGTAAATAATTTTTCTCCTCCTTAATTTCTCTCCCCTATTTCATGCATCTACTTATTTTTACCGCTATGATTTTCTCTTCCCTTTTTGTCACAGAATGATAAAGGTACAGAAATATAAGCAAATAATAAGCATACATTGGATATCATCATGAAAAATAGGTGCATTAACTATCAACATAATATAAAAAGTACTATGGCATAATCATAAACAAACTAGTTTATACTATATAACAAATAATCAACAAAAATACACAGAGTATAACCATAAACTAACTGAGTTTATCTGTGTACAATAGATCCAAAAATAAATAGATAACTCAAAAAGTAATCTCTCGCTAAGAGACTAAGAAGATGGTCCTGTACCATCAAGCGGATCCCGAGCTAGATTCTGTCTGAAGCCTATCTGAGTAAACTGGTACTCCATGTAACGCTGCATATCTGACAAGGTGCCCGTCATCTGATCAAAACCTGCATCCTGTCGCTCCTCCAACCATCGAAGCTCTAAGATGTCCGCTCCTCATGAGAGCTGAGTCTCTGATCGAATCCAATCATCTGATGATGAAGAGACTCTAAAGTATAAGGCGCATGCATCTCAGGTGGCTGGACATATGAAGGCTATGGCACAGGTGGATGCATCTCTATATCAGTCTAATGAGCTCCTGGCTTTGAATCGTCTCCCAAGTCATCATCAAACATGTCATCGAAACCAGGGGAACCTTAGTAACCCTACGAACCTGAGACATATTATTCTAATAGTAGAGGGTCCAATGGGTCCCATGGGTGAACAGACCTCCTCTGATGGTGAAATCGGTACATCGAGATGAAGAAGAATAGAGCTCACAAGTAGAGGAAAAGACAGACATGGATGATTAGCCAATTTGTTACCAACTCGGGCCATGGCTCTAAACATGAATCTAGGAAGATCAATGACAAAACCAGTACCAAGATGATAGAGTAGCTGAAGGCGATCAATATTCACCTGTGCCCCATGGCCAGGTGGATCAATGTTGTTACCCACAGATCAGGTGCAACAACCGATAATCAGGGAAAAGAGATGTAAGAGGAATATACGATCTCCAATCGAATGATTGACCAGTAAGAGTCTCAGTTAGGATAACTCTGTCAGTCGTCAACATACGAGTCCTAGGAGATACTATGTGGAGCAGATGGACAAGGAATGCTCAACAAAGTAGAAATCAGATCAGGGGTAATAGTCAAGTAAGCTCCAGAGATATAAGTCTCAAACGATAGCTCACTCTCGACATCACACTGGAAAGAATGCATGTTGGCATAAAACATTTTCACTAGAATAGGATAGAAAGGGATGTTCAGATGCATAGCCGGAATCCACTCACGAGAGGTGAAAATGGAATGAACAAATGAACCCATGATAGAGCCAAATTCAACAACTCTCTCAGTAGTGAATTTGCGAATAGTGAAATGATCAAATTTGTCCCTAACTGAAGCTGAAAGAAATGGAGAAATGGGAGCACTCACAGGAGGAATTTCTACGAGTCCAGATCAACCTCGTGATCGAGCTCTCCTAGGACCTCAAGAAGATTCTCCTCGCTCAGAATGTCTAGATGCACCCAATCTCCCTCCTCGTTTTGCGCGAGATTGACCACATAGCACAAGAGGTTCATCATCTTCACTCTCAACATCCGAACTAACAATGGTCCTCCGACGACAAGGATTACCCGCCATAAGAACAACAAAGGGAAGAAAATACCAGAAAAGATCCATTTTGAGCCAAAATATCCCAAAAACCTATGAAGAAGATGAAGTGAGAAGCTTGAGAAATTAAGAGACGCTCACCAGAAAATAGTAAAGAAACTGTAGATCGGGCACTTGCGATCGATTGGAAGAAATTTGGGAGGCGAAGGGATCAATTGGAGTTGAAAATGACCCATTTTGGGTTTTATAAAATCGAACGCCGCACTGTCCAATCGATTGGATTAAGTGGCCAATCAATTGGAAAAAATTCAATCAATTGGTCTGTACAATCTAGGCGATTGGGATTTTTCGATCGATTGGTCTGTACAATCCAATCGATTGTGATTTTTTGATCGATTGGCCTTTAGAGTCCAATCGATTTTACAGAGGTCTCCAATCGACTGGGCTCTGATCATGTCCTATCTCGTAGACTCCAATCAATTTTACAGAGGTCTCCAATCGATTGGGCTTTGATCATGTTCTGTCTCGTTCACTCCAATCGATTTTACAGAGGTCTCCAATCGATTGGGCTTTGTCCAATCAATTGGAATTTTCCAGAAGTCAATAACATTGACTTAGATCGGGTATGTCCAATGACTAGGTTTGACCACTACTAAGTCACTTACCTTCCTAAGTGAGCGTATACGATCTATAACTGACAAATGGGCAGTTACTCAGATGACTACTGTCGTCAACCGTTTGATCCTCGCTGTCTCTGTCTTCTAGTCTTCACGTAGTTGGCGAAGTATGCGTACCACGGCATCTTAACACTACACTAGTGCTTGTAGGAACGGTTACATGAATGTTTTTATGTCATACAGAATCTTTGCCAAACTAGAATATGAAAATATTCCTTACATACTTAAGGTAGAGGTGAGATGAATAAAGATTCTGAATTATCTATTGTTCAACCTTGAGTTATACCAAAGATCACGGTTCCTCAGTTAACCAATTGTTCTTTTTATCCTAAATCCCATCATAGGTTCCAGCAAACAAAAGAGGAATACTCCTCAGTACGTACCACAGTGGTATTAGAGCAAGGGCATGGATTCACAAGTGGAGAAGTTGGAGGTTGACGTGATCTCTCTCACCACCGATCAACAACAGATTATAGAGAAGCTTACGGAGCTTTTCGATAAGCTCGATTCATGATCCAACCATGACCGTGACGAAGGAGATCACTTGACGACTCTGCTCCAAAACCATAGAGAACGACCTGGTAACTCCAATGGGGCATCGATACAAGAAATTGTTCCTGATCAAAGTTTGTAACAAGGAAGAAGATGGAGACATTATGATGGACAAAGACAAAGCTATTCTTGAAGATGCTACAGTGATGCCAGAGATCTCCCTACACGCTATGGCTAACACAAGTGCAGCGGAGACGGTGAGGGTAAGAGGGACATAGGGTCAAACTTCTACTATTATCCTGGTGGATTTAGGCAGCACTCATAATTTTATGAGTGGAATCCTTGCTCGAAATAAGGTGGGGTTACAGCCGAAAAAGGGGGGCGATTTGAAGTTATAGTGGCTTCGGACGAGAGGTTATCAAGTCATGGTATGTGCACTATAGTCAAATTAAATTTACAGGGTGTGCCTATTTTTTTGGATCTCTATTTGCTTCCTTTCAAAGGATCCGACATTGTGTTGGGCATGCAATGGTTAAGTACTCTTGGCCCTATTTTATGGGATTTTGATAAATTACATATGAGATTCAAGGTGGCAAACCAAGAGGTTGTTCTCCAAGGTCTATCATCTCCAAAGAATAAGTTAACTAAGGATCTAAGGTTCAATCATGAGGTTAGAAAGTGCAAAAAAGGGGGTAGTGGTCAAATTATTCTCACTTGGGCCACCGCTTCCTAATAAAATAACTGAATGCCAACATCTCCAATTGCAGTAGATTCTAGGTCAGTTTCAGGATGTGTTTGACGAGCCCAGGGGCTTACCTCCTCCATGAGGCCATGATCATAGAATTCCATTGCAATCCAGAACTAGACCGGTATGTGTCAAACCTTATCTCTACCCGCATTATCAGAAACAGAGATCGAAGGGATAGTGAAGGAGATGCTTTTTACGGGTGTGATCATACCCAACAACAGTCCTTACTCTTCACCGATCATCTTAGTAAAAAAAATAAGATGGATCATGGCGCATGTGCATTGACTACCGCGCCCTTAACAGGATCACCATCAAGGACCAATTTCCTATTCCCATTATTGATGAGTTATTGGATGAATTACATGGAGCAAGAATATTCTCAAAGCTTGACTTGCAATGCAGATATCACCAAATTCGAGTAGTACCAGAGAACAGATCAAAGACTGGTTTTAGAACACATCATGGCCACTATGAATTTATGGTAATGTCGTTCGGTCTTACCAATGCACCCTCCACCTTCCAAGCTTTGATGAACGAGGTATTTCAAAATTATCTACGAAAATTCATCTTAGTATTTTTTATGATATTCTTATATATAACAGATCATGGGATGAACATTTTCAGCATTTAAAAATTACCTTGGCTATATTAAGATCTAAAAAGTTGTTTGTGAAAAGGGAAAAATGTCAGTTTGGCCAAAATAAGGTGCAATACCTTGGCCATGTAATTTCAGATACAAGTGTTGCTGTGGTTCCTGACAAAATCGATGTCATGATAAGCTGGCCCAAAGAGGCTTCTTGGGTTGACATTTTATTACCGAAAGTTTATTCAAAATTTTGGTAAAATAGCCGCTCCACTCACAAAAATGTTGAAGAAGGATTCATTCTTTTGGATACAAGCCGCTGAAGAATCATTTCAACGATTGAAGGAAGTTATGACGAAGGCTCCAATGTTAGCTTTACCTAACTTCTCAAAAAAAAATTTCGTTGAATACGATGCTAGTGGTTCGGGTGTGGGAGTTGTCCTAATGCAAGATCGACCGATAGCGATTTACAGTCATGCGTTACAAGGAAGGAACTTGCTGCTGTCAACCTATGAGAAGGAGATGCTAGCCTTAGTGCTGGCTGTACAAAAGTGGCGTCCATACTTATTGGGACGTCAATTTCTAGTGTGAACTGATCAACGTAGTTTGAAGTATTTGTGGGATCAGGAAATTACTACTACAGCTACACCGCAACAAAGGTGGTTGTATAAGTTAATGGGGTTTAACTTTGTTATTGAGTACAAAATGGGAAGGAAAACATTGTGGCCGATGTTCTCTCTAGAAGAGAAGAGGTCGGAAGGCATAGACGAGAGGAAGAAGGGAAGCTTGCAGCTATTAGTCAACCAATTCCTAATTGGGTGGAGGCTATCAAGGAGGAGGTAAAATTCAATTCAGAATTGCATGGTTTGATTCAACGCATCCAAAATGACGAAGCAGTGAGCCCATGGAAATTCAAAGATGGAGTTATACTTTTTAAGGAAAAATTTATCTCGCTGAAAACTCTTCCTTAATTCATGATATTATGGGAAAATTCACAATAGCACCCATGAAGGCTACCAAAAAACTCTTCAAAGAATTAGAGCAAACTTCTATTGGACAGGAATGCGAAGAAAAATTAGAGAGTTTATTGCGGGTTATGATGTATGTCAAAGGCACAAATTTGAACAACTTACTCCTGCAGTTTTACTCCAGCCACTTCTGATTCCTAATCAGGTATGTGAATATATATCTATGGATTTCATTGAAGGCCTACCTCTGTCAAGGGGAAAGACTACGATTTTTGTCGTTGTTGATAGGCTCTCCAAATATGCACAGTTCATTTCATTGTCACACCCCTACACGGCTATTGCAGTTGCACAAATTTTTTTTGATAATATCTTCAAGCTACATGGGATGCCAAGGTCCATTGTTTGCGATTGAGATCCGACCTTTACAAGTATATTTTGGTCGAATTATTCAAGTTGAATGGCACTGATTTTAATTACAGTTCGGCATACCATCACCAAACCGATGGTCAAAGTGAAGTAGTTAATCGGACTGTGGAGATGTACTTGATATGTTTTACAAGCTCACAACCTAAGGAGTGGTGTAAGTGGTTATCATGGGTTGAGTATTACTACAATACTAGCTGGCATTTGGCAATTAAAACCACCCCTTTTGAAGTTGTATATGGCCAGCCACCACCCACGTTATTGTCCTACATTTCGGGTATGGCTAAGGTAGAAGCTATGGAGAAGGAATTGATGGATCATGATCAGATTATTAAAGATTTACGGACCACCATTAAGGAGGCTCAATCACGCATGAAGAAGGTGTATGATCGTCACCATAAAAAAAGAGAATAGATTGGGTTTATTTGAAACTTCAACTTTATCGTCAAGCATCACTTTCGATGAGAAAGAATTTTAAGTTATCTCCAAAATATTATGGACCATTTCAAGTTCTTAAAAATATAGGAGCCGTGGCCTATAAGTTGAGCTTACCTGAGGAATCTCGAATTCATCCAGTGTTTCATGTCTCCTTGTTGAAGAAAAAAATTTGTGGGAATATTCAAGTTCAGACCGAGCTACCCATGACAAGAGATGATGATGAATCTCTCTATCCGAAACCCCAAGCAATTCTTGTTCGTCAAATTCGTTAGTGGAATGAAGAAATTATCATCCCTTGGCAGGGGTTATCTCCCACAGAGGCGACATGGGAAGATTTGACAGCAATGAAGAAGCAGTTTCCAGATCATGGCCTTGAGGACAAGTCAATTTTTTAAAGGGGAGGAGTTGTTACATGTCTCTCTTGAATGAGTCTTAGCTATTTAGATCAGGACTAATAAGTTGGGAAGAATTAGTCTTCTTTTACCTGTTAACATGAGCAAGTTAGTTGTAACTCTTTTCCTATTTTGTTGGTAGATCCAAGATCCTATTTTGTTGATTTCCGTTGTAATCAAACTCTATTTAAGGTAGAGGTGAGATGAATAAAGGATTCTGAATTATCTATTGTTCAACCTTGAGTTGTACCAGAGGTCACGGTTCCTTAGTTAACCAATTGTTCTTCTTATCCTAAATCTCATCATAGGTTCCAGCAAACTAAAGATGAACACTCCTCAGTACGTACCAAGCTACCCCCATGCATATTTGTCGACTTCATCGAGGTTCCGCAATAACTCAAGGTACATCACAGGTACCTTTGACCCACTCTTGTCGCAAAATATTGAACAACCCAACACATATAGAAGAAATGCCCTTATCGGGTAATCTATTTCCTTTTTCGTGGCAGGTCCTTTGCGCCCTTGAAATTTTTCACGAAGTCACAACAACCTGACTACACATCCCTAATTAATTCTAGTTCTTTAACGGCATCTGCTCTCTCAATTCCCAACATGCTAACAAGCATAGAGGCATCATTTATGTTGTCCAACATCAAACACGTCACCACACGACCATGAATAGGGATGCCCATAATATGGGACACAACTTCTAGGGTGATGGTCATCTCACTAAATGGGAGATTGAAGGTGTTTGTCTCTAGGTGCCAACTTTCGACAAATGCCGATATAATTGTCTTATTTATTATTTTATAAGAATATGTTATCAGATTGACCAACCCCGATTTCGTCGCCCTACTCTTAAAGTGACGTCGCTCTTTTGTCCAATCCTATGACAATAACTTTGATATGTGTTGGAAGTAAGCATTATCAAAACATGATAAAAACGATTAAATATATCTATCGTTGTTTACCTTATTTTCCCATATATCATGTGCAACATGGTTTTTTAAACTTTTTAATATCGAAGGGTCTTCTAGACCTCCAGAGAATGGTTTGAATGCATCATGAGCCTTAGCAACCTCGGCTTGCTCTTCAAGAGCACCAATTTGTTGTTGTTTTTGGTACTCTTCTTGTTGCACTCCAATTTGGTGCTCTACTTCATATTCAGGCTCCTATTATATTTGAGCATGCCTTAGGGGATTACGGCGTCTTCTTTCAGACACTGTAGGAGGAATCCATATATTTGGAGCAGATGTACTTGTTTCCCCTTCTGTATTTTTAGCACGTCGTGTTCGAGGCATTGTACCTACAAGCAGCAATACAAAGTGAACAAAATAATAAATAAAAACTTTTCTAACCACTTGGTGGAGCACACACACACACATTGCAAATATTACAAGAAATTTTGGACATTTTAGAAAAGCAAACACATATGGAGTTGCAATATATAGTCATTTTTTACATTTTAACAATAAATGTTGTGAAACAAAGCTAAAATGGTCATCTTAGACATCTTCACAAACACGTGGTGTGCAACAAAGATAAACAACACCTTCGTAAAAATCATTGGTGGAGAAATATATAGAAATGATACAAAGACAAATTACCTTCTATGTGTGATGCTTTGGTACAATGATCGTAACGATTTGTGGAGTCCTTGCCTCGGTTCGGTTCTTCAAGAAGGCCAAAGAGCATATGGAGAAGGGATTTCCTTCTAAGGAGAAGGGTGCTTCAGTTTGAAGGAGGAAGGTGCTTTAGTGCTTCGGTCGATAGTAACGAGAAAGAAGAGGGGTTCACGATGATGGAGGACTGAGAAGAGCTCTCGGTCTCGGTTGATGGAGAAGCACACCCCTTCTCACGGTTTTTCTTCTTTTGGTAAGATGGGTGGCTTTGTAATAAAATTAGAAGGGGTGTGCTTTTGTAAAAAAAAAAAAAGTAACATGGTGGATGAGTTCATAATGTGGGTGGTTTCAAAAAATCGTGGGTGGCAATATCATCCGGACCCTTTGCTATATAGCGCTTGGCTTTAAGGTCCAAGCTTAAGAGGTCCTGCATTTGATATGTACCTTTGAGTCTTTGATAGGCGTCCACTTTTACTCAAAACACATCTTTTCACCCGATATACATTTGAAAACTTGGCACATGTGGAGGGGTAACTAGCGAGTCCCAGGGACTAGTTGGGTGCTCTAAGAGGCCCGGATACTATCGGTTTTAAAATTAAAAAAAAAAAAAAAAGCTTAAAGTGCTTAATTTTAAGGGTTGAAAGTTTAAGTGCTTAATTTTTGTAAATTTAAATTGTTTGGTAAAGGTTCTTGTGTCCGAAAATTAAGGCAATGACATATTGGGTATTTTAAAATATTTTATTATGACGTTTTTGTATATTTTCTTATAGAGAAATCTTAGATACAAGGGCATATTAACTATTTTTTTAAAATCTTAGAATCTTTTTAAAGATTTAATCACTTAACGCATTCTGCCAAAATGTCTTATCGCATTAAGTGAAGGGGGATAACTTAAAAAAATTACTAACTTACAGATCGGTCTGAGTGTCCCATTAAGGTTAGAAGGTCCCAATTTCAGACTTTTTAAGGTCAAAGAAAAATTAAGTTTTACCAAAAGCAACCCTAGTCTCCTTCTTAATTTATTACATACAAATCAGAATATCTATCTATTAGTTAAGGTAATTAATTTCTTCATTTTATTAACTAATTTTTCCAATCCTACTTTTAGAAAATTTTACTATCAACCCACTAATATTAAATTAAAATGTCAAGTTTAACACTTAGGGCTTGTTCAGAAACCCAAAACATGGGGCCAGCCAAGGTCAGTCTAGGTCTAGTCATTTGGCATGTGTTTGGTAACCATATGATGCCCCACTTTTTTGGCATTGCTTTTTCAGATTTTGTCCTCAAAACTTAAACAAAGTTGGCTTTTTGCTACCAAAAGAAAAAGAAAATATATTACAACATCAAACTGGTTCTTTTTCTTCTATCCTTGAACTGGGGTAGGAGTAGGACTAAACTAAAAATATGAACTTTCCAAACAGACATCAGTGTACGACTATAATAAAGGTTTCAACAAAGACTTCATGACACAATGTCATCTAATCAAATTAGTGAACCCAATCAAATTAAGACAACCCAAGTTTTTTTCCTTTCAAAGGTTAAGGACCAGGCTCGAGGGACTTCCCTGTTTGCACTCATCTTTTCACCCGTGCTCTCAGCCATGGATTTTGAGAATCCAACAGTGGTTCGGATTCTCAGAATCCATGCCTGAGAATGCTGACCATATGGATGTTTGGCCAATCCCAAGGTGGACCTAAAAACTAAAAATCAGACTGATTAGTGATTTAAACCCTTTCGATCTTGTATGCCAAATAATGCTCAAATTCCCATGGTAAAAATTTCAACCCATGAAAATGACTCCAATCCAATGATTAGAAATCACTAATAAGGTTCATTTTGGTTTGTAGGTTCCCTAGGGATTGGCCAAGCATCCATACGGTCAGTGTTCTCTAAAAATGTGTAGCTCATACTGTGGGTGACGGTCACTGACCCGCGGTGATTCAAGTTTTACTTTTATGTTTATTCATTGTTGTAGGTCACATTTTGACACTACTTCCGATGTGATCACCTCACCAATAACGTCTATGAGTCATTCAACAAGTGGATACCTGAGTTACGTGACCTCCCCATAGCTCTCTTAGTAGAAAGATAGCACCTTCGTTTGATCACTCTTTTGAACACGGGAAGGGAGAATGCAGAAGATGCAGCTTGGGGAAAAGAGGGTCTCACTCCAAGAACCCATGCTGATTTAGCGGAGGAGGGGCGTAAGATTAGTCATTACACGGTTAGGGGTTGTGCACAAACCATTTTTTGTGTAGAAAAGGGACACGGAGATCGTAAGTGATACGTCGACTTACAAAATTAGACATGCTCTTGTACGGAATGGCAGGTTAGTGGGAAACCCATGCATGCCCTGTCAGTGATCATCCCTCGGCGTCTCCGTTTGGTTGAGTAAGTTATTACATTTGCTAACACGGAGATCGTAAGTGATACGTCGACTTACAAAATTGGACATGCTCTTGTACGGAATGGCAGGTTAGTGGGAAACCCATGCCCTGTCAGTGATCATCCCTCGGCGTCTCCGTTTGGTTGAGTAAGTTATTACATTTGCTATTTTATCTTATGTGGTGATGGATGGATGGATGGTTGGATGGTAAGCCAACCAAGAAACTCTAGTATTTGTTATGGTGTATGTCGTGATGGATGGATGGATGGATGGGTTGGATGGTAGACCAACCAAGAAACTCTATATTTGTTTTTGGTGAAACTCTATATTTGTTTTGATGTATGTTGTAATGGTTGGATCAATGGGTTGGGTTTTGGGATGTAAAACTTCAAGGTTTCTATGAAGTTTCTATGTATGAAGACTGTATATTTGTTTTGGTGTATGTTGTGATGGATGGATCAATGTTGTCAACCTTCCCTCATTAATATCCTCTCTATTCTAAAGACAAAACCTTATGGATAATAGTCTAAGCCATGTGGCACACTCTTAGAGACCATTGACTGTATGGATGTTTCTCCCATCCCGATTAGTGATTTCAAACCATTAGATCTGAGTACCCAAATAATGCTAAAAATATATGGTTAAAATTAACCCACGAAAACAACTCCAACAGGTCATGGGCAAAACATCAATACGATCAGTGATCTCTACGGGTGTGCCACGTATAAATGTTACCACGTGTAAGGTGCACATGGCATTCCCCTAGCTTACATTTAAGGCTGATTTTCATAGTACAAAATCATGTTTAGGTACCAAGTCATGTAATGCAAAATACAAATTTTAAGTAGCAACAAGTTAATACAACTACAATAAGGTGGCATTGATATCCACCTTATTAACAAAACTTTCATATAATTCATCTAACTCGACATCGATGACAACTCTAGCTAATTTTCCTCCTACTACTATTCAATGTATCACTCCCTTCGTCAGATGACCTCCCTGAGCTTGATCCCACCATGGACTTGGCAACTTCTAGCCATTGAAAATTGTCACAACCATCTTGACATTTCAAAAACTCCTTACCTAGACTGTGGGGTTGTTTTGATGTAAAAAAATTTCGATGACCTTTACACCCGGGCTTAGGACACGGGGAATGATCCCAAGGGCAATCTTTCAACCAATGGGTTGACTCTCCATAACCAAAGCAACCATCAGAGCTTGATCCCTCTACTGTATCTAACCATCGGAATCCAATAAATCCATCACGCTGACATCTCAAAAACCTCATTATCGCACTATGAGGTGGTTTTGAAACTAGAACTTTACATTGCCCTGGGCAATTGTAGATGATAAATCATCATTTTATTCATTTCTACCCAATATTTTTTAGTTAATTATTAAAATTATCCTACATAAATTCTCAAATTTACATGAAAAATAGAATATTCTATTTTCACCAATTGTATATTAGATTTCTCTTAATAATAGTCAATTACTTTATATTAATAATCTTATTTCATTAGATACTCGAGCCCAAGACTAAAGCAAGCATAAATCCAAGCCCAAAAATTTATGTACAAAAGCCCAAATTTGAGCAAAAGAGTGGACTACGTTGACGGACCAAGAAGTTGGGCCAATGTAGTAGGCCAAGAAGTTGAGACAATTTAATGGGCCAAGTTGGTGGACTAAGCATGAATCAAGGTGGTTAAGATTACAGCAAAATGAATGGTCCAAATTACAAAAGGCATTAGGATGGCTTTCCAAAAATAAAATGATAGTTTGGGTTTTGAAATTTAAAAATGATGGAATGCTTAAGAAATAAATATCTTATCAAAAGAAAAATTCGTTTTGAAAAATAGAAGAATATTTCATTGGTTTTCAAAATGAAGTTTTAAAAAAAAAAATTAGTGATTGATATTGAAAAATAAAAGAATATTTTATTGATTTTTAAAATAAAGTTTCAAAACAATAATTTGGTGAGTGATTCTATTGAGAAAAAAAAATATATTTTATATAATTATTTTTCTTTTTGAAAATATTTTTTCTAAAAAAAGAAAGTCTTAATTCACTAAAGATGGAAAGAATGTTACACATCCCAGCCTATAAAAGGACTTTCAATGAACGATGAAAATAGTTCTTCTCTTAATTGCTTTCTGGCTGACGATCTCTCTAGGCTACGCACATTTTACGGCTATAGTCTTCTATTGGTATCGGATCTCTTTTCTTTTTTTTTTTTTCTTTTAGTCTTTTATTTGTTCTTCTTATAATTTTTTCTTTTTTTTAGTTTAGATTTGATTATTAAGTGTAATATTTTTCGGTCATTAGAAAGATTGACAACCTTTGTTGATGACCGGTAAAAACTTATTCTCTAAAATATAAGTTATAAATCATTTTTTTTTTTGTTAGAATTATTTTTGGTTGATCAAATTAATTTCACCATTCACATCCATTCTTGTGATTCGACAACGTATTTGCACTATACATAAATCGTTGATTCGACTTTTGCAGATTTAAGTTTGATCAGACAGTAAAATACAACAATCGAGAAAAATACTATCCGCCAATAAATATGGCAAGGAATCATCTGAAAGACCAAATAATACTCTAAGAATGGAGAATAGTGAAGTTGAGTTTACAAAAAAAATGGTCATATAAATATCGCCAATTTTTTAAGGGGGCATACAATTTTACCCAAAAAAGGAACGAAATTCGAACACTTACCATGTTTGTATCTTGCCCTCCACCCATGATTTGGATCACCCCACTGTTTTTGCACTAGGGAAGATCACCGTTTTTGTACGTAGCAAGGAAGATTGGGATGAAATAAGTTTCACAAACAGATGAATAATGAGGACATCTGCATCTTTCAAAAGTATTTAAACATGTTAAAGGGCTGCCAACTATCTTCAATACGGGTCGAGGATTATTGCAGGTAAGAAACTATGGAGAAGATCTGAACCGTCATTTGGAATTACATGTGATCATCCATGTGGCACGCATTGAGTGGAGCAACGAAATAGTGATTAATTTCTCATCAACCAACAATTTTAAATGTGGCCATCCACGTGGCATTAATCATATGCGTAACTTCAACCGAGGCGCAAGTGTGACAGAAGCTTCATCAGAGATGACTGACGCTCAATCAGAACCCATTCTTATGTGTAAAGTATTTTCAAATTTCAAGGCAAAACGGTCCATCTTTACAAAAGTTAACTTCCGTTTAAGTCAAAGAGAAGTCAAGGGGGACATGCAACGAAATGAAACTAGCGGGGGTCATATAAATATTGTCGATTTTTAGGGGGGTCATACTAATTTACCCAAAAATAAATAAAAAGTGCGAGCTTGGTGCAGGAGCCGAATCGACCTGGGTCAAAAGACTCAAAACTCGACTTCTATTCTGAAACCTGAAAATGTAAATAAAAATAAAAAACAAGTGTCGACCCTTGGTGCGAGAGCTGAGTCGACCCGAGTCAAAACTCGGACTTAACTCCGAAACCTGAAAAGGTAAATAAATACAAGAGTGGAGCTTGGTGCGAGTGCCTAGTCGACCCGAGTCAAACTCGCCTTAACTCCAAAACCTCCTTCACTACAAGGTTTCTAGCCCTATTTATAGTCATGAAGCACAAGTACAAGTGTTCCTCTAACTCGTCTAATTGCTGGCTAAAGCTTGAGTCATTTTTCCTCAGCTGACGCGCCACTTCTCTAGTGGGTTGTAGCCGATCATCCCGTCGCTCTAGCCAGAACCGAAGCATTGTTCGCATGTGCTCCAGTTCGTCGTGCAATCGAGCCACAAGCCGACTTATAGTTTCCAAATCCCTGTTTAATATATACGTTCCTTTAGCCGCAGTGTCAAGCTGAGCTGACACCCGAGCTAGCCTCCTTGAAGAAGCCAGCTTAATCGAAGCCGTGATGAAACCTGGCACGGCTACCAACATTATGAACGTATGCGCTGCCACAATTACTACGACTGAAGCCGTTAATGCTATAAGAAAGATAGCAGAGCCGCGTTTTAAGCCATTGATGAGCCGAAGCTTGGCTCGAGCCTTCTCACGGCTCAACTCGAGCCGCTTAATCAAGCCGGAACACCCAGCCTGCACTGCGCGAAAACGGCGAGGCGATGAAGCTGACGAGCCAAATGGGTTTAGAGAATTGGAGAATTCAGCGAGCCGGTCGAAAATTGGTGGTAAATGGTTTTCCGGCAATAATTGGGCAGTTTCTAGGGAGTCGAGGGTGGTTTTGAGGGGGCGATAATGGATACGCGTTTGATCGATGTCTTTTAATAAGAGGCCGCAAAGGAGAGAGGCGTCAGCGGTTTCGGCGAAGTAATCGGAGAGGAGAGAGTGGTTTTCCGGGAGGTTTTGGGGCGGAGCCAAAGCGAGGATTTTGGTGACTGTTGGTTGGTCCGGGTCCAAGAGCTGCTCCGCGAAGAGTCTGTAGGATGGGAGCCTCGCGGCTGTGGTGGACTCAACTGGTATACACGTGGCTGCATCTCCGTGGGTCAGTGCGAGGACACGTGTCCAGAACTCAGTGTAAGATTCTGTACGGAAGGCGTTAGCGTATTCTTCTCGAACATCGATGTTGGCAGATGAGTGGGGACTTTCAGGTCGAGAAGCTGCACAACGACTTTAAAAAAGTAAACCAACTGTTATAGTTTGGGACCAGATATTGCCACCCACGATTTTTATGAAACCACCCACAATATTTTGCCACCATTTTTTTTTATATTCACACCCCCTCTTTGTTTTGTATGATACCACCCACCCTAAAAAGAGAAGTAAAAGTTGCCAGCAACCGGTGGGGACGCCTCTCTCTCTCTCTCTCTCTCTGGTGAAAGAGAGAGGGAGGGAGGCAGTAGTGGTGTAGGAGGTGGTGGAGACAGCGGGCTCCTCTTCTTCTTGTGGTTTTTTTTTTTGCAAAGGTGGGTGGCATCATAAAAATTGGGACACATTTGTTATTAAAAAAATGAAATTTTTTTTAAACAAAAATAAATTTAAATATATTTACAAAAACAAAAATAACTTTCTGCCATTTACAAAAAAAGTAACGAATCTCTGTCTCACAAAAATTAAAGTTGAAAAAACTGACACCCTTAAAAAGGTGTTGGCCAATAGAGGCATAAAACTTCTGTCACAATACGAGCCACATGGCACATTCTTAGTGGACGCTAGCCATATGGATGTTTGGCCACTCACTAGGTGGACCTACACACCAAAAATAAACATCATCAGTGGTTTATAAGCATTGGATTGAAGTTATTTTCATGGGTTGATTTTAACCGTATGAATTTGAGCATTATTTGAGTGCAAAGATCCAAAGGTTGAAGATTACTAATCAGGCTGATTTTTGGTTTGCAGGTCCACCTAAGGATTGGCCAAACATCCATAGGGTCAGCGTCCACTAAGAGTGTAACACGTGGCTCGTATTATGAGAGAAGTTTTATGCGGCAAACGCCCTTTTAAAGGGCGTCTGTCAGTTTTTTCAACTTTAATTTTTTTTAGATAGAGACAGCTCTTTAAAAGGATGTTTAGTTACCTTTTTTGTAAATGTCAGAAAGTTATTTTTGTTTTTGCAAATACATTTAAATTTATTTTCATTTATGAAATTTTCCGTTAAAAAAATTTTGGTTTTATTTTTTTTGTTAAGTGGGTGGTTTCATATGGTCCCTATAATTTTTAGGGAGCAATCATTACCGGAAGGAGCAAACTTTGATCCTTTCCTCTCAAAATTACACGTGGCATGCCCAACCGATCCCATGAATGTTTAGCCCACCTCTTGGTGTTGGTGGACCTACAGACCAAAAATTAGACTGATTGGTGATTCCTAACAATTGGATTCGTGTATCTTTCATGGGATTACTTCTAACCAAGAAGCATGTTTTGGGTATTCAGATCGAATGGCTATAAATGACACCAAAAGGTGCGGTAAACGTTCATTGGGGTCATTGGGCCCGGATAAATGTGCAACGTGGTGTTTTTGGGAGGGAAAGGATCAAAGTTTGCTCTTCATCTACATTTATTTAAGGGATCTGAAATGAATGTTAGGGTATGTTTAAAGGAACAGGTTCCCACGACTTATATTTTTGGATATAAATTTACTGAACCTCTCGGGCGTGGATTCGAGAATCTAACGGTGGTTTTGCTTTGGCAAAAGTGAATGCCAACTCAGCACTGCCAACCACCGTTGGATTCTCAGGATATACGGACAAGAATTTTGGCAAAAATTTATGTCCACGGATCCGGATCCGGATCCGGATCCCAACCCTAAAATGATGAATTCTTGCCTCAGCCCAAACAAAGGAAAAGCCTTAACTGGTTTGAATGCAATTCACCTTTTATAACTGAAAATGCACAAAAAAAAAGTAGTGTAGCTAGATCAACTTATAACCAGTTGCACTAAAATAGAATGCTTAAGGTCTTGTTAATCTAGGTTAGGTCTGCCCCGCCAGACCTAACTCTGCACCCAAACATCCATTTTCATGTGAAATTACATGGTATGGATAGTGGGTAACCCTTAAATCAAAATTAAACAACAAAAATAAATAAATAATAAAGAGTTCCTCCTATTAATAAAGACCACCCAAAAATAAAATTTAACGGTTGAGAGCGATTACCTCTGTGCGTACGAAATTCTCCATTGCGGAAAATATTAAATTTCATCTTCATTCCACCTTATCACAGTTCTATATGGAGATCAAAAAAAAAAAAAAATCAACTGAAGAAAAGGAAAAAGCAGGGAAGCAAATTGAAGAAAAATATGTGAAAATAAGCTAAAGGACTAACCTTTGAATGGAGGAATAGTTTGAGCTTCAATTCTACCAGGTGAGGGGGAAGGAAATAAGGGAAATAAGGGATGCTTTTATAAGCTAAGCTTGTCCAAAATACAGCATGCTTCAAGAAAAATGCTCTGTATTCCAAATCTTGCAGTGTAAGTGAAGTGTTTTTAGAAATCTGTGTGCCCTATCCCCTACTCATTTGATAATACAAATCTTTCAAACTTGAAATCTTAACTCCTTTGAGATACTTGGAAGGAAAGCCAAACGTTTTACACAATCAAGTGGCAAGATGGTACACATATCCTGTGTTATTGTAGACGACTCTTGATCGTCGATAAGCGCAAAATATCTAACGTACAGGATGCATCATTCAATGTGTCCCACTTTTATAATGTCAAGAATCTATCCGGTCTGATAGTCTCAATCATCCGAATCGTAGAAATTTTTTAAGTTGGGACCCGTCCAATTCTTGTCCGTCATGTCTTAGTCTGTGCTCATTAGCTGTACTTCTTCCCCATCTACAACCCTCCCTAGGGGTATAAATTTGGCTCGACGGGCTAGTTTGGAGTCTGGACTAGTTTCAGGCCCGGCCGGGCTACAAGGGGGCAGGCCAGGCCCAAGAACCTAACAGGCCAGGTCGGGCTGCAGGCGGGGTTTTGGCCCAATCTCGGTTTGGGTTTGGGTTTGGGGTTGGGGTTGGGGTTGGGGTTGGGTATGAAGCAACGTCAAACCAAGATATGCACGGAAGAAGACTTTATCTCCAAGCTCAGCTGTGACCATTGGATTGGAGTCTTTTGCATGGGTTGATTTTTTAACCGTACTATTCAAGCATTATTGGGAGTACTCTCATAAATTACCAATCAAACTGTTTTTTGGTCTGTAGGTCCGTTTGGGATTGGCCAATCCAAAGGTTAGAAACTAACAATCAGGCTGACTTTTGGTCTGTACGTCCATCTAGAGATGGGCCAAACATCCATATGGTCGGTGGTCTCTAAGAGTGTGCCATGTGGCTCATATATCTCCGACCTAGATTTACTTAGGGCCTGCAAGACATATAATTGCTTCAATCCAGGGTAGGGGAGGTTGTACCCAAAGACCTGGGTTCAAGTCCCGTTCTTACCTGGGGAGAGGAAACCAATATGTTTGACTAGTTGGGTTAAGAGATTGGGGGTACGTGTCAGACATTTTGATTAGAGCTGCATTAATATTTTATTATATTTGAATTTATATTTTAGTAGTCCGATGTGTGCAATTCCAATCAAAATGTGCCAGCAGTTGGGCACCACGGACCATACGATCATCACTCCCAAAAAGGATGGTCAATATAGCCGACGGTGGAGGTACTGCATCACATGGATGGGAGTGGCTTCCATTATCCAGGGCCGTATAGACCAAACAAAACGGCCCTGCTTAGTGTTCGCCACATCAGCGAAAAAACCAAAACTACCAAGGTAAAAAAAACCCAGGTTTGTAGGTTTCGAATTTTTTGTTTTTTTACCTTGATAGTTTTGGTGTTTTCGCTGACGTGGCAAACACTGAGCAGGGCCGTTTTGTTTGGTCTATGCGGCCCTGGTGCATGGAAGCCTCTCCCACATGGATGGTGCATTATATTTCTACACGACCCATAATGAAAAATACATCGAAGAAATTTTACATACAAATCATATGGTATCACACCCTCTAAAATCAACTCTTTAAAGATGCATAGAGATGCTTCCTGGGACCCTACATCCAAAGAGGTTGGTCCGGAATATGTGAACTATAATTGCTCTAATTATCTTGTGTTGGCATGAGGAAGCAAATCCAAAGCAGGCTCAGCAGAGGAGGCTGAGGCGCGAGCTTTAAGGTTAGGGATGCGAGACACTTTAGAGGAGGGCATTCAGTCGTTGATGATTGAGGCGAATGCCATGGTGAATCTGCTTCAAAGGGGCTCGTGCCAAGTTGGCTGATCCTTAGTAGCTATTTGTACTGATATACTTGCTTTTATAAACTCTCTATTTTGTTTCTTTTTCTTTTTCTTTTCTTTTTCCCCTAGAGGATCAAATATTGTGGCTCTTAATTGCTTATAAGGCAAAATTTTGGGCACTTCCCCGGAAGTGGCATGATTCTCCCCCTTGGCTGTCTCATTCCATTATGTCTAATGAGGAGCATGGCCACTCCTGAGGTGGGATGTTTTGGTTGTGTTGTGTGTTTGTCTTTTCATTTAATGACATGCCTAATTCCAAGAAAACTACAATTCCTGGGCATTTTTTAGATGCAGTGGACTTTGGATGCAGTTGATGCGGAGGGCTTTTGTGGCCCTACATAGCTCATTTTTTGGGGCCCATTAACCGCATGGTTGTTTAGCCCACCCATCGGTGGATATATATACCAAAAATCTGCATAAAACATGCTTGAATCCAACGGCTAGAATGATACCTAAAAATGTGCTAAAATCCATCCCTAGAGAAAACCAATAAGACTGATTTTTCGTATGTATATCCACTAAAGGGAGGGCTAAATTCGTCTACTTAAAATTTAAAATGGGCTACAAATCGTCTTTTGGCCAATCCCTAGGTGGATCTACTGACAAAAAACCAACCTGATTAGTGATTTCTCAGTGTTGGTTAGGCTATCCTTAACCATTTGGGTTGTTGATTAGGCTATCCTTTGGACTGTTCTTCTGATTTGCTTCTTAATACAATTCGCTTACTTATAAAAAAAAATGGGAAAATGTGCTGTGAAAAACGGAAAAACTACCACAATACCAACTACACAACTAGATTAGATAGTTCAATAGCAACTATTTCATGAAATGCTACATGGCCAACACAATATTCATGTTCATGATATATTGTAGAACAGTAACTAAGCAAGCGCGGTATATTGTATTAGGGGGCGTTTGGCAACATAAAAATAAGTAACCTATTGACTTTATAAACCAAAAAGTTAGTTTGGATGTATTTCATATTTAAACTTTTGAAAAGTTAAAAACTAACTTAAAACTGAGGCTAAATTTTTTAGCTTTTAACTTCTAAGAGAAATTACTTCTAAAAAAATAGAAGGCCTCCCAACGCTTTTAATTTCTCTAACTTTTTTTTACATAAAAAATCAACTAGTAACTTCTACTACAAGTAGAAGTGCTTTTACTTCTCATTCCCTATCGCCCCCTAATCAACTCATATCAACCTAGAGTGGATATCGTTTATAACTTGGTGTATATAGATTATAATAATATGTATCCCCGTTCATCAAGTCATGAATATGGAGATTCCAATCAGTCAGAAGATAAACTTTTTTCATTTCATTGCTCTTGATGTGAAGTGATGAAGGCCATACATGATGAACCAACTCCTACTATGAGATCATTATCATTCCGTTTATCCCAAGCAGTTTGAGTGTCATTCAACCTAAAGAAATTAAATGATATAAAAGGATTACTTCGATCAACCTTCACAATCCACAATGAAACTTTGCCAAAATCTTCGTGTCACTATGATCGAGCACGCAGCGCTCCGCGTTTAGACATGATCCCTTCTCCTTCCAATTCCTGCATAGTTTGGTCTTCAGCGTGCCTTGCTCTTACTCCAGCTCTTCCTCCTACAAGATATTATGAAACGTGGATTAAAATTGAAAAATGATTTCCCCTGCCATAATGCCACCTAGCATAATGATTTTTGGCTCACCCTTGGCAGACCCACAATAAAATCAGTGGTGGAAGGGGTTGGCCAAAATTTCAGCAGTCACTGGGAGAAATTTCTTACCGTTATATTGGTGACGGCGACGTTTGAAGCACCAACTTGATTCGTAATCCAAAATTCACCGGAAACACGGACATTACGCCCTTTATCTCCAAGGAAAAGAGTACATAAATCATTAATCAACAATGGGCCCAAACAATCTGAGGAAAGAATGAGCGTAGTCAAAAGGCTCAAACAATCAGTCATATCCTTGTTCTCTGATAGGAGCCTGTTGTTCACCAATAGGAGTCTATCATTCCTCATTTTGACACAATCTTTTAACTTGGCGATCGATGGTCTTTATCTTTTTCTCTATTGATCAATGGATTACCTAACTCATTTCAACCCTTCGGATATTCTTCACTAATATCATAAAACTATATTTACAACTATTAACCACTCTTATAAAACACTTTTAGAAACCAAAACCATCATAGAAAGTCACATCCTAAGCTATGAGAATGTTGTCAAAGGTTTGACTTTTATTGAGAAATGATCAAAAAATGCTTGTATCTTTGATTTTGCCATTAAATTTGATTAAAATCAAAATTATTTATTTTTAGCTCCGTCATCTTTTAAACAAAAATGATTTTACTAAAATCTAATGGCTTGATCATAAGATCAAAGTTTTTATTTTACCATTTCTTGAATGATCTCAATTTTTATAGCTTGTATGCGAATGAGATGTACACCATTAAAAAGTAATTTAAAATATCTTTCAAAATATTTTGTTTGGCAATTTTGAACCCAATTGATAAAAACTTTAGATACGTGCTCTTGATGTGAGTATATACATCAAGGTTCATACATCATGACATATCTTTGATGATACTACTCAAGCTTATCCATCCAACTTATTAACTCCATTATTTTCCTATTTTACCCATACATTTTTTGTTTATTTTTTATATCCAAATTTCGTACAACTTTTAACTTTCTAGATTATCAAACTTTTCCCTAATAAATTAGAAAATTTCTTAAGATATCTATGTAAGAGAAACTCCATTTTACTCTTTTACCCTCAAATGACCAAATTACCCTAACCATTATTCTTAAACTACCTCAAACCCTTACCTTTCACATTTAAATACTCCATCCCTTCAAAAGAAAAAAATCCATCCTTCCGAGTCCTCTCTTTTGGCATAGAAAAATATTTGCTAAATAGTTTCTTAACCTCGCAAAACCCTTTCGAAATTCTTAGAAAATATTTCAAAAACCTCAATTGTTTTAAAATATTAAATGAAAAGAGGAAGAACTCTTGTTCTAACTCACTTCTTTTTTTTTCTTCTAAGTCAAACAAGAAGAAAAAGAAGAAATGCCAAAAGAAGAAGGATCATTTATAAGGTACAATGTAAATCATATAAAATTGTTAGTCTACTTTATCTTTCTTTTCTTTTTTTTTTTTTTATTTGTTTATCTAGCTTTTTATGGTTATTTATTTTTAGTTTGTTTTCTTATGTTCTCTTGATGTTGATCTTACTCTTTCTCTCTCTCTAACAATATAATCACATGGGACGATTCGAAAGCCTATTGGGTTGAGTTGATTTGTTGTCTCGCAATTTGACTCAATGAGTCACAAAATAGTTATCAAAGTTATTATGTTAAAAATAAAATATAATAAAAAAATGTGTGGAAATTGATTTTGGATGAAACTCATGTGACAACTTTTGATGGCTCGGTCGAGTCTATGGAGCTAAGACAAATTGCTACAAAATGAATTTGTAATCTGATTCTACCGAAAATCTTGTTAAGTCGACTTGTTGAGTTTTGAAACTAAGCTAGTTCTATTTTTTTGTAATCAGCTAGTTTTGAATTGATTCTATTGAAGCTGAATGAAATTTTATCCTAAGAGTTCTAGAAACAAAATGAATGGCTAATTGAGCTACTCGAAAATAAATGAAACAATCCTAAGAGTTCTAGAAACAAAAATGAGTAGCTATCATTAGCTTCTACTCTTCATTGAGACCATGCATTGATGAACTCGCAATGATCCCCATATCGGCAATAATTTTTGGAGTACAAGAGTGTGTACATGAGTCTTACAAAGAGTTGTAGTTTGTTGTCCGTTGAGTGGTTTTTTAGTAAAATACAATTTTGTGTTCTCCAACAGTTTGAACCATCTCAGTCTCTACATAGTAAACTACAGCAAGCTTCCATTGAGGTGATGGGCTACCTTTGTCAACTACACGGATCTTCCATTGAAGTTGAGCATCTTCGCAATAAAATTGAAAAGCTACAAGTGGCAAACCGAGATCTCACCCAAAATTTGAACCTATTGATTCAAGCAACGCTCTCCTTGTGCTCTACTTTACCTACTCAGACGATGATTGATAACGTCTGAGATCTCTGTCGTCGTGCTTGTAAAGCTGGTGGGAGCAACGCTCGAAGTCCTATTACCACTTTCATCAATAAAACGGTATGAGATTTCCATTTATGGTTCGGTAGATTAAAGTTTGCTCCTACCAATAGATGAAAATTTTAAAATTCAATGATTAAAAATCACGTATCAAGCTGATTTTTGTGTGGGCCCACCAATGGTGAGCCAATAGTCATGGGTTAGTGGGACCCAACGGTCCATGTGTCCTGATATTTGTTTTATTTAATTGCTTAACATAATAATAGGCGGAAAAACTGAATGTCGTCGAGGGGTATAAGCAAGAGATTGAGCATACACAAATGTGCAGGACTTGGCTTGATCATGGTAGAAACTATCCCAATGGGAACAAGTGCAAGTTCACTCAAGGCATCGACTAGCTACGCAATAGTACTGGAAGTATTTGCGGTACAAGATTGTGGTTTGTGATAAGGTTAAAGAATCTGGAGGAAACTTTGTGAAAGAACCATTTACCCCAAAAGATCGACATGTTGGAGAAAGGCGGAACAACTATGTATACCAACGGGTCATCGGGCGAACATAACGTGTGCGGGAACACACCATCCACTAACAAAATGTGACTATAGCAATTTCTGTCAGTTCCGTCAACCATGGAGTAGCTCAGATTAGACACGAGAGAGGGAGAGAGATGTAAAAATAAACATCATAATACGGTAATGTAAGACTGGGTGTAATATGGAAAAGAGAAAGAGACGATTTTTTTGTTATTCTTTGCGGTTAGGGGTAGTATGGCTGTAACTCGGGCGGGCAGCCCAACCTTAAATAAGGCTGTCAACCCTAACCTGACCCAAGGTCGGGCCTAGATTTTTCAACCCTATTGGGTTGGTCGGGTTAGTCGGGTTGGTCAATTTCTTAATTTTTTTATTGGTTGGAAAGATTGCTAATTTTTTTTTATATTAAAATAATTTATTGGTCAATACGTTAACCATTATGCTAACCATTAAATAATAACTTTATTTCCATCATCTGATGAAAGAAAATATGATATTTTCATAGCAATGGAAAAGTTCATTAACTCAAATACATGATAAAAGTTAATAAAGAAATAACCAAAAATAATGTCAAAGAAAACACGATATTTTTAATATTAAACGGTCTCACAAAATGACAAAATGTAGTTTCAAGGGTATTTTTTAATCTCACAAAAGAGTTGTTGTTTGCTAAGGACAAACATACATGGGTTGATGCCTTTGCCAAAATGTATTGTGGATGTTTGTCAATATACTAATACATGTATGTAGTTTGTATGTCGGGTTCGGGTTGGGTCAGGTTGGGCCAATCCTCAACCCTAGCCCAACCCTATTTGATCGGGTTAGCAAAAATCTAACCCGAGCTCAACCCAAGTTCTGAAAAGGCTAACCCAGCCCAACCTTAACATCGGGTTCAATCCGTCGGGCTCGGGTTGAGCCCACCCAAGTTGCAGCCCTAGCATTCTGAAGGAGTGCTGATCAAATGGTCCGGGGGCATTATGGAGAGGGTAGGAGCCATCGAGCTTCTTTGGAGTAAAACTTTGAAATTACTAATCATGCTGATTTTTGGTAGGTCCACCTAAGGATTGGCCAAACATCCATACTGCTAGTCTTCTAAGAGTGTGACACGTGGCTTATATTGTACGCTGTCAGCAAAGTTTTACCGGCTTCTTTGTGACTATAATAATTTGTAGTCCTCTTAATTTGAAAATGTCCCTGTAAATTATTTGTTATATTATTGGGGTCTCTGCAGGTCTTTTTAAAAATACTTTATATCTTTTGTTCCTAAAATGCCCTTAAGTTATCTCACCTATCTCGATTTTTTCTTCCCACGGGTGCCAATTTGTACCTGATAGGAACTGATCCTGATAATCGTGGTTCTAGGACTAGCAGTTTCAGAACTGAACCGAAAAAGATCGGAACTGATAGAACCTGAGACCTAAGTATGTAATTGGGGCCCACTTTTCAGTCTTAAACCAAACAGGTATAAATGGGATATTTCCTGGTTTTTATTTTCTTTTCCAGGAAAAGTCCCGAACCAAACGCAGCCATAATAAGATAAATATGTCAAGCTTTTCCAATAATTCAGTATGAAATCATTTTAGTTATTTATTTTTTCATATTTTTATGCATCACATGGTACCCAATACAAGATAGGAGAACCAGATATTTATTGGTTCTACTTCTAGATCCAATTGTTTAAGAACTGGAGGAATACATAAACCCATGCTCTAAAAAACGACAGTTATAACAGATTCGGATCCACTATTACGTTATGTACCATTTTAACGCTCAGAAAATAACGACCATTATTTTTCATTATAACAAAAATAACAACTGCTATTTTCTGAAAAAAAAAATTTGTTAAAAAAATGTCCGTTATTTTCCATTACAAATTTTATTGAAGCGTCGTGCCCATTATTTTCCCGTTTTTGCCCTTCTGTTACAATATATGTTATAATGGCCGTTATAACAGAAAAAACAGTACGCCCCCCAGTCTGTTATACCGCTATAACGGCCCCCTTTAAACCATGCATAAATCTTCCTATGAGATATAATTCTAAGGGTACTTTTGGAATTTAAGAAAGACGTGAAGGGACGTAGATAGTATAATAGGATTTACAGGGACTAAACTCCATTTTCAGAGGATTTTGTGACTCCTGATAAATAAGAACCACGTTACGGATAAAGAGCGGCCGCTAAATAAGTAACGTTAGACGACTTGCCACGTGGCGTGTGATCAATGGTTAGTAAGGAAAACTATTTGTTCCGACAGAAGAAGAACACAGGCGAAACTTGCCGTGTTGGAATCTTATTCCCTGCGATTCTTCTCCAATTTTTCTGCTAAATTTTGAAGAAAAAAGAAAAAGAAAAAGAAAATCGATAAAGGGGGGAAATGGGTGATCTATACGCCTTAGATTTTGATGGAGTTCTGTGCGATAGCTGTGGAGAGAGCTCCCTCTCTGCTGTTAAGGTCTCTCTCTCTCTCTCTCTCTCTCTCTCTCTCTCTCTCTTTCTCTATTTCTCTGTTTAGGGTTTTTAAAAGATTATTTTAGAGTTTAATTTGATTCATTTCTTTTGATAATATATATAACAGTCTGCTAAAATAAGATGGCCGGACCTATTCAACGGTGTGGATTCAGCCATGGAAGATTGGATTGTCGATCAAATGCACTTCGTAAGCTCTCTCGCTTTTCTTTTATTTTTTGTTTTTCGAATTGTTATCATTATCATTATTATTATTTCATTGGTGCACATGTGGGTCGATCAGGATTCAGGAATTCATCCATTTAATGGTCGGCAAGTCAATCCATTTGCGAATATGCTTTGTATGAGAAGGGGTGGGAGAATTGTAATGGCAAATTAGGAAGCAGAATGAACATTTGAGACCAATTGAATGAGAAATTTTCCATTTTTTTTTCCTTCCTATTTACGAAAATTGGGTGTGATATGGGTTGACTTCAGCTTTGCAGTCACCTTAATTCTTGATTATAATACCTTTTACAACAATGAAGAAATCAGAGCAAGATTGCTTCACTAATCACACTTGCATGTAGCTCAATTGGTTTGGCATTCTGTACCACAACCATTAGGTCGGTCACAGGTTCAATCCAGCATAGCCACATGGATTATACTATTAATTAATCCACAGATTTCGCAGGTCCATACAGTTCGTGTTTGGGTACAACCTGTACTGGGGTACTTTGGGTATTTCTTTGTACCAGAGATTTGTATATATTTTCTAAAGGGGCGTCGGGGTTTCACTTGTACATTGAGAGAGAGGAAACTATTGTAACCCTAATTCTTTAGATATAGTGAAAGAACTCTTCTCATAGTGGACGTAGGCACATTGTCGAACTACGTAAATTTGTTGAGTATTTGTGATTGATCTTTTGATTCTCTCTATTTTGCTGGTTCGTGAAAGGTTGATTTTCAACATCTTCCGTTGAGGAAAGTTTCTTAAAATCTCCTCTTAGTACCTCAATCTGCATCCTTTTTTGGCTTCAACGCCCCCTCCCTGTGGATATTTAGAACTATCACTGTGTAGTTTCAATTCACCACTAACCATTTAATGAAATGTGAATATCCCATTCTCCTCTCTTTGAAAAAATCGACATTGGTTTATTTAGAAAGATAAAGGATCTCATCTTCATCATGTATCCTAAGTTCAAAACCTACAACATTAGGAGTCATTTATACTTACCTCGACCCACCCATATCTACGTCGTAAACCATTTGTAGATATTTTTTCCTGCTGCTTTCTCTGCTTTATGGTGATTAGACATATTTTCCTCCAATCCTCGAGCCTGCTTTTACATGCTCAATCCTTTTGAGTCTGGAGTACGTACAAAGAAACTCTGAATTCAAAATATTTTCATGAAACACTAAGGAATATGCTACAAAATGCTAATACATGGTTTTCATATAATGTGAGATAGGGTTCTTACTTTCTTTAAATGTTGAGTGTACCTCCATATCCATGATGAATAAGAACATCGAAGAATAGATGTCTGTGATTTTCTCTCTGTTGGACCGACATATATGGAGTTTAAAATAATGCCAAGGCTTCTTCACCTATGAAAGGTTATGTTAGAACTAACTGATTTCTCATACTATGACAGGTTCGGCCGGTTGTGGAAACTGGATATGAAAATCTATTGCTTGTGAGGTTGTTGTTGGAGATCCGGATGCCTTCCATTCGGAAGTCCTCGGTGGGTATATACACCAAATTTGTACACAATAGATCTCTCGCACCTATTTTAGAAATTTCAAAGTTCAAGTAGCAATTCAGATTTATAAATCCAATTTGATGCAAAAGTACTGTGAATCTCTATCTCCCCTCACCTATTTCAGAATAGTTAAACAATAATTCAGACTCGTGAATAAAACAAAACTGACCATGAAATTCTTGATGTACATTTTTATACACGATCCACATCTGACGAACAAGGTTTGATGTGCAAGGTTGCAGCTGGACTCACCATTGAAGGAATATTGGAGAACTGGACAAAATTGAAACCTGTTATCATGGAGGAGTGGGATGAGAATAGGGATGCTTTAGTAGAGCTTTTTGGAAAGGTTAGGGATGAATGGTTAGAGAAGGATTTGTCAAGTTGGATTGGTGCCAATAGGTAATTTATTGTTTAATGAACTTGCTCACCGAAATGTGCTCGCATACACAATGCTCAGTTTCTAACATGTACAACTGAAACAAGCCAACTAGGTGTATGCTACATTAATAATCCAGACGTGAAGAACAAACCCAAGTAGAAGCACATGAACGTTCTGATTGTTAATGTTAAAGAATTCTTTGCCAAAATGATTTATGTACAAGCATGTGGATTAAGGCCCTATGTTTACCCCTTCAAAAAAAATTATCTAGATAAACATGCACATACAAAGAGAGATTAGAATTATTTAAGTAGTATGTAATAATGGCTGAAGACAATATAATATATGAGATTTTTTGTTAAGAGTGTCCATATGTATCCAACATAACAATTTTTCAAAAGAATCGGTACATCATAACATAACTCAGCACTGATTACATATGTAATTAGTCGTACATGTTAATATTGATCTAGTCATATTATCAGTCCAATTATCCTTGTATGCCCTGTGGCCAACACAATAGCTTTTTATGTGTAAGAATGTTTTTTCTTAACAGTAGAATGCTATTGATTGCATGGGCTAAAGTGTCGGTGGTACAATAGCAATTGATCACCATCGCTCAAGAGCCAAAGTCAACTGCGTTCCAGTTTATGTAAATTTTATGCTCGAGTTTGATACCACATCAGTTGTGAGTTGAGATAATAATTCTCTCTGCATCCGTGCAAAGTTACCAGGATCCATTGTTTGTTAAAAGTTTACACCCATTTGTTGCGAGAGCAGTGCAGTCCAGATGTGGCTCCTATGATTATAGGTGGTCGGATGTCTCTGAAGTTCCCTCGCTTTTTGTTCCTAGTGTTTAGCATTTGGTCTAGTTTGGGTATTTTCTCTTCTAGGTTTGTTGTCTGATGGTATATTGTGTGAACCATTTATATTGTATTCATCATCATCGTTATATGCCTTAATCGTCTGCAGTGGTGGAGCCAGGATTTTGCTAGTAAAAGAAAAACCGAGGGGGGGGGGGGCGCACTAAGCTATGGAGAACATGGGTTTAAGATGCCTTTGGTTATAAGACCAAAGGGGGGCACCGAAGGATTTTTGAAGTTGAGGGGGGGCACGTGCCCCCCCTGGCTCCACCACTGATCCTACGGCAAGGACATGGGACAGATATGGTGTGCATACCATAGTTACACTTAAGCTCCATATATTCATGGTTTCTTGTTAGCAAAAAGAACTCTTAGCTTGTCATTAGCACCCCCAGATAGACAGCACATTCAACCCATTTTGTGGTGTGACACACTATTTAAAATGGTGGTGCTCCTTTTCTGTGTTTTTTTTCCTCGGATTGTTTTTATTTATGAAAGGCGAGGGTTAGCAATTGAAAACTGAAAGGATGCCGCGCATGCAGATTCTATCCAGGGGTGTCAGACGCTCTTAAATTCGCAAGCTCGAGAGTGTATATTGTCACTACGAAACAGGTGCCCTTTATTTGTTATTTATAGAAGTAGTCACTGGTTACAATAATACACATTTAACTAGGTCCTACTAAGGCTTTTAAAAACTGGCTATTCTACTCTAAGAAGTTCACGAAAAGCTTGATGTTTTTGTCAACAGATTGTGATCCTTTTGGATGTCGGCTTCCCAGTTTTTCTTCTTCTAACTGTTAGAGATACTTATTTCCTTAATCATCCTTATCTATATCATTTCAGAGCCGATTCGCTGATGCATTACTGCGAGAGCTGGCCGGAGTAATAATCCCGTCTGATAGAATTTATGGTCTAGGAACTGGGTCTGTATATTTTTACCCAACAGTATGAAAAATCAAAAGCAGTGTCTTTGTTTCGTTATCACTTTTGGCCAGAGTTGTTTGATTTTCCATGACATGGTTTGCTACAATTTTCCTTCAGTCCCAAGGTAGAAGTGTTGAAGCAGATCCAAAGGAAACCAGAATACCAGGGGTTAACACTCCAGTAAGATCCATTACTCAAACAATAACATGGAATGAAACTTATGCTTAAATGAAAGCATTTTTGTATCTCAGTTTTTTGTGATGTACTACTGATGGTCAATGCCTTGGCCAATCTCTGTCTAAGCCTCCTCAGACACAATTGGCTCAGGCTTTCAACCGCTTTAACTCTAAGCCGCCCCTCAAAAGAAAGTTAAAACTTAAAAGTAATATCACCTTCTTCTTTTTTTCTTTTGAGCAGCTTTGTGGAAGATCGTCTCGCGACTCTGAAGAATGTCATCAAAGAGCCTGAGTTAGATGCATGGAATTTGTATCTGGGTAATATTTCCTTCTCTTCTTTTGTTCCTTGTCATTTTCTGTCTTTTTTTTCTCTTTTGGGTTCCGTAAGGTGCTCTATTGCTGATGTGGGTTGGCTTGCTAAGCTGGGTTTGGTTTGAATAGGGGACTGGGGGTACAACACTCAGAAAGAGAGGGAGGAAGCAGCAAGCATTCCCAGGATTCACCTGCTAGAGCTCTCTGACTTCAGTAAGAAGCTGAAATAATCTCCCGTTTCGCTCTCTTCACTAGTAATTATAAGTTAAACCAATTATTTGCATTTGACGCAAGTAACAGTTGATATTCATCATAAAAACACCGTAATTTGTGTTTTGAGGATAAACCCTGATTCGTAATTCTTCTCATGTGAAACTGTTGGAAGGAGTGTCTAACAGCATTACTGAAGTTGATATTGAGATCACATACAATCAAGCTGTAGTTCTGAGTTGCCACGTTCATCGCCACAAGCCCCACTGAGCTGAATGAATTGATACTAAATGTTGAGTCCATGACATATCAATAGATAATTTAATCTTCTTGTCAAGCTTTGATAGTTGATCATTGATACACCATGACAGCAAACTCTCATGGAAAAGGAGTGGAGAAATCTAAGAGCCCCCGTGCTATCCCCAAATGATGGTCTACTTTCCCTGTACACGTGGTACACGTGTAGGGAGGCGGGATCCACCATTTGATGGTATATGTTATATGTTGCCAGAGGAGTAACCAGAGCTGATGACAGTCTTGTTCAGTGGTAGATATCGATCTCGCCGGTGGTAGAATTAAAACCTTGAACTTTTCTTCACTTGGAATTTTCGGGAGCTCTAAAGAGTTGTTTGGGAAATGTTAATGTTGTTTTAGGGAAGCTGATGAAAGGCGGGATCTAAAAGAAACAGTACATGATGGGGTCTGCATTGGCTAAAATCCTATGATGCACCTGTGAAGTAACCTGGTGGGAAAATATGTTGATGTTCCAATTGCTTTATGTGTCGATTTTTTGCCCCTCCTAAAATGCCATGTGATATTCTTTTGGGCCCACTGACTGAATGGATGTTTGGCCCGCCCCTTGGTGGATCTTCACACCAAAAAAATCACTCTGATTGGTGATTTGTAACCATTAATTCGAGTACCCCAATAAGTGCTAAAATCCAACAGCTAGAATCACCCCATAAAAACTGCTCAATTCAATGACTAAAACTCACCAATCAGGCTGATTTTAGTTTTAAGATCTATTAATCTGAAGCATGCCTCTGCTGTGTCCTGATCACGAAGCACATGATTATGTTCATATCGACAGCCATGAACTTGGCGTCAATAGTTCCAGTTTTGAGGACCGTTGTCCATCTCATGTTGATCTTAATCACCATTTTTCGAAACTTTTAAAAATCTAATCTAAGATAATGTTCATGAAATCTCGAATTAGTTTCTAACACAAACCGCAATAAGCGCCCACCAAAAGCTCCACGACAATTGATCCTCTCTTAGCAAGGCGAAATCAAGTCTAATCAGGATCATTTAATTTCATATCGGGTAGGTGACATTACTGTTACGATCGTTTTAAGGGATTAAAAAAGGGTTAAATTTGTTATTTTATTTATTTATTTTTGTATTCATTTTTCAACAAAACGTAAATAACAGAACACTATGTTATAACGTTTTTAGCCTTAATTACCGATTAAGGTAATGGGATTGGAGCTTTACCATTATAACCGTGTTTGCAAATCATAGACGACCATGCTGTAATTATTTGGGTCCAGATGGGGTTGGCCAGTGGGCCCAAAAGAGAGCCCAAGTAGCTTTTTTAGGGGTGGCGTATCAAAATTGCTCTACATAGTTGGAGGGCAAAGTTTTTCTCCTGAGCGAAGAGGAAACAGCCTCAATTGGTTCAGCAAATAAAAGGGACAGTTAATGGATCAACAGTATCAAGCCCATCCCACATAGTGTATGGGCTAAAGCCTGGGCTTGAATGAGTCCATCACTGCTAACTCCCGATAAGGAGCGCTGTTGGAACATCACCATCTGATCGTGAACCCATGATCGAAACCAGTACTATTGTTGAGACAACCTCAATTTGTAAGGCGCTACAAGGCCTACTACCACTCCAATTTATGCTTGGGCCTGGACCCACAATTCTATGGGGCACCAACCAATGGGTGATTCTCTACCAAAAATTGACCCCGTCCGAAGATCGAAAGCTTACGTGTTATGATCACCCAGTTGGGTCAAATTTAGCATAGGAGATCTATAGCATCAAATGGTGGGTCCTGCCAGTCATAACGACAAGGAAAAAGAAAACTTGGAGAAACACACAATTATAGGAACAATCTGTTAAATATTGAAGTTTACATTAAGATAATACTGTTTCGATTAACGTAGAGATATTATAACGGTGTGTGCGTATCTTTGTGTGATGAAGAGTTTCATTGGCACTTATCATGCAGCTAAGCTTTTCGAGGCAATCTCAAAGACATTCTCTGAAAGCCCATTGGTAGACATTATCATCTCTAGCTGTGCCTGCAAAAAAAAAAAAAACACCATACATACGATCTTTGGGATGTGAGAAAAAGAGCGAGTAAAATCGGAGTTTGTCTGCGACAATAAAAGTGAACTCATTCTATCATCAGGTTTTCGAGACAGTATAGTCAAGTTTGATCTCTCAGAGTTCTATCATCGGGTTTTTGAGACAGTTTAGGCGAGTTTGATCTAAGTACTAGTAATGAACACAGAGAAAGCAAATACGGGATAAGGATGAGAACTATTTGTTACCTTAGCAAGGCTTTGTCTGGTCTCATCATAGCGCCGCCATCTTGAGAAGGCTGACACCATCCGGGAGGCAACCTGCAGTTTCATGCATAAAAATAAAAATGAAAAAACAGAAATTACATTATAACTAATATGCAAGTAATGAGCCAAAAAGAAAGCCCATGTTCAGACATGCTGCTTTGCTAACACACCTGAGGATTTATTTTGTCTAATTGCACCACAATCTCCCCCAAGAATTTGTAGCCTGATCCATCCTTCGCATGGAAACTCACAGGCGACCCACAAAATCCTCCAATAAGCGAGTACACCTGATGCACAAGGAGAAACCCAATTCAATAGAAATTATCAGTTAAACTGAAAATATTTGTGGGTTCAAGACCACCTCACTCTTGATTCAATGGATCTTGTTCCAATCCACCAAAACTGAATGCTATCAAATGTTCGAGGGAAAAATATTTAAGGTATTCTCTAGGCCATATATGTCTGGTCACCTTGTTTGGATTGCGAAAGTCAAAGGCGGGATGCTTTAACAGGTTCCGGACATTCTCGACATTTCCAGGAATGTCTGACATGGCTTGAAGAGCAAACCATTTATTCACAACCTACAGAAAAGAAATATCAAGTTATGTTGGGAGGATCTGAAAAGAGCTTTCTGCAACCATAGACGTGAGAACTGGAAAAAAGTATGAATTAGAAATGCAAATGTCGTTACAAAAGAAAGTTAAATCTTAAGCTGAACAGTTCTGTTAAGCACCGGTTGAAGTCCAAAACAAGCATCTCTTAGGGGGCAAGGTAAAGTAGATATTATGGGCTGAAAAAAATTTATAGGACTCCAAAGTATTGGTTTAGAAAACATGGTTTTAAATATAAGACAACAAGTAATGTGTATCTTACTCGGAAAGTTTGATGTGTACTTTCATCATTAAAGGTCAGAATAGTTGCATCTATAGTCAGCCAGCAAAGGAAAGAAGGATCCACAAGTGGTGGGATAAACAAAAATTTGTAAGATCTTCCATTAAGGTATCAATTCCAAATAATGATTTTAAAATAAAGTTTATCATCCTTTCAGGTATTAAAATATATTTTATAAAAGCTTCATTCAATTTTTTATGCTATTCTGACTTGGTATACATGTGGTGATTAAGCATCAAGCTTTAACAAGCACCACTCGCCGAGAACCAACCTCAACCAAAAATTACTAGTGCTCCGAAATAAATGATTAGGAATAACAGGTACAAATGTTGTAAAAAGAAACTCATTATTGTGATCTCAAAATTGGGAGAAGGGCTCACCAAAAAGTCATGCTCCCACTTGCTATAGAAGTCGGCCAGAACATCATCACGGGTTTTACCCGGGTTCTGGGCAATAGCTTGCAGAGCTGCAAACTGTTCAGTCATGTTTGTAGCAGATTTGTACTCATGCATTGCAAGTGCAGTGATCTCTGGATCTTCAACAGAAGCAAGGTAGGCTATATACAAAAATAAAATTAGAAAAAGTTAGTTGAACAAAGCGCTTAACTGCAGTACTAGTGTTTCTGCATCCATCTTGCAAAATCAGGATTCTAAAGTGATTCTCACCAAGAGCAATATTCTTTAGAGCACGCCTGGCCATGTTAGAATGGTCAAAGATGTAGGGTTCAGAGCTTCTGTTGTTTTCAACCTGGTAATTATTAACTTCAAGTTAATTGCTGGATAGAGATTCAACGTAAAGAAGAGACAGACAGTAACGAAAAGTGAATACTGTCTCAATTTTGAAATAACTCCTGGAAGATGGCCTACCATGCTGAGAAATTCTGGTTTTAGTTCGGAAGCAAGCTGCTTCCTGATGAAAGATCGAACAGCATGAACAGCATCAGGATCCGCAACATCCATCATGTCCATGATCTCCCCTACCCCAGGCAGAGTAAATGCCTTGGCAATGAATTCCTAGCAAGTTCAAAAAACAACAAGAACAGCTGAGCATATTCATATTGGGATTCAGCAAAAACTCCAAAAATTGTCTCAAAATGATCATTATCTTCTTTTCTATTCATTTTTACTTTATCCAAGCTGGAGTCAGAAAGTATGCTTTTGAGCCCTTGCACAAACTTCAAGTTCAAAACCAACGGTTTGTTTTGCTGGAAATCAGCCACTAAGCTGAGCATCAGCTTCCTTGCCAATATTTGTCCTGCCTCCCAACTGAAGCATGAAATGACCCATTGTAATACAGTTAATCATGGGCATCCCCCAGAAAAGAAAAAGAAAAGTTGACTCTTTCCATCAATGAAAAAAAGTTTTCTGTGAAAGACGTACCGGTTGAATTCATCTGAATCATGGGCAAGTAGGAAAAACAGGTCGCTGTCAGTGAGATCAGAGTCGAGGCGGATAGGAGCACTGTACCCCCGCAAGACAGATGGAATTGGGCACTCAGATACATCGGAGAATACAAATTCTTCTTCCTTCTGCTTCGTACCAAGTCAAGAGTTAACTAATGCCATGAAAAATAGCCAGTGATCATTTATGAAAATCAGAAGCAGATAGGCTGTCTAGTTATCATTAGAATTTCACATCTATTAGGCACCCAGATAGTTAAAAGAGTATTTTATATTACACTAAAATTAAAACAGTAAAACAATATTATAAATATTGGGAAAGAATAATATAATAATAGACTATTAACCATATAGTCAGTTGATACCTAGATAAATAAACTGAATAGCATGTCCCTTTACCTTGAGATTTGAGGGTGAACAAGTTAAAAGCCCAGACTAACACCCAAAACACATACCCATACCCAGGCAACATAGTTTCACATCATGAAGAATCCCAAATGCCTTAAAGAGGTTTAGAGAGTGCTGTCATTAAATGCTGGAGAATTGTAACTGACCTTCTTTACTTGAAGAACCGTAGTGTAGACTGGTTGACCATTGGTTGTAACTGACTGAAGCATCCCTTCATGATATACAGATGTGAGAGGTATGTCCTTCCCATTCGAGTCAAGGAGACCGACTGCCACAGGTATGAACATGGGTTCTTTCATTGGCTGGCCCGGAGTTGGAGGCACCACTTGACTGAAAAGAAATCATCCACATACAGGTCAGTATGGTTTGCATGAACCAAAAATCTGCACATATAGATGTTGGCAACAAAAGACCTGTCATCTGTACCTGAACTTCAACGAATAAGTCTTGGCTTCAGCATTGTAGGAGGAAGCAACCTTCACAAGAGGTGTCCCTGCTTGAGAGTACCTGTAATTTATGATTATCCCAAAACCATAAGCAATTAAGCACCCAAAGCATTAGAAAGGGAAGTCACAGTATAACAAGATGGAGAGCGAACATACCATAATAAGAAATTAGAGAGATCTGCATCATTTGCATCTCGCATGGCTGCAAAGAAATCTTCACAGGTTACAGCTTGGCCATCGTGTCTTTTAAAATAAAGATCCATGCCCTGGAACATAGGGAATGTATACTCAGTGACTCCTAGTAGACAAAAAATTAAATCTAACCTATATAAAGTAAACAAATATATCTATATATGTGTGTGTGTGTTTGTGTGTGTGTGTGTGTTGCAATTACTGGAGTCATTGATTAGTCCATCTTTAGGTTCAGGCATATCCATGATCTTACTTTTCGAAACCCTTGACTCTCCAGCAAGGTTTTGTACATCCTGACAACTTCAGCTCCCTGTTAAATAGTACAACAAGAATTCACCATCCATAGATTGCCAACAGTAGTAAAATATAAAAGAAGAAGAAGAAGAAGAAGAAGAAATGAGATGAGATTTGTGGTAAAAAATTCGAACCTTCTCATATACCTGTAACCAATAAAGAATAAAGATATCGTTAGATATTTATACAGGGAGAGAAAATGATGAAAGAAATCAAAGATGAAAGTGAGACAAGATGTCTATCTAAAAGAGAAAAGGCATTTTACACTAAGACTTACCGTTACTGCAAGTTGAAGATGGTGGGGGAGTGTCCAAAATCAGGATAAGAACCAATCATAAGTGCCCAACAGCCAAAGTATTCGAACACACCAAATTGAAAGCGGGAAATCACTTTGAAGTCATAAAATTGTTTGTAAAAAAACAATTACAGAGATTAAGACAGTGAGAGAAAAAAAAACTCACCTGTGTAAAAGTTGTCCATCTGTTTAAAGGAACAAAGCAACAAATTACTGACTAAACTGATGGCTAATAAAACTGTAGAGAAAGCTAAGAACATAGAGGAAGAGTTACTAAAGATAAAATAATAATTACCAACCTTAATATACGAATGTGGCCGTACAGGATGAGCCATAGGACCAGCATCCTGGAGAATCACCAAATAAATATCAGCATATAAATACAGCATGTTGCACCAAAAACTACGATAAACATGTTAAGGAAAACAAAACCTAAAAATGAGGGCACAATCACCTAAAACAGCAATCCATTCTACTAATTTGGAACACGAAACAGTAAAGATGCACAACCCTATACATGTTACAATAATTGGTACACAACTAATCACAGTTCGTCGCCTCTCTCATACACAACTAATTGTGTATCCTACTGGTGTTAATACAATATTTCTGACTCACTAACTCTGAATAAATACTAGATACAAGTGAAGATAATCATTATCAAACAAATAGTTGAAGTGAAGAAAGAAACAAAAGGGACTGAAGGCATTAGCAACCTGAGGAAACTGGTAATTGCGAAGCTTTGAAACATCTGCTATCCGCTTAACTGTACGGCTGCCCATGTCAGAAGAAAATTCCTGCCAATTGCAATATAATTTTATGGATTCAAGTTCAACCCCAAAGGAGTCTATGCATAAGATTAAATATATGTTTTCAATGGTCAAAAACACTGACACTCAGTAGGAACGTAGGAAAAGAGAGGAAGTGTCATACCTGATCTCGGAAAACAGTGAGACCTTCTTTTAGGCTGAGCTGGAACCAATCACGACATGTCACCCTTCAACAAGTTTAAGCATAAACGTTTAAATCAAGCCTTAATGTAGTTCTGAAATTTAAAATCCTAATTCAAAATGAATAATTTAGCCTAAGAGGAAAAAAAATGTAGCCTAAGATGAAAAACTGAAGATGTCCTTACTCCTACTGTCAATAATATATCATGGGGACCAAGTCTGAGTATAGCTAGCAGCCAGAAACGGACAATTTAAGTTCAACATTTAATATTTTCCATCCCAGCTTAACAGCCAAAATATGCATATAAATATCACATGCATAGCGAAAGAGCATGCAATAAAGTTTTTAATTCACACAAACACAAAGTATAACTGAGAAATATCATGGTATCAGATGTCATAGAGGATAATGCATACAGGTGGAAAGCAACGTAAGCAGAGGTCAGCTAAGTAACATATAAGAGAACAGAACTTTTGATAACTCTGCAACAAAAATTAAGAGATATGAGCCAACCTGTTGCCAGTCCAATTATGAAAATACTGCAAAAATGAGAAGATAAAAATCTCAATCAGTTTGATTCAATCAAAACAAGAATTGGAAAATCACAAACTTCATGCAATCAAAATCCACCATGAAGTAGAAGAGCCTACCTCATGACCAATAACTCCCAGAATTGCAGCATAATCTGCATCTGAAGCAGTTTCAGGAGATGCCAAGACAAGCTTCGAATTGAATAGCTGTTGAAAAGTATTCAAAGTAATATTTGAAGATCGGTTGGGAGAAAGCATAGATGATGAGCTATTCATTTTACAAAATTTGAAGAATTTAACCGTACATTCAGACTCTTGTTTTCCATGGCTCCCCTGGCAACAATCAAGAAAAGATACAGAATCAGCACTGAGATGGATGATGCCAACCCCAAATAGTTGGGAGAAGGCCTGACGACGATAACAACAATGACGATAATGATGACTAATATAGTTGCACCAAAAAATGTTTTTGTTAGAAACAAAATATAAACATAATAAAATTGTATGAACATATACATACGGAAAATCATTCAAATCAATAGAAAGTAGCGACTTACATATTGAAATCTGGAACAGCCACAATATTAAAGAGATCCAAGTCATACTCGAGACCGAAAACCTGTTCCCAGTGGAGAAAAGGCAACAGATCAAGTTTTAGAATCTAGTTCAAGTTAGCTTCAAGATTGTAGGTGAAGACTGGAAAAGCGAAGAACTGACATCTTCATCCCACTTCATAGCCGCCTTAAGGGAATACATGGCGTGGACTGTCTTTGGTAGATCCTGTGCAGGGGTCCAGATTCTCAGGGATACCTTCCGGCCTGAACGAGTGATGAAAGTGTCATCTCTACTCTCCAACTGTCCAGCAACTAATGCAAACAAATAGCATGGTTTCTTGAACGGATCCTCCCAAAGGGCATAATGTCTCCCACCCTGCAACAGAAAAAGAGTAACCATAGTGAGAGTTAATAATAGATTGACTAATTCACTCAAGGTCCCTTTGCTCTATAAGAAGTGAAGTTCACCTCAAGGTCCCCTTGGTCTATGAGATTCCCATTAGATAACAATACTGGATACAGGGTTTTATCGGCTTCAATCCGGCAAGTGTATTTCGCCATGACATCAGGGCGATCCTGATAGCACCAATTGGACACATTATAAATTCCAAAAATAGATTAACAGTGTTAGGTAATGAATCCTTAGAATCAATCACCGGTGACCAAAAAAACCTGATAAAATGTGATTTTCCGGAAACCCTCTGCTTCGCATTGTGTGCAAAAGTTCCCAGAGGACTTGTAAAGTCCCTGCAATAAGGGGAAAACAATAGAGTAAGGCCAAGGAATAAATGTGTACCATACAGATCAATTCATAGATATTATGAACATGTATTTCACCTCCAAAGATGTGTTTTTCTGAGGATATATCTCATTAACAATTTCCAAGGTGAATGTACCACTTGGTGGTAATGAGAGTGTCAGATGGCGTGAATCTAAGTGGAAATCTTCATTCTGCAACAAAACAAAAAATCACAATCAAGAAAAGCTTGACCCATACAAAATAGAATATTGAAAATAATGCACCCTCGGATGTCAGAGAGGACATCACATAGAATTATTTTAGTAGCCCACTTTGGGATGATGGACCAAATCGAGTTGAGCGGTTCAATCACATACTGGCGGAGAATGAAAAGCAATTTATGAATGAAGAAAATTACAAAGTTTGAAAAGTCAATATTCAAAATTATCGAAAACCATTGACAAGCCTAAATCAACATCACATATAAGGAAATATTATAATACAGCACATAGATGCAGATTACACCCATAGGAAGGACATAATAGCAAGGCTCCTACCTTCAGTTCCTTGCCATTAACTTTAATTGATAGTAGCTTCATATCTTCTCCATTCAAGACCAATGGAGAAGAAACACCTGTTACCCAAGAGAAACGAGTAAGAAGAGCATATGAAAAAGATTACTTCAAAATCCAACCCAGCACAAAAGATTAATAAAAAGAGATTGACCAAGACAATCCAACTCACACAACGTTAGTTGACCATTTGAGATAAACCCAACAAATTTGCATGTTTAATAAAAGGTGAATGTTATGGTTAAGCTAAAAAAAAAAAAATTATAAGTAATAGTTAAAGCTAAAATTGAAAAAATTACCTTCAAGTCCAGGGAAAACAGTTATTGTTGAACAGACAATTGTACTCTCCTCTCCTAGCGAAAATTTCAAATCCACCTAAAGTAGTAGTTCAACAAGTAGGTGAGAACCAAATCATCTTCACACAATCATATTCACAGAAAATAAAGCAGATGTACAAAAAAATAATAATGGCATCCGGTGTGCACAACCAGGTAGGAGCTTCTCATCTTATTGAGATTATTCATGAAAAGGAATCTAGAGTAACAAAGAAATGCCTCAGAACTTAATGCAACAAGCTCTCTGCTACAAACAACATATATAGGTACAGAAAAATAGTAAAAGCTGATGTACAATTTTCAAAATTTATATACCGTATCAAAGTAGTAATCAGGCATCTTGTAATGCTTTAGAAAGATCTCCTTCGGGGTATCCATTTTGGACTCCTCAACCTGGGTTGGCAGGGGTTGTGTTGTAACTGAACAAGTTAGTCTCCTGTTGGCTTGCTTAGTCCTCTGAAACAAAGATGAGGAATCCATAGTCAACAAAATTAAAAACATGAAAAGTCCATTATGGATCTATGAGAAGCACACACATGGAGGTTATATGATCTTAGGGACCAATTACATAAGAACATTCATAGACACCATTTAGGTCCATGCAACAAACTTATCACTACCCTACATTGCGCCCAAAACCGATGTACTACTGCCACAAAGAACATTTTCTAGGAAAATGTATGTGCAAGTCTGCAAGAACAGACAGAATTTGACTTCAAAGCAACTTCAGACGACAAAAGATGTAGAAATGAATGACTTCTCCGAAACATAACCTACAAACCAATTGATAGTAAGAAGGGATCTTCCATGCAAATTCCAAAGTAAGAACTAAACTAAGATAACCTGTGACACAAGAGCACTCTGCAACCCAATCTATTCAATGCTCTATAAAAACTCTGTTAAAAAATCCAAAGTACTAACCTCCAAAGTGAAGTATTGCCAATTCCTATCGAAATTCTTTGGCAAATGCTGCGAGGAACTAGTTCGATGTGTTGCCCAGAACTGCAAGGAGACAAATAGAAAGCATTTATGAATGTGACAAAAGAAACATAAGAAATCATGCCTCCAACACTCAAAACATGAGAAAGAGAATACCGATGCCGTTAATCTATTCAGAAAAATCACTCAGTTTAGGAAACATTCAGAAAAAAAGTAACTAATGGGATTTATCTGATAGAAACTGTAATACTGATGCAACTCATGACTTGCTAATGAGTGTGCAACTCCTTAAGAAATAACCCACGACAAAAACAGTTCTATTGAAGTAAATGCAACTTGAACCATAATAACCGAAACAAAGACATTCCTGATTCCACAGTGTAAATTTTAGCGTTAAAACAAAAGCCTATAAAAAGTGAGTAAATAAAAAATCGACAAAGGATCCCAAAAAAATATACACATACTGAAATCTAACAAGGAAAATATATCTTTTCGGACATTTCAAACACTATCCCATTGTTAAGCATAAAAAACAGCACTAACTTTTAAAGCATAACCAACAGTAAATAATCAACAAAAAGCAAATAACTTCACTAAACATTAATCTCGACAACCAAAAGAAGCAAATGTATGCAATAGTTTTGACCAACATATTCATGATCAGCGACGAACAAGATCGCGACGATGACAATGACTATGACGATGAACCCATATACCAAAATAAATAAAAAAATACGTAAAATGAATGGATAGATGGGTTGAGAAATCACAGGAGTAGAGGAGATTAAGCCCAAAAGACCCGTCTTTGCCAAACCGGAACCTTAGTACGGAAGAATCAACCGAGCCATTTGATTCAAAAATTCCTCCTACTATTAATATTATTAGTTCAGAAACCAAACTACTTCGGTAAAAACCCAAAAACAAATGAAAAATCGTTGGAAAAAAAAGATACCCAGATCGTAAAAACCTCTAAAACTATTAAAAACAATTTAAACCCCTCAGAATAGATAAACCCAACAAACCCCAAAAGAGAAATGAGAGTAAACACCTCAGTCTCTGTTCTTATAAAGGATATGATATGGATAATTCAAATTATGGATGACAAAATTCATGAGAAGAGAGAGAAAACAGAACTAAACATGGAAATTAATGGGCACGAAGAAAAATCGACTGCTATTCTTACCCTATTTCTTGATCAGATGAAGAGCAAAGAGAGAAAACAGAGGATTTGTCGAGAACTGACAGAACGAAAGAAAGGCCACCAACAATAGGTATTTGAGCTCCTTTTGTTTCTTGAAAAATACGCATTCCAAGAAAATTAATTACTCTGACACATATTTTTCCAGCAAATTTTTCCTTACAGTTTCTTCATCTGGTTTAGTAACGTTACAGATTTCCAGCAAAATTCTTATATAGGCCTTGATTTTGGCCCACATGATATGTGAGGCCTTAAAGTTTGGGACCTCACGGAGAATGTGAGGCTGCTTGACAGGGGTCCTTATATATGAGGCCCACCTAATTATACCTCGCCTTGATATATAGCTTACCTAATACGTGGGGCCCATTTGATATGTGGGGTCCTTATATGTAGGGTTCACTTGGCATGTGGGGCCCACCTTACATGTGTGGTCTTAACATTTAAGTCACTTGATATGTAGGACTACTTAACATGTGAAGGCCAGAAATGTAGGGCCTACCTAGTATGATTCAAAACCCAAGATCTGATCCGATCCAAATACATAATACCAAATTCGTATTCGGCCCAAGGTTGGTTCAAATCAGTTTAATATAGATCCTTATCCAACTCATTTTTATTTGTATTCTATCTAAATGATCCAAACCCTTTAAATACTGATTTGAATCAGGTTGAGTCTTGGGTCTGACCCGCCTCATTTCATCCCCTACGCATGTTTCACCTAGCATGTGTGGCTTTTGATGTGTGACCCTTGATGAGTGAAGCCTACTTATATGTTGTCTAATTGACACGTGGGGCCTACTTAGCATGTGTGGCCCTAATATGTTGGTCACTTAGCATGGAGACCCTAGTTTATAAGTCCACATGTAGGCAACAATGATACGGGTAAGATTTTAGTCAAAAAGGGGGAGGGGGCAAAAAGTGAAACTAAAGGTGCAATTTCTTGGAAGAACAACATGCCATCTTAAAAAATAGGTGTTATTTTCCATGATTTATGCCAGTTGAAATCAAAATTTTATTGCAAAATTATTTTTTCATGAAACAAACACGCATAAAAATCAAAACTTGGAAAAAAAATGATTCCAGAGTAAGAATTTTCTACGAAACGACCCTTATAATGGAGATTAGTGAACCGGAAAAAATAAAAGTGGGATTCTTTAATGATAAAAAATGTAAAAGTAACATAAAATACACCCTAAGGTGGACAGTAACAAAGTAAAAATGATGAAGTGATCAAAATGCCCTTATATATTTGAATTATATTAGATATTTAGGGGTGTTTTAAGAAAGTAACTTCTAAATTAAGTTGATAAATTACAAGTTTGTTATTTAAAAGCAAAAGTTTGTTTGGTAAAACATAGACTTATAAGTCATAAAGTCAAAAAGTTAGTTCAGTATGTATTAAGAGCATCTCCAACACTAAAATGCCAAAAGGCCATCTCAATTCTATATATTTTGAGACAGCTATAGTACCATGTTGCTTAATTTGGCACGGTATGCCCCGATGGTGCAATGCTATATCTCAATGCTATTTTTGGTTGGAGTCATATTCATGGTTTGATTTTAACATGGGAATTTGGGCATTCTTTGAGGTTCAAGAGCAAAAGGTTTGAAATCTCTAATCAAGCTGACTTTTGGTTTGTAAGTCCACCTGGGGATTGGCCAAACATCCATACAGTCAGCATCCTTTAAAAATGTTGCACACTGACGGTTGATCAACCAATCATAGGTTAATTTTAACCATGGGATTTTGAGCAGTATTTGGGGTACAAGATCCAAAGGTTTGAATGATCCAAAGAGTCAATACCCATAAAGTTGTCATATGCTAAAATATAGCATATGGATAGCATAGCATTGGAGTACCCATTTTTTACCGTGCGAAATTTTAGGACAGCATGGTGGGACAGCACAACTAGCGTTGGAGATGCTTTAAGTAAAAAAGTCATTTTCGTAAAATTTTATACATACCATATTATGATTTTATTTAATTTTTTTACTTTTTATGTAATAAATGACGTACCATGCTAGGTGGACGATTCATAACTCTTTGAACTCTGTTTCGTTTATGCTTCTTTGAGAAATTTTGGGGTAGGATTTTGGGTTTCCCACTATAAGGAACAAATCCCACTTTTTTCACTCCCCAACTCTATTTTTTCTTTCATATCTATTCCTTCATTTCATCTGCAAAATCAAATACCCAACTGATTTTGCTTATTTTTTTGAAATTTGAAAGATTAGGGAGAAAATCCCAAGTGGGGTGTGTTGATCAATTTTGAGAGTTAAGAAATGAAATAACCGGTCTGTCTCTTGTAATCAGAAATATCTAAAAGGGAGAGAAGGGTGATTAGGTATTTAAAAATTAATCTAACCTATCACAAGTTTACTGGTCTAGGTAAGGTGAAAAATCGCATGCCTTACTTGATTGATAAAAGGATTATCACAACCGACTCAAATCAAATATACCTCCGTGGTATATTGTCTTTTCATCGTTTAATTTAATCAATACAATTAGCGGAACACCAATCAAACATCCACAAGACAATGAGTTTTTACGTGAAAACCTTAGCCAAGGAAAACCACAGGAGCACATCCAGACAGAAAGTATCACTAACTGAAAGTTAAACGAAACAAAGATTACCTATACAGCACCGTTACAAATACAGCTTCCAACCTTCGTCAAGGCCTACTACCGATGCGTCCAGTCCTCTGAGTCAATACTACGAATCCACATGTGCCCTCATCGTCAAGAAGCCTTGTCCGCTTGTTCAGTTTAGTACTCCCCAAACCTACCTTCGATCAGCCACTTCGATCTTAATTCACAACTCTCCACTCTTTGCTGAAGGTGAATGATTCAGTACACCCTGAACCTTAAGTCGCTCAAATAATGTTGAGACGCACTGGTACTCTCTGGCTTCTAGGTCAAGTTTCTATGTAGAAGACCTAAGTTGAGTAAAGGATCAAGCTTTGGCTTTGATCAAGACTCGGATCTGTCCATTGATTAGGTTTGACCATTATATTTTATTTATTTTAAACCTATTCATATGGGCACTAAGTCACTTATCTACCTAAGCGAGCGTACACGATCTATAACCGACAAATGAATAGTTACTCAGATGACTCATGTTGTCAACCGTCTGATTCTTGTTGTCTCTGTGTTTTAGTCTTCACATAGTCAGTAAAGTATGCGTACCATGACATCTCCAACACTACACTGGTACTCGTAGGAACGGTCATATGAATGTTTTATGTCACACGAAATCTTTGCCAAACTAGAATATGAAAATATTCTTTACAAGATAGAAATTATATTTGAATTTTTAGAATTTAGAGACATTGAAAAGCGAAATACTAAACAGGTCTTGCTGAATTTTGAGAGATTAAAGAGAAGTCATATCTAGGTTTTGATGATTTTATTGAATTCAAAAAGGAAGAGACAAAATCCTACCTAGGTTTTGCTGAAATTTAGAATTTTTAGAGATTAGAAAGAAACTTCTACCTAAGTTTTGTTGAATTTTGTGGAGAGGCAAATTCTTTCCTAGGTTCTACTTAATTTGGAGAATCTTAACTAGGTTTTGCTGCATTTGAGAGAGAGAGAGAATAAAACCCAGAAACCATGGGGGATTTCGGTTCTAGTCGCATTGACAACTCCGAAGCTGTCGAAGTAAGTTGCAAGACCATGATGGTGGCGATAAGTATTTGCCAGCTCTCCAATGAGAACCCCTGATTTCTCTTGAGGTTGAAAACTCTGATGGAGTACTTGAAAAGCTTCACAACTAAATTTTGTCATGACCTAGAGAGAGGTATCTTCTCACGGTCAACGGAATAGACGAGACCACTTCTGTTGAAGATATGGAGAGAAAAGAAGGAGAGCGTGAAACCCCCTAATATTGTCGAAGGGAGGGAATGATTGTAATGTAAATGCATTTTCTCTTGTGTAGACTACGGGAAAAAATGTCATCTATTTAAAAATTCAATTAAAAATTAGAAGCATTGGCTTTACAATTTTTTGCTTCTACTTCCGCCAAAAGCAGAAAGCAAAAAATATTTGCTTCATGAGACAATAACTTTTTTGACTTGCAAAAAACAATATTTATATTGATACCCAAATGAACTTTTCGCCTTTTCTTTGCTTTTGGAAGCAAAAAAAAACAATTTGGGTTTGCCAAACAGCCTCGCTCCCACCTTGATGGACCTACACAACACAAATCAGCATGATTGATGATTTCTAGCCATCGGATGTGAGCAATATTTCATAATGGCCTTAAGAACAGGCCTATGGATGGATTCCAAACCCATGATAAAAAAAAAATACTTAATCCAATTGCGAGAAATGACCAAGCACATGTACACATTTATGGTATGTAGGTCCACCAAGGTGTGAGCCAAACATTCATGGGTCAATGGGCCAAAAATGTGTTCTAAATGGTATTTTGAGGAATTTTTATATAAAATTAAACTTACGATACAGACCCTATAGCATAGATTTTTCCGACAATGGATATGATGAATTACCAAAACATCATGTTGTTCTAAATGGATACCAAAAATGTGTTCTAAATGGATATGTTGACAGCCCAATATTCATGTTATAGTGTGAGTTGTTGTAGTGTGTGACACGCGCTACAGTTCCTCTATCCCATGCATATATATATATATATATATATATATATAACAAGTGACAGTGGTTGTCGTATTCCCCCTCTTATCTAGCTTCAATAAAGAGTGGCTGAGATCCACTATGCTTCATATCAATGGCTGAGATTAACTCTCACCCAATTTTGGCAAATGCTTTGCTGGGGAGTGTCGAGGGGATCCACTATATACACTTCTTCCCTATTCTTTGACCCTCTCTCTCTCTCTATGGTGCTCCATATATTTTTTTGTTGCTCTCTAATTGCTTTCAGAATTATGATCACGTGGGCCAGGATCCATAGACGTTGTCATGGTGCACAATGGTGTCATTTTTTTCTTGGCCAAAATTTTACTTTGATTAAAGTGCAAATCAGTTTTAAATTTTGGGCAAATTTGTGGTACCCCCAGAAAAATTGGTAATATTTGCATAACTACCCCGCTAGTTTCATTTTGTTGCATTTCTCCTTTCATCGCTGCCTTTCGTCTTTGACCCTAAACAGACTGTTTAACTTTTTCCACATGGATCAAAATACCCTTACCATTTCAAAATTACCAAAATACCAACCTTCTTTTGTTCTAGCGTACTAACAGCCCACCATTATTACGTCATATGTTGTCTCTTCACTTTAAAACCCCCTCTTGCCAAGTAGTCTAACCACCTGTAATAGACGGACGGTTCCGATTTTCTTGCATAAAAGATCCGAACCATCCATCATTTAACCAACCCACTCCCCTCACGTGGCAGTCCCTCGCTTAATCTTAATAGTTAACTAACTAACCATGGACAGTTTAGATTTACTTGAAAAAAAAATTTAACCATCTATCTCTTACCATTATCATCATCTTAATTACCTGATTCGCCATTTCAGGAATGTTTGAAATGTCTATCCCTCCACCCATTAGGCCACATTTGATCGACGCGAACAAGGGGTAATTTCAAGCCCGTGGAGGCTCGAAAGAGAAGAAGAAGACTCACTTCGTCTACAAATTAGATATACACCCCTAATCGAACAATCGGGGTAAAATTTGAAAATAAATGAGATTAAATGAGAGTGTGCCACGTGGGATAGTGTCCCTTAATTGGACAGTCGAGGTGAATAGCTAAAATAAATGACACTGTGCCGCCTGAGGGAGTGTCCCCTAATCCAACCATTGGAGGTAAACAACTTAATTTAAATGAGGGTCTGCCATGTAGGGGGAGGGAATTGGTTAAATGACAGGTCAAATATTCCTGCAAGAAATTCTGAACTGTCCGTCCACTACAGGTAATCAGACCACGTGGCAAGAGGGGGTTCAAATTGAAGAGATGATGTACGACGTAATAGTGGCGGCCTGTCAATACGCTAGAACCAATGAAGGTTGGTATTTTCATAATTTTGAAAAGATAAGGATATTTTGGTACATAGAGAAAATTTAAATAGTCCATTTTGTGTGAAAAATGGGAAGCCGCGGTCAAAGGAGGAAACACGACAAAATGAAACTATTGGGGGTTATGCAAATATTGCCAATTTTTTCAGGAAGTACCACAAATTTGCCCCCCCAAAAAAATTGTAAAATATGCAAATCTTAAGTGTTTTCACTTTAATATATTTAAATTAGAAAGGGAGAGAGAAACCACATCTAGGCAGCATGAATATTTTGTCCTTCAAATTAACTCTCAATTATAAAATATTATTGGTAATTGTAAAAGAGTGTCTAGAGCTACACCCATTTCTTATACCCGGCGGTGGGGTCCGTATAGAAATCATATTTGACAATCCAACCATACATTGAGTTTTTCTTGCCACATGATCATCATCACCAAAAATCAGTCCATTTCAATATTGTACCATATAAAAAATTGACTTTAATAATGAGTTAATTAGATGGTCTCATTTAAAATCAGTTTTTCATGAGGCTAAGAATGTCTAAATAGATTGATTGTTTTGTCTAACATCTATATAACAAAACAGAGAAGTTGTCTCCCCTCTTATACCCCCTCTTATCTATTTAGACAAAGAAGGGCTGAGATCTTATCCCCCAAATAGATGGTGGATCTCAGCCATTCACACCCAATTTTGACAAACGCTTTGTTGGAGAGTGTCGTGGGCACTGGCCACCCACTATCTATATAACAAGTGATAGTGGTTGTCTTATACCCCTCTTATCTTATATGGCTTCAATAATGAGTGGCTGAGATCTACTATGCTTCATATCAATGGCTGAGATTAACTCCCACCTGATTTCGACTAACACTTTGTCGGAAAGTACCGCGGGCACGGGCCACCCATGCATATAACAAGACAACTCAATTGTATTCTCTTATCTTATCCATCCATCTAATGTGGACGGTTAGATAAAGAGTGGTTGAGATCAAATCCATCGATCTAATGCGGATGGTTAGATTTCAGCCACTCAATCTGCCTAATTTGACCTCAATTTATTCAAAATTTGAATTTCAACACCGTTGTTTTTTGTTATTTCTGTTATTTTACTATTTGTCCCTCTATGCGTTACAATCCGTTATAACAGCCATTGTAATGGAAAAAACGATAACACCCCAATCCGTTATACCGTTTGAGTGCCGAAGGCACCCAATTTTTACAAACGCTTTTGTCGGAGAGTGCCGTGGGCATGGGCCATTTACTATTCTATATAACAAAACACATTGGTTGTCTCCCTACTTATACCTCCTCGATCTAATCCTCCCCCAAATGGACGGTGGATCTCCGCCACTCACCTGATTTTGGCAAATTCTTTGTCGAGAGTGCCGATGGCACGGGGCACCTACTAGTCTATATAACAAAACAGGGAAGTTGTCTCCCCACTTATACCCCCTCTTATCTATTTAGACAAAGAAGGGCTGAGATCTTATCCCCCAAATAGATGGTTGATCTCAGCCATTCACACCCAATTTTGACAAACGCTTTGTTGGAGAGTGCCGTGGGCACAGGCCACACACTATCTATATAACAAGTGACAGTGGTTGTCTTATACTCCTCTTATCTTATATGGCTTCAATAATGAGTGGCTGAGATCCACTATGCTTCATATCGATGGCTGAGATTAACTCCCACCTTGATTTTGACAAACACTTTGTCGGAAAGTACCGCGGGCACGGCCACCCACGCATATAACAAGACAACTCAGTTGTATTCTCTTATCTTATCCATCCATCTAATGTGGACAGTTAGATAAAGAGTCGTTGAGATCAAATCCATCGATCTAATGTGGACGGTTAGATTTTAGCCACTCAATCCGCCTAATTTGACCTCAATTTATTCAAAATTTGAATTTCAACACCGTTATTTTTTGTTATTTATGTTATTTTTCCATTTCTCCCTCTGTGCATTACAATCCATTATAATGGAAAAAAACGGTAACATCCCAGTCCGTTATACCATTTGAGTGCCGAAGACACCCAATTTTTGCAAACGCTTTTGTCGGAGAGTGCCGTGGGCACGGGCCATTTACTAGTCTATATAACAAAAGAAGGAAGTTGTCTCCCCACTTATACCCCCTCTTATCTATTTAGACAAAGAAGGGCTGAGATCTTATCCCCCAAATAGATGGTTGATCTCAGCCATTCACACCTAATTTTGACAAACGCTTTGTTGGAGAGTGCCGTGGGCACGGGCCACCCACTATCTATATAACAAGTGATAGTGGTTGTCTTATACGCCTCTTATCTTATATGGCTTCAATAATGAGTGGCTGAGATCCACTATGCTTCATATCGATGGCTGAGATTAACTCCCACTTGATTTTGACAAACACTTTGTCGGAAAGTACCACGGGCACAGGCCACCCACGTATATAACAAGACAACTCAGTTGTATTCTCTTATCTTATCCATCCATCTAATGTGGACGGTTAGATAAAGAGTCGTTGAGATCAAATCCATCGATCTAATGTGGATGGTTAGATTTCAGCCACTCAATCCGCCTCATTTGACCTCAATTTATTCAAAATTTGAATTTCAACACCGTTATTTTTGTTATTTCTGTTATTTTTCCATTTCTCCTTCTGTGCGTTACAATCCGTTATAATGGAAAAAACGGTAACACCCCAGTCCGTTATACCGTTCGAGTGCCGAAGACACCCAATTTTTGCAAACGTTTTTGTCGGAGAGTGCCGTGGGCACGAGCCATTTACTAGTCTATATAACAAAACAGGGAAGTCGTCTCCCCACTTATACCCCCTCTTATCTATTTAGACAAAGAAGGGCTGAGATCTTATCCCCCAAATAGATGGTTGATCTCAGCCATTCACACCCAATTTTGATAAACGCTTTGTTGGAGAGTGCCGTCGGCACGGGCCACCCACTATCTATATAACAAGTGACAGTGGTTGTCTTATACCCATCTTATCTTATATGGCTTTAATAATGAGTGGCTGAGACCCACTACGCTTCATATCGATGGTTGAGATTAACTCCCACTCGATTTTGACAAACACTTTGACGGAAAGTGCCGCGGGCACGGGCCACCCACGCATATAACAAGACAACTCAATTGTATTCTCTTGTCTTATCTATCCTTCTAATGTTGATGGTTAGATAAAGAGTGGTTGAGATCAAATCCATCGATCTAATGTAGACGGTTAGATTTCAGCCACTCAATCAACCTAATTTGACCTCAATTTATTCAAATTTTGAATTTCAACTCCGTTATTTTTTTTATTTCTGTTATTTTCCCATTTCTCTTTATGTACTTTACAATCCGTTATAACAACCGTTATAATGGAAAAAACGGTAACGCCCCAGTCCGTTATACCGTTTTAGTGCCGAAGGCACCCAATTTTTGCAAATGCTTTTGTCGGAGAGTGCCTTGGGCACGGGCCATTTACTATTCTATATAACAAAACACATTGGTTCTCTTCCTACTTATACCTCCTCTTATAAGCAACAACAAATAAGGGCCGAGATCTAATCCTCCCCCAAATAGACGGTGGATCTCCGCCACTCACCTGATTTTGGCAAATTCTTTGTCGAGGAGTGCCGATGGCCCGGGGCACCCACTAGTCTATATAACAAAACAAGGAAGTTGTCTCCCCACTTATACCCCTTCTTATCTGTTTCAACAAAGAAGGGCTGAGATCTTATCCCCCAAATAGACGGTGGAAATCAGCCACTCACACCCAATTTTGACAAACGCTTTGTTGGAGAGTGTCGTGGGTACGGGCCACCCACTATCTATATAACAAGTGACAGTGGTTGTCTTATACCCCCTCTTATCTTATATGGCTTCAATAATGAGTGGCTGAGATCCACTATATATGCTTCAAATCAATGATTGAGATTAACTCTCACCCGATTTTGACAAACATTTTGTCAAAGAGTGTCGTGGGCACAGGCCACCCACACATATAACAAAATAACTCAACTGTATTCTCTTATCTTATCCTGCTTCATAAGATAAAGTGTGGTTGAGATCAAATCCGTCCATCTAATGTGGACAGTTACATTTCAGCCACTCAATCCCCCTCATTTATTCATTCACTCCAACTGACCTCAACTTATTAAAAATTTGAAATTTAAAATTTTAATTTTAACACCGTTATTTTTTGTTATTTTTTCATTTTTTCTAATCTTCCATCTGTGCATTACAATCCGTTATAACAGCCATTATAATGGAAAAAGGTAACACCCCAGTCCGTTATACCGTTTGAATGTCGAAGGCACCCAATTTTTACAAACGCTTTTGTCGGAGAGTGCCATGGGCACGGGTCATTTACTAGTTATGGATAACTCACATAGCAATTGGATTGTCTAACATGATCTCTATGTGGGTCCCACCACTGGGTTTAAGAAATTGGTGTAGCTGTAAAAGACACATTGTAAAGAAAGGCGTTGAAAGTAAGCATCCTTTTTTTAGTTCTATTTGCATTCCTTCATCCCAAAGTGGTTTGGACTTTATCAACACTTTAGTATTTTCCAACCATAATGGTTTGCTTTAGCAAGAACAATGAGAGACATAAAACATGCAAACCATAAGCATAGCAAAATATGAATCAACTTTTGCCCTCTCAGGTTTTTAAACTTTCATGCACTTGATTTAGAGCCCGTTTGGCAGAGAAATTTTTTTGAAGCGGTGGAATTTGGATCAAGCGATCATGCGCCAATTTGTACAATATCTTTTTTCCATTTTGCGTGAATTCAAGATTTGAGAGAGGGCTTTTTAGTTCTTACCAAGTAATGATTCATATCTGTACTACTTTAAAGCCAAAACTAGGGTTGGGGCACGCCCTTCACACGGTCTTCAGAAGATGCTCACTCATGTGCAACGCACGTGCCGCCCCTAGTCTTGCATTAATGCCTTTATTCGTATGAACTTTTTACTAATTGATCTTCCTTTTCTATTCGTGTCCAAATGATTGTGTTTGATTAGGCATTTAGAATCATTTTAAGCCATATGATTTTTTGAGTTGTAATCAATCTAAGGGTAGCAGGTAACTTAGAGAGTTGAGGATATAGTTTTTGCAACATCTCACAAGGCTTGCCATGATTTTTATGGCTATGATACAAATAATGAAACAATAATATTTCTGAAAATTGGATTCGAGTTAAATAACGTGTCCGTCTAAAGCTACATCCGGTGGTGGGGCCTGCACATAGAGATTATGTTGGACAATCCAACCTCACAATGAGATTTTCATACTATGGTTAACACTCCTCACAAAAAATCAGGACATTTCGATATTCTTAACTTCATAATAAATTAACTTTAATTTGAAAATTCCAGACTATCAAATTAAACCATTATTTTTTGCTCAATTTTTATTTGGTTGGCAACGTCGAAATGAACTGGTTTTTGGTGATGATCATCATCATGGCAAGGGCAACTCAATGTATCATTGGATTTGTCCAATATGATCTCCATGTGGGCCCTACCACCGGGTGTAAGAACTAGATGTAAGAAATGGGTGTATGAAGTTGCATAGAATAACTTTCTTCTTTTGGTCTCCTTAATCATTAAGTAGAAATGTTGAAATTTATATGTACACAAGTTTTATTTGTAATTATTATTATTTTAATGCTTTAGATAGAATTAAATGTAGGGATAGTATATGTTTAGAATTAAAGGTTTATGATGGTATTGATATTAATGACTTGTCCACACATCCATGTAGTTGAGATAAGGCTTATGATGACGATGATGATAAGATTAAAGACTTGTCGAGTTGACTCACAAGTCATCTTGTCAAATCAAAGAACTTTTGAGTTGCGTGGAATTTTGGGTCTTAAAACACAGTTTGTGGTATCAATCATGGTTTTAAAAACGGCCGTTTAAACGGTTTTAACGGCCGTTTAAATGGTAACGCCCCAAGCCCATTTCCATTAAAACCGTTTAAACGCATTTTATCGGTTTTGAAAAAAATGGCCATTTTTTTGTTTTAACGGCCGTTAAAATCGTTTAAACGGCGTTAAAATCGTTTAAACAGCCATTTAATGTACAACTGATCCAATAGGGTTGTCTTTGGATCGGGTTCAGATGGGATCAAGGTTGATGTACAACTGATCCAATAGTTTATCAGATCAGATCGAGGCGACCTAACAATGGGTCGATTTGATTGATAAGCATGTAAAAGTTGTAGTTAATGTACAAATTAATGGTAAAAAGTTTTTTTTTGATATGCATGGTAAAAGGTTTTATCAACATTCATGTTATTGGTAGAATATTTTATTAATAATATGTAAATAATATTATATGTATAGTATAATATATATTTCATAAATAACATCAGATTGATTCATTATTGGATCTGATCAAGGTTGATCCAAGATTGATCTGATAGCTCATCGAATCATGATTCCCAAATTTAGATCTCAATGTTAGGATCATCGGGGCAACCAAATCCATTGACAGCCCCAATGATGGGTGTATGATCTTGATTTCTTCACCCTCCATTGTTTTGGTTTCACCCATTTCTCAAACCATAGGGAAGGTCATATCATAAATTTGGTGTTTGAGCCATTGTAGCAGTCATCAGTTCAAGACTTCACCAATGCAATTGTGCATAGGAGGGAGGTCCCTGGATTAGCCTGCTGATATAGCTAGCATTTGCATTGCCATTTGGTATTGTGGTCCAATCCTAGAGCATGTTGCCTACATACGTAGGGTTGGGATAGAGTTACTAATGTTTTTTGACTAACAAAATGACACGCGGCCATGGGGACCATGTGTAGATGAGTTAAAGGCGTATTTTTTGTGATGATGATCTACTCACCATGGAGATCATCCTCACCAAAAATCAGCGATTTTAAAACTATTAACCCTATCAAATATGGACATAAATTGAAAGGTGAGAATGGATGGTATATAATATTTCAACTTGCAATCCACTTCTGTAAGGCTACAGATGATGAAATGAGTTGATTTTTTGTGAGGTTGATATCTATGTTGAGAAGAATTTCATCACAAAAATTATCCCTTAACTCATCTGCATGTGGGCCCTACATTCATTAGTCATTATATTTTCTCATATATTATATATATGTGAGAAAAACTTTTGATTAACTTAAATACCCTTTTCTTTTTTTAATGATTGTTATACTGAGACTTACCTTCTCCCCCTATAATTCAAAAAAATAGAAACTAGACTTTCCTTCTCCCACGACATTCCTTCTCCCTCTAGAATTAGTTTTTCTTCTTCTCTATAAATTTCTTTTAATGGATCGGTTAGAGTTTTATGCAATTCCTCTCTATGTTCTGATTCACACTATTACGTTTGCTCTCTGCTTAACGTACGTTGTTTACTACAAGGCCGAAAAATTCTCAACTCTTCAAATTCTTATTCAAACCTCACCTGGTTATTTTTCTGATTCATGTAACCATCTTTCGTTCATATTCTAATTCAAACGTTTTCTTTTAACCAATTATTCACGTTTTCAGTCCAACGCTAATTGTCCACGTGCTACGCACGTGTGAACCTACTAGTGTGTGTGTGTGAACACCGGAATCAGAGAAAATAGGTTGGTTAAGGACAGGTTGCATCCATTGTAGAATGATTGGGTTAGATGAGTGATAGGTATGTGGTAGAAGATATTTTCTAATGTGGCCCACCTCATAAAATTTGCATAAAACCAGTCCAAGGGTTGCCAATCTAGAGACTAACCCTAATTGAATGTGATCTAGAGTTGAAATGGTCCAAAGGATTCCACTCTATAGTTTCCATGATGGGAAGGGAAACTAGAGGAGAGAAGAGAGTGTATATAAGTACATTAAAGGAGGTAAAATCCATCTCTCCAACCCATGCATTCCCAGACCAATCGAATTTGCTAAAGTTAAAGAGAGAAGAAATCTAAATCTCCATTGTTCATCAACAATCTCAAGCAATCTGGACCGTCCATCAAGTACACACATTGGATTAAAGCGATTCACAAGCATGTATATATATTATTTATTTGTTGATCACGATTATATTTATATGATTTAATCAAATTATAAGGTTCTAGATCTTGAAATATAGAAATTTGATAAAATCCTTACGTTTGGATCGTGGTTTTCTGATATTAGCCCATCTAACTCCGAGTATGAAGCCCACACCTTTTGAAGCAACAAGTATGGTGGATGGCACCGTTGTTGACATCACGAGGTAGCCTCGTGGCAACCGCATTAGCCACGGAAAACTAGCTGGCACCTAGTTGGCACCATCACAAAATTCATCGATCGCCTATGAATACAATGTTGGTGGTGGGATCCACCATTTGCCTAACCCTGTGAAAGCTATTTGTTCACAAGCTGGAAAAGGGTATTTTTGAGGTTGTTCTGGTACCGAATCGAGGGGCAGCTGGCGGTTCTTCCACTAGAAAGCCGTTAGAGCCTAGCCATTGCTTTCGAGGTTGACGGGAGACTGGCGGTGAACTGGTGAGAGGCTGTTAATGGGCCAGATAGATGAAGCTCAGCCCACATAGCCTATAGGCTCAGTTGGGCTACTAAATCCTGAATTTGGAAATGAAATGTAGTAGGACACATTTGCCCCATTAGGAGCGCTGCTGCAGTTCATCACATCTGATTGTAAATCTAACAGCAGTTGTTACATCATGATTGAAACAAGTGATGTCTGTAAGGCTGCCAATGGTTCAGATCAACTCGAAAACCTGATCCGATATTTCCAGGTCCAGAACAAGATAATACTGTTTTCAAACAGAACTCATGTCGTTGGGATAAGGCTTATGATGATGAAGATAATAGGGCTTAATTTGTGTGTATGATGAAAGTTGATTTGAACTTATCATGCAGCCAAGCTTTTTGAGGCAATCTCAAAGACGTTCTCTGAAAGCCCACTGGTAGACAATATTGTCTCTAGCTGTGCCTGTAACACACCATACATTCGTCCTTTAGAACGCGAAAAATAACTCAGGGTTCTAATGAACACTGTCTCTAACATTAATGGGGTGTTTGGATCGCCATTTTAGACTTGAAAAAGTCTTTTTTTTCCACAAAAAGACTTTTTCCAAAATAATAGATTGTTTGGATGACCATTTTTAAAAAAAATATTTATTCCATAAAAATATTTTTTAAGCCAAAAATTCTTTTTGTAAAAAATAACTGAAAGCTGTTTTTTAAGTAAAAAAACGACTTTAAAATTTTGCTAGCTCAATGAACATAATGAGCAAAGAAACAGTTTTTGGTAGAAGTCCCCTTCCAAAAAAAAAAAATAAAGACATTGTATTGGTGGGGCCAACTAAAAGAAGATAAAGACATTTTGCATTAATGATGATCCAAACGACCTTTTTAAGAAAAACACATTTTCAAAAATATATTTTCAGAAAAGTCATTCTTTTAAAATAAGTTTTTTGAAAATGGTAAAGAACAGGTGTGATAGTAGTATTAGTAATCATACAAATAACGGAAAATAAGGGAAACTGATGGAATAGTTTGTTACCTTAGCAAGTGCTTGCCTGGTCTCATCATAACGCCTCCATCTTGAAAAGGCTGACACCATGTGGGAGGCAACCTGCAATCCATGCCATAAAAAGGACAAATACAGAGATTAAATTACAACTAATATACAAGTAATGACCCCCCCAAAAAAAAAAATACATGCTTTGCTGACCCACCCGAGGGTTCAGTTTGTCTAGTTGCACCACAATTTCCCCCAAGAATTTGTAGCCTGACCCATCCTTTGCATGAAAATTCACAGATGACCGAGAAAACTTTCCAATGAGTGAGCGCACCTGATGCACAAATAAAAACCCAATTCAATAGAATTTGTACAAGTCCACCAAACCTTAATGCTATAAAAAGTTGAGGGAAAAAGAATGTATATCAGCTATTCTTAGGCCTCGAATATTTGTTCACCTTGTTTGGATTGCAAATATCAAAGGCAGGATGCTTCAACAGGTTCCGAACATTCTCGACATTTCCAGGAATGTCTGACATGGCTTGAAGAGCAAACCATTTATTCACAACCTGAAGAAAAGGAAAAAGAAATTATGTTGTAAGGATTTTACAAGAGCATTGCTTGTTGACACTTTCTGCAACCATAGAGACGACAACCAGCAACAGTATGAATTGGAAATGCAAAATATCGTGACAAAAGAAAGTTTAATCCTAAGTTGAACACTTACTATATCATCAATGTAATAATTATTTTATATATTTGCAGACCTTTGTTCAGAATTGGGAGTAAGGGGCTCACCAAAAATTCATGCTCCCACTTGCCATAGAAGTCAGCCAGAACATCATCACGGGTTTTACCAGGGTTCTGGGCTATAGCTGCCAGAGCTGCAAACTGTTCAGTCATGTTTGTAGCAGATTTGTATTCATGCAATGAAAGTCTGGTGATCTCTGGATCTTCAAGATAAGCAAGGTAGGCTATACAAAATATAAAATTAGAACGAAAAAAAAAAGTCAGTCAAACAAAGCACGTAACTGTGATACAAGGGCTACATCCATCTTGCAAAATCATGATATATAAAGATATTCTCACCAAGAGCAACATTCTTTAGAGCACGCCTGGCCATGTTAGGATGGTTGAAGACATACGGTTCAGAGCTTCTGTTATTTTCAACCTGGTAAAGATAAACTTCAAGATAATTGCCAGATAGAGATTAAATGTAAAAGAGCAGAAAGAGAAAGTTAGAAATGAAAAGTGAATTGTCTCAATTTTGAGACAACTCCTCTAGGAAGATGACCTACCGTGCTGAGAAATTCTACTTTCAGTTCGGAAGCGAGATGCTTGCTGATGAAGGATCGAACAGCATGAACAGCATCAGGATCCGCAACATCCATCATGTCCATGATCTCCATTTCCCCAGGCAGAGTAATAGCCTTTGAAATGTATTGCTAGTAAATTTAAAAAAATAGATTAGAACTGTTGAAATTCATATTTGGTTTGAGTCAAAATTCCAAAAACTGTCATTATCTGCTTAACTTTATCCAAGCTGGAGTCCGAAAGTATGCTTTTGATCCCATGCACGAACTTTGGGTTCAAAACCAACGGTTTGTTTTGCTGGAAATCAGCCACTAAGCTGATCATTAGCTTCCTTGCCAATACTTGTCCTGCCTCCCAACTGAAGCACAAAATTAACCATTATAATACAATTCATCATAGGCATGCCCCTTGAAATGAGAAAGAAATGTTGCTTCTTTCCGTCAAAATGAGAAAAGGTCATCTGTGAAAGACATACCGATTGAACTCATCTGAATCATGGGCAAGTAGGAAGAACATGTCGTTGTCAGTGAGATCAGAATCAAGACGGATAGGAGCGCTGTAGCCCCGCAAGACAGATGGAATTGGTTGTTCAGATATATCGGAGAACACAAATTCTTCTTCCTTCTGCTTTGTATCAAGATACAAGTGCAATCAATGCCATAAAAAATAGTCATTCTGATCATTTATGAAAGCTTGAAGTAGATGGACCATAATTCATCATCTACTATTTCGCACCTATTAGTTATGTAACAACAACATGAAACTTTTATGGTTTTCTGCCCATCTACTTGTATCAACATGGATATGTGCATCGACACATCGTGGAACACATCTGCAGTTTCGTTTTGTATTTTAATGATTTTTTATTTTAAAAAATAAGTGCTCTCTAAAACAAAGCTGGTGAGTTCCAACCTCCCTACACTGCTTTATTCTATGATACCTGGATACTTGTACTAGTGCCTCGTACCAGTGTCGTGTCATGTCGTGTCGACACGGATACGGACACCGGACACTCCACCGACATGTATCCCCACGTATCCTTCGTAAAAAGTTGAAAAACTTAGAAAAAATAAAAATTTTGAACTACAAAATAGGATACTCGTATCCGTATCCGTGTCCTTGATTTTGGAAAATGTTGAGTCGTATCCCCGCTTCCCGTATCCAGGCATCATAGGCTTTATTAAGTTGTTAAGCACAACTATAGTTGTTTGAGAGTCTTCCTTCTTATGAAATTACTTATATTATTATGTTACTGGATAGCTCTATTGTGTATAGAAATGTTTATTTTACTGTTCATATATTATTTCCTTATTTTTATTTTAAATACAACTTTTCGACTTTAACATAGCTAAAATATTATCCTACAATAAATCTGTACGGACGTGTCTGGTTTTGAGCTTCTGAAAGGTGCTGTGTCAGACACCCTCTATCTGTGTCGAATACGGATACATGTGTCTGTGTCATTGTTTCACAGCATATTAGGCACCTAGATCCTTAAAAAAGTATTCATACTAAAAATATTTAAAAAAAATGTAAAAACAATATCTTAAATACCATGAAGACAGGCATTGTGCCTTCTTTACGCAAGTGTGCCATCATTTCCTAAGAGCATTTCAAATGAACTGGTTATGCCTAGAAGCCTTAAAGAGCTCATTCAAGGATGGACATGCCCTCAGTTTCAGACTCAAGTCGTATTCTTTAGAGAATACTTCTGTATAAGATGTTGGAGTTTATTAATGGAAAGGAACTGCAGGTTTTTTGAAGACAAATCAATTTCAGCAGGCCAAGTGAGTAATAAGGTTGAGGCTAAGCTTTTCTGGTGGAGTTCAATTTTGGAAGAATTTAAGGGAAGCAACTATGCATCTTTTTGCTCTTCTTGGCCCTCTTTTGTATCTAGTTAGCTCTTTGGGCTGTTTTTCCCTTTATGGAATATGTTCTTTTATTTCCTGTTCCTTCTTTGTATAGTTTTTGGGGTTCTGCCCCCTTTATACAATCATAGTTGCTTATCAATATATATCGTGAAGACAATATACTATAATATTAGAATATTAACCACACAATTAAAAAAAAGAGAAGAAAAAATAAACTGTTTAGTCTGTCCCTGTAACCTGAGATTTGAAGGTTGAGCAAGTCCAAAGCTCAAACTGATACGAAACACACATAGCCATACCCAACTTATATAGTCTCACATCATTAAGAACCTCAAATATCTTAAAGAGATTTAGAGTGTGCTAGAATTAAATGCTGGAGAATCGGAGCTGACCTTCTTTACTTGAAGAACCGTAGTGTAAACCGGTTGATCATTTGTTGTAACTGACTGAAGAATCCCTTCATGATATACAGAGGTGAGAGGTAGGTCCTTCCCATTCATGTCAAGGAGGCCAACCGCCACAGGTATGAACATGGGTTCGTTCACTGGCTGGCCCGGGGTTGGAGGCACCTCTTGACTGAAAAGAAGTCATCCGCAAACAAGTCAGAATTGTTTGCATGAATCGAAGTATTGCACAGATAGATGCGTGCAACCACAATCCTTGTCATCTATACCTGAACTTCAACGAATAAATCTTGGCTTCAGCATTGTAGGATGAAGTAACCTTAACATGAGGTGTCCCTGCTTGAGAGTACCTGTAGATTATGATTCATCCCAGAACCATAAGCGCCTGAAACATTAGCAAGGGAAGTCACAGGCTCACAGCATAAAAAAAGGGGGCACAGATACCATAAGAAGAAATTAGAGAGGTCTGCATCATTCGCATCTCGCATGGCAGCAAAAAAATCTTCACAGGTTACAGCTTGACCATCATGCCTTTTAAAATATAAATCCATGCCCTGGAGCACAGGGAAGGCATATTCAGTGACTCCCAGTAGACAAAAACTTGACCTCGATAAAGTAAACAAACATCATTCATAACTGCCACTAATTAAGATGTTATCAGCTTTTTCTTCTTCAACATATACGTATACATATACATGAATTGCAATAACAGGAATTGTTGATTGGTCCATCTTGAAATTCAGGCAATTTCATGATCTTACTTGTCGGAACCCTTGACTGCCCAGCAGGGTTTTGTACATTCTAACAACTTCAGATCCCTGTTAATTAGGAATAAAAAGAATTCACCATCCATAGATTTCTAACATTTGCTGTCAAATATAAATGAAAGAGGAAGAAAAACAGAGACACAAGATTTTTAGTAAAAAAAATCCAAACCTTGTCGTACACCTGTAAAAAACAAAATAAAGAAATTTTTAGATATTTATACAACGAGAAGAAATGAAGATGGAAAATAAAAATGCAAGTTCAACAAGATGTCTATCTAAAAGAGAAAAAGCATATTAGGTAAAGACCAACCGTTACTGCAAGTTGAAATTGGTGAGGGTCCCATATCAGAACAATAACCAATCATAATTGCACAACCTCATCCAAAGCACTCAAACATGTCAAAATTAAAAATGGAACCACTTTGAAGTTACCAAAAAAGTTTAGAAAACCAATGACACTGATTAAGATAGATAGAACACAAACTTGCCTGTATAGAAGTTGTCCACCTGTTTAAAGGAACAAAGCAACAAAGTCATTACCAATTACAGTTACAGTAGTTAAGGAAGCAGTAGAACTAGATGAGAACTTAGAGGAAAAATTATGAAAGATGGAAAAAATGGTTACCAACCTTTATATACGAATGTGGCCGTACAGAATGAGCCATAGGACCAGCATCCTGGGTAATCACCAAACAAGTGTCAGCATTTAAATACAGCATGTTGCACCATGAGCCAAACAATTCATCATGTTGAGGAAGAAAAACCCCTAAGAAATGACGAGCATAATCACCTAAAACAGCAATCAATTCCACTAATTTAGAACACATAAAACTAGAAAGATGCACAACCCTACTCATGTTATAATAGTTGTACACAACTAATCACAAGATTCACAACCATGCACAGAAAAGCCTGGTCACATTTCATATCCCTCCCTACACACGTATCCTACTGTTGTGAATACAATGTTTCTGACTAATTAACTCTGAATAATTACTATAAAGAAGTGAAGAGAATCATCAAACGTATAGCTAAAGTGAAGAACAAAATAGCACGCATTATGTAAAGACTGTAGGCATTAGCAACCTGTGGAAACTGGTGATTGCGAAGCGTTGAAACATCTGCTATCCGCCTAACTGTACGGCTGCCCATATCAGAAGAAAATTCCTGCCAATTGCAATACCGTTTTGAAGATTCAAGAGGTCAACCCAACGGATTCCATGTAGATCAAAGATGTGCCTTAAAAGGTTAAAACCGACGACACGCAGTGGGAACAGAGAGGGAGTGGTATACCTGTTCTCGGAAGATAGTGAGACCTTCCTTTAAGCTGATCTGGAACCAGTCACGACATGTCACTCTGCAACAAGTTAGAGCATAACGCTTAAATCAAGGTTCAATGTAGCTTCTGAAATTTAGATTCCGAAATCCAAGTATATAATGTAGCCTACGACAAAGAAAAAAGTAGCCTAAGATGAAGATGTCCTTACATCCAATTTCTGTCAAAGTAATATGGGGACCAAGTCCAAGGATAGCTAGTGGCAACGATCATTTCAAGTCAAAAATTACTTTATTTTTGTATTTTCAAACCAGTTTAACAACCAAAATATTCCTATAAAGTTGATCACCTTTTATTCATTGCAAAGTAGCTAAAGAGATTTGGTGTCACTTCTTAAGATAGTGGATCTTAATTGGATTTTTCCTAAAGACATGTTGGGGTTAATTACTCAATGGCAAATGGGTCCTTCTCGAAATGAGGCAAAATTCTCTGGATATCAACTCTCTTAGCCATTATTTGGAGCATTTGGGAAGAGAGAAATAGAAGAATATTTGAGGAGAAATATTTAAGCACCATCATCATTATTGAATAACAAAGGTTAAGGCATCCCATTAAGTTCTTACACCAAATGTTTTCAAGGGTGTTAGTCATAGTAACATTTTACGAGAATGGGAACCCAAAGTATTGTTTGGTCTCCTCATAATCTTATTTATAAGAACCCAAAGTACATAAAAATGTAACAAGACAAAACTACCCTTAATGACAATAATGAACACTAACAGAGAATAACTCTCAACCAAAGATTAAGAAATGCGTCAACCTGTTGCCAGTCCAATTGTGGAAATACTGCAAAAATGAAAAGAATAAGAAGTTCCAATTAGTGCGTAATTGATTTTCTTAAAAATAGAATAGGAAATCAAAAACTTCTTACAATCAAGATCCTCTATGAAGTAGAAGAACCTACCTCATGACCAATAACTCCCAGAATTTCAGCATAATCTGTATCTGAAGTGGTTTCAGGAGATGCCAAGATATGCTCTGAATTAAATATCTGTTGAAAGCATTACAAAACAACTTTTGATGATCAGTTGAGAGATAGCACAGATATTGAGCTAATCAAATTCAAAAAAAATTGTATACGGAACCATACATTCAAACTCTTGTTTTCCATGGCTCCCCTGACAATCAATCAAGAAAAGATATCATCACTAAGATGGATATGCTGCAAACCACAAATAGATGGGAGAAGGCCTGATGACAACGACAATAATGATGATGATGATGACTAATATGGTCACACCATAATTATATATTTTTCCAGAAAGAGTATATTTTTTCATTAGTTCAGTTGTATTGAATTAAGAGAGAAAAAATATGTACAAAAGCCCCAAAGAACGCTAACAACTAGGGTGGCCCATTAGCTTAAAAGCGGGAAAACATGCATAAGTTTGGTTAACACCATGTGCCAAGGACTCCAACAAAAGCATACAGTCCACAAAGATGTGCCATAAAAGTGTATGCACGTACAAACAGAAAATCATTCAATGCAATAGCAACTTACATGAGAAAATCTGGAATAGCCACAATATTGAAGAGATCCAGGTCATACTCAAGACCAAAAACCTGTTCCAAGGAGGAAAAAGGCAGCAGAGCATGCTTTAGAATCTAGTTCAAGAAGTTAGCATCAAGATTGAAGGTGAAGACTGGAAAGGTGAAGAACTGACGTCCTCATCCCACTTCATAGCTGCCTTAAGGGAATACATGGCATATATCGTTTTCGGTAGATCCTGTGCTGGGGTCCAGATTCTCAGGGACACCTTCCGACCGGATCGAGTGATGAAAGTGTCGTCTCTACTCTCCAACTGTCCAGCAACTAATGCAAACAAGTAGCATGGTTTCTTGAATGGATCCTCCCAAAGAGCATAATGCCTGCCACCCTGAAAAAAGATAATAAACAGTAACCATAGTGAGAATTAATAATAGTAGGACTAATTCACTTCAAGGTCCTTTTGCTCTATAGGAAGTGAAGTTCACCTCAAGGTCCCCTTGGTCTATGAGATTCCCATTAGATAACAATACTGGATACAGGTTCTTATCAGCTTCAATATTGCAAGTGTATTTCGCCATGACATCAGGGCGATCCTTATAGCACAATTGAACACAGTGATAAATTCCAAAAATAGTTAGCAGTGTTAGGTAATTAATCCATAGAACCAATCAACAGTGACCAGAAAAACCTGAAAAAATGTGATTTTCCGGAAACCCTCTGCCTCACATTGTGTACAAAAGTTCCTACAGGACTTGTAAAGCCCCTGCAAAAAGGGGAAAAAATATAGTGTAAGGCCAAAGAATAAGTGTGATCATACGGAATAGTTCTTAGATATGAACACATGCCTCACCTCCAAAGATGTGTTTCTCTGTGGATATATCTCAGTAACAATTTCCAAAGTGAATGTACCACTTGGCAATGATGGGAGTGTCAGATAGCGTGAATCCAAGTGAAAATCTTCTTTCTGCAACAAAGTAAAAAATCATCAAAAAGTAGAGCTTGACCCATATAATATGCCCTTGGATTTCTGGAAAAAAAACATTTTATAGAATTATTTTTGCTGGGTTGATACACCAAACTATATGAGTTTGAGTGACTCAAAAACTAAGTAAAAGAAAATATCTAGAATGAAAAGCATTTAAAACATGGAAGAAATTTCTCAATTTTTTTATAAAATCAATCCCAGTGAAAAATCAGAAACCATTTACATGTTTGAAGTAAAAAACACTACTTATGAAGAATAAATTACAATAAAACATATTAGCGCCAGGACAGAAACCTGTAGGAATGGTATGATAATAAGCCCCCTACCTTCAGCTCGTTGTCATTAATTTTAATTGATACTAACTTTAGATCTTGCCCATCCAAGACCAATGGAGAAGAAACACCTGTTTCTAAATACAAACACACCAGATGAGCATCTCAGAAAGATTACTTCAAAGTCCAAACCAAGCACAAAAACTTACTAAAAAGAGATTGACTAGAGCAATACGGCAAAGATAATGGAACATTTGAAATAAACCCAATAAATTTGTGTGTTCAGTAAAAGGAGACAAAAGCACAGATGTGAAAGGTATTCCACAGATGAAGTTATAGAACATCACAATAACAAGATGGTCATAAGCTTACCTTCATCTCTGGGGAGAACAATAATTTTAGAACAGACAATTGTATTCTCCTCTCCCAGAGAAAATTTCAAATTCACCTGAAGCAGTAGTTCGACAAGTATATAAGAACCAAGCTAGCTTCACATATTAATATTCACAGAACAAAATGACCAGAACATGTAAAGGACAAATCTAATGGCATCAAGTGTACACAATTGACTTCAGCACAATTTATATGAGAACCTTCATCTTATAAAGATTGTACATGAGAAGGAATCTACAGTCACAACAAAATGCCTGATGAATTAATGCTACATGTGCTACAAACAACATATATGGGTACATAGAAAAATAGTAAGACCCAATATATAGATTTTCAACAATTTATGTATACCGTATCAAAGTAGTAATTGGGCATCTTGTAATCCTTCAAAAAGATCTCTTTCGGGGTATCCATTTTGAATTCCTCAACCTGGGTTGGTAGGGGTTGTGTTGCGACCGAACAAGTTAGTCTCCTCGGGCTTGCTTAATCCTGTAAAACAAGGTTGAGAATCCATATAGTCAAGAAAATTAACCACAAGAAACAGTCAATTATTAATCTGTGATAAGTTTACACATGGAGGGTCCAAGACTCAAAAGATCATATATAGACACAGTTAAGTCCACACAAATAACTTATTATTATCCTATTCCCACATAAAACCCAATCAACTACTGCCAAAAGAACAGGTTTCAGGAATGTGACATAAGAAGCATAGGAAACCATGGCCTCTACACTCAAAATATGAGAGAGAGGAAGATAAGTGATACTGATGCCAGTTAATCTGTTTCAGAAAAATGGTTCACTTTTGGAAACATTCAGAAAAAATAACTAATGGATTTTGTTCTGATTGAAAAATGTAATACGGATGCAACTCATTAAGGAATAACCTAAGAGAAAGAAAAAAAAAACAAAACCCAAACCAAATTTTTGTTGAAGTAAATGCAACTTATACCACAATAACTGGTTCAAAACAATGACATTCCATAGTATAATTTCAGCTTAAGAACAAAAGACAATAAAAAGTGATTAATGTTTGTGTAAGCTTAAAAGCTTATCTTAAGTGCCAACCCAATAGCACTTATATGTAAAGTCGCCGTTTGGTAACCATACAAGAACAGTGCTTCTTTTCTTAAAAAGCCCGTCTACGGTGTTTGGTAAAAAAGTGTTTTTTTGTGGCAATTAACTATTTTACCCCTAAAAGTAGTTAAATGCTATGTTACCCAGATAAGGCAAGGACAAGGGACCGACACGGGGAGGATACGGCATTTACACTTAAATTGGAAGTATCCGACACGGATACGGCACCCATTTTGAAGTATCCGGGTATCATAGGTTAAATGCACTCAAAAAACTTGCAAATGGGTAGTTTTTGGTATTACAAAAAAATTTAAGGATAAATTTGTAAAGAAATCTTTTTAAAAACCACTTCCCGAAAAAACAATTAGCAGAAGCCATTTAGAAACAACTTCTGCTTATGGCAGTTTAGGAGCTTATTAGGCATTAAAAAAGTGTTTTTTAAGTTTTACCAAACCCATAGTTTTTTGACAAGTGCTTAAAAACTGCTAAAAGCTCACATACTGAAATCTAACAAGGAAAAACAAAATTCTTTTTCAAACGCTGTCCCGGTAAAAAACTGCATGAACTTTCAAAATCTAACCAAAACTTAAATAATCACCAAAAAGCAAATTACTTCAACACCAAACAATAATCTCAAGTCTCAACGACCGAACAAAGCAAATTTATGCAATAGTTTGATCACATATACATGATTGGCGACAAACACAGTGACGACGACAATGATAATTCTCAACCCATTTATCAAATTTCATCAAAAATATAAAATGAATAGATGCGATAGGTGAATCGCAGGACGATAATAGATTAAGACCAAAAGACCCGTCTATGCTAAACCCGAACCTTTTTACAGCAGAATCAATCGAGCAATTTGATACAAATTACTAACTATTTCAATAACATATCCAAAACGGGTGAAAAATCTATCGAAACAAATAATACCCAGATCATAAAAACCTCTGAAATGCTTTAAAAAAAAACTGCCCAAAAAGCCCGAATCAGAGGAACCCAACAAACCCCACAGGAGAAAAACAGAGTAAATACGTCAATCTCTCTGTTCTTACAATATGGATAATTCAAACAATGGACGAGAAGATTCATGAAAAATAACGATTAAAAAGCAAGGAAAAACTTGGTTTTTCGAATGAAATATACAGAAATGAGCATGAAAATTAGTGGGTACGAAAAGAAATCAATTGTTATTTTTACCTTGTTTCCTAAACAGACCAAGTACAGAGAGAGAAGAGTCGGAAGATCCCTCGTAAACATAAGATACCAATTATTATCAATAATTAGAGCATCCCCGACGCTAATGCTATCTCAATGCAATATTGAGTAAAGCTTGTATCACAAGATGTTGTGACGGAAGCCGGTCACAGCACCCAATATGAGCCACGTGAGCACACGATCAGAGGGCGCTGACCGTATGGATGTTTGTCCAGTCCCTCGGTAGAACTACAAACCAAAAATCAGCCTGATTAGTGATCTACAACCTTTGTATTTTTGCACCCAAATAACGCTCAATAATGCTCAAATTCCTACTGTTAAAATTAACCCATGAAGATAACTTCAATCGAGTCGGTTAGAAATCACGAATCAGGCTGATTTTTTGTGTACCGGTCCAACGAGTGAATGGCCAAACATCCATACGGTCATCGTCCTCTAATAGTATGCCACATGGCTCATATTGAGTGCTGTGACCGGCTTCCGTCACAACATCTTGTGTGGCACAAGTTTTACTCTGTAATATATGAGATAGCTACGGTATCTCAATGCCATTTACCAAGTGGACCTGCACCCAAAACGCCACGTGCCATTCTCTTAGAGATAATTTTCCGTACGGATGTTTGAACCATCCCTAGGTGGACCTGCTTGCCAAAAATCAGCCTGATTGGTGGTTTCTAGGTGTTGGGTCTAAGCATCCTAAAATAATGTTTGAATCACACGGTTGAAAATAAACCATAAAAAACTCAAATAAAACGGTTACATATCACCAATCAGGCTGATTTTGGGCATGCATGTCCACCTAGAGATGGTTCAAACATCCGTACCGTTAATTATCTAGAACGTGCCATGTGGCAAAAAAAATCATAAAGTTACTATATGCTCATATACCACAGCATTGGAGCACCACTTTTAGACTCATCGTGCCAAATTTTAGGATAGCACTCGGAGATGCTCGGTGTTAATGGGTCAGGCTGGCCTTATGGACCTTTAGGCCTAACCCCAAATCCCAAATCAAATGGCTGTGATAGACAATCGGCCATTAACAAAGATGTTATCAGATTCACACTTCAAGAAGTCCCAATGAATCATATAAAAATCTAAACTTCTGGGGTTAGATTTTTTTTTTTTTTCTCAATAGGATCTGGACTAAAATAAATAGGAACTGAATGATCAGAACCATATGATTTTTCAGACTTTTCTTGTACCAGCTAGATTTGTTTTTTAAGATCAATAGGAACTAAATGATCAGAACCTTTGATAGCTTTTGGAAGAATTGTACTATTCAAATCCTGTAAAGATCACAAAACAACGTATGTGTATATATGCGATGGTTATATGTATGGACGGCCGCCAATCTATAGTTGCACACATAATCATTTGTTCTAGCAATGGCAGTCAACCCATTTTGGATCAAACCAACTAAATTTAGTAGGTCTGCTAACTTTATTTATTTAAGAGACAGATGGGGACAAGTCACAAGGGAAATTCTCCAAGTTAGAGAGATTTCTGTTAAGATTTTTAAGCTTAAAATACAGCTCCAATTCAAAGGTAGACGACCGAATATGGGGTTTTGGGTTTGATCCAAACCCTTGTTCCAAGATTGAAGATGAGGGCATTTTGTCATTTAAAAAAAATTTGGCAGTCAACTCGGGTCAACATTGGTCAAATGATGGTAGACCAGGTCATAGATGGGTATGTCAGCTTTTTTAAATTGTGGGGGGTAAGTCAAATTTCAAAGATAACATGGGGGGTATGTCAAAAATTCCCATATTTATATTATCTATTCCAAATAGTTATCTAAAACTAAAATAAACAAATAAAAGAAGCAATCTTACTTCCCATATATGTAACGAGTAACATGGGAGTAAAAAAAATTTAATGGTCCAAGAAGTAAATTGTGCATTGGAAATAGTTATTTTCTTTTTCTATATCATTTAATTATAAGAGATCAAATTAATAAATGCATTATAAAAATAATAATTTTACTATTACTTTTATAATTAAATAAAAATAATTAGTAATTCATATTACTAGAAAGATTTAAGTCAGAGTTTTCTAGTGGATCTATACTACAAGTAAACTTATGAACTAAAAAATGTTACATGTGTCACAACCGACAATTCATACACTAGAATATCTCTATCTATGCACAAATCCCGAAATACGAATTCCAATACATCACGAGAAGCAACATGCATCTAATGGATGTCAAATCAATATAAAGCCAAACCAACGTGATAATTGAAATAATTAAAAACTAACCACTTAATCAGAAAGAATAAAACCCGGGTTTAATCCATCAACCCATCTATACTTTTATATTAAACCAGAGCCCTCTGATATGTCCTTCTTTTTTTGTATTTCCACAAATTACCCTTTAAAATTGTCATTCATTTCAATAGAAAGAAAGTTTTTTTAGACTTTTTCAACAAAAAATTTCTTCTCTGGTCACGAAAACATTTGTCATTCGAACCGACACTCTCTTCCCACGTCATCTCTAAAGCTTTTCACAAAAACTCTACATTCTCCAATCATCACATGCAGTCTAAACATCACTTACCAGTTGCCACCCACAAAACGGCATTTCCAATCTTTTTTTTTTTAATCGATTCATATTTTGCAATCGTTCTCTCTTCCCAGTAGTTCATTTCTTTTCCCAACCATCACAAGTCTCCTCTTTTCTATTCCTTACATCTCTAATGACGTAGAAACCTAAGCGAAGCATTCAAGTAGTAGGCCAGTAGATATGTGTTTGTGAGGGCGCTTTTCTGACGGGATTTTATTTGCGATTTGCGTTTGAAAATTGATTTCCGATGGGTTTCCTGCTTCAACTTTGGAAATCATGCTTTCATCTACCATTAGAAGCATCGAGAGTTGCAGGCAATAACTTGAAAGATTAAATGTACAGCGTGTATGAGAGTATATTTATTTCTTTTTTATTGATCTTTTAGTATACTTTTGATGTCTAAGATCCAATGGCAAGAAATTATAATTTTTTTTTGTTGCTAGACAAGGGATGGGCCAAACATCTATACGGTCATTGGTCTCTACGAAAGTTCCACATTTCTTTTTTAGATGGCGGGGTGGATTCCAGAGTTGCCTCTCCCCCTTCCTTATTTTCTTGCGCCAATTTTTTTTTTTTAGGGGTTAGGGTTTCAATAGTCGCCAGTTGGTGGTGGTGGGGAAGGGGAGAAATTTGCCAAGAAAGGGGTTCAGGCGAGGAGGATGCATCGACATAGTAATTAGATGGATGGGTGGTCATCGTCATTCAAAGTGGAGTTGATGGAGAGTGCGAAGAAGGCAATATATGGGACCAGATAGGCTGGCGGGGTTGGCTTTGATTGATCCAAAGAGAGCAAAAAGGTTTTATTTTTCTTACATGTTTGACATTTTCTTAATTGGATCTTTGTGTAATTTAGTTGGAATTTGGATTTTAGTTTTGATCTGCTTAATTTATCTATAATTTATGGATTGTTCTTCCTTTGTCTCATACATGTCATTGTAGTCATTGAATTAACTGGTTGAGAAGCAATTTAGTTAAGTTTAAGGGCTTGTTTGATCACCATTTTAGCACCAAGAAAGGTATATTTTTGTCCGCAAAGAGCTACTAAAAATATCTTCTTGAGGGAATAATAGGCAAATTTATGTGTTTTACTCTTAGGGTTTATTTAAGTTCTTTATAATTCTTACATTGTTATAGTTCGGATTAGGATCTGGTTTTCTGATTTACTTATTTTGCTTCTCTGTTTTTTATTCTAAGAGAAGTATTGGGATTGGGTTGTTGGAAAGTTAGTTTTTTTTAAGTTCTTTATAATTCTCACTTTATTATAATTGGGGTCTAATTTGAGTTTCTGATATACTTATTTTGTTTCTCTGCTTTTGATTCTCAGAGAAGTATTGGGATTGGATTAAGTTGTTGGGAAGCAATTTTGTGGAAGGTTAGCAACTAGAATTTTATATTTTTCCCAAAATGTAAAAAGTTTGTTGGATGGCCAATCCATATTTCTCCTATGCACGACTACTATCCCCCTATGGAGGCAGTGGTTTTAAATTACAGAATGACCTCAATGTATTAAAAACTCACATATGTTAAGTCTTTATCCAAATTACAGAATGCGACTTGATTGTTGGCAAATTATTGAAAACTAACTAGATGATCTTGCAAATTGTGTATATGACCATAATAACCTTGCAACATGTGTGCGAGGGAATGTCAAGTTCTGCATATATGTTTTTTATTTTTGTTTTTGTTATTGTTTTTCATGAATCTGAGTGATTTCTAAAATAACCAGTCCGTTCTCTTTTACTCAAGAATACCTAGAAGGAGGGGGTGATTAGGTATTCAAAAATTAATCTAACCTATCACAAGTTTATTAGTCAAGGTAAGGTGATAAACTCACATGCCTTAGTTGATTGATAAAAAGATTATCTCAACCGACTCAAATCAAATATACCTCCGTGGTATATTATCTTTTCGTCATTTGATTTAATCAATACAATTAGTGAAACAACAATCAATAAACATCTACAAGACAAAGAGTTTTTACGTGGAAATCTTAGCTAAGGAAAACCATGAGACCACGTCCAGACGAGAAGTATCGCTAACTGAAAAGTTAAACAAAACAGAAGTTATATTCGCAGCACCGCTGCAAATTCAGCTTCCAACCTTAGCAAATGCCCACTACCGATGCATCCACGTCCTCTGAATCAATGCTACGATTCCACGTGCTCCCTCTCAATCAAGAAGCCTTGTCCGCTTGTTCAATTTGGTACTCCACAAACCTACCTTCGATCAGTATTCCCCGATCTTAATTCTCAGCACTCCAATCTCTACTAAATGTGAAGGAAATAGTACACTCTGAACCCCAAGTTACTCAAATAGTGTTGAGACGCACTAGCACTCTCAGATTTGCTAGGTTTAAGATTCTAAGTGGGAAACCTAAGCTGAACGAAGATCAAGCACTAAGCTATGATCAAAGAGAAAAGAAAAGCTTTCAAGAAATAGTAATGAAGCTTTGAGCTTTTCTTCTTTAAATGGACAACTCTTAATAAATAAAAGTCTCTCTTCTGAGTATTAATGTGTAATCTGTAAGTCCAAAGAAAAGTTATATTTATAAAGTTTCGTAGCCTTGAGTCATAAGATAGGTGGAGAATGTGGAACCTTAAATTTCAGATTTGAAAAGACCTATTCGCGGACAGTCCAATTGATTAGGCTTTTGGTCCAATTGATTGGGCTAGGTCCAATCGATTGTACTCTAGGTCCAATTAATTGGGCCGTAGAGTCCAATCGATTGATCAGGAAAGTCCAATCGATCGGACTTTGAAGCAGTTTATGTTCCATAAGGTCCAATCGATTGATCAGGAAGATCCAATCGATTGGCCTGGAAAGTCCAATCGATTTGACATACCCCTATAATCAAAATCTTGACTAAACTCGGGTCTATCCGTTGACAAAGTTTTTTATTCATTTAAAATATATTCCTATGGCCACTAAGTCGCTTACCTTCCTAGGTGAGCGCACACGATCTTTAATGGACAAATGAGCTGTTACTCAGACGACTCTTGTAGTCAACCATCTGATTCTTGTTGTCTCTATCTTTTAGTCTTCACGTAGTCGGCGAAATATGTGTACCACGCCATCTTCAACGGTACAATGGTACTCGTAGGAACGGTTACAAGAATGTTTTGTGTCACACGTAATCTTTGCCAAACTAGAATATGGAATTATTCTTTACAATTTCTTCAATTTTTTGACTTTTTCTTCAGGTGGTGTTGTACGAATCAAACGCCCCCTTCTAAAGAGGTTTAAAAAGCTCTAATTTTTTATGCTTTTTTAATGATAGTAGTTTTTTTTTCATTTCTTAGTTTTATTTATTTTTGTTGCAGATTAAATGATTGCCCAGCTGAGCCATGTTCTACGACTCACAACATTTCTTTTTAAAGAGGTGAAGAAAATTCCTTATTTTTGATTTTTTTTTTTTTGTCGATAGGTTTTTTTTTATAGTATCTTAGTTTTAGTTTTTGGTTGCTGAGAACTACTTCTTAGAGTTCCTCAAGAGATGTTGTTTCTTACAAATCTGAGCAATTTCTTTGATTTTTTGTTTTAGTTTCTTTGGGTAAGCCGTTCTAAGAATCAAACATCCTCCCTTTAAATAGGCAATAAAATCTCTAATTAATTAGGGTTTTTTTAATGACATAAATTTTTTTCTTGGGTTTCTTTTTTTTTTTTTGTAGATTGAATGAGACCTCAGGCGAGCCATTCTACGAATCACAACAGTCCCTTTTAAAGAGGCAAATAAAGCCCTAATTTTTAATTATTTTTTATAATAAAATTTGATTTGTGGGGTTGGGGGCGGGGGACTTAAAATTAACAGTCAATAACCCATTTGTATATTGGATTCAATTCATTTTAGGCTCATGCCATAGTTCCCCTAAGATTATTTCTATACATGGTTAATCCATTTGTTTTTCATTTTGACAAATAATAATTTTATGGTGTGCAAATCCATGGGTAAGTGAGGAGATATTTTTTTATAATATCTACTCGACTCTTATCTACACTATTGCTCTCTTAGTGTTGATGCATTTTGGTGGTCACTTGGTGTTTAAGTATTTCAATCGTAACTTGAAAGGACCAGTCATACAAATTAGGTAAGTTCATTTCCTTTTCTTAAGTTTTGTTATTTTGCCTACAAGTACAATTCTTTCTCATTAGTTTTGTTATACTGACATAAGTGCAAGCAAAGAATTCCAAATGGATTGCTTAAAAATGGAACAAAAATGCATACATGCTTAGAGTGAGAGATGAGACAAAAGAGGTGCACCATGATTCCTTTGAAGTAATATAAAGTTGCGAGATTTCTAGAGCTAAAAAGGTATAGAAAGAAAAAGAGAGAGTTGTCATTACTTATATAAAAGAGAGAGAGAGAGAAAGAGAGAAAGAGAGAGAGAGAGAGAGAGAGTTACATTTTCTTTAGGTAGAGTAACCATTTGTTTGGAGAGATGATTGATATTCGCTTAAAAGTGTGTATTTTCCACTATTATCCTCTAAGCGTATCACACTCTCCTATGTAAAACTGTTTTATTTATCCACTTTTCTACGTAAGAGTCTCTTTCACTGCGTAGAACACACTTTTATAGACGAAATGGTATATTTGCATGCATTAAACACATTCTAAGAACTCTAGATATAAAGTCGTTCTGATTAAGTCTCATTATACGCTTTTTATTATTGCAGGAAACCCGATCAGATGATTCTCGAGACTGGCGGGCCCGCGATCAACCACGAAATTCACGATCAAAGATCAGTGAACCATGCGGGATAAAAATGTGAACCAAGACAGAAGAGTTGGTGAAGTTAAAGAACGGCCAAGCTGGAAGACTAGTGAGACCTAGCTGCAAACCATAATCTGAGAAACCTGAAGACTAATGGGTCACGGGCAAAGATGTGGGCCAATGGGCCAAGTCAACGAGCCACAAGGGGCAGATATTAAATGAATATGGACCAGAATGTGAAAATTGCCAAAGCAAGGGACTAAGGTGCAGGCCAGGACATAAAAATAACAGTGAAGAAGTAGAATGGGGCTTTGATGATTAGTTCACGGCAAAAGATCAAAGGCTGAATATATGGGCAACTGAAGCACACACAATGAACTAAAACGGAGCCCACGGTTCTAGCAGGTGGTTTGTGGAAATAATTACATGTGGGCTAAGTTTGTTGTTGGACTTTGGACCTCGATTGCTAGACGTTAAGAAGCAACATATGGGCTGGGTTGTTTCACACTAAGCTAGACTTGTGGCATTTAAATGGAAAGTGCATGGGGTAACCGATGCAATATGGATCGATGTTTGTAATGAGTGGTGAACTACAAGATGTGATTCGGACCAATTGGGCCAGATCGACAACTCAACCATGGACTCTCATCCCATTGAGTTATTTACGAAGTTTTCAATAGTGATGAAGTGAAAATATAAGAGATGATCTTTTGCAAACAAATTAGGTGATGAGATGGATTTTATGAGGATGTCTATGACCTTCCATTTGGTGTGAGTGAATACATGGATTGATATCCATTGAAATAAAGGGATGTTCTACAAAATGAAGGACTTTTAATAAAAGATAGAGGATGACATAAGAGCTATTGGATAGTTAGCAAATTGAAGAAAAAGTGATTTAGGAAATCATATGGTGTTGGACAGAATGGCATAAGGGCATGGGACATATTTGGAAAGAGATCCAATGGTTCTCTCTCTCTCCCCACTTGCCCTCTCTTTAATGTTCTCTTTCTCTCACTTTAAAAAGGATAAAACCCTAATCTCTATTCATTCCCACTTACCCCACGTCCATCTCTTCTCTCCCATTCTCTCTTCCCCTATCTCTTCTCTCCCATGTCCCCTTCAACTGATAGCAAAACCATCCTCTCTCTCATCCTTCAAAAAAAAGGAAAGAAAAATCAGAAAATAAAAGAAAATAAAAGAAGAAAAGAGGAGGAAGAGAAAGCCATTAGGATTTTCTTCTTTGCTACGGTGTTCATTGCCCATACCCTCCTTGTTGCTAAAGGCATCATCTACACAGATCGTGGTTTCCTCCCGGGTCTTCACCGGAGTCCTCACCAATAGCCCTCTAACAAAGCCAGAACTCTATCTCACTCTCGCTCTTTCTCAAGCACCATGGTGCTCCTCCCTTGGACCTCTGACCGTTGCTACACCCAACAACACCGGAGGAGCAGCCCGCCACAACACTGGCACCTACAACTGGTCTTCACAGCCAGCAAACCACCGGATATGCATCAAACAACTCCGTAAACGAACCAGCAAAAGTGTTGCTGCCTACCTGCTCCTCTCCATTGTTATTCCACCACCATGCCGAGCAGCCTTCTCTCTTGATCGTGGGTTCTTCCACGCCAACAACCAACAACTGGTACGTCTTCTCTTGATCTCTTCTTCTTCTTCTCCTTCTTTTGGTCGAGGTCCACCATTGCATCACCATCTGAAACATCAAAAGAAAACTGCAACTGCCCGGAGAATCTCATCCAAGCCTCCTCTTCTCCATGTTGGAGACCAAGCCGTCATCCCCTTCCCACATGTTGTCCTCCACTCCATCAAACCACTACTGCCCTTCTCTCTCCGAGAATCAGCCTGCTAACAATCCGACAATCTCACATTTCGACCTCGTTGCACCACCTATCACCACTACCAGAGTTGCAAACCTGCAACTCCAGTAAACTTGACACTCCCACGGTAGGTTGGTAAGCTCTTAAAGAACCTACAACCTCCTCCTTAGCAGTGTCCTTCCATGGTGGTAGCTACTCACGCGAATCACCACCAAGTCCCAATCATCTTCGGTTCCTCCTCCACAACGTGCTGAAGAAGATCTCCCTCCATCACTGCCTAAACCAGCAGGTGCACCACAGCCTGTCATGCTCATGCTCTCCTAGCTAGACAGCCTCCACACCTGCAGGTTCATTCCATCTCTCTCCTCTTCTCTCTTCTCTCTTCACTCTTCTTCTTTCTCTCTCTACAATCTCTTTCTTTCTCTTATTTTCTTTATTTCTCTATCTAGTTGTTGCTTTCTAAACTTAGTTTAATTCCAGCAATAATTGTAAGGATTTTAATTACTTTGAATAAAATTTAGTTTTTATTATTATTTGATTGCAATGGTTTACCTTTCATGCTTTACTTTATCTGAGTTCTTCTTGATATTGATATTTACAACATTTTCTCTCTCTAGATCCAAGAAAAGCGTGTTTTCAAAACCACCTCAATCACCACTCTCACCCCTACATTAATTTCGTAGCATTTTCTGTGGAAAAATTCGTTATTTCATGTTCTTTAATGCGCTAATCCGACTAATCCCGAATGCGGATCGACATCCGACACGAATCCCTATACAAATCTCTACATTTTACAGGATAAGTGGACCAAAAAAGATTAAAAATATTGTTGATTCTAAAGGATTTCGTATCCAATGACCGGAAAAACCCTAGTTTCAATGATATATCATACATTGCTTACAAACTAAAAATTAAACCATAACGTCATTATAAAGAGTCAAAAAACAATGAACAACAAAGCACAACTTTGTGCACAACCTAAAAATGCAATACAATAAAAATAGTGTAAATTCTATTGATGTCACTATATTACAAAGGGGTCCTGAATCCACATTAAAAAGTCACATGGGCAACACGCCTAATGATAATAATAGTACCTCGGCATGATCAACTTAAAAATTGTCTGCATAAGCCCCATTGGGTCTTTTGCAGCATAACATAGTACCTCTATTTTAAAACTGACAGCTAGAAGTTTTGCAGGTTCAGAAGCTGAATTTTTTCTGTACCTAAACAGAATGGTATGAAACATCAAAGTTCATTGCCAATATTGTGACCAGAAACCTAAGTGGACTTGATTCATTCTAATGTGTGCCATTTCATTCTAACATCCTATTTTTTTTTTCACTTTTTCTCTTAAAACATGTCCAACCCATCCAAAAGAATTGCAATAGAATAAATGAGGTAGTTCATTTCTTTTGGAGCAAGCAACACTCAAATGTGGTTTTGTCTTCTTGGTGCTTCGCATATATTGTATAAGGATATAAAGATTAGACTCTATCAATAAAATGCTAAATATAAATATGGGCTTCTTTCCTTTTGGAGTTGCTTTTACATTCTTGATTACACTTACTACTTAGTTGGATAGTGCCTAGGTGCTCTTCAAAAAACCTTGGAATACATTCAATTTTACTACCTATTGTTTGAAAGTGACATAGGCACTATATAGGCCAAGTTTTTGATATCTTGGTAATATGAATAATAATAGGCCAGCAAAAAATCCAGTGGAGTATGAACTTAGCCAACTTTGGTAAACTAATATGAGTTGGGTATTGAGAGCCATTGAACTCTGGTGACCTTAGACTGATGTCAACTAATTTAGATTGTGTGAAATATTTAAGTTTTATATGTTGGCCGATAAATCTTAAAGGTTATTTGCCCAGTTCAAGGTGATGACCTAAACAAAATCTTAGCAAAGACATGCCAAAGTTTTGCTTATATTTCATCTTCCATTTCTAATTTTTCCCTTCCTAACTTTTTTAACTTTTTACATTGCCTTTATGATTAGGCTCCAATGATTTTGGTCAGCTTTGATTGTCACCCTCATCATCATTTAATTACATTTTTCTAAAAGAATTTGGTTCCAGCACATCAATTTCATACAGTTTGCTCGATCACACCACGTGTAGGTCCCTACATAGCTTTTTTGATGATGTCTCAAGCACATGTTGGGACCTCCTAGTCTGATGCTATCCTGCATATACAACTGTAGGTCATTTTTCATAACCAACAAAAATATGAATAATTTAAAATTAAGCTGTAAATGGGGTTCCCAGTATCCACTCACCAGTTGCTTTACTTGATACAATCTCATATCTATTTGTAGAGCCATTGCTACTAGAGTGGCATTTGATCATTTCTTTGCATCATGGAAGATTGTTCAAAACTTTATTTTGCTGCCTGGCACTAGCTTAAGAAATGAAGGTTAGCGGATTGGTGCAGAATGATTTATTAACTTCTATGAAAGAAATGACAGAGAGTTTAATGAGTATCAATTCAATTCTAAAGATCTTTGAAATACATGGTTTTCCTGAAATGTCCCATTAGGAAAATAGGGTTCTTAACGGAATTAGCTCAATCGTTACATTCAAATGGACCTTCTATGATGCAAGGAAACTCATTTGCTAAGACCCCAACAAATATTTCAAGAATCGGATGAAGAAAATAAAGAAGATGCACGGCCCTGATGATGTGGAACTCTGGACGCACAACGCGCCACATCATCATCAATGGCATTTCCCTTTAAAACAGTAAAAACTCTTCTTCTCCCCCGGCGTCTCTCCTCTACAAACACGACTTTTCCTCTCCCAACGTCTCTTTCTGTCTACAAACATGTCTTCTCCGTAGGGGTCCAACTTAATTTTAACTTTTTTGTTCTAAAAGTCTCCTTCTAAATGGTACATCTCTCATTGTTACTCTCGCAGAGGTCCGAGTAGAAGCCACGTGTTGGTTTCCCTGCTCTGAAAAATCAAACAAGAAAGCGAAGAAGAGGCCCGACGATCAGATCCAACTCACCTCCTCAAGTATTCAGAGTATGATATCATCAAAATTAAAAGAACCCCATTTAATTTAATCATGTTTTTCCTCCTTTTTAAGGAAAACGAAAACTATTTACCCTATCATTCTTTATAATTCCCCACTCAAATACTCCCTTGAACGATTGTTAATCTACACCGTTTCTTCTATGGCTTCTGCTTACAACCCCAAGCAAGCTAGGGTTTCTCCTGCCCTTCAAGTGCCCATCCCTCCAGTTACCAAGACAAGATCTTCTTTCTTTTCTTCTTTATTTAATGACTGGCAATTTTCATAGATAGTTTAAAAGAACACTCAGAAGATTGAGTGCAAAGAACAAAATCATGGAACGTCTCAAACCAGAAATTACCAAGTTCAAGCCTTTAAAGTAAGTACATCTGTTCATGCCTTCAAAGTAAGCACCTCTATTCATGGATTATAGTTTTCTATTATCGTTTTTTTTTTTTTTGTGGATGTTTGTTATTTATTTTGTGCACGATGCTTTAATAGAATAATTGATTGAATCAACTGTATGTTCTTACCATTTACTGGCCGAAAATCGATTAGCATATTAATATGCCCTTTAGACATAAATACATACATACATGTGTTGAATATTTGGTCCCACTTTTTTAGTAAAACCATAGTAATCACAAAATATATTTGTTGTTCACTGCATGTTTGACTGAATTTCTGACTGTATTTTGCTAATTTTGAATGTTAAAACCAAATTCTATAAAAAAAATTCTCGTAGTAACTTTTTGTCATATGCTTAATTGCTAACAAGGTTTTGAACAAAAGCAAACTGTTGTAGGACCAATAAACACACACTCATTTGTCTGACGACCAACCCACCGGAGTCTCGTGGCCGGTCGATGATAATGCCCATTTTGTGCTTATTATCCATTTTAAACTTAGGGCATTATCGAGTTTCATGAGCTTATAACTTCATATTTTAATGTAAAATGCATCCTAGGTGTCTTATGCATAACTTATCCAAATTAAACCCTCATTACGTGCATATTTGATACATATAGGGCATTCGTCGCGTAGGAGACCTTTGTGCAAGTCATTGGAGATTCTTAAAAGGCTTATCATAAATTTTCAAGCCATGAAGTCACTTGTTCAAACCATGAGAGCCATTGAAGCCATCATACCTTTATGGAGTCATCCCAAACCATCAAGCCATTGGAGCCTTCTAGAAGATTCTCAAGCCATTGAAGCCACATGGAGCCTTCACATGTGTGAAAGTGACAAGTCAAGAAGGAGAATGCCAAATGTGGTAAAGAATAGGCTTTGTCTTCTCTCAAGCCCATAACATGTCTCTTTTTAGCTTTCTTTCCACCGACCCTCTTACACTTCTTACACATCTCCTTCCCCCATGTGTACCATCCCATTTTGAGCTTGACTTTGGCACTCTTTTGACTACATTTGAATCTCTTACACCATTTTGGTAACAAGAGAATGAGCTATCCTTTGACCACTTTTCACATCATCTCCACCTCTCACCTCCACCTATCACTCCTCCAGATCACCTTTCACCTCACTACCTTTCATTTTCTATATAAGCTCACTTTGAGCTTACGAGAATGGCTTCTTCTTTCCATTAGTGAGTCTTCTTGAGAGAACCAAAGAAGCCTAAGCAAGTCTCTTCTTTTTTCTCATTCTTCTTTTCTTTTTACTTAGTTTCCATGGCCACTTACACCATGAGTGGCTAGACTTTTAGTTAGAGTTAAGAGAGGATGCCCTTCTATCTCTTTTGTCACTTGGTGAGTTCATCCATGAGAGTTTGAGAGCTTATTGTACAAGGAGTTCAAGCCCACCATCTTCACTTGTTCGAGGAAGATCTTCACACTTTATGCCATGTATAACTTGTAGTTTATTTTTTTAAGAAATGAAGTTTAAAGAGGTATTTTTATTCTATGTCTTTGTGGGTTTTTGTGTAGTTTCTTATTGATCTATTATGTCAAGCATATTAGATACTTAAGATTCACATACTCATCCACATACTAGAAATACCATATCTAGTTTTGTGTTTCAAAGTTAAAATACTTTGGTGGGGGAAAATCCTAATTTTTTTTCTTGATTTGTGCTTACTATTTTCATATCTTTGGAGGGAGAGCAACTCTCTAGTTAACTCTCCCCTTTACATGGTTGCACTCACTAAGGAGCAAAAGAGAAGGGTTGGGCTACTCTTGATGCCCTAACATCTTCTTCCTTATATCTCTTTCCATAACATTTGTCCACCATTGGTGGAACACATTTTCTAAGCCAAGCACACTTGCATTACATCCATACTCTACATTTCACTTGTATCATGTACCATCCACATCTTCTCTATCTTTGTCTATTTTATTTGTAGAAACCCTAATTAACCTTGTTCACTCTCACCCAATCCTTGTGGTAGATGACCCAATCCTTATGGTAGATAACCTCGGGTACTCCCAAGTTAAATTTGTACTACAACTTTACCCTAGTTTCACTCACAACACTTTGTTATACTTAAACTTTTGTTGTCTAGGGGTTTTTAGTGCATTCATACTATTGCATAATTGAGACATACATTTTTGTATTCTCTCTTGTTTAGAGTGTGCACATCAAAAGTTGTAACAGTCGATCACTACTCCGGCAACAATTTAAAACTCAAAAAAAAAAAAAACACATAAAACACACAATTTTATTTTTAAAAATTCAGTAACAAAATGAAAAACAAGAAGAGCAATTTAGATTTTAAGCTTTTGAGACATGGATTTTGAAAAGATGGGTTCTCTCAATTTTAAAAAGAAATCACATTCCCTCATGTGTTTTATCCATTTTTATAGGTTTTTTCTTTCAATCTTTGTTTAATTCATAAAAAAACAAACAAAAAATCTCAGGTTTACTAACATGGGTTTTTATTTTTATTTTTAATCTCCTCTTTTAATGTTTGATATAGGGTTTAGGTTTTGGCCCAAACCCAAACCCTTGTTCTAAGGTTTATTTGGTAGTCAACTCGGGTCAACACTGGTCAAATGATTGGACCGAGTCATAGGGGGGTATGTCAGCTTTTCCAAATCATGGGGGGCATGTCAAATTTTAAAAATAAAATTAGAGGGGGGGGGGGGGGGGGGGGGGGGTGTGGTGGGGTATGTCAAAAATTCCCTTTTTTTTCATATGTTAGTTGATTAAATGCACTCTGCCAACAAAAAAAAGTTATTCACATATCATTATCAAGGTATTTAATTTACAAATTACCCATTCGATAAATACTTAATTACTTACCAAGTCATTTCTATGTTTCCAAAATAATTCCTTAATAACAACTTAAATACTTTTCATACCATTTATTCCATATTTTCAAAACTATCCCTTAATAACTACTATCAATATGTTCTAGTTAAACATCTTCAAAATTTTGACTATCTAATTGTGCCATGAGTTGTCTCTATTTATAGATTTGCCCCTCCAAACTGATCTTCCAAAACTACATTATGGGTTGGTTATTTCGTCCATTATTCAAAAGATGCCCCTACAATCATGTGTCGTCCCCTAGTCTATACTACTTTAAAGCCAAAACCGGAGTTGGGGCACACCCCTCACACAAGCTTCACAAGATGTTCACCTTCGTAGGTTGTTCTCATCAATGATGATGAAGGACAACATTATCAACCATGTGGCACACTCTTAGAGACCACTGATCGTAGGATGTTTGGCCCACCCCTAATTAAGGTGGACCACATATCAAATATCAACCTGATTGGTCTCAAACCTTTGGAGTAATGTTTTAAAACTTGGAACTCAGACTCGCTTTGGAAGTCCATCGGGTGATGACTCGGGAGTCGGCTCGGCCATTATTGAGTTTTAAAACATAGCTTTGGAATTGAGTACCCCAAATAATGCGCGTCACCTAGTACGAGTAAAACTTCTGTCACAAGATGTTGTGACCGAAGCCGGTCACAACACACAATACGAGCCACATGGCACATTAATAGAGGGTGCTGACCATATGGATGTTTGGCCAGTCCCTCGGTGGACCTGCAACCAAAAATCAGACTAATTAGTGATTTAAAATCTTTGGATCTTTGCACCCAAATAACGCTCAACAATGCTCAAATTCCTATGTTTAAAATCAACTCATAAAAATAACTTCAATCCAACGCTTAGAAATCACTAATCAGGGTGATTTTTGGTTTGCAGGTCCACCAAGGGACTGGCCAAACATTCATACGGTCATCGCCCTCTAATAGTGTGCCACGTGGCTCGTATTGTGTGTTGTGATCGGCTTGGTTTAAAACATCTTGTGACAGAAGTTTTACCCCCCCTAGTACTATTTTAAAGCCAAAACCCGGGTTGGGACTGCCTAAGCATGGCAATTTGGCCAGACGGGCCTGTCTCGGGCCGGGCCTGGCTGACCAAGCCCACCAGCAACCCGGGCCGGACTTTGTCAAAAATAAAATCCAAACCCAGCCCATGACCCAGTCTATGGTCGGGCCGGGCTGTGGGCTCTTAAAAGGCTTGGGTTTTGGGCCATGTAGCAAGCTGTAGTTTAATCCAAAAGCGTAAGCTAACACCGTTTCTGCTACTCATCACTACCATCTTGGCCCATGACCGCATGGATATTTAGTTCACCCCTTGTGGATACACACACCAATAATCACCGTGAGTGGTAATCTCTAGTCAATAGATTTTAGTACTTGATTCTAGCCGTTGAATTCATCCACTTTTTTGAGTACTAAAACCAATGGCTAAAACTTATCAAACAAGCTGATTTCTTGTATGAATGTCTATCAAGGGGTGGACTAAAACACAAATACAATCAGTGGGTCCCAGATGGCAGTGGTGAGTAACAAAAATGGTGGTAGCTTATGGAGTAGAACTTCTGTCACAATAAGATTGCAAATCACACAAACACAGCCAATGAGTTCTCAGCACGTACACCAAAAAGCAAAAGCACATGGTACATTGCAAAGCACTTGTGTACGTGCCGAGAACTCATTGGCTTGTGATTGTGTGATTTACCATTTCGTGTGATAGAAGTTTTACTCGTAGCTTATGCTTTTGGATTATGCCACAGACCCATGAGTAAAAGAGTAAAACTTCTGTCACAACAAATTGTAAATCACACGATCACAAGCCAATGAGTTCTCGGGCACGTACACAGGTGCTTGCAACGTACCATGGGCCTTTTGCTTTGAGGTGTACGTGCCGAGAACTCATTGGCTGTGATTGTGTGATTTGCTACTTTGTTGTGACAGAAGTTTTACTCGCAAAGTAAATGGCCCACCAATGGATTGGTTCGGACACGCAGCGATGTGAATGATAAACCCAAACAAAAACCCTAAACCCTAGCGATGTGAACTTTATATAAGGTCTCCTCCAACACTATCTTTTCGGCACCCTTCCTTAAGCCCAGCTTTTCTGCAAAAAATTCTTCTCCCGCCTTCACTCCAAGTCGAAGCAATGAGACCTCCAAGAGGTAAATCTTAGCCAGTTTTTCGATTCTCTTCAACCACATTGTCTTTCTGTTTCACTGTTTCAATCGTTCGAATCTCATAAAGCTTTCTTTATCTGATCGATTTGCAGGCCGTGGCGGGGGCGGATTCAGAGGCCGAAGCGATGGAGGGAGAGGGAGAGGTAGAGGAGGTTTTGGCGGAAGAGGTGGAGACGGAGGAGGCGGGAGAGGCCGTGGCGGAGGTCGTGGTGGCCGAGGTGGCGGACGAGGCCGCGGTGGTCGTGGTGGCGGTGGAATGAAGGGTGGAAGCAGGGTTGTAATCGAGCCCCATAGGCACGAAGGGGTTTTCATCGCTAAGGGGAAAGAAGATGCTCTCGTCACTAAGAACATGGTCCCTGGAGAAGCTGTTTATGGCGAGAAGAGGATCACAGTTCAGGTGATTTCTCTTTTTCTTATTTATCAAAAATTAAGTTCTCTTTTTTCTTCAAAAAACAAGAAAAAGTTTGTTCTTTTTATTTTAGTTCGGTGAACTATAGAATGCTTCTTAGGGTTTCTTTTGGACTTAGGAGGAAACTAGGAATTCATTTTTGATCTAATGTCTAAACTACTATACTTCAGCAGTTGGCTTTCAACAATGAATATTAGCTTTACCATTAATGGTTCACTAATATGTCGTGTTCATTACATCTGCTCTGCAACTATAATACTGTTACGATCCTAGGTTAAGACCTTAGCTTTCCGCTCTACCATCACCAAGGTGCTTTTGGAGTATTGGTTTGGGTCTTAGCATTTGGTATCAGAGCCAACCCCACCTCCAGGGTTCAAGTCACGGGAGAGGCAACTATAGTATAAAAAAATTACACCATGGGCTTGTCGTAGTATGGGATATGAAGGGCCCGCCATAGGATGGGTTAGGGAGGTTCTAAAAAAAAAGGGAGCTCACCATAGTATGGGATATGGAGGTCCGCCATAGTGGTCTACTGTGTTCAGTCTCAGAAGGGGCGACCTAGGGAAAGGGCTACCTGGGGGCTCGCTCAAAGAATGAGAAAATAGGGGTACCAGAAAAAATGCCGGGCCTGCTCACAAAAAAAAGTGAGAAAATAGGGGTGGTACCGGAGTGAAAGCCAACTTAGAGTGGGCCGACGTGGACGTCAGCTTTGAAGGGTGGTGGAATGTTACGATCCTAGGTTAAACCTTAGCTTTCCACTCCACTATCACCAAGGTGCTTTTGGAGTATTGGTTTGGGTCTTAACAAATACCCTTTAAAGTATTTGTTGGAACCCAAGATATTCTTTTCGGTGAAATACCATTTTGCAGTATAGCTACTTGATTTTGTGCTGGTCTGATTTGTGGGGTTTGAGTTTTTTTTTTTTGCCATTTTGACGGAATTTTAGATTTAATAGCAGAGTTTTGCTCCTGTAAATCAATTTTCTATAAGTGGGTCTCTTGTAAGTTTGTGTTTTGCAGCAATGTGTTCAAGTTATCGTGGTAGTAGATGCGGCAATATTTTTGTTTTGATGTACTTTTGCATTTTTTGTCATTTAGAATGAAGATGCAACAAAGGTTGAATACAGGGTTTGGAATCCCTTCCGTTCAAAGTTGGCCGCAGCCATTCTTGGTGGTGTTGACAATGTTTGGATTGTGAGTGCTTTTCTTTTTGTTTTATGAGGAATTGTATTTCCCAATGCTGTTCAAAATATCTTCTGTCATTGTGTTTTACAGCTTTAACTTTTGTTATGTACTAAGGTTTTGATTTTTCTTTTGTTTCCGTATATTATTATTCAAGGTTCCTGGCGCTCGGGTTCTCTATCTTGGAGCTGCTTCAGGCACCACAGTTTCTCATGTGTCTGACATTGTTGGACCTGTAAGTGCGACAAGTGATGATTTTTTTTTCATCTTCTACTACACTATTGGAAATATTTGTTCCTGAGTTTCTTTTTCATGGATGTATATCTCCTCTTGTTGTGCGCAATAGACGGGAGTTGTCTATGCTGTGGAATTTTCTCACAGAAGTGGTAGGGACTTAGTCAACATGGCAAAGAAGCGAACAAATATTATACCCATCATTGAAGATGCTAGACATCCTGCCAAGTACCGGATGTTGGTGGGCATGGTGGATGTTATATTCTCTGATGTTGCTCAACCAGATCAGGTGTGTACTTCTTGTATTGCATGTGTTCTGCGTGTTTTTTATATGATCATTTGTCTTGTTTAAATCTTTTTAAGGAAAGATTCGTGTGCAAATAGTTGGCTATTTATGGTGGCAATGCAAAACTATTAAATGTTTGTTGTTGGTTTAACATTCATCAAGTTATTTAATTTTTGTTGTTTTCAATGTATTTTCCCCTGATACTGTGCTGCTTGTGAGTCTCTCAACCAACATATTATTAGTTTTCCTTCTTGTTTGTTACGATTTGCATTATTTCATCCCATAAGTTTCATATTTTTTCCCTTCAATTTTTGCACTTGATTTCTAATATGCATGGTCATCAACCTTCAGGCCATTTGCCTACGAATTACTCAGTTTATTGCCATATGTTGGCTCACAGGTTTCAGCTCATTTTCTCCTAGTCCTAGTACAACAGTTGCAGATTATCTAATTATGAAACCACATTTTTTCATTCTTTTTCAAAAAAAAATCTTCTCTTCTTTGTTTGCTTCTTTGTTTTTTTCTCACTTCTTTAATAGCTCTTGATCACAAGTTTAAGCTACATGAAATCCCGTCATGTAAATTGTGTAGTTGTTTTTATGTTTCAATGATTTCACATCTCTTGACCGGGTTAAAATCGTTTTTTGATTTTCTCTGTTGCTTTCCTTCTTATTTTGGGGTCTTTATGATACATATTTCTGGACTGTGTTGAAATAGCTGAATGCCTTATCTGCATTCAGAACAACACACATGATGCTTCAGGAGAACCCAATGATATTTCTCTTTTTTCCCCCTTCACGTTTGTCCTTGCTATGGATGTGGTGCTATTCTTGATATCAAGCATATGATGAATTACTCGGATTCCCCTTCAAGACGTTATGGGTGATGCAAGATCGAGTTTCTGATGCAAATATGCTTTCAATTCCAAATTTCCTATTAATAATTTGTTGCAATTCTTTTTCGTGCTTCTAGTTGACTTTCTTATTCATCATCTTTTCAACTTTAGTATATGAGAGGACCTTTTTTTATCACAGTAATTGGGAAATAAAGAGAAGTAGCTATTTTTTAATGGACTATAAACTTTTTATCCACTTCTTTCCTATGTTTTTTTTATTTTTAAAGTCAAAATCAATAAATTGTTCAACAACATTTACTTTCAAAATGATTGTGATTCTATTTATTCCCAATTTTTCTGAGTAAATAACGCGGTCCTTTGTAAGGATCGATTGTATGGTGTTTTTGATATTGAACGTGTGATGACTTGTTTGTGCACATCCTTGTTTAGGACATTCTTGATGACACAAGGTCATCATTGTTATGAGTGTATTATATCATATTTGTTACAGAATGGGATTTTCATTGGATGATTATAGTTGGATTTTTCACAAGTAGGGAAGTTTCAACTACAGTACTGCCTTCTTTTTTTCTTCTTCTATTATCAATCAACTGGAGATTAGAAAGCATGTGATGAGGTACTCGGATTCCCCTTCAGGACATTCTGAATGATGAAGGTTTGAGTTCCTGATGCTATTAATAATTCCAAGTTTATTTTCTCTCACTTAGTAGTGGTTTACTTGTTGAATGTATGCCTGTTCATGTCAATATACATTTCCAAGTAAGATTCACATTTGGTTTGCATTTCAGAATATGGGTATTCATTAGTGTGTTATTTTCCTCCTTTTATTTATAACGTATCTAGCTCCACTTTGTATCATAAACTCGCTATTGTTCTTGGACTCTCATCTATCAACTTCTATGTGTAAGGAAAACCCCTCTGGCGTGTTTGGCAGCACCAGGAGCGAGGCATTCCATGGATGAGGGTCTAATCCAGGAGAAGCAAAAACCTTTTTATTTATTTTCTCGGGAACACGCTGATCGCGCAATGTGCAAAAAGTTCCTTTTTGTGGTTGGACTATCCCTCACCCTGTTTTACCCTGCAAGCGAAATGGTCATTGATTTCTTCTCCTGGACAAGGGCTGGGCTACCTTCCAGCCAAACACACCTTTTAAAGTGTCATGGTTTCGATGGGACAGTGCCTGCAGATTCCATCTTTTTCTGTCTATTTCACATGAAAATATTTCATTCAGCGTTAAGTTTGCCTATATTGTTTTTGTAACCATAGATGAGGATTGAATTCTTTCTTCTTGGTTTGCCAATCGTCAGGACATTTGAGCCAGTCAAATTAGGACTCTTGATATTTGTGTCTTGAGTATGCTTTACTGATTTCATCCCTTTTGCAGGCTAGGATCTTAGCATTGAATGCTTCATATTTCCTGAAAAATGGTGGCCATTTTGTGATATCAATTAAGGTTTGTTCTGTTGAATTATTAGCCTTTCTTTCAACTTACATTTTTTTACTTGGTACTTTTATTTCTTGTGGCAAAAGTAAATAGAAATTTTAATAGAAATTTGATTAGAAGTGTTTAAAAATATAAAAAAGTGAGCTGTAGTTAACTTGAGATCTCATTCAAAGTGAAAGATATCAAATATCTGGAGTTTCTTTTACCCATGAATGGAAATACAAGGCTTTGCCTAGAAACCAAAGTATACTTGTACATAGCCCATATGCTAACTCAGATGATATATTTGAGGTTCCTGCAGATATACATACAATGAACATTGTTCTGCAAATTCAGAGAATTGTGGGATTCTGTGAATTTTTGTCCACATAATGTGCGCCTGTTTAAATTTCAATGTCATCTTCTTTCAGGCGAACTGCATAGATTCTACAGTTCCTGCTGAGGCAGTGTTTGCCCAAGAAGTGAAGAAATTGCAGGCAGACCAGTTCAAGCCTTCTGAGCAGGTAACGCTTGAACCATTTGAGCGAGACCATGCTTGTGTGGTTGGTGGCTACCGAGTGCCAAAGAAACAAAAAGTTGCTGCCTAGCGAAGGTAGTCTAAAAATGTCTCGAGCACTGTATTCTGGTGGCAAGCATAATTTTTCCAGGAAGAGGGTTTTTCAGCATTTGTTTGTCCAACATTCTGTTTGTCAGCGATAGAGCTGTTGGCATATTTTGTATGAAAACTTAATCAGAATATTCTCAATTTGTTTTATCTTAATGATTAATTAAGTAGGTACACTTATGCCTCTTGTTACCTTTTGTTGGTAAATTATCAAGCATTGTTAAGCAATTGATAATACCTTTGATCTTAAAATTGGAGAAAGCTCATCCCATTTTCCAGAAGGGGTTTGAAATGATTTGGTAAAAATCTCAAGTAAGAGATGTTATGGGCATTTGAACTGTGGAAAAGCAAGAGCAACATGAAATGTGCAACGTTGGCGGAAATTTAGATGCGATCATACGCCCAATCACATTGCACCAGGTATACCAGGGTTAACCTGGTGCAACGTCATTGCCCCTACAGAGGTGTACCTAGTGCAATGTGATTGAACACATGATCGCAGCCTCTAAATTTCTGCTGATTCCAAAATTTTCTCCCATATGGACATGGCATCCGTTTTTTATCTGTTTGGGGTCACCAACCATTGATGTATGACGAAGCAACCATCACTATTTTAGTTTTGAATTCTGTTTGTGTGCAGGGTTAGGATCTGGCAGCATAGAAAAGCCTGGTTGTGTGCACGGTTGGGGCAGGGGTTGATCTATACCAAACCTTTTACCCTTGCAGCTCAGCTTCAGGAATGTAGAAGGGTGTTAACGGAAAGTTTGCTCTCATGAATGTTTGACCACCCCTTTAATGGACTTATACACTGAAAATCTGCCTGATTTGTGATCTCTTGCCGTAGGATTCAAGCCTGATTGGTGATCTAGGCAATCCTGATTGGGTTCTCTGTCCATAACGAAAGAATGCTTGTATCTAACGGCTTTAAAGGGCCTTTTTATTTTAGCTAGGCCAAACATTCGTGGATCAGTGGGCCCGAAAGGTTTCACAACAGGGCCTTCTTTGGCTTGGCAGAATAGGACCTTGAAGGTCTTAGAATTTTACACCAAATACCTTTGTAGGGTAAAGAAAATAATTAAAAGAAATTGGGGAACCCATAACTCTAGTTTAGCAATTTGGAGTTAGGGCTCCATGTTGTATGTGCAAGGCCTACCAACCCATCCACTCAGATGATGTATTGGTGGGCTGTCTCTTGGAAGAGCATAGCCCAATAGGAATCATTACCTTTTTGACTTATGGAGCAAAAAAGAAAATCAGGTTAACAGTGGTTTTAAAAAAAATGTTCTACATGAGGCAATCCGAACCCTAGATCTACCCATCATGTTGTTTTGTTAGATGAGTCAATGTCGCGACCTCCGAAATCCAAATCCTTTAGTTACTCCAATTGTAATCGAGTTTTTTGGATAGTGATATTATGCTAAAAATGCGCCTTTCGGTGGAGAACACGTCATCCACGACCTCGTAATCCTTCTAAGCAAACAAGAAAATAGTCGATATGTCGGCTATAAATTTATTTCACGGAGTTATTATTGTAACTAAACGTGCTATAAAATTTTTAAAAAAAAAAAACATGAGTAATATCGTTAAAGATTTCGATATTAAAAAGGCCATTATTATATCTCCGTCTTCACGGATTTTAGCTCTTGCAGTTGTTTATTGAGTTTCAGCTGTTGTGCATCGTTGCCTGGAAACTTAATTGTGTTGTGATCGATCAAATGGCGCCAATGTTATTGAGATGTTTTAAGTTTATTGTTTAAAGGGTAATTAGGTCATTTGACAAATTATCTCATTGAAAAAATACTTTTTTTTCACTAAATAACCAAACGTGGTGTCAATGTTTTTTCTCTAAATAAACACTTTTTTGATAGAGTGAGCCAAATGCCCAAAATAACTTAAATTAAGCTGCTGTTCACAAAAAAATATACTTTGAAAAGTACTTTTTTTTTCAGGTAGACACAATGCCAAACGCAGCCTAGGGTCCTCTTGGACTTAAAAATTTGATCCAACAAGATGGCAGTAAATGTTCCATGCATGTTTTTAAAAATGGCCGTTTAAATGGTTTTAACGGCCATTTAAACGGTAATGCCCCAAGCCCGTTTCCGTTAAAACCGTTTAAACACGTTTTATTGTTTTTGAATAAAACTGCCTTTTTTTGTTTTAATGGCAGTTAAAATCGTTTAAACAGCCGTTTAATTCTGAAAAAATTTGTGAAAAAAATGGCCGTTTAATTCCGTTAAAATCCATTAAATTCTATTTTTTTTATTTTTAAATTTCAAAATTTGAATTTCAGCGCCATTTTTTCTGTTAAAATCCGTTTAATTCTGTTAAATTTCATTTTATTTTTTTTTCCCATTTTTGCCCCTGGCCATTTCAATCCGTTTTAACGGTAACGCCCCCAGTCCGTTAAAACGGCCTCCTTTAAACCTTGGTTCCATGCATTACACTCATTTTGAACATAAGAAAAATATGTAAAACAGATGAATCAGCATTGTTAGGATCATTTAATTAGGTCACGTTGGGACCCACCATCATTGAGTCCCACCAAGGAGATCTTCTAGGTCGAATATGATCCAATTGGATGGTTAGGATAGGATCATTTGAGGAGTCCACTGGTGCTGGTGGTGGTGTTGAAACATGGCACTTCTGTAATTTCTAACAGAAACTAGGCTATTTAAACCAAAGTGAGGCAAAAAAAACACCACGAGACTTTCGTGGTGCGAATTACCGGTGCTAAAAGGACATGTTATTCTGCTTTTTCCTGTTTTTTACTTTTTGTTCAGATCTTTTGTTAATTGGAAAATTTTCAAAACGAACCTTAGTTTATGGGTACTTTTCAAAAAGGGCTGTATTTTTTAAAATTTGTCAAAACATACCTAGGACGCCGAACTGTTAGGCGAATTCTCACGAACTTTAAAATAGCCGAATTGCCATCTTCAAACGGTTTGGCTTATGTTGTTATAAGACGCCATATAGTATGGCGTATCATTTTGTGTACCGCTAAATGGTTTGGCGGTTCATAAAATAATACGTCATACTATTAGGCATTTATTTTTTACCATGTTAACTTGAAATCCACATTTGATGATGTTAGAAATTTCAGAATAGGTAATATATAGGGTGAGGAGACCATCCTCACCAAAAATCAACTATTGATTTATCTTTCATTGTGCATGAAAAAAGGCCAAATTGTTGTCAGACGCTATATTGTTTGGCGACGGTTATTAACAGTCGCCAAACTGTTCGGCGTCGGCTATTGAAAGTCGCCATACCGTTTGGCGACTTTTGGCGACTTCTAATAACCGACGCAGAACAATTTGACGACTATTAATAACCATCGCCAAACAGTATGGCATCTTGACAACAATTTCACCTTTTTTTTCAAGTGACAGGACAAGGGCAAATATGTCATTAAAATATTTTCTTGAGCATACGCCATACGATTTGGCGTCATAAGTTTATTTTGACAGATTTCAAAAAATACGGTTCTTTTAGGAAAATACCCTTAAACTTGGGTTCGTTTCGAAAATTTTCCCTTTGTTAATTTTAACCCAGAAAACAGAAGGCGTTCAACTTACGAAAATACTCTTAGTTTTTTTCCTTATTCTCTGTAGTTTTCAATGGTTTTTTAGATCAATGCTCAATGGTATTTATGTATTTTCATCTTCAATAAATATACTTCGTGGGGATTATGAAAGGAGCAATTTGAGCCACGTGGCACACTCTTAGAGGACTCTAACTGAATGAATGTTTGGCTAATCCCTAGATGGACTCACAAACCAAAAATCAGCCAGATTAGTGATTTCTAAGCGTTGGATTGGAATTATTTGCGTGGGTTGATTTTAACCGTGGAATTTTGAGCATTATTGACCGGTACAAAGATCTAAAGGTTTGAAATCACTAATCAAACTGATTTTTGGTTTGTAGGTCCACTTAGGGATTGGAAAAACATCCATACAGTCAGAGTCCTCTAAGAGTGAACCACGTGACTCATATTGCTCCCTGTCATCAAAGTTTTACTCGACGAGTGCAAGTTTGCTGTCCGGGTGTGTGAAGTCACCCTCCCAAATGCCACATCGCACATATATTGCTGGCCCACCTCACATGTTTGGCTCATCTCTTGGTGGACCTCCACACCAAGATTCAGCTTCATTGGTCATTTCAAACCGTCGATCGATTAATATAATGGGGTAATTTCGAACCTTTTGATTACAGCTTATTTTTTTTTAGGCTCTCAAATCTAAGCCGTTAGAAATCACCAATCCGGCTGATATTTAGTATGTAGGTCCACTGAAGAGTGGGCCAAACTCCGTAGGGTTAGTGGCCGCAAGAGTGTTCCACGTGATACTCGGACAACGAATTTTTTTTCAAGTGCGAGAGATATGGTCATGCTAAAAGACAAATTTGGAGATAGCAGTTTCCGGATGCTAACGTCTGCTTAACGGAAAAGCGAGTTTCTGTCACCTGACTCACCGGAGAGCATATGGGAGTGCACCCAACAGTCAAACCGAGTCAAAAAATAAAGATATAAAAATAAATGAAAAACCAACCAGGAGGTTGTCCACTTTTTGTCAAATTACGATTATATCCTTTTGTTATAGTAATATATTTAGAGCTTCCTTTGACAATGCTTAAACCCGGCCTGGTCATTGATCTATTGTAAGCACTGGTTTGAGTCAACCCGGTTCAACCGTTGTGCTAACAGTATATGCTGGTATTTGCCTTCTCATAAATGAAATTTATATACTTGATTAGGGGGTGTTTGGATCACCATTTTTGGATTTGGAAAAGTCTTTTTTTTTTTTTCACAAGAAGGCTTTTTTCAAAACAATAGATTGTTTGGATGACCATTTTTTTAAAAGTATTTATTCCATAAAAATATATTTTTTAAGTCAAAAAATCTTTTTTATAATAAATAGCAGAAAGCTGTTTTTCAAGTAAAAAAATAATTTTTAAAATTTTGCTAGTTCAATGAATATAATAAGCAAAGAAACAGATTTTGGTTGAAGTCCCCTTCCAAGAAAATAAAGATATTGCAGTCATGGCCCCACTAAGAGAAGATAAAGACATTTTGCATTAAGGATGACCCAAACAACCTTCTCAAGAGAAACATATTTTCAAAAATATATTTTCAGAAAAGTCCTTTTTTTTCAATAAATATTTTTTGAAAAATGGCTATCCAAACATCCACTTAATCTATATTAGCCAAAACCAGGGTTCGGGCACGCCCTTCACATGGGCTTCACAAGATGCTCGCAAGTGGTAAATAATAAGACAAGTGCTAAATAAGTAAGAACCACTAAAAATAATAGTGATTTACTTTAGAATAGTAAATAGTTATAAATAGTAAGAATAGTAGCTTTGACCTAAGTAGCAAGTAGTAATCGATACAATGTTGTAAAGTGATATTTTTCAAGGCTCAGGCTCCGTTGACTCGTCTTTTCACACGTGTCCTCGGCAGTGGATTTCACGAATCCAACGGTACACAAAAAGTGAATGCCATCAACCACCATTCGATTCTCAGAATCCATGCCCGAGAAGACAAGTGGAAAGACCAGTCAGAAAAGAAGAGTCCCTTGAGCCCGACCCATTTTTAAAATGGTTTTTAAGAAGGACCAGGCTCATGGCACCGGCCTTTTATGACCGGCTCCCAAGACAGGGCATGTTGGGTGTGGATTTTGATAATCCAACAGTGGTTTGCTAGGGCAAAAAGTAAATGCCGGCTCAGTGCTATCCAACCGTTGGATTCTCGAAATCCATGCCAGACAGGCCCTATTTCAGGAGTCGGTCATAAAGGGCCGTTCACGGAGCCCGACCATTTAAAAAAATATAACATTCTTTTTAGTCTAAGTCAGTGTCCACCTGACTCGGTCAAATTTTGGTTCACTGGTTCAACCAGCCGGGTCTGGCCAAGTTTTAAAGCACTGGCATTAGAGTGGTCTTGAAGACCATAAAAGGAAGGTTATTAACGAACGGATTTAGATGCCTGTTTACTTTGCAATTTAGACAAAAATGGAATTGTGACGCCGATATCAAGGATAAGGTGTGGTCATTATGATTTGAAATTTGATGCATCCTGAGGATTTGGGATCTAATGGGGTGGTCATGACTAATGACTCCGCCTTTCCTCCGAGCAATCTTGCGTAAAAAGATGCTCACAGCATCCACTTTGCATGACGCGTGCTCTTAAAATTGCCCCAACCCAACTTAAAATCAATCTTGATTTTTTTTAAAGGTACTTTTACAAAAGGATGCCATGAGCAACACATTAGTCATGGCGGTTCGAAAGCTAGGAATTTTCGATTACATGCTAACATTTTACCTAGAATGACTTGTGCTATTTTTACTAATAGATTACTAATGGAGGTGGGGCCCACATGTAGATGAGTTAAGAGCTGATTTTTGGTGAAGATGATCTCCCAACTATGGAGATCATCCTCACTAAAAATCAAGCATTTTAAAAACTTCTAATCTTATCAGACCTAGATTTAACGGTGAAAATGGGTGGTCCAAAATTTTTCAATTTGCAATCCACTTTTCACTTCGTTGCAAATGATGGAATGGGCTGATTTTTTGCGTGGTTGATATCCATGTTGAGAAGATCATCCTCACCAAAAATCAGCCCTTAACTCATCTGCATGTGGGTCCCACATCCATTAGTCAGTAAGAATAGCATGGGTCATTCTATCCCAGCCTATATATATACACACGCGATAAATGCACATCTTATATTACATGTTGGTTTGTCTAAATATTAATTGTCTTATTTAATAGGTGGGCCCACTAATTAAGGATCTAGATTGAGGAATTGGTGGGCCATGCGTCAATTCTGGGGTATAGTATGATGCCAAACACGTAAAGTGGTATTTTTTAGTTGGGCATTGTTAGCATTGTCTCTAAGAGGATACTGTACAAGTGTCGTCCTAAGGTCTAGACCATTTGATGTCCGTTGAAATTCATGTATTGGTCTTCGAGATATGTGTTATGGGAATTTCAATGACCATCAGTGGTCTGGACCTTAGGACGACGATGCTAGACCATTGGATGTTCGTTGAAATTCATGTAAAACAAAACGGATTTCCCGATGACAAATTCACTCGACATTGAACACGGGGGTACCATCGTAAATTACATAGTATTCCAAGGGGCATTATTCTACTACCCTTTAATTGTAGATGCCGTGAAGTCGTGAACCCTCAGTGCTTTCTGTAAGAACTTTTAACCGCGGTTAGCCGACCCAACTCGGGTTTATATTGAAGAACGGTTTATCGGTCACTACCCAACTCAAATCCGGAAAACGGAAAAAAAAAAATGAATTTCGCCAGACGCTTAGGGTTTGACTGAAACCACAAATCGGTGGAGTTCAATTTACCATATTCCGGCACGTTTACAGATCCCGTTCCAAAACCACTCTTGGATCTGTAAATTTGCTTTCGAAGCGGGAAATCTCGAGAAACCGCTGTAAAGAAACCCTTAAATCGCTCATACATAGAACGAAAATGTTGGAGAGAGAGAGAGGTGGTTTTGAAGAGTTGTGAAAAGCGGTTTTTGTGAAAAGCTCTTTTTTTGTTTTTTAGTTTGTTTGGTTTTGAATTCTCGCATGCAATCTGGTGGCACGCAGCAGGGCGGTGGCGCCATCGGTCATGGCCGGAATCCGGCGGTGGCGCCACACGGCCGGTCCTCTTCATCCTCTTCAGCATCGCCGTCTTCTTCGTCTTCAGCGGTATCAGCTCCACATCTAGGGTTTGACTCAATTCAACAACAACAGCAGCAGCAACAACAACAACAACAGCAGCAGCAGCAGCAGCAGCAGCAACAACAGCAGCAGCTAGCGTTTAGGCAGGTGAGAAGTGTTTGTTTTGATCACTTGATTGTAGTGTGGCTTGGTGCAATTTCTGGGTAATTTGAGAAGAATCGTGTTTCTTCGATTGAATTGTGTTAATGGTTGAGTGGGTTTTGAGATTTAGTACTGTTTGGGTAATGGGTTTGGATTTTAATCCATGTAATTGTTGGGTTGTTACATTTCGATCTTAGTTTTATCAAATTTGGGTTCAACTGATTCTGTTTAAGCATAAAGTTACCTCATTTACTACAATTCCCACTAATTGGGAACTAATTTAACTGCTTAAGTTGCCGAATTACCAATTTGTCTCTTAATTTCACAAAAAAATTGCCAAATTTGTGCCCACTGCCCACTGCCCACTGCCCACATTGAGTTGAATAAACTGTGAACATACTAAGGCTTCACTGGTGCTTTTGCTTCTCTCTCTCTCTCTCTCTCGTTTTCTTTAACTAAAAGTTGAAGCAAGTTAGTGGAGTTCTGGTGATGGAATTCTTGGGTTACTACTTGTCTGGGTTGTAGAATTACTAAAAGTTGAAGCAAGTTAGTGGAGTTCTGGTGATGGAATTCTTGGGTTACTACTTGTCTGGGTTATAGAATTCCTCGTGTTTCGCAAATGGGTTTTCATGAATATGGACATCCTTGTGTTTTACTACTTGAATTTGATATTTCTTGTTTAAATAGTGAAAAAGGTTGTGCCATGTGGAATTCCTTTGGGTGCAAAGAAGTTGGGTACTTTCTATATGACTGGGTATTGGACTTCTTTTCTTCCACATGTTCATATATTCTGGAATCTGGAATTACTAGTTTATTTTGCAGTTGTGCTTTCGAAATTGCAATTTGTTGACACCTGAATCCGTGTGGTGTCGTGGTCTTGTCTTCTTCCTTTTTAGTATTGTCTGATCTTGTTTGAGTAATCCTCTTTGCCCGTGGGTGACCTAGCGATGTCACTCACGCTGGTGTTGTGCCACATAGCTGGACGGGAAGGGATCTGCTTCAGACTTTTAACACTTGTGTCAAAGATGTGGTATGTGATCTAGTATGTTCTTTTATATCAGACGGGGATCCATGTCCTGTTTATCTTAATGCCAGTGCTTGTTTGCCCCAGATTTATGTTGAACACTACAACCTGCTTACCATAGTAGTATGGGTTTTAATGGAATGAGTATGGTCCTTCAACTTAATTTTTGTTTATTATTCCTGTAGTCATTACAGCATCAACAACAACTTAGAAAGTCTGAAGGAGATGAAGCCCTTCTAGCACATCAAGCACGTGGTGTCCATGGAGTCATGGGTGGGAGCAACTTTTCATCATCTTCCGGCTCCATGCATTTGCCTCAACAGTCTCAACAACATGGTGTCTCTCAGATTCGTGAGGAAAGCCAGAATAAGGGTCATGGCCTAGAACTCCATAATCAGAATCCAGTCCATCAAGCTTACATGCAATATGCTTTACAGGCTGCCCAGATGAAGTCATCTCTTGGAAATATGTTGCCACAGCAACAAGGTAAAATGGGAATGACGGGTCCTCCACCTGGGAAGGATCAGAATGTGCGAATGGGCAATCTGAAAATGCAGGAACTCATGTCTATTCAGGCGGCTAACCAGGCACAGGCATCTACACCCAGGCAGTCAGCTGAACATTTTGCACATGGTGAGAAGCAGATGGAGCAAGGTCAGCAACCTGCTTCTGACCAGAGGAGAGAGTCGAAGCTTCCCCCGCATGCGGCTGCAATTGGACAGTTAATGGCAGCTAACATGATAAGACCGCAGAAGGCACTGCAGGCTCAGCCAAGCATCCAAAACATTGCAAACAATCAGTTTGCGATGGCCCAGTTGCAAGCGATACAGGCCTGGGCGATGGAACACAATATCGACCTGTCTCTACCTGCCAATGTCAATCTGATTCCTCAACTCCTTTCGCTTTGGCAATCTAGAATGGCTACAGCACAGAGGCCAAATGAAAGCAGTGTCGCTACACAGCCATCGCGACTGCCAACATCAAAGCAACAGGCAATGTCTTCTCCACCTGTTGGTAGTGAGAGTTCTGGCCATGGGAATTCGTCGAGTGATGTCTCTGGCCAGTCTGACTCCACAAAGGCTAGACAGACAGTTCCCTCTGGGCCATTGGCGACTAATGTGACTGCTGCTGTGGTTAATGCTAATGATATTCAGATGCAACAGCTTGCTGCTCACAGCCGAGAGGGTCAGGCCTCTAGAAAGCCAATTGGGATTGGAAATGGAATGCCTCCCATGCATCCTCCACAATCCTCTTTGAACGTGAGCCAGAGTATGGATCATTCTCCCCATACAAAGAATACCTTTACTGGCCCGGAAACTTTGCAAATGCAGTACTTTAGGCCGTCGCAGCAGTTGAACCGATCCTCTCCACAATCTGCAGTTTCATCTAATGAAGGGGGCGTCAGCAACCACTTCCCATCTCAGGGTGGACCTATGGCCCAGTTGCCACAACAGCGTCTTGGGTTTACCAAGCAGCAACTTCATGTCCTTAAAGCACAAATATTAGCATTCAGGCGCCTGAAGGTATGCAAACATCTAAAGATTCAAAAGACAGTTCGCTTGATCTTAACACTAATACAAGTTAACAATCAACAAGTCTCGACTGAATTGTGTCACTGACATCCCTGTTTTGTTTACTCGACAGCGAGGTGAAGGCAGTCTTCCTCAAGAGGTTCTTCGAGCTATAGCTCCACCACCCCTGGAATCACAGCTACAGCAGGTGTTTCTTTCTCCTTCAGGAGCAATTAACCAGGATAGACCTTCTGGGAAGACTGCTGAAGAACATGTAAGTCATTTAGAGTCCAACGCAAAGGCTCCACAAGTTGTGCCTATGGGCAAAGGACTGAATCTGCCAAAAGAGGAACCCTCCACAGGAGAAGAGAAAGCAACTCCATCCACGGGTCATATGCCAGGGGTGATAGGTGTGCTGAAGGAATCTATACGGATGGGATCTGCTGGAAAGGAAGAGCAAAGTACTACATCATCCGTTAAATCCGAGCCAGAGCTTGAACGAGGGAGTCAAAAGATTCCTGTAAAAGGTGATTTGACAGCAGATAGGGGAAAGGTCGTTCCGCCACAGGTTGCTGTACCGGATGCTGTTCAAGTGAAGAAACCTGCTCAAGCGAGCACTCTTCCCCAGCCAAAAGATGGTGGTGTCACGAGAAAGTATCCTGGGCCACTCTTTGATTTCCCCTTTTTTACTAGGAAGCCCGACTCCTTTGGCTCATCAGTGGTTGTGAACAACACGAATAATTTAACACTGGCATATGATGTGAAAGATCTTCTTTTTGAGGAAGGCATGGAAGTGCTTAGCAAAAAAAAGGCAGAGAATCTTCAAAAGATTGGTGGTTTACTAGCTGTGAACTTAGAGAGGAAACGAATCAGGCCAGATCTTGTTTTGCGGCTGCAAATTGAGGAAAGGAAGCTTCGACTTTTAGATCTTCAGGCACGTGTGAGAGATGAAGTTGATCATCAGCAGCAGGAGATAATGGCAATGCCTGACAGGCCATACCGGAAGTTTGTTCGGTTATGTGAACGTCAGCGCGTGGAGCTTGCAAGGCAAGTACAGCTCTCTCAGAAGGTCATGAGAGAGAAGCAGTTGAAATCCATTTTTCAGTGGCGTAAAAAGCTTCTTGAGGCTCACTGGGCCATCCGCGATGCACGGACGGCTCGCAATAGGGGTGTTGCTAAATATCATGAGAGAATGTTGAGGGAGTTTTCGAAAAAGAAGGATGAAGATCGGAATAAAAGGATGGAGGCATTGAAGAATAACGATGTTGACAGATATCGTGAAATGTTGCTGGAGCAGCAGACCAGCATCCCAGGTGACGCTGCTGAGAGATACGCCGTTCTCTCATCGTTTCTTTCTCAGACAGAAGAATATCTTCATAAACTGGGGGGAAGATAACAGCTACCAAGAATCAGCAGGAGGTGCAAGAGGCAGCAAATGCCGCTGCAGCCGCTGCACGGTCTCAGGCATGCTTTGTTTGAGTATTCAATTTCTTTTCTAGTTTTTCCTACTTATTAATTTCCTTTTCATTAACTACCATCCCTTGGGTGCTTTCATTGTATTCTTCTTATTTGTTTATTTATTATAACAACAGGGTCTCACTGAAGAAGAGGTTAGGGCAGCGGCAGCTTGTGCTGGTGAGGAAGTAATGATAAGGAACCAGTTCTCTGAAATGAATGCACCAAAGGACAGTGCATCTGTTAACAAGTAGGTTACTGTTATCAACATTGGATGCACTGATATATTTTTTTATCAAGTAGGATAAATTAATAATGGTTGTTGTTCAACGAAGTCCAGTTATCTTAGAGTGCCAATGAGGTCACCTGTTTTCTAGCAAAAAGAGTAAGCTTGTTATTGATCTTCTACTCAAAGATTTTTATTAATTTGGTTCGTGAGAATGAAGCTTGTTTTTGATTGCTATGGACGAAAAATGTGTCTGATTGCTGCAGTAGCCGTCACTATATTATTTTTCATAATATCAGTTAGTACTTTCAAAATGTTTTTTGAAGTTACCGATCAAAAAATTGTTTTTGAAGTTATGTTCTTTTTCGGTGAAAAAGAAGGCTCTATCATTGTGCTTAAAACTGTTACTTACCATACTTTGTGATTGTCACCAGGTATTATAATCTTGCACATGCTGTGAATGAAAGGGTCATAAGGCAACCCTCAATGTTACGGACTGGAACTTTAAGAGACTATCAGCTTGTAGGTTGCAAGCTCTCAATTTTATTATATATTTTTCTCTTTTCTGCTTTTTATTTATTATTTCTTCAGTTGCAGACAATTATTTTGATTTAATTATTATTTTTCTTTTGCAGGTTGGTTTGCAATGGATGCTTTCTTTGTATAACAACAAATTAAATGGGATTTTGGCAGATGAGATGGGTCTTGGGAAGACTGTACAGGTCATTTTCTATGATATTTACGTATTTGAGCAACATCAATGATCTTCACCTACTTCTTGCATTCTTCCTTTTTTCCTTTTATTTTTGCTACTTCTTTCTCATTCTTCATTACTATTTTGACTTGTGAACAACTCAACAATATGTAATTCAATTTCAGTATAGGATGGCTGTGTTGAGGTTTTGTCACTGCATGTTTATTTGTGTGGCTAGTTTTGAGGTCAAACTACTTTGGGAGTTTCTGATATCTGCTTAGTGTTTTAAAGAAAATTGGACAGACAATATATTTTCAACTTTTGACGGTTTATTTGCCCAAACAGGTAATGGCATTGATTGCTTATTTGATGGAGTTCAAAGGAAACTACGGGCCGCATCTTATTATTGTTCCAAATGCTGTTTTAGTAAACTGGAAGGTCAGATTTTGTTCTTCTCATAGTTATGGCATATGAACTTGACATTTCTTTTCTTTTCACTTTCTCCCGGCTCACGTCTTTATTTTTCAGAGTGAGTTGCATAATTGGCTGCCATCTGTGTCATGCATTTATTATGTTGGTGGAAAAGATCAACGTTCAAAGTTGTTTTCTCAAGTAAGATGCCCCTTTGCTTCTTTTGTTAATATGTTGAAGTTTTTATTCTTTGCTGAACTTTCTTTTGTTGATACCTGTTTTGTAGGAGGTTTGTGCCTTGAAATTTAATGTACTTGTTACAACATATGAGTTCATCATGTATGACCGTTCAAAGCTATCAAAAGTTGATTGGAAGTATATCATAATTGATGAAGCACAACGAATGAAGGATAGGGAATCAGTTCTAGCACGCGACCTTGATAGGTATCGTTGCCAGAGACGTCTGCTTCTTACTGGGACCCCATTACAGGTCTGTTAATTAACCCTGTAATAATTATATCGTTACCAAATGGACTTGCTCTTGCTGTTTTATTGGGCCTTTCTTACTCTTTTTTATGCCTATCTGATTGTCATCCATTAGATTGTTTGTTACAACTTGCATGTATTGGCTGTTGCATATGGCAAATGCTCTTTCGACTACAAACTGACACATTTCATATTTTTTGGATAGGCCCAATAAATATTTCGTTGGAGCCGTTGTTGATACATGTACACTTTGACCAAAATAGATATCTTTATTTTATACATCATGGTGCTGGATCTGCTAGATTGTCTTGGCTATGAGTCTCTGAGATCAATGCTTGTATGTCTTTATATGTTACTAAGGGTACGCCACGTGCGACGCAGGTGCACCTTACACTTGGCAGCACCTTACACATGGCAAACGCTTAGAGATCACTAACCGTATAGATGTTTGGTCCGTCCCTAGGTGGAGCTACATATGAAAATTCATCCTGATTACAAATTTCTATCCATTGGATTAGAGTCTTTTTCGTGGTTTGTTTTTAACCGTGGAGTTTGAGCATTATTTGGCCAATGACAAAACGACATCACCATGCACCATGACAATGTCCATGGTCCTTGGACCATGCGATCATTACTCTTAAAATAATGGGGTATGTACGGTCCATTTAATTAACTTTTTTTTTTCATACATCCATGTTGATGATGGACCATATTATGAGCCACGTGGCACACTCTTAAAAGAGGGCTATAGATTGTTGTTCCTTTTATCTTATTGGGCACATGGTTGGATTACATTCTTATATTCTATACTACTGATCAATTTTTTTTTTACCGATCAAAAAAATATTATGAGCCACGTGGCACACTCTTAGAAACAACTGACCGTATGGATGTTTGACCCATTCCTAGATTGATCTACATACCAAAATTCACCCGGATTAGTAATTTCTATTTATTTTTAAGTGTGGATTTTTATTATGTACGTCTACCTAGGGATGGTCCAAACATCCATACAGCCAGAGGCCTCTAGTAGAGTGGTCTGTCATCAACGTTGATGATGGACTTCCGTCACTAATTTTTTTCCAGGAAAGAGTTCACATGATGATAGTAGGGGAGAGGAGCAGTTGATGCATGCTGACGTCAACTGCTAATACCAAAGAAAAAGAAAAGTCGTTTAAATACTAAATTACCCCTAACCCCCCCAAAAGTAAAGAAGTTCAAAAAATTTAAATAACATAGTTGAGGCATTCCGATGCAACTCTTACCTTTCGCGGTATTATGGGCGATTTGGAAGGAGAGGAACCATAGGATTTTTGAAGATCTAGACAAAGACTTGAGGGAGGTGAACTTGGAAGTTAAATCCCTCATTTTTTGTGGTCGTCGTGCTCCCCTCTTTTCAGATGGTGTTTTTTTGAGTCTTTTGTATTCTGATGGAGTGAGCTGATTAGGGATCCTATTCCTTCCTCGAGGAGTTAGATCTCGTTTACTTTGTAATTACGATGGTTTTCCCTGTTTATAATACATACACACTTATGAAAAAAACATAAGAGAGGAATTTTTGGAAGTTGAAGTTTTTACTTTTTTTTTTCTCGTTTTTTTCTTGCTTACGTGAAATTTATAGGTGAGCCTTTTGTGAAGCCCTGACCGTCGCCCAACCCAGATTTTCGCTTTATAATAGTATAGATATATCATATAAATTATGTTTATATGCGTGTGCATGTGTGTGTATAGAATTATTGGTCTCAAATTTTTGAAGCAAAATCGTATTAAACATGAATATTTCCGATCTCGTATTTTTGCCATTCCTCCTATGTTTGATTGAATTATTCTTTTTCCGTATTTTTTTTATACCAAAGTAAATAATACTTGAATTTTTTTTCGATTTTTTGCTCTATGTGCATTGTTGACAAGGCTCTAGAATGTTTCCGTGTTTTAAAGAAATGCATACACATGCATGTTGTGTCAATAGAATTCCATGAATGTCCCCAAAAATAAAGGGGAGTTTTTGTTGAAGTCCCTTTTTAAGGACGTGTGGTGCATCCTAGAGCTACAGATTTCTCAGTAAAGTTGCTTTTGGTGGACTCATGCTCTCTCTAAAGTTGCCTTTTACTTATTGACAATGGCTCTCCAGGATTGATCACCTTATTAGTAGGTGGCATGGTCATACCTAGTATTTGATTCCTGTGCAAATCTGACGAAGAGTGTGAATCTCATTCTTATCCATTGCCTCTTTACTAGGAATGTTTGGAATGAGTTTCTTCGGGTTGTTTCGGGTAATGCCTAAGAATGTATTAGATCTTCTTGGCGGGTGGTTGGTGGGTGCTTTTAACTCTAAAGGCCATATTTTTTGGAATTTTTTTTTTTGATAAGTGTAGGCTTTTATTAAAACCAAACAAAGGGGAAAAACAAAAGGCATAGCTTGTGACGTCGAGATGACCTACACTCAGCTAAACCCCGAACAAAGAAAAAAGGAATCGAAGAGGCCCCAACTAACAATCATCCTTAAGACAAAGGAGGTCCCAACGGAATACAAAATCTTCAAAAAATAGCCTTTTACACTCAGTAAACATCTTTGACCATAGAAATACGAGGCCCCTAATGTTGAGGACGATCGATGCCAATTCTTCTCTCTTGCCTTCGAAGATCCGCTTATTTCTTTCCTTCCAAATCCCCCACAGGATCGCAAATGGGAGAAGCTTCTAAAGATACGCCCTCTTTTAGAGAAAGCTGGAGGGCGCCAGCAAAGGAGAAGATCTGTGATCGATCTCGACATAACCCAATAAACCCCGAAATCCTTGAGGAAAGTTGACCAAACCTCCCAAACAACATTACAGTGCAATAGCAAATGGTCAACCGTCTCCCCACTGCAATAGTTGACAATAACGAAACCTCTAGAGATCAGATAATCAATAGTTAAGATCTTGTCCAACGATGTTGCCCACGTAATAAAGGCAACTTTAGTTGGAATTTTAGACTTCCAAACTAGTGAGACCGGAAACGAGAGCTCCCCTCCCTAATTAACTCCTCGTAGAAAGATCGAACAGAGAACACTCCACTTTTAGACCAGATCCAAATCCTCATCTTGGATCGTAGGAAGAAGGTGAACGCCTTGGAGTCTAGCAAGTAGTCTAGAAAGGGGCTCGATCTCCTAGTCATTGATATTCCTTTTGAATCCAAAGTTCCACTCCACCACCTCCCCCCTTGCAACTAATACAGTCTTGGATGGACCGGTTCTTCCTTTCTGAGAGAGAGAGTAAAGGTTGAGAAAGTCATCTTTCAAGGCTCCTTCTCCAGTCCAAGTATCCTCCCAGAACCTGATCCTATTACCCATTCCTGCATCATATCAATTCCCTCTATGGAACTCCCCGGAGATCTTCATTATCCCCCTCCAAACACTACAACCAAATGGAGTGTGTAGTTCTACTTTCCCACCCAAAATGAGCTACCCCATACCTACTGTTAATGACCTTTGCCCATACCTACTATGGGTGCTTTCCCTTAGCTTTGTGTTGGAATGTTTAGGAGTGCAACATAATTTTTGAGGACAACTATGGGTCTCTGATTTGGTGATAAAAGTGCTTACGAAAAAAAAAAAATAATTGGTGATTAACGAAATCAAGGTTTATGTTATCTACTAGGCAACTACTCTTACGGGCTTTTAAAATCTTTCCTTTGCTGATATGTTCTGTAAGTTGGAGATTGTTAAAGGGAATTTGTAATTTGGTTGTGAAGGTTTTTTTTTATATTTGTATTTTTACTTCTTCTTGGTAATTGTTTTGTATTTTCTGTATAGTGGGTTCTCTTTAGTCCCCCTTGTTTTTATCTAGTCCCTTCTCGTTACGTATTAAAAAAGAGATTCCATGGAGAAACGTACTTAGAAACTTGGAAGCTTCTTGTCTTTTGTATTGATTACACGTGGCAAAATAAGAACCATATGCATAAGTAGGGGTGTCAATGGATAATTGAAAATTTGAATTAGAATTCGAATCCATATTCGAATAATCGGATATTATCCGAAAATATTGGATTATAATTTTTTATATTAATACTTTTTGGATTTAGATTCGAATATAAAAATAATTATTATAATACATATAATTATATATAATCTTTATTATTTAAATATAATAATTTATTGTATATATCTGATTTACTTATCGGATGAATCGAATAAGTTAATTGGATTCGAATATTAATTCTGAATTGAATTTGGATGTCTGATATGTTTTTTGGATTCGGATTTGGATATTCTTATATCCGATTCTATGTATAAGGGGTTAATGTCTATAAAGGAGGGAAGGGGCTTTATATGAGGACCATATTAGAAAGTAACGCTTCTCAATGTACGCTTGATTAATGTAATGAATATATTTTTCTTATCCAAGGTGCTTCTTGAAGACTAGTTTGTGTTTTCATAGGAGGTCTTGAAGTGCAGGCCTGGTGCCTTGTTTTATTTGGAAAATTTGGGAGGCTGATTTAGCGTGGGTTTGGTGTGCTACATGAGTGAGAAACATGGCTTACATGAGTGGTAATTATGGGCTAAAAAATCCTTAGAAATGATATTAGCACCTCGGGATTTGTGCTCCACACTCGATGATAAGACTAAAGACAATGACAGAGAAAAAGTAAGGACCAGAGAAAATGCCGAAGAATTTTACGTGTTCATAGCCAGAACTCGCGGACTACGTCCACGACCCATCTCGGGGGCAATCCACTATTGATTTAGTTTGATACTAGTGTCATGAGGGATCCTATTTATAGAGCCATAGAGAGCTACTAATATTAGAGGTCCAAAAAGATAGAAAGTTGCTCTCGTCAAGGTTATGAGATGATGCTTATCATCTTAAGTTGTCATGGTTCAAAATTGCTAGTTTCGGATCAGTATTGTCCATCGTCCATGGACGACACTAATACGTGGTATTGTCTGATATGGACTGAAACTATGTGCAATGAAACCAAGAAGACCCAAAGATTAAAACTATGCGAAACGGAACCAATACCCAAAAATCAACAGCGGGATTAGCCCTTAAATCATGAGACTTGAATTTGAGGCCTTATCTCCTTAAGTCAGAAGGCTTGGGCTTGCCCTTAAGAAGAAGAAGTTCCTTGAGCCCTATTTTCTCCGATTTCTCCTCAAGTCAGGAGCCCATTTTGCTCCTTAAGTCAAGAGGCTTGAGCTTGAGTCCTCATCTCCTTAAGTCAGAAGGCCCTTTTTACTCCTTAGCTCAAAAGGCTTGAGTTTGCACTTAAGAAGAAGAAATTCGTTGAGCCCTTTTTTCTCCATAAGTCAGAAGGCGCTTGAGCTTGAGCTTTATGCCCTTTTTGCTTCTTAAGTCAGAAGGCTTGAGCTTGCTCTTAATAAGAAGTTCCTTGAGCCATTTTTTCTCCTTAAGTCAGAAGGCGCTTGAGCTTTAAGTCAGAAGGCTTGAGCTTGAGTTTTATGCCCTTTTTGTTTCTTAAATCAGAAGGCTTGAGCTTGGTTCATTAGGAGGCTTGAGCTTTATGCCCTTTTTGCTCCTTATAAGAAGAAGAAGAAGAAGAAGGCTGCTCTTGTTGCTCTTTAAGTCTGATGGTCTCGTATAGTGAATATTCACGTCGTTTTAGGCTGCTTTGCTAGTCTTCAAGTCATTCACTTTTTACCATACTGTATGGCAAATATTCTTTTTGCCATACAGTATTCTTTTTGCTTAGCCAGTCGTTAATTTGTTCGCTTTTCTGAGTAGGTCGCTATAGTGCTAGTCATTGGGGGCTTGTTGCTCCTTTCTTAGGTCGGCCTCACGGCTTGAGGAGCTTTGTGGTAGCTATGACGGCTATTGGATTTGTCATGTTTGTCCCCTCGTCCCCAGACTAGTCTATGCACTAAGGTAGGCATAGAATCTGTTGGAGTCATAGTTCTTGCTTTAACTGATTGTTTGTTCCTTTTAGATGTATGCACATACTATCTTAGTTGCAGTTGCCACCACATTCAATGTGGTGGGTGCCACATGGTTTCTAAGACTCTAGATTCCAACTGCCCTAGCCCCCAACCAGTTCTTGCTGGAGTGAGGACAGCTAGGACTCTTGTTTTGTTACTACAATTGCATCGACTGTTGGTGGTTGCTAGGTTGTGCGTTGAGCAAACGAACTTAGTTCCTTTGTCCTTATGTTCTTAAGTAGGTACTTCTTTGTTCGTATAGTGGGAATACAACATATCCCACAGACTGCGCCAAAATGTGGGCTAAAAAAATCCTCGAGTCACGATATTAGCACGTTGGGATTTGTGCTCCATATTCGATGATAAGACTTCAAGGACAAAGAGAGCAAAATAGAAGACGTGCACAATTTTGCGTGGTTAACCGGAATTCGGTGACCACGTCCACGACTCAACGTGGGGGCAATCCATTATGGTCACGAGGGGTTATATTTATAGATTTTACAGTCATAAACAAAGTTTAAAAAGGCTAGTTCGGGAACTGAGGCGTTTTGTCTCAAAAAGGCGAGGTGTAGCCTCGAGGCGGTACCGAGGTGTAAGTCTCATTTAAACCTCAATTTAAAAAAAAAAAAGTGCTTAAAAAATTCTAAAAAAATACAATTAATTCTACAAAAATGAGAAATAACATATCATGTGAAAACAATAACTTAAATGAGCATAAAAGTAATTGAGGCTATAACTTCTTAGGAGCGACGTTGTCGGGAATGACTGAATGTTGATATCAAATCTTAAAAAATAAAGCACATATGATATGCCAATGCCATAACTAAATTACCAAATCTCAATACTAACAAGGTAGGTAACTAACAAGCTAGAGTTAAGAAGCTAACACAAATGTGCTTTATAACTAAATTACATAAAGCATATATAATAAATTTGTATTAACAAGTTAACAGAAATTCAAGTCCTATTGCCAAAGCTTTGTTTTCTTGCTTGAGTTTGGTGAGGTTCTCACAAAAAAAAAAAAACCATAGGAAGTGACAGATTGTGATTCCGACAAGATTTGAGCTCTCTAGGATGATTTCTCCAAAATAAGAAAAACTAGGGTTTAAAGAGTTGATTTAAGATTTCTCCAAAAAAAATGAGTTTTGGATACTCATATATGGACTTTTAGGTCATTTTTGGTATATGGGGTATTTCAGAGAAAAAAAACAGAAAAAGTGAATGTTTTTTAAAGACACACCCATAGTTTAGGATATTACTGTGGAAACTGAGGCTTAAGCCTCATGCAACTGAGGTTAAGCCTCAGGAAGGTGCCTCGAGGCTATTTCTCTGCGCCTCGCCTCGAGGCTCTCTGCGCCTCGCCTCGAGGCGTAAGCCTCAGGCGCCTTTTTAATCTTTGGTCATAAAGCCCTACTAAGTTTAGAGGTATACAAAGATAGAAAGTTGCTCTTGTCAAGGTTATGAGATGATGCTTATCACCTTAAGTCGTGCTGGCTTGATGTCGTATCACGTTCCTTGATCTTCGGACATGATGAGCGGTTCCAGCTCTGTAGTTATCAATTCCGAATTTTCTGCCACAGATCTCACTCTCTGATTGACTTTGCAACTGGCAGTCGAACTTCATCTCAGCTGGTCATCTTGGCTGGTTATCTTAGTTGGTAGACAAGTCGGTTAGTCAGTTGGTCTTAATTCGTCATGCTTCACTAATAAGCTTACAACTTATCTCAGCAAGTTGGCAGAAGATTGGTCTATGTTAAGTTGGATTTTTGCTGGATTCAGGTCGGCTAGGCTCAGCTCGGCCAACCTCAGATTGGCTATATCGAGGTCGGGCAAGCTGAGTTCGGATCGAATCTAGCAGGAGCCAACTGAAGATTGGATCGAGATGCGTGTCATGATGAACACGTGTACGGCTTGCGCGGATTGACACAATACAACACTATCAGATCGTGGTTGGCAAGGTGGTAAATATCTTGATAGAGCAACCACATAGAGTCTCCATCAGCACGTCCTTCTCGAAAATCTGCTTGGAACTGGTTGACATGAGCCCGATGGACTGCTATTTTTGGCACTCAAGAGTAATTCGTGACCTTTGTGACATATTTGCTGTCTTGCAAAAATTTTCCTTTATTTTGATCAATATGCATTGGTCACGTTAAACTCTAGAAGCACATCTACATTTAAGCAACCCAGCTGTAATTTTAGGAGCAACATCCTCTTCACTCTTTATAATTGAACAAAGATAATGTAAAAGGACATTTTGAGCTACCCATCAATCTAAAAACAGGTTCTTTTTGCAAATATGGTGGTGACAACAAGGAAAAAAAAACACGACATTGATTAAAAAATAAAATAACATACGACTAACAATCGATTTCTTGAGCATAAAATTCTGTTGGTTTTTGTTCTTATTATTTTCTGTGTTTCAAACAATCTTTAATTATTGGTTATTGGTGATTGAGTTGAATATGGAGTGATTTGTTTTCTGCAGAATGATCTGAAAGAGCTTTGGTCGCTATTAAATTTACTCCTTCCAGAAGTATTTGATAATCGCAAAGCGTTTCATGATTGGTTTTCGAAGCCCTTTCAGAGGGATGCCCCTTTGCATAATGCGGAGGATGATTGGCTCGAGACAGAGAAAAAGGTGATCATTATACACAGACTTCATCAAATTTTGGAGCCTTTTATGCTCAGGCGTCGTGTTGAAGATGTGGAAGGGTCACTGCCACGCAAGGTATGCTAGTTTTGCATTTCTAAGTGTTCAATTCTTTGTATATTGTTGATAACTAAAATTGATTCTGGGTTGCAGGTTTCCATTGTTTTGAGATGTAGAATGTCAGCTATGCAAGGCGCCATATATGATTGGATTAAATCAACTGGTACTCTTAGGGTTGACCCTGAGGACGAGTTGCGGAGGGTTCAAAAGAATCCAATTTATCAGGCCAAGATATACAGGACCCTCAATAATAGATGTATGGAGCTCCGTAAAGCTTGCAATCATCCTTTGCTTAATTACCCTTATTTCAATGACTACTCCAAAGAATTCATTGTCAGATCTTGTGGGAAACTTTGGATCCTAGATAGGATTCTCATAAAACTTCAGAGAACGGGACATCGAGTACTGCTCTTTAGTACCATGACGAAGCTTCTTGATCTATTGGAGGAGTACTTGCAATGGCGGCAGCTTATCTATAGACGAATTGATGGGACAACTAGCTTAGAAGACCGTGAATCAGCTATTGTGGACTTCAACGGCCCTGATTCTGATTGCTTTATTTTCTTGCTTAGTATCCGTGCTGCTGGAAGAGGTCTAAATCTTCAGTCTGCAGATACAGTTGTCATATATGATCCAGATCCAAATCCTAAAAATGAAGAACAAGCAGTGGCGAGGGCACATCGTATTGGACAGAAGAGAGAGGTTAAAGTCATATATATGGAAGCAGTTGTTGACAAAATCTCGAGCCATCAGAAAGAGGATGAATTGAGAAGTGGAGGTACGGTTGATTTAGAGGATGACCTTGCAGGTAAAGATCGATATATTGGATCAATTGAGAGCCTAATACGCAATAATATTCAACAATATAAGATTGACATGGCGGATGAAGTTATAAATGCTGGTCGTTTTGATCAGAGGACAACACATGAAGAGAGGCGTTTGACTTTAGAGACATTATTGCATGATGAGGAGAGGTATCAAGAGACTGTGCATGATGTTCCCTCGCTGCAGGAGGTGAATCGCATGATTGCTCGGAGTGAAGAAGAAGTTGAGCTGTTTGATCAAATGGATGAAGACTTAGATTGGACTGAGGAGATGACGAGGTACGACCAGGTTCCTAAGTGGCTTCGAGTCAGTTCTAGGGAAGTAAATGCTACTATTGCTAAGTTATCTAAGAAGCCAGCAAAGAACACTTTAGTTCAGAACATTGGCACGGAATCTGGTGAAGCGCACTCCGATTTATCGCCTACTAAAACCGAGAGGAAAAGGGGGAGACCAAAGGGCTCATTGAGTGGCAAAAAGTCTCCTATCTACAGGGAATTGGATGATGAAAATGGGGAATTTTCTGAAGCAAGTTCAGAAGAGAGAAATGGATATTCTTTGCATGAAGAAGAGGGAGAAATTGGGGAGTTTGAAGATGAAGAATTTAGTGGTGCTGTTGGTGCACCACCAAGTAATAAGGACCAATCAGAAGAGGAGGGCCCGGTTTGTGATGGTGGTTATGAATATCCCCAAGCATCGGAAGGCGCCAGATGCAATCATATACTTGAAGAAGCTGGTTCTGCAGGATCTTCTTCTGAGAGTCGAAGATTGGCACAGATGGTGTCTCCTTCCATATCTTCCCAGAAGTTTGGGTCTCTTTCTGCATTAGATGCTAGGCCAGGTCATCTTTCAAAAAGGCTGGTATGCATTCTCTCTTCAAATAGACGCTATGTTTTCTGCATCTGTGCTTTATTATGGTATTAGTTACTTTATGCTTTGTGCTCATCACCTTTTTTCGACAGCCTGATGAACTAGAGGAAGGAGAAATTGCAGTGTCAGGTGACTCCCACCTGGACTTCCAACAATCTGGAAGTTGGATTCATGACCGTGATGATGGCGAAGATGAGCAGGTTTTGCAACCAAAAATAAAAAGGAAGCGTAGTATTCGCATTCGACCCAGGCATTCTTTGGAAAGGCTTGAAGAAAAGCCTAGCAGTGAAAAGCCCTTTCCCCAGCGTGGAAGTTCATCTCAGTTGGCCATTCAAGTGGGCCATGACTATGGAGTGCAATTAAAGACTGATGCTGAACACGAGACATTTGGAGAGCCTGTTGATGTCAGGCATGACCCTAGCGATTTAGTTATGAAAAATAGGCGAAATTTACCATCAAGGAAGGATGTGAATTCTTCCAAATTGCATGCTGCGCCAAAACCCACCCCATTGAATTGCTTGTCGGGGCCTACAGAGGATGCCACAAAGCATTCCAGAGAAACTTGGGATGGTAGAACTATGAACACTACTGGGCCTGCCTTCATTGGCACAAAGATGTCTGACATTGTTCAAAGAAAGGTACACATTTTTGAATTGACAATATCTCTTTATAATATTGCAGCTCTTGATTTAGCAACTGGAGCAGGCTTGATTTTTATTATTTGCTAACACTAAAAAATAAGAGATTCTGTTCCAACCAACCTGGGGGCTGGGGGTTCAGGTGGTAATATCCTTAAGGACATGATTTGGTTGTGTGGATTGATTAAAAGATCTGAAACTGAAATCTGATGGTGTAATAGAAATAAGCATGCGAGCATTTTTTATTTTTTTAATATGGCTTACAATTAATATTATAGAACTCAGTCTCAGACCTGGACTTGAAGTAAAATTATTTTGAAATGTGCTATCTATCATATGATTCAAAGTTGGTTCCATCATTGTACACTGTCACTGCTATTATTTGTTCTTTTTTAGTTTTAACATTTGTGCTTTGTGACTAGTCAGTCTTCAAATGTCTTCTATTTCCAGGCTGCTCGTGTGCGTGTGGAAAAATCAGATAGAAGTGGGTCTCAAGTTTTTGCATATTTTTGGGTTATGAGTGTGGTGTTGGAAGGCATACCTTGCTGTGAATGCTTTCGTGAAATTTTCTATATATATATATATATATATATATTAATGACTTTCTTTGGGCTCAATTTTTTTTGAGTTTTCAGATTTTTTTTAATGTATGGTTGGGCATGGGGATTCAAGTCTGCTGACCTGGTTTTTAACCGGAGCTTCAAGTCAAAGGAACTTTTCAAACACTGCTTTTAAATGTGGTCTTTTCCTGTATTTTGGATTTAGCTTAAACGAGAAGAATTGTTGGACAAGAAACTGTGAATAGTGATTTGTTGTACTCCAGTGTCAGTTTTCATGGAATTGAGATAATGGATGGTTGTGATTCACACTAATGGGAGGCTAACACCTGTGCATCAGATAACCAACATTAACATCTCATCCTCTTTGATGCATTGAGGGGATAATATGTCCTAGAAACTATTTAGGATATGAAAGGTGATTTTGAGAACTCTACCAGTGTTGAGCATTGCATTTCCGGTTCCAAGCCAGGTTAGTGGTTTCATTGACGAATTCGGCTTCTCAAAGGCACCATGTCAGACACTTTGAATCTGTGTCGGACCACTGATACATGTGTCCATGTAAAATTGTCATTGTTACATGGGGTGGAGGGTTCTTAGCAGCTTGCTGATTCCCTTTACCGTATCCTTGTCTCGAGCTCATAGCCTTAAAGTGCCAATGACTTCATCTTCGAATGTGTGTCATTCTCATTAGAATTTGACCTCTCTTTAGATTGTTCATCTTCTATTGGGTAAAATTCCTCATCTTTATCTATCCCTCTTTGTAGTGTCTGGGGAAGGCATCATGAAGTCCTTCCATGTGTGCCTGGGCATTGCCATCCAATTCCTGCCAATTTTACTGTATCTTTTACTAATTGACCATACAATGTGTATAGTCATGAAGCCAATCACCCAATTGAACAAATGTGCTCCTTTACTGAAGATATTCAAATACTAAAACCATGTATTGTTAGTTGGATATGGTATGTGAAGGGCATGCATGATTATCTAATGCATCATTACTTTCAGCATTTTACTAAATGAGATGTAATGCTTATTTTTAGTTGCATTGTGTCTGCAAATACCTGAACGAATCATTCGTTTTTGCAGTGCAAGAATGTAATCAACAAGTTTCAGAGAAGGATAGATAAGGACGGTCATCAAATTGTACCTCTGTTAATGAGTTTTTGGAAGAGGAGTGAGAACTCCAGTTACACGACTGGTATGGTTGGGACTAATCTATTGGATCTACGGAGGATCGATCAGCGTGTGGACAGATTAGAGTATAACGGGGTGCTGGACTTTGTGACGGATGTGCAGTCCATGTTGAAAAATGCTGCTCAGCATTTTGGCTTCTCATATGAGGTATGACTGCTGATGCTTCTACTTTATAACAAATTATGCACGAATGCATTGCTCTCCCTAATGTGAGATACTAAACTGCCTCCCATAAAGCATCAACATGCCCTTGTCTTTGAAACCCCCAGTGATCTTCTTTCTTGGAAGTGTTGAGTATATTTCTTACTTTTGGATGCCATGAGAATCTTTTAAAGATCGTGATTTTCCTAATCATTGTTCCAAGTCTCCCAAGTTTCTGGAGAGCTTAAAAGTGCTTCAATCAGTGTGTTGTTTGCCGAAGATATTTCTTCAAATGTATGAGAAAAAAAGTTAAAAATCTGTAAACTTTTTTAATTTTATGAGTTGGTGAAAGAAATCAGGGTTTTTTCTGAGAGATTGAGTCTGGTCGGTCCACTGGAAGCAAAATTTTTCTATTGCTGGCCCTCATTGGGTAGAACCATGGGAGACTACCATGTGTATCGAAGTTCTGACATTTCAGTACCTTGCTGACATGACAGCACTTTCAGCTGTGGATTCCTTCAATGATGGCCAACTATTGTTTCTATCCGACTCAAACCTTCCTCGGTGCCTATTCCCATTTCTCCCTATCTTATTTTTAGTCACAGCCATAACATAAAAAAAGTATAAATTTAATGTGCAGGCGAGATCCGAAGTGAGAAAAGTACAAGATCTCTTCTTCGACATAATGAAGATTGCATTCCCAGACACAGATTTCCGAGAAGCTAGGAATGCGGTTTCATTTTCTGGCCCTGGATTTACCTCTGCTCTGTCCCCAAAACAAGCTTCTGTTGGCCAAAGCAAGCGACACAAGCTGATTAACGAGGTGGAAACTGATCCGATTCATCCTCGGAAGCTATTGCCACGTGGGTCTGTCTCTGCTGATGAAGACATGAGGACTCGAGGCCACAGGTCCAAGTTTCAGAAGGATTCTGGGTTGGCAAGCAGTAGTGGACAGGAGCATGGTCAGCCAGATGAGGTACCAGTGCTTGCTCACCCAGGGGATCTGGTCATCTGCAAGAAGAGGAGGAAAGACAGAGATAAGTCGGCAGTGAAGCCAAGGACTGGTCCGGTGTCTCCTCCTAGCGTGGGTCCAAGTGTCAGGGGTCCAGGTTTGAGTCCTGGTCTAGCCCAGAGGGATGTGAAGTTGAGTCAGCAGGCTACACATCAGCATGGGTGGGCCCACCAGCCGAGTCAACAGGCTAATGGCAGTGGTGGAGGTGGTGGTGGCGGGACTTTGGGTTGGGCAAAGCCTGTGAAGAGAATGAGGACGGATACTGGTAAAAGGAGGCCAAGCCATCTATGACTTTAATCAAAGAGTGTATATATAATGAAAAAGTTGTTCCTATAAATTTCAGATGTACGTTTAATGGTCCTTTGGCCTGTACAAGTGAAAAATGAGATTGCACTGTTCACATAATGTAGCTATCCTCTCTTTTTTGTACCTCCTGCTCTACCACTAAACTAAACCAGGATCAGAGCTTATACACCTATTTGGTCTGTAAATATTGGGGGTGTGTGGACCATGGATATGCTTTTCCTAAAGCATTTTTTAGCGTTTCTGGCGTTAAGCTAATGCAGTTCTTGATTTAAATATCATATTAAGAAACAAGGCCATATCTTTTTTTTTTTTTTGATAAGTCAGAGATTTGATTAAAAGGAGATCGAGAAGATCTCAAAGAACAAAAAAAGAAGAAAACAGAAGAGGAAGATAACAAACAAAACTATCTAGATAACAAAGCTTCGAATCTAAACACTATTTCCGAAAAGAAACAACCCTTCATCTCATGTGAGATACTTCTTCAACCGTAAAGGGAAGCCTTGATGCTAATTATTGTATCTTCAAGTGTGCCTTCTTCTCCTCTGAATATCCTTCTATTTCTCTCCCACCACAATCCCCATAAGATACAAGGCCATATCTCTATGACCTAAAAGCAAAAAGTTAGATTTTTTTTACTTACCCATGACACTTCATTGATTTCATTGGGAAGTTCAACTTTTCCAATTTCAAAATTTTGCTTTCTTTTAACTCTCATGCCACAGTTTATAGATTTATCCCTCCAAAATAATCTTTCAGAATTGCCCCTTCAGTTTTTAAATTTTGAAAATTGTTCCTATTTTGCAACTGCCATTTTAGTTTAAACCTTCCTATTTTGCCACTTCTTTCAAAAATGCCCCTACAATCATTACATTCTAATACTCCACCCGAGAGTTGATCAGTATTTATCTGTTCCTATTTAACATAAAGATATTGGATCAAATGACGAAACCGACTCAAAACTGACTCAACCCTACTTATCTAGATTTATACAAAACCTACAAAATATGAGTCCTGATTGGGTGAGATCCCAAGTCTGACTTGCCTCATTTCATGCCCTAAATATGGTTGATTGATCCTTGTAATGTGAAAGGATTGCCCCTACTGTCTTTGATTCGGCTGAGCATTTACCATCTACTTATTCGGGTAAAAACCAAAGATTGCTGCTTTTGTACAATGATGGCTGGACCAATCCTTGATCAGCTCAGCAAACCAAAGATTAGTTCATGACAAATGTCTTTACCATTATGACCGTTATAATGGGTCACATTTGAGTAAAAAAATGGTCAATATATTGATATTTTATTATTTTCAAAACAAAAATCCAATTTGATATATGGGTCTTGATATATAGGATGCAAATATTTACCTCTACAAATATTTGTAGTTATAAATGTTTGCAGTTGCAAACATTTTCTGTTGCTTGGTATTAACCTATAAAATCCATTGCAAATACTTTCCACCACTTGGGTGGATGGTGCAATGCAAATATTTTCATATTTTTTTAGTCTTCAATGAATCCAAAATAGGAGATGGAGATCACCTACGTACAAGGTCAATGGAACTAGATGATCACAACAAATCAAACAACGGAACAAATGGATGAGAATCATGAGATAATCTAGGCAAGTTGATTTTGGGCGGGACCCAGTGATTGGTGGTCCGAGTTGAACTTTGTTGACTGCCCACAATATAAGCCACATGGAATATTCTTAGTGGATGCTGACCGTATGGATGTTTGGCCAATCCCTAAGTGGACCTACAAACTAAAAATCAGCCTCATTAGTGATTACGAACCTGTCAAAAATCAATCCTTGAAAATGACTCAAATACAACGCTAGAAATCACTAAACAGTCTATTTTGTTTGGTATGTACGTCCATCCAAGAGTAACACTACTGCCCACCATATGAGCTACGTGGCAAATTTGTAGAGGATGCTGACAGTATCAATGTTTGGCCAATCCCCAAGTGGTGCTACAAATAAAAAATCAACCTAATCAGTGATTTCTAAGTGTTGGATTGGAGCCATTTTTACCGGTGTGAATTTGAGCATTATTGACCATTATTTGGGTACTAGGATCCAAAGATTTGAAATAACTAATTAGGCTAAGTTTTGGCTTGTAGGCCCATCAAGGGATTGGCCAAACATCCATACGGTCAGCATCTTCTAAAGTGTGCCACATGGCTCATATTGTGGGCAATCATCAGGGGTGGTCATCATGGGCAGTGAGCGATGGATGAAGAGAGAGAGAACGGCATTTCGATTTAATAACCTTTTATATATATATATATATATATATATATATACTAGGGAACACCACGTACAATGCACGTGTAAGCACCTTACACGTGGCACTCTTAGAGATCACTGACCGTATCAATGTTTGGCCCATCCCTAGGTGGGCCTACATATAAAACATCAGCATGATTAGTGATTTTTAAGGATTTGATTGGACTGGTTTTCATTGGTTGATTTTTAACCGTAGATTTCGAGCATTATTTGGGGTATTCAGATTCAAAGGTTTGAAATCACTACTCAGCTCACATAGGGATGGGACAAACATCCATACGATCAGTGGTCTCTAAGAGTGTGCCACGTGGCTTATACTATGGTCCCTCGTGGAGGTCGGTCATACCCCAACACACTTGACCCCAACCCAGGTTTTGGCTTCTAGGCAAGATTTTTGCTTAAAGTAGAGCGGCCTTTAATTGTCACATGGGTGGCAACCTTGGTTGTTGCTTTATAATAGTATAGATCATGGTTTTAAAAACGGCCGCTTAAACAGTTTTAACGGCTGTTTAAACAGTAACGCCCCAAGCCCGTTTCCGTTAAAACCGTTTAAACACGTTTTATCGGTTTTGAAAAAAAATGGCAGTTTTTTTTGTTTTAACGGCCGTTAAAATCGTTTAAACAGCCGTTTAATTCTGAAAAATTTTGTGAAAAAAATGGCCGTTAAATCCCTTTAATTCCGTTTTTTTTTTTTTAATTTTCAAATTTCAAAATTTGAATTTCAGCGCCATTTTTTCTGTTAAAATCGTTAAAACCCGTTAAAATCCGCTTAATTCCATTTTTCCCCTTTTTTTTCCATTTTTGTCCCAGGCCGTTTCAATCAGTTTTAACGGCCGTTTAAACGGTTCAAACAGTAACGCCCCCAGTCCGTTTAACCGTTAAAACGGCCTCCTTTAAACCTTGGTATAGAGTTCAAGAAAGCTTAACCCCAAAAGTGAATGTTTGCGGCCATTTTTGCCTGCAAACATTAGCAGCTCAAACCGTAAAAGATACAGACCCCCACCGTAAATATTTACCGAGGCGAATAATGGTGCGGTGCCAAGCACCCAGAAATGCAAAAAATATGTTACAAACATTTGCAAACAAACATTTGTGGCGAGAAATTTTTAAATATTTTTCTTTAAGGAATATATAAACAGTGAATTTTTTGGTTAGCCAACTAATTCACATATTATTTTTAAAAAATAAATTTTAATTTATCATTATTTTTCTTTTCTGCTGAATATTATAATGAATTTTTAAATGACAAGACCTAAGTATACTAGAACTTTTCTGTACAGTGTACGGCTAACTTAGCAACTAGGGTGCCAACAAATGTGTCTACCTCCACATGCCTAACCTTCAGTTCTTTTTTTCCAAGGCTTCTGTTTGGCTATGTTTTTCTGACATGTTATCCTTAACTTGCAGAAGGCCAAAGAATTGTAATGCCCTTGGGTTGCAATGGCTGTAAACACAAGAAATATGGGCCTGTGCCCATTTTTATTTAACGAGTTTTGAGTACTTTAATGGGTTGTTGATAGATAAGACACATCCAAACAGCCCCTAAATGACTCGGAAAGCCTGAAAATACTGAAATATGACTGGGGATCATGAACACTAGTTTTCCAACTATAGTGCTTCCCCCCTGATGTTCATGGGTCTTGACCATGGCTCGAACCCTTTCGAGGTCACCGTCAATCTACACATGTTTCATGCATGTGTGCCTATAAGAGTGCGCGTGCACACGTGCGCATGCATCTTCTTACTGCTACTACACTTCAAGCCATTTTTCATTTTTCCCCATTGCAGATCCCTCCCAAGTCCCAAGCTACAAAAGAACGTTTATTACATAAAACCAGAGCAAATTTATTTACAAAGTGACCAAAGAAACTAATAAGACCGACGGCCATGGATTCCTCCCCACCACCATCCTCACCCACCCACCCAAATAATAAAGCCTTCTATAGAGCTGGGTTTGATTTACCTGGAGCTAAAATATCATGTACAGATACAAACAGTTAAAAAGACCATCATATGCAATGCATGCATCTAAGGATCTACATGGCCTACCACAGCTTCGTCGCTTGAGGCATAGTCATCTTCACTCAGCTCCTCATCACTGGATTTCTCCTCAGCTGCAGCCCCAACATCTTCAGGCTTCGCATATTTCTCAAGATATTCTGGACCATGAGCAAGCATGAGTGACACCTAAAATGAGTTAGCGACAATGGGTATAACACAATTACAATATCAAATGTAATAAGCAGAGCTGTATGTTGAAAATTAACCTTTCATGAATCAACAAAAATAAGGAGAATCAAAAGATCAATCACACAGACAACAAATTTATGTGGATCGGCAGTATGCCTATGTCCATGGGTGAGAAGAGCTTTTTCACTCTCTAAGAATTAGGTTACAATAGTTTCATCTTTCTCACCCTCTCAATGTACAAGTACAAACCCCAACGCCCCTTTAGAAAATATATAGATCTCTAGTACAAAGAAATACCTAAAGTACCCCAGTACGAGTTCTACCCAAACACGTACTGTATGGATGCCATATGGACTTGTACGGACGTAGAAATACAAGACACCTAGCCCAACACTGTAGATGAAATGGTTTGAGGCACACAAGAATATTATTGATGCAAATGGATCCAAGAGGAGCCGAACCCAGACCCGTGTGCAGATGTGTATGTTATTTAATCAACGTGTACTTTAGTTGATTGCCACAAACATGTGCATATACATGGATAGCTATAACTACCATCCAAATTCAAGTTTGCATTTCATCAAACTTGAAATGTTGGTCAATAGTTGAATTTTGCTGGGGAGAACGAGGAGGGCGAATTTCCTCTCTTGATCAACGATCTGGTCAAGAGTCGCTTCAACCGCTCGGGTTATGATTGTGCGTCACCGTGCAACGTGAAGTTATGACTGATCATTGGCTACTGACTCGCAACCATCGCCTCTTTGACGAGGTAAGCTGATCTCCTCTTCTTGATTCCACTGGTCCAGTCTTTCCTCTTCTCGTTCGTTACTTTTATTACAATATTCATGCGAATACTCTTGAACCTCATGTCATTAAAACCATGGTCAGAGGAGTTATCATTACTATTACTCCTGATCTTGTTTCTTTCATCATTGGGATCCCTCGTGTTACTGAGGGCAATATTTTCCCACATCCTTTGCCTTTGCAAAACAAGTTTGAAATCATGTCCAACCTTTTTGCTCATACCTTTGATTGGTCTGACAAATGTTTGAACTGTCTCTCTAAGAATATGAAACCTCTTTTCAGGGTTCTCAACCTCATTCTTTCCTACAACCTGGTCCCTAAAGCAGGTGGTTAGCTCAATAGCCCTTTACATTATGCACTGTCTACTGATGCTGCACTTGATATCCCCTTTGTCATCTATCATCTGATGCTAGAGGCCATTGATTCTCATGTCTCTACCCGAGTCCTTCCTTTTGGCCATCTCATCACCAGGATCTTGCAGCCATTCGCTGTTCCCACTCATGACATTGATCTGATGGTGTTTCCTATTGAACTCATCGACAATTTGACTCTTTCTAAGATGCATCTAGGATCCGATATCCTTGCTACCTCATCTTGCCGTGGGTCTTGAGCCTCTTCATTAGGAGGATCTTCTTCGACTACCTTAGAGACCATTTCGACATAGATATCAGTACATTAACTCAAGGGTTTGAAGCTTTTCACAGGACGGTTTTGTCAGAGCTTTAGAGGATCGGTGCCCGACAGCAGAGGATGTCTACTTTCATGCACTTACAGCACTCTGACTACCCTCCATCTCCGCTTGAGGATGACTTTCATAGAGCTTGGGATGAGGAGGTTGGTGACGGCGGAGACGGCGATGACGATGATGGTGAGTAGTTTCTTTGTTTTTCTCTACTGATTGATTTTGTCTCTGTTGTATTTTGTTGGTTATCGGATGTGAAACCACTGTGTGGTCTTCTTTTGATTACCTTCTTGATGATGCTGATGATGTATTTTATTGACTTCTCTGTCTATAAAGGGTTTTGATCCCTTACTGACTTATATTAGTTTGCTTGACTTATCTATGGTTAGTTACCTGTCTCTTTGCATATAATCTCTTTTAAATACTTGATATAAATAGAGTTATGCTATTGTGAGCCATGGATATATGTACTTCTCCTTTGTCAATTCATGACAAAAAGGGGGAGAATTTGGAAATAATGGTTTCATTGGTTATGGTCTCGTTGGCTACGAGGGTTGGTTGACTATAATTGGACATGGTAACTCAGGACATGGTATGGTATGGTAACTCTTTTGGGCTCTTGATTGGTCACTCTTAGTTGACTACTCCAGACATGATTAGTTTCTGGGAACTAATAAAACTGGTTTTGGTAAAACTGGATATCTAAAAACTTTAACTTTCTAAAGTTAACTAATCTTATACCAAGGGGGAGTAAAATCCCTAGCTCTTTTTTGGCATCTTTGTCTGTGATGTGATTGATAGGTTCCTACAAAGATGTGTTGGTGCTTCTCTCCGCGATTAGATTTATTTATTTATGTTGGGAGGGCTATGCTTATTGGTAGGGGGAGAACTATTGTATTTTTGTCTTGGAATTGACAAATGAGGAGATTGATAAGTATAATCCTTGTGTTGTGAATTCCAGGACCCTGAGTATTTGTACATCTTCTATTGTGATGATACTTCCGTGTACTTAAGAGGACGAAACTCAACTTATTGGTGATCGGCTTTGGGAAGATCTTTGGTGCTCATTGGGGTATAGATATCGTGGACTTGTGCAAACTTCTGGGGTCTCTCTTGGACTATTTTGGTGTTACCTCAGGCCTTTTTGTTGGAACCCCACTGAGTCGGAACCCTGATTTGATCTCTCTAGTAAAGGGGCCGACTGATGAAAATATGTCCACAGGTCGACTGGTAGAAATATCAACCGGTCGACCGCCCTACCCCTTCTCACTCCCTTTCCATATAAATACCCCCTCCCCCTACCACTTGAACTCACCAATTCACCCGAGCCTTTCTCTTTTGTTCTTCATCTTCAAGAGCACTTTGTTTGAGATCTTCCTTGCCCTCTTCGTTATTCTTAACTGGCCTTTATTGGAGATCTACTTTGGTAACTTGCCCTGTTCAGATCTAAGGGCTCTGCTAGTGGGTTGTCCATAGGGCTGTCAAAGGGCCGGGTCAGGGTAGGGCCTAGCCTGACCCTAGCCCTACCCTTATAAAGGTGAGGCCCTAGCCCTTAGAGGGCCTGAACTGGCTAAGCCCTAGCCCTACCCTTAAGGGCCAGGGCCAGGGTTGGGCTAGGGCCTATAAGAAAATTATTAAAAAATATAAATTTTTTTAATAGGAAAAGTGGATGCTTTAATAATGCACTTGGCTTGATAATGTGTTTCCTTTGTTTAATCTATATAGATTTTTCAATGAATTATCATAATTTTCAAAATGAAAATGAACCTTCTAGTCTTTTTAAAAACCTCGATAAAATAAATGATATATAATAAATTTACACTAGAAAAAAGTCATTTTAGAATGATTTTGAACCATTCTAAATTTTTTCAAAATAAGAATGATTTTGGGTTGGTCATAATTTTGGAATGGCTCAATTGTTTGGAAATTGCCCAAAATTGTATCTTGTTTAGGATAATTGTAGTGTCCAACACTAATAACGTTGTGACATGTGTACCTAAGGAAACTTGGAGACCATGCCAACCGGTTTTCCCCTTTTATTATGTATGTTTTGTTTTTAAAAAAAAAAGTTTGATTCCCCAGGTAGCTTGGAACTCTCATTAACAGTTGGACACTTTAGATCATGGTTTTAAAAATGGCCGTTTAAACGGTAACGGCCCAAGGCTGTTTCCGTTAAAACCATTTAAACACGTTTTAACGCTTTTGAATTTAACGGCCGTTTTTTTGTTTTAATGGCCGTTAAAATTGTTTAAACATCCGTTAAATTCTGAAAATTTTTGTGAAAAAAAGGCTGTTAAATATGTTTAATTCCGTTAAATTCTGTTTTTTATTTATTTTCAAATTTCAAAATTTGAATTTCAGCGCCATTTTTTCCGTTAAAATCGTTAAATTCCGTTTTTCCAATTTTTTTCCATTTTTGCCTCTAGCCGTTTCAATTAGTTTTAACGGCTGTTTAAATGGAAACGCCCCTAGTCCGTTTAACAATTAAAACGGCCTCCTTTAAACCTTGCTTTAGATAACTTAGTGTCATTTTCTAAAAAAAAGATACACTATATGCGTTGTTTTATAGAATATAATTTAAAAATAAATAAATATAATAGAGATGATTCGCTAAGGGCCGGGCTCCCTTGAGTGTGACCCTAGCCCGGCCCTTATTTAGAAGGGCCTTACATATTTAGGCCCGACCCGGCCCTAAGGGCTTGAAATTTATTTAAAAGCCCTCTTTTTAGGGCTTTCAAAAGGGTAGGGTAGGGCCCCCCTAAAAGAGGGCCAAATTGACACCCCTAGTTGTCCAAGTTGTTGGATTTGTGGCTGCTTGGCTTTGCACTTCAACAACATCGAAGCTTTATTTTTCTCCAATCTCGAATTGGGAGGTAACTTGGTTTGGCAGTTGAGAGTTTTCTTAGAGAAACTCTTTATTTGGTATACTTCATTATTTATACTGTTGCTCTGCTTGAGTCAAGAGGAGTTTTAACTAAGCTGGAGTTTGGTTGAGACTAGACTCCGTTATATTTCGATTGCAATCGAAACCGAGTCCTTTCATCATTGTAAGGTTGCTTAAGTGTTGAATTAAAAAGGTTCTAGCTCGGTGGAGCTGTTTGGAGAGTAGACGTAGGCCAAACCACTATATCTACTTGTGTTGTGGATTGTTGTCTCATTTCTATTACTATTTTTAGTTGATTATTTTGTTATATCACATATTAATAATCAACTTAGGCTAATTTAAAAATAGACCTATTTACCCCCCCTATAGGTCTTTTCATATCAATATCAAGGTAACTTCACAGTTCTCCCACTTTTCGAGGGGTGCGGCTTGCACTGAGAAGGCTTTCGGACCTCTCTAAGACCTATGGCTAGGTCTGGAGGGTCTTTCTAGAGTTCTATAGGGTGCGGCTAGCCCGGGAGAGTGGAGACAGATCTCTAGGGTTCTAGAGAGTGCAGCTAGGGTGTCTGAACTCTTCGGGAAGCTTCCAGCTATAGCGGCTAGGGTTTCTGGACCCTCATGGAGCCTACAGACATGCCCGGGATCACTTTTCCAGGCTTTTGTGATCTGCACCTTTAGAAAGCCTTGTTCTATCGTTGCATAATCCCTAGAGTTCCTATCTTCTCCAGGGTTGAGCCATGATCACGCAACTATGCTCTGATACCATGTTGTGACATGAGAATGTAATCATGAAGAAGATTAGAGAATGATGGAGATTTGGGGTTAGATAAGAAGAGAAGAGAGAAGAGAAGAGAATAGAGGAGAAATTGTGAAATCATGTAGAGCATAATGAGCTCCACGATTTCACCAATATTTATAATATTGGAATTATTCACATAATTACAAAGACACCCATGTAGAATCTAACATATTACAAGTAATCCCTTCCCAAAGCTCATACCCTCGTAAGTATGACTCCATGCAGGACTTCCATAATTCAAAGTTGGAGTTGTTCAACTTCCTTGAAAGCGAGAAACCTGAGTCACCGGACATCTTCAATCAATATGCGCGATGTGACCATTTATTTCGAGAATAATGGCCCCCGATAATTTCTAGTTTAGTCCTTCTGATTCTATCACTGATCATGTCCCTTCAAAATGGCATGTGACACCTCCACACATCTCTGATCCATGGTCCGACAACAGGCCAAATACCCACTTCGTGGATCAGCCTGAACTGTGGGTTATGAATCTATGATGTGGCAATTCATGGTATGCTTGCTATGGGTTATAACATGGAAGCCTGCAGGTTATGCTTACTGCGGATTGTGAGTCTTGTGACATGTCACACCCCTTACTTTGGGTTGTCAATCAACCCTCCTTGCAGACTGTTGTCTAACCTCATCACGAGTGACGTTAGCCGTACCACAAGTTGAAAGGCGCTTTAGCCGCAGACTCGTAGTGCACACTCTACTCCCACTACCAAAATTTGCGAAAGAAAGACCATGCGAATAAGTATGTCAAGGATGCTCTCTAATAACCCACATTGTGGAGTGACTATGTACCGTATATCACCAATAATAATACGTCATCGTTGAACTACCACAACACACGGATCTTGATTTTCATCAAAGATCAAGTTGATCAACTTCTCTCTCGAGAATCAACCTCGCCGTAGATCACCCACAGTAATATGCCTTAGTAGAATTACCACAACTAACAGATCTAATTTTTCATCAAGATCAAGCTGATCAAGTCTCTCGAGAATCAACCCCACTCTAATAGTATTTGTTAAAGATGGGACCGCAGCGGAATTCAATAACTATCACTCGATCAAAATCGAATGGTATTAGATCGTCCACAAATGTGAATGATCAAGATTGTCCACACCATGAATGCTCAAATAACAAATCCAGTTGGCTTGTTTAGGATCGTTGATCCCAATCAACAAGTGATGAAACACAATCGAGCAAGATATAGAATATAAGATTAAATAAGAAAGAAAATAAAATCAAGCTACTTTCTTCACTTGTATGCACAACCGAAAGAGGGATTTTACAAATAAACCATTTTATTCACCTCTCTTCAAACTACAAAGCTTTTCCATATATTGTCAATTGCACCTACTACACCCCTATATATAGAAACTACTTTTCTTGGCACACAAGCCAACACAAGATCTTTAGCCGTTTAAGTAGGCTAGGGTAATTGTACTCAAACAAACTAATTTCTAAAAATAAGAGTTTTGTTTTATTAAAAGCATCTCTACTACCTACACATTGGTTATGGGGTGGACCCCAATCCTTGTTTGACGCACAAGTGAGAGTCTATTATGACTCGTTCTAAGAGAACAAGTAGTACATCATGAAGTGGGTCCCATAGTAAAGATCAATGATGATCTTTAACAAGGAGTATGTGTCTGATACAAGATGTAAAACGCGTCAAGCACATGTCTCGCATCATGTATCTTTGCAGTTAGGATGTTTGAGGCATACACCTCCAACATGGTCAAGATGACCTTGGATGTGTGTATTAGGTGACTATTGATAACGAGTTTTCAATTGGACTAAACCAGTAAAGATCAACATGATACATGATTGGATCCTGCTAGATTGAGGCATCAAACACACACCTCGCTTTAGGTAGCTTCGCATTTGGTCTGCCTGAGGACTAGAGGCATACACCTCGAGCATGGTCAAGTTAGCCTCAGAAGTGCATACGGGGTGACTGTTGATAATGAGTTTTCAATTGGACTAAATCAGTAATGATCTACATGACACATGATTGGATCCTACTAGATTTGTCAAGTGAAAGAGATTGTTCCAAGTGGCAGTTCTAAACTCACTATAATTCACAAAACGTTAAGGCCTGTCTTGCTACCTATGATATGGCTTTGTTTTCCCTCCGAGAAAAAAATCTTATCACATTGAAACCTCCCAAATACCACAGAGAAGTTAATCAAGCCCGATTACACCCAAAGATTTTTCTGATGCCCAAATCAAATGGAGCATATACTGCCAAATGCACCCACTGAACATCTTCAACACTTCTGAAAACCTCTTATGCCAAAACTTCTCACCACTGACCCAACCATCTCTAGAACTATGTTAACATAAACTACTATGATGCGCGTATTTATGGCCTATTTGATGATGCCTCCGGATCTTGAGGCTTGTCCATATCATCTATTCAATCACATCCAACTTTAATGCTTGAATCAACACAATGCCAGGATTACAATGGCATAACATTCCTTCATAGCTACTCTCCAGTTGAGGATATAACACTATCACCGTCTTTATGAACCCATAGTGAATTTGTTCTCACCCTTCGTTCACGAACTAAAAGGAAAATTCATTCCTTCCTAACATTATAATGCACATTTGAAACCAGTGTCTTCAACTCAATGCTACCTTCTCCCAAACAGATCTAGAAGATCCATTGGCCCACGAAGATGCATCACCTTTTTCTAGAATTGAAAATGACTCTCCCTTCAGAAAGCAGGCTTGCCAAGGGAAGAAGTCACTTCACCCTAAGACTATTTTTGGTTCACGAAAAATATGGATTCCGGAGACTATGTTTCTTGTAAATTTTAGAAATGCCCGTTTGGTTCGTTCAAAGGAAAAAAACTCCGTAATTAGAAGAGACTTTTGATAAATAAAATAGGAAAACCAACAGACCGAATTAGAGTCAGTCCGTTGATTTTCCAAAGTTGCACCAAGACTTTATTTTACCTCGAGGAAAAGGCACCTGATACCAAGGTAGCTCCTTTCTCACAATCTCTCCAACCAGCTAACCTCCTTCCTCCCTCATCCCTCTCTCTCTCTCTCGATCATCTATGCAAGGTTCGTTCCTCTCCCCCCCTCTCTCTCTCTCTCTCTCTATATATATATATATATATCACAATCTCTATCTCTATCTCACCATTTTCCAAATAATCGCAGCCTTTCGTACTGAATAAAAATACACGGTTAAGATTAAACCTCCAACTGTTGCATGTTCAATAGGGGAAGCTCTTTGTGGTTTTCTTCTCCAATGGACAAACCACATACAATTTTCTCCATTAATTCCTCTATTTATTCCTCTTTTTTCCCAAACAAAATCAACAATTCCCCTATTTGTTCCTCTCTTTTTTCCTCTTGTAACAAAGTAACCTTATACAAGGAATAAGAATCCTTTTACCAACAAGAAGAATTTCATTATGGAATGCAAGATGATTGTTAGATAAGGCAAGAAGATGATAACAGGTACTGGGTTCTTTCATTTGGTGTTTGCATAGATGGTTGTGAGTGTCCTTTGTTTAAACATTCACTTCTATTTATGTTCTGCAGATTTCTTCCATGTACAGGTACCTATGGGGATTTCAGAAAAATATACACTCGTGGAGAGAAAAAATAGTGGTTTTGATGAGAACATACTTCAAGTTCAAATAGGTGGCTTTTAAGAGATAAAAACCGTGGGTTTTTTCTTGCCCACGATGAATAAAAGGTTTTTCATGAGAAGAAACTCAGGGTTTTCACAAATACGTTGGTAGAGCAAGAAAGATAGGGGTTTTGATGAGAACAAACTCATGGTAGGTTCTCGCCCAACATGAACCACAATTATCTTTTGTTCTGTAAATAGTCTTCATAGAGGAAAACAAAAAAGGGTTTTCACTCCCATTATCAATTTCCAGACTAATGGTAGGAAAAGAAATGGGTGTTTTGATGAAGAAAAATAAGAAGAATTGTAGCAAATTGAGTTTTCTCCTGTCATTTCCAAACGTCAAATTTGTTTTTGCAGGTTACGACTTTTCCAGGAAAAATCATGACCTGGAAAACAAAATCCGGAATCTGAATTTTCTGCTAACCAAACACAGCCTAAAAGAAGAAAGGACATTCATCCTAGTTAATAACATGGATATTTATGCTCATGTAACAACTTTGCTGAGTGATAGCATGAAAGAATTGAATGATCCCATGAGCTGGTAAAAGTTTTTGAAGTCATTAGTAAGATAGGAACACCCGTCCCCTACCTACTCTCTTGAGTGGCAACGAAAACAGCTAAACAGCAAATCTTCACTTTATGAATGTTTTCGAAATGATAGAAAACTTCTTATTTTCACTTAAGCAGCATATATGTATGGCCAGAGAATGACCGGGGAAGCACAGTAAACACATCTCTAAACAAGGGTTATACAGGAACAGTACATGGCCTCAATATTACCAAGTCAAATATCAGTTCAAATTGGAAGCAACTGGCCAATAGTTTGCAGCTCATACAGTTAAATACTTAGATTTATTTGAAAAGTGAGATAACGTTGAGGATAAATAGACCACATCCAATTAGAGATTGCATGGGCGTGAGGTGCAACTTGCAAGTGGCCTAAAAGCTGGTGCCACAATGAGCACAAGGTATTGGCTTTACTGATTTCTAAAATAGATAGAGCAGAAATAATTGGAAAGTGACTACGAATGGAACAAAAACTATGGTAAACCAAGTGATTCTTTAACTAATCAATTTGCATGTCATTAGATCAGAAAGCAACAAGACAGCATAACTAAAGCAATGCAATGTTGGACAATATGTTCATAGACCAGGACTAGACAAGTTTTTGGAGTATTCAAACAAGTCCAAGCTTCCTGAAATTTCAACTTTCCACTGAAAATATGATCACATATAATGGACTTTTCCAGTAGTCAATGTGAATGCAAAGTGAGCAAGGACTCCTATTCTAGTACTTGGTTGTACTCCACAAACAGCACATAATGAACCTAAAAAATGTCTTAGCTTCCTATGTTCAAGATCATCAATAACCTCTTAAATACAAGTGCTGAGTTATGCAAAATCAATGCTCGTCTTCAGTGAAATTGAAACTTCTCGATAATAAAGCGGCAAAAAGGAAAAAAGAAAACATTTGTCAGAATTAAGATTAGACATCTTGTCACGTGTTTAGATTTTTCTTTTATTTATTATTCTTAGCCGATCACTAAACATTTACAATTACAGAAAAAAGAAAATCAGACTAGAACCAAACATTCTGTATTGTGAGGGAAACATGGAATGGTAGAATGTACTTCAGTCCAATGGAATCATATAGTGAAGGATCCCAAAATCCAAATCTTCTCTTCAATTCAATTGCTATAAACATTCTCAACTTGAAAAACCTTATTTGAGATGAGTGGAAAAAACATAGTGGTAGATTGTGCAAAAAATACCACATTAAGTTTGTAATGTTTCATCCAGGCCATATTAACAAGCAAGGTATGCATAGTTGGGGTAGATAGAACCTCAAGAAGGATCAGTACCTTTCACTTTTTTATCATAAGCAGCTCGGTCACGCATCATCAGAGCAGCAGCTTCTCCATTCAACGGATCTGATGGGTTGGGATACAAAAGAAGTTGTGGAAGGAACACTTCGAACACATTTACCAGATCTGAAAAGCATGGATGTCAACATCAGGAAAAAGAAAATTTGCAAACCCATAAATCTGGGAGCAGAAATGTTTCTAAGCATCTTTGCAACTCTATAAAAGCCATTCAATCTTTATAAAGATGAAAATGCTTTAATGTGCTATTTTACCGAACATGGGGCTCCAGGTCTGATTAATAACGTCCAAACAAACTGAGCCGGACCTGAGATTTAAAAGCCACAGAAATTATCAGACTTGCAAAACAATTCCTCCTTAAATTGGTGAATTTTGTTAAGTACCCCATTTGCAAGTGAAAAGTGAAAATACCATTCACACAAACTAAACCTACTAAGATTTGATATCCAATAACTCACATTTCATCGACATTTGGATGGTAGATCTTATTAATGAAGCCTATTGATGGAGATTTGTAAGGATAAGCATCTGGCAACTCCACCCTTATCCTCCACACACCTCCATGATAAGGACCTGCCATAATCCATCAAAAGAAAATTTTCTACATGTTCATAATTACATATAGCCACATGCAATCTACAACTAAATTTCATAAATTCATAGAAGAAACTGAGTAAACAACATCTGCAACTAATATGGTTACACTGCTATACCGAGAAATCGACTAAATTGCACAGGAATAATTGGATTTCGGAATGGGTTTGGCTTCTCCGTTCACATTAGAAAGTCATGGAAAATGCAAACTCAAAGGAAAAAAACAATCTCAACAGGAAGTTTCCAGCAATTCCCACCAGAATAAAAAAGAAGTATAGTCTTGAGCACCTATTGATGGTCAAAATGACTCAATAAAGAAACGGAAATTAAACTCTCACATGAAATTCACCAGTAAAATTACAATTTCATTCAAATATTACATTACAGCAGAAAAGTTGAAGAATTAATCAAAGCTATCAAATACCCAATAAAGCTTATAGCATTACTGATGGGCAACATGATTGAATCAAAGAATTAATCCAAAATATGAAGCACCTACAAAGACAAACATCTTAAAAAGCTTAATTTTCAGTGACAAAAGAATTCTAAAAAAAATACAGAAAAAAGGGGATATGGGTGTTGACGATTTACTGTCACTGGGTCCATGGAAATCGACAAAAAATTCTTGCATGCCATCGTTGATCATCTCTACCTTGTAATCACTCATCATCCTAATTAAACCAAGAAAAAAAGGGACAAACATAAAGTCAAAATTATCAAAAAATTGAAAAAAAAAAAAAAAGGATTAAGAAGGGTACTTAAGAAATTTACAATTTCATCAAGTCCATCTCTCGGCGTTTGCTTGGGGAAGACATGTTTTTTGATTTATTTCTTTTCCTTGTTCTTCTCTTGGGTGGGTTGAGAGAGAAGGAAGAGATGAGCTTAGGAGTATACAGAGAAGCTAAGCGGTTCAGACTGCAGACATGTTGGAGAGAAATAAGGAGATATAATGAAAGACAAATTTCATTTCATTTCATTTACTTGGAGCAAATTAGGGTGTGTTTGTTCGCGCGTAAACCATTGCGCTCACAAATAAATGCACCTACAAACGAATGCGCAACCCCTATTTTCCTGCGTTTCAGCCCCGGTCCCACTACAAGCCCAGGCCCTACATAGCGCATTTTTTTGGGCCCACTAACCACAAGGATGTTTAGCCCACCCCTTGTTGGATATACATATACAAGCCAAAAATCAACCTGATGGGTTATCTCTAGCCATAGATTTTAGTACTTTTTTAGGATTGATTCTAGCTGTTAGATTCAAGCATGTTTTTTGGGTAGTAAATCAAATGGCTAGAAATCATCAATCAAGCTGACTTTTAGTGGGTTTATCCATCAATAGGTGGGCTAAACATCCATGCAGTCATTGGGCCCACAAAATAATGTAGGACCACGAGAGTCCTCTGCATGGACTGGAACATGAGTCCTCTACATCTAAATTTTTTCCGTAATTTTATAGTATTAGGAATAGTTGTTAAATAAAGATTTTCTATTACATAAAGATTTAATTTTTTTAATTAATATCATATATATTAATATATTAAATATAAAAAATGCCTTATATAGAGTTTTCGCCTTAGGCCTCAACTTGTATGGAGACAACGCACCCTGCTTGGACATCAAAGTCGCTATATATTCCATCAAACCAAATCATCTATCTTGGGGCTCCACGCATTTTGCTTGGTAACAACTGACATTATTCAAAAATATAAAACACGGGTTTTATCATGTAGATATCTAAGCTATTGTATTTTTATGATAATTCATGGTAGAAGTCAATGGTGATCAAACCATATGAAAACTTAGCCATCACAACTAGCTATGAACAATGGTTTCTTTGGGAATGTTGCAACCCGACTCGGCCAACACAACTATATTCATATGGCTCATTTGAAACTTATATTGATAATATATATGCAAGTGCTTCCTTGGCTTCATCAATTATATGCACCGCACAGTACTTTGCACCACTATACCCATTGACTTGGAGATTACACTCTTCCCAGATTGTATAAATGCTTGGTTGGGGCCTGTTATACACTACGTAAAATCCTATCCTAAAGACAAAACTTGGGTTGAAGTACGCCCCTTCACAGTTCAGGTTGTCCAACACGCTCACATCCCTTATCAATGATGATGAGGGACAATAGTATAAGCCATGTGGCACATTCTTACAGACCACTGACTGTATGGATGTTTGTCCCATCCCTAGGCGGACCCATATACCAAATATCAGCTGATCAATGATTTCAAACCTTTGGATTTGAGTACTCCAAATAATGCTTGAAATCTATATTTAAAAATCAACCCATGAAAACGACTCCAATATGTCCACCTAGGATGGGCCAAACATCGATACGGTCAGTGATCTCTAAGGGTGTGCCATGGTAAGGTGCTACCACGTGTAAGGTGCACGACCATCGCACGTGGCGTTCCCCTATATATATATATATATTGTAGAATCAACTAAGTTAACTTAGTTTTAAGTTTCCAAAAAAAGACAAACTAAACATAGCCCATTGAGAGCAATCCACAAGTTCCCCCAACAAAGACACTACACCCATTGTCCAAAACGTTGAACCATACCATCACTCTGTGATGTCTACCAGCGTACACACATCAACAACCACACATTCCTCTATTCTTCAAACAAAGTAGAAAACATCTTAACCTTAGATAGATTTTGTAAAAGTACTAGCACGCCTCAATCATACGATCATAGTCAAATTCTCTTTTAATTACCACGTTATGTCCTAGAGGGGGGATATGATAATTTTTAATTTATCTGTGGATTCTATATGGATTAAAAATTAAAGATCACACAAGGCGAAAAATAATCAAACAATCAAAATAAGAATTATCCACAAAACATAGATATGGGACAATATGAGACAAAATATGCAAACATTCACAATCACACGAGCCTCAGATTTATAGTGGTTCGGCGACTCCGCACCTACATCCACTATCTAATACTCATCACGAGTAGTATTATATTATTTCAATCATGCATTACAATATTTAATTGAAATAAATAATCAAACAACTAAGATTACACTTAGTCTCAATTAATGAGAATCGTTTCTAGCTCACCTAGAGAGTCAGCCTAGGCCAGTAGTCTATTTAGAGAAGTCATCTTCTCATGGATCTACAATCCTCAACTCGATCTATACGAGAATCACTTCTTGATTCACCTATAGAGTCACACTAGGCCCGTAGTATTTTAGAGAAACAGATTTCTCAAGGATTCCACAATCTTCAACTCAATTTGATGAGTACCCACTCATCCACCAATCACAAACAATTCATGTTTGATAATATTGAATTCACTCTAAAAGGTTAAGATATACTTATCTTTTGATGAATTCGATAGAATGGTGAATCCATGTAGAAGAATTTGCCACAGAGACACTCTGCCAATGATGATCCTCTCCTTAGAAGAAGACGATTACAGCAAACAATACACTTCGTAGTTTCTTCAAATAATTAGAGCAACCTTTATAAAAGATGAACCAGATTTGCTTATATGAAGCTCTCTCAAACAATTTAGAGCTTCACAAAGGATGTACAGATGTACAGATTTGCACAGGTGAAGCTCTCTCAAATTCTAAATCTCTAGACTCAAGAGATGTTAATCAAAGAATGTGAGTTAAGAGATAGCTTGATTGGTTCTCTCTAATGGAGGGCAATGACGTTATTATATAAGTTTATTCCCTCTCAAGAGAAATAGACCTAAAATAGCCATTGGATTGACTCAAGTGTGCATACAATCGCACAAAGGAACGAGTCAAAAATAGATCCGGAATGGGTGAGGTCGACCACACATTTTGACCGATCGACCGCACTTCGGTCAGCCGCTCATTTTGGCCGGTCGACCCATCAGGTCAGAATAAAAAATTATCGTGCTGAAAGTCTGGTTGGCCACACATTTTGACCGGTCGGCTGGACCTGTTCGATTGGCCGCACAATCTGTTCGGTCGACAGCTCAGGTTAGAACCATAATATATGGTACTGAGGGGTCTGGTCGACCGGTCAGAGTCAGTAGACTCTGGTTGGCCGTTCAAAGTGGTCAGTTGGCCAGTCCTCGTAGACCATCTCCGAAAAAATATCCAAGCAATTATAATAAATATCCTATGTTATTAGGATAGCTTCCAAACGATAGCAAAAGAACCGGGAGACATCTAGGGTTAAATTGATCCGCTGGCAACGCGCTGTGTACCCTTAGATGTACGCAAATACAACACAAGATTATTGATAGTTAAATGTTCGTTGAGTGAGAACGTACTTTGATCATTTATATCTTCATACTTGACCTTGACTTTGTCTTCAGTTGTGCTTGAACACTTGGGTAGGTTTTCTTCAGCTTTAATTCTTCTTTGATTTGTTGATGAAGTCCACTTGATCTTTGACACTTCAGTCTTTAGAGAACTCCTAACTCAGAGAGTTATATTACAGAAGAGCTAAGTATTCATAGATTGACAACCGAGACTTTTCAATACGATCATAGTCAAATTCTCATATCTTATTAATTTTCGGTATGAAAAAGTTGACATCTACACCCTTATTTTGTTCCATCACGAACATAGCTAACATCTCCATACCTTCTGCAACTAGTATCAAGTGAGTGCTCGATGTCAAGTTTGTGGTCAAATTGATGCTTCTTCTTCTTTTTGGTACAACTTGTTGACACTAGGTGAAGTTCAAGATAATGTGAAGGAGTGTATTTTATTGAATTGATAAGTTCTCGAAAAGATTCTCAAGACCTTATTCTATAGTAACTCCTCCTTAGTTCATCACATTCTTTGCCTCATCCATGTCTATATTTGCCTCAACATTTATTCTCACACAAGTCCTAGACACTCGATCATTACCAACAATGTAAGTAATCTTTGTAAAATTTTTGACTGACTTGAATCGATATTGAGTGGCTTTGGGATATCTCTGTGAAGAAAGCTAGTGTAAATTTCTCAAGGATATCACATATAAAAGCTAATACAACATATGTATGATGTACATTGACATAATCAACTGAAACTTGGTCACCTATAATCACCATGTTTGTCACATATCATTCTACTAAAATATGCTTTGGCCAAGACAATATGTTATAACGTATTACTAATTTTTCAAAGTTATCAAATGACTCATGTTCACCTCAAATCTTAAAGTGAGTTTCAAAATATGGATTATCGAAAACAAATGGATTGATCTCATCCATTGATATGGCATATATATATATTTTAGGGGACTTGTGTACATGATCTCCACTTTTATGACTATCTAGAGTACATGTGACATTTGTTTTGGTTACATGACTTTTCGTTAAAAGGAAAATCCTACACTGTAAACATAGGCTTAGTACATATGTATGGGATTTATAGAGAAAAAAAGAAACTAGCCTATTTCTCACCTTAGGAATGTTGTTAGTGAATCTAAAATTTCCTTTGTGATCTGTGCAATTAAAGTTTTATTTGGTCTGTGTTAAAAATTGTCTCCTCAGAAAGCTCATTCAAAAGTTCTCTATAGAAACTTTTCAAAAGTCCTCTAAAAGATCTCCTTCCCAAAAGACAAGTAGCTTTTGTGCTCCTATTTTAGGGGACTTGTGTACATGATCTCCACTTTTAGGACTATCTAGAGTACATGGGACCTTTTTTTTGGTTACATGACTTTTCGTTAAAAGGAAAATCCTACACTGTAAACATAGGCTTAGTACATATGTATGGATTTACAGAGAAAAAAAGAAACTAGCCTATTTCTTACCTTAGGACTATTGTTAGTGAATCTAAAATTTCCTTTGTGATCTGCGCAATTAAAGTTTTATTTGGTCTATGTTAAAAATTGTCTCCTCAGAAAGCTCCTTCAAAAGTTCTCTATAGAAACTCTTCAAAAGTCCTCTAAAAGATCTCCTTCCCAAAAGACAAGTAGCTTTTATGCTCCTATTTTAGGGGACTTGTGTACATGATCTCCACTTTTAGGACTATCTAGAGTACATGTGACCTTTTTTTTTAGTTATATGACTTTTAATTAAAAGAAAAATCCTACACTGTAAATATAGGCTTAGTACATATGTATGGGATTTACAAAGAAAAAAAGAAACTAGCCTATTTCTCACCTTGGGACTGTTGTTAGTGAATCTAAAATTTCCTTTGTGATCTGTGCAATTAAAGTTTTATTTGGTCTATGTTAAAATTTGTTTCCTCAGAAAGCTCCTTCAAAAGTTCTCTCTAGAAACTCTTCAAAAGTCCTCTAAAAGATCTCTTTCCCAAAAGACAAGTAGCTTTTGTGCTCCCCTGTATCCTCTATTGGCATTAAAATTCATGTGGGCCACATAGTCGATGTAGCAAACATAATGATGATGTCGCATCTTGCATGACTTATAAATCTCTCCATATTTATCTCTTAGTTAGGTTGCTATTGGTTTCTAATTTTACTAGGCTAATATCTAGGTCAGTTTTTATTTTGATATGTTGAAAGATCTTAGTGTAAGAGTGTTCTTTTTTAATATTAAGAGAATATATTTTGAGTGCTTGCACTGAGAAGGTCGACTCCCCTTGAAGTGAGTCATCGATAGGATCATCTAGCTATAGGATCATATCATCTAGTATCAGAACATCGATTGTGGCATATGAATAGGTCCCACATGTGTACTTTTATTTTACATGAATGATTTAATCATTTGTCAAATTAATTGATGCAGATTTATTTGTCTTGATTGCTTATATCCGTGTGAATTAATTTTATGTGTTTTGACCTAAATAGGGCTTGGGTAAGGCCTATTAAACAATAATGTAGTATAACTTGTATACCTTAACTATGGTACTAGGATTTTATGCACTATATAACGGTTGAGGTGCATTTAAAACAATTAAGTTATTTTAATGAAAATTGTTGGCAATATAAAGGGAGGCTTTTTGAAATTAAAAACTATGAGATTTTAGAATGTAGGGTAACTAGGATAGTGGACCCACCCCAAAATCATCGAAGGCATAAAAAAGGATTTACTTAGATGACCTATTTTAATTTATTAGATTTATTGGGCCTATTAATAAAATGAGTTTTTGGAAAATTTTATTTTTAATCTTTTGCTCATACCTAGACCCTTGGGTTGTGAGTCGATCATGGATCGTGGGCCGAATGACCCACGAATAGCGGGTTGGGTCCTAGACCCTGGGATCGGGGCATGACAATAGTGTCCCTAATGTCCAATTCTTCTAAATATCTGGCACAAGAGAACTTCCTTCAAAGTAAGGACATTCCTAGATGTGAACTTGAGTGTAAGAGATTCTTTACCCTTACGTTTGCATAGATGTGCCTAGCGGCCCTCTATGTCAACTCACCAATCATTCGAGTTGTTGACAAAGTTTACTTATGAAAGAATAACAAAAGAGTTAAGATCTTTAACCAAATTACCTGACCTTGTTATCTCTTTGGAAAAATCTTTCATTTTTTGATATCGGCAAATGCATAGGTTTCATACACACATAGCAATCCCCTTTAGGTTTCTTAAATTCTTCATTTGATAACTTGTTTTTGTCAATCCTTTAGGCTTATTTTTATTAGATTCCCTTTTACAAGGTTGGCTTTGGACTTGAGCTCAGATAGTAATAGCAAGACGATAAAATTGATTATGGCAAAAATATCTATGAAAAGCTAATTGTAAACATAAAAGGAACTTATCAGTTAAAGCTGTAGAGGCATGTCTTCACAATAATCATTAAGGTGATTTCATTCCTCCTACTAGTCTGGACCTTGGTGATTTTAATTAGGATTCTCAGGTGGTCACGTCCTAGGATACAACTGCTCTCCATAATTTCAAGCACAAAAATAAGAAGAATTGAACCATTGTGTGGACATCCTCAGAAGATTAAAGGAAAATTGAGAGAGAGGAGAAGATAATTTATGGTTTTGTGTCCATGTTTTTTAGTAGACTGCCTTTATATAGAAACCAGAAAGATTAATTGTAATACCCTGAATATTTTTTAGGGTATTTTGAAAAAAATAAAAATTATGATCATTTATTTATTTATATTAAGTATTAATACTTACTTGTATGTTAGCTGAATTATAATTATTGATGTGGGCCTTTAGGGCAAATTGACAGACTTTTTGAGCTTAAAAATGATCCTAATTAAAGCCTAGTTGATACCTATGGGTCTGAGGCTCATTTCTAACTCACTAGTAACCTAAAATAAGACTTTTAATATGTTGATAAATTTACCCCTTTTAAAGTGACGAAAATTACTATTAATTAGTTATTAAAAATGTTAGTCCCACATTGGCTAGGTGAGAAAGTTGATGGTCTTAAAAACCTATAAATAAGGGTAAATACATAAGTCTCTTGGGATGATAAAACATTATTTTTCATGAGAGAAAAGTTAGAAAAATAAAAATTAGCCGATTCTCTAAGCTTATGTGAGATAGAGTTTGTGCATCTTGACTTCTTTTAAATAATTAAAAGTCATGGATCTTCAACCTTGACCAAGAGTTAGATCAGTTCTCCATTAAGGTAATTACACTCTACAATGTTGAATATATTCATCAATTATTGTAGTCTTGTTAATGATTATATGATATTTTTGGTATATTCTTTTGAGATTTTAATCTTATTTGTTAATCATATATGAGTAAATATCATAAATTCATATTTTTTTTACATTTATTGTGAAAAATCGTTGCCTTTGGTGGAAAAATCTTTACCCTTGGTGGGAAATCGTCGCCCTTTGTGGAAAATCGTTGCCTTTGGTTAGAAATCTTTGTCCATAGTGGGAATTCGATGCCCTTGGTGGAAAGAAATGAAATCTTTGCCCTTGGTGGGAATTTGTTGCCCTTGGTAGGAAGAAATAAGAAATATAGTGCATTTAACATCATCATCATCATCATCATCATCATCATGATTGTATATTTTTGAACATGTTAATCTTCTTATTGATATGATGATTAACATGCTACAGTAATTATGATTGAATTGTTATTATTATTTTGTGTACTCGTTGTACTTTACTGCGCTCTCGCTGACTGTGTTACACCAAAACATTTCAGATTTTGTTGATCTCGGTAGAGAGAATACTTTTGATGAGACGGAGTTGATTGATGGTGTAGAAATTGAAGAAGAAATTTTAATACTTAAATGATTTAAGGATTTTAGTGATGTAATAATAAATTTTTTTTCATAATTAGGGTCGTTGGGACCATCAATGGTTTGAATTGGTCACTTTACTTTTATTTTTAACATGTTGGGTTTTCCGATGTCCTATGCGAAAATATTCATAAAATATTCATACGATAATATTTTAATATAATTTTAAAGATGTTAGAACTATGATTCAATGTAGTATTTTACTGAATTTTTTTTATGATTTTATTAGTTATATAAGTAGGTGTGGTTTGGCACTAATCTCAAAACTTCGGTGCTGATTTTGCACAAATAGCACCCTTATTCTGATTTTAAACAATTTTTATACCTATTATATGACCGAATCTGATTAAGGGGAAAATACGAAAGTTGTAGGTTTTTAAGTTATCTTTCCATTCATATATAGTATGTCAACAACAGCTTCGATAGGACATATTCTGTAGAGCCATTTTACTAACAGGAGGTCAGAATTGCTTGACTGCAAAATATCTAATTTTTACAAACCTTTATTTTAATTTTTCTATAAGTTGTAAAATAGGATCATATGATTTTTAGTACATATAAATTTAATTTATTTTGAGTAGATAAAAACCCATATGTTATTTGTTTTATTTGGATTCCGATCAAAACTGTAAAAATTAATACAAATGAAAAATCTTACTTTTACCTATTTTTGACGATTACCGTTAGAGTTGAATTAAGAGTGGAGAACTGACTCCAAAAATTTATAAATGCCATTTTTAGCCAAAGTACCTTTGTTAAAGTTATATCTTATGATTTTTAGAATAAAACATTTGAAGAAAATAGTTTTTTGACATACTTTGAATTTTGACCAAAAGTTGACCGTTTTCCCTAGAACCGCGAAAATTAAATTTCAAAACTATTTTAAACGAGTGTTCTAGTTTAAGTGTTTTCACAAAAGATGTTTGATATAAATATTAGGTATAGAGACCCTAATTAGTGATTTTGACAAAAATTAAAAATTTGACTTTGATTTTGACTTTGGTTATTTCACCGTAATAACTTGTTTATGTTTCCGTATTATTTTGACTATTGAGCTGAGCTGCTCGTCATCAATCACGATGATGATTCTTAGTGTTTTATTTTATTTTTATTTAGCAATTTATTTTTATCACACCCTTGGATCTTAGGTAAACGGACTGATCTATAGGCATACGGGTTCGATTTGGGTGTCCGGATTCGGGGCGTGACATTAATCATTAATTTCATAATAACACCAAATTAAGAGCTAAACAATAATAGAAATGAATGTTTGAAATCATTGGAAAAGTTGAGAGAAAAACGTATATAAAAAGTAACCAAATCTTTTAGTTTCTTAAAACGTTTGGAAAGACATCAATTTTTAAATCAGTTCAACGTAAATGGTTGAAAGCAATAAAAATTTTTATAATAAAAAGTCAACTAATCAGAAAGCCCATTCAACCACGTGGGTGGTGCCTAGGCTTGAGTCGACCCTGCCCAACATGGCGTGCGCATGTGTATATATGTGATATTCTTCATTATCTTTCGTTTCTCAAGATTTTTTCCTTATTTAATGTTGGATTAAAGATCTAACAAAGAATACCCACTAAAGTGAAATGACTTTAAGCTTTCCCTCTAATATTTCATTCAAATATTTATGAGAACAAAAGTAAGAAAAGTCGCCCAAGTTCAAAACTTTCTAAGACACTTTGCTTTAAAAACACTAACTTTTATTCAAACATTTTAGCTTACATCTTTCTCATCAGGAAATTTCTTGTGCTTGATGTCAACGTGTCATATGACTTGGTCATCAACATGGACCTTGTATGCGTATGTATACCCCTTGGATAGACTGTAACACTTAATGAAACTTGTTCTTGATCAAATTTTCCATTGCAGAGCTTTTGGAGAAAACTTTGGCTGGCAACGTGACTTCAAGGGTGAGTTCACATGAATCAAGACCAAATGTTGAGGTAGGGCCCCGCACCACTTTATGAATATCTCCTTTTAAAACATATAGACCCCACTTCAATATGTGGTCTTGATTATTGTGACCACACTTTTTAGAAATCCTTTAATTCTTTTGGATGGTAAAAAATAACTTGTGCATGTTCAAGGAAAAAGATTTTGAAGACAGCCCATCCTACTTTGGATTAGCACCCTTTTGTTGCCTATTGGAGAGCTGACATTGTGAATCTAGACTCTCGTAAATGGCAACCCTGAAATTTTTAAAAATTTTAAAAAGCATTTAAGGATGAACAAACCCTGCATCTTTTTGCCACATGGTGATGGGCTATTGAACTGAAATTTGCCACATATAGATATAGAGAGAGATAGATATATATAGAGAGAGAGAGAGAGAGAGAGAGAGAGAGAGAGAGAGAGAGAGGCGACAAAACACGTAGAGTCCAATGCACTTGCTCAACTGCCATGAATAAGAAAATTTGCTAGGCCATATTTTCTTCATTTATTGGTCCCTGGCCCTAAATGTCCATTAGAACCAAGGAATGTTTCCTAAATCAAATGGTTAGGATCATTGTAACTAGCTTATATATGGTGTGGTTGATAGGGCAGAAGTAAAATGTGATGTTTAAAGTTAGCTAAAGATTTCATAGAATTTACAGAGGAAAAGGAAAAGAAGAAATGTTAGAGGAGAGGTCATTATCATATGCCTTATCCCACTTATCCATCTCAACATCCTCATCCTGACTCCACTCATTTTGTAAACATGTTGTTCCTTGATTGTTGAACATTTTATTCCACCAAGCATAGCCAATCTTACTTTTATCTTATAATGTTTTCCCTTCGATTCGTTTGGTATGAATTGGTCATAGCACTCTAGAAGCCAATCTCTGCTTTCTAATTAAGCATTCGATTGGAGTCGTTTTCATGGGTTGATTTTTAATCGTGAAATTTGAGCATTACTATTTGCACACAATTTGAGGTACATTTTTGGCCAATGACAAAGCGACATCACTATGCACCAAGATAACATCTATGGACCTTGGACCATGTGTTCATTACTCTTTTAATAATAGGGTACGTACGGGGACATTTAATTAACTTTTTTTTTAACATTGAATTTTGACACCAAATAATTGTGCCGTTGATGATGGACCATATAATGAGCCACGTGGCACACTCTTAGAGATCACTGACTGTATGGATGTTTGGCCCATCCCTAGGTGGACCTATGTTGGATTAGAATCTTTTTGATGGTTTATTTTCATCCGTGGATTTAGAGCATTATTAGGGGTACTCAGATCCAAAGGTTAAAAATCACTATTTGTTACGTAAGTCCACTAAAGGATGGGCCAAACATTCATACAGTTAGTGGCCTCTAAGAATGTGCCACATGGCTCACACTGTGGTTCGTCATCAATGTTGATGACATACATCTCTCATCAAAGTTCTACTCTTAAATAAAGGTGAAAGAATACGGTGGAGAGGGAGGAACTTTTTGATGTTGGCCTTTTTTTTATACGGGCGTCAGAGACACCTAAAAGCACCACGTGACACTCTTAGAGATTTATGATCATATGGATGTTTGAAACATCCCTTGGTGGACCTAAGACCCCAACGCAGTCTGATTGGTGTTTTCTAGGCGTTGAATCTCAGTACCCAAAATAATTTTTGAATCCATGGTTGACATTCAACACATGAAAAATATTCAAATCCAATGATTAGAAACCACCAATCTGGTTGATTTTTGGTCTACAGGGCCACCTAGGGATGTTTCAAACATCCATACCGCATGGATCTCTAATAGTGTTCCATGTGGCATTTATAGGTGCGGCCTAGACGCCTGGATGAAAAAACACCAAGATCAAATATTTTCTCATAGAGGAGCAAAATTTTAGATGTGGACACATTTACACATTAAATGTGTTCACATTGAGTATACGGTTAATGGGGTCTACAACTTTGTGTCAAGCATATGATATATATAACCTTCGGCCGACATCAAATGGCAGGGCCCCATTCCTCAAACACGTCTTATTGACCAAATGGTGGGTCTCACACTTGTACAACAATGATCACTTTTGGGACCACTTGATACGTGGAGTCATTAATTTGGTACAAAATGACCATTCTTAAAATCCATCTGATATGTATGGCCCACTACTTCAGCGTAACATATCACTCTTGGGCCCATCTATTATGTGGAGCCCACCATTTTAATGCAACATGACTACTTAGGCGTAACTAGTGTAAGATCTACCCATTTGGTGCAACAATGACCACTCATGAGGACCACCACTTTGATGCGACATGATTACTTTTGGGGCAACATGATTTATAAGGCCCACCTCTTTTGGTAAAGACCCATGAGTTGACGATTTATATAGTAAAATAATCACATTTGGAATCCCTTTTGACTCCCAATCAAATAGCCAAATATCATAGCTACTTTTGGGGCTGTGGGGCCACACAACTTATTGGGAAAGAAGTTGGACATTAGACCGAGTCCCATAATAAGTTCTAAAATTTGGTGCACCTCACACCTATACACGTGCAAAGTGCGGAAAATTTTTCAAGGTCATCCAAACGCTGAAAAATAATTTCTCGCGGTTTTCAACTAAATTCTCGTGGCAAACCAATTCCTGGGCCAAATATAGAATGTGGGCCTCTTGGACAGAAGACTAATTTAATCAAGTGATCTTAAATTGCATGTGCCATACACAACGTATATGCACTGGGTCCAATCTAATTTTCAATTCTTCAAGATGCAAATTAAATTAACCCACTTAGACAATCATAACCATCCAATTAATGGACTTTCTCAGTATTATGCATCGCTTCTTTCAACTGTCCAAATGATGCAATACATTAATCATCATTAAATTGATTTTATCTTAAGAGATCAGTTAGATGTGACTTTGATGATCTTAAATCAAGCAACTTATCAGATGGTTAGGATCTTGAGGTTAGTGTCAATTTAGATGGTCTGCTTCAATTGGACTTGACTATATCATTTATAAAATGATAGCCATTCTCATCCTTATGAAAATTAGTCTTTTTTCTAGGGTATTTTGGTATGCCAAAAAATAACACGCAAAATCATTTCTTGTGGGGCCACATGGAGATGAGTTTGTGATGATGGTTTCCTCGTCATCGAGAACATTCTCGCAAAAAATCAGCCCATTTCGAAAGTTCTAACATATCGGATATATATTTGAAATTTACTACAAAATGGATATACCATATTTCTCAAATTGTAACCCATTTTTCATAGGTTTAGAAATCTCCAAATGAGCTGATTTTTTGTGAACATGTTCTCCATGGCGAGGACATCATTCTCACAATAAATCAACCCTTCTCATTTCCATGTGAGCTCCACAAGAATGTTATTTTATGTTTTTTTGACATTTGGTTCACCCATCAGGTGTTTCAGATGCAGCAAGCCCTCTCATCTCCAAGATGCGTGTTTTGAAATGCACAAGATGTGGATCCCACATATAGTCTATCTGATAAAAGAGGTGCAATATATCATATAAAATTCTTAGACGTGTGGGGCCCAAATGACCTATTTCATAAAATATACAATGGGGCCACCTGATGTGCAATTTATTTAGTAAAATACTTAGATGTGCAGGACCCACATCTTTGTAGTGGCTAAGTGACAATTTTTTGTTGTATTGTGTATCACTATAATACACGTGCAATGCATACAATAACAAGACACACCTCCATGAGCTAACCCAACATGAGAGAACCAAGACACATTTTGGCAGGCACACACCCCTCAAGACATGCGCTTCCTAAGAAATGCATCTTGGTAATACGGGCGAGCCAAATACACCCTGTATCTCATAACCTAACTTTAAAACACAATAAAACTAGAAGAGAAAAATAAATTGAGAAACAATGAGAATTTATAAAAAAGATAAAAAATGCTATGTTTTTTCATGTATTTTGCAAGTTAATTCATAACTTTAAAACAGAATAAAACTAGAAGAGAAAAATAAATTGAAAACAATGAGAATTTATAAAGATATAAAAATGCTAAAAAAAAGAAACAAAAAAAAGTGGTCAGTTAGGCCTATAGACCTATAGACCTACATAAACTACAGTGTCATCAAACTTATGAGCTACACTATGAAACTATGGGAAGAGTAATGGAGCAAAGATTAAAGCAAAAGAAAATGAATCTTAAAATCAATTTGAATTTATGCCAGGAAGGTCGACCTTCGAGGCAATCTTCTTACTTAGGTAAAAGATGAAAAAAATAAAAAAAATAGGAAGAATCTCCACATGACCTTTATTGACTTAGAAAAATCTTTAGATAGAGTCACTAGATAATTAATTTGGTGGATGTTGGGAAAGAAGGGAGCCCCAAGTCAATATATTGACATCATTAAAGATATGTATGCATGAGAAAAAACTAGTTTTAAAAGAATTGGTGGACGCTTATTAACGAAAATCACAAGTAGGCAGTGATGAGGGCTACGTTGGGGAGACTTGATCTTCAAAACTTGTTGACCCTAGGAGAATAAGTTAGCACACCGACAACCAAGGCAGAGTGTATGGAATATAATTCTAGTAAGGATGTACATACCCTTGTTAGCAATTCGAAATGCGGCAAAAATTCGATATGAGAAAATTCAAGTCTTATTCGATTTTGGGTTCAAAAATTTGCTAAACGACAAATATGCGACATATGTTTTACACGTGTTTTATAAGTCTTCAAAAATTCAAAAACCAAAAATTTGGCACAATTCGAAAGGGATTCAATATATTAAGTAATATAGTTACCATAGTCCAATGGTTTTCAAGTTAGTAATCTTTCAATTATATGAGTTATGTCTCTAGGATACATAACAATACTCAAACTTGCTTATTTATTTCAATATTCCCCTCATTTTAATTGGACAATATATCAGTTAATGAATATGTATGTTACATCGTTGACATATGATCCTTGTGGTAATTGTGGTTATAATACTATGCAAGTACATATCATTATCCATGACCAATGAGAAGATAAAGTGACATTCCTTATGTTCGTTAAAGCTTCTCAATTACCTAAATATTACTCTTCAAATCTTATACTTACGATGACAATTCAGATGTTAAGATTGGTACCTATTAAAGGGTGGGACCTCATATGAAGCATCAGTAGGGGGCAGTATCCCACCATTCAGTGGGTCACGGCAAGATTTGGTCCCATGTATATCTCCTAGGTCAAAAACTCAACATGATCTAATTATCATGACCATATATCCAGGCAATTTGTAATTAGTCAGTTGTTTTAGTCATCTGATATTAGACTCAGTTTTGTTGGGTTCTACTCAAGTAGGCTCTACTCCATACGTGTGGACTACTTGAGTTGAGCCAACCAATAAGCACATTTTGTTCCAATTATTTTTTTTTATCTTTGGCGAAATAAAACATGGGGACGTGTGGGTTTAAACGATTTTTTTTTTCTACTTTAGTTCCACATTAGAGAAATAAGAGAGTTAAGGGGGTTTGTTGTTTAAATTGGACTAGAAGAGAAGGGGGAAAACATACTTACCTGGAGGGGGTCAATGGGTGATCAAGGCTCATGGCTTGGGTTAATTAGTGACCTCCATTGCACTTGGGAGGGGTGCTTGCCTAAGATTTGACAAAGTGGCAATGATTCCAAATTTAAAAAAAATGAAAATGCATTTTATTTGTTTTATTCATTGAAATATTCAAGCAAATAATTATTTTTGAAAAAAATATAAAATTCACAAATTAAACGTAGAATTGTTAACAAATGATCCACCAATTAACATTGACAACAAAGAGATACCTTGACGTGACCAATTTTGTTACTCCGGTTCTATTATTCACAAAGAACGAGAGATTGAGGAGGATGTTGGCCCATAAAATTAGAATGGGGTGGCTAAAGAGACGAGCTTCTGGAGTACTATGTGATCAACGTGTGCTAATCAAACTAAAAGAGAAATTCTATAAGAAGACAATAAGACCGACGATGCTTTATGGAGTAGAATGTTGGACAACCAACAAGAAACATGTTCATAAAATGAGTATAGTCAAGATAAAGGTGTTGAGATTGATGTGAGATAAAACAAGCAAAAGACAAAATTCAAAATAAACGCATTGGTGAAAAAATATGAGTAGCCTCAATAAATGACAAAATGAAGGAAAGTCGATTGAGATGATTTTATCATGTACAACGAAGACAATGATAATAGCAACGATGAGAAATGTGCAAGTCGAAGGGCGAAAACAGAGGTGAAGTGGGGTTTTGGAAAGAAATTTCAAGAAACTTGACTTAACGGAAGAGATATATTTAAGCAGAACTGAATGGAGGAACAAAATTTGTGCAACCAACCCCATACTGTTGGGAAAAGGCTTATAATGATGATGTAAAAAATTAGAGTAATTTTTGGCGATGATGATCTCATCACAGAGATGATCCTCTAAAAAAATCAACAATTTCTAAAACTTCTAACCCTATCAAATATGGACCTAAATTTAATGGTGAAAGTGAACAGTCCAAAAAATTTCAACTTGCAATCCACTTTTCATAAGACTACAAATGTTGGAATATGCTGATTTTTTATGAGGTTGATATCCATGTTGAGAAGAATATCACCAAAGATCATCTCCGTGATGATCTTCACAAAAAATCAGCAATTTCTAAAACTTCTAACCCTATCAAATATGGACCTATATTTAATGGTGAAAGCGAACAGTCCAAAAAAGTCAACTTGCAATCCACTTTTCATAAGGCTACAAATGTTGGAATATGCTGATTTTTTATGAGGTTGATATCCATGTTGAGAAGAATATCACCAAAAATCAACCCCTAACTCATTTGCATGTGGGACCGATATCCATGAATCACAAAAGCATGAGCCAACCTATCCTAACCCATACTTTTGTGACTATAAAATGACACGTGGTGATGAGTAATAAAAATGGCAGTTTTGCAACACCCCCCACATTTTAATTGTAATTAGCAAAACCCCATTGACAAATCAAAAGTCTAGAACACCCCCCTTAATCAAACCATTCAGTAATTGATTAACGCACAAATGTGACATCCACTAGTACTACATGAGTGTTATAATGTGACGTCCACTTCGTGACCGAAGGTAGACCTCAACGATCTGAACCATCCATTTTAAATAGTACTGTGGTTCATATTACATCAATATAGACACGTGTCACGCATGGGTTAGAGGCCAACTTCGTTAGCCGCACAAACTAATTTGAGAGAAATTTTGGTGTTTAAATAGATGGTTGATGTAGTCATTTTATGAGTATTATAACATTCATATGGAGGCCACGTTTATACGTTAGTTAACGACGGAGAGGTCCGGTAAAGGGGGGGTGTTCCGAACTTTTAATTTGTTAGGGGGTGTCGCCCATTAAAATTAGATCACATAAGGGTATTACAAGAATGTCCCTCATAAAATGGCACATGGTCATGGGCCCACATGCAGATGAGTTAAGGGCAGACTTTTTGTGATGATATTCTTCTTAACATCGATATCAAACCTCTCAGAAAAATCAGTTAATTTTGACAATTCTAACCTTAAGAAAAGTGGATTGCAAGTTGAAATATTCTAAGTTGTCCATTTTTTCTGCTAACTCCACATTTAATAGGGTTAGAAGCTTCAACAAGAATGACTTTCTGTGAGGACAATCTCCATGGTGTGATCATCCTCACCAAAAATCAGCCCTTAACTCATCTTCATGTGGGACCCACAACCATGTGTCATTTTACAAGTCAAAAAGCATTAGTAACTTTATCCCAACCCTATATGGTACATGTACATCTATATAACAAAACAGGATGGTTGTCTCCCCCTCTTATCCGGCTTCATAAAGGATGGCCGAGATCTTATCACACCAAATGGGCAGTGGATCTCAGCCACTCACACCCAATTTTGAAAAACTCTTTGTCGATGAGTGCCGTGGGCACGGGTCACCTACTATCTATATTACAAAACAGGATGGTCGTCTCCCCCTCTTATCCAGCTTAAAGGATGGCCGAGATCTTATCACACCAAATGGACAGTGGATCCCAGCCACTCACACCCAATTTTGACAAACGCTTTGTCGATGAGTGCCGTGGGCACGGGTCACCTACTATTTACCTACATATAAGGAATGAAATGGGTTGGATTTACATATAGCCCAAGGGTCAAGCTCAGGAGCCCCACTTTTAATGCCTCGAGAGGGGTGTTACCGTTAAAACGGATTGAAACGGCCAGGGGCAAAAATAAAAAAAATAGATTTTAATGGATTTTAATGATTTTAACGGAAAAAAGTGGTGCTGAAATTCAAATTTTAAAATTTGAAATTTGAAAATTAAAATTAAAAAAGAAGAAGAATTTAACAGAAATTTAATGGTTTTCTTATACCCCTCTTATCTTATATGGCTTCAATAATGAGTGGCTGAGATCCACTATACTTCATATTGATGGCTGAGATTAACTCCCACCCGATTTTGGCAAACACTTTGTCGGAAAGTGCCACGGGCACGGGCCACCCACGCATATATCAAGACAACTCAGTTGTACTCTCTTATCTTATCCATCCATCTAATGTGGACAGTTAGATAAAGAGTGGTTGAGATCAAATCCGTCGATCTAATGTGGACGGTTAGATTTCTGCTACTCAATCCGCCTCATTTGAGCTCAATTTATTCAAAATTTGAATTTCAACACCGTTATTTTTTGTTATCTCTGTTATTTTCTCATTTCTCCCTCTGTACGTTACAATCTGTTATAGCAGCCGTTATAATGGAAAAAACGGTAACGCCCCGAGTCCGTTATACAGTTTGAGTGCCGAAGGCACACCCAATTTTGGAAACGCTTTTGTTGGAGAGTGCCGTGGGCATGGGCCATTTACTATTCTATATAACAAAACACATTGGTTGTCTCCCTACTTATACCTCCTCTTATAAGCATCAACAAAGAAGGGCCGAGATCTAATCCTCCCCCAAATGGATAGTGGATCTCCCCCACTCACTTGATTTTGGCAAATTCTTTGTCAAGGAGTGCCGATGGCACGGGGCACCCACTAGTCTATAAACAAAACAGGGAAGTTGTCTCCCCACTTATACCCCCATCTTATCTGTTTCAGTTTCAACAAAAGACGGCTAAGATCTTATCCCCCGAAATGGACGGTAGATCTTAGCCACTCACACCTGATTTTGGCAAATGCTTTAACGGGGAGTGCCGAGGGCACATGCCACCCACTATCAATATAACAAGTGACTGTTGTTTTCTTATACCCCCTCTTATTTTATATGGCTTCAATAATGAGTGGCTGAGATCCATTATGCTTCATATCGATGGCTGAGATTAACTCCCACCCGATTTTGACAAACACTTTGTCGGAAAGTGCCTCGGGCACGGTCCACCCACGCATATAACAAAACAACTCAGTTGTATTCTCTTATCTTATCCATCCATCTAATGTGGACGGTTAGATAAGTGGTTGAAATCAAATCCATCGATCTAATGTGAACGGTAAGATTTCAGCCACTCAATCCGTCTCATTTGACCTCAATTTATTCAAAATTTGAATTTCAACAACATTATTTTTTGTTGTTTCTGTTATTTTCCATTTCTCCCTTGTGCGTTACAATCCGTTATAATGGAAAAAACGGTAACGCCCCAGTCCGTTATACCGTTTGAGTGTCGAAGGCACCCAATTTTTGCAAACGCTTTTGTCGGATAGTCTATATAACAAAACAGGGAAGTTGTCTTATCTCTTATCTTATCCGGTTTCAACAGAGTGGCTGAGATCTTATCCTCCAAATGGATGGTGGATCAGCCACTGACACTTGATTTTGGCAAACACTTTGTCAAAGAGTGTCGTGGGCATGGGCCACCCGCTAGTATAGATACATATGTATATTATATGCATATATGGGTTAGAATAGGTTGACACCTTAAAATGACAAACGATCATGGGGCTCACATGGAGATGGAATAAAGGGCTGATTTTTTCTAAGAATATTATCCTCAACATGGAAATCAACTTCATAAAAATCAGCACATTCTGAAATTTCTAGCATTGTGAAAAGTGGATTGCAAGTAGAAAAATTCTGAACCGTCCATTTTTACCATTAACTTCAACTCCACATTTGATATGGTTAGAAAGTTTCAAAGTGCTAATTTTGACAAATAAAAAACCAGCTCTGAACTCATCTCCATGTAGGCCCCACAACCGTGTCCTTTTATGTGTCACAAAAACACTGTCGTCTCTTTTGTTAAACAGCTAAATACATGGGGACTAAAATTAGAGTGGCCGAGACAACAATCACTTTCTTAAACCATGTCCAAAGAAAATCACAGCAGCAAGTGCCATATACACTACTTGGAAAAAGGAGACTACCATGTAAAATCTAATGCTTCTCTCCCTCTCTCACTGTGCCTTCTTGGAATCTAAGGCTTCTATTTTGGGGGTGTGCTTTGCTATTTGATTTCCTAGTAAAGAAAAGATCAGATATGCGAACCGAGTACCTGTATATTTTGTTGGTATTCAATGATCAACCCTCCGAAATCACAATAAAAATAGGAACCAATACCGCACATAAGCTCAAAATTTTAGCATGTTGCACCTATGTGGACTTCTGATATCATTATGAACCCAATCAGATTAGCTGCTTCCACCAGCATGGCTGCTATCAATTATCTCACCCTTGATCATAATGATTTTAACCCATCAAAGGTTCATCGATGCTGTACTGGAAAAGGGGGAGACAAAAGGCACGATCTCCAAATTTCTGTATAAGTCATATAAAACCCGCAGCAATTTACAACTCCAAGCAAACTCTTGAACCCTAATCCACATGTGTACTACTAATCCAAATCAATGCACTGCTTATTCTGAGCACAGAATATGGACTTGGAACCTGGAACCTTAACTGCTTCATGCCCGAAACCGTTACTTACAGATCCAAACTCCGATTCATCATCATCACTGTCGATGCTGTTTGGAGTCACCCGGTTCTGGTAACTTCTGCGGCGGAGAAGAAACACATTGAAGTAATAGCTCACTAAGCATCGCCATTTTTTGGTAGGAAAGCATTTGGATGCCTGGTCCCAGAAACACTTGTTTAAAGATGGAGGGTTTAACCTCACTATAGCCTTGAACCTCTTTTCTTCTTCCTCTGTCCATGAAAGTGAAACTTCTTCACCCATACAATAGAATCTCCAGTTGTAGAAAGCGGAGCCCAATTCAAGCTTCAGTCTCATCCTTTTTTCAGCAATATGAAATCTAACACATTCGACGGAACCCCGAAGTCGGCAACCACACGAATCTTGTCTTCCCTTTCCAATAGGATCCCTTTCAATTAGGGAATTCTGCTCTCTTGTTATCAGCGTCCAATGCTGTGTACCCAACCATTTGGAGTCACTCTCTGAAGCCACGCCGGTCCATTCTGGTACTTCAGCTTGAAAGAGTGGGCCCACAGGGACCCACTTTCGTAACTGATCATCACTGAAAAGATTAACTGCATTATCTGCAGTTAAAGAATCAGCAATCCCAAGCGACCGTTTGTAAGGGTAATATTCCGTCCCAGCAGTGCAAGGTGTTAGACTCATGTCCAAGTCAATTTGAGTGGTTTCGGATGACTCAGAACAAGACCAAGAATGAGAGTTTTTCCGAGAAAAGAGCCTCTGGCTGCATCTTAATCTTTCTGTAAACTGGTGATCTGCACCACTTTGATCCTCATACATGGAAGGATGCATCCTCTGCTTTTTCTGCAAGATCAAACACGATTCTCTATCACATAATCTATACAACTTACGAAGACGTTTATATTTATCGGCAAAAATAGGAGATTATGGCTGTTGTATCTTGAGAAAGATACAGACTACTCCAGTAAGACAATGGATGATTCCATGTATAATCACAGAGTACTTCATATGTTGACCATGCATATTTCACAGACCTTTAGGAACAAAGACGAAACTTAGATTGCACTCTAACTTGGTTAAGGTTATAGACTTATAATGGGCCCAAAATAACACTCATGCCGAGTCACTTGATACAGCATAGTTATACTTCCAACCTTTCTTAGAGCACCAGAAACACCAATGCTAAAAGAATCACTCATATTTTTAGAATATGAATATATATTTGAACAGTAACGATACTGGCAAATTTACAGAAGTGGGGGAGAGCTTTCCCTGTTTATAAGATAAAAATGGAAGAAAAGAAAATACAGGGCTTATCCATGACTATAGATTAACAATCAAGTTCACCTCCATAAATCACAGACCCACAATTATAACCAAAATCTTCCAACTTAACCTCTTGGAAATCCATCAAAACAGATGACCAATCAATTAGGACCCTGCCTAATGCCATGCAAATCTCTGGCACCGTCCGACCTCAATCTTCAAAGGTCTTGTTGTTTTGCGCATTCCAAATATCCCAACACATAGCAAAAGAAGAATCTTCCAAAGTATTTGCCCCTGATACCAAATAGCTCACTCATCCAAGAAAAAAATTATGTCCCCAATGTTTCTAGGACAGATCCAACTGCAACCAAAAAGCGAAAGGAAGAAGCTTCGCACCACCTGAACTAACTTGCAATGGATAAATAGATGATTAATACTCTTCATGCTCATTGCAAAAAAATGCTGACAATTCAGAATAATCCCCTAGGGTAATTAACATGATCAACAGTCAGATCCAAGACAACCTTCCAATTAAAAGCCTCCACTCTAGGAAGAACCGGCTTTCCCAAATTGACTCTACCAGAATGTATACCCTGAAAACCCACCGACTAATCATAAAAGGAGCACTCAAAAAGGTTAGCTTTTGCGTCATCTTTCCAAACACGGGTATCCAATGAGTCTAACTGAATATGCATCTTCAAGACGTTTAAGAAACACAACACATTCCTCAATCTCCCTATCCAATAAATTCCTTCTAAACCGAATACCAGATAATCTATTCATTCTTGTAACAAAGTATTGGTTGACTATTAACCCCTTAATAAGAACAAATAGGTATAGCTAAGGGCACAGGCATTTCCCCACTTTAAAAGTACCAATTTTAATGAAATCCACACAATTTTTCATTATCTTTTTTCAAATGCTCATTTCATATGAAGATGGCACCTCCATCTCATGAGTTGTTTTCCATCTCATTATCTTTTTTTTAAACTTGTTTGCCAAGTCATATTAACAAATCCACACAATTTTTCAATTATCTTTTTTCAAAAAATTACTTACTTTTATAAAGGCACATTGGTATGCTCCAACCACTTTATGAATCACCTCTTTCAACCGAGAAGAGAGAACCTTAACCACTATTTTGTACACTGAACACAAAGCTAATAGGTCTAACATCCCTCAACTCCTCTCTACCCCTCTCCTTTTGGAATAAGAGTGATAAACATGGAATTCGATGCTTTATCCCATTTACCCCTCTTGAGGAACTTGAAAAAAACCATTATAAAGATCTTCCTTAATGGAGCCCCAACAAGCCTTGCCATAGTAAAACCATCTGAAACCAGATCCCATCAAGTGCCTTAGGGGGAGTTTGGGATCACAAAAAAAAAGTAACTTCTTGACTTAAAAAGGTCAACAAGTTAAAAAGATAGTTTGGATGTGTGTTACATTTTATAATCTGAGTAGTTAAAAATTGAATACAAACACTAACTAAATTTTTTGGCTTTTGACTTCTTAAAGAAGCTACTTCTCTCAATTTAAGCACATGTTGAATTGGGTTTCTAAGTGAAATTTTCATAATATCATGTTTGCCCCTCTAGTCCTTCAAAACAAATTATAGATGACCACTTCAACCTCTTTTAATGATAAAAATATCCCTCTTAAGACTTTGATACAAATTATAAATGACCACTTCATCCTTCCATACTAGATAAGTTACTTTTTGTCCTTCCAAACAAACTTTTGACTTTTTTGGAAGTAAAAAATTGACTAGTATCTTCTACAAGTAGATGCATAGTAGAAGTGCTTCTACTTCTTGTTCCCAAACGGGACCTTAACAACCACAAACGCTTCCTCTTCTTTAAACTTACTTTCCAATCAATCCGTCGTATCCACATCAAATGGATTGAAAGCTATCCCACCGAGATTTGTTTTAATGGTACCTTGTGAAAGATACAACGTCCCATATAATTTAGATATTTACTTTCCACTTAAAAGCTCCTTCTCCACCACACTATCCCACACACATAAGTTTGCCAATACAATTAACCCTCTTCCATGCATTAGCAAACATGTGAAAAAATTTTGAACTTTCGATTCCAACTTGAAGCCATTGAATCATTTGATTTTGCCTCCAACAAAACACTTCTTTCTGAACACAAAAACCAAATCTTTCTTGTGTTCCTCTTCATTCTCTCCATACTAAAAATCAAGTCCTCCTCTTCCTTATAAATTTTTTTTCTGATAAGATAAAGGATTTCATTGAAAGAAAAGCAGGCTACACTAAGATAAGGAGGTCGGGAAGACCTCCAAAAGAAAGAAAAAGAAACTAACAGCCCCTACACATGATCGATTCCCATCTAAAAATCAGATCCTCGAAAACAAGCCCTTTACACTCGAGAAACTTGGACCTGAGAAAAAAAAAGGCTTTGATATTGATGACGACTTCGTGCAAAGAGGCCTCCTTGCCTTTGGAGATTCTACTGTTGCGTTCAAGCCAAATACCCCACCAAACCGCAAAAGGCAAAAGGCTCCATAACCTACGACCGCATGGCTGGAAACAACGAAGAGGCCAGCTCCTTGTGGTCTGAATAACTGAGGCTGGGACGGTCCAATGAATGCCGAAATCATTGAAGAAACTGCCCACACTCCCCACGCAAAATGGCAATGTAAAAGAAGGTGATTAACGGTTTCTCCCGCTTCTTTGCACATAATGCAATAGTTTGCCATCACCCAATTCCTTTTAATAAGATTATCCATAGTGAGGATCTTTCCCAAGGAGGCTCACTACACAAAAAAGCTACCTTCAACGGCACTTTAGACCCTCCAAACTTTTGCCATTGAGTAATTAGAGTCCCCGGTAAAGCTCAAGGGTACTGCCGACGACCTCCATAAAGTATCCAACGACCCGTAGAACGATCGAACGATAAACTTGCCATCAGAATTTGCCTCCCAACATATCATATCTTCTCTGGAACTATCCACGGCTGCTCCTTCCAATTCCAGGATAAGCGACGCTATAGTTGGGATTTCCCAATCATTGAGATGCCGTCTGATCCCAAGGTTCCAGGGGACTCCGTTGTCATTGTCTATGAGAGAAAGCATACCTGGGTAGGCCTATGGGGATTTGTCCACCGCATCTTTGACTTTTGGGTCTTCCAACCATATTTTAGATTTTGAATGTAGAAGGATTTCTTTACACTCAAAACTCCTTAGTAAAATAGGCCTCTATGGTTCAAACATGGTTTTTGAATAGCTTCTTGAATAATACTTGGAAACTATCTTCCATCCCACCGAAATTACAAAACTGTCCAAGGGGCTTAAAATGGGGTTCCCTTGACTATTAGACCATGTAAAATGCGGTTCATTAAATGGAAGGTCCACTAAACCATTCCTATTGACAATTCTTAGAAGCCTTTCATAGCAGGAGTAATTCTACCCCTCCGTTTCTTTTCAAAAGAGAATTGAATTACATTCAAGTTCACACTCAAAATCAATGCGGTTGCTAATGGTTATATATTGATTCCAATTCAACTTAAAAAGAGAGTCTATCACTCGCCTCCATAGAATCATACACACCCAATAGAATCTACTGAAAATTGTCAGCACAATTTTTGACTAAAACAGAAAAAGAGAAAATGCCCACATTAACGTCTACTTTCTCTGACAACCACAAATCCCACATCACTAACACTCCACCAGAAAAGTCCACATCCAAAAGAGCTACCTAATCTGCTTGCCTACATTCCCACCAAGAAATTATATTTTGTGTTGTTTCCAATATTTCACATGAAATGTTTCAATTTCGACTAAACCCAACAAGAACTATATCTGCAGTATCAAAACTGCATTTTTCGTGACATGAATAGTAAATATCCCCACATTTTTCAAGTGAATGGTTTATTTATTTAATTTTTTCGGTTAGGAAGTGAACAGTTTATCTCACGCAAAAATGCTGCTTCTTATGTAAAAGTTCAACATTTTGAACAAAATACGTCAACCAACCATATTTTATTTGAACTCCATTTCATCCATCTAAAACTAATTCACACACCATTTTTATCCCTCTTAGACAGTCATGCTAATGGCATTAAAAACGACCTATCCACTTCGAATCATTCACTGAAACACACATATATCCATAGTTAGAGCATATGGAAGCCAAATTTGGCGACCAATAGGTCCATCTTCCATGTAGCAGTGGGATATGCAAAGCAGCTCCTACTCCCATTCTCATCAACTGACACCTATATGAATGATATTCAAGCCTCGATTTCTTAAGCATATCTAGCACCTCCGAAACCGTTCATTCTATTGATTCCACCTTTTTTTACTTTGTCTGTCATCTTATAATGTGTCTAAAAACCCATTATTATCTATACCCCAAACCTTTGGATGTGTTGAAACCCCATTTGTTCTGCCCACAACAATGTTTGTGCGCTTCTTGTATACTTTTAAAAAAACATTATTCTCCCGACACATTGCATCGATAGTACATCTCTATCTTTGAATTTTGAATTTTGAATTTTAAATCCACCAGTGTTATCTCCTTACCCGTACTTTCGACGTGTACACTCTCCCCCTTAAAGCAATCTTAGTTTTTAACACCACCCTTGCACAGTCAACCTTCGTTCACGAAATAGATATCTCATCAGCTTTGACATAACCCCACCAACAAGTATCTCCTATAGCGTGCAGTGCCTCTTCACTCCATGCATGCAGAGGCAAACCAAATATGTTGATCCACCACAGTACTTTACATCTTTGACTCCTAATTGGCCATTTATTCCACTCCACTACCTCTTTGTAGGTAGGTTTATGTTCAGATCTCATGATCATAGTGGCTCTGAACTTTGATCTGAATTATGCAACCTTCTTTTTTCTGTTTATTTTTTCTCTTTCCTTTTTTTCCTTTTCTACAGCCGATTCATTCGAGATCCAGAAAGAAGAACTCAAACCAAAATTTTCAGAACTCAACCCAAAACAGCTCTTCCTCTTCCCACAGAGATTTGCAACATGGTATCAGATTATTAATTCTCTGAATCCATTTCATTTCACTTTCCCTCATCCAGCACCATGAGCAAGTCCAAACCAAAAGGAGCTTTCCAACATGTTCAGCAAAAAGAAGTGTTGTGAAAATATCTTAACCTTAACATACATTTCATAAACAAAGACAATTTTATGAAAAATCAATTTATCAATTAAAATATAAACTATAAAGATCATCCAATAGTAGAGTTCAGAAGATACAGAAGTGGCTGAAGAGCATATTATGAAGGTTAATCATGAAATTGGTAAAATGACCATTTCTATAAAAAAAAATTCCACAGAGTTGAGTGCTGAAATCGTTACGGGGAAACATTATAAATTTATAACCATAATTGAACTATAAAAGTTAAATTTGTTTAGCAAGAAAAAAATACATACAAGTAGACAAACTTAATATATGCAAATAGCATAAAATGAGGAAATATCAAATAATAGAACTTTGTTGTTATTAAACACTTCAACACAGACAAAGTTGAGACCTAGGTACACTCAAGCCCATCCCATGAATATAGTCTACAACAAGCCCAGCTCAGCCCAGCCCGAGCCAGACCCACCAACTAATTAAAATATATGGTTTTAGTTAATTTCCAACTCTAATTATAGCCACTAAATTTTGTGTTTTAGTTAATTTTTAACTCTAACTAGTAGGTGCACACGTGCGTTGCATGTGGAGAGTTAGAGTTGGACTGAGGATATGTATATTAATGAATTTTATAAGAGGGCCAAGAGTAAATTCATATCCACGCTTTTAGAAGTATGATGTTAGAAGAGCAAAAAGTTTCGACTCACCAAAAGGAAGAACTTCTGTACTTGATTGTTTTAATGCATTAAGGTCGAAAGAAAGTACATCAACACTTAAAATCTTGAACGTCAAAGAATTGGGATTAAGATAGTAATGATCCCCAAAGATTGAATGTGTATAATTAAGCTCGTTTCCTACTCCCCCAATCAAATTAATTCTTTATCGGTTGCAATCACTTCACCAACGCAGTAGTCAATCCAGCTCTGAAGATAAGTTCTCCAGGTAATTGTCTTTCTTTAGGCATTTAGCCATGCCAATTCAATGCGATCATTTGGTGGTGTTGATCATTTGGGTAATTCCATAGGCCAACATTGTTGAAAATGGGTTTTGACTTTAAGGACTCTATCAATATGGTTTTTCTTTGTGGTGAAAAAGGTTTGTCCTCTTTGTTATTGTAGTACCTAGAAATGACAGGCCATGAGGTCTAGCAAGAAAGAATACAAACAACATGTCACTGTGTGATTAAAAGGATAGGACTCTTCATGTGTTTCACCATGTATATATTCAAATCTATACAAATCAACTTTGTATGCATCTTTACGTATCATTTTTTACATCAACACACACCACAAACTATTCCTCTCCCATACAGAGATGACAAAGGGGCAACTGAGCCTGATGATCCTTGAAGCATGCTCTAGTATGCACAATAAAGAGTAAGAAACGGCCAACCGTTTTGCATATCTTAACATGTCCATGGCTTCCTTGAGATTGTCATAATTTTTCTACTACAACTATTTGTTTCCAAGTTTTTTTTTCAAGGGATCCTGTTCATGCAACTGAAGAGTAAACATGTGGTCAATTATAGCTTATAATTCGATTACTCCTTATTGACCTTAATTCAGCAAATTCTATTTGGGCTACCCATTTTTTATTTCTCCATGCCTTTTACTTTCTAACAATATATTTCCTTGTTTGATGCCCACAAAGACTGACATTTTGTGTAGTAAGAGCCATTTTTCGTCATAATGAAAAATCTACTTACAATTGAAAGAGCTGAGGATTATTTATGATGTCATGTAACTTAAAGTTGATTTATTCAGGATAGACCTTTGATAGAGGAGCCAATGTTTGAAAAATATTGGCAGAGGGGTGTGGAGGAATCAATCCGGTAGGGGAACCCAAAATCATTTGTGGAGGAAGTAGTGTTATAGGTGTCCAATTGGGGTTTCAACCTAGTGGACCTTCAGGTGCAAAAGAAGCGCCAGGGGAAAGGCATCCTCCATTGGCTCAAGTCCATGTATAGTCAAACCAAATGGGAGTTGGCAGGCTTTCTTGGTCCAATACATATTTGGCAGGTCTGCACAAATCTTCCTTTTCATTTTGTTATTCTTTTGCCTGGTTTGAAGTCTAAACAGTGGTGGACTCATATAAGGAACTTCTTCGATAAAATGGATTTGTTTTCCTAGTAGGGTCAGAATTCATATATATTAATGCTTAATTCCTTTTCTATTTTTACCAAGAAACAACGTAGAAATGCCTTTATCTTCCTTGGGATAAAAATGCAAGATTCTATCCTAAGTATAAAAATATGTTTTTCTCTTTTAAGAAAAACTAACTTAGAACAATCAAGTACCATGAAATCCAAGGTATTTGTCAATTAGACTATAATGTTGGTCTGCTAGCGTAAGCAGTACATATGTATGCTCATGCAGGGTAGGATCAACCATGATGGATCCCCTAGAAGATCTCATCCCCAAAATCAACCTTACTGGATCGTCCTGACCTCTCATCCTTTTTTCGAAGCACTCATATCTCCTGATTGTCCTATAGAATGCAATAGATAGGATGCTTACCATCATCTGATCAGGTTGCTTTTTAGCCCGGGAGATCATTTCATTGGGACTGCTGCCTTCATCTTTATACAATCTGGCCTAATGGGTACCATAGGTTACCTCGTCAAACATATAGAAATTGGGACAATATTCTGTAGCTATGCTCCAGAACTCATCTCATTAGTGATGGGGTACACCACCTCAGCATATTTTCATGCGGCAAGTTTCACTCTTATAGCACTTCGCCGCCAGGCAAAAAGAGACATTTTCTTTTGCATTCTTTATGTTCTAAAAAATGTTTCAAAATTCAATTGCTGCAATTGGTAGGGTGAAGGCATGATGTGGACAAGGGAACTATCCCTGTGACTAATCCAAAGCATCATCTATCAAATGGACAGTATGGATACAACTGAAGGGGAGAGAGAGGGAGAGAGAGAGAGAGAGAGAGAGAGAGAGGAGTGGGTGCCCAAACAGAACGGGAACATTTTGGTCCCACGTGAGTGCCTAGTCAAAAGACGTGGACGCTCGTAGAGTGACCCAAAAAAATATGCTTGGCCCGTGCTTTAGCATTGGCGAAGAAATAATAATTAAATATTAATAGCCATGTAAAATTAGCGAAGAAATAGTAAATATAAAATAAAAATATTAATAGCAATGTAAAATTATTTTAAGTGAGATGTGCAAAAAAAAAAAATGGTGAAACATGAGTAATGAGCAATGAAACTAATTATATTCTCTGCAACTTTGAGAGAAAAAAAAAATTCAAATGTTTAGCAAATCCAAGCAAAAGCAAAAGCAAAAGCAAAAAATTCCATACTTACTATTGAAATATATTATGCGAATGACTAATGTGACCATATCAAAATTCAAAACACTGGTAATCCAACTAATTAATTAAAAAAAGTAAAATTTCAAAAACTAATCAATTAAATAATAGCTCAAGGGTTGAACTTTGGTGTTTGAAGATATTTTTTAAACCTTTGATCTTATTTTTATTTTGTTTATTTTATTTTTCAAGTTATGAAATAACAAAATAAAAATTGCAATACTTGACACAGTGCGTTATGCAAGTTAAGGATGGTCAATGAATGACATTTAAGCCTCATGATATTTTTTTCCAAACTCTCTTCTAAAAAAATGTGGGTTTCACTTCTTCATGTCTTGATCCATGTCCATATTTTTTACTCTCTTTGGGTCATCATGGACTTACGCATTTAAAAATAGCTTGATTAGTTATTTCTAACCATTGGATTTGAGTCTTTTTAGATGGTCAATGAATACATAAGTGGCATATAGCCCCATGGCACTTTCTTAACTCTCCTCTAAAAAATGTGGACTCCACTTCTTCATGTATATTGACTGATATCCATGTTTTTCGTGACTCCCTTTGGGTCTTCATTTTTTCGTTATAACTACCATTTTTTAAACCATACAGACTACCACGTGTACACAGCCGTCATTGGTGTTGCATTGGGAATAGTAAGCACGAATTCTGTGGCCTTCCTGGGTTCCGGTGACTAACTTTTTTTACCAACACTTTGGTGTACCCTCATAGAAGATGTATCAATGGCTGATTTTTTTATGAGGATGATCTCCTCACCATCATATATATAACCCCAACAAAAAATCAGCCCATTCTGAAATTTCTAACCCCGTCGAATGTGGTTTTCAAGTTACACAGTAAAAATCGACGGTCCATAATTCTTCAACTTCTAAACCAGTCTATGAATATCGGAATGATTTGAATTTTTGTGAGGATGATCTCCTCACCATAGAGATCATCTTCACCAAAAATCAGCCATTGATTCATCTTCTATGAGGGTACACCAAAGTGTTAGTAAAAAATGTTGGTCACCGGAACCCGACGCAATGGAAAATACTAATATTTTTTTTTGTCAAATGTGTAACATAGAGTGAACATTTTCTACGTTAGTATTTGTAACTGATGTGGCACAAAAAGATTTTAAAAAGTCTAAAACATCCTTAATTGTTTTAATTAAATAGATTAAAGTGTGAAGGGTGTTTTTGGAACAGATTAAAAAGTTAGAATCAATTCAGATAGTTAATGCCTAATTAATGTTTTGAAACAAGCTAAATAAATAGGAGAGGAAGTGACACAGACAAAACGTGAGAGAGAAGGTTTAGTTGCTAACCTTTTGTGTAGGGGTATCTTTGGTAAAAAAGTAAAAAAAGATGGATGTGAAGAGTAGAGTCGGTAAAATAGGGAAAAATCAGGGATAAAATAGGACAAAAAAGTTTTTTCAAGATGGCGACATTTAGTAGTATAGATTATAGACACTACTTAAAAATGATAAATTATCATTGCCAACTAATTAACATTATGGGTTTCCTATTATAAGAGATTAAGAGATCTCATAAGTAATAATAGGTACGATTAATAGAAAAACAAGAGATCTCATAAGAGGCCAAGTAGGGCTAATTGTATAATAAGAGCCTAGTGAGCCTAGCCTATGAGGCCCGAGCTGAGTCAAATTAGTTTTCGGGCTCTAAAATCAAGCCCAAGCCTGCTCAACAGGCCTATAAATTCAACCTATGCCCCGCCGATGACCAGGACTAAAATCCCATCGGACCAACCCAAACCATTAAAAGCCCTACTTGCAAGTTGAAATGGGTGGATTGGCAACAAGTAATGTCGAAAAAAAAAAACTCTTCTTAGCAACCTTAAAGAAAGAGAGTACATACATGATTCGGCTGGTATTAAAGATCCTTATCATCCTAAATGAGCATGTAAAAAAGTTTTATATCATTATAGCAAACACTCGAAGAATAATTTAATAAAATAGTTGCATACACCTCTACTAAAGTGTGTCTCCCACTTAGGAATTTCATGACCTACAAGCAATATCTTCAATATATATAGTACAAACAGCAATATAAGGACATGAACATCTAGACATTCTATATATTGATATTTTTTTATATAATTGTACAATTTATTAAGGGACAAACAACAAAAGAGATTACAAAAACAACCTAAGAGGTCAAGATGTCCTATAAAGGGCAATACTACCGAAACAACCAATAACAAAAGAACAAAGTAAAACCACCTTCTCTAAAACAAACAAGATCCCAACGGAACACAAAATCCTCAAATAAAAGACCTCTACATTCTAAAAAGGCTTTAGACTACAAATACATCAAACCCTTGATGTTGAGAATAATACTAGCCACCTCTTCCTCCTTCCCTTCAAAGACTATGATTTCTCTCTTTCCAAAGTCCCCAACGATTCATAGAGGGAAGCATTCACCATAACACTTGCCCTCTAAAAGAAAAGGCAAACGTATGCCAACTAGAAACAAAATTCAACAAAGAACTTATCATCACCCAAGACATCCCAAAGTCTGCGAAAAATGAAATCCAAACTTCTCTCGCCACTTCACAATTCAAAAGGAGATGCTTAATGATATAGGACATGCATAGGTTTTGTGATTGGATAGGGGTTTTGGTGACATTGCTCCACTGAGTTTGAAGGAATCACTCTTTCAGGAAGAATCATTCTTCGTTCCAGGCATCTCACCGAGCAAAATTAGAAATCACTCCCAAAAGAAAATAAATCTTCATTCAACTAAATAATCTCCATCCCCTGGGATTCCTCCTATTACATATATTTATCGAATTCTGAAATCCTAACTTTCCTAATTCTACTCATAAAAAATAAGTAAACTTTCAAATCTAATTTTTTTTTATGTCTTCTAATCTAATTTTAGAAACTAACAGAAATTTCTAACCAAGTTAAACAATCATAATTAACTTCCTAAAGAAGAAATTCCTAATTACAATAGAACCGACCTTAAACTACTCTTGTGAGGTCCACTAGCTTAGATTCTCTTCACAGATTCGGTGTAGCTCGAGACCATTGTGACATGATGCTCCTGCATCAAACCCCCCTAGTTAAAAAGAATTCAACCTGGAATTCAAATGCAGATAGCAAGAAGAAAAATTGATCTAGGCCCTTAGATAGATGGAAATCACTCCCTTGGATTCACACCAAACCCCTTTCACAAGAGAACTACCAAAAGGTCTTCATCAATCATCATCTTTGAAAGAAAATCGATGGTCGATGCAACTCCGACAAGAATACTATGCTCAAAAGGCGGTGTTTCCACACGATCAACCATGGTAGCTGCTATGGTGGCTGCAATTTTTTTTTTGCGATATGTTCCAACGTCGGTCGACAATAATAAACATTGGCGATGCAAACTTGGTGATGATAGAAAATTCGGCTTTGATACCAAATTTAATGCAGGACGAGCACGGGTTCTACAATTGGTGAAATCGCTCCATCGGGTTTGAAGGAATCACTACTTCGATAAGAATCACTCTTCTGTTTCAGGCATCTCACCCAGCAAAATTAGAAATCACTCCCCCAATAATAAAAATCTTCATTCAACTAAATAATCTACATCCCTGAGGTTCTCCCATTACATATATTTATAGAATTTTGAAATCCTAACTTTCTTAATTCTCCTAAAATTCTACTCATAAAAAATAAGCAAACTTCCAATCTAATTTTAGAAACTAACAAAAATTTCTAACCAAGTTGAACAATCAAAATTAACTTCCTAAAACAGAAATTCCTAATTAAAATAAAATAGATCTTTTTTATAAGTATAAACTTTATTGAAGGCAAAAGCCAAACCAGGACCAGATACAAAGCTAAAGATGTCAAAATGACCTACAGAAAGCTAAGGCAAACAAAAAGCAAATCTTAAAAAACAAAGGAAACAAACAGACTATCAACCATCCCTAGAACAAAGGAGGTCCAACAAAAAACAAATCTTCAAAGAAAAGACTTCTATATTCCATAAACACTTTAGACCATAAAAACATCAACCTCTTTATGTTGAAGATGATCGAGGCCAAATCTTTGCTCTTGCCTTCAAATACTCTTTATTTCTCTCCTTCCATAGACCCCATACAATCACAAATGGGAGCAACCTCCACAAGATCCACCCTCTAGAAGAGAAAGCATGAGAATGCCAACTGAGAAAATAACCCAAAGAGAACCCGACATCACCCAACTCATCCCAAAATTCGAAAGGAACGAAGACCAAACCTCCCTAGCCATATCACAATGTAACAAAAGGTGGTTGACAGATTCCCTACTATGCTTGCACATCCAGCAATAATCTACAATCATAATCTCCCTGGAGATCAAGTGATCCATTGTCAAGATCTTCACTGGCTTAGATTCTCTTTAATGATTTGATGTTACTCGGGACCACTGTGACGTGTTCTAACAATCAAAGTGATGCACCATAAAAATCTTATCCAAAGAAGTTGTCCACAAAAAGCAAGCTATATTGGAAGGCATTTTAGATCCGCAAACAAAATGAGCCTGATAACTATTGCAAATAGGCCTAAGGCCTCAAAAAAAGAGTGAACCGAAAGAATACCATCTATTGACCATCTCCATTGACGCTTATCCTGATTTGAGAGAGAAAGATGACAATCATTTAGGCAAGAAAGCAAACAATACACAAACTCCATCAAATCGTTAAGCCTTCTTTTGAAACTAAAACCCCAAGACATATCTCCCCCCTCCCGAATAAAACAAACCTGAATAGAACAATTCTTCTTTCTTGAAATGGAGAAAAGACCCAGAAAGTCCTCCATGAAAGGGACTTCTCCATACCACATGTTCTCCTAGAATCTAACCATATCCCCAAGCCCCACCTTATACTAAACAAACTCAAAAAGTTCACAACTATCTTCATAATACCACTCCAAATGTTGCAACCATATGACGAATAAACTATTCTCCCATCCCAATCGATCTCCGAGACCCCATATTTACCCACAATCACCTTCTTCCACAAACTAGTTATCTCCACCCCAAACCTCCACAACCATTTGCCCAACAATGTTGCATTCGTAACTGTGATATTCTTGATCCCTGCTCCTCCTTGAGACTTAGTACAACACATTGTCTTCCAATCAACCAGATGGAATTTGCTAACTCTATCGTTCCATAAGAAATCTTTCATGAACTTCTCCCTTGTATTCGCAATACACCTACAAATGGAGAAGAGAGATAAATAGTAGTTGGGCAAACTGGAGAGGGTATGCTTGATTAAGACTAGTTTGCCCCATTTCGTGAGATATATAGCCCTTCCACGTAGCAAACCTGTTCCCAAATCTCTCTATAACGAGATCCTAAAGAGCCTTAGACCAGTAGCTCGCCCCTAAGTGAAGCCTCAAATATGTAGTAGGTAAGCCCAAAACCACACCCTAGGATACCTGCCAAGCTAGCAATAGTCTCCACTTCCCCTACCTCATACACATTACTTTTAACCAAGTTAACAGGTAAAGCCAACACAACTTCGAGCAACAAAGGAGACACTCAAGAACCTAAGCTGCGAAATAGAAACCCCAAGGAAGACAAGTGTACCATCCACAAACTGAAAATGGGAAATTGCTGAAACCCCTTCACCCACATAACAACCTGTTAACTTTGCACCGTCCACAGCTCTAGAAACCATACTCCCCAAAGTCTCCGCCACCACAATGAATAAGAAAGTCGACAATGGATCCCCTTATCTAAGCCCCTCGAACTTCTAAAGTAACCAACTGGGGACCCGTTAACTAAAATGAAAAAGAAGCCAAAGATAAACATTTCCAAATCCAACTTCTCCACTTCATACCAAAGTCCATCCTACAGAACATATAGTCTAGGAATCTCCAATTTACAAGATCATACACTTTCTCCATGTCTATTTTGCAAACAACCCCAGGAACCCCCACCCTAGACCTGGAGTCTATACACTCATTTGCTATAAGAACAACACCATCCAAGATCTGTCTACCTCTCACAAAAGCTCATTAGGCTGGCGAGATCACAGAGGCCAAAACCCTACGAATTCTTGAGCAAGAATCTTTGCCAAAATATTGTACACAATCCCCACAAGGCTAATAGGTATTCTATATATCACTATTAGTTAATACACATTAGAATTATTGGATAATTATATAGCTATTGTAGCCGTTGAAGCAGCAATTATTTCATCATCGTAATATCATAATTTAAAGTGGCAGTCTCTTTGGGTGTTCTCTTTCTGGAATTAGGAGCTTCCGTTAACATACTCATATATGTAAATCCTACTATTTTCTATAAACATGATCATCAGATATATGGGGTCATGGATCCTTGTGTAGGAACACATTTGGTTCGATGAAAAGCATTGACGAGCAAACTACAATGTTATTCTTCAGCCTTTTATGCATAGTTTGTTCAACAAATGAATTTGTAATGTTTGTCCATCTTTTGACTTTATCACATAAGACATGGATATAGTTCTTATTCTGATACATTTCCGGATTTTTAAAATAATTCTCGGTGAGGAGTCCTCAGATATATAGAAATTATGTATCGCATGTATAATAAAGAATAGTTGGGATAAGGCGTAGATGATGATCATGACGTATAATAAAACATATTACATGTGATCCTGCGTTAAAAGAAATTAAACATGGCTAGAGGCTACATACCCTCCACTTTTTCCAAGTAAACCAATTAAGAATTACAATTTTAAAGTAATATTCAGAATTCAGATGTAACGCCAACTACAAATGCACATAATATAATTGGATTCCCTACTTTTAGGAAGCAAAAATTTGCACATTGAAAGCAAAAGAAAAGGAAAAGTCCAAAGTGTACCTCCTGCAGGAGAGACCTTTCTGCACTCAAATAAATGTGCCTAGTTTGAAGCAGTGCCTCTCGAGCTTTCAGAGCCTGGCCCCGGAACTCCTCACCTCCATTTGCCTTCTGTTTAGACACTTCCAGTAACTTTCCAATTGCAGGACCACTGGGATTCTTAGCAATCTCGATCACCCAATTCAGCATTCCTGACAGAGTCTCTCGCTTTCTCTTACGAGAATAAATATCTTCATTAACAGCGATTGGGTCTAAGATCATAACTTCTTCGTCATCATCAACACATTTCCTACTACAGCTTGACTCCATCGTGCTCCTAATCTCATGTATGTTATGCCTGTGTCCTGTGGTAGACACTCGAAACTCATTCTCTGAATCCAACAGAGGGGACTCCTCGACTTTCTTCTTTTGAGCTGATATATCAGATAACAAACCTTCAATCTCTGTCTCTAACCCGACAGACAACAAACCCAAATTCCTACCACAGTCAGCTAAACCTCCCCCTCTACCCTTATGTCTGAAAATTCTCCGTACCCACCGATCCAATGTATCCAAATACTTAATGTAAATCAATTTTACAGAGGACACGACTCCCGAACCCAAACCAGACTCTTCCGCCACCGATGCCCATAACCCATTCTTCGACACAGAATCATATCCGCCCTTTTCCCTCACGACACAGAAGAGTTTGAACAAATCCACACATCGCCCATCTCCAAGCATTGCAGGTACAGGCCGAATATGTTCACTGAGAGAGATCTCTTTGAGAAAAACAGAGAGAATCTGATCGAACAAGGATCGAAGTTTATCTTTGTTAGCATCGAGACCCCCTTTCAAAGAAGCATCAAGATCCAAGCAGAACCCATTGCTCTGAAGATTTCGAAGGATTTCGATGCAATCCAAAGCAGACCCATCTGTTAAAATCGACCATCCTGCCATGGATATCGATTTCAAACCCTAATGAAACAGAGGATTTCGTTGTTCACTTCTGTTTCTTTAACGTCTAGATACAAAAGAGACTAGAAGGGCAAAATGGGTACCGATTGTTTCTCTAGCTCTTGTGAAGGAGACGAGGTTTTGGCGGGAATCGATTGATCTCTCTCTCTCCTGGGGCTTTTTAATTTTGAACTGAAACAGCCCCTATGCCCTCTCTTCAAAATCTAGTTAGTATTCGAAGACGAAAAGAGACGTACCAGTATTAGTGGGGGCGGCATGCCCTGGGCTTGTTTTCTTACCTTTTTTTAATGCCCTTTGGACACAAAGGAGGTGTTAAAAGAAAGATCGTATAAAAAAGCTTTGGAGGTGTAAATTAGGGTTTTTCCAAAATAAGCTTCTGGATTATTCTACCCTTGAAATTTGATGCGGCGCTTCCTCGATGCAACCTTCTTATTGGTACGACACGTGTTGAAGAAAAGTAAGATTGTATAAAACAGTTTTGGATGTGTAGATTAGGGTTTTTCCAAAAATAAACCTCTAGATTATTCTACCCTTGAAATAGGTTACAACACTTCCTCGATGCAATGTTGTTATTGGCACGACACGTGTTGAAGAGAAGTAAGATTATATAAAACAACTTTGGATGTGTAGATTAGGATTTTTTTCAAAAATAAGTCTCTAGATTATTTTACCCTTGAAATAGGTTACCACACTTCCTCGATGCAACCCTCTTATTGGCACGACACGTGTTGAAGAAAAGTAAGATTATATAAAACAGCTTTGGATGTTCAGATCAGGGTTTTTACAAATAAGTCTCTAGATTATTTTACCCTTGAAATAGGTTACATCACTTCCTCGATGCAACCCTCTTATTGGTACGACACATGTTGAAGAAAATTAAGATTATATAAAACAACTTTGGATGTGTAGATTAGGGTTTTTTTCAAAAAATAAGTCTCTAGATTATTTTACCCTTGAAATAGGTTACAACACTTCCTCGATGCAACCCTCTTATTGGCACAACAGGTGTTGCAGAAAAGTAAGATTATATAAAACAGCTTTGGATGTGTAGATTAGGGATTTTCCAAAAAACAAAAAGCCTCTAGATTATTCTACCATTGATATAAGTTACAGCCAAGGCTTAAAATTTCATTTCGTAGGAATGTTTCGGTCAAGTGAATAAATGAAACATTCCTGAAATGTTCCTGAAATTTTAAAAAAACTGATGAAATTTTTGAAACATTACGAAACATTCTCAAAATCATCTATTAAATGGATCATTTTAGTTGTGTAATTCTAGCCGTTGGATTTTGAGCTATTTTTTGGACTAAACTCCAACTGTTAGATTCAACAATCAAGCTGATTTTCGGTGTATGGGTCTATCAAGAAGTGGGCCAGACATCCACAAGGATAGTGGAATCTGAAGAGGGCCCCATGTGGCCTTTTGGGAAGGGGGAGACTTCAACATTTGAAAGTTTGGGGACAACAAATATTTTCATCAGTTTAATTGGATGTATAAAATGGTTGACTAAAGTAGGCCACCTGTAAGCATCTTAGAGACCATTGACCGTATGGATGTTGGTAACATCCTTAATTAAATTTACTTACAAAAAATCAGTTTGATTAGTGATCTCTAGCCTTGGATCTGAATATCCCAATAAAGTTTGAATCGAACAGTTGAAATAAACTCATGAAAAGGGCTCTAATCCAACAATTGGAATAACTAATCAGGGTGATTTTTAGTCTAGTGGTTTATCTAAAGATGTGTACTAAACATCCATACGGTTAGTAGTCTCTAATCTTGTGCCGTGTGGCTAATATTATAGACGTAAGTAATATAAAATGGTAGTTCTAATACTACCATAAAAGTTTTTTTTTCCTTTTCTTCCTAATAAAGCCACCGACACCGAGTTTTCTTTTGTTTTTAAGTTTAATAGAGAGAAAAAGTTGGAGGGGAGGAAGAACTAGAGAAGGAGATCGTGCGACGCTCATCGCTTGTCGTCGTCTTCGCCGCTTGACTCGCAGCCGTTCATTCCTTCTTCTCATAGACACAACTGTTATATGCATGTTTCGTTTCGGTTTTGTTAAAATTCGAAATATTTTGTATGAAACATTCCGAGATTTTAAACCTTAGTTACATCACTTCCTCGATTCAACTCTCTTATTGCCACGACACGTGTTGAAGAAAAATAAGATTGTATAAAACAGACTTGGATGCGTAGATCACTGTTTTTCAAAAAACAAGCCTCTAGATTATTCTAAGTACCTTTGAAATAGGTTACAACACTTCCTCGATGCAACCCTCTTATTGACATGACATGTGTCCAAGAGAAGCTAAACCCATATTTTATCTTTGGGAATTTCTATCCTACAATTGGATCACTACAAAGCATAATCCTCTTCGTTACTCAACATGTGTTCAAAAACCCAATACGTGATCAAAACCAACCTTCTTGGTTTTAACCTAGGTTACTTTTAAATACAATTTTGATTCTTTTTACAAAAATGTAAAACCCTTTGTCATTTAAATTTTCTATTTTAATGATACGTGCTTGAATATATCAACCGCAATAGTTCAATCTCTTCGAGGGGATTGTTCCTACTTGATCACTTCGAGGGTGATCACCTCCTAAAACCAAGAATTTTCTTCCTTGATAAACTAGCCTCTATGGCATCTACATGTATTGGATGTCTCTTTCTAGTCCAAGAGAAGCCAAACCTGTATTTTGACTTTGGGAATTTATATCCTATGATTGGTTGTAACCTAAGTCACTTTTAAATACAATTCCTTTTCTTTAATTTTTTTTATAAAACCCTTTGTCATTTAAATTCTCGATTTCAATGATACATTCCTGAATATATCAATTGCAATAGTTCGATCTCTTCGAGGGGTTTGTTCCTCCTTGATCACTTTGAGGGTAATCACCTCTTAAAACCAAGAATTTTAATTTCTTCCTTACTAAACTAGCCATATGACATCTACGTATATTGGAAGTCTCTTTCCCAAATAACACTATTAGCCAACTAGATAATTAAGTATCTTTCCAAATCTACATATGGCATGAGTTGAATCATTGTTCTAGAGACTTGTGTTGAAGTAGCTAGCATCGATGCTTGATTTTGATTGATTTCCTTAACATAGTCGATGATTTATATCAAGGCCTAATCATGATGATTTACCCTTTCTAACAGGTGTTCAAGCCTATTGGGTCACTTATGAGTTGGCCTCATATGATCTATCACCTCTAAAAGTTCAAGAGCTCTAAGTCCTTAACGCTTTTGAAGATCATACTGGGGTCCCTATTTTCTGCCTCCACATCAATAATACAACAAATTCTTCATGTCCGTTTGCTTTCCTCGAGTTCTCTTAAGCATAGCTTGGCTCTTATACCAAATTATTGATTCTTGGACATATCAACTGTAGTAGTTTGATCTCTTTGAAGGAATCATTCTTCTTAGATCACTTCGAGGGTCATCACCTCCTAAAATCAAGAATTTTTTATCTTACTAAAATAGACATATGACATCTATATATATTGTACGTCTCTTATCAAAATACAACTCTTTTAGCCACTAGACTCTACCGTACCAAATCCAACAAGATAATTGATCAAGCAAAGTCAATCCTACTAACCACTCTATTAAAGAAGCATAGCAAGACAAGTATAACCTTCTTAATTTTTTGAGTTTTGATTTGTTTCCATTGAAGTTCGCTCATTTGGTTATCTTCAGATCATCAACCCAAATAGTCTCCCAAAGTATTTAGTTCTACTAGATCTAAAAACACGTGCCAAGTGTTCTGGGAGAGTTTGATGTGGACTGAGCCACTTATATGACTTTCACTTTCTTTTTTTTCTTTTTCATTATTTTAATTTGTGTTCAATATTCCGTTCAATAAGAGATTGCCCTCTAAATCAAAATTTTGCCTTTCACATACAATTGCCTATCTACCCCACATCAAATTTAGCACTAACTAGTGATGTAATGTGATCAGTTGTAAGAGCCAATGCGGTAGGTGATGCAATAGACAAATCTCTAATCAAGCTCATCGATCATAAACTCATTTCAAATTTTTTTACCATATTTCAAATATCCAATTAATGGAATACCAGAAAGCATAAAGATAAGTATGTACAACTTATTACTACAATTTGAATACCTTAATCTAGGGAGAAGACAAGAAACCAATTGTTGAACAACAAGTGAGGGATTCAAATTCTTGAGTGGAAGGTTTGATTATTGTTTTTAACTCTCTAATGGGTTGCTAGGGTTTTTATGAGGCAAAGAGCTGAAGATGGCCTGAAGGTGAATGGGGGCGTTTGGGAACGAGAAGTAAAAGCATTTCTACTTGTAGTAAAAGTTACTATTTGATTTTTTTACCCCCAAAAAAATCATAGAAATTAAAAGTGTCTGGAGGCCTTCTAATTTTTTAGAAGTAATTTCTCTTAGAAGTTAAAAGCTAAAAAAATTATCTTCAGTTTTAAGTTAGCTTTTAACTTTTCGAAAGTTAAAATATGAAACACATCCGAACTAACTTTTTTACTTTTTAGCTTATAAAGTCAATACGTTACTTATTTTTGTGTTGCCAGCCAAACGCCCCCTTAGAGTGCTTGAATGGTAGAGCAACGTCAATTTCATACTGAGAATAATATGCACACACACACACATATATATATGTGTGGTGTGTGTGTGTGTGTGTGTGTGTGAGAGAGAGAGATTTGAAGGTTTGAAAAAATGGAAGAGAAAGCTCCTCTTTATTGCTAAATGTATGAGAAAGATGGGAACAAGATGAAAGAGAGATGCAAAATGGAAGAGAAGGGATTGGAAAACCTTTATAAAATCTAAAATAAAATAAATTGTGTCCAACAACTTACCACATGAGGGACAAATTGGATTTCTATACTACAATTGATTGCTACAAAGCATCGATATGACCCTCCTCTTTTAGTGATATATGTCTAGAAGCCTAACTCTCTTTGTTATTTTTAGTACAATAAGTTTTGAATATTATTTCAATTTTTCTTTAAAATCTTGTAAAGAAAAATTCATCGAACCTGCCTTTTCTCATTTTCTCGTAGCCAAATCCGCCTACTCTCTCTAACAGTAACAATGGGGAGATCTGGAGAATGACTAGCGTGTGGAGGGGGATTAGTCGGGTGCTCTAAGAGGCCCGGATACCCTCGGTTTAAAAAAAAATGTCATCGATCTTAAAAATAGAGAGAAAGATAGTTATATATCTAAGAAAACCCTCCTAAAAAATCACCATGGTTAGGTCTAAATGAGTTTGGCTTTTTCTTGGACAAATGCCATGCAAAGAGGAGTTGCATTAAGGAAATGTTGCAATCCATTTCCAAGTAGAAAAATCCAGGCCACAACCTAATTCATAGCTGGCATCAATATCCACTCTTACTTTATAAAATGTGGACTTGATTTGAGTTAATATGAAGCAAGTTCATTGATTATGGGTGAGTTGACACACTTTGGAATTGGAGTTGGGTGACATCCTCCTCTCCTTAAGCAATCAAAGGAAAATGCTAGTGTTACTGGGGATTTGAAGCAGACTTAAGTAAAATATTGACGTGTGGACGATAGGAAACAATAAATTGTAAGCAATCGACTCCATATGTTTTTTTTTTGTTAAGGGTCTATTGGGAACTAGGCATGGAATTTGAATTGAAAATTGCATATCTAAAATATGTAATTCTTTAAATCTTAATTTCCAATAGTAGAAAACCTATGTTTGGGATTATCAAAAAATTGTATAGAATTAACAACCAATGGTATTAAACCAACGCAAATAGTGATCAATCAATGCGAGTTATGCCCAATATCTAAGCCAATCCATATCCATTTTAATGGGTTTGTATTCTTGCATTGGATTTGATTAGGGTCTTGGTCAGGTTTGAATCCAATATTAGGTGATCGAATCTTGATTAGTTAAGGTTCTTGGACTCAATCAAATCTTGCCACAAATGCTACATAATACTTTAAAGTCTAGGACTCGACTAGGGCCTAAAATATGTTAGGATATATTCGATATCCGACCCAATTCAAACTCATATTTTGCAGGTATAGATTTTAAGATATGATCTAAATGAAAAATGGATTGAATATTATTGTAAGTGTTTTAATCGAGTTAGGTTTGCATCTTATGTTTAAGTTATCACATTGAGTCAGATTTGGGGTTAGGGCCTTGGATCCTTACTAAAGTATATATTTGGTAATGGTTGCGACCTATATTTTCGCATATAGATTGGTTCTAGATCTTCCTATGCAGATCATAGTTCAAATTCAGATCATGTGTTATGAATCCAAGTCAAAACTAGATTGGATAATGATCATGATTTGCCTAGATTTGATCCATTTCATGATGTGTTAGTGGGCCGGGTTGTCTACATAATGTAATATGGATCACAAGTTTGAGTATGGATCGTGTGATATGGATCTAAGTTGGATATGAATTTGGGTTTATACGTGCAAAGTCAGGTTGGATCTACATCTACTCGGATCTAATCCACGATGATGGTCATAACCCAATAACGATGAAATTGGACTGTGGAATTACAAGTTTAATCCCTCGGGTGAAACTTATAAATTCCATTTTTTATGGAATTGAAATTGCTATTTTCTAAAATTTGGTCACCCAAACACGCCAAATTGTAATTCAAGGAATTACAAATCCAAATCCATGTTGAATCCTCAGTTCCTAAATAAATTTAAATTTAAAGGACACGAGTAGTTTATAATCATTATTTCCTTTGTCATCACTGTCTTTGACACATTAAATAGAGTTTGATAGATCGTTGAAGAGACAAAGTGAGGGAGGGTCATTGTTGCCATTAGAAAGAGTCGTTGTTAATTCTCTTCACGTTTTCATCATTGGTTGTTAATATATGTTATGATTTTTGTACTTTCCAACTTGTACGGTTTGCAAGAAAATAGGTGCTAGAGAAGAAAGTTTTCTAGCTAAATTAAAACATTGTACAAAAAAATCAAAATTTATTTTTCTATTGTTTGGGTGTACTCTTGATAATAGCTTAAAAATCCACCTTGGCAGAAAATAAGATGGTTTTACAACTAAACATTTTGAACTGGTCAACACCCTCAAAATAGCTATGGTCACCTTCTTGTTGTTTTCATTTTCAAGCTTATTTTTCTAATTCTTGGCACACATCAAGACTTTATTGAATCCATTACTTGTCCAAATCAAAATAAAATTGAAATTCCATTGTGACAAAATATTACTCTAATTGACAATGTCCTTTAAATCCTAAACTCCCTACTAGGCAAGAAGTAGCCTGGATCTGGGGTTAGATCCATGTAGTTCTGGATCCGACTTTGAAAGTGTCGATGAATCCAACTCAAATCCGACTTTGATCTCCATTACATGATCCAAACCCGACCCATAATTCATATAGTTTTGTATCAAACCCAAATTGTAGAAAATATACGGGTTGAACATTAAAAAATAATAATTCAATTTTATGAAGGACCTGATCAGATTTAAGGCCCTGAATTATATATACAATTGATCCAAACTCCAATTATAATCTGACTCCCATCTAATTCAATGAATCCATATCCGACCTATATTTAATACGTATCTATTTTAAGTATTCAATCATGCAATTATGGATATGGGGGTAAGGGAAGAAAAGAGGACGATGACGGAGAAAGAAGAAATAAGCTATTATCCGATAATGAAAAAAATAGACAAAATAGTTCAAGAAAAAATTAAAGGAAAAGCTTTCCTCCATTTTACAGGAAAATGGAGGTAAACTAGAATTTTTTTTCTACTTAAAAATAAAAATTTTCATACCACCAAACACCTGAATATACTCATTTTCTGAGAAAGTCTTTTTTAAGTAAGCCACACAGAGCCTTATTTTTCTAATTTGTATAAGAAAAGAGAAGGAATGAGAGGAAGGGATTTTAAGGGAACTAATTGGCTTAGTTACCTATTAAATCTTTTCTACGTGTCAACATTTTACTGGATTTTGACATCTGTCAATTACTTTAGCATGATCTTAAGCAAAATTATCTCTTTTAAATTTTTTTTATAATCTTTTAGAAGAACTTTGATTGTGCAATCATGCATGTAAAATATTTATATAACATGAGTGGTTACCCAAAGAGAAATACCGTAATACCCTGAACTTTTATTCATTAATTTTGAGTAAATTAATTCTAAAAAGTGAAGTTGACTCCTTAATTTATTTTTTTCAATTTATTTTGAATGATAGTTAACTATATTTTTATTGTGGTCTATAAATGGTATAGTGGTAATAACTAATTAGTGAGTTATACTTGTTGGGTGGGCCCGTAGGGCCAATTTAGAAGCATTTTGGACTTAATAATTATCTAAAATGAAGTCTACTTAATACCCATAGGCCTTAGGCCCATTTTAGCCTATATCCATATTAAAATAGGTCTTTTAGTGAATTATAAAATTCATCCCTTTTAAAGTTACGAAAATCACCTAAAATTGGAACCCATACTTTCTAAACCTATTTAATAAAACATTAGGAGCTTATGAAATCTTACAAACCCTAAACCATCACTCTAATTAATATTCTTTTCATCTTTTTCTCCATCTTCCTCCATTGAAGCACCTCTATTAGAGAAGAACTTGAAGAACCTTCGAAGCACTAGAAACACCATAACGTCTCACTATTTGACATCATCCCTTGAGACAAAAATATTCCTATTATCGAGACGTTCGACATACTCAAATCCCAACTTCATTTAACGATAATTGGTAAAGATATTTGCAGCTACTTTTTCACCATTGATTTAAGTACAGATGAAGATCAACGGACAAGGTAGGTACACCTACATATTTTAATAGATAATCTCCCTTATTTTACTTTGGTAATCATGTTATATGTATATGCTTAATTGATGATGTTATGGATACTATTGTGATTTGGATCAACTGATGTGCCAGAAAAAAAAGGTTATAGATAGTGATTTTGTATAATATTGGAGTGTTAGTTCGGGTGTAATCCTGATAGATACCTGCAGAAATAAAAATTAAGAAGGGCTGGATCCCTAGGATGAAAGACCCAAAACCCTTACAGAAGAGCCTTTTGGCTACTCCCGGCGCGGGAAGGAGAAGGAGACCCGAGATTGGGTTGTAGTTATAATCATATGAAAATAATGATATTGGGCTAATTGTGAAAAATATTTATTCATAGTTGACGTTACTAGTTTATATTATCTGTTATGCATTGAATATGTCATGATTTTTGAATTAGAATATGCGATATTATCTGTCATATATACGCGGTGTACAGTGGATTATCTACTGGGCTTTGACTCATGGTATTTACCAAATATTTCAGACTTAATTGAGGACGGTGTGAATTTCGGAGTTGATGCACTTGATGAGGGCGATAATAGCATGGGAAGATCGAAAAAGCAATATGAGAATGTTGATGAGATCAACGCAGGACTCTAGATAATTTTTATTTGTATTATTTTTATAGGCTTATTTGTTAAAGACTTGCATTGTCTATTATTTAAAAGTTTTATTTAATTTTAAGATCATGTGGATGATTAATATTTGACTTCTTAGACACTTTAATTTAACCCTTTAAATATAGGTTATGAATTCTTAACCAATGCATTAGTTTTTATTGATGTACGGTGCTTATAATTATTTTTACGTATTATCTGGGTACCGTTATTGTTAGGCAGATTTCTAAGTTAAATTGCTAAATAGTAAATGACGTTTTTAGACAAAGTGCCTTCACAAAAAATGCTTAAAATGAGTTTTTAATTGTAAATAATCAATAACATAATTTTTTATTGAAATTATATTTTTTTAAAAATTTTACGCATACCTGCTTAAATTTTGAAAAGTTAATTCAAAAAGCCTATCAAATAGAATTTTTAGCCAAAACGTCTTAACAAAAGATTTTTATTTTAATATATTATGAATTATAATCATTTTTAAAAATTATTTTAGAGTATTTTATTTTTTATTTTTATCACACCCTGGATCTTGGGTAAACGAATTGTTTTTCAGGCGTTCGGGTCGGATCCGAGTGCCCGGGTCCAGGGCGTGACAAATACTATTGAAACAATTAGTCACTCTCATAAGTAGAGAACCTCTTTTCCTTTCCCTAAGAAAACCCTAAATGGTTGGCAACTATTACATCCTATACCCATACTTACATTTATGTAAAAATATGTTGGGACTACTTGTGGTATTGATTGTCAATCACCTAGCATAGACATGGCCTCTATGGAAGGTGTTCCCACATTTTCCTAGTCTTGCAATCATTACTCTTTTGGAGGTATTCCTAGATTTTGTTATTGATGATTTATTTGTCATGATCTCCAACATATATGCTCTCGGATTTGAATACTGGACAATGGAAACTTGTCTAGCTTGGACTTAAGTCAAGTTTAATCATACCATGACTCGAGTGAGTTGAAAATAAGAAAATTTCAAAGCGGATTTGTTCTTGAAAGAAATACTAACCATGGATAGTGGGTTGAAAATATGTTAATTATGGATAGCCTTCATATAAATAATTGCTAGTAAGTATTTTTCTTCTCAAATCCTACTATTAGTTCTCATTTAACATTTTACTACTAAATTTAATATTAGAAAAAGAAACATGATTTAAGAAATACTTTTTTTTTCTTAAAAAGACAAAATGGAATCATTGATTAAAAACGTAGTTTAAAAACAAAATATGATTTAAGAAAACATGATTATAATGAGTTAGTATAAATTATTATTTTTTTTACCATATTTTTATTTTTTAAAATAATTTAAGTAGTAAAAGGATAGAATGGAAAGTAAAAGTAGGATTTAGAGTGAAAAAGACATCAGTAAATATTTGTATGAAGACAATCCTTAGTTGCCATATTTTAGCACATTATCCTTAATAGGTATTTCTTTCAGAAATGTATTCTTTTTAACAATCTTTTTTTTCAATATCTAAACATAAAAAAATTATATTTAATTTGCATAAAATTATAAGCAGATGAAAAAAAGAAATTGAAATATAAGCTCCCAAGTGAATTAGTGAATTTGGTTGACTTTTTTCAAATATAAATCTAGTTATATGGGAAGTTATATGACAACACAATAAATTTTCAAATAAAAAATGAAAAACTACTTTTAGTACCATACTTTTGGATTCAAGGCCCTACACACCTTTCAATTAACAATGAGACTAAAAAATATGATTTTTGAGAATTTGGACAATTTCTCTCTCTAATTAGAGAAACGAGGGTTTGGTGGGAATTAATTATTCTCTCACTCTCATTTTTAGGGCTTTTTAAGTGTAAAAACATATGCCCCTAGGCCTTCTCTTTAAAATCTAGTTGGTATTGAAGATAAAAGAGAGATGTACTAGTGGCATGTCCATGTGTAGATTTTCTCACATTTTTAATGCCCTCTTGGGCACAAACAAGGGTGTTAAGAAAGATCATGCAAAATATCTTTGGATGAATAGAATATGGAGTTTTCTAAAAATAAGTATCTGGATTATTCTACACTTGAAATAGGTTGCAACACTTCCTCGATGCAACCCCCTCTTGGCATGACACATGTCCAAGAAAAATCTAAACCCATTTTTAGCTTTGGAGATTTCTGTGTTACAATCAGGTCACTGCAAAGTGCAATAAGATACTCCTCTTTGCGCAACATGTGTTCAGAAACCAACCTTCTTGGTTAATTCTAACCTAGGTTGCTTAAATATTACACTTATTTTTTTTTAAATCGTAATAATGTAACCCTTCGTCATTTAACTTCTCGATTCCAATGATGAGTTCTCGGATGTATCAACTCTAACAATTCAATATCTTTGAGGGGATTGTTCCTTCTAGAACACGTCGAGGGTGATCACCTCCTAAACCTAAAATTTTCTTTCTTACTAAACCAGTCATAAGCCATCTACGTATATTAGAAGTCTCTTACCAAAATAAGACTTTAACATCCAAGTATACTTTATTATACCCAACCTACAATAAATCAAACAAAGGCAATCATAATAATGACTCTATCAAACAAACAAAGTAAAGAAAATTTAAAATATAACTCTTTAGACTAATGGAAAATCAAATAATAGAAAGTAAGAAAAAGTGCATATCATTCCCCCACCCTTAACCAAACGTTTATCCTCAAAGGTTAAAATTCGAGAATACACCGAGTTTAACCATTCTCATCTTGTATAATCACTATTACATGAAGTGGGTTTGGCATCAGCTAGTTTCAGAGCGATCGCGTCGATTTTGGCAAAAATTGACGCAAATTTTTGGGAATAAATATTTAGCGTCGTTTTTTACTAAAATCGATGCTATAAATCGATATATAGCGTTGGATTTTACAAAAATTGACACAATTAACTTGAGTTATAAACGCAATTTTCTCTTCATTTTTCCTGTGCGCCGAAACCCATTTGCTCTCTTTTCCATCTCCAAACCCTAGGTCTTCTCCCTTTCCAAGCACGTCCATTGCCTCTCCCCTCAGTCGCCCGATCGTCTTCCACTTGCTGCCATCGCTGTCGAACGTTGCTTACATTTTGCATTGCTCGCCCTAGCCCAATTGAGTGTCTCTTTCTCTTAGTCTAAGTGCAAATGAGTTGCATTGCAATCACTTACCATAGTTTTTGGGCTGCATATGCTTGAATCTGTCAACTTGAAACCCATATTTGATGGTGTTAGAAATTTCAGAATGCGTTGATTTTTTGTAGGGGTGATATATATGGCGAGGAGATCACTTTCAAAAAAGTTCAAATCATTATGATATTCATAGCATGGTTTACATGTTGAAGAATTATGGTTTGTCTATTTTTACCGTTAACTTGAAACCCACATTTGATGGTGTTAGAAATTTTAGAATGCTCTGATTTTTTTTGTAGGGGTGATCTATATGGTGAGGAGATCACATTCAGAAAAATTAAAATCATTATGATATTTATAAGATGGTTTCCAAGTTGAAGAATTATGGTTTTATTTGGAGGTATATTCATTTGTCATCATTTCTTTTTTTTTTTCTCTAAGCTAATGCATTTGCATTTATTGGCTCTAGCTAATTTTTTCCTTGATTTTTTAATATTGTTGCAGACGATTCGCTATTTTTCTAGGAAATGAAGGTATATCTTCTTCTAAATCTGTATAATTTTTCCTACTAAGCCATTTAAATCTATATAGTTTTGCTTCTTTTATTTTTTCATTTTATTTACTTACAGGGGCTTTGGTCTTTTGGTGCCAAGGAACACGTCACCCTACCCCACACGTCACCTTGCAACTTTCGTTATTTAATACATTCACATTAATTTAAACTCAACTATTCAAGTAATTAATTATTACATCCTAACATTGTACTTAAACTCTATGGCTAGAAACATGAGTAAAACTTTTATCACAGCGTTCTCACATATGTTTCTATCATAATAAAAATCACAGCCCATGTGGCATACTCTTAGTGGACTCTGACCGTATGGATTTTTGGCCAATCCCTCAATGGACCTCTAGGCGAATCGATTAAGTTATTTTTATGGGTTGGTTTTAATTGTAAGAATTCAAGAATTATTGAGCGTTATTTGGGTGTAAATCACTAATTAGGTTCACTGAGGGATTAGCCAAACATCCACTTAATTTATCAGTACTTAGGACTGATTCTACTTGTATTAGATTCAATAATATGCAATATTGTGTAAGTAGTGAATCAATGTGAATGATGAATGGTGAATGTAAATGGTGGTGAAAAATATTTTAATTTGAATGTGAATTTGAATGAATGAAATGTGTTTTAAATTAGTGTGTGATATATTGCATGTGGTGTATGATATGCAGGCGGGTATAAGTGACAGAGAAAAAACAAAACGGATATAAAAAAAAATATAACATTTGGTGTCAATTTTTATAAAAATCGACGCTAAATCTCAGTATAACGCCAAATGGTAAGATGTATGGCATTAGTTTTTGACAAAACCAATGCAATATGGCGTCCGTTTTCTAAAAAATCGATGCCATTTCTTGACTTTTGCATTGGTTTGACCGACGCAAACTCTTCATGTCACTTGCATTCACGTTGATTTTTTAGAAATTAAAAACCGACGCCGTATGTCATTTGGAGAGATAGGGTTTCGACCTTAATAACATATATTTACAGGTTAAACAAATCCCTCATGAATAGAGCAAGTTATATTTTAAAATGGAAACAAATCATTTTTTAAAAACTTTACTCGCACGGTCCAATCGATTGGCGGCAAATAAAAAATTATTCTCCGATTGATACGGGCAGAGATTTAAAACTTGACATTTTTATATTCAATCAATGCAAAAATACTCACCATTTGATTGTAGGCAAAAGTTATTCTGATATAATTTTTATAACTCCAATCGATTGGGCACAAAGTTCAATCAATTGACTTTTGCAAATTTTGCCCAGTTCATATGTTTTTTTATTATAGACTCATACCACAACTTCAAAAGACACTTAGAGATTAAAGTATTAAATTAATCACTTGTATTCAAGGTCTCTTGTTACTTACCAACCTAAAGTGTGGCCGAGTGAAATTTTCAATCTTTAGATGAAACTTTTTGGTCTTCTGGTAGTCTCGAGTGATGCAACCACAACACCCTCTCTAACTAATACTACCAACACACTAGGATGGATCATTTACATGTTTTGTCATACGAAATTTTGCCAACACTAAGAAGAACCTTGCACAGTGGTCCTTTGATGGCTAGTGCTTCCTATGTTGATTCTATTTTTTCAGCCTACAAATGGCTATAGCTTTATTTATAGCACAAATATTGCCTCTTTATTGGATTATGAGATGCTTGAATTAAACTATAGGTTGTAACATCTAGGCCCCTGCACAAACTTCATCTTTTAAGTTTAAAACAAAATAACTAATTAAAAAAATTTCAAGCAATCCCATTATAGATTAGCCATACACTTGAACCTTGTTTGATAATCCCATATTGATCCTCATTAATGTACTTTGGAGAGTGCTTTTTTTGGGTCTGCATGTTTAGCTTATCCAATTGAGCACATAATGTGTGTAAACTAGGGCAAATTCATTTATCTAAATGTCTACTCCATCCATTGAATCCATGTGATTGCATACCATGAGGTGAACCAAAATTAATGAGACTATTTGATTATCTAGAACACCATTGTCTTTTTATATTGTTCAGCTCTGAAAACCTAACTAATAGGATCCTTTACTTCTAACTTTGGAAACTTAATCATAATCGTCAAGGGTATTAGATAACTACGTACTCTTAGATTTTTGTTCAAGTTCTCAACTTAAGATTTAGGTTTGGGTTGAATCGATGTCCCAAGGATTTGTTCCAGAGTAGTTAGCATTTGTGCTTGATTCTAGGTGATTTTCTTCAGTTGATTGATGATTTTGATGATTTATGTCAAGGTCGACGATCGACCCTTTTCAACAGGCTCTTTATGGCCACTTGTGAGATAACACAATCCGACCGGAGGCAAAAAAAACCAAATCTTATGGAGTCGCCATCAACCATTTTTAATTGTGTGATTGGTCATTGGGTTTGAAAATAAATAACATTATATTATTTTTATGAGCAAAATGCACATTAGTGACTCCATTGATCTACTAACCATTTGAGAGATCATTTAGGTAAGTGGGCTATTTGTAGATTGGGAAAGGTGTAAGGTATCCCAATATACCTGTATTTAAACAGTTACCTACTCTTGTACCCTCAATCATCCACTCAAATTATCGTTAAGAAAAAAATGAATTTACATGTACAAGAAAATAAAAAAAAATGTGGGAATACCTTATTATGCAAGTATTTCGGGTTCTCCACAAATATTAGAGAGAAAGTAAAAAAAAACAACACAAAGAAAACAAGAAAGATGAACTAAAATAAAAAACAAACTAAACATACAATAATCTAAATCTAAGTAAACAAAATAAAAGGCAAATAAAAAAAAAATGAATAGAGTGACATAGTCTTCCTATGTGGTTACATTGTCAGAAAAAGAAAGTGGAAAAAGATTAACATCAAGATAATATAAGGAGATAAACTAAAAAAGCTAGATTACAAAATAAAAGACAAATAAAGAAAGAAATAAGAATAGGATAGCATAACCTTTCCATGTAGTTACATTATTAGAGAGAGAAAATAAAAAAAGATTAACATCAAAGGAAAGATCAACAATAAGAAAATACAAAGAAATAAACTAAAAAAAATTAGATAACAAAATAAAAGAAAAATAAATAAGGAAAGAAAGAAAAAAAAATTAGGTGGGGGGGTTTTTTGTTTGGTTTTCATCTTCTTCTTCAAAGAAAATAAAAATTGAAGTGAGCAAGAACAAGAGTTTTTCTTCATTTTAATTAATCTCTTTAAACAATGGGTCTTTAGAGGATTAGTTTTATAGATTTCTAAATGTTCATGGAAAACTAAGAAACTATTTTGCAAGAGCTTTTCTAGGCCTAAAGAGAAGGCTTAAAGGGATGGATTTCTAAAAGGAGTGAGGGGTATTTATAGGTGAAAAGTAAAGATTTGGAGTAGTTTGAAAATAAAAGAAATGATAGTTTAGTCATTTATAGGTAAAAGGTAAAATAGAGTTTGTTCTATATGGATATGTTAAGAAATTTTTTAATTTGTTAGAAAATAGTTGGGTAGCCTAGAAAGTTAAAAGTTGTAGAAAATTTATGTGTGAAGAATAAACAAAAAAATGTGGGGTCAAATAAAAAATAAGGAGTTTGGTGAGTTGAACAGATAAGCTTGGGTAACATCATCAAAGTGTATCATAATATATGAACCTTAGTGCGTCTATTCACATCAAGACCACACATCAAGAATTTTGATCGATTATTGACAAAATGCTCATTTTAAGTCTAAAATTGACAAGACAAAAATATTTTGAAAGATCTTTCAAAGTACTTTTTAATAGTAGACATCTCATTGACACACAAACTATAAAAAATTGAGATTATTTACGAATTAGTCCAACAAAAGCCTTAACCTTATGATCGAGCTATTAGATTTTAATGAAATCACTTTTCTTTTAAAAGATGGAGTTAGAAACAAATACTTTTGGTTTTAATCAAATTTAATGATAAAATCAAAGATACAAGTAATTTTTGATCATTTATCAACAAAAGTCAGACCTTTGATTAAATTCTCATAGCTTATGATTGAGCTTCTTAATGATGGTTTTGAGTTCTAAAAGTGTTATCTAAGGGTGGTTGATGGCTCTAATTAGGGCTTTACGATTGGGTAGGAATATCATAAGGGTTGAGATGAGTAAAGTAATTCCTCGACCAATAGAGAAGAAGATCAAGATCGTCGATCGCCAAGTTAGAAGATCATGCCAAAATAGGATGTCTACACCACTTCTATTCCTCAACTTTTCATAGGCACAACGTGGCTCTGATACCAAATGATACGTTCCCAAACATCAACCGAAAATAGTGCAATCTCTTTGAGGAGATCGTTCCTCCTAGATCATTTCAAGTGTGATTACTTCCTAAGACCAATAATATTTTACCTTATTAAACTACAATATGATATCTATATATGTTGAAAGTTTCCTACCAAAATACGATTCTGTTTGCCACCTAGATTTGAGTAGACCCAGCCCAATAAGATGACTCAGGCAAAGCCAATCCTATTAATGATTCTATCAAACAAACATAACAAAGTAAATCTAAATGTAACTCCAATGATGAACAAAAAAGAGTAGATGATTTTAATAGATTCCTTTTTATTTATTCAGTTTTAATCAATTTCCATTGAAGCTTACTCATTTGGCTATCTTATAAGATCGTCAACCCATATTGCCTCCCAACCTACTCCACTCAAATTTCTCTACCTGTACAATTGTACGCAAACTGTGAGAGAGAGAGAGAGAGAGAGAGAGAGAGAGAGAGAGAGAGAGAGAGAGCATAAGAATTTGGATACGAGAGAATGGCAAAAATGCGGGTTCAAAGTTTTTTATTATAAGATTTAATTTAAAAAGAAAAATTGAAATATTCAAAAACTATTTTACGAAAATTAATAAAGAGAGTTTGGGCTTCTAGACATGTATCAATAAAAGAAGAGGATCTTACTGACGCTTTGTAGTGACCGGTCGTAGTGTAAAATCTAATTTGGCCTTAACCATGGGAAGTTGTTTGAAATAATATTTATATTTATATTTTATAAAGTTGTGCCCTACCCCTTTACTTCCATTACCCCTCTCTCTTCCATCTTGCTCCCCTCTCTCTCACGCAATTCCCCCCTCCATTTTATCCAAACCTTAAAATCTCTCTCTGTCTCTCTCTATGTGTGTGTGTGTGTGTTATAAATATATATTGATGTTGTTGATGCTACTCAACTACTCCAAGCCTCAAAAGAATCTAGAACCGCACTGTTCACCTTTAGGCCATCATAAGATCTTCACTTTGTAAAAACCCTGGCTACCCATTATCAAAACAAGAATAAAACATTTCACTCAAGAATTTGACTCTCTAGCTCAGCTCATTGTTCAAATTTGGTTTCTTGTTTCTTCCTAAATTAAGGAAATCTAATTGTAATAATAAAATTTTATTTTCCCTCATGCTTTTTGTTTGATTTTCCATGAATTAGACATTTGAAGCTATAGTAAATTTTTTAGGGAACGAGTTTATATGTTTGAGCTCGATTGGAGATTTTGTTTATTGCATTGTCTATTGTATTGACTCTTGCAACTAATCCCTTTATATTACTAGCCGGTGCTCCTCCTTTAATATGGGAAAGAAAGGCAAGATTGAGAAAGAATTTTTTGGGTTTAGATGGTAATCTCTTATTAAATGAAATAATGAACACAAAATTGAAATGGGTCGGACTCCAGGGACCCCCATTTTTTACCCCCACTTTGGCGTACCCACATAGAAGAAGAATCAATGGCTGATTTTTGGTGAGGATGATCTCTATGGTGAGGAGATCATCTTCACAAAAATTCAAATCATTCTGATATTCATAGACTGGTTTAAGGTTTGGGCTCAGGGGACCAACAAAAGTGAACTAATAAGTTCACTAATGCTCTCGGCAGTGGATTCCGAGAATCCAACGGTGGTTGTAAGCATGGTTTTAAAAACGGCTGTTTAAATGGTAATGCCCCAAGCCCATTTCCGTTAAAACCGTTTAAACACGTTTTGACGCTTTGAATTTAACGACAAATTTTTTTGTTTTAACAGCCGTTAAAATCGTTTTAACAACCGTTTAAACAGTAACGCCCCAAGCCCATTTCTGCTAAAACCATTTAAACACGTTTTGATGCTTTGAATTTAACGACAACTTTTTTTTTTTTGTTTTAACGGCCGTTAAAATCATTTTAACAGTCGTTAAATTCTGAAAAATTATGTGAAAAAATGGCCATTAAATATGTTAAATTCCATTTTTTTTTTAAAATTTCAAATTTTGAATTTCAACGCCACTATTTCCATTTTTTCCCATTAAATTCCATTAAAATTCGTTAAATTCCATTTTCCATTTTTTTTCCCATTTTTACCCCTGGCGGTTTCAATCCGTTTTAACGGTAACGCCCCAGTCCGTTAAACCGTTAAAACGGCCTCCTTTAAACCTTGGTTGTAAGTGCTAAGCTGGCATTCATTATTGGATTCACTTTTTGCCAAAGCACAAACACACTGGATTCTTGGAATCTACCCCTGAGAGCATTAGTGCAAAAAAGTAGGTCCCTCGAGCTTGACCCATATTTTAAAACTTGAAAACTTGACTAAATCGGACTTTAGTGGAGTGTGATCACATTGTGACTCAAGTGAGTTGGAAAAAGGAAAAAAATGTTAAATGGATAAGATCTCGAAATACCCACCAAGGATAGTGATTTGGAAATATGACAACTAAGAATAGCCTTCATAGAAATAATTGATGGTAAGTCTTCTTTCTTTTAAATCCTACCTCTAGTTCCCGTTTTGCCTTTTAGTACTTAAATTAATTTTTAAAACAAAAAATTATTTAAGAAATACTTTTTTTGCCCAAAAAGGAAAAATGGGATCCATGATTAAATACAGTTTAAAAATAAATATATGATTTAGCATGGCTATAGTTAGTATTTAAATTAAACCATATTTTTACCATGTTTTTACTTTTTAAAATAATTAGAATAGTAAAATGGCAAAACAGAAAGTAGGATTCCGGAGAAATAGTGAACTAATAAGTTCCCTAATGATCTCGACTGTGGATCCCCGAGAATCTAATGGTGGTTGTAAGTGCTGACCTGACATTCACTGGATTCACTTTTAGCCAAAGCACAACCATCGTTGGATTCTCCGAATCCACACCCGAGAGCAATAGTACACAAAAGTCGGTCCCTTGAGCCTGACCTATATTTTAAAACTTGACTAAATTGGATTTTAGTGGAGTGTGATCACAGTGTGACTCAAGTGAGTTGAAAATAGGAAAATTGCTAAATGGATTAGATCAACAAATACATACGAAGGATAATGAGTTGGAAATATGACAACTAAGAATAGCCTTCACATAAATAATTAGGGCTGCAACTTGGGCGGGCTCAACTCGAGCCTGACAATCTCAACTTGACATTGGGCTCGGGTTGGGTTGGCCTACTTAGTAATCGGGCTCGGGCCTGATTTTCTCAACCTGATCAAAATTGGGTTGGGCTTGGGCTTAGGCTTTAGGTAACCCAACCCAACTTGAGCCCGATTTGTAGATTTAAATCCCTAAATTTAGGCTTTGGGGAACCCTACCTTACATCTCTTCTCTGAATCCTCTTCCCCCTCTCTTTTAGGGATCTCTACTTAGGGTTAGGGTTTCCCTCACCCTCACCACACAACCCTCCGTCGTGTCGCCTCTTGTCGTTGCTTTCCTCCGCTTTCAGTTCATCGCCGCCCTCTGTCGCCGTGGGCAAAGAAGATGGCAACACAACATATAAGGCTTTTTCTAGTAGCCATTGAAAGTAGACCATAGCAGCAAAGTTTTTCCAAACTACAAGCGTCGAAGGAAGGAAATGGAAGAGAGAGACATGCGATGATATTCCATGGCTGCTATTAATTAATTGGATGTTTGATTCTGACCCATTAACTATCTATGTGATACATGCGATGAGGCAGGGGACCAATTAATAAATAGTTCCCAGAATTCCACCAAGAGATGAACTAGCCCAAATATCAGATCATCAACTAATAAATGAAGGATATTATTCATGAATGGTCATTGCGAGCAATTAGTTAGAGGTGGTAGTTCGAAAATCAAGGGTTAGGCTCTCCTCTTCGTCTATGTTTTTTACTCTATTTTTTTCTCTTTCCTTTGTGTTTCTCTCAACCCGATCAACCTGAACAACCCGATTGGGTTGGGCTCGAGCTTGGCAAGTTAGGCCCGACCTCGGGTTGGGCTCGGGCTTGGGTTGCATAGGTTAAAGGTCGGGTTGGGCTCAGGTTGCCTCCCAACCTGACCTAACCCACCCAAGTTGCAGCCCAATTGATGGTAAGTCTTCTTTTTTTCAAATCCTACCTCTAGTTCCCGTTTTGTCTTTTACTACTTAAATTAATTTTTAGAACAAAAAATTATTTAAGAAATACATTTTTTTGCCCAAAAAGGAAAAATGGGATCCATGATTAAATACATAGTTTGAAAACAAATATATGATTTAGCATGGTTATAGTTAGTATTTAAATTAAACCATATCCTTTGTGGGTGCAAACTCTAGGATATAGATATAGCCGTCGATTATCCTTAAGATTCATACACACATTAACAAAAAAATAGAAACGGATCAAGAAATATAAAAGAATCTGAAAAATGAGGAAAGAGACAACCAATTTAGCGAGGTTAATCATCGGAATCCGGTTGACTACGTCATCGGCCTCATCGATGGAGGCAATCCACTAATTCCTTTCAAATGTTACAGTTCTATTTTTCTTGTTATAGTACTTGGGCTCCAAAGAAGATGAAGAAGAACAAGAAGAAGAACCAACCCCTTCTCCATCGATGAAGAGCTCTATTTATATAATTTTTTTTCTCAATTGTATAGAACTCAGGGAGTTGAGTGTAACCGTAAGTGGTTAAGAGAATTGTTATAGTGTGTCTCAGTAGTGTTACGGTGTTGTTGAGTGTACGTTAGAAATGATGCACCATTTGAAATATCCTCGAGGGATGTACACCTCGAGATATGTGCACACCTGTCCTTGAGATTCGTATGAAAATTATGATACCCACATCAGCCCCCTCTCGAAGGTGGAGCTCGATAGTAGGAGATGGTTCGCCTTCGAGAAGTGTAAGAATAACTTGCAGTAATGAAGAAATAATGTAATTGGTCTTTAGTTGATCTGGTGGTTGATTCATATGTTTTTATGAGTATATCTGCGAGCTTTAGGGAGAATAACTGTGAGCTCTAGGGAGCATGACTGTGAGCTCTCGGGAGCATGTGAGCTCTAGGGAGCACGGTTGTGAGCTCTAGGGAGCATGGATGTGAGCTCTAGGGAGCATGACTGTGAGCTCTCTGGAGCATGACTGTGAGCTCTCGAGAGCATGGATGTGAGCTTTAGGAAGTATAACTAAGAGCTCTAGGGCTCTTTGATGATGATGAGGATGATAATGATGATGATGAATAATGATTATGATGATGATGATGATGATTATAATGATGATAATGAACGATGATTATGATGAGTCTCATGTCAGGGTTCCTGTAGTCAAGGGTTGAATGTCGAGAGCTTTAAGTTTTCCTAACCTACTACAGTAGGACTTGCGTAACAATGTCAAGGTGTCCGTTAGCTAGGGCTTTTTAACCGCAAGCCTTAGGTATCCCCGGCCTCCCTTAGAAGGTCTTGTGCCCCCAAGGGGACTTGTGTCAGGGTTCTTGTCAAGGCGTTAGAGCCAAGAGCTATTCGGATGCCAGAATATCTGAACAAGTATTGTGTGAACTAATTGCAAGTGGGTTAAATGAGATGTTGTTCTGATTTGTGTTTGATCTGTGGCCCGTTCACGTACGTATGATCGAATTGTTGGCATCTTATTGCAAGATTAGACCGCGATTGGGTTGTGCTGGTTGCATTTACTGGATGACTGTAGATGAAACCACGATTATATATGAAGCATTGATCATATATGAAGCCCCCAAGTGTTGTCGGTCATCAAGTGTGTTGCAATTGGTGCAAAATGCGGCCTTGCAGGTTGTTCAGGTTGTATCTAGTAAATGTACTCATTGTTAGATTAACTCTTAGGATGATCGGGATGAGATGCTGGGAGTTGCCGTGTTGAGATGCTGGGAGTTGCCGGGTTGAGATGCCGGGATGAGATGCTGGAGTTGCCAGGATGAGTTCTCGGGATGAGATGCTTGAATTGCTAAGATGACTTCCCGAGATAAGATGCTGGAGTTGTCGGGATGAGTTCTCAGGATGGAGTTGCCAGGATGAGTTCTCGGGATGAGATGCTTAAGTTGCCAAGATGAGTTCCAGGAATGAGATGCTGGAGTTGCCGGGATGAGTTCTCGGGATGAGATGCTTGAGTTGCCAAGATGAGTTCCCAGGATGAGATGCTGGAGTTATTGGGATGAGTTCTCGAGTTGAGATGCTTGAGTTGCTAAGATGACTTCCCGGATGAGATGCTGGAGTTGTCGGGATGAGTTCCCGGGATGAGATACTTGAGTTTCTAATATGAGTTCCCAGGATGAGATGCTGGAGTTGCCGGGATGAGTTCCCATGATGAGATGCTTGAGTTTCCAAGATGAGTTTCCAGGATGAGATACTGAAGTTGCCGGGATGAGTTCTCGGGATGAGATGCTTAAGTTGCTAAGATGAGATGCTTGAGTTACCAAGATGAGTTCCCGGGTTGAGATGTTGGAGTTGTCGGGATGAGTTCTCGAGATGAGATACTTGAGTTGTCAAGATGAGTTCCTAGGATGAGATGCTGGAGTTGTCGGGATGAGTTCTCGAGTTGAGATGCTTGAGTTGCTAAGATGATTTCCCGGATGAGATGCTGGAGTTCCCGGGATGAGTTCCTGGGATGAGATGCTTGAGTTTCCAAAATGAGTTCCCAGGATGAAATGCTGGAGTTGCCAAGATGAGTTCTTGGGATGAGATGCTTAAGTTGCTAAGATTAGTTCTCGGGATGAGATGCTGGAATTGCTAAGATGACTTCCCGGGATGAGATGCTGGAGTTGCCGGGAATAGTTCTCGGAATGAGATGCTTGAGCTGCCAAGATGAGTTCCCAGGATTAGATGCTGGAGTTGCCGGGATGAGATGCTGGAGTTGCTAAGATGAGTTCTCGGGATGAGATGCTTGAGTTGCTAAGATGAGTTCTCAAGATGAGATGCTTGAGTTGTTAAGATGAGTTCCCAGGATGAGATGCTGGAGTTGCAGAGATGAGTTCTCGGGATGAGATGCTTGAGTTGCTAAGATGAGTTCTCAGGATGAGATACTTAAGTAGCCAAGATGAGTTCTCGGGATGAGATACTTCAGTTGCCAAGATGAAATGCTTGAGTTGCTAAGATGACTTCTTGGGATATTATAGTAATTTCATACAAATGTATGAGCATGTGTATCAATTTTGGTTGTATTCTGACAACTTTAAAAATTAGGATTTTATGGGACCCGCAAGAGTAAACTCTTTTAGAAAATTCGTTCAACCTCTGATCAACAAACGGGCAGTTCCGGCACGATCGTATACTTATATAGATCTTAAATATTTAATAATATGACCAACTTTATTTTCTTTATTTTTAAGCTGAATTTTAGGTGGGACCCGCATCTTAGGATTTCTGGACCTTGTAAAGAGACTTTAAAATTGTAACGAACATTTTTGGCAAAAAACGTACTTTCATAAATTTTTGAATTTTCTCACCATTTTTATATTTTAAAATAAATTTGAAATGAGTACGGGACTCGTAGAACAAGTTTCGAGTCAATTCGACAAGAGGTTGACATTTTTTAGAGACTTTGACCAATTGCTGAAATTTTGTGTATTAGAATATTTTATTTGAATTTTAGGTGTGTAACAAGTGTCAACATCTTATTAATTATAAACTTTTAAATTATATGATATGATTGATATGAATTAATGAATGATTGTTGTGTATTAATATATTATAATGTATATTTTAATGCTCATATATATTAATTATATCAAACCATCACCTTTTGAGAGAATATGACATAATTGTAATTAATAACTATTTTAATTATTAATATTAGTAATTATTTATTAATCAAATTATAATTATTGGGTTGGCTCGTAGGTCCAATTTAGAGGCATTTTGGGCTTAAAAATAACCTTAATTAAAGCCTAGTTGATACTTATGGCTTTGGGTCCATTTCTAACCTATTAGTAATTCAAAATATGAGTTTTGGAGGGTTGAAAAAGTCACCCCTTTGAAAGCTACGAATTTCACCCATTCCCTTTTGTTGCTCAACAACTTGAAAGAAACTCTCTCAATTCAAATTTAAAACCTTTCCTCCCTTGTGTTATTAAACAAGGCAACCCTATAGAGTTCCCAATAGTCAATCTTTTTGGAGCCCATTCTTGTTTTAAAAAACCTTCTCTTCTCTTTCTAAATTCTTTCCCCTTTTATCTCTTTAAGCTTCCATTAAAAACCCATCACTAAACTCCATTAAAGAAGTTTGAGAGCTTCGATTAAGCCTTCATCCGAACTCCGATTAAAGCCGAAGTAGAAGGAAAAATTGAATGGGACACCGAGGAGAACAACATACTCCGAGGAGAGTCCAATCCAACCACTTTCAAATCCAGAGAAAATTTCCATTTTCCATTAAAGAGAACTAAAAAGGTGTGTGATAATTGTGAGTGGTTCTAACCATGTCTATTTTATCATTTCATAATTATTTACCTATGTGATTTGTATGTTTAAATTGTCTATTTTCTATGATATTTGAGTGATGTTGATCATATGTGATTATTGTTTTTAATGGAATGAAAGTAGGGTTTTTTCGCGTTGTTGGTTACAGAAACCCTAATCTCAATAATATTTATAATTAATTCAATTTTATTCCTGTAAAAATAGTAATTCTCGCACAGTGGGAAGTGTCGGATGTTGATCGACACTCGGGATTAGTCAGATTAGTGCAAATTAGAACATGAAATGACGGATTTTTCTCATAAATTGCTAAAAATAAAAAGATGGAGGGGTGAGAATGGTGGAATTCATCATTAAAACATGATTGATTTAGATCATTATAGACTAAAAATGGATTGAAAATAAGTAGAAAACAAGATCGAAAGCATAATAATCACTAAATTTATTCCTTAATCAAAAGTGTTTATAAACATTTTAACAAGAAAACAACCCTAACTAGAAAGCATGTAAAAGAAATAAACTAGTGAGAGAAACAAGAGATTTAGAGAGAGAAAATTAAAACTATAATATTTTGAGAGAGAAAAATGGATGGAGAAGAGAAGGGTTTACCAAGGGCTGAGATGCTCACATGGTAGATGTCCAATCCGTGGGAATGGGTTGCATTCCAACGGCTTGATGAGAGGACGGTTGAGGGATCAATCGTTGTGATTGCACGTGAACCGTTGGATAGAGCATCAAACAGCTTGGTGCAGCAGCAGTGGTTGGCCAAGATCAACACTTACCGGTGAACGGTGTTGCATGGTCGGCAAGGGAGCCATGGTGAGGAACATGCACAGTTGCTGGCTACGTCTTCTTGGAGAGGAGCGGTGCATCTGTAGGTGGTGGGTGGTGTTGTTGAAGAAGGAGGTGGCAATGGTGTGATGGTTGCTGCTATCGGATGGCCATTGATGGCAGCTTTGACTAAGAAGGTGGAGAGTTGCAGTAGTGTTGGGCGGTGGAGATTGGTGGCGATTGAGGTAGGCGCGATCCCTCCCCTTTCCTTCTTCTTCTTCTTCCCTTCCTCTTTTTCTTCTTTTTGTTTGCTTTTGTTTTTTTGGATGAGATAGCGGTGGCTGTTAGTCCGTTCAAGGAAAGTGGGGCGGCTGGCGATTTCAGAGGTGAGGACGGCAAGGCAACATGCGGACTAGTGGGTTGTGGGGCTAGGACGACCAGCAGGTGCCTTTTAAGACCTGCAACTCGAAGTTGCAGGTCGTAGAGGAGACCACTAGTGTGGTATGACTGCTGGTGAAGACTCCGGTGACGATCAGTCCAAGGAGATGGATCTATTGAATGTGGAAGAGAGTTCAGTCCGGCAACTCACGGTTCTCTTAATGAGAGAGAGAAGACGGTGGTTGAGGAGAGTATTGGGGCGTCCAAGGATTGAAAACGTGGAATGAATAATGGTGGAGGTAGCACTCTTCGATTGGTGAAAAAACGTGGAGAGAGGATCTCAGTTTGCAACGTGGGAGAGTTTTTGGAGAGGAAGAGCCAATGGCTAGAGAAGAGAGAGAGGATGAGAACGTGAATAGAGAATATTTATATTCTCTCTTTAGGGTTCGGTCCCCTCCTCTTCTTATTCTCCTTTCTTTTTGGACTATTTTGCCTCCACCTTTTGTGTATATCCTCCTACTTTGCCAATTGTCCCATGCATTCTTCAAGAGTTTTCCTCTACCCTTTTATCCGACAACCGTTGGATGTATAAATGTGAACCATCCGTCAAATCATTTTCTTGACAAGTTAACCACCTTGTTTCTCTTCACCGTGTGATGACATGCTTCATTCATTTGTGGGCCCATCACTTCTTGGCCCGCTATTATGGCCCATATTAGTTGTCCATTTTAGTTGCCCATTCCGTGTGGTCCAACGTCCAATCTAATACCAACATTTCTATGTGGATCTGCTCACAACATGATTAGTGATCCATGGCCCTCGGATTTGAGTACTTCTCATCATGGCTTTTAACTTATCCATATTCCATAGGTGTGCTCATTTAAGCTTCGTGTAACCTCCCATCCTTCTGTTGTGATCAAACGGTCCATGTGTGATGCATCACACGTGATTTCAAGTTATGTCCGTCTAAGCAATGTGATATTCAATCTCTAGGTACTTCCACTATCATTTGGTTCGGGCTCTCAATCAACATGTCTTCAATGCCGAGATCATTTTCTAAATATGCACCCCTTGTCTTGTAGTTGACCAATGATCGTCTTAACACAGCACCTTTGCCCAACATAGTAGCCCAGCAACATGGTCCATTTTCTTGACCCGTGTCTTGGTAATTTGCCCTGATCTCAAGTGTGGCTTTGTTAAGGTTCTAGGTCTGCATCTTGGTCATCATCTTTTCTGCTCCCTCCTGGTTCTTGGTCTAGCTCTACGATCTTCTTGGCTCAAATTTTCTTGTCTTAGCCTGTTAATTCTTTAAGCTTTGGTCCTAGATTTTAGCAGTTAGTTGTAGGCCGTAATCCATGAAAAATTGTTCAATTGGGTTTCCTGTGATAGAAAAAGGCACGTAATGAGATTTCAACAAAATGACTTTGCATGTGGGTCAAATAAATGCGTATGAATACATGCGAATATATCATATTGACCAGAAAAAATGTGTTCTACGCAATGGAAGAAACTCTTACGTAGAAAAGTTGATAAAAATTATTGTTTTTACGTAGGAGAGTGTGATAACGCTAAAAATAAATACTTAAAATAGGTACTTTTTAACGAATATCATAGAACATGATGATGAGATAATAGTTTTTGCATTCTTATGTAATAATTTTATTATGAGCTTGCGATGAGCATGATTGGAGGGATTTGGCCATGATAAGTTCCACAATAGACAGTACGGCCAAACCTTATGGATTTATATATCATTTGGAGTATTATGATGGCCTATAGCATCATTCTTGCATCGGGCATTTTGGGGGGAGTTGTGCATTGTGATGAAGCTATATTATTTAGACCAGTGAGGAAAAGAGATGGAAATCCTATGTGATTGAATATCTGAAAATTAAGAAGGGCTCAGAGCCATAGGGTGTAGGACCTCAAACTTTATATTTTCTGCAGAAGGGCCATCGTGTGGTCAATCTCCCCATGGTAGGGAAGGAGTTGGAGACCCGTGTGTGGTTTGAGTGAACAGGGGTGAGTGCATCTATCTTGCATGTAGACTCTTATTTCTCTTTGTTCATGATTTAGATTATTTAACTTGTGTTTAGCATGATAAATTATTATGGCATTATAAAATACATGTTGGACTACACGTGGTACACTGAGTCCTTTTGGACTCACGGCGTTTGCCGACATATTTTCAAATTTGACTGACGATGCCCTTGAAGACTCGAATGACTGAGTTAGCTTTCTGGAACAATTTCTGGAATTCAGTAATTCGATCAGAATAGAGAGTTATGACCGAAATACCGAACATATATCAAATCTGCTAGATTCAAAGTTCTGACTTGCAGTCTAATTTCGGATGTGTAGACGATCTTTCTAAGTTCTGACCCAGAAGAACTTTTCGAAGAGATTTGAGTTATCTTTCCAATCATGTTTACGTTTCTTCAGATTTGATCTATACTAAAAGTTATGGTCGAAACACTAACAATATGTTAGAAAATTTTAAATTTAGATTTTGTGTTATGTAGTGATTTCGGAAGGGAAGATGATTCTTTATTAAATCTGTGTAAAATAACTAATTGTTGATCTCTGCGCGACCTTTCCAAAAATGTATGGCCCATTAATAGATTCTTAATAATGAATGAGATATGGTCAAAATAGCACATTGCTGCCTTGTTTAGACTTGGTCAAATTCTGGATATTTTGCTTTCGCTAAATTTTGAAAATTAGCCGAGTCAACTAGGTCGACTCATACCTAGACCGTATGAACTTTATAGGTTACTCTAGACTTGACTTAAGAGAATTAAATTTATTTAATTAATTCATAATGAACCTCATGTAGATTGTAGAACAACCTAGTTGATTAACGAACTTAACTCAACTCTGATAATTGAACAATCATTTAGGATCATTCTAGGGTTATTTCCGCACCTAGATATTGTTATACTTAGTGAGTTTTCGAATGAACCTTAGTAGTATAATTTATTTAATTAGACAACTAGGGGACATTTATGGACCACCTCTGGGTTCGGGTACGGGTTGATCCATGAATTTTTGGGTTGTATCTGGGTATTCGAAACTGGGGCGTGACACCCGAGATGAGATGCTGAAGCTGCCGGGATGAGTTCCCCGGATGAGATGCTAGAGTTGTTGGGATGAGTTTCCGGGATGATATGCTTGAGTTGCCAAGATGAGTTCCAAGGATGAGATGCTGGAGTTGCTGTGATGAGTTCTTGGGATGAGATGCTTGGGTTGCTAAGATGAGTTCTCGGGATGAGATGCTTGAGTTGCCAAGATGAGATGCTGGAGTTGCCGGGATGAGTTCTCGGGATGAGATGCTTGAGTTGCTAATATGACTTTTCGGGATGAGATGCTTGAGTTGCTAATATGACTTCCCGGTATGAGATGCTGGAGTTGCCGGGATGAGACGCTGGAGTTGCCGGGATGAGATGCTTGAGTTGCTAAGATGAGTTCTCGGGATGAGATGCTTGAGTTGCTAAGATGAGTTCTCGAGATGAGATGCTTGAGTTGTTAAGATGAGTTTCCAGGATGAGATGCTGGAGTTGCCGAGATGAGTTCTTAAGATAAGATGCTTGAGTTGCTAAGGTAACTTCCCGGGATGAGATGTTGGAGTTGCTGGGATGAGTTCCAGGGATGAGATTCTTGAGTTGCCAAGATGAGTTCCTAGGATGAGATGCTAGAGTTGCCAGGATGAGTTCTCAGGATGAGATGCTTGAGTTGCTAAGATAACTTCCCGGGATGAGTTCCTGGGATGAGATGTTGGAGTTCTCGGGATGAGATGCTAGAGTTGTGTGATTGAGTTTCTGGCACATGCTACATTTGTGGTTCACTTGGGAACAAGTTTCGGGCGGAAATTTTCCTTTAATTTATTCTCTTCTTCTGATGTGGCACTGAAGCACATGGGTTACATATGGTTCTTTGTTGATATGGCAAAGATATTTTTGGGTAGAAAAGACTCATTTGCCCTTCCCTTTAGATCAAATCTGCAAAAGAATGCTATAGAATGTTGTTGAAATTTCTTGTAACAATACCCATTTTACTAGAGTGTTGTGGGCTCTCCCACCATTGGATCGCCACGAAACTATAGTGGGATGTTGCTAGGTGGACGAGGAACACATCTATGCCACCACCACCACCAGAAGTGACCAGAGTTGGTTGAAATTTGGATGGGGTATTGCGCACTCCATAGACCTTCAATAAACACCAAATTTAAGATCTAAGATCCCCAGAGCATGTGGAATACGTTAGTAAGCTGATGGTCGTCGGAGGATAACTAGTAGGTGGCAAAAATTCAACAAAAAGCCCCCGAGACCTTGAAATTTGATTACAACACCCCGATATAATTTGAGAAGGAAAAAGAACACACTGGAGTTTCTTGTTCTTTTCCCACAAATGGCGCCATTTAATGTGAGTGCAAAATCTAGGATATAGATATAGCCGTCGATTATCCTCAAGATTCACACACACATTAATAAATAAATTAAAACGGATTAAGAAACATAAAAGAATATGAAAAATGAGGAAATAGACAACCATTTTAACGAGGTTCATCGCCAAAATCCGATCGACTACGTCCTCAGCCTCATCGGTGGAGGCAATCCACTATTTCCTTTCAAATGTTACAGTTCTCTTTTTCTTGTTATAGTACTTGGGCTTCAAAGAAGATGAGGGAGAACAAGAAGAAGAACCAACCCCTTCCTCCATCGGTAGAGAGTTCTATTTATAGAAAAATATTTTTTCCCAACTGTATGGGAGTTGAGTGTAACCATAAGTAGTTAAGGAAATTATTCTAATGTGTCTCACTAGTGTTACAGTGTAGTTAAGTGTACTTTAGAAATGATGCACCTTTCGAAATATCCTCGAGGGATGCACACCTCGAGATATGTGCACATCAGTCCTTGAGATTCGTGTAAAAATTATGGTACCCACATGAAAATAGGGTTTTTCCACATCGTTGGTTACGGAAACCCCAGTTTCAACACATTTTTAATTTATCCGAGACATTTAACCTGTAAAATGAGCAGTTTTGCGTAGTGGCTCGTGTCGGATGTCGATTCGCACTCGGGATTAGTCGGATTAGCGCGAATAAGAACATGAAATGACAGATTTTTCCATAGAAATTGATGCAAATGATGATGGGGTGAGAATGGTGATTAAATATTGATCTTAAACATTCATTTGAGGGGGTTGTAGCAAACAACTAATAATATCTTACCAACAAAAATAAGAAAATAAAATATGTAAATGACTAAGATTTATCCATTAATCAAAAACGTATTACAATGCCTTGTAGTAAAACTTTAAACAAAAAAATAGAAATTCCAACGAACGAAAGCCTACTCTAAAGAGAGAAAGAGAAAGAAGGTGTAGATTTTAGAGAGAGAAAGTGGGAAAACTAGATAGATTTAGAGAGAGAGAGAGAGAGAACCTCAGCTTTTTCTTACCTTGGAATGTTTGGGCATGAAGGATGCATGATGCATGATGATTCTTCCATGTGGAGACTGATTTGGCCGTGAAGTAATCGACCATGGAGTAGGCCATATGAAGAGGCCGATGTGATAGGGTGGAGCACGGACAACATGCTTGTGATCCAAAAGAGAGCTCAGCAATGGTGGTGTGGGAAAGGGTGCGCACCTAAGAGGAGAAGGGGGCTGCTGGTGGTAGTGGTAGTGGATGATAGCAAGGTGTGGAGGGCCGTGTGAGTGGTAGATGCACAAATGAAGTCGTTAGTTGCAGGTGCAACGTCCAACCTGCTGGTATGTAGGTGCACAAGTGGTGCTTGGAGATCCAATCAGTAGGCAGTGCAGGTTCAAGACAGGGAGGAGCTTTAGTCCGGTTACTTAAGGTTGCAACCGATAGTAGGTTGTTGGAAACCACCACCTGTCACCAATGGCAATGACGGTGATGATTTGCAGGGTGAAGGAGAAGCACCGCGAAGTGGAGGAGATGAAGCTTGCAGCAGGTGGGCGTGGTCTAGGTGAGGGCGTGGTGGAGCGGTGTAGTAGCATGTGAAATGGAGGAGGTGCCGACCACCTCCTCCTCTCTTCTTCTTTTCCTTCTCTTTTTTTTTTTTTTTTTTTTTTTCTGGTTTTCTTTCTTGCTTGAGAGAGGATGAAGACGGCGGCAGGAGAGAGAGGCAAACTGGACTGGTTGGGGGGCGCTGCCGGCTGGAGTTGCAGGCTGTAACTCCGGTACAAAAGGGAATAAGAAGATGAAGAAAACGAAAATAAAAAAAAGATGAGAAGAAGAAGAAGAAGAAGACCCAGATGGCCGGAGTTGCTACCTGCAACTCCGGCGAAGATGGAGGAGGAAGAAGAAGAAGAAAAGAAAAAAAAAGAAGCCCCAAGAAGAGGAAATCGTCTCCGGGGTTTTTGGGGAAAGATGAGGTGAAGTAAGGAGGGGGATTAGGGTTCCAACGAACCCTTCTCTTCTAGGGTTCCAACGAACCCTTCTCTTCCCCTTAAAAAGCTTCCCTATTTCCTTTAATGGAAATATGGATTTTCGAAAATAAAAAAGAAGAAAAATAATTTTTTTTTTCTAAGTAAACCTTACTTTTCTTTGGGGAATTTCCCCATTTAGTGGACCCCCCCTTTTTTTAAGATTTAATTTAAATTATTTTGAAATTCACGGGGTCCACTAAATTGTCGGGCAGCGGGTCGATGATGATGGGCCCGGCTACTGGCCCACAATGGATTGATGATATCCATCGTCTCACAAGATGATGTGACAGACAATCTGATGGTCAGCATGAAGATGACTTGATCAGGATCCAGATTGGCAGGCCGACGGATTTAGAGAGATCCGACGGTCTGATGGATGATCCAACGGTCCGATAGCTTAGGGAGATGGGCCAGAGCTAACGGACAGGAGTTCTGGGGTTAGGTCAGTAGATCCGATGACCGAGAGATGAAGAGAGAGAGAATAAGGAGAGATGAGATAGAAAATTAGGGGGAGGAGAGAGAAAATATCAGAAAATGGAGATAAAAGTATTGGCAGAGGGTCTGGAACCCTGGTCTTCACTGTGACTATCCTCACGCTTCTCCAGTAGAGTAGACTATCATTCCTTGTTGACTCATGTGGCTTTAAACGCTTTGGTCCGTCTCTTGGTCATTGGCTCTCCCGCTCTCTTCGTTCTTTGGGCCAGCTTTTTGGTCATCTTATTCAGCCCATATTTAGTCCATATCTTCTAGTCATAGCATGTGGGCTCTTTAAGCTTTGATAATGGGCTTTCCTGATCGATGTGGGCTCTTTAAGCTTTGATAATGGGCTTTCCTGATCGATGTGGGCTTGCAAGTCTCGAGAATTGTCCCATCGGGATTTCCTGCAACAGAAGAAGCCCGTAATGAGACTTTATCAGAACGACTTAATGTCTAGACTTTCAGAAATGCGTTTAATGCATGCAAATATACTATTTCGTCCAGAAAAGTGTGTTCTACGCAACAGAAGAGACTATTACGTAGAAAAGTAGATAAATAGAGCATTTTACGTAAGAGAATGCAATAACGCTAAAAGGATAATTGCTTAAAATAAGCACTTTTGAGCGAATATCACAACCCCCAACCAGCATATTGCCAATCCTTGGCAATTAGTGCGAAATAAATGAGCTTAAAAGGGCTCTGCACATGCTGCACATTTTTTCATATTAGCTCTGGGAAAACACCGTTCGTCAAATCATTGAATGGATGCAAAAACAGTTACATGCTAGCGAAGAGTTGAAAAGTTTTGGCAAGACTACAGACTGATAATCATGACCCAGAATAGTCAGACTCTGCGTGTGTGTGTGCTCAACATTCTCATCATCCGACAGTAAAGATTTCCAGATCACCTCTAAGTTTTTATGCCTCGACCTCAAATCTCACATGTTTAGCACTCAGAATAGAATCACATAAGAAGGGTTTTCTTCTTTTATCTCAATTTATATGTGAGGAGATGTGTTGATATATGAAAGCAAAGATCTCACATATGTATTATTTAAAGGAATGACATCTTTAATAGAAGAAGATCTCATGATTAGAATACCACTTCACTCGGGAACGTCAGATCAAACTCTATAGCTTCTCCTTCTCCAACCTGCACATTTTATGATCGTGCTATCCTAGAATCAAATAGGACTTTCCTGGGTTATAATGAGGCTTAGGTCCGGTGTAGAAAAATAAATATCTTGAGAGGATATCTCTATTTTCTTGTATTTTTTCTGCAATGTAGCACCATTATCTGATTCTTTTTTCTTTTTTTCATATTTTTCTCTTTTTTTAGATATTTCTGAGACTGCTCAATTTCTTTGCAGTTCTTTTTCATACTTTCTTTCCATATTTTGTTTCCAGCTTGAACCACTTTTTTTTCCTTTTGATTTTTCTTCTATACTTTTCTTTTCACGGTATACCCACATCAGTTATTCTTTTGTCCATCTCAAAATAAGGGTAGCCAGTCATGTTTCGTATCTGGATTGGATTTTAGGTTGATGGGTTTACAAAGAAAAGGCTTTTATAGAAGGGCTGAAGGGGTTTTTAGTAAAGTATAATTCATATAAGTAAAAAGGCTGAACGGTTCAGAAAAAATGACCTAAATCATTTTCTGGGGTTTGCACTATCATGTATACTGTCTTGACTGGATACAGAGAAGGTTCTGTTGTAGTAATCCAATTTTTGATGTCGTTTCGAGTTCCATGATCAAATAAAAGGGTAATAAGATCTCTCAACGAATATTGCGGGCAAGAAGAATAGTGAGTCATCTTGTGACTTAGAATTGCTGTATAACCATCTGAATTGATTAAAGGCTCGAAAGCTCACTGGGTTAGGTCTCCATAATTATTCTCACAGGATCTCCAGAATTTCTAAACTTAGGATGACTCTGATATTGATAGTGTACAATTGTGCCGAATATGAGTTTTTTTGAGTTTTCAAACCTGCTGTAGTCACGCCTGACTTGACTCAAAGCTAACAAAAATCGACATCCTCAATACTGACTTAACAGAGATTTTCAGCTAATCTGAGTCAGGGTATTTGACACATTTTGGAAATTCTAGAAAACTTTCGGAGAACATCGGAAATCACCCCAAAAATAACTTTTTTTTTATCAAAATGAAGACATGAGTTTTGGTAAATACCCACCCCCAACCAAAATATAGCACCGTCCTTGGTGCTCATGACCGGGACATAAAATGATGAAAAATCAGTGATGATGATGCAAAGGTTCAGGGAGGATGTTACCAAGTCAGCAGAAACTCGATAGTGTGTAGTACCTGATGATCGGAAGAATGAATGTACCTGCATATAACAGTTAATAACAAATGCATGAGACTCATGTACTTTAGGAATACCGGAATTGCCTTTCCGAAAGCACTAAGTTTTACGTCTTCAGCCAGACATGACGGGGGTATATCAAGTACCCCCAACCAGGTAAAAACTCATAGAGACTGAGTGGATCTGCAATCTTCCTGACACCTAAGGTGGAACGGAGACAACTATCATATCCCTTGTTTAGGTATACTTGTGTAGAACATGTCTTTCTTAGTGTAGACCGAGAAAAGGACAGTAAGTTCTCTGAGCAGACCCGAAAAAACATTTAGTTCAGTGGGGAGGGATAGAAGCTTCTCAGTAAAGACTGAGAGGAGAGTAGTAATGGGTTCTCTGACCATGGTTAGCAGAGCCGAAAACTCATTGAGTTTAGCGGGAACGTATTTGAATGGAGCAGACTCCTACAGATTAGTAATACCAGAATTATCGGACTCCGATATGAAGTCAGACTCAAAGTGTTCATGATACTTGGATAATTTATCTTTGGGAGAGTCCTGAATTAGACTCTCTACGGCACACTGGTCATCGATAATATCGACGTAGGGTGACGAGTGAAAACTGTTGACCTCTCCCTCGAGGTTTCTGAATTTGAGAGGGATGTTCAAATCCCTACACTCAATATGTTCAGCCTTGGTGGGGAGCGGTAGGTCCAAGACAACAGGAATCCCATGTTCTAGACACGGCTCATCAGTAAAAATGTCTGCATCCAGGGCAGAGAAAGAATTATCAGAGATAGAGATGGAACTGAGTTCCTCTGTGCTCAGTCTAGAAGTTGGTGCTGTTAAGGGCACCATAGATGGAGACACGGGTTCATCACTATTATGGCTCACTCTAAGGGATGTGGGGAGGAACAGTAGATCTAGCACAGTTAGGATCCTACGATCAAGACACAGCTCAGTGTCATGGAGATCGACATCAGGGTCATTAGAGGTAGAGTGAGAAATAGGTTGCTCTGAGGTAGGTTCAAGATTTGGTGCTGTTAAAGGCATCGTATAAGGATACACTGGTTCCTCAATAATCGAGCTTGATCTAGTTGTGGTAACAACTTATATTTCATCCTGGCAATTCTGGTACTTGGTCCAATTGTGTGACTCCTCATTATAGACAGTGGCCATATCATTCTCCTCAGGATATGCTATTGGTAGGCTAGTGAAGTTGACTTCCTCTCTCTCATTTTCTAATTAAACTAGACGTTGCTCCAAGCTTTCCATAGATTACTGTTGTTGGTGCTCTAGACCTTGGAAATACTGTTGTTGCTGGGCAATGTACTAAGAGAGAAGGTCCTCTAGACAAGGTTTAGTAGCCAACGAAGGTGGTTCAGCCAAGGGGAGCTGAGGTGCCAACTCTTGATTGTAGTCCGACTGTGTATGAAAGTTGTAAGGCAGAGTGGAGTCTGGGACTAGCTCCAGACTCTGGAAATCCTGAGGGGCCCATTGTTGATCAGAATAATCATTCTGTGGATAGGACGGGTACTGGGATTGCGAGTATTACCAGTCATACTCTCCATTGGGTTGATGGAACTCGGAAGGATAATTATCCTGCGACAGTTGTTGCGGGATAGCAGACTGTTCCCAACCAAAGTTATTATGACTCCTATCTGGATAATATGTGTTGTCATAGGAGGTCTGCATTGGAAATGGAAAGGTACAGACATCTTGCTGGATAGGAGGGTAATATCCTATAGACTGGGAATTGTGCACAGGTTGCTGGACCGCGGCACGAAGGGTAGAGACTGAATTTTTAAGCTCTTGGAGTACAGAATTGTACTCTAGATCTCTGTGATTATCATACCCTGTAGAAGTGTGCGAGACTGGAGTATCATGATAATACGCAGAATTGTCATACCTTTGTTGAGAGTGATCACATAAATTCTTACAGAAACTGTAGTAGGTCTCATACAGAGGCCGTTCATCTACCATCACAGGAGATAAAGGGATGCGGTGGACTAACTCTCAGATCAAGTCAGTCAAAGGTTAGGACAGGTCCAACCGGGCTTCTACTTGAAAAAGTAAGCCCAGGATTTGACAAAAAGTTGCCAAAATGAGACACTGGAGTAGTGATCCGAAATGATGCACACCAAGCATAGATAATCCTATTTTAAACAATCAGGATATATTTTAGGCATTATCTTGTTAGTTTTAGGGCTAGAGTAGATTATGACAGTGGGCGGACCACTGGTTTACCTTTTAGCCGCCGGACTAACTGTTTGCACTCAGAGGTTCTCACCAGGCTACACTCTTCAGAGCGAATCCTTTAGTATTAACTCTAGTCAACAACAAGGCAATCCGAAGCCTAGACAGACGTGTGGCACAATGGCTGTCTTAAGTAGGTCCCAGACTAACCGGATTGGTCAAGTGTATAAGAAGAGTGTTCTCTCGGGTTAAGCTAGGGTTGGTGCGTGTTCTTAGTCCACACGCAACTAACCGCCGAATAGTCCAAGATGCCACGTCGAGCTCAGTGTACTCGAGTAGCAGGGACTTATGGGTGTGTTAGACAACAGGGACCCGCGCTCGTGGTCTTATTTCGATTGGATATTAAGCGGGTTCGCTTTGTGTGGAGTTTTCCTCAAACACTGGGCTAATTGGCTCTACTTCTTGATTCTTTTTATTATAGATGGATCCTGGGGATCAATTTCAGCTGGAGTGATGAGGTGGGTGATGAAATCCCACCAGTTTCAATTTTGGAGCTGGGTTTGCTCTCTTAGAGTTGATTGATTAATGGCCACGCCACGCAAGTCGAATAATATGTATGCGAAAGCAAATAGACAAGCGGCAATGATTCACCCAAATTGCTCTGTATCGCACTCAAGGCGAGGATAGAGACTTACCTCTCGTGGGCCACGCCACGGGGTCGCATCCGTGGGTTAGGGCGGGGTATCCTAATGGGCTTGGGCCCGACTCCACCTCTTTGAGCTTTCTCTCCCTACCCACACTAGATCGTGTTCCTGCAGAAAAGTTAGATCGCACGGTCTAGGTATTTGGGATTCTATTTGGAAGATCCTTGCCTTTTTAGGGTTCATAGAGCACGTATTGGATTTAGGCAAGTTTTTGAATTAATTTCCAAGTTCGGGATGGGTTAAAATTTAGGAATTCCCAGATGGAAAATACATAGATTGAAAAGTTTCCTGAACTGTGAAGATCTTCCATGAAAGATGTGATTGCGAGATCCCTTACAATTTTGGGAAATTTTCCAAAATTGAAATTCTGCTAGATTTGGGGTATTTCCTTCTGTAGACTTTTCTAAATTTGGAGGATTTCTAAAGATAGAAATTCCTCTAAAGTAGAAACTTCTAAGAGGGGAAACCCTAATTTAGCAAAGTTTCAAGATTTTAGAATCTTTCCAAAAATCACAAATCCTAGATTGGTGATTTCTAAAAATCTGCAGGAGATAAAACCCTAATTTTTTTGAATTTTAATTTTTGATTTTTTTGGTATTTTTCACTTAATCTAGGATTTCTAAAAAACCCTAGAACAAGATCTAGCAGTTATTTAGAAAGTAGTAAAATTCCTAAATTATTACAACTTTGCACTCGGCCTTCCGAGGCATTAAAAATAGTAATTTAAAAGACTGCTAAAAATCATTAAAAATAAAAAATAGAAAGTTTTCCAAAATGGTCGGGCTGTCCAAATTGAGCAGCTTTTTGATTTGGCAACTTTCTAATTTCGTCTTTACGTCTTTTTTCGCACTCCCGTACACCAGAGCGGCAACGGCGCCATTTGAAAATAGAGTTTTTCCGCGTCGTTTATTACGGAAACCCCGGTTTCAACACATTTTTAATTTATCTGAGACATTTAACCTGTAAAATGAGCAGTTTTGCATAGTGGCTCGTGTCGGATGTCGATTCGTACTCGGGATTAGTCGGATTAGCGCGAATAAGAACATGAAATGATAGATTTTTCCATAAAAATTGATGCGAATGATGGTGGGGTGAGAATGGTGATTAAATATTGATCTTAAACATTCATTTGAGGGGGTTGTAGCAAACAACTAATAATATCATTATCAACAAAAATAAGAAAATAAAATATGTAAATGACTAAGATTTATCCATTAATAAAAAATGTATTACAATGCCTTGAAATAAAACTTTAAACAAAACAATAGAAATTCCAACGAACTATAGCCTACTCTAAAGAGAGAAAGAGCAAGAAGGTGTAGATTTTAGAGAGAGAAAGTGGGAAAACTAGATAGATTTAGAGAGAGAGAGAGAACCTCAGCTTTTTCTTACCTTGGAATGTTTGGGCATGAAGGATGCATGATGCATGATGATTCTTCCATGTGGAGACTGATTTGGCCGTGAAGTAATCGGCCATGGAGTAGGCCATATGAAGAGGCCGATGTGATAGGGTGGAGCATAGACAACATGCTCGTGATCCAAAAGAGAGCTCAACAATGGTGGTGTGGGAAAGGGTGTGCACCTAAGAGGAGAAGGGGGCTGCTGGTGGTAGTGGTAGTGGATGATAGCAAGGTGTGGAGGGCCGTGTGAGTGGTAGATGCATAGATGAAGCCGTTAGTTGCAGGTGCAACGTCCAGCCTGCTGGTATGTAGGTGCACAAGTGGTGCTTGGAGATCCAATCAGTGGGCAGTGCAGGTTCAAGACAAGGAGGAGCTTTAGTCCGGTTACTTAAGGTTGCAACCGGTAGTAGGTTGTTGGAAACCACCACCTGTCACCAATGGCAACGACGGTGATGATTTGCAGGGTGAAGGAGAAGCACCGCGAAGTGGAGGAGATGAAGCTTGCAGCAGGTGGGCGTGGTCTAGGTGAGGGCGTGGTGGAGCGGTGCAGCAGCACGTGAAATGGAGGAGGTGCCGACCACCTCCTCCTCTCTTCTTCTTTTCCTTCTCTTTTTCTTTTCTTTTTTTTTTTCTGGTTTTCTTTCTTGCTTGAAAGAGGATGAAGATGGCGGCAGGAGAGAGAGGAGAGAGAGGCGGATTGGACTAGTTGGGGGGCGCTGCCGGCCGGAGTTGCAGGCTACAACTCCGGTAGAAAACGGGAATAAGAAGATGAAGAAAACGAAAATAAAAAAAAGATGAGAAGAAGAAGAAGAAGAAGAAGAAGAAGAAGAAGAAGAAGAAGAAGAAGAAGGAGGAGGAGGAGGAGAAGACCCAGATGGCCGGAGTTGCTGCCTGCAACTCCGGCAAAGATGGAGGAGGAAGAAGAAGAAGAAAAGAAAAAAAAAAAAGAAGCCCCAAGAAGAGGAAATCATCCCCGGGGTTTTTGGGGAAAGATGAGGTGAAGTAAGTAGGGGGATTAGGGTTCCAACGAACCCTTCTCTTCCCCTTAAAAAGCTTCCCTATTTCCTTTAATGGAAATATGGATTTTTCGAAAATAAAAAATAAGAAAAATAATTTTTTTTTTTTAAAGTAAAACCTTACTTTTCTTTGGGGAATTTTCCCATTTAGTGGACCCCCCCTTTTTTTTAAGATTTAATTTAAATTATTTTGAAATTCACGAGGTCCACTAAATGGTCGGGCAGCGGGTCGATGATGATGGGCCCGGCTACTGGCCCACAATGGATTGATGATGTCCATCGTCTCACAAGATGATGTGACAGATAATCTGATGGTCAGACTGAAGATGACTTGATCAGGATCCTGATTGACAGGCCGACAGATTTAGAGAGATCCGGCGATTTGATGGACGATCCAACGGTCCGATAGCTTAGGGAGATGGGCCAGAGCTAACGGGCAGGAGTTCTAGGGTTAGGTCAGTAGATCCGATGACCGAGAGATGAAGAGAGAGAGAATAAGGAGAGATGAGATAAAAAATTAGGGGAAGGAGAGAGAAAATATCAGAAAATGGAGATAAAAGTATTGGCAGAGGGTCTGGAACCCTAGTCTTCACTGTGACCATCCTCACGTTTTTCCAGTAGAGTAGACTATCATTCCTTGCTGACTCATGTGGCTTTAAATGCTTTGGTCCGTCTCTTGGTCATTGGCTCTCCTGCTCTCTTCGTTCTTTGGGCCGGCTTTTTGGTCCTCTTATTCACCAATATTTAGCCCATATCTTCTAGTCATAGCATGTAGGCTCTTTAAGCTTTGATAATGGGCTTTCCTGATCGATGTGGGCTCGCAAGTCTTGAGAATTGTCCCATCGGGGTTTCCTATGACAGAAGAAGCGCGTAATGAGACTTTATCAGAACGACTTAATGTCTAGACTTCCAGAAATACGTTTAATGTATACAAATATACTATTTCGTCCAGAAAAATATGTTCTACGCAACAGAAGAGACTATTACGTAGAAAAGTAGATAAATAGAGCATTTTACGTAGGAGAATGCAATAATGCTAAAAGGATAATTGCTTAAAATAAGCACTTTTGTGCGAATATCACCACACTTACCATGTTATTTTTTTAAATAATTAGAATAGTAAAAGGGCAAAATAGAAAGTAGGATTCTGGAGAAATAGTGAACTAATAAGTTCCCTAATGATCTCGACTGTGGATCCTGAGAATCAATGGTGGTTGTAAGTGCTGACCTGACATTCACTGGATTCAATTTTAGCCAAAGCACAACCATCGTTGGATTCTCAGAATCCATGCCCGAGAGTAGTAGTGCACAAAAGTTGGTCCCTTGAGCCTGACCTAAATTTTAAAACTTGACTAAATTGAATTTTAGTGGAGTGTGATCACAGTGACTTAAGTAAGTTGATAATAGGAAAATTGCTAAATGGATAAGATCACGAAATACCCACAAAGGATAGTGAGTTGGAAATATGACAACTAAGAATAGCCCTCACATAAATAATTGATGGTAAGTCTTTTTTCTCTCAAATCCTACCTTTAGTTCCGGGTTTTGCCTTTGAATACTTAAATTATTTTTTAAAACAAAAAATTATTTTAGAAATACTGTTTTGCCCAAAAAGGCAAAATGGATTCATGATTAAATACATAGTTTAAAAACAAAATATTATTTAACATGGTTATAGTTAGTCTTTAATTAGAACCACTTTTTTTACAATGTTTTTATTTTTTAAAATAATTTCAAAAGTAAAAGGGAAAAATAGAAGGTAGGATTCCGGAAAATAGGAGTTACAAGTAATTCCTTTTATAGAGGCAACCCTTAGTTGTCATATTTCAGTCCACTAAATTCTCAAAAAGTTGTTCTTTTCGGCAATCTTTCTTTCAATATTGAAGCCATGGTTTTAAAAATGGCCGTTTAAATGGTAACGCCCCAAGCCCGTTTCCTTTAAAACCGTTTAAACGCGTCTTATCGTTTTTGAATAAAACGACCATTTTTTTTTATTTTAACGGCCGTTAAAATCGTTTAAATGGCCGTTAAAATCATTTAAACAGCTGTTTAATTCTGAAAAAATTTGTTAAAAAAATGGCCGTTAAATCCGTTAAAATCCATTTTTTTTTTTATTTTCAAATTTCAAAATTTGAATTTCAACGCCATTTTTTCCATTAAAATCTGTTTAATTTCATTAAATTCCATTTTTTTCCCATTTTTGCCCCTGGCCGTTTCAATCCGTTTTAACGGTTTAAAAGGTAACGCCCCCAGTCCGTTTAACCGTTAAAACAGCCTCCTTTAAACCTTGATTGAAACATCAAAAAAATTGATACTTAAACCAAATAAAATTATAAACCAATTGGAAAGGGAAATTGGAAATTGAGCTCCCAAGTGAGTTAATCAGCTCAATCGAGCTTTTCCAGCTAAAATCGAGTTATAAAACGAGTAATATAATGACTGAACTAGTAATCTTGTCTAGTCGGAGTGTCTCAATTTCACAATTTGCTGTCTAAAACACTAACAAATTTTTTTTCCAAATAAAACATTATGGCTTTACTCACATTGTTTTGTAATCTAACAAAGTATAATGCCCATCCAAAATGCATTCAGGTGTTGTGTCCTAATTTTGATGTTTGAGAATTACCAAAAAAAAATAAAGAAGCAATAAATAGTGATGTTTGAGATTACAACTCAGAAATCACTTTTTTGGTAGTGGCGATTCTGGACTGGACCACAAGAGACCAGTTGCAAGGCAAGGTGGGCTATACTTGCTGGACAAAATAGACATCAACCCATTAGGACATTCACTACACAGTTCAAAACCATGACCTCCCACCAAGATATTATTTCAAGTTGACGAACTATGATTCCCATTTGCGACCCAATGATCTACACCGTCCAATTGTCCACAGTAAAAAGTCAATGTGGATAGAATGATTTTAACCATTCAATTAATTGACTGCATTGTAGATGGTCCTAGAATCTTGAAAATTTTCATAGATTGGAAATGACAATTATTTGTTCAAGTTGATTTTAAGATGTTGTCCTTGGTGGGTCAGAGACTTGCATGCCTATACTGTGTTTATAAATAGCTATAATCTACATATAATGGGGTCACCTAGAGCCGTGAACCAATCCCTTGAGTCGTCATTGTCGCCTTTTTGCCACTTTTTCCCAATCACCATGGAATATCTATCTATATATATTATTATAAAGCGAAAACTGGAGGGACGGTCTTGGGCTTCACAAGAGGCACACCTATAATAGCCACATATTGCAAGAGAAAAGAAAAGAAAAAAGTTGAAAAAGTAAAAACTATACCTTTCCAAAATTCCCCTATTATGTTATTTTTTTTAAAGTTTTTTACTTATTTTGGGATACTTTATTCTATTTGCAGCTTTTTAAGGTAATTTAGTCTTTAAACAACTTTTCTTTTTCTTAGTTCTCATCAACAGCAAAAAGTATGTCAACAGTTGAACTCCTTCCCTAAAAATTTAATGATGGAAGTCCATCATCAATGTTGCCGACGGAGCACAGTATGTGCCACGTTGTACTCTATTAGAGGCCACTGGCGTCCCTAGGTAGATAGATGTACACAATAAAAAGCAGCATGATTAGTGATTTCTAACCTTTGGATTGATTACTCCAAATAATGCTCAAAATTTAAAAAGAATCCATGAAAAATACTCTAATCCAATGGTTAGAAATTACTAATCCGGATGAATTTTGATATGTAGGACTATCTAGGGATGTGTCAAACATCCACAACGTTAGTAGTCTCTAAGAATGTCCCATGTGGCTCATAATATGGTTCATCATCAATGTGGATGTTTGCAAAAATAAAAAATATAAAAATTTATTAAATGTGCATATGTACATACCCCATTATTTTAAGATTAATGGTCACATGCTCCAAGGACCATGGACATTATCGTGGTGCATGGTGGTGTCATTTTTTCATTGGCCAAATAATGCTCAAAATCCAACGTTTAGAAACAAACCATGAAAGACTCTAATCCAACGGACAGAAATTAGTAATCAGGATGAGTTTTCGTATGTAGCTCCACCTAGGGACGGGACAACATCTATACAGTCAGTGATCTTCGAGTGCTATCTAGCCATGTGTAAGGTGCTTCCATCTGTAATGTGCATGTGCATCGTTCGTGGCGTACCCCTAGTTCTACTTTAACGCAAAAACATGGGTTGCACGGTCCCAGGCTTTACAAGAGCTTTTACTTATAAATGCCATGTGTTATATTTACAAAAAAAAAGAGAGCATTTCCACCATTGCATCAAAATGAATCATTACTAGTTCTGTTCACGTTCGCCATTGCATGTTGTTAATGTTCTTCTACTTTTTATTTGTTTTTGTGATCATTGATTTGTGTTAGAGGAGAGAAAGGGATTTCAAGGGAACCAATTGGCTTGACTGCCTATTAAACATTTTAGTGGGTTTCACGCCTGACAATGACCTTAGCATGATGGAGTAAAACTTCGATGACAGGGCCCTGTCATAGAAGGAGATGACAGGGCAGCAGATCACGGTACGTGGATTTTGTACGGGCGGACCACCTCAGCCTCACCACCCATGTACACATGTGAGTGTTTTGGCAAAAAGCACTCGAGTACTCACCTGGGTACATGTGTGGTGAGACTGACGTGGTCAGTCCGTACAAATTCCACGTGCCGCGATCTGCTGCCCTATCATCTCCTTCGATGACAGGGCCCGATCATCAAAGTTTTATCCAGCATGATGTTAAGCAAAATGATCTCTTTCCATATTTTTATATTTATAATCTTCTAGAAAAACTTTGGTTGCACAATCATATATGTAGGATATATATCAACATGGTACCAGTGAAAAGAGAGAGACTAATGAAACAATCAATCAGCCCCACAAGTGTTGAACCTCTTTTCCTTCCATAGGAAAACCCTAAATAGCTGACAACAACTACAACTTGTAGGCCCTGCTTGGTTCACAGCAAATTGAGTGCAATGCACTCACTTGCCACAATTTTGGAATTGAAAGTGATTGGTTGGAGACTTGCAAATGAACTGCATTGCAAGTGGTTAACAAGCACTTGAAAACTCTTTAACAAAATAGATGCAAGGAAGTGCAGCCCAAAAACTGATGCAAGCAAGTGCATTATGTTAACTCAACATTTTTTTTCCAAAAAACAACAATATTAACAACTGAGAATTTTTTATTTTTATTTCTTTATTTTCTTAGTTTTCTATTTTTTTTGATAGGGTTAGGATCGGGGCACATCCATTTGGCATACCCACATAGAAGATGAATCAATGGCTGGTTTTTCGTGAGGATGATCTCTATGGTGAGGAGATCATCCTCACAAAAATTCAAATCATTCTGATATTCATAGACTGGTTTAGAAGTTGAAGAATTACGGAATGTCTATTTTTACCGTGTAACTTGAAAACCACATTTGAGAGGGTTAGAAATTTCGGAATGTACTGATTTTTTGTGGGGGTGATCTATATGGTGCGGAGATCATCCTCACCAAAAATCAGCCATTGATTCGACTTCTATGTGGGTACACCAAAATGGTTGTCAAAAGTGGTTGTCCCCCAATCCCGACCCTTTTTGATATAGCTGGCCGGTCGGGGTCCCCTAACCCTAAGCTCTCCCCTCCAAAACAACAACAACAACAATAATAATAATAACAATAAAGTAATAGCAATAATAATTATAATCAAGGTTTAAAAAGGGCCGCTATAACGGTATACCGGACTTTGAGCATTATCATTAATTTTTCAGTTATAAGAGCCATTATAACAAATTTTAACGTTCAGGGGCAAAAATGGAAAAGAACGAGAAAAAAAGAAAAAAAAAATGGCGTTGAATGTCAAATTTTTAATTTTCAATTTCAATTTTTCAAAAATAGTGGAAAATAACTGAAATAATGGCCGTTTTTTCACAAAATTTTCCAGAAAATAACGATCATTATTTTTGTTATAATGGAAAAAATAGAAAATAACGTCCGTTATAACGAAAATAACAGCAATTATTTTTAAGCATTTTAAAGGTACATAGTGTAATGGGGAGGTCCGAATCCATTATAACGGCCATTTTTTAACCCATGATTATAATAACAATAATTATAATTATAATTAATAATAATAATAACGATGAAATCAACAATGATAACAATAATATTACAATAGTAATTTTACTGTGCATTTTTTTTTTAAAATCAAAAAATAAAATAATCCATTGCATTCATTTGCAATGCACTACCAACTAATCAGGTAAACTTCATTTGCATCTATTTACATGTAGTGAACCAAACAGTTGTAAGTGACTTACATCGCAAGTGATTGTAACACAATTCATTGTATTTGCACTAAAGTGCAAAATGGACCCAAGTGCAGCGAACCAAGCAGGGCCGTAGTCTCATATACTTACATTTATGGAAAGAATCAGTGATGGGACTACTTGTGTATTGATTGTCAGTCACCTGGCATTGACATGCCATCTGAAGAAGCCAAGTTCCTAAAATTTCCAGTTATGCTACCATTACTCTTTCCAGGATATTCCTAGCTTTTGTTGTCGATGATTTATTATCATGATCTCCAAATGCTTCAGATCATGGATAATGCTGTTATTGTTGTTGTGCACTAGATAATGAATCAAAACAATACTCTAAGGGTTGGACTTTGGCTCAGGGGACCAACAAAAGTGAACTAATAAGTTCACTAATGATCTCGGCTGTGGATCCCGAGAATACAACGGTGGTTGTGAGTGCTGAGTTGGCACTCACTCCATTCACTTTTTTCCAAAGCACCCAGATCGTTGGATTCTCAGAATCCACCCCCGAGAGCATTAGTGTGATTATTAGTGCAAAAAAGTTGGTTTACCAAGCCTGACCCATATTTTAAAACTTGAAAACTTCACTAAATTGGACTTTAGTAGAGTGTGATCACATTGTGACTCACGTGAGTTGAAAAAAAGGAAAAAAATGCCAAATGGATAAGATCTCGAAATACCTATCAAGGATAATGAGTTGGAAATATGACGACTAAGAATCACCTTCACATAAATAATTGACGGTAAATCTTTTTTCTTTCAAATCCTACCTTTAGTTCCCGTTTTGCCTTTTACTACTTAAATTAATTGTTAAAACAAAACTTTATGTAAGAAAGGATCCATGATTAAATACATAGTTTAAGAACAAAATATGATTTAACATGGTTCTAGTTAGTATTTAAATAAACCACTTTTTTACCAGGTTTTAATTTTTTTTAAATAATTATAATAGTAAAAGGTAAAAACAGAAGGTAGGATTCGGGAAAAAAGGAGTTACAAGTAATTATTTATATAAAGGCAACTCTTAGTTGTCATATTTCAACCTACTAAATTCTCGAAAAGTTGTTCTTTTCGGCAATCTTTCTTTTAATATTGAAACATCAAAAAATTCACATTTAACAACCCAAATAAAATCATAAATCAATTGGAAAAGGAAATTGGAAATTGAGTTCTCAAGTGAGTTAATCAACTCAATCGAGTTTTTCCAGCTAAAATTGAGTTATAAAACAACGAGTAATATGATGACCGAACTAAGAATCTTGTCTAGTCGGAGTGTCAATTTCACAATTCGCCGTATAAAACACTAACAAAGATTTCTCCAATTAAAACATTATGGCTTTACACACATTATTTTGTAATCTAGCAAAGTATAATGCCCTCCAAAATGCATTCATGTGTTGTTTCCGAAGATCTTTTATGACAAAGATCAACATAATCAAGACGAAGGTGATCATTTAATCTATTTGAATCAAATTGCATGGTTAGTGTTGTCCAATTTCATCATTTTTTTTTTGAATTTTTTTGTAATACCCCTATGATAAATGTGATATATTCAAGAAGCCTCCATTAGATTTCATTCTTTTGGTCTTGCCCCCTTGACTGTTTTTGACTGAATCAGAAACATTAACCTCGTCACCCGAAAATTGTAAGGACTAGTAGAACCAAAAACTGTATTTAATTTTTGGGAGACAGGGTTAATGTTTCCGACTGGGTAACGTCAGTCAAAATAGTCGAGCAAAACCAAACGAATGAAAATACATGAGGGTTTCACAAATATAGATGATTTATCAAGGGGTGTTATACAAAAACCCTTTTTTTCTAGGGCATTTCCCATATGAGACCTATCGAATTCCATCCGCCATGTTTTTTGTTCCATTCCTATATGATCATGTCGCAAAAAGCTCATTGAGCACGGGAAACTATTAATGAATTAAGAAGTATACTAAAAAATAAATAAGAAAATTCAAAGATTAAAAAATATATCTATACTACTTCTCAATGTCGGTATAAGGAAAAAACTTTTTTTTCCAATTTTATCCCTGATTTTTTCATGTTTTCCCCAAAACATATATTAACAAAAAAAAAACTGTTGACCTTTCAAAATCCTTACGTTAAATAAAGAAAATAATGAATAAAAAGTCTTACATTAAATAAGTTATTCAACCCCTACCATTTATAGAATTCCAACCATGCAGCTTACCAAAACGTGCTTTTTATAGCTTACATTATTAAGTAAAAAGTTATTCAACTGCTACCATTTATAAAATCCTATCCATACACCTTACCAAAATGTGTATTTTATAGCTTTTTATTTCTAAAATGGCTTTTCCCTTACCTAAACATCTCATTCTCCCAAAAACATCTCTTGCCTTTTCGGTAACATCTCTCCCTTGCCCAAAGACGTTTCAAGTTTCAACACGTCTTTCCATCTCCCAAAATATCTCTACCAAAACTAATAATGCATGTTATATAGAGTCGTCCAGAGGCGAAAGGAGAAGCATGCGAAGAAGATTGTGGGTGCCGTATTTTCCAGCAAGTTAAAAGATGACGCGTGTCACTGGCTTAACACGTGCGGTGATTAAAAGATGACACGTGTTAATAAACAGCACGCGAGAGTAAATGCGCCGGACGCATCATCAGGAGCCATAAACTGCCCATCGTGTCACACGATTTCCATTACTTGAAAATGCCACGTGTCAGAATAGAATGATCGACACATGGAAGTGATGCTAACAGAGTATATTAACGTCTCAGCCTCTAATATGTCGGGAAGTATTCAATCTTGCCCGACATATTGTTGAGTCTCATCCCGCCAAGATCAACTGGATAGACGGGATCTATTACAGTCTCATCCCAACACGTCCAACAGGCTTTACAGGATCATTTACAATCTCATCCCGCCGAGATCTACTGGCTTGACGAGATCTTTACAATCTTATCACGGCAAGATCACCAGACCTACTTGACGGGATCTTTTACAATCTCATCCCGGGAACTCAAGGTTCTCATCCCGGGAAACTCAAGCATATCATCCCGGGAACTCCAAACATGTCATCTCGGGAACTCATCCTGGCAACTCAAGTATATCATCCCGGGAACTCCAAACATCTCATCCCGGGAACTCATTCTGGCAACTCAAGTATATCATCCCGGGAACTCCAAACATGTCATCCCGGGAACTCATCCTAGCAACTCAAGCATATCATCCCGGGAACTCCAAACATGTCATCCCAGGAACTCATCCTGGCAACTCAAGCATATCATCCCGGGAACTCCAAACATGTCATCCCGGGAACTCATCCTGGCAACTCAAGTATCTCATCCCGGGAAATCCAGCATCTCTTCCCGGGACATCATCTCGGCAAGGTCACATTATTGGCTGGATGCATTTATCCCGACAAGGTCATCAGACTTACTTGACGGGATCTATTTCAATATCATCCCGGCAAAGCCAGATGATGTCAAATGACTTACGTGGCAGGATCTCTTACGTACGAGTTATTTCAGGTATAACCGAATCAAGGAAGTCAAGATATAACCATAAGATTCTGTTTTATAACAGAATCCATCTGAGTCATCATTGACTGATAAATGACTAGACACGTGGAAGGTGAGTCACGCCAGTTCTAAGGTTATAAATATGAGACCCTCAGAACTGAGAAGAGATCTTGCTCTCCAGATCCAGATAGCCTAAACTCTGAAATCTTTTACTATTTCCTAAAACCTGTTACATTTTCCAAGCTGACTTGAGCGTCTGAGTCTTGTCAACAGGTACAACCAAATCTCATCTGGAGATCATCCTATCCTTCGCAGAGGAGAAAACAGTTCCATCCTGGAGCATCAGAGTCGTCCGATCATCACCAAAATCCGAATCGTCTGACCTCGAAGATTGTGTGGGTTAGATCAGATATTTTTCTCCCACATCTTTTGGCACCGTCTGTGGGAAACGACTAGAAGTTTTCCATTCTAAGAGATATTCGATTCGAACAATGGTGGATACCAGACGCACAGGTCTCAGGAGTGGAAGAGAGAAGAATCCTACTAACGATCTCAGAGATGCTATTACGGAGGGCAGAAGAGCGAGAGAATTGGACAATCAGCAGAAGATGATTGCCCAATTGCGCGAAGAGAATTCAGAGGCTTGGAAGAAGGTATATCATGGTAGGCCAAGATCTGTACAGGAAGTCAGCATTAGGTCCCCTCCTTAAATGTCTTACCCCCGGAGAATCTCAGCAAGTTCTTCTTGAGATACACGCGGGTGAATGTGGAAATCACTCGGGGGCGAGGACCTTGGCACATAAAGCTCTCAGCCAAGGTTATTTTTGGCCCTATATGCAGAAGGATGCCAAGTTGTTGGTGAAGAAATGTGAGAAATGCCAGAAATATTCTCCGTTGATAAAGGTTCCCGCCGAAGAGTTGCATCATGTATTCAGTCCATGGCCATTTGCGAAATGGGGATTAGATATAATGGGACCATTCCCGATAGCCCCAGGGAATGTAAGGTTCTTATTGGTGGCCACGGATTACTTCACAAAGTGGATCGAGGCAGTTCCGTTAGTTCAGGTACAGTCTTCACATGTGAAGAGGTTCTTATGGGAGAATATCATCTGCCGGTTCGACATTCCAAAAGAAATAGTCACAGACAATGGAACCCAGTTTGATTCCACCGAGGTGAAAGCTTTATGTCAAGCTTTGAATATAAAGAAAAGACTATCTGCCCCGAGGTACCCCCAGAGTAATGGACTTGCAGAAAGAGCAAATCGAGTTATACTCGAAAATTTGAAGAAGAGGTTAGATCGAGCAAAGGGAAAATGGGCGGAAGAATTGTCGGGAGTACTGTGGGCATATCGAACTACCCCGAGAAGAACTACAGGGGAATCTCCATTTTCTCTGGCCTATGGGTCAGAAGCAGTAATCCCTACAGAAGTTGTTGTCCCGACATCTCGTACTCAGGCTGTCAATACTGGGCAGAATGAAGGAATTTTGGCTCGGGACAATGACTTGCTAGAAGAGCATCGCGAGCAGGCAGTTGTGAGATTGGCTAATTATCAGCAAACTATCAAATGGTCATATGATCGCCGCGTCAGACGCAGGACCTTCAAAGTTGGAGATTTGGTACTGAGAAAAGTATTTGACAATACCAAAGAGCCTGGGAGTGGCAAATTGGGTGCCAATTGGGAAGGTCCTTACCTTATTGACAGGATTGGGCAGAACGGGGCGTATTATTTGAAAACACAAGACGGAGATGTATTTGAAAGACCGTGGAATGCGTTTAATATGCGGATCTTCTACCAATAAAGATGATTCCAAGTTTCTCATACAAGAAGCATCATCGTCGATTACAAAGTCCTAAGCCGGGAGTTACAAACCGGAAGGCCGGGATGATCTAAAATTCTAAGTCATGCGACTAGAATTAATGAGATTCTCGTCGATTACAAAGTCCTTAGCCGGGAGTTACAAATCGAAAGGCCGGGATGATCTAAAATTCTTAGTCATGCGACTAGAATTAATGAGATTCTCGTCGATTACAAAGTCCTAAGCCGGGAGTTACAAACCGGAAGGCCGGGATGATCTAAAATTCCAAGTCATGCGACTAGAATTAATGAGATTCTCGTCGATTACAAAGTCCTAAGCCGGGAGTTACAAACCGGAAGGCCGGAATGATCTAAAATTCTAAGTCAAACGACTAGAATTAATGAGATTCTCGTCCATTACAAAGTCCTAAGCCGGGAGTTACAAACCGGAAGGCCGGGATGATCTAAAATTCTAAGTCATGCGACAAGAATTAATGAGATTCTCGTCGATTACAAAGTCCTAAGCCGGGAGTTACAAACCGGAAGGCCGGGATGATCTAAAATTCTTAGTCATGCGACTAGAATTAATGAGATTCTCGTCGATTACAAAGTCCTAGTCGGGAGCCTTGGATTCTTATCCATCTTGGCTTCTTGCCTTGATAAGAGTCCAAGTATACAAATCGGAAGGCCGGGATGATCTAAAGATTCTTAGTCGTGCGACTAGAATTAATGAGATTCTCGTCGTTTATAAAGTCTTAGTGAGATTTTAGTTGACCATGAAATCCTAGCCGGGATAGCACAGGTTGATTCCCGACAAACCTATATTCCTGACTAGGATTATTGAATTTTAACACATTGACTTCGCATTTTGATAGAGATTCAGTTCATACAAAGGCAGAGATGAAGAACAGCCTGAGCCTAAAACTTGAGTTGTTGCAGAGCACCGATCAAAGAGCAGAACTGAAAGAATGAGGGGAAATGAGATATTTATAGACAGAGACCTGGTTATATCAAATCGGTAATCTGGCGATATCTAATCCTTGGCGCCAAGATTCAAAGGATATCTTACTTGACGGTTCGGTTACCTGTTCCCTCGAGAACAGAACCCGTCAATCATTCTATTCGACGACTGTACATTGGGCAGCACGCTAGTACGGACACGTTTCACGCATACAGCAACAATGAGCGTAGCATTAAATGAGAAGAGTAACGGTTGAATAATTGTTGATGGATCCAACGGCCAGGAAACTAGAGTGAGACGTAGAGGGCCAAGATCTTTTTCAGAAGATACGACGACAACTTATCGATCTTCTCAAAAAGGGGGGCGATGTGGGTGCCGTATTTTCCAGCAAGTTAAAAGATGACGCGTGTCACTGGCTTAACACGTGCGGTGATTAAAAGATGACACGTGTTAATAAACAGCACGCGAGAGTAAATGCGCCGAACGCATCATCAGGAGCCATAAACTGCCCATCGTGTCACACGATTTCCATTACTTGGAAATGCCACGTGTCAGAATAGAATGATCGACACATGGAAGTGATGCTAACAGAGTATATTAACGTCTCAGCCTCTAATATGTCGGGAAGTATTCAATCTTGCCCGACATATTGTTGAGTCTCATCCCGCCAAGATCAACTGGATAGACGGGATCTATTACAGTCTCATCCCAACACGTCCAACAGGCTTTACAGGATCATTTACAATCTCATCCCGCCGAGATCTACTGGCTTGACGAGATCTTTACAATCTTATCACGGCAAGATCACCAGACCTACTTGACGGGATCTTTTACAATCTCATCCCGGGAACTCAAGGTTCTCATCCCGGGAAACTCAAGCATATCATCCCGGGAACTCCAAACATGTCATCCCGGGAACTCATCCTGGCAACTCAAGTATATCATCCCGGGAACTCCAAACATCTCATCCCGGGAACTCATTCTGGCAACTCAAGTATATCATCCCGGGAACTCCAAACATGTCATCCCGGGAACTCATCCTAGCAAGTCAAGCATATCATCCCGGGAACTCCAAACATGTCATCCCGGGAACTCATCCTGGCAACTCAAGCATATCATCCCAGGAACTCCAAACATGTCATCCCGGGAACTCATCCTGGCAACTCAAGTATCTCATCCCGGGAAATCCAGCATCTCTTCCCGGGACATCATCCCGGCAAGGTCACATTATTGACTGGATGCATTTATCCCGACAAGGTCATCAGACTTACTTGACGGGATCTATTTCAATATCATCCCGACAAAGCCAGATGATGTCAAATGACTTACGTGGCAGGATCTCTTACGTACGAGTTATTTTAGGTATAACCGAATCAAGGAAGTCAAGATATAACCATAAGATTCTGTTTTATAACAGAATCCATCTGAGTCATCATTGACTGATAAATGACTAGACACGTGGAAGGTGAGTCACGCCAGTTCTAAGGTTATAAATATGAGACCCTCAGAACTGAGAAGAGATCTTGCTCTCCAGATCTAGATAGCCTAAACTCTGAAATCTTTTACTATTTCCTAAAACCTGTTACATTTCCCAAGCTGACTTGAGCGTCGGAGTCTTGTCAACAGGTACAACCAAATCTCATCTGGAGATCATCCTATCCTTCGCAGAGGAGAAAGCAGTTCCATCCTGGAGCATCAGAGTCGTCCGATCATCACCAAAATCCGAATCATCTGACCTCGAAGATTGTGTGGGTTAGATCAGATATTTTTCCCCCACAAAGATCAAAGGCTCATGTATGGGCTATCGAAAGGCTTGAGAAATGTCATTAATAGCAGACTTTCACAACAAGTGAGGTTTCAGAGAGATTGGAGCTCTCTGTCAAATCCTTTTTCTGTCAAATGTTTTGTTGATCGCCATACCAAAGCCATAAAGAAAAATATTTTTTTTCAAGTTTTTGAATTAGACCGATTTTGAAAGAGGGATATTGTGGAAGGGCAGTGTTGTCCTGTTGGGCTGCTGGCAAGTGCAATTTGTGTGAGTAAGATGTTTTAGCGAGGGGTGCATTGTGGATCTACAATTCTTTTCAGATGATAGTAATATACATTGAGTAAGACCCATCCAGACCTATTGGCAGAGGATGTAGGACGGAGACCACTCTCAGACATGAAAGATAGGTCATTGAGGTCCACAGGTCACCGCGAAAGCACACAAATGACACTTAGAGGGAACCCCAGTTGCAGGCATTTTCAAATAAGGTGAATCAACATTGGCCGCCTATCATGTTACTTATACATAGATTCCTTGTATACCATCTGATCCGGGTTGATTTCTCTGACCCACATTGTATGGTTAAGCATACTGTCGAGGTTAGAATAGGTGTAAGATGCAAGAACATTTGATGATTTTTCTTGTTGACAATCAATTTAAAGAATCCAGTGCTGCCATATTAACAATTCTATTTGTCATTTGGTGTTCTCGGGTCTTGGGTTTTTTTATATATATTTTATCATTTTCCTCTCTTAAGCTCCTCCTGCAGAAGCAAATCTATAATAGGATGCAAGGAAAGCAACTCTTTGAGCCACGAAAGCCTTTCAAGATGAGCTTTCTTTAAGCATCTGCATCCCATCAAGATGATTATTCTACCAAAATAAGAAAAAAAATATATTTAGGCCATGAATGGCGACCATAGATATGTTTTCTAGAAAAGGGTTTGCAAGCTAAAAAAATTTGATCTAGAAAACTTTAATGAACATTTATAGGCAAGAATCCTTTCTGGAAACTTGACTTAAGACAACCATACTGGGCCTAAGATGATCAAAATTCCAGTTGTTGATAGAAGGGTCCATCTTAAAAATCAGCTTCAAGGTAAGGCTACGAGTTTATTCATATTTAAAAGCTTAGGGGGTGTTTGAAAAGTCTTTTTTTCCACAAAAAGACTCTTTCCAAAATAATAATCGTTTAGATGACCATTTTTTAAAAAGTATTTATTCCATAAAATATATTTTTTAAGCAAGAAGTCTTTTTACAAAAAATAGCTGAAAGCTGATTTCAAGAAGAAGAAAAAGACTTTAAAATTTTGCTAGCTCAAGGAACATAATAAACAAAGAAACTGTTTTTGGTAGAAGTCCCTTTCCAAAAAAATAAAGACATTATATTGGTGGGGCCAACTAAAAGAAGTTAAAAGACATTTTACATTAATGATGATCCAAACGACATTGTTAAAAAAAACACATTTTCAAAAATATATTTACAGAAAAGTCATTTTTTAAAAATAAATCTGTTTTGAAAAATGGCGATCCAAACACCCCCTTAGAGTTGGAAAAGTAGAACTATGCTACAATTGTATTGTCCTCGTGGCCAACCATTTTGATAGGCCATCGCCTCTTGTACAATGCCAACTCATCCAATGGATGAAGTTATCGAATCTGTAGCTGTAGAGCAGGACATACCGATCAGTGTGATTAATGGTTATGCCCCCATCCATGGTGGCATGTAACACACCTATTGATTATTTTCTTAGTCGTCCAATTTTATTGAGACTGATCAGTGTGGTATCCAGTAGGCCCAAGTATGGACATGGAAGTTAAGGGCTTCATGTGGAGGCTCTTTGTAATTTAACCTTGCAAATTTCAAACCTTCAAAATGGATGAGATGGACGGTTACCACACCACCTACAGTATGGATGAGGGAGATGAACCTCAAGATTACTACAGTAAGACGGAAGCGTTACAATAGAATACATTCTGCTTACCTAAGGGTGGACAATTCAGTAAACTTCATACAAGAATAGGAAAAGAGCAAACTCTATTAAATTACCTTTTAAAGGCTTTTATTTCAGCCCTCCCCATGGCTCTTAATTTTAGGCGTACTCACCTCAAAATATTCTGAAAAATATCACATACGATTTGGTTGTAGTTGAAAAACCAATCCTAAGTACTCTGAGAAACCTAGGTATGGAAGTTAGAAAGGAGCAACATGTCAAGCCAAGTTAAAGAATAATAAGAAGTGGTATTTCACAAATCCTCCTCATTTAAGACACTCCATAATTTTCCCGCCCATTTTTAGAGCAAGAACTCCGAATTGGGTGTAGCCCCAAAGCCAGACTTCTGATACAAATTATCTGAAAAATCAAGATAGTTTAAGGATGGTAAACAATAGTAATGGGCAACTTATTTTTCTTTGTCCAAAAGAATGTAATTTATTGTTTCCTTGGGCCATATCCAAACCAAGAGAGGGCTTATTGAAACTGCTTTCTCTTAGGAGGGTAGCGGTAAAGTTGAACACTTTGTATTGCCAAACGTCCCCTAAATAGGCTCCTTGCACCCATTATTAATTGAGACACAGGCCTGGGGCCTGAAACTGCTTTCTCTTAATTGTAATTGTACACATTCAATCTTTGGTGATCGTTACTAGCTTAATCCCAATTCTTTGATGTTCAAGGATATTAAGTGTTGATGTACTTTCCTTCGACCTACTCTCAGCCATTTTATAAAATTCATTAATATACATATCCTCAGTCCAATTCTAACTATCCATGTGCAACGCACGTGTGCACCTACTAGTACTATAAAAAAATAATTCAAAGATTGTTGGCCCAATGATTGGGGAATCGTTTGTGATATCGATAAGCATTGATGATCGGTCATGTTTCCCATATCTTTGTCTCGAAAGAACCTTTTTGGAATCTTCTTTCTTTCCTAAAAAAATACACAAAAAAGATAATTAATCAAAACTGAAAAAGATGGGTTATTTGTTTTTCATGATAGAGAGAAACAAAAGATTACTCACTTGACATGGAAATGATGTTCATTGCGGTCTTGGAGTTCTCGTTGACGATGGGGTTTCCATTTAGGAATGAAAAAATAGGTTACCTATTTCTGTGAAAGGGCGAAAGAAAAGATCACTCACTCGAATGCGAGAATGTTGTCCACTGTGGTCTTGGTTTGAGATCTTGTAGTCCTCATTGATGATGGTGTTTCCATTGAACTTGATGGAAAAGATTGCTGGGAAGCGATTTGAGATAGAAAACTGACTACCTTGACCGGTCGAAAAAATGGAAGGTAGAGGGGATGGTTATGTCGGGAAGAAGTTTTGGTTGGAATATATATTAATATTTAATTAATGCGATGTTTTCGGATGGAGGGATAAACATATAGCATTGGATGGGAAGAGATGTTTTGTTTGGAAAGAGAAACGTTTGGTTTAAGTTGGTTAGAGTTTTAAAAGATATTTTAGGAATAAATTTAATAAATACGTCTTGGTACAAACAAGAGTGGGAGTTAGAGATTTTAGGGATATAATCGAAAGATTTTAAGAGTAAGAAATCTTATACATGGAGTATCTGATAATGAATTAGAGAGATATTAAAGAAGAGATTTAAGGGACAATGTTTGTGAGTGGAGAATGATGTTAATTGGTGTGGCGCTCTAAATGTAGAGAGTGCCATGTTTACATGATGTGGAGGGGAGAGAAGGTTGTTGCATACTTATTTGAACTTCAGAATACTCAACCCAAGCTTGAAGAGCTTTGGCCTAAGGTGTCCAACATGAGCCCTATCCACCGGGAGATGATGGTGTATGTTGAGAACCTAAGCTGAGGATAAGAACTGTTTATGTTCTTCCTTGCAAAAACGTTGGCGAGAGAGAGAGAGAGAGAGAGAGAGAGAGAGAGAGAGAGATGCACCACAAATGTCATTGGTAACCCTTGACTCAAGATATATAATTCAACCATCTAAAAGCCCATCTCATGATAAATTTAAGATGCATGTGGATAAATTAAAGTTCATTAGTACTACATAGACAATGTGTATACCACTACTATTGTGTGTACTAATGGGGTAACAAGCATGTGTCTGGATTCGTGTTAGACCAAGGCACCTTTACTTTTGCTTTGTTACCATACCATATTATATTGTAGCCGATGTTTTTATATTCCCCTTTGCTTACTTCAAGAAAAGGTACCCTTCTTTGCTTTCTTCCCACTAACATCTTATTCCATTTATTCATTCTAGGTTTTCTTAACGAAAGCACTCTTTTTTTTTTCTTCTTCCTGTTCTTTTTATTGTTGTAGAGAGATGGGAAGGAGACTTACTTGGTTAACCCTTCATTGGACTTTCATTAACGCTTCATTTGGGTAAGCTATGTTTCCTGATTTTTTTTTCTTTTTAGTTTTTTGAACCAGCCACATTTCGATCTAGTCGATCAGACTTATATAGCCCTATGTAGTGCATGTTTTTGGGCCCATTGACCTTTTGATGGACATAACACACCAACAATCAGTTTGAAGTTGTGCTTTGTTGTTCTCTGATTTTGCGTTTTGTATAATACTGATGTTCTGGATGTAGTGATTACATGTGGTTACATAACAAAGGTTACTAGAGGTTCAAGAGGTTATGCATACACAATTTTCTATCATAGCTTTAAGATCCTCTATGCCATTGCTAAATTGGAGTGAATTCGTTGCAAATGCTTTTTTGTTTTTGTAGTGACATGTATGATGTGAAGTTCATTAGGGGCCTCTTCCTAATGTTCGCAATGTGCTAAACTAGAAAATGAAGTCATTTTTTTATAAGTAAAAATAGAATTGGGTTTGAGCGTCGAAGGCACCCGATATTGGCAAACGCTTTGTCAGGGAGGGCCGTGGGCACGGGCCACCCACTATCTATATAATAAGTAATACTGGTTGTCCCCCCAACCGGACGGTAGCTCTCAACCACTCACACCCAACTTTGGAAAATGCTTTGCCTGGGAGTGCCGGGGAGTGGGCACGGGCCACCCACTAGTTTAATTATAAAAGAGAGAAATGGGCATGAGGTCCATTTGGCTCTTATACCAAATGGTTTAAGCATTATTGACTAGTATTTGAGCATTATTGACCAGTATTTGGGCTACAAAGATCCAAAGGTTTGAAATCACTAATCAGGCTGATTTTTGTTTTGTAAACCATCAGTATAAGGACTAATAGGAATTTTTTTGCTCCAAACATAGACGTATTAGTAATGGAGTAGGTGGTAGCGTAGTAAATGAAACGAGGATCACATTTCGGTTGGGGAGAAAAAATAGGAAGAAGACATGAAAGTGGGATTAATGGCAGAGGCAAAACTATCAGAAAAGTACGAAGAAAGGCCTGAAACGAATAATTATGGTCGTTTGGGGAGAAATAATAGGTAGGAAGGAGATATGCAAGTGAGATCAAAGCCAGAAAAAAATTACAAAAATATTAGAAAAAAAGTACGATTGAGAAATCTATGATGTAGAACTCTCTATCAAAATTTTGTTCTAGAAGTAGTACTCTTTCGGCCCCACTATCCCCTTTAATGTTTGGGACACACGGTGGTGGACCTACGCTCCAAAAATCATTGTAATTGGTGATTTCTAGCCATTGGATTTGAGCTCTTTTTCATCATGGGCTTGGAACCAAACCTTAGGCCTATTTTGAAGCCAATGTTGAAAAAAGTGCTCAAATCCTACGAATATAAGTGACCAATCACGATTTTTGATATGTAGATCCACCAAGGTGTGTGCCAAAACATTCAGGGGGGCAGTGGGCCAGAATGTACTACGTGGCAATTTGAAGGATTATCATATAATAGCTCCCAACTAATAAAGCCGCGAAGACGAATGATTAATGGTTATCTGATTGATTGAATTTTTTAAGTGGGACCTATCAAATCCAAATTGTGAGTCAACAGGGTCAAGACCTTAGTTGCCAAGTTCGCGAACAATTCATTTTATTAGGCAAAATGAATTATTCGACTGAACAATTCAAAAATTCAGAATTATTCACGAATAATTAAGGCCATGCGTTTAAAACGTGTTTTATTCGGGTAGACGATCAATTCGGCCCATTAATTCGGCTTGAAAATAGAGTAAAAAAAAATCAAACAAACAAAAAGGGGAAAAATAAAAAACCCTAATTTCATTCTCGAATTCACGTTTCTCATCATCTCCACTCTAATGCATATCTGCATGTGTTTGGACATCCAAAGTTATCTCAATGGACATAAATATTTAATATATTATTATAAGGTGCACATGATGTAAGGAATATTTTCATATTCAATTTGGTAAAGATTCCATTTGACATAAAACATTCTTGTAACCGTTCCTATGAGCACAAGTGTAGTATGGAGATGTCGTGGTACGCATACTTCGCCAACTACGTGAAGACTAAAAGACAGTGACGGCAAGAATCAGATGGTTGACGATATGAGTCATCTGAGTAACTGCCGATTTGTCAGTTAACAATCTGGTACGTTCGATTAGGAAGGTAAGTGACTTAGTGGCCATAAGAGTTGGTTGAAATGAACAAAATATAATGGTTAAACTTAGTCATTGGACTGATCCGAGTCTAAGTCAATTAAATTGACTAATAAGATAGTCCAATCGATTGGACACTTCTCCCCAATCGATTAGATATAGACCAATCGATTGGAGACTTTGTATAATCGATTGGAAGCTACGAGACAGAAACTTATTTTAGCCCAATCGATTGGAGACTCTGTGAAATCGATTGGAGTCTTCGGGACAGAAACTTATTTGAGTTAAATCGATTGGAGACTCAGTGAAATCGATTGGAGCCTTCGGGACAGAAACTTATTTGAGTCAAATTGATTAGAGACTCTGTGAAATTGATTGGAGCCTTTGGAATAGAAATCTTATTGAGCCCAATCGATTGGACACTTATCCCCAATCGATTGGACCATGCACAGAATTGGTCATTCTCAAATCCAAAATTCTTGGTTCCATTATCCTACGTTCTGCACGACTCAGAGTCTTGGAATTCTATAAATACAACCCTTCTATACTTTCTCTAAACATAAATAGAGACACAGAGTGACTCAATCTTCAAGAGAGAAGAAAATGTTTTATTTATTAGAGTGTCCATTCTAAGAGCAAGAAACTTATTTTCGATTCACATCTTGTGAGCTTGTTCTCTTCTTGATCAAAGCCAAGTGCTTAATCCTTTCCTCAGCTTATGTCTTCTACTTCTATATTCGACCTAGTAGCCTGAGTGTACCAGTATGACTTAACACCATTTGAGCAACTTAGGGTTCAGGGTGTACTGAATCCTTCACCTTCTGCAAAGGAGGGAGTATTGAGAATTAAGATCGGAGGAGCGATCGACGGTAGGCTTGGGGTGTACCAAATTGAACAAGCGGACAAGGCTTCTTGGTTGGAAAGGCGCGCGTGGATTCGTAGCGTTGATTCAGAGGACGTGGACGCATCGGTAGTAGGCCTTGGCTAAGGTTGAAAGCTGTATTTACAATGGTGCTGCGTAGGTAATCTTTGTTTCGTTTAACTTTTCAGTTAGTTATACTTTCTGTCTGGACGTAGTCCCGTGGTTTTTCCTTGGCTAAGGTTTCTACGTAAAAATCTCTTGTCTTGTGTGATTGTTTGTTTGTATTCCGCAATCTATCTTGATTAGATCAAACGACAAAAAGACAATATACCACAGATGTATATTCAATTTGTGTCGGTTGTGATAATCTTTTATCAAACAACTAAGGCATGCGATTTTATTCCCTTACTATAGACCGGTAAAATTGTGTAGGTATAAATAATTTTTAAATACCTAATCAACACCCCCCCCCCCTTTTAGTTATATTGTATTAAAGAGAACGGACCGGTGAAATTCACATTAGATGACGAACATAGTGAGTTTTCAAGGAATATTTAAATATAAAGTTTTTAATAAGAAGCTTTTTTTTAATCTTTTTACAAAGAGGAGACCTGAGGTGTTTGGTCACTAATACTTAGTCTCGAGATCTCCTTAGTCTCATGTGTTTGTTATGCTAAATATTTTTAGGTTCACTGATCTTATGAATGTAAGATTCATCCTTTGTATGTGAACCTATAAGCCAAAAACTAGCCTGATAGGTAATCTGTAGTCGTTGGATTTTAGAATTTTTTTTTTCATAACAGACTTCATGAACAAACTCATGGGTAGAAAACAACATTGGATCCAATGTCCGAATTTTTAACATCGAATTTTTGGATCATAGCCGAATGAAACACGAATGAATACAATTGCGATCTTTTACTGTTCTTCGAATTTTTGACCAAATTTTTATCGACGAATTTTTAGACCATAACCGAATTGTACTCGAACTTTTCCCGTATCTGAACTTAACAACTAGGGTCAAGACTGTAACGCGTCAAGACAAGTAAATCTTAGATGACGGCCTATAGAGTAGCTATGTGACACACTCTTAGAAAATATTTGAAGTAGTGGATTTTTTAAGCAGCGAAGCAGTGGCCAATCACATGGCGCCACAACCAGCTGTTGCTACTAACAAACCCATAAATACTTTTTGAAAAGCAGGTTGTGGCGTCATGTGATTGGCCACTACTTTGCTGCTTCAAAAATTTTCTCCTGACCTTATGGATGTTTGGCCCATTCCTAGCCCTAGGTGGAGTTACAAACTAAAAATAAGTGATTTATAATGGTAATCTTATTCATGAGTTTATTTTTAACAGTTGATCCGAGCAATACTTTCGTGAAATTAATCCAAAGGTTAGAAAATCACTAATCGTACTGATTTATTTGTGTGTAGGTCCACTAGGATATGTACATTAGAGAGTGTGCTACGTCGTGTTGACGACCAAAAGATTTATTCCGTGACTTGTCATAAACTAGTAAATGGCCCGTGCCCACGGTACTCTCCGACAAAAGCGTTTGTAAAAATTGGGTGCCTTCGGCACTCAAACGGTATATTGGACTGGGGTGTTACCTTTTTTCCATTATAACGGTTGTTATAACAGATTGTAATGCACAAAGGGAAAAATGAAAAAAATGGGAAAATAACATAAATAACAAAAAATAACTGTGTTAAAATTTAACTTTTAAATTTTAAATTTTTAATAAATTGAGGTCAAATGAGTGGGAGTGAATGAATAAATGAGGGAAATTGAGTAGCTGGAATCTAACCATCCACATTAGATGGATGGATTTGATTTCAACCACTCTTTACCTTATGAAGCAGGATAAGGTAAGAGAACACAACTGAGTTATTTTGTTATATAGTAAATGGCCCGTGCCCACGGCACTCTCCGACAATAGCGTTTGCAAAAATTGGGTGCCTTCGGCACTCAAACGGTATAACGGACTGGGGTGTTATTGTTTTTTCCATTATAGCGGCTGTTATAACAGATTGTAACACACTTTGGGAGAAATGGAAAAATAACAGAATAACAAAAAATAACGGTGTTGAAATTCAAATTTTGAATAAATTGAGGTCAAATGAGGCGGATTGAGTGGCTGAAATCTAACCGTCCACATTAGATCGATGGATTTGATCTCCACCACTTTTTATCTAACCATCCACATTAGATGGATGGATAAGATAAGAGAATACAACTGAGTTGTCTTGTTATATGCGTGGGTGGCCCATGCCCACGGCACTTTCCGACAAAGTGTTTGTCAAAATCGGGTGGGAGTTAATCTCAAACATCGATATAAAGCATAGTGGATCTCAGCCACTCATTCTTGAAGCCATATAAGATAAGAGGGGGTATAAGAAAACCACAGTCACTTGTTATATTGATAGTGGGTGGCCCGTGCCCTCGGCACTCCCTGTCAAAGTATTTGCTAAAAATCAGGTGGGAGTTAATCTCAACCATCGATATAAAGCATAGTGGATCTCAGACACTCATTATTGATGCCATATAAGATAAGAGGGGGTATAAGAAAACCACAGTCACTTGTTATATTGATAGTGGGTGGCCTGTGCCCTTGGCACTCCCTGTCAAAGTATTTACCAAAATCAGGTATGAGTGGCTGAGATCCACCGTCCATTTGGGGGGATAAGATCTCAGCCCTTCTTTGTTGAAACAGAGAAGAGGGAGTATAAGTGGGGAGACAACTTCCCTGTTTTGTTATATAGATAGTGGGTGGCCGTGCCCACGGCACCATATGACAAAGCATTTGCCAAAATTGCGTGTGAGAGGCTGAGATCCACCGTCATTTGGGGGATAAGATCTAGGCCCTTCTTTGTTGAAACAGATAAGAGGGGGTATAAGTGGGGAGACAACTTCCCTGTTTTATTATATAGATGGACATTGTTTCAATCCCACTTGCAATTTCTCGGTTTGAAAGTGGATTCAACTCTAAGTCGCGCGCTCAAGACTCTGGAGCATTGTCCCAACTCCCAACAACTTTTAATAAATGTGGTTTAAAAGCCCTAGAAAAATAAATGTAAGAATATGCAACCAAGATGTGGGCCAAACATTCAGGGGGGCCCGAAAGAGTCTACTACGTGGATCCTCCTCAACGGTAATACTGATAAAATTTAAAATACATAATTTAGTATATATGATACTAATAACGGCCATTTTAACGGTTCTATCGCTTTCTTGATACACACCATCGTTATAAGAACTTTTTTGCCACAAAACATAGAAGTATCATATTGCTTCGGGAGAAACAACAGGAAGGAGACATGAACTTGAGATTAATGGCAGAGCTAAAACTATCAGAAAAAAAGTACAACATGATCCGGAAATAATATTTCCATCGATAAAGTCGTGAAAACGAATAATTATTATCGCTTTGGTAGAAACATTAGGTAGGATAAGGAAAAATCTATGATACCGACTTCTGTATCAAAATTTTGATGCAGAAGTCACTCAATTTGCCACGTAGTAGACTCTTTCGGGCCCACTGCCCCCCTGAATGTTTGGCCCACATCTTTGTGGATCCACACACCAAAAATCAGTGTAAATAGTAATTCCTAGCCATTAGTGATGAGCACTTTTCATCATGGGCTTGAAACCAACTCATAGGCCCGTTCATAAAACCCATGATGAAGAAGAGCTGAAATCTTCTTGGCTAGAAATCACCAATCATGCTGAATTTTGGTGCGTAGATCCATCATAGTGTGGGCCAGACATTGAAGGGGCCGGCAATTGGGCCCGAACAAGTGTACTACGTTGCAAGTAGTAGTCTTTCCAGCCCACTGGCCCATGAGTGTTTGGGACGCATCGTATTATTTGGCCCATCCTTAGGTGGGTTTTTTTTTTTTTTAACCAAAAGCAGTCTGATTAGTGATTTATAACCGATTGGATTGTAGTCCTTTTCATGAGTTTAATTTAACCGTTGATCTCGGCATTAACTTGGGGTACTCAATCCAAAGGTTTTGAAAATCAATAATCATACTGATTTTTTGATACGTTGGTCCATTAGGGTAGGTCCTTTAGGGACGAGCCCAGGACCCAGCATCAATTCGGATACTGGTCTATAGGAATGTGCAAGGTGTTGACAATGGAAAGATTAATAAATGCGATTTAAAAGTCCTTCCAAGTCCCAAAGTTTAATAAATGCGATCTAAAAGTCCCGGAAAAGTAAGATAGAGTCCCATGGCTAATGAACCGTTGTAAGAGTCCTTTTTAGAGGTGGTACCAAAGACGTAAACTAGGAATCAGTAGCCCATGCTACAATTAAAGAAAAATTATAATATTTTTGCATGTCACTCATATCTTAATACTTATGTAAATAAAAAAAAATAGTTTTTATTATAATAATTGGACATGCATATGTTTTTCGCTAACATCACGAATATAAAGAAAAAGTATAATCTCTTAGCAATTAAGCAATCACCGTCCCGGCTAGTTAAAGTAATGGAACTTCAAAATATTAGAAAAATAACTAATTACCTTAACATTCAAGAAGCGCGCGTTTTTCTTGAAGTGAACCTGAAAATTGTGCTCACATCCCTCCATTTCTTTTCTCTAATAACATATCCATCGAAAATTTGATAAAAAAAGTTGAAAAATTAAAAAACAAAACATTTATTTTTTGATAGTAATGATTAAATGTAACACATTTTAATCCATTCGAATTTAAAATGAACGTGAGAGAGTTCAAAACCAAACTTGTTGAAACCCTTCTGGTAACTTCCATGTACCAAAACAGGGCCCGGGCTAGGAATAAATTAGGCTCAACCCCCCAAACTCAATTTCTTCTCAACATTCCAGCATGGCTCTACCCATATGGTTGGCGTCTCTTGAAAACACCATTTTGATGTTTGGCCCAAACATCATTTTATTTATTTTTTGATTGGCAGTCCTATATATATATATATCCAAACAAATCAACAATCCGGTAGCTAGTTTAGAGCAGAGTGAGTGGATCTACCTTGGCTCTAGATGTATGATATACATATATAGTCCGTGAGGACCCCAAGAATTGACTACACAAAAGAAGGGGCTTCAATTAAGAGATAGGAGTGGAGGGAGATGAGGAAAAATAGCAAATAGGATTCATGCTTATTGAGTATCTTAGGCAATTTCACATTACTAGCACTTTTACATACATTTGATCTACACAAGGGAGATGAAATAGAGTGCAAAGTCAGTTTAAAAGTTTGCTTTGAATGCTTAGGTGGAGAGTTAGCTTTGGCTTATCTTATTTTCAAATATTTAATCAAGTATTCCGAAATTGAATTGGATGAAATTACCTATAGAAACTATATAATCACCGAACATTTGTTGTCATCTTGATGCAAAAGACTTTTGTAAGGAATATTTTCATATTCAATTTGGCAAAGGTTCCGTTTGACATAAAAACATTCTTGTAACCATTCCTACGAGCATCAGTGTAGTGTGGAGATGTCGTGGTACGCATACTTCGCCGATTACGTGAAGACTAGAAGATAGAGACAGCAAGAATCAGACGGTTGACGACATGAGTCATCTGAGTAACTGCCATTTGTCGGTTATAGATCGTGTACGCTCGCTTAGGAAGGTAAGTGACTTAGTGACCATAGGAATAGGTTTAAAATGAATAAAATATAATGGTCACACCTAGTCATTAGACAGACCCAAGTCTTAGTTAAATATTTTGACTTATGGGAGAGTCCGATCGATTGGAACTGGTCCAATCGATTGGACATAGCCCAATCGATTGGAGGACTCTGTGAAATCGATTGGAAGCTACGAGGTAGAACATGATAAATGCTCAATCGATTAGAGACCTCTGTAAAATCAATTGGAGGCTATGAGGCAAAACATGATCAAAGCCCAATCGATTGAACACATCTGTAAAATTGATTGGAGTTTTTGAGACAGAACATGATCATAGCCCAATTGATTGGAGACCTTTGTAAAATCGATTGGAGCCTTCGGGACAAACTTATTTGAGGCCAATCGATTGGAGACTTCTGTAAAATCGATTGGGGATTGGAGCCTACGAAACAAAATATTTATTGAGGCCAATCGATTGAATACTTATATCCAATCGATTTGACATAGCCCATTCGATTGGACTCAAAGTACAATCGATTGGACTTAGCACGATCTCAGTCTTTCTCAGATCCAAAATTCTTGGTTCCACTCTCCATGTTCTACACGACTCAGGGTCACGAATTCTATAAATACAACCCTTCTATACCTTCTCTAAACACACACAGAGACACAGAGTGACTTGATATTCGCTTAAAAGTGCGTATTTTTCACTGTTATCTTCTAAGCGTTATCACACTCTCCTACGTAAAACTGTTATAATTATCCACTTTTCTACGTAAGAGTCTATTTTATTGCGTAGAACACACTTTTCTGGACGAAATGGTATATTTGCATGCATTAAACACATTTCTAGAAGTCTAGATATAAAGACATTATGATCAAGTCTCATTACGTGTTTTTCTTTTGCAGAAAACTTGATCGGGCTATTCTCGAGACTTGCGGGCCAAAATCGATCATGAAAGCCCATTATCAAAGCTTAAAGAGCCCACAGGCTATGACTAGAAGATATGGGCTGAAAAAGAGGACCAAAAAGCTGGCCCAAAGAACGAAGAGAGCAGGAGAGCCAATGACCAAGAAACGGACCAAAGCGTTTAAAGCCACATGAGTCAGCAAGAAATGATGGTCTACTCTACTGGAGAAGAGTGAAGATGGTCATAGTGAAGACCAGGGTTCCAGACCCTCTGCCAATGCTTTTATCTCCATTTTCTGATATTTTCTATCTCCTCCCCCTAATTTTCTATCTTATCTCTCCTTATTCTCTCTCTTCATCTCTCGGTCCTCGGATCTACTGACCTAACCCCAGAACTCCTACCCGTTGGCTCTGTCTCATCTCCCTTAGCTTTCTGACTGTTGGATCTTCAATCGGACCGTTGGATCTCTCTAGATCCGTCGATCTACCAATCTGGGTCCCAATCAAGTCACCATCCATCCGATCGTCATCAAATTGTCTGTCACATCATCTTGTGAGACGATGGACATCATCAATCCCTGTGGACCAGTAGCCGGACCCATCATCATCGACCTGTGGCCCGACTATTTAGTAGACCTCGCAATTTTCAAATGTTTTAAATTAATTATTTTTAAATAAAAAAGGGGGGTCCACTAAATGAGGAAATTCCCCAAAGAAAAGTAAGGTTTTACTTAAAAAAAAAAAATTTATTTAAAAAAATCTCTAATTTCCATTAATGGAAACTAGGGAGCTTTAAAAGGGGAGAAGAGAGGGTTCTTTGGAACCCTAAGCCCTCTCCTTTCTTCTCCTTTCTCTTTGGCCACCTCTCTCTTTCATCTCCTCTCTCCCCCACGTTCCACATTGCAGCCGCACACCACCTATACCGGTTCTCCTCTCTCTCTCGTTCAACATCATAAGCCACCCCCTTGCTTCACCGCTGCCATCTCCAACCGGCAAGTCCAGGTGCACCTCCTCGAACGCCTTCCACCTTCTTCATGGTCTGAAAGCTTGGCCGTATTCTTCTCCATGCCTCATTCAACGTCTTCACCTCTTCCTTCATCCCCATCCTTTTTCGTTCCTCCCTCTGCTCAAGTGAAACCAACACCGCCTCAACCCCTTTTCCTCCCGGTTGCTGTGAAAGACAGCCAGCAACTCGCCTGAATCTCCATCACTCTGCCTCTGCATGCACGAACCACCTCCCTAGTTCATCAACGCACTACTGCTGCAACAACAGCTCCACCTAGGCAAACTTGTTGCTCCACCACGAGCAGCGCCTGCTGCATCTTCTTCCTCCACCAGATCTCGCTCATCCCTTCTCTCCCATCTTGGAACACTAGCACCCCCACATCTCTAATCTCTCTTTAAATCATCAGCCACCGCCCAAGCCACAGGTCGTCCTCTTCATCAAACCGAGCCAGAGTTGCAAGTGGCAACTCCGGTGAACTGTTGCAACGGCGACCCCCACCGTTCTTTTCCCTCACCAAATAGAAGAGAAAGCCAACAAAAAAAAAGAAAAAGAAAAGAGGGAGAGAAGAAGAGAAGTAAAGGAGAGAGGAACCTAACGGTTTCTCCCCATCTGCCTCACCGTCTTCCCATCACCATTACTGTCCACCTCCTTGGCCGTTTTCACCATCTCTCCAAAAGAGAACCAGAAAAAAAGAAGAAGAAAAGAAGACGAGAAAGAGAAGATAGGAGAGAGGTTCGTGAGTAGCTTCACCACTTTCAGCCATCGTCCACCATCTTCACGACCTGCAACACCATGTTGTAGGTCTGCCATCTTCTCCGGCCACTCCATGAACTTGCACACCATGTGCACCTCCATCACTAGGCGATCATCTCTTCAAGCCACTCTCCTTGGTTTCATGTACCACACAACATAACCTTCATCTCAGTTGACTGTCATGAAGTAAGGAATTCCCTTCTAATGGTAAGATTCTATTTCTAAAACCTTTTTCTCTCTCTAGTTTTCTTTTTTTCTCCTTACTTTCTCTCTCTAGAAATTTTATTTCTTTCTCTACTTTTCTTTATCTAGGTTCTAATTCTCTCTCCTCTTTCATCTCTCTAGAAGTAATTTCTTTCTCTAATTTTATTTAGTTTCTTGAAACTTCTCTAAGTTTTTATTTCTTCATTTTATGAGTTTAATTGCAGAATGTATGTCTTGATTCATGAATAAAAAAAAAATAATATTATTGAGAAATAGTTGTATGTTTTGTCCCTTTTTTTTTTAATGTAAGAGTTTTCATAGTTTTCTCTCTCTAAAAATCATCAAGTATGGTTTAAAATCACCTCGATCCACCCTTCTCACCTCTCCACCAATTTAAGGCAAAACTTCGTCATTTTATGTCCTTGAGACATGCGAACTAACCCCGAGTGCGGAACGACATCCGACATGAATCCCTATACAATATCTCTATATTTTGCAGGATTAAAAATCTCAGATCAAAATTACAAATATGTTAGAATTAGGGTTTCCAAAACCAATGACGCAGAAAAACCCTAGTTTCATGACTCAATACTTTAAGAGAGAGAAGAAAATATTTATTTATTAGAGTGTCCATTCTAAGAGCAATAAGCTTATTTCTCATTCACATCTTGTGAGCTTGTTCATCTTCTTGATCAAAGCCAAGTGCTTGATCCATTTCTCAACTTAGGTCTTCCACTTACATATTCGACCTAATAGCCTGAGTGTACAGTAACTCAGGGTTCAGGGTGTACTGAATCCTTCACCTTCAGCAAAGGCAGGAGCAGTCGATTGACGGTAGGTTTGGGGTATACCAAACTGAACAAGTGGACAACACTTCTTAGCTGGAAGGGCGCGCGTGGATTCGTAGCATTGATTTAGAGGACGTGGTTGCATTGACAGTAGGCCTTAGCTAAGGTTGGAAGCTGTATTTGCAACGGTGCTGCGTAGGTAACCTTTGTTTCGTTTAACTTTTCAGTTAGTGATACTTTCCGTTTGAACGTGGTCCCGTGGTTTTTCCTTGGCTAAGGTTTCCACGTAAAAATCTCTTATCTGTTGTGATTGTTTGTTTGTATTCCGCTATCTATCTTGATTAGACCAAACGACGTAAAGAAAATATACCAGGGAGGTATATTCGATTTAAGTCGGTTGTGTTAATCTTTGATCAAACAACTAAGGTATGCGATTTTGTTCCCGTACCATAGACTAGTTGATATTCGCTCAAAAGTGCTTATTTTAAGCAATTATCCTTTTAGCGTTATTGCATTCTCCTACGTAAAATACTCTATTTACCTACTTTTCTACGTAAGAGTCTCTTCTGTTGCGTAGAACACACTTTTCTGGACGAAATGGTATATTTGCATGCATTAAACACATTTTCGGAAGTCTAGATATTAAGCCGTTCTGATAAAGTCTCATTACGCGCTTCTTCTGTCGCAGGAAACCCCGATGGGACGATTCTCAAGACTTGTGGGCCCAAATCGATCATGAAAGCCCATTATCAAAGCTTAAAGAGCCCACATGCTATGACTAGAAGATATGGGCCAAATATGGGCTGAATAAGAGGACCAAAAAGCCGGCCCAAAGAACGAAGAGAGTAGGAGAGCCAATGACCAAGAGACGGACCAAAGCGTTTAAAGCCACATGAGTCAGCAAAGAATGATGGTCGACTCTACTGGAGAAGCGTGAGGATGTCACAGTGAAGACCAGGGTTCCAGACCCTCCGCCAGTGCTTTTTTCCATTTTTTTTGATACTTTTTCTCTCATTTCTTCTTATTCTCTCTCTCTCTTCATCTCTCGATCCTCGAATCTACTGACTTAACCCCAGAACTCCTACCCTTCGGCTCTATCTCATCTCCCTTAGCTTTCTGACCGTTGGATCTTCCATCGGACCGTTGGATCTTCAATCGGACCGTTGGATCTCTCTAGATCCGTCGATCTACCAATCTAGGTCCCAATCAAGTCACCATCCATCCGATCGCCTTCAGAATGCCTGTCACATCATCTTGTGAGACGATGGACATCATCAGTCCATGTGGGCCAGTAGCCGGGCCCATCAGCATCGACCCGCTGTCCGACCAGTTAGTGGACCCCGCGAATTTCAAAAATAATTTTAATTAAATGGGGGGTCCACTAATTGGGGAGATTCCCCATAGAAAAGTAGGTTTTTACTTAAAAAAAAAAAAAAAAAAAAAAAAAATATATATATATTTTTTTCTTATTTTTTATTTTTAAAAATCCCCTATTTCCATTAATGGAAATAGGGAAGCTTTAAAAGGAGAAGGATAGGGGTTCGTTCGAACCCTAATCCCTCTCCCCTCTTCTCCTCTCCTTCCCCTTTTACTCTTCCCGTCGTTTTTGGCCCCATCTTCCTCCTCCTTTCTTCTTTCTCGTTTTTCCTTCTCTTCATCTTCTTCACCATTCTTCGCCGGAGTTGCAGGTTTGCAACTCCGGCCGTCCTTCTTCTCTTCTCTTTCTTCTCTTCATCCCTCTTCCTCTCTTCCCTTTCTTCTTTCTTCTTCTCCTTCTCGTCTTCTTCTTCTTCTTCTTCTTTTCTTCTTCTTTTTTTTTTCTTTTCTTCGTCCGGCCGGAGTTGCAGAACTCCGGCCGTCTCCGCCTTCTTCTTCTTCCTTTCTTCTTCTCTTTTTCTTCTTCTCTCCTTGCTGCTGCACGACCGCCAGCCTCCAGCTGCACCTCCACTTGCGCCTGCAACCAGCAGGCGAGTTTTTAAACTCCTCCGGCGAACTGGTTCACGTTAACCAGTCCACCACCACCGCCTGTTCCCCTCTCACCCAGCCCACCGGACTGGTTCGCCTCCGTCTCCTCTTCTCTCCGGCAACGCCCCCTCCTTCTCCACCTGCTACGCCTGCCCCCACTTCTTCCTCCCTGATCCTCCTCTTCCACCAGTCCGTCTTCTCCACTCGAACAACCAGCTGCCCACCGCCTGCAACTTCTTGGGTTCGCCTGCTGCTGCACGTCACCTCCGCCTCATTGCTCCGCCTCCTTCCTAGCGTCCCAGCAGCCACGCACCAGCAGCTGCTGCCCTTCCTCAAGCAGATCATCCTCTCCACAACTTCCACCGTTGCTGCCACCTTCCAGAACGTGCAACCTTGCACGTATTCCACCTGTGAGCACCGCCTCTTCCACCTTCAATTTGCAGGTATTTGTGAGATATAAAAAAAAATGAACCAAAAGAAAAGGGGAAGAAAAGAGAATTGGTGATTCATCCTTCATGCAAGCCACGCCTCCACCATTTGATCTTCTTCGCTGCCATGCACCACAACTCCATTGACCGGAGTTGCAAACCTGCAACTCCGGCAATCTTCATGACCACATCTCTTGCGGTGCTACCCACCAAGATCCTCCTTGTTTCTCTTGCTGCCCCATGTCTTGGCTGTGCACCCGATCATTGGTAAGTCTAAGGTATTGTTTCTTTCTCTCTATTCTTTTTTTTTATTATTTTTACTTTTCATTTTCTCTCTCTAGATTTCTTCTTTCTCTCTCTATATGTCCTCTCTCTCTAGATCTCTCTAGTTCTCACTTTCTCTCTCTAGTTTGTTTTTTTTTTTATGCTTTATAATTTAGTTATTTTTACTTGAGTGTAAGAGACATGTTCGATTGAATGAAGTTGATTTGAATAAAATTATGTCCATTCTCTGCAAATTTTCTGTCATTTTATGTTCATTATTGCACTAACCCGACTAATTCCGAGTGTGGATCGACATCCGACACGAGCCACTATGCAAAACTGCTCATTTTACAGGTTAAATGTCTCGGATAAATTAAAAATGTGTTGAAGTTAGGGTTTCCGTAACCAACGACGCGGGAAAATCCGACTTTCACTAGTAAAACTGTGTAGGTATATTTAATTTTAAATACCTAATCAACCCCCTTTCTAGTTATATTGGATTAAAGAGAACGGACCGTAGTTATTTCAATTGGTATCAGAGCCGGTTACTCTTTAAAAGGTTTAAATACCTGAATTTAGATTCCTGCAAAACAAGTTCATTCTTTTTATTTATAAAGATGTCGAGAGAAGGGTTCACTATGAATAGTCATAGTGACTCAGACAGTGAAGATCAATGTGATCTTTATACTGCTTATCAAGAGTTATATAAAGAAAGCTTTAGACTGACCAAAGCAAATAAGAAATTGACTAATAGAGTTAAATTTCTTGACTCTGAAAATTCTGCTTGCAAATTAGACAATAATAAATTATTAGTGCTAGTTGGTCAGCTTAAGGAAGAGAAGAAATCTCTACAAGAGATAAACAAGTTCTTGGAATGCGAGGTTCAAACTTGTACGGATGCTGAGAAATCTTTTGAAAGTGAGCATGAAAAATATTAAACTATTTTTAGACAGCTTAAAGATGATAAAGCAAGCTTCCAAGACAAAGTTAAATTTTTTGAATCTGATTATCAGGAATGTTTGGAGAGGAGGAAGTCACTTGAACTTGAATTAATTCAACTAAAAAAAGACCTGCCCTATATTTCTCCAAGTACTGAGAAATTAAATGAGATTCTAAGTATGGGACAAAGATGTGGAGACAAATGGAGAATTCGATATGTTGATAATGTTAATACCTCATCGTCTTTAGGAACTAAATTTGTAAAAGCGAAAGTTCCTTTCACACCATAGGTTGATCAATCTAGACCTAGACCAGTTATACATGTGCCTGTTTGTAATTACTGTAGGGGTAAAGGTCACCTGAGTAAGAATTACTTCCAAAAGAGGAGAGATACCATGGTTCATCTCAAGAGAAAATCATATGGGAATCAAGGAGATCTACTCCGTAAAATGATAGCCTTACATCAAAAGTCGGATGCCTTGAGTAGAGAGATACAAACCTTATGAAACTCAAAGGCACCCAGACTCAAAGGGCTCAGATTAAGAGGACAAATAAAAAGAGAAATGTCAATCCTCCATCTCCGCCTAAACAAATGGCTAAGAAAAAGAACCCACTTAAAAGGTATAAGATCATATAGGTGAGAAAGAAAAGACCGATAAATCTAGATTCTATTTGGAATGCGTTCCTTATGAAGTCTAGTGGTACTTGTCATATTAATTGAATCTGTACTTGATATTCGCTTAAAAGTGCGTATTTTGCACTATTATCTTCTAAGCGTTATCGCACTCTCCTACGTAAAACTACTCTATTTATCCATTTTTCTACATAAGAGTCTCTTTTGCTACGTAGAACACACTTTTCTAGACGAAATGTTATATTTGGATGTATTAAACACATTTTTGGAAGTCTAAATATAAAGTCGTTCTGATTACGTCTCATTACGTGCTTTTTTTATCGTAGGAAACCCGATTTTAGAATGATGGAATGCGGGCCCACAATGGACTGCCAGAGCCTTTGATCAAAGCATAAAAAGCCAGTGAACCTAGATGAATCTAGATTTCCTTCAAAGCAGAACATTTTACAAAGCAAATGAACATGGACGACCATGAAGCCGAAGAGAAAGTGATGCACAAATGCTAAAAGAGAATAATACAAAGAAGGAAAGAAGAAGTGGATCGACTTGTTATGTGCTAGTAAAATATGGAGAATTGAAGGTGTGTGACCCAGGTTTAACATACAATGCAAGCGAGATGGAGGTATGAGGACAAATGAGGCAGGATGCACGGAAACGATAAATTGTGGTGATAAAATAGGAAGTAGGCAAAATATGTGGAAAAACCTATACGGTTAGAGTGTTCCAATGATTGTACAATGAAGCTGGATATTCTATGGGGAAATGGGCAAAAACAATATCCCAAAGATACAGGAGTATTGATAAGATGGGAAAGCAATGATGTGCATGCATAGCGGGGTGCAAGAAGAAATAGTCTGGCCATTATCACACAAAACTCACGCCAATACGGATGGGTGATAATGCTCATTTTGTACTTATTATCCGTTTTAACTTTTGGACATTATCGAGTTTCATGAGCTTATAACTTTACATTTTAATGTAAAATGCATCCTAGGTGTCTCATGCACAACTTATCCAATTTAGACCCTCATTACGTGCATATTTGATACATATAGGGCATTTGTCGCATGAGAGACTTTTGTGCAAGCCATTGGAGTCTCTTAAGAGGCTTATCATAAATTTTCAAGCCATGCAAGTCATGAAGTCACTTGTTCAAGCTATGAGAGCCATTGAAGCCATCACACCTTTATGGAGCCATTCCAAGCCATTGGAGCCTTCTAGAGGATTCTCAAGCCATCAAAGCCACATGGAGCCTTCACATGGGTGAAAGGGACAAGTCAAGAAGGAGAATGCTCAATGTGGTAAAGAATAGGCCTTGTCTTCTCTCAAGCCCATAACATGCCTCTTTCTAGCTTGTTTTCCACCTACCCTCTTACACTTCTTACACATCTCATTCTCCCATGTGTACCCCCTCATTTTGAGCTTGACCTTGGGCACTATTTTGATTACATTTGAATCACTTACACCATTTTGGTAACAAGAATGAGCTCTCCTTTGACCACTTTCCACCTCATCTTCACCTATCACTCCTCCACATCACCTTCCACCTCATCTTCACCTATCACTCCTCCACATCACCTTCCACCTCATCACCTTCCATCTTCTATATAAGCTCACTTTGAGCTTATGAGAGGGCTTTCTTCATTTCTCTAGTGAGTCTATTTTAGAGAGCCCAAGAATCTCAAGCAAGTCCTTTCTCTCCTCTTTCTTATTTTTTTTTTTTTTACTTAGTTTCCATGGCCATCCACACTATGGTTGGCTAGACCCTTAGCTAGGGCTAGAGAGGAGGCATTTTCCCTCTCCCTTTTGTGACTTATTGAGTGTAGATCCATGTTTATGAGAGCTTCATTGTAGAGATTTCCCAATACTTTAATGAAGTTGTTTTGTATTCCTTCATGTTGTATGTCATGTATACTTCATAGTTGGACATCAAAACATTAATGAAGATTTGAGGTATTTCTTTTACTTGTTCTTGTGAGTCTTTTTGTGATTTCTTTTGATCTATTATGTCTTGCATTATAGATACTTAGGAACTCACATATTTGCACTTACACACTAGAATGTTCTAGTTTTGATTTTATTATCTAAAAATGACTTAGTAGGAATATCATTTTTTTTACTTCATCTTTGTGATTCATTTCTTTATCTTTGGTGGGAGAGCAACTCTTTAGTTGTTTCTTCTCTTCTTGAACTACACTCATTAAGGAGCAAAGGGGAAGGGTCTAGGCCAAATCTTAATGGCCTAGCACTCTTCTTCTCTTGTAGTTTTTCTCCTCAAAAATTTGCCCACCATTGGTGGTACATTCAACCATTTGCACACTTTTTCTCTCATTTCATAGCATCCATTCACTACATATCACACACTACTCTTCTTTTCATTTTTTCTCTTTCCACTTGTAGTAACACTTGCACTAGTCATTCACTCCCAATCCTTGTGGTTCGACTATGGGAAACCCATGATTTTAAAACTAACTACAACTTGACATCCCTAGTTACACTCACTTTCACTTTGTTACACATACACTTTGTTGTCTAGGGAGAACATTGTTGCATCCACATCATATCATATTTAAGAGATACATTATTGTATTCTCTTCTTAAGAGTGTGCACAATCAAAGTTATAACAATGGGCGATCAAATTTAGTTGAGGGTTGACATTGATTGTGTGAAGATGTATAGAGAAAGAAAGATACAAGGTGGATATCAGAGAAGTTGTTGGGTTCTAAAAGGGACAATACATGGAATCAAAAGAATGAGGAGGTCTCACAAGGTATCGGACATGAAGATTATCTAATGAAAGAGATCCAATGGATGAAGATAATTCACTAAGAGGCACGTTGTGAAGAGGGAGGACAAAGTTGTCTTTTGACAAAAATGAGGAACAGATGGGTCAATAACCCTAATATAAAAGGGGAACGTCTCCTTCTCTATGGCTCTCTCCTTTCATTCTCTTCAAGCCGTCATCCTCTCCCCTTCTCCTAACAGCCCCTTGGCTTGCCGCCCTTTGCTGCCATCGACAACCCCTATCTCTACCACCGAATCGCACCTCTCCCCTCTATCTCCTGCAGCCGTTCTCTCTCTTCCACGCCTTCCACGCCCATCTCATTCACCCAAGTATCTTTCTCCTCTAACCTCTTTAAAAAAAAAAAAAAAACTCAAGCCGTCCTCTTCTTCTTGAGGAGTTTCTCTTTGTTGCAAGTCTGGGGGGTGCGATCTAATCTCCACCATCAACACTTCTCCTTGCATAGTTGTGCAAGTCTGCAACACCTCACTGGACTGCCCCTTCATTTCTCCACACGGGTGGTGATTTCCTCCATTGCAACCATCACCTGCTGGACGTCTCTCCACTGGACAGCAAGAACCACCGTTTCTGCTCCACCTCTAGCATGTGCTGCCACCGCCCTCTCCTCTCCAACCTTGCTGCTCCAAAACAGCAAGGTTGCACCACCGTGTATCCAGACTGCAACACCATCACCAGAGTTGCAGACCTACAACTCCGGTCGGCCTCTCCTCCACTATTGTTGGGAGCACCTGCACTTCCCATCCCCTCCAACGGCCGAGAGCAAGATTCCCTTCTCCAAAATCGCAAGCTAACATCACAGGGGTAGGAACCCATTGCTTCTTTGTGCCGACGATCATACCTCTGCAACTCACGATTAGATCTAGACCACCTTTGGCCGGTTTCCTCCATGGAAACCGTCCTCTACACCATCTCTTCACCTGACACAGATCTGCAACTGTTGGACCTCGATCTTCAACCCTGCCAGTCCGTTCATCCACCATGGAAACGGTTTGATCCCCTTCACCATCATCCTTAGATTGGTTCACGTCCAGCTCTTTACCACAAAGTCTATTCTACTCTTTACTCCAAGGCTGGTGCGTCCTCCATCAAGTTTTCAAGCGAGCTTGATCCTTTCTTGTTTGCTGCGTGTTGCAAGACATGCAACACCAGCAACCAAGTGATCATGGCTGCCATCCCTCGATTTCCATCTCCAACAGCAAGAGCATCCTCTATTCACCTTGGATTGGCCATCTTCATGGCCGATCATCATGTTTTCATGGCCAAACTTGATCCGTCTTTCAAGGTGAGTCGCACAAGATATTTTCTCTCTCTAAGATTTTGAGCTTTATTTCCCTACTTTCTCTCTCTAGGTTTTGAACTTTCTAGTTTTTATTTGCTTATTTGGTTATGTACAATGTGTTTGATTCAAGTAACATTTGAGTTCTATTAATAAAAGTTGTTATTTCATGTTTAATTTTTGATTTAGTTTTATTCTCAAATTACTTAAGTTAATAATTTTTTCGTAAAAATCTCAAAAGAAAAGATGTTTTAAATTCGACTCTCATCTCATTCTCACTGCTCCATGAATTTTTAGCATATTTCCAGCAATTTTCGTTATTTTATGTGTCTGAATTGTACAAACTAACCCCTAGTGCGGATCGACATCCGACATGCTTCCACCGTGCAAAGAATCGCTTAATTTTGCAGGAAATCTTGGATAATTTAAAAATGTGTTGAGATTAGGGTTTCCAAATCCAACGACGTGGAAAAACCTAACTTTTAAATGGTGTCGTTGCGGCTCGGGTTTACGGGAGTGCGAAAAAGGACATAAAGATGGAATTGGAAAGTTGCTGAAGCGAAAAGCTACTCAATTTGGACAGCCCGACCTTTTTGGGAAACTTTTTTTTTTTTTTTTTTAGTGATTTTTAGCAGTCTTTTAAATTACTATTTTTAATGATTCGGAAGGCCGAGTGCAAGGTTGTAATAATGTAGAAATTTTACTGCTTTCCAAATAACTGCTAGATCTTGTTTTAGGATTTTTTAGAAACCTAGATTAAGTGAAAAATACCAAAGAAATAAAAAAATTGAAATTCAAAAAAAAAATTAGGATTTTATATTCTGCAGATTTTTAGAAATCACCGATCAAGGATTTGCGATTTTTGGAAAGATTCTAAAATTTTGAAATTCTGCTTAATTAGGGTTTCCCCTCTCAAAAGTTTCCTCTTTAGAAGAATTTCTATCTTTAGAAATCTTCCGAATTTGGAAAAGTCTGCAAAAAGAAACACCCAAAATCTAGCAGAATTTCAATTTTGGAAAATTTTCCAAAATTGTAAAGGATCTCGCAATCAAATCTTTCTTGGAAGATCTCCACAGTTATGGAAACTTTCCAATCTAGGAATTCCTACATTTTAACCCATCTCGAATTTGAAAAATAATTCAAAAACTTGCCTAAATCTAGTACTTGTTCAGTGAACCCTAAAAAGCCAATGATCTTTCAAATAGAATCTCAAATACCTAGATCGTGCGATCTAACTTTTCTACAAGAACACGATCCAGTGTGGGTAGGGAGCGAAAGCTCAAAGAGGTGGAGGCGAGCCCAAGCCCTTAAGGATACCCCTCCTTGTTCCACGGAGGCGACCCCGTGGAGTGGCCCACAGGAGGTAAGTCTCTATCTTCGCCTTGAGTGCGATACTGCGCAGTTGGGTGACTCATTGCCGCGTGTCTATTTGCTTTCGCATACATATTATTCGACTTGCGAGGCGTTGGCATTAATCAATCAACTCTAAGAGAGCAGACCCAGCTCCAAAATTGAAACTAGTGGGATTTCATCACCAACCTCATCATTCCAACTGATTCGATCCCAAGGCTCCATTTAATTAAAAAGCATCAAGAAGTAGAGCCAATTAGCCGGGTGTTCGAGGAAAAATCCACACAAAGCAAACCCGCTTAACATCTAATCGAAATAAGACCACGAGCACGGGTCCCTGTTGTCTAACACACCCATAAGTCCCTGCTACTCAAGTACACTGAGCTCGACGTGGCATCTTGGACTATTCGGCGGTTAGTTGCGTATGGACGAGGAACATGCACCAACCCTAACTTAACCCGAGGGAACACTCTTCTTAAATACTTGACCAATTCGGTTAATCTGGGACGTAATTAAGACAGCCATTGTGCCGCACATCTGTCTAGGCTTCGGATTTCCTTGTTGTTGACTAGAGTTAGTATTAAAGGATTCGCTCTGAAGAGTGTAGCCTGGTGAGAACCTCTGAGTGCAAACAGTTAGTCCGGCGGTTAAAAGATAAACCAGTAGTCCGCCCACTGTCATAATCTACCTTAGCCCCAAAACTAACAAGATAATTCCTAAAATATATCCTGATTATTTAGAATATGATTATCTGTGCTCGGTGTGCATCATATATCTTTAGGATAGTGTTCCCCTCTGGCAACTTTTTGCCAAGTCTAGGGCTTGCTTTTCAAGCATATGCCCGGTTGGACCCGTCCTAACTTTTGACTGATTCGATCTGAGAGTCAGTCTATCGCACTCCTCTATCTCCTCAAATGGCAGATGAACGGCCTCTGTATGAGACCTATTAAAGTTTCTGTGAGAATCTAGGTGATCACTCTCAATAATGGTATGACAATTCTGGGTATTATCATGATACTCCAGTCTCGCACACTTCTATAGGGTATGATAATCACCGAGATCTTGAGTACAAATCTATACTCCAAGAGCTTAAAAATTTAGTCTCTGCCTTTCGTGCCGCAGTCCAGCAACTTATGCACAATTCCTAGTCTATAGGATATTACCCTCCTATACAGCAAGATGTATGTACTTTTCCATCTCCAATGCAGACCTCCTATGACAACACTTATTATCTGGACAATAGGAGTCACCATATGATAGTAGATTTTTCTCCGCGTCGTTAGTTACGAAAACCCTAATTCCAACAAGATTTGTAATGTGATCCGAGCCTCAAAATTCCGTAAAATTACAGGTTTGTATTGTGGAAAGTATGTCGGATGTCGATCTGCACTCAGGGTTAGTGTGCGCAAGTCAAGGACATGAAATGACAGATTTTTTTTTGTTAGAAAAGCGCAGAGAGATGAGAGTGGTGATTAAAGTGATGTTAAAAACACATTTTTTTTTGTGATTTTTAGTTAACTACGCCACATTCAAAAATAAAAAGAGACCAAGAAGGAGAATTGGACATAATACGGTAAAATTAAAGAAAGCCTTATTGAAATAAAATGTTGAGATACAACTTCTAATAAAAGAAAACAATAATAAAGTGACTAATCTAGAAAGCACTAAAAAAATAAAGATAAAAAAATTCTAGAGAGAGGAAGAAGTAGAGAGAGAAAATGAGAGATGACTTAGAGAGAGAAATATAAAGAAATGGTAGAGATATGAGAGAGGAGAGATGGGTTTACCCTGAAATTCTTACCGAAGAGGTGTCGGCCAATGAATCGGTCCATGTGGTTGTGAGATGTGAGATGGAGTGCATGAAAGGGGCATGAACTATGGAGGCGAAGGGCAGCAAGATGAGTTGCAGGTTGTAGGCCATTGGATGTGCGCACAACAGTCAAGAAGAAGGGCGGTGATGAGGGTGTGCAGCAACCAGCACGTTAGACCTTTTGGAGAAGTTGCTGCCCTGTGAGAAGCATGGGTGTACCATCGGCGATGAAGGTGGAGATGACAGCATACGATTGATGGAGGTGCTAGGCGGTGGTGCTTGGAGATGGAGGTGTTGGGCGGAGGTGTAGGCGATCCAACAGTTGTGAGAGGTGGATGGTGCAGCAGGTGATGGAAGAAGAGGAGGGTAGTCTGGAGGTGTTGCAACAGTGAGGTAGAGCAGCAAGGAGGAGTGGTGAAAGGCAGGTGGAGGACGCCCATATCTCTTTCTTCTTCCTTCTTCTCTCTTCTTCTTCTCTTCCCTTTTTTTTCTAGTTTTTGGTGAAGAAAATGAGGACGGTTTGGGGGTTTGTTTTCTTGACAAGAAAAACGTGGAGAGAAGGGAGAACGTGGTGAGAGAGCTGCTGGTTTTTAGGTCAAAGAGAAAAGACAGTTGGAAATAGATGGATGGAATGCATGGGGCGTGGTGGAGGAGGAGAGATGGAGGTTGCAGGTGGTGGTGACGGCAAGAAAGGAGGGAGGAGGCGACCTCGTTTCCAAGAGAAAGAGAGGGGGTTATGCAACCTTGCTAGTTTGGCCAGCAAAGGAGGACGTAGCAGCAGGTGGTGCACAAATCCGGTGGGTGAACCGGAGAAGAAGAAGGTGTTGCTGGCCGGAGTTGCAGGCTGCAACTCCAGTGATAAAGATGAAGAAGACGAAGAATAGAAAGTGCAGAAAAGGAGGAGAAGGGGGAATACGTGGGGGAGAAGTCTCGGGGAGAGAAAGGAGAAGAAAGGAGAGGGATTAGGGTTCCAAAGAACCCTTTCTTCTCCCATTTTAAAGCTCCCTAGTTTCCATTAATGGAACTTAGGGATTTTTTTGAAATAATTTTTTTTTTTTTTTTTTTTTAAAGTAAAACCTCACTTTTCTTTGGGGAATTTCCCCATTTAGTGGACCCCCATTTTTTATTTAAAAATAATTAATTTAAAGCATTTGAAAATCGCGAGGTCCACTAAATGGTCGGGCCACGGGTCGATAATGATGGCCCCGGCTACTGGTCCACAAGGATTGATGGTGTCCATCGTCTCACAAGATGATGTGACAGACAATTTGATGACGATCGGATGGATGGTGACTTGATTGGGACCCAGATTGGTAGATCGATGGATCTAGAGAGATCCAACGATCTAGTAGAAGATCTAACAGTCCGATTGAAGATCCAACGGTCAGAAAGCTAAGGGAGATGAGACAGAGTCAATGGGCAGGAGTTCTGGGGTTAGGTCAGTAGATCCGAGGACCGAGAGATGAAGAGAGAGAGAATAAGGAGAGATGAGATCGAAAATTAGGGGGAGGAGAGAGAAAATATCAAAAAATAGAGATAAAAGTATTGGCAGAGGGTCTGGAACCCTGGTCTTCACTGTGACCATCCTCACACTTCTCCAGTAGAGTAGACCATCATTCCTTGCTGACTCATGTGGCTTTAAACGCTTTGGTCCGTCTCTTGGTCATTGGCTCTCCTGCTCTCTTCGTTCTTTGGGCTGACTTTTTGGTCCTCTTATTCAGCCCATATTTGGCCCATATCTTCTAGTCATAGGCTATGGCTCTTCAAGCTTTGATATTAGGCTTCTATGGTTGATCGTGGGGCCCGCAAGTCTCGAGAATAGCCCGATCGAGTTTTCTGCAAGAGAAAAGCACGTAATGAGACTTGATCATAACGTCTTTATACCTAGACTTCCAGAAATGCGTTTAATGTATGCAAATATACCATTTCGTCCAGAAAAATGTGTTCTACGCAATGAAATAGACTCTTACGTAGAAAAGTGAATAATTAGAACAGTTTTACGTAGGAGAGTGTGATAACGCTTAGAAGATAACAGTGGAAAATATACACTTTTAAGCGAATATCACCATAACTTTAGTTGGGAACAGTCTGCCCTCCCGCAGCAACTGCCGCAGGATAATTATCCTTCCAGGTTCCATCAACCTAATGGAGAGTATGACTGGCAATACTCACAATCCCAGTACCCATCATATCCACAGAATGACTATTCTGATCAACAGTGGGCCCCTCAGGATTTCCAAAATCAGCAGCTAGTCCTAGACTCTACTCTGCCTTACAACTTTCATACTAAGTTGGACTACAATCAAGAGTTGGCACCTCAGCTTCCCTTGGCTGAACTGCCTCAGTTGTCTACTAAACCTAGTCTAGAGGATCTTTTCTCTCAATATATAACCCAACTAGAGTGACAACAACAACAATCCATGGAGAGCTTTGAACACCGTCTAGGTCAGTTAGAATCTGAGAGCAAAGAAATCCACTTCCCTAGCCAATTGATAGCCTATCCTGAGGAGACTAACATGACCACTGTCTATGATCAGGAGCCGCACAATTGGACCCAGTACCAGCATTGTGAGGAAGAAATAGAAGTTGTACCCATCCCTAGATCGAGCCAGACTATTGCGGAGCCAGTGTATCCATCTGCGATGCCTTTAAATGCACCAAACCTGAACCTACCTCAGAGCAACCTATTTCTCACTCTACCTCTGCTGCTTTTAACCCGAACCCTGAAGATGATCTTCATGACACTGAGCTTTGTCTCAATCGTAGGATCCCAACTATCTTAGATCTACCGTGCCTGACCTCTACTGGAGTGTGCACCATGAGTAATGAACCCGTGTCTCCATCTATGGTGCCCTTACAGGCAGCCACTTCTGAACCGAGCTTAGAGATACCCATGTCCAACTCTATCTCTGATGATTCTACCTCTGCAGTGGATACAAACATTCCTATCGATGAGCCGTGTCTAGAATATGGGATGCTGTCCTGGACCTACCGTTCCCCACCGAGGATGAACATATTGAGTGCCGGGATTGGAACATCCCTATCACATTAGGAAACCTCGAGGAAGAGGTCAACAGTTTTCACCCGCCACCCTACGTCCATATTATTGATGACCCGTGTGCCGTAGAGAGTCTAATTCAGGACTCTCCCGAAGATAAATTATCCAAGTGTCAAGAACACTTTACGTCTGACTTTATCTCAAAGTCTGACATTTCAAGTATTACTGATCTGCAGGAGGCTGCTCCATTCAGATACCTTTCCGCTAAACTCCATGAGTTTGCGGCTCTACTAACCACGGCCAGCGAACACCCTTCTACCCTCCTATTCATTCTCACTGAGCAAATTCGATCCCTCCCCATTGCACTTAATGCTCTTTCAAATCTGTTTAGAACACTCACTGTCTTTCTCTCAGTTTACACTGAGAAATACCTATTCTACACAAGTATACCTAGACAAGAGATAGGATAGTAGTTTTTGCTTCACCTTAGGTGTCAAAAAGACTACAGATTCACTCAGTCTCCATGAGTTTTAACCTGGTTGGAGGTACTTGATATACCCCTGTCATGTCTGGCTGAAGACGTAAAACTTAGCGCTTTCGAAAAGGCAATTCCGATATTCCTAGAGTACATGAGTCTCATGCATTTGTTATTAACTGTTATATCACTGGAAATGCAGGTACATTCATTCTTCCGATCATCAGGTACTACACACTGTCGAGTTTCTGCCGACTTAGTAACATCTTCCCTGAACCTTTGCATCATCACTACCGATTTTTCATCATTTTATGTCCCGGTCATGAGCACCGAGGACGGTGCTGTATTTTGGTTGGGGGTGGGTATTTATCAAAACTCATGTCTTCATTTTGATAAAAAAAAAATTTTTGTTTCTAGGGTGATTTCTGATGTTCTCCAAAAGTTTTCTAGAATTTAAAAAATGTGTCAAATACCCTGACTTTGATTAGCTGAAAACCTCCGTTAAGTCAGTATTGAGGATGTTAATTTTTGTTTAAAATTAGCTTTGAGTCAAGTCAAGCGTGACTACAGTAGGTTTGAAAACTCAAAAAAACTCAGATTCGACACAATTGTACACTATCAATATCAGAGTCATCCTAAGTTTAGAAATTCTAGAGATCCTGTGAGAATAATTGTGGAGACCTAACCCAGTGAGCTTTCGAGCCTTTAATCATTTCAGAGGGTTATACAACAATTCTGAGTCACAAGATGACTCACTATTCTTCTTGCTCGTAATATTCGTTAAGAGATCTCATTACCCTTTTATTTGATCATGGAACTTGTAACGACATCAAAATTGGATTACTACAACAGAACCTTCTCTGTATCTAGTCAAGACAGAATACATGAGAATGCAAACCCTAGAAAATGACTTACGCCATCTTTCTAAACCGTTCAGCCTTTTAACTCACCTGAATTATACTTCACTTGAAACCCTTGAGCCTTTCTATAAAAGCCTTTTCTTGTTAAGCCCATTAACCAAAATCCCAACCAACTACGAAGGATGACTAAGCCACCCTACTTTTGGGATGGATCAAAGAATAATGGATATGGGTGTACCATGAAAAGAAAAGTCAAAAAAAAAAAAAACAATCAAAGAAGAAGACAAGTGGTTCAAACTGAAAACAATAGATGAAAAGAAAGTATGAAAAAGAGTTAAAAGAAATTAAGCAGTCTAAAAAATATCGAGAAAAAGAAAAAAAATACGAAAGATGGAAAATAAAAAGAAATGGTGTTACACTAGTAGAAAAAATACAAGAAAATAGAGATATCCTCTCAAAACTTTGAAATCCTGTATTCTCTTATTTTTCTACACCTGACCTAAGCCTCATTACAACCTAGAAAAGTCCTACTTGATTCTAGGTTAGCATGATCATAAAATATGAAGATTGGAGAAAGAGAAGCTATAGAGTTTGATCTGACGTTTCTGAGTGAAGTGGTATTCCAATTATGAGATCTTCTTCTGTTAAAGATGTCCTTCCTTCAAATAATACATATGTGAGATTTTTGCTTTCATATATCAACACATCTCCTCACATATAAATTGAGAGAAAAGAAGAAAACCCTTCTTGTGTGATTCCATACTGAGTGCTAAACATGTGAGATTTGAGGTCGAGGCATAAGAACTTAGAGGTGATCTGGAAGTCTTAACTCTTGGATGATGAAAATATTGAGCACACACACACGCAGAGTCTGACTATTTTGGGTCATGATTATCATTTTGTAGTCTTGCCAAAACTTTCCAACTCTTCGCTAGCATGTAACTATTTTATTTTCATCCATTCAATGATTTGACGAATGGTGTTTTCCCTAAGCTAATATGAAAAAGTGTGCAACATGTGCAGAGCCCTTTTAAGCTCATTTATTTTGCACTAATTGCCAATGATTGGCAATATGCTCGTTGGGGGTTATGATATTTGCTTAAAAGTACATATTTTTCACGGTTATCTTCTAAGCGTTATTGCACTCTCCTACGTAAAACTGCTCTATTTATCCACTTTTCTACATAAGAGTCTATTCTGCTACGTAGAACACACTTTTCTGAATGAAATGGTATATTTGCATGCATTAAACATATTTTCGGAAGTCTAAATATAAAGTCGTTCTGATTATGTCTCATTACACGCTTCTTTTGTCGTAGGAAACCCGATTGGAGAATTGATGGAATGCGGGCCCACAATTGACTGTCAGAGCCTTTGATTAAAGCATAAAAAGCCAGTGAACCTAGATGAATATGGACTTCCTTTAAAGCAGAACATTTACAAAGCAAATGAACATAGAAGACCATGAAGCCAAAGAGAGAGTGATGCACAAATGCTAAAAGAGAATAATACAAAGAAGGAAAGAAGAAGTGGATCGACTTGTTACGTGCTAGTAAAATATGGAGAATTGAAGGTGTGTGACCCAGGTTTAACATACAATGCAAGCGAGATGGAGGTATGAGGACAAATGAGGCAGGATGCACGGAAACAATAAATCGTGGTGATAAAATAGGAAGTAGGCAAAATATGTGGAAAAATCTATATGGTTAGAGTGTTCCAATGATTGTACAATGAAGCCAGATATTCTATGGGGAAATGGGCAAAAACAATATCCCAAAGATAAAGAAGTATTGATAAGATGGGAAAGCAATGATGTGCATGCATAGTGGGGTGCAAGAAGAAATAGTCTGGCCATTATCACACAAAACTCACGCCAATACGGATGGGCGATCAAATTTAGTTGAGGGTTGACATTGATTGTGTGAAGATGTATAGAGAAAGGAAGATACAAGGTGGATATCAGAGAAGTTGTTGGGTTCTAAAAGGGACAACACATGGAATCAAAAGAATGAGGAGGTCTCACAAGGTGTCGGACATGAAGATTCTCTAATGAAAGAGATCCAATGGATGAAGATAATTCACTAAGAGGCACGTTGTGAAGAGGGAGGACAAAGTTATCTTTTGACAAAAATGAGGAACAAATGGGTCAATAACCCTAATATAAAAGGGGACCGTCCCCTTTTCTATGGCTTTCTCCTTTCATTCTCTTCAAGCTGTCATCCTCTGCCCTTCTCCTAACAGCCCCTTGGCTTGCCGCCCTTTGCTGCCATCGACAACCCCTATCTCTACCACCGAACCGCCCCTCTCCCCTCTATCTCTTGAAGCCGTTCTCTCTCTTCCACGCCCCTCTCATTCACCCAAGTCTCTTTCTCCTCTAACCTCTTTAAAAAAAAAAAAAAAAAAGCTCAAGCCGTCCTCTTCTTCTTGAGGAGTTTCTCTTTGTTGCAAGTTTGGGGGGTGCGATCTAATCTCCACCATCAACAATTCTCCTTGCATAGTCGTGCAAGTCTGCAACACCTCACTGGACTGCCCCTTCATTTCTCCACACGGTGGTGATTTCCTCCATTGCAACCATCACCTGTTGGACGTCTCTCCACTGGATAGCAAGAACCACCGTTTTTGCTCCACCTCTAGCATGTGTTGCCACCTCCCTCTCCTCTCCAACCTTGCTGCTCCAAAACAGCAAGGTTGCATCGCCGTGTAGCCGGACTGCAACACCATCACCGGAGTTGCAGACCTGCAACTCCAGTCGGCCTCTCCTCCACTATTGTTGGGCGCACCTACACTTCCCATCCCCTCCAATGGCCGAGAGCAAGATTCCCTTCTCCAAAACCGCAAGCTCACATCACAGGGGTAGCAACCCATTGCTTCTTTGTGCTGACGATCATACCTCTGCAACTCACGATCAGATCTGGACCACCTCCGGCCAGTTTCCTCCATGGAAACTGTCCTCTACACCATCTCTTCACCGGACACAGATCTGCAACTGTTAGACCTCGATCTTCAACCCTGCCAGTCCGTTCATCCACCATGGAAACGGTTTGATCCCCTTCACCATCATCCTTAGATTGGCTCATGTCCAGCTCTTTACCACAAAGTCTATTCTACTCTTTACTCCACGGCTGGTGCGTCCTCCATCAAGTTTTCAAGCGAGCTTGATCCTTTCTTATTTACTGCGTGTTGCAAGACATTCAACACCAACAACCACATGATCATGGCTACCATCCCTTGATTTCCATCTCCAACAGCAAGAGCACCCTCCATTCACCTTGGATTGGCCATCTTCATGGCCGATCATCATGTTTTCATGGCCAAACCCGATCCGTCTTTCAAGGTGAGTCGCACAAGATATTTTCTCTCTCTAAGATTTTGAGCTTTATTTCTCTACTTTCTCTCTAGGTTTTGAACTTTCTAGTTGTTTATTTGCTTATTTGGTTATGTACAATGTGTTTGATTCAAGTAACATTTGAGTTCTATTAATAAAAGTTGTTATTTCATGTTTAATTTTTTATTTAGTTTTATTCTCAAATTACTTAAGTTAATAATTTTTTCGTAAAAATCTCAAAAGAAAAGATGTTTTAAATTCGACTCTCATCTCATTCTCACCGCTCCATGAATTTTTAGCATGTTTCTAGCAATTTTCATCATTTTATGTGTCTGAATTGTACAAACTAACCCCGAGTGCGAATCGACATCCGACATGCTTCCACCGTGCAAAGAATCGCTTAATTTTGCAGAAAATCTTGGATAATTTAAAAATGTGTTGAGATTAGGATTTTCGAATCCAACGACGCGGAAAAACCTAACTTTCAGTACACTTTTCTCTATTTTATGATTGTATATCTTTTGTAAGGTAGGTGTGTTATTTTGTTTTAGAATTTTATTTTCTTAATAATTTTCTATTTGTTTTAGATCTTTACTTATTTGCATTGTTTTGAGTTCATATATTCAAAAACAAAAATAAAAAATTTGAAAATCAAAAAAATTATTTCGTGTCTGGTTAAGATTTTATTTTAGAGTTGTGCATTGCATAATTGCTTTTAATATGATGGGCATTGACTCTAGAAAATTCTAGAACCAGGGCTTGGCACAAAGTAAATTGAGACTAGATCATTGTAGAAAATTATAGAATATTTAGAAGATTAGTCTATTTTATTAATTCTAAGTTAGTGGATGTTTATAAGTTTTAACTTGTTATTCACATGCTCACTGACTGACACTGGTTGGGACTGGATTTGATTGGGGTAATAAATCTAGTACTTTATATGAATTAGGAATAAACTTCTACTTTTCATGACTTCAAATTAGTTGTGTTTCTACTTTCAGTTGATTTCGAAATTATAATATAATCGACTGATTGGCCTCCTTGTGTGATAGTTCTCCATGGAAAGAGCTACCTCAAGTGGATGTGGTAAAATCTGTATGGCCCCGATATATATAAAAGTCTGATTACATAATGCTGCAGAGGATACCATACCGACCGAGTGTGAAAGTTTCATTACCGACCAAGTGTCAAAAGATGAGAACTTGAAAATTAAAACTCTGGTAAAACAAGTGAGTAAAAAATAGTCACGTTTGCTACAAAAGTAATATGAAATCACATTGACAAATACACTTAAAAATAGAGAGTTAAGTGAGAACCTATTAGCTCTAATGAGGATTTCATGATTGGATACTGAAACTAGACTTTTCCAGTCGTTGGACGAAAACCCTTGGTTTCAACAATTTTTGTAATTAATCCGGTTCTTTTTCTCTGCAAAAGTTAAGAATTCTAGCATAATGGAAAGTCAGAGTCGAATCCGCACTCGGGATTAGTCGGATTAGTGCAATTAGGAACTCAAAATCACAGAATTTCTAAAGAATCATGGTGAGGAGAGAATGGTGATCAATGGTGGATTTTTAAAACTTGCTTTTGATGAATCTAGAGAGAGAATTTTCAATATGCAATAACGAAAACTCCAAAAATAAACTAGGAAATTGGAAATCACAACTTTATTTATTGAGAGAACCCATGAGTTACAATCTTCTGAATTAAAATCCTACTAAAAACAACTCAAATGAATTAAACTTAGAGAGAGAAAAACCTAGAGAGAGAAAGAAGTACATTGTGAGAAAAAGAAAGCATGAGTTCTAGAGAGAGAATTTTGGAGAGAGGATCGGCTTTACCTTGGGAAACTTTTGTACCCTGATGAAGATGTGGCTAGCGAAGATGGTTGTTGTTTGCAGCAGGAATGGAGATGAGATGCTCGGTTGTGGATGGAATGGGATGCACGTGCACAACCCAATGGAGAGGCTGCGTGTGGCAGTATTGCTGGCGAGGTGATGAGTTGGTGATTACAGCGGTGGATAAAAAGCTGCAACGTGGAGAGTTGCAGCAGCGTTGATAGTTGCAGCCACGTGGGGATGGAGATAGGCAGGTAGGGGTGACTTCCCTTAGCTTCTTCTTCTTCTCTTCTTTTTCTTCTTTCTTTCTCTTTTTTTTTTCTGGTTTTGTTTTCTTGAGAAGATGAAGATCAAGGAAGGAAAGAACGGTTTCAAGAGGTGGAGTGTGTCAAGGGGGGAAGATGGAACGTGAATCCAGCCATGGGGAGTGACGGCTTGGGCTTTTGTGAGAAGATGGAATGGGCGTGGAGGGGATGAGAACGTGGGAGTGTGAGTGGGAGATGTTGGTGATGGTTCCGGCAGAGGTGAGTTGCAGTGTTGAATATGGAGTGCAGATTCCGGCGAGCTTCTCGCCAGAATCAATGGCAAGAGGCGGTGAAACAGGTGCAAGCCATTGGGTCTTGCCGATTTGGTTCGTAGGTTCAAGGAGAAGGGAACCACGAGATGCTGGTTTGATAGGAATGAACCAGCAACAAGAGGTGACGTTGCTTTGGAGTTGGCTGACTGGAGTTGCAGACTGCAACTCCGATAATAGAAAAGATGAAGAAGGACAAGCGGTGATGAGTGCAGATGTGCTGCTCTTTGGCACATCTGTGTTCGTGTGAACCAGACCGTGATGAGCAAGAGTTGGGGAGGCAAATAGTGTTGCTCGTGGGGAGCAATAGGTGGTGGCTGGTGCGTTTCAGCAAGAAGAGAGAACTCTCTCCTTCAAGGAAAACGTGGAGCAATGGTGGAGGTAGCAACGACGTGGTGGAGATCTCCAAACGAAAGGTGATAGAGAAGGGGAAAGAAGCAGTGGAAACGTGGGAGAGGTTGGGAGAAGAGATGAGGGAAAAGATTGGAGGGGGATTAGGGTTCAAACGAACCCTTCTCCTTCCCCTTTTAAAGCTCCCTATTTCCTTTAATGGAAATAGGGATTTTTTGAAAATAAAAAATAAGAAAAATAATATATATATATATATTTTTTAAAGTAAAACCCTATTTTTCTTTGGGGAATTTCCCCATTTAGTGGACCCCCCATTTTTTAAAATTTAATTGAAATTATTTTAAAATTCACGGGGTCCACTAAATGGTCGGACAGCGGGTCGATGATGATGGGCCCGGCTACTGGCCCACATGGAATGATGATGTCCATCGTCTCACAAGATGATGTGACAGACAATCTGATGGCGATCGAATGGATGGTGACTTGATTGGGACCCAGATTGGTAGATCGACGGATCTAGAGAGATCCAACGGTCCGGTGGAAGATCCAACGGTCAGAAAGCTAAGGGAGATGAGACAAAGCCAATGGACAGGAGTTTTGGGGTTAGGTCAGTAGATTCGAGGACCGAGAGATGAAGAGAGAGAGAATAAGGAGAGATGAGAGAGAAAATATCAAAAAATAGAGATAAAAGTATTGGCAGAGGGTCTGGAACCCTGGTCTTCACTGTGACCATCCTCACGCTTCTCCAGTAGAGTAGACTATCATTCCTTGCTGACTCATGTGGCTTTAAACGCTTTGGTCCGTCTCTTGGTCATTGGCTCTCCTGTTCTCTTCGTTCTTTGGACCAGCTTTTTGGTCCTCTTATTCAGCCCATATTTGGCCCATATCTTCTATTCATAGCATGTGGGCTCTTTAAGCTTTGATAATGGGCTTTCCTGATCGATGTGGGCTCGCAAGTCTCGAGAATTATCCCATCGGGGTTTCCTACGACAGAAGAAGCGCGTAATGAGACTTTATCAGAACGACTCAATGTCTAGACTTCCAAAAATGTGTTTAATGCATGCAAATATACCATTTCGTCCAGAAAAGTGTGTTCTACGCAACAAAAGAGACTCTTACGTAGAAAAGTAGATAAATAGAGCATTTTAACGTAAGAGAGTGTGAAAACGCTTAGAAGATAATAGTAGAAAATATACACTTTTAAGCGAATATCAGATATAGGATACCTCCAGATTTTGAGTAAGGTATTTAAATTTTTTACTAACATCTGTCTTGTACCCTAAGAAGTGGAAAGTCAGATCACAGTACACCCAAGTGAAAGTAACTGAAAATTCAACTAAAGTGTACTAGTTTGATTGATTGGCTTTGATAAATGGCCTAGATTGACTGCATTTGAACTATTCAAGATTAAATTGAGTAGTTAAGTCTAAAATTCTAGGTTTGATATTTGTTAGTGTCAATTACATTGAAACTCATTATGCATTGCATTTAACTTGACTTTTCATGTATTTTAGCATACTTCAGATTTGACATTTTTATTCGAATTAATCCAGATTGATCTGATTTGAGTTCTGTAAGTTGTAAATCTTTTCAGAGATGATTTAAAAATTTAAAATTTATTTGAAAAAGATTTATGATTGGTTAGATGGTTTCACCAAAATTTAAACTATTGATGTATTTAGACTATGCGTCATCTTTTAGTCTTTATACTTGTTATCATGTTGCACTAATGCACCTGTTTTTCATGATGATATCCAATGCATGCTTATTATCTGCTTATATTTCTATACCTTTGTCATATTCAGTGACAAAAAAGGGTAGAGAAAATCATAGAAGTAAAAACAAATAGATGCATGAGATAGGAGGAGAGAAATTAAGGGGGAGAAAAATTGTTTATATTATTTTTTTAATTTCTCTGCCTGTGATGTGCATAATTAACTCACTGCATTTTAATGATTTATTGATTGCCGATGATATTACATGGTATGTGTTGTTGGTAGAATGTGCAGGGATCATATCAAAAGCTATTCCATTATCTGTTCGATTATTTCTGAGAGAGTGTAAGATAGTGAGTGAATCATGTAAGAGGGTGAGATTGTAATTAATTTTTGTTTACCTTCTATACGATTAAATATTTTTTGTCACAGAATTGCCAAAGGGGGAGATTGTAAGAAATATATTTATATTCAATTTGACAAAGATTCAATTTGACATAAAAACATTCTTGTAACTGTTCCTACGAGCACCAGTGTAGTGTGAAGATGTCGTGGTACGCATACTTCACCGACTACGTGAAGACTAGAAGACAGAGACAGTAAGAATTAGACAGTTGACGATAAGAGTCATCTGAGTAACTGCCCGTTTGTCGATTTTAGTTCATGTACGCTCGCTTAAGAAGGTTAGTGACTTAGTGGCCATAGGAATAGGTTTAAAATGAATAGAATATAATGGTCAAACCTAGTCATTGGACAGACCCGAGTCTTAGTCAAATATTTTGACTTGTGAGAGAGTCTGATCGAGTGGAACTTGTCTAATCGATTGGAGGACTCTGTGATCGATTAGAAGCTACGAGGCAGAACATGATAAATGCCCAATCGATTGGAGGCTAAGAGACAGAACATGATCAAAGCCCAATCGATTGAACACATCTGTAAAATCGATTGGAGTTTGTGAGACAGAACATGATCATAGACCAATCGATTGGATACCTCTGTAAAATTGATTGGAGCCTACCGAACATGATCTTTATTGAGGCCAATCGATTGGATATTTATACCTAATCGATTGGACCCAGAGTACAATCGATTAGACTTAGCACGATCTCGGCCTTTCTCAAATCTAAAATTCTTGGTTCTACTCTCCCACGTTCTACATGACTCAAGGTCATGAATTTTATAAATACAACCCTTCTATACCTTTTCTACACACACACAGAGACACAGAGTGACTCAATACTTCAAGAGAGAGAAAAAATATTTATTTATTAGAGTATCCATTCGAAGAGCAATAAGCTTGTTTCTCATTCACATCTTGTGAGCTTGTTCATCTTCTTGATCAAAGCCAAGTGCTTGATCCATTTCTCAGCTTAGGCCTTCCACTTATATATTCGACCTAGTAGCCTGAGTGTACTAGTATGATTCAACACCTTTGAGCAACCTAGGGTTCAGCGTGTACTAAATCCTTCACCTTCGGCAAAGGCGGAAGTGTTGAGAATTAAGATCGGAGTAGCCGATCGACGGTAGGTTTGGGGTCTACCAAACTGAACAAGCGGACAATGCTTCTTGGCTGGAAGGGCATGCGTGGATTCGTAGCGTTGATTCAGAGGACGTGGATGCATGGGCAGTAGGCCTTGGCTAAGGTTGGAAGCTGTATTTACAACGGTGCTGCGTAGGTAATCTTTGTTTCGTTTAACTTTTCAATTAGTGATGCTTTCTATCTAGACGTGGTCCCGTGATTTTTCCTTGGCTAAGGTTTCTACGAAAAAATCTCTTGTTTTGTGTGATTGTTTGTTTGTATTCTGCTATCTATCTTGATTAGACCAAACGACGTAAAGAAAATATACCACAGAGGTATATTCGATTTAAGTCGGTTGTGTTAATCTTTGATCAAACAACTAAGGCATGTAATTTTGCTCCCTTATCATAGACCAGTAAAACTGTGTAGTTATATTTAATTTTAAATACCTAATCAACCCCCCCTTCTAGGTATATTGGATTAAAGAGAACGGACCGGTAGTTATTTCAACTTTACAATCACCATTTAAGTCAATAACCAAAACAATACCCAAGACTCGGGTGTTTCCCATTAATCCGACTCAACTGAGTTAATAATTGTATTATACGTAACAAAGTTCAACATTTTGTCCAAGTTCGGTACAAATCAGTCGAATCACATAAGTTTTTGAGGATGAATGTTGCAGTGACTCGGCCGAGTTGGTACCTATTGATCTGATTGCACAACGAAACCCAAATTTTATCTTAATATAATTAATGCTACTTGTTTCTTTCTGAAGCCGAGCTTTCTCCAAGTTTCTACTTCTGAATTGCCACATCAACATAATAGGATAGAGCCTAATTTGAGCATTAAAGTACTTTAATAACTGAAAAATGGAACTTGGGCATACATGTATAGTGAATGTCACAAATCCTTTTAGCTTATAGTAAGAGACACAAGACAACATAGAGCCTAAATGAGCATATAACTGAACATCAATCGGTGCTTGGGCATGTAGTAAATATCTCAAATCTTTTAGCCTATATATAATTAGAAACACAAATACATTGATGAGCTTAGAAAGAGAAAGATAAAATGACAGGATATAAGAAACTTAATAGTATAGATATACATGAACATAACACCTGGAAGGGAACCAAGAGCGGTAGTGCATGGTCACTAAAATACATCTCTAATACAGAGTTATCATTAGAGTGTAGAAGATGAGCCATATGATCCTAGCTCAATACTTGTAGCAGTTATGTTCTGAGAGCTCTCAACTCCATTGCTAGCAAACCCATAGGCTGGTTCATTCAGCAAGCTCTCGTTCTCTTCATGGTTTCGTTTAACCCATGGATGCTCATGAAACTTTCTCAACCGCTCGAGTTCCACTGCCACTTCTTTCATCGAAGGCCTTTCTTCACCCTTCATTCTAAGACAAGTCTCAGCAAGCTTGGAAAATGCCTGGAGTTGCTCCACCTCGCCCTCATTTGCGACTTGAGCCTCTAGAATCTGAAATAAACGATTCTCCTTGATCGAAGAAATGAAGTACTTTACTAAGTTTTTCTCTTCTTGTGATCTCCCCGAAGAAATTGGCTTCTTTCCCGTCAAAAGCTCCTAAAGAACTACCCCAAAGCTATAAACATCGCTCTTCACGGTTAATTCGCCTGTTTGAAAATATTCTGGGTCCAAGTATCCTAGTGTCCCTTGCACTAATGTGGCCACTTTTGTTTGATCCAGCGGAACCAACATTGAAGCACCGAAATCAGATACTTTCGCGGTGTTATTTTCATCCAAGAGTATGTTGGTAGATTTCACATCTCGATGGATGATTGGTGGGTAAGCCGCAGAATGCAAATAAGCAAGTGCCTCAGCAGTTTCAGCAGCAACCCTTAAACGATTTTCCCAGGACATTAAGGGTGTATGCCGGCCCTCCTTGTGGATATGTTGCGAGAGGGTTCCATGGGAGACAAATTCATAAACTAACATGGGAACTTTAGTCTCTAAACAACAACCCAAGAGCTTAACGACATTCCGGTGGTTGATCTGAGAAAGAATGCAAACCTCATTTACAAATTGCTGAATTTGGCTCTCATCCACCATCAGGCTCTCATCAACCATTCTGGACTTCTTAATGGCAACTATTCTCTGATCTGTTAACATTCCTCTGTAAACTGTACCGTAGCCTCCTCTCCCAACAATTTGACTTACGTCGTAATGGTTTGTTGCCTCTTCGAGTTCTTCTGCCGTGAAGATCTTAGCCCTCTGTTGATGTAATAACAAACCTCCATTTTTCTGAAAGAATTTCTCTCTAAGTTTGATGAGCTTCCTTTTCTTGAGTGCCTCATGTAACAAGTAACTACCAGCAAATAGAGTAAAAACGCCCAATATAATAACTGCATGCATAGAAACAAGTCGCACTAGTTCCATTAAGTTATGCTCTATTGAATATTGGGATCATTTTGAAAATTTTGTCTTTTTTAAGGGTTGTAAAAGGTTTTGGGTCACCCTTAACTCTTTGGATGAGACACTTACGGGTTAAACCAAGTCTGGCTGCTATATGCATTTTGGATGTAAATCTGCCAAGTCGAACTATAACAAAACTATAATAGCATCTAGGTATGTATTTTGAATCCAACAAGTCAGGTCGGGTGACTGGGTGAGATCCGATTTGAACTTTAAAATTCAAAAGTTCAGGTCCCTATAGTCTCTTTCTACCCTTATCTAATAGCATTATTTGGCCTATAGATCCAGGCCTGCTAGTTTTAAAAAAACATTCTAACTCAGCCCGTATGCTGATCGGAAAAATCTATGATACAGACCCTTCTTTATACAAATTTTAAATTTTGATGCAAAAGTCCCTCAATTTGCCATGTGGAGACTCTTTTGTGTCCACTGGCCCCTGAATGTTTGGCCCACATCATGGTGGACCCACACACCAAAAATCAGTGTGATTAGTGATTCCTAGCCATTGGATTTATGCACTTTTTCATCATGGGCTTGGAACCAACTCATAGGCCGGTTCGTAAAGCCCATGATGAAAAAGTGCTCAAATCCTATCTATAAGCACCAATCACGCTGATTTTTGGGGTGTAAGTCTATCATAGTGTGGGCCAAACATTGAGGGAGCAAGTGGGCCCGAACGAGTCTACTAGGTTGCAATTTGAGGGACTTCTGCATCAAAATTTTGACACAGAAGTCAGCATCAAAGAACAGAGACCGTCATGATCACCCAACCCAAAAGCCAGTCTAGCTGGACCAACCAAGAAATAATTTAATTTCTAAGCCAAACACCCAAAAAATAGCATTTGGAAGCCGCAGCCTATGCATTAAGGGCAGCTTCACAAAATAACCCCGTTTCAAATCATGTGGGTCCTGGCCAAAATGTGTTGTTGGTATCTTCCCAAGGCGCCAAACACTGTTTTTGTTGTTTGCCGCCTTCCCCCCCAATTTAAGTCCTATTCAAACAATAGAGTGTAACGCACTGAGGGCGTTACCGTTTTTCTTTTATAATAGCTGTTATAACGGAGTGTAATGCACCGAGGCAAAAACAGAAACTAATTAAGGGCGTGTTTGAATGGAAAGAAAAATTTCCTGAGAAAATGCATCTTGGAAATACCTTAAATGGCTGTTTTTATTGCAGCTGAGAACACATATTTCAATCATGTGAGAAAATAAAGGCGTATTTTCAGGTGGTAATGAATTCTCACCTATCTCGATGGGAATTAATGAATTCCGGGCTTGGTAGGAAAAAACATCCAGATTTAAATGGCTTGGTAGAGAAAATTATATAGATTTAAAATAGCTATCTAACAATGGACAGTTGTGTTTTCCTGAGGAAAATGCAAAATTTTCACTTGGCAATCAAACACGCCCTAATTGAAAAATGGTGTTAAAATTCAAATTTTGAATTTTAAATTTTTTATAAAATTTAGGGAATTTTTGATATTACACCCCCTATGACCTGGTCTAACATTTGTGACTGTTGTTAACCCGAGTTGACTAAAAGATATTTTGTCAAATGATGAAATTACCCCCTTTTTCAACCTTTACCCTACCCTAACCCCAAATCCAGTGGCTGTAGTGGACGGCTGGCCATGACATGAGGTTATGGCTCCAGATCTTTATGAAGGGGTTTTATGAAAAATCGATGAATTAACTTGACTATAAACAAAAAATCGATTTAAGGTTTTTCTCTTTCTTTTATGTGTTGGTAGCTCTACGGGCACCCACCTCTTTAAGCTGGGCACCCACAAAATAAATTAATTTTTGAAGACCAAAATGCCCTTTCCCATCCCTTTACAGTTTTGTTTGGGCACCCACACTGAAAAAAGAAGAAGAAGAAGAAGAAGAAGAAGAAGAGGAGGAGGAGGAGGAGGAGGCCGCCACACTGAAATACCTGCGTAGCACTAGAATAGTTTTATCAAAAAGTAAATCTGCAAACCGACTTTTCAAACTTCAGAATTTTGCTTTTAAAACTCCCCCTTGAGTTACCAAACTCATCCCTTCAGTTGCTAAATTTCTTAACGGCCGTTATTTCGTTACAACGACCGTTATTTTCATTACAATGGCCATTTTTCAAAGCATGTTTCCAAAAACCAATAAAGTTAATTTCTTGCAAAATTGAGTTGAATGAAATTACCTATAGAAACTGGAACCACCGAAAATTTGTTTTCATTTTTGACGCAACTGTCTTTACCATCACCATGTGCTCCGCGGGGGCAAATGCAAGAGTAATTCCCTGGGGTATTAATGCAAGTCCCATTGCAAGGGTATTCGCTTGGATTTGCACATTCGTCAATATCTATGGGATCCATCAACAACAAGAACAGGAACATTTGGTAAGTTAACTTCCAACAATGTCAGATATTAACAAGAAAAAAAAAATTAAGAACATCACCTTGGCATCCTTGGGGGAGATAAGGGTTCCCTTTGTAACCTTCTAAACAATTGCAAAGATATCCGCCGCCGCCGCCGCTCGCCGAGTTGGAGCAGTTGCTGTTGTTGTGGCATGCATAAGTAGACGTGTTCTTTACAGCTTCTTCGCATGTCTGGTTTAATATCACCCAGTCCAACACCACCGGAACTCTTTCATACTGAAAATCTTTAAGATATGATGCAGAGAAGTTGAACCAGTCTTTGTCCACCAGGAAGGCGTAGCTGCATGGATTGAATTCCCAGGAGTTGTTATGGTTGTAAAAGCTATAGAACGTTACGTTATATGCCTGGAGATTCTCCGGGATGAAGGTCTGGCAGCAACCGATACCCGAGCAAGAATCTTCGACATGCTCGTTATTGTTACAAATGGAAACGCACCCGCTTGTGAAGACTTCGCCATCATAGTCCGTCACATAAGCTAGTGTGTCACAACCAATAGCTGTAAACTTGTTTCGGGTAACCGAGAACCTGTACGGTCTATCCCCCAATGTGATCCAAGTGTAGAACTGACTGGATAGTACTCCCGACTCGTCGTAACAGTCATTGGATACATAAACGTTTATTCGCATTTGGCCGTTTAACGATATATCATGAACAGGTATGTTATGATCTTCGTCTACAGACAGTACCGTACCATTGCAAAATAACACGAATCCTTCGTCTCTGAAACATTTTGAATCTCCAAAGCCGAATGGGTAGGGAACACTAACGTTCCCACATTTTTCTTGACATTCGGGTTTTGTATCGGAACATAATGCCGACGTTGTTACCCATAACAAGATTATGAGATGAAGCCACAATTGCAAAACCATGTTCTCCTTATCTTTGCTCCTTTAGCCTTGCTTTCTAGATATAGGATAGCCAATTCAGTTAAGATGTCTTCCTTTTTAAAGACCTTGGACAGCTAGAACCTTCAGATATTCGGGAAGTTAATTATGCAATTTGAAGAGTGTGTCATGTGGCAATTTGACAGAGTTCTGTATCATAGAACGGGGCCGTTACGCATTCGTCAAAGTAAACACATTTGGGTCAAGCAACGCGTCCCCCTTAAGGTCCTATTTCTACTGGCGCCGCAAGATCAGACCCGGCCTTAATTATCGCCCACAATATGAGCCACATGGCATATTTTTAGAGGACACTGACCGCAAAGGTGGACGTACAAACAAAAAATCAACCTCATTAGTGATTTCTCACACTTCTGCGGGCAGCCCAAGATTAGACCGGGTAAAATGGTCCCCAGGTTACAATTCTACGGGCAAGGCAAGATTAATTGGACCGTATAAAATGGTCGGATGAATTAGTCACCTGACTCAAAAAAATAAGTTAACCCAAGGGTTGAGTGCAGATGGCCAGGACGACTCTACTCCAAAATGTAGGAGGTTCTAAGTTCAACTCTACTATTGGGGCAACCCCACGGAAAGAGTAGAGGGTAATAAGTGCGTCTGTCTACATTAAGTCTTCTACTATACTGGGGCATGGGTGGAAGAATGACTATCATGCCATGGGGACTAGTCACGGTGCTCTAAGAGGCCCAGATACCCACGGTTTCAAAAAAAAATATATATATATATATTAAGTTCAAATTTTTTTTTTAAATAACTTCCCATAACACTAAAATTTGGATAATTGCAATCATAATGACGTTTTAACGGTAAGTCCCGTTGTGAAGTAATTTTTTTTTAACCAACCACATTCCGATCCCATCAATCAGTGTCCTACCTAGTGCATATTTCTGGACCCACTGACCACATGGATCTTTAGCCCACCCCTGGTGGATATACTCACAAAAAATCAGCTAGATTGATAATTTCTAGCCATTGGAATTAGTACCCAAAAAATGTGCTTGAATCCAACGGCTAGAATCACTTCTTAAATAAGTGCTAAATCTAATGGCTAGAGATAAACAGTCAGGTGATTTATGGTGTGTATATTATATCCACCGAGGGTTCGTAGCTAGGGCAACTGATCAAATTGTTCCTGGTTCAAAAAAAAAATCTGCCATGGACTAAGGGAATTCTCAAGCTTATACTGGTAGATGTTCTTTGACACCCAACCAGTTAGCTCAGATTGTGCGTAGTGTATCTGAGAGGTCGTGGGTTCCATATTGAAGTGGTGGAGTTTTTTGTTTTTTATTTTTTTTGATAGCGCAGGTATCCCCACATACATTGGTGATGGGACTAGTCCTTCGGTTGTGCGCGTTTACCCCAGCCTTCCTGTATATACAACACGGTTTACGCAAGGGGGGCGCAGTCTCGAACTCACGACCTTGGGGAGCATACCCTTGGGGTGGGAGTTGAAATTCAAATCATCTTAACCCATGGATTCAGCCCGCTGGGTCTTGTCTTGAATGGATTCCAGCCAACAAATGGGTCTCCTAACCCGTAATGCTTATTAAAATAAAAAATAAAAATAAAAGGTATTTAAGTAACACCCCCCTGAAATTTGAAAGTAATTTGTAATATACCCCCTTGTACTTCCAAACATTAGGATTACCCCCCAAGACCTAGTTTAACAGTGGTTGACTTGAGTTAAAACGAACTTTAACGGTGGTTGACTTGAGTTAAAACGAACTTGAATCACATGTCGTTAGCATTGTAATTGCAATATTGTGGTCCTCCCATTAACAGGCACATCATGCATGTCACATTTTAATGTTTAGTCAAATGATGGTTAAACTAGTTGCAATTACAATGGGCTCCAAGAAAAGGAAACTTTAGACGCTTTTGAGTCGGTCTTCTCTTCCTTGTTTGAACAAGAGCATGCATTATCTGTATTGGCCGGGTCGTTGTTCTAGAAACAATGCGAGGTCAACATCTCGTGCAAAGAGAAAGAAAAATGTATGATGAACAATAATTCTTAGTGGTCCAGGATTTTAGTTTTGAATGATCGGCCTTGAAAATATTCTCCAACAAAACAAGGAATGGATGAGAGGAGAAATGGTAGTCTGTATAATGTTCTTAATCCCTTATTCACCTCCCAGCCAAGCAGTCAGTAAGCTCTTATTTCTAGCAAGAAAAGAGCAAGACTTGCAGCCATTTACATCCTTTCGACTGAACAATTGCATTATTTTTTTGGCGCACAATTGAAACGCGTAACTGAATACCCCCTAATTGTCTCCGATTAAGTGTTTGGTGGTGTAACAGTCTCTTCCGTACCGCACACAACATTTCTGGATTATCCTCCCAAGACCCAATGTTTAAAAAATATGGTTCTAAAAGTCCTGTAAAAATAAGATAAAAGTCCCCGAACAAGGTTTAAGAGGGACCGTTATAACATCATAATAGTTGTTTTATATAATTTAATCGAGTTGTAAGCTGAATTGGCGAGTTGACTCAGTGACTTTCTTGAAAAATCGCTGAGTCAATTCAAAAATTGACCGAGTCTTATAAATTCTAGGAAAAAATTTCAACTCTATAATTAACCAATTTGAAGTTTAATTATTATGAGAATGTCAATAACTTTTCACAATATGGCAAACTCGTGAATAACCATTCAAAAGGCACTCAAATGTCGTACCCTGCAGCGACTACGCATGCACCCTTCCTGATAACATCTAATTTTGGAGGCGTTAAATTAACTGTCCAATTGTAGATGGTATGATCTAATGGTTGGGATATGAGAAAACCACTGTTTGTCCTCGTAAGAGTAATTAAACCTTAATAATGACACATGGGTACGTGACAATAACTCATTGGTAGTCACGGGCTTTGATAACAGCCCGTTGTTTTCAAAGGGTTACTCCGTCGAAATCATCTCTTTCATTTTCCCTTACAAATCTCTCACCATTTTCATCCTTGTGACAACAGCTTCTGCAACTTGGACGAATGAAAATTCTTCAACGGGAATGTACTCAGATAAAGGTATGCAACTACGGCTTATTTTCTCTTCTTGTTGGATTACAAACAGATTTTCAAACTTCTATTTTGTTGTTGTTTCGAAAAAAAATTTCATCTATTTCATCAAATATTTTTATCTATTTCGAAAGTATATTTCCATCCGTTTCACCTCCGTACAAACGATTTTACATCTATTTCTCCTAATTTACCATATGTTTTCTCCTTTTCTGTCATTGTTTTCTCATTTTCTATCATCGTTTTACTCATATATGTCATATTTTTCCTATCTGCCATATGTTTTCCCTACCATGTCAACTATTTTCGCTATGTTGTCATCTATTTTCGTTATCCTGTCATCTATTTCAACTATATTTGTAAAGAATATTTTCATATTTTAGTTTGGCAAATATTTCGTATAACATAAAATATTCATGTAACCATTCCTACGAGCACCAGTGTAGTTTTGAAGATGTCGTGGTACCTATACTTCATCAACTACGTGAAGACTAAAAGACGGAGACAACAAGAATCAAACGGTTGACGACAGGAGTCATCTGAGTAACTGTCAATTTATCGGTTATAGATCGTATACGCTCGCTTAGGAAGGTAAGTGATTTAGTGGCCATAGGAAGAGTTTAAAATGAATAAAATATAATGGTCAAATTTAGTCAATGGACAGAATCGAGCCTAAGTCAAGATTGTTGATTTCTGGGGAAGTCCGATCAATTGGACCTTTTAGGCCAATCGATTGGACAAAGCCCAATCGATTGAGACCACTGTTAAATTGATTGGACTCTATGAGATAGAAATTAATTAAAGCCCAATCAATTGGAGACCAATGTTAAATCGATTGGAAGCTACAAGACAGAAACCTATATAAGTCCGATCGATTGGACTTGGTACAATCGATTGGATTTACGAAGGAAAAACTCATCCGTACAAGACCAATCGATTGGACCCAAAGTACAATCGATTGGACTTTACGCTGATTGAGTCTTTTCAGATATGAAATTTTAGCTCCCATTTTCCCCATTTTCTAAAAGAATATGGGCTACGAATTCTATAAATATAACCCCTCTCTGGACTTGAAAAATACACATTGAAATACAGATAATAGAGTTTTATTTATTGGAGTGTCTATTCGAAGAGCAAAAAGTTTTTAGTTCTCATTAATATCTTGTGAGCTTTTTCTCTTCTTAATCAAAGCCAAGAGTTTGATCCTTTACTCAGTTTATGTCTTCTACATAGATATTTGACCTAGCAGCTTGAGAGTACCAGTGTGACTCAACACCTTTTGAGCATTTAGGGTTCAAGGTATACCGAATCCTTCATCTTTAGTAGAGGTTTGAGAGTTGAGAATTAAAATCGGAGTGGCTGATCGAATGTAGGTTTGGGGAGTGCCAAACTGAACAAGCGGACAAGGCTTTTTGGCTGGGAGGGCGTGTGTGAATTTGTAGCCTTGATTGGCAGTAGGCCTTCGTTAAGGTTGGAAGCTGTATTTGCAATGGTGATGCTTAGGTAACCTTTATTTCATTTAACTTTCTAGTTAGTGATACTTTCCGTCTGGACGTGGTCCCGTGGTTTTCCTTGGCTAAGGTTTCCACATAAAAACTGTGTCTTGTCGATGTTGATTGTTGTTCCGCTAATTATATTGATTAGATCAAACAACAAAATGACAATATACCACGGAAGTATATTTGAATTGTGTCGGTTATGATAATACTTTTATCAATCAACTAAGACATGCGATTTTATTATCCTTACCAAGACTAGTAAAACTGTTTAGGTTAATTAATTTTTAAATACTTAATCACCCCTCTTTCTAGGTATTCTTAAGTAAAAGAGAACAGACCGGTTAATTTCAATATTATCATCTTTTTTTCTACTCTATTATCTATTTTTCCTACCCTATCATCTACTTTGAAAAGTCTATGTTTCACTAATTGAAAAGTCTATTTTTCCCTTTATCCTAGATACCTAGAAAGGGGGTTGAATAGGTATTAAAAATTAACTAATTAACTAGCAACTTAATTCAAATTACTTGGTCGGGAGGGTAGGTTGGAATCACATACATTCGCTATTGATTATTACAAGGTGTAAAATAAAAAGAATTAACAAACCATAACACATGTAATTTTTTAGGTGGAAACCTTAGCCAAGAAAACTACGCAACCACGTCTAGAAAGAAAGTATCACTAACTGAAAATTTATGAGTACACAGAAGATACCCATACAGCACTATTTCTATATAGCGTACAACCTTAGCCAATGCCAACTGCAGGTAAGTCTACGTCCTCTGGCTCCACTTATCAAATCTACGAGCGTCCTTCCAATCACGATCCCATTGTCGCTGTTTCAGTTTGATATGCCCCAAATCTACCGTCGACCGTTACACCTTGATCTTATTCTCACTCACCGGTCTACCCCCGGAGGTGAAGGATTCAATATATCCTGACTCTTAAACATTGTTCAAAAGTGTTGAGTCACATGCGGTAATCTTTGGCTTACTAGGTTGGGTTTCTAGTTGATAACCTAAGTAGAGGTATAGATCAATCAAGAAGCTATGATCAAGAGAAGAGAAAATCTTACAAGAAAATGAATGACTTACAGGATTTTTTATTCGAAGGTACAACTCTCTAAGTGGGAAAACTCTTTGATTTTCTGCAAAGTAGTTTATGAAGTTGTAAGAGTGTATTTTCTAAAGCCCAAAGGAGGCTTTATTTATAAGAGAGTTGAAACCCTAGGTCGAACAAGTGATGGGGATAGTGGGCCACGAATCCTGTATGTGATGTTGAACATTTCTATTTTGGTCCAACCGATTGGTGTGAGTGCCGGTTTCAAAACAAAAAGTTTTGGCACGTGTGGAAGTGGTGACTATCGTGCCCAGGGGGAGTAGTCGGGTGCTCTAAGAGGCCCGGATACCCATGGTTTCAAAACAAAAAGTTGAACCAGTCTTGGTCCACTAGGAAGTTGTAGCTGTATGGATGGAATTTCCAACAGTTGGCATGGTCGTAAAAGCTATAAAAAGTTATGTTATATGCCTTGAGATTCTTCAGCTAGGAGGTCTGGCAGTAGCCGATGTCCAAACAAGAATCGTAATGAAACTTGTAACATCGCTAATATATATATATATATGAATATATTAAATCAAGTAGATATGATAAAAAATTGACAGATGTGTTTACATAATCAGCGTTTGTGGACACCACACATACTTTAGGCCATGCCACGATGCTCCCAACTACATCTCCCACCATAGTAAACACATCACGAACTGGTAGTGGGAGTTCGGCATCCGACACTATAGGTACTTTGATTGACACTCGAAAATTATCAAGTCCCAATGGGATAAAGTGCACTATTTGATTAGGTGTACTATCCAAAACAACCCCCTCAGCAACAATATTTTGAGGGGTATGTAGTGCAAAGCTCAACTGATGTGAAACCAAGCTCATCTTTTTTTTTTATGTCATTTTTGTTGTCAACCCAATCACATTTAAATATCGGAATCTTGAACACGTGGTAATCAAGCAGCCATATCTCGTTAATAACAGCATAAAAACACATCTGTCCAATAATCGGATTCTTATCCTTTGCGCTTGTGGTTTGAAGTGTTTCGGCCACTATGCTTACTCCACTGTTCTGGTTCACTCGTAATTTATCCCGATTTGAAGTGTGATAATGACAACCATTAATAATGTAGCCAGGACATTTGATTATATTATGACTAGGACTTTGTGCTATCTACTTCAATGTGTTTGAGATGTTATTTTGATCGCGTAATTCATTTTCAACCTATAAAGTTTTAAATGGTTAGACATGTTTATTTATGACTTACAAAAAATACAAACATCAATTAAATATGGTACCCTTTATCATATCTACGATAAAAAAGTGCAGTTGTGTTCCATTTGTAACCACTTTTGATTTTTTGATTGCCGATAATTTGCCTTCAAGTATGACATATGCTCGCTCTTAAGGTACAATGAAACAACACGGAGTTAAAATTTAGTTCTTAAGCAACGGAATAAATATTAATTGAAAATAGAGATAAAAATATCTTTACGTGACGTAAGGTTGAACATCATTCATGTTTTCCAACATATAACGATGTGCATGCTCCCAAGACTCGTTATCAACTTAGACAACATTGTCACCCGACAAAGGCTTGCCATCAAAGAGCAGCTTCCCATATTCAGTACTACTAGTTACTTTATTTCTATTACATAGAATCCCAATTGCATCTAAATTAGATAAGTTTTCCGTACGAAACTCAATCGCTTCATCTACAATATAACATTTAGCAATGCAGCCTTTTGGATGGTTTCGATTGCGTACATGACCTTTTAAAATCCTCATGAACCTAGAATATATATGAAAAGAAATGTATCAATGACACTAACTTATGTGAAAATGATAAATTATAAGTGTATAGTTTTGTAGAATATACCTTTCGAATGGGTACATCCACCGAAAGTGAATTGGACCACATAATCGAACTTCTCTGACAAGATGTATCGTTAGATAAACCATTATGTCAAAGAACGATAGTAGAAAGTAATTCTCAAATAAACACAATGTAAGTACAAGATTATCTTGTATATCAATTAATCTTCCCACATCTACTGTTTTGCTGCAGAGAGCATTAAAGAAGAAACAAAATCTACTGACCGATTTTAGCAACAATGAACGTATTGTCACTGGCAGCAGTTGTTGCATCAATATATGACAGTCATGAGACTTAAGACCATACAACTTCAAATCTTCCATTGAGATAGTTTCTGAAATTTGAAAAGTATCCTTCTAGGACCTTGAGTGTTTGCAATATTTTGCAGAATATCTTCTTCTCGTTCTTAGATAATGTATAACACGCTGGAGGCAAATACATTTTACTCCCTCTGACCTGCAGTTCTAATTGCTTCCTCAAACCCATATCTACAAGGTCCAACCGAGAATTAATACCATCATTTATTTTTCCTAGTATATTCAGTAATGTCCCAACAATGCTCTCGCACACATTCTTCTCGATGTGCATAACATCCAAATTATGTCGGACATGTAAAAATTTTTAATATTCAAGCTCAAAGAATATAGACTTCTTCTTCCAACAATTTGAGGATCCAACTAGCTCATCCACAATGTCTTCCTCTCGCAGTCGTTTTAATTTTTTTGACTTCTTGAGAATTACCTTCTTATTTCCCTATGAGTATTTGATCTCTTCTACCTTCCTTAGTATTTACTCTCCACTTAACGGTTTTGGAGCCGACCCCAACTCTTATGTACTATCAAACGCTTTTTTCTGTTTTTAGTATGGATGATTCAGTGTAAGAAATCTTCTGTGACTAGTATATATATTCTTCTTTCCATGTTTTAGTCTATGAGAACGAGTTTCTTCGCCGCATATTGGACAAGCATAATATCCCTTGACGGTGCAACCACACAAGATGTCATATGCTAAAAAATCATTGATTGTCCATATCAACACAGCATATAACATAAATGATTCTTGTCGCTATGCATCATACACTTTAATGCCTTCCTCCCATAAAATTTTTAGATCCTCAATTAATGCTACCAAGTAAACATCAATGTTGTTGCCAGGTTGTTTTGGACCTGATATTAACATTGTTAACATCATAAATTTTCTCTTCATACACAACGATGGTGGAATGTTGTAGATTACCATTAAGACCAGCCAACAACTATGCCTGCTAGATTGTATATTATGTAGATTTATTCCATCCGCTGAAATAGCTATTCGAAGGTTTCTTAGTTCTTCGGCAAACTTCGGATACTTGTTGTGGGTACCCTATTTTTCGAGCAGCTAAAACACTGCCACATGTCACTTAAATGAGCACGCACTCCAAGAAGATGCATCTTGGCCTCCGTGGTTCGCTAGAGGATGGACCTTGTCGGAACACCTGACGAAGCCGTCCGACTAGAGGATGAACCTTGTCGGAACACTTGATGATACCGTCCGACTAGAGGATGGACCTTGTCGGAACACCTTACGAAGCCATCCGACTAGAAGATGGACCTTGTCGGAACACCTGACGAAGCCATCCGACTAGAAGATGGACTTTGTCAAAACACATGACAAAGCCGTCCAACCAAGAGATGGGGCTTGTCGGATACCTTTGCACAAGTAATTCGACAAGCTCCATCTAGAACGAGTGACAAATACTCACTAATTCAGCCAAAAATGAACGAAACGTCATCTCGCAGGGTAGCTGGGGGAAGCATTCCCCTCAGACCAAGAAACACAATAGAAAACCATTATCAAGAAGTGACGGTTGTAGGCTTCTCAACGACGATGCGCTCCTTGTTGAGAGCCCTATAAAAAGATAGAAGATTTGATGAAGAACGGATAAAAAATATGGCAAGAGAGAGAGAGAGAGGGGAACAGGTATCAAGAACAAGACCTATAATATTTGGATCTGTCCTGACTTGAGCTTCGGAGTGTGATTTGCAGGTACCACGGCGACTGGAGAACACATCTGCAATCACGGAGTGACCAATCCGGGCAAGGCAGGACACCAATCGGCCTATTCCTCTCAGGATCATCAGAAGCACGGCCGACCACGCCGGACAGTTCGTCTACCAACCACCAGTCCGTTTCTTTGGGGTTCGTGCTGGTGAAGATACCAAATTTTTCTCCCACATCTTCTGGTGCCATCCGTGGGAACTCAATAATCTACGACCACAAGAGGATTCGAAATGGTGAACACACGACGAACAGAACTGAATGGTAGGGAAGCCGGCCCCGTCATGGACCTTCGATATATGATCTCGGAAGGAAGAAGGGTATGAGAAGAACATAATGACCATCAAGAACTGGTCACAAAATTACAAGAAGAAAACAGGAGGCTGAGGAGACGTCTGGAGAAGCAACCGGCCGATAATGATTGGGTGTCCATCAACATGGCATCCAGACACACTGGACTCGAAAGGTCACATGGGCACAGTCATAGCAACCGAGGAACCACGTCGGGGGAGTCGAACCTCAGAGCCCGCAGAAGCACCTAGGAGACGGCCCGAACAAGGAATTTACCCTCAGATTCGAAGACAACCCCAGGGCCAAAACTACCAAGAAAAGAACCATCCGAGCAGAAACGGAGTATTAAGGGCCAACAAGGTGAAGAGCTGGCCGCCGGAATACTCAAGAAGATAACGACACAGCCAGTAGACGAAACGGCGTTGCATCTAGTGACCCACGAGCAGTTGGCCAGACTTGTGGCGGGTCTCCTCAGCAAGAATGAAACACTTGTGGACCGCAAGGCGGCAATTGCAACCCAAATTCCGAGGGACTCTCCGTTCGTCGAAAACGTCCTATAGTACCGAGCACCCTCGTCTTTCTCCTATCTGAAGTACCCAACGTTCACAGGGGTGTCGGACCCTATGAATCATGTCCTACGATTTTGAAAGGCCATGACCATGTGGGAGTTTGATTACCGTTTGATGTGTCGGATGTTCCCATCCACCCTAAACAAGGAGGCGCTCATCTGGCTCAACTAACTACCCCCCAGGTCGGTACATAACTTCTGAGGTTCGAGCTCACTATTTATTTTCCAATATTCTTGCTGTCACGCCCCGGACCCGGGCACCCGGATCCGACCCGAATGCTTGAAAAATGATCTGTTTGCCCAAAATCCAAAGTGTGATAAAAATAAAAAATAAATATTCTGAAATAATTTTTAAAAATGACCGTAATTCATAAGAGATCAAAATAAAAATATTTTGTAAAGATATTTTGGCTAAAACTTTTATTTGATAGGCTTTTTGAATTAACTTTTCAGAATTTTAGCAGATAGGCGTAAAATTTTTTAAAAAATATAATTTTAATAAAAAAATAATATTATTAATTATTTATGATAAAAAACTCATTTTAAGCATCTTTTGTGAAGGCACTTTGCCCAAAAATATCATTTACTATTTTATTTTAATAAATTTTAACTCTCGACTGGCCATATCAAGTTTTGTTGAAAAAGAATATAATTTGATTTATGGTAAAAACATTGTATGTGGATAAGATTACATATTTGATTAAGATGTAAATAATAAAATAAAATTATTAAATCAATCAATTCGGATTCAAAGTAGACTAATAAAGTTAAGATTCAAGTTATTATAATTATAAAACTAAAATAAATAAATAAAACTATGTATCTTCAATTAACGCTTCAATATTCTTTGGTACATCGTCTTTTAGTCCATCGTTTCTTCTATCCCTAAATAATCTAAAAAATATTATCGGTTGAACCGTGAGATTATGAAAGGCCAATAAGATTTAATCACTACATCATATCTATGACAGTTCTATCAATCAATAATCCATACGCAGAGTATAGGTATGGAACAAGAACAACAAGTATTTCAAAATAAATTATGATTCAAAATTAATATGTGGATACATCTAATAACTCACCATGAGTCTCATTCTCTTTCCCACACCGGGAGCAGTTCAACCAAAAACTTTTTTGCAGGGGTTTAGGGCTTTATACCCAAAGGCTCCAGGGCTTTCTTGCTTAAAAATTTTCAACCATTGGGATCAATCCCACACTTCAAAAATATATGCAATTAAATATCTAACCATTCAATAGATCTTCAGAATTTCAAGGAGTATAACCGAAATTAATTAATCAAAAAATATAGAATAATGTACTTGTTATTACTTTCTCTTAGATTCGAGAGAGATGGAAATGTGTAGTATATTTCTTTGATTGTTGTCGGATGAAGTCATTCTTCTAGTATATTATGCTTCGGGGTCTTATCAATATTTTTTTCCTAACGGATGATGTCAAATAGTGACACGCTGTGATATTTCTATGGCTTCGAAGGTTTTTCAAGTTCTTCTTTAATGGAGGTGCTTCAATGGAGGAAGAGGGGGAGAAAGATGAGAAAAATATTGGAGTAATGATTTAGTGTCAATGCTTTATTAAATAGGTTTAGGAAAGTTGGGTTTTTAATTTTAAGTGATTTTCTTCACTTTAAAAGGGGTGAATTTTATAACTCACTAAAATGCCTATTTTAATATGGATATGGGTTAAAATAGGCCTAAGGCCTATGGATATTATGTAGACTTCATTTTAGATTATTATTAAGTCCAAAATGCCTCTAAATTGGCCCTACAGGCCCACCCAACAAATATAACTCACTAATTAGTTATGCAACTATGCCATTTATAGACCACAATAGAAATATAGTTGACTATCATTCAAAATAAATTGAAAAAAAGAAATTAATGAGTCAATTTTAACTTTTTAGAATTAATTTACTCAAAATTCATAAATAAAAGTTCAGGGTATTACAACCTATCTCCCTTACAAGAAATTCATCCTCGAAATTTAAAATATATTTAATGATTTTTTTTCTTCTAATCCACCACTTCATATTAGTCGACTAAAAATTATAGTCAAGCTTAGTTAGATCGGTCGATAAAACCTTATAGTTAAACTCAGTCAAATATGTCAACTTAATTAACATAGTAAATCTAGTCAAATTGGTCATTTTCACAAATCTAGTCTAACCCAATCAAACTAGTCATCTAATAAGTCTAGTCAACTTAATCAGACTGGTAAAACTAGTCAATATAGTCAACATCAATTAAATTGATAAACTTAGTCAATCTATTCGGCCGAATCAATTGGTAAATCTAGTCAATATGTCTTCCAATCACACTAATCAAGCTATTCAATTGGCCAACTAGTCTGAATAGTTGGGATTCCAAATTCTAGTTTTTTAATAACATGTTCATATAATTGTGATTATTAAAAACATTGCTTAAACCAATTTTTTTTTATTAACTCTAAGGTCCAATTTTTTTTTAAATTGCGTATAATTTATGTCAATTAATTATAGATGTGCAAATTATAAATTTAAAAATTAATATGATTAAGTTATTAATCCAAACGTATCAGAGTTCAACGGAGCCATCCCATAGTTCTCTATCAGTAAGTTTTGATTTTAAGGTTCATAAATAATTATAAACAACTTAACTACACATAGACCCATTATACACAAATCCCTAGGTGTCTGAAATCTATGCTCTGATACCATTCTATCACGCCCTGGACCTGAGCACCCAGATCCAACCCGAATGCCTGAAAAATGACCCGTTTATCCAAAATCCAGGGTCTGATAAAAATAAAAAATAAATGTTCTGAAATAATTTTTAAAAATGACCGTAATTCATAATAGATCAAAATAAAAATCTTTTGTAAAGATGTTTTGGTTAAAACTTTTATTTGATAGGCATTTTTAATTAACTTTTCAGAATTTAAACAGATCAAAATAAAATCTTTTGTAAAGATGTTTTGGCTAAAACTTTTATTTGATAGGTTTTTTTAATTAACTTTTCAGAATTATATCGGATAGGCGTAAAATTTTTAAAAAATATAATTTTAATAAAAAAATAATTTTACTAATTATTTATGATAAAAAAATTTATTTTAAGCATCTTTTGTGAATGCACTTTGCCCAGAAATATCATTTGCTATTTTATTTTAATAAATTTTAACTCTCAACTGGTCATATCGAGTTTTGTTGAAAAAGAATAGAATTTGATTTATGGTAAAAACATTGTATGTGGGTAAGATTATATATTTGATTAAGATGTAAATAATAAAATAAAATTACTAAATCAATCAATTCGGATTCAAAGTAGACCAATAAAGTTAAGATTCAAGTTATTACAATTATAAAACTAAAATAAATAAATAAAACTATGTGTTTTCAAAGAACGCTTCAATATTCTTTGGTACACCGTCTTTTAGTCCATCGTTTCTTCTATCCTCAAATAATCTAAAAAATATTATCGGTTGAACCGTGAGCTTATGAAAGGCTAATAAGATTTAATTACTACATCATATCTATGACAGTTCTATCAATCAATAGTCCATACGCAGAGTATAGGTATGGAACAAGAACAACAAGTATTTTAAAATAAACTATGATTCAAAATTAATATGTGGATACATCCAATAACCCACCATGAGTCTCATTCTCTTTCCTACAATGGGAGCAGTTCAACCAAAAGCTCTTTTGCAGGGGTTTAGGGCTTTATACCTAAAGGCTCCATGCCTTTCTTGTTTAAAAATTTTTAACCATTGGGATCAATCATACACTTCAAAAATATATGCAATTAAATATCTAACCATTCAATAGATCTCCAGAATTTCAAGGAGTATAACCGAAATTAATTAATCAAAAAATATAGAATAGTGTACTTGTTATTACTTTCTCTTAGATTCGAGAGAGATGGAAATATGTAGTATATTTCTTTGATTGTTGTCGGATGAAGTCATTCTTATAGTATATTATGCTTCGGGGTCTTATCAATATTTTTTTCCTAATAGATGATGTCAAATGGTGACACGCTGTGATGTTTCTATGGCTTCGAAGGTTTTTCAAGTTCTTCTTTAATGGAGGTGCTTCAATGGAGGAAGAGGGGGAGAAAGATGAGAAAAATATTGGAGTAATGATTTAGGGTCAATACTTTATTAAATAGGTTTAGAAAAGTTGAATTTTTAATTTTAAGTAATTTTCGTCATTTTAAAAAGGGTGAATTTTATAACTCACTAAAATGCCTATTTTAATATGGATATGGGCTAAAATAGGCCTAAGGCCTATGGGTATTATGTAGACTTCATTTTAGATTATTATTAAGTCCAAAATGCCTCTAAATTGGCCCTACAGGCCCACCCAACAAATATAACTCACTAATCAGTTATGCAACAATGCCATTTATAGACCACAATAGAAATATAATTAACTATCATTCAAAATAAATTGAAAAAAAGAAATTAAGGAGTCAATTTCAACTTTTTAGAATTAATTTACTCAAAATTCATAAATAAAAGTTCAGGGTATTACAACCTATCTCCTTACAAGAATTTCGTCCTCGAAATTTAAAATATATTTAATGATTTTTTTTCTTCTAATCCACCACTTCAGATTAGTCGACTAAAAATTATAGTCAAGCTTAGTTAGATCGGTCGATAAAATCTTATAGTTAAATTCAGTCAAATAGGTCAACTTAATTAACATAGTAAACCTAGTCAAATTGGTCATTTTCACTAATCTAGTATAACCCAATCAAACTAGTCATCTAATAAGTCTAGTCAACTTAATCAGACTGGTAAAACTAGTCAATATAGTTAACATCGATTAAATTGGTAAACTTAGTCAATCTATTCAGCCTAATCAATTGGTAAATCTAGTCAATATGTCTTCCAATCACACTAATCAAGATATTCAATTGGCCAACTAGTCTGAATAGTTGGGATTCCAAATCGTAGTTTTTTAATAACATGTTCATATAATTGTGATTATTAAAAGCATTACTTAAACCAATTTGTTTTTTATTAACTCTAAGGTCTAATTTGTTTTTAAATTGCGTATAATTTATGTCAATTAATTATAGATGTGCAAATTATAAATTTAAAAATTAATATGATTAAGTTATTAATCCAAATGTATCAGAGTTCAACGGAGCCATCCCATAGTTTTCTATCAGTAAGTTTTGATTTTAAGGTTCATAAATAATTATAAACAACTTAACTACACATAGACCCATTATACACAAATCCCTAGGTGTCTGAAGCCAATGCTCTGATACCATTCTATCACGCCCCAGACCCGAGCACCCGGATCCAACCCGAATGCCTGAAAAATGATCCGTTTGTCCAAAATCCAGTGTGTGATAAAAATAAAAAATAAATATTCTGAAATAATTTTTAAAAATGACCGTAATTCATAATAGATTAAAATAAAAATCTTTTGTAAAGATGTTTTGGTTAAAACTTTTATTTGATAGGCTTTTTTAATTAACTTTTTAGAATTTTAACAGATCAAAATAAAATCTTTTGTAAAGATGTTTTGGCTAAAACTTTTATTTGATAGGCTTTTTTAATTAACTTTTCAGAATTTTAGCGGATATGTGTAAATTTTTAAAAAAAATATAATTTTATTAAAAAATAATTTTATTAATTATTTATGATTAAAAACTCATTTTAAGCATCTTTTGTAAATGCACTTTGCTCAAAAATATCATTTACTATTTTATTTTAACAAATTTTAACTCTTAACTGGCCATATCGAGTTTTGTTAATAAAGAACAAAATTTGATTTATAGTAGAAACATTGCATGTGGATAAGATTTTATATTTGATTAAGATGTAAATAATAAAATAAAATTACTAAATCAATCAATTCGGATTCAAAGTAGACCAATAAAGTTAAGATTCAAGTTATTACAATTATAAAATCAAAATAAATAAATAAAATTGTGTCTTTAATGAACGCTTCAATATTCTTTGGTACACCGTCTTTTAGTCCATCGTTTCATCTATCCCCAAATAATCTAAAAAATATTATCGGTGGAACCGTGAGCTTATGAAAGCCTAATAAGATTTAATCACTACAACATATCTATGACAATTCTATCAATCAATAGTTCATACGCAGAGTATAGGTATGGAACAATAACAACAAGTATTTTAAAATAAACTATGATCCGAAATTAATATGTGGATGCAACCAATAACCCACCATGGGTTTCTTTCTCTTTCCACAACGGGAGCAGTTCAACCAAGAACTCTTCTGCAGGGGTTTAGGGCTTTGTACCCAAAAGCTCCAGGCCTTTCTTGCTTAAAAATTTCAACCATTTGGATCAATCCCACACTTCAAAAACGTATGCAATTTAATATCTAACCATTCAATAGATCTCCAGAATTTCAATACATTCAAGTGCACTACATATACAAGGAGTATAACTGAAATTAATTAATCGAAAAATCATAAAATAGTGTACTTGTTATTACTTTCTCTTAGATTCGAGAGAGATGAAAACGTATAGTATATTTCTTTGATTGTTGTCGGATGAAGTCATTCTTCTAATATGTTATGCTTCGGAGTCTCATCAATATTTTTTTTCCAATAGATGATGTCAAATGGTGACACGCTGTGATGTTTCTATAGCTTCGAAGGTTTTTCAAGTTCTTCTTTAATGGAGGTGCTTCAATGGAGGAAGAGGGAGAGAAAGATGAGAGAAATATTAGAGTAATGATTTAGGGTTTATAAGAGTTCACAAGCTCTCAATGCTTTATTAAATAGGTTTAGAAAAGTTGGGTTATTAATTTTAAGTGATTTTCGTCACTTTAAAATTAGTGAATTTTATAACTCACTAAATGGCCTATTTTAAGATGGATATGGGCTAAAATGGGCCTAAGGCCTATGGGTATTAAGTAAGCTTCATTTTAGATTGTTATTAAGTCCAAAATGCCTCTAAATTGGCCCTACGGGCCCACCCAACAAATATAACTCACTAATTAGTTATACAATTATGCTATTTATAGACCACAATAGAAATATAGTTAACTATCATTCAAAATAAATTGAAAAAAAAATTAAGGAATCAATTTTAACTTTATTAGAATTAATTTACTCAAAATCCATAAACAAAAGTTTAGGGTATTACACTTGCAACAGGTTCCATCGCAAGGACGTCGACGTTCTATTCGACGTAAGAAAAGACTAGAAAGAGATTGTACGAGACTTCATCAAGCGGTTCTGGAACATCATGATCACGGTAGAGGACTGTGATGATATACACGCTGTAACGGTCTATAGAAAAGCTCTGTCGATTGAGTCCGAGCTCTACCATTCCCTCACCAAGAACCGTCCGTCGGACCTCAACGCCCTATTTACAAGGGCCGAGAAGTACGCTAGGCTGAAAGACGACACCCTGCGACATACCAAAAATGCCGACCATCCTAGGGGTTGACAAGCCTCTCTTAAAAGAATAAAAAGAGAAGAAGAGAAAATTTGAGGGCCACACAAGCAAAAAATCTCAAACCTGGGACGACCGCACTTACACGGCTCTGACCATCCTCCTAAAAGAGGCTCTGGAACTGATGAAGGACTTGGTGCAATGGCCTCGACCCATAAACCCCGAGACAGCAACAATACGGGACAAGAATAAATACTGCGCCTTTTAAATGGACCACGGGCATGAGACGAACAAATGTTACGCCTTGAAAAATCAAATAGAAGACTTGATCGGTGAAGGGCATTTGGGCCAATATGTTCGACGAGTAGAAGAAGTCACGAAACAGGCCAATAACGGTCCAAAAGAAGGAGCCAACAAACGGGCAATGCTGGCAATGACATCAATGTGATACACGGGGGGATCGAGCTGTTTGTCACACCGAGAGCTTGAGAGACAGGATCTCATCAGCTTGCGATAGGTTGAACATCTTCGAGAAGTTCTGAATGTTGCACAGGAACCAAGATTTTCCAGGACCTCCAAGGGAACCTCTGAGGGCACAATCACCTTTTCGAACATGGACCTGGATGGGGTGGACCTATCTCATTCAGATGCATTGCTATTGACTTTTTCCATCAGGAGTTTTGACGTCAAGCGCATCCTCATCGATCCAGGAAGCTCGGCGGAGATATGCCGACGCCGATAGAAGGATGAACTTCTCAGAGGTTACGTTGGAATCAGTGGAGGCACCATTGATCGGGTTCAATGGACAGAAGGTGTATGCTCTGGGGAAAATCACGCTGCCAGTAAGGGCAGGACCAGCCGTGTGGATGATAGATTTCCTGGTCATGGACACCCCATCGCCATATAACGCAATCTTGGGGAGAGGATGGCTCCACAGGATGAAGGCCGTCTCATCGACTTACCACCAACTGATCAGGTTCCCCACTGAACAAGGGACCATAGAGATCCGGGGAAATCAAACCTCGTCAAAAAAGTGTTACGCAACGGCTGTTAGGCCGAAAAAGGAGGCTGAACCTAGAACTAACCCCTAGAGCAGCAAGCCACCCGCCCACAGCACGTAGCAACCACAGCATCCAGCCTCCGATCTAAGCGGTGACATGGATCAAGGAAGGCCAACTATTGAGCCGAGTGTGGAAGTCAATCTCGGAACCATCGAAGATCCAAAAATAACTTATGTCGGATCAACATTAGGCGAACAAGAAAGCAGAGACTTACGAACCTCCTAATAGCCAATCGGGATGTATTCGCCTGGTCATTGGAAGACATGCCAACGTGGTCACAATTTCCAAGAAGACAAGCTGTTGAAAGCGAGCTTCATTTGAGAAGTCACAAACCCTGAATGGCTCGCCAACATGGTCGTAGTTCCTAAGAAGACGGAGAAGATACGGGTCTGCATAGACTTTACAAACCTAAACGAAGCCTGCCTAAAAGATCTATATCCTTTACCGCGAATCGATCAACTGGTTTACACAACATCGGGCTACGAGATCCTGTCCTTCATGGACGGGTACTCAGGTTACAACCAGATTCTTCTCTTTGAGCCCGATCAGGAAAAGATAGCCTTCACCATGGATCGCGGGGTGTTTTGCTACAAGGTAATGCCATTTGGACTCAAGAACACAGGAGCTACCCATCAGAGATTGGTCAACAGAATGTTCCATGACATGATCGGAAAATCATTGGAAGTTTACATCAATGACATGATGGTCAAAAGCCGTCAGAGGGATAGCCATTTGACAGATCTGGGGCGAACGCTAGACCGGCTTCGGGAATACAACATGAAGTTGAACCCCTGCAAGTGCGTCTTCAGAGTCACCTCGGGGAAATTCTTGGGATATTTGATCACCAAGCGAGGAATAGAGGCCAACCCTGAGTAGATCAAAGCCCTCGCGGAAATGAAACCACCTCGGAACCGGAAGGAAGTCCAGAACTGGCCGGGAGGGTAGCAACGTTAAGCCGATTCATTGCACGATCGTCAGATAGGTGTCGGCCACTGTTCAAGCTACTGCGGAGACACGGGCAATTCCAATGGATTGACGAATGCAACGAAGCCTTTGGAAAACTAAAAGAATATTTAGCCGAGCCACCCATACTCTCGAAACCAAAAGTAGGAGAACCACTCGACCTCTACCTAGTGACAACGGAACAATCAATCAGTGCCATACTTTTCTCGGAGCATAAAAAAGAAGAGAAACTGTCTTCTTCACAAGCAAGACACTTGTCGGAGTCAAACTCAGGTACACATTAATAGAAAAGGCTGCCCTTGCACTAATTTTTGCATCTAGGAGATTGAAGTCGTACTTCGATGAGAGGAGTATTACGGTCTACACCGAGTTCCCACTCAAGTCCGTCCTAGGAAAGATTGATCTATCTAGCCGAATGGCTAAATGGGTCATTCATCTGGAACAGTATGACATCCAGTACAGCTCCAGGACATCTGAGAAATGACATGCCCTCGCAGGTTTCTTAGCTGACTTCCCAGTAAGTGACATCAAGCAACTTGGAGAGGAAGACGCAGACATCCTTCATCTACCCGAAGTCTCGACAACATTCTGACAGGAAACAGGTTGGAGACTGTTCATAGATGGCTCGGCCAATGAGGACGGATCAGGAATCGAAACCGTCCTGGTAACACCAGAGAATACCAAAATCGAGAGGGCCGTGAAGCTTGGCTTCAAGGCATCCAACAACGAGGCAGAGTACGAAGCTATCATTTCGGGAGTTACTGCTGCCCTAGACCTCGGAGTCACTGACGTGACAGTTTACTCAGACTCACAGCTCGTCGTTTCCTAGTACGATAGGACTTACCTAGACAAGGGACAAAATGATGATAGCTTACCTATCCATAGTAAGAGTACTGACAAAGCACTTTACCCACTTAAAGTTGGACCAACTCCCAAGACAGGAGAACAAGCACTCGGACTCGTTAGCATACCTGGCGACAATGCTAGGAGAAACAGAGTCAAGACTCATTTCGGTAGATTTCCAAGAGTACCCCAGCATATAGAGGCCAAATGAGATATACATAGCGCCCGTTAACACTGGGGGCGAGTCGAGCTGGATGGACGACATCGGCAGTTACCTTCGGCATGGGACCCTCACGAATCAAAAATAGGTGCAAGGCAGATACAAGGCATCTCGAAAACATATACCATGTTACACGGAGAGCTATACCGTAAGTCGGCATCCGGACCACTCCTAAAATGCTTAATCCGGCACAGTAACAGACCATGTTGGAAGAAATACACGTCGGTGAGTGCGGAAACCACTCGGAAGTGAGAAGTCTAGCACACAAGACAATGACACAAGGGTACGGTATTTCTGGCCATACATGCAGAAAGACGTCAAGGTCTTCGTCCGCAAATGCCCGACCTGCCAGAAGCATGCGCCGTTGATCAGAGTGCCCACAGAAGAGTTGCACACAGTGTATAGCGCATGGCCATTCGCCAAATGGGGACTGGACATAGTCGGGCCCCTCCCGAAGGAACTAGGAAATGTTCATTTTTTACTAGTCGCCACCAACTACTTCACCAAATGGATCGAAGCCGTTGAACTTCCTCAGGTCCACATCTCAAACGTGAAGAGATTTCTCTGGGAAAATATCGAGTGTCGTTTTGGCATACCCTAGGAAATTGTAACGGACAATAGCACACAGTTCGACGCAGCTGAGATTCGAGCTTTTTGTCAAACGCTTGGGATAAAGAAAAGCTTATCAACTCCGAGGTATCCACAAAGCAACGGATTAGTGGAAGCTGGCAACAGGGTCATACTCGACACACTGAAAAAGAGGTTGGAAATGACTAAATGAAGATGGGCCGAGGAGTTATACGGCTTACTATGGGCTTACCGCACGACCCCGAGGCGATCAACAAGGGAATCTCCTTTCTCACTAGCTTACGGGATAGAAGCAGTAATTCCAACTGAGGTCATGGCACCAACCTCCCGAACACTATCCATGGAGTCGGGATAGAACGAAGGCATACTGGCCCGCGCTACAAGAAAGAAGGCTTTTCGCAATGGGCTTGGTCCGTCGCGGAAGGGTTTTCGCGGCGATAGAGTAGGACCATTGCGGTACCTCCGTTGCGAAACTTTCAGGCGACAGAGTAGGACCGTTGCGAGTCCGTCACAGAAAGTGTCATTTTTGCGCCGGACCATGCAACGGATATGTCCGTCGCTAAAAACTCTATCCACAATGGACCAAGACCTACACTAAAACCACATTTTTTGTTACTGAAGATTCTGCGACGGGCATGAACCAATGCAATTATGTCTCAAAAAACTCATTTTGCGACGGTCCTAGTCCGTTGGGAAAAAAAAACCAAATCGCAAAAAAAAATGACGCACCTAGTGCGTCATTTTATGGAATGTTACTACTGAAAAAAAGCCAGGATGGTTATTGAGCTACGTCGCAGACCATCCCTATTTTTCCTCCCTTCATAAGATGTTGAATTGAGGCACAATTTAATGTAGAATACAATAAAGACATGTCTTGTAAGCTAAAGCCAAGTTGGATTTGAGCTATGAATTCTTTGTTCCAGAAATAGGTTTTGTTGCCGAAAAATGCTCAACTAGTCATCAAACAAAAACATACGTTAGCAATGTAGTCGAGGAATACACCTAAATGTAGCATAAGTTAGAAGCAAGCAAAGAAAACCAACATGATGAGCACACCACATTGTGGAATAATTTAAAAAATTTAAGGGAAATGTATGAGAAGCTTTTAACTTTATAGAAAGGGTTAAAGTGCAAAACTTACAATAGGAAATGGTTCTATTCTCTTGTACTCCTTTTTCCTTTGAAAAGTTGTCAAAGGGAACTCCCTAATTCAATTAAACTCTTTAAATCCCTCCAAAAATTCTTATACACGAGATTCAAACATGGGCCCAAGAAATATCCCATTGATACTACGAATCAAAATATACAACATAAATATCACTAAAATTCTACAGAATGAAAAAATAACTTAAAGGACCAAATTTTTACCCCAACAGATGTCAAGGGCCCATCTTTGGTGTTTGTGACCCCGCCTCTCACTTTACTTTCCTTGCAACTGTATGCAAGTGTGTTGCATAAGCATCCTAATTCTCTCAATCTAGAAGGAAGAGGAAGGGCTTTAAATCCAACTAGGAAAAAGCCTTATGGTTAATCCAAGACATAAGAACTTAGATTCTAACTGACCCTTAGGAAACACTCATGTAAGCATGTCTCCAATTGTGAAAAAGCAAACAAAATCGCACAAATAATAACAAAACATATAATGGTCATGACTGAGATAATGAGAAGTTTAGCTCAAGAAATTTTAGGATAAGAACTCAAGTGTTTCATAAAAGAGAGTGGCCTAGTAAGATTAGTGACATTCACCAATAATTCATCTTGGTAGCTTGAGAATGCTTTTGCCAAATCTTGTATGTTGCTTACAATCGCATTATGAACTTCCTTTCCTCCAGCATAGTTTGCAAACAATTTAACTAAGAAATGGTTTAGTTATGCAAAGAAAGAGAAAGCACTTCGCAATGAAACAAATAAATGGTTAAACTAAACTCAACCATTTAGTTTCAGAAAGAGTTGCAAAGTTAACATGTACTTTACAAATGTAAAACTACAAGCGACTTTGTCAAGCATGAAGAAGCATCCAGTTCGTGCGCCACATGATTTCTTGAGATTCGTTTCCACTTCAATCATAAATCTGACACAGCACAAACAGTCAGTCTAACACTTGACCAAATATATTGAACATTTCAAGATGTTGAGAGCGTGTGTGTGTGTGAGAGAGAAGGAGAACTTGGAAGACGATTAATCCACAGTAATGCTGCATCGTCAGCTTTCACAACAAAATCATCCATATAAGTTCTGGATCACAACAGTAATCAGTTCTAAACCCTAGAAAACGAAGAATCTAATAGTTTCATTGTGAAAATATATGAGGATCAAAAACATAATCTAGAGGAAATTCACCCTACTCCCACCACTGCCCCCTTAAAAGTTAAAAGCATCACCGATCTAATAAAATAAAGAAAAACCTAAAGGCTTCAACAATTGTCACCTTGAACAAACATATTGCAGTCTATCTATAACAAGAGAATATTTAACCTGACTTATAAAAAGCACCTTATACAAGGCTTGCAAACAAATAATTCAAACTCCTCAACATATAATTTGTTGAAGACAATGCCTAACACTAGAAATAAAAAATGCTTATAGAAGGGGCTGCAAACAAATAACTTAAAACTCCCTCAATGCATCCAACATCATTCTTGATCATCTCATGATTACATCTGAACATGAAATTCAATCATAGATTTAAGGTAAAAAAGGAGACAAAGAAGAAGAAAGATCGATTCTTTAAAAAAATCGTACTTGTGAATTTTCATCGATAGATTGGGTTCTCAAACCCAAGCAACACTCTATTACTATATCATGATATATATAATTAGTTATTTGGAAAGGCATAACTCTAATTTGCGGTGCTTAAAGAAAAGTGAAAGAAAGTGAAGATGACCTTACAGTGGAGAGGTTGAAGAACTTAAGTATTTCATAAAAAAGGAGTAGCTAGCATAGTGAGATCAGTGAGATTTACCAATACTTCATCTTGGTAGCTTGAGAATGCTTTTGTCAAATCTTGTATGCTGCTCACAATTGCATTATCAACTTCTTTTCCTCCTGTAAGGTCGAGTCTATAAACAATTAAACCAAGAAAAGGTTTAGTTTAAATTCTAATTAATGCAAGATATTGAATCTTCTTAGTTTGTACAAACAATAACACCCTATTAATACAATTATATTTTTCTTAAATACCTAGTGTACCAACCAAAATATTTCAAGCAACTCAGCTAGGTCCAGTAGAAGCTACAACCCGTAACCTCCCAATTATGAATTTGGGTTATCCTATGTTTTTCATGGTAGATGAATGGGTATACTATGTTTTTCATGGTAAGAAAACTCGAAAGAATGCACCTAGTTGTATAAAACTCAACTGATAGTCAAGGGAAGTGAAGGTTATAAATCAAATGTATACACCCATCCAAACAAGTTGCTTTTGGGCACAAAAATCTGCTGTGATACAAAAATGAGAAACTAACGGCAAATAGCTTTGGTCATTCCTTGCAATGAACATGCATAGTCTGGAGGTTTTTAAAATGCTACGTGAGGATGAAAGTACAATAAACCATGGTACAGTAGGTGAGCCAAATGAGATCAGGGCTCAAGCCTAGCAACAAGATCACCTTGACATGGCACTTAGATAAATGACAATTCACGTGTCATTTGATTGGCACACCCAGCACACTCATCAAAGTCATAACTTCAGTTTGAAAAGGTTATCTTGGTGTTTGATTCTAGGCATAGAACTACGCAAAAGATAAGTGAGAAAAGTGGATTTGCAAATCAAAAAATAAACATAGTATCATCAAGTTCCAACTGATTATAACAACATCCAAAGCCCAAACTGAGACAACATCAGTTTCTAGTATCCATTTTCAGAATTGAGAAGAATGACGACCAAGGATGAACATAACAATTTTGTTTAAAGAACAAAATAAAGAAAACCCTCATTTACAAATCAAAAAATACACACATAGTATCATCAAGTTCCAAATAATGGCTAGGAAGAAGATAAAAAAATGCTAATCTTATTGCCAAAAACAAAACCCAAACTTACCAAACAGCTGTCCTTTCAGTTCTTCTTGCATTTTATCATTGTTACACACAAAAATGTATCCACCAAGCACCTCAGTACGTGGCAGCATCTCTATTGAAGGCAATGTCTTGAACCTTTTATCAACAACACTGTTGTTATTGTTGTTGTCATTGTTGCTGTTGTTTTTGTTGGCCCTTCTGAAAAATTGAGGTTCTACGTTCTCACGCCCTTTGATCTAGTCTGCTCAGCCAATTTAGAAGCAACGTGCATGAACCACTTGTGATCCTCTGAGACCTTTGACTGTCCTCGAAGCTCATATCAGAACCTAGGACATATATCATACATAATAAAGAAGTAACGACCTAATCTTTTTGTACGAAAACTAGCATTACCATACATTATATAACTCAAGGTCGGTGCCCTAATCAAACCCAAATCAAACCATAAATCTATTTCACGCTAAGAATAAACATGTGCATACCGATGGGAGAGGGAGATAGAGAGAGAGGGAGGGAGAGGTACCTGTGTTGGTGTATTCCACCTCGTCCTTGAGCCTTTGCCGAATGATGTTCCACCGTATGCGGCCTGAAACCTTCGTGTGCAAGAACTGAAGATAGAGATCAAGGAGATCAGGGTTAGGGATAGGGTTTTGGTTGGGGAAGAGAGATTTTTGGATTGGGGGAAGATTTGGATTTAGGGAGATGAACACTCGCAGTCGCTCGAGATGCGGAAGAGAAGTGAAATCGTGAAGAAGTCGTAGAGAAAGTGAAGTCGTGGAGGAGTAAAACTTTGATCATACCGTGCTGTCATCGAGGTCGATGACAGCACCTAGAATGACCCACGTGGCACCAATCGATGACTAATGCGGAAGCACAAGTTTTGTTACTCACCTCTGTCATCTGGGCCCACTCACCGCATGGATGTTTATCCCACGTTCCCACCCCTTGGTGGATATACACCAAAAATCACCCTGATTGGTAATCTACAACCATTAGATTTTAACATTTTTTAAGGCATTCTTATAGCCGTTGAATGCAACCATTTTTTTAATACTAAAACCAACGGCTAAAAACCATCAAACAAGCTCATTTTTGGTATGAATGTCTACTAAGGGGTGGGCTAAGCATCCATGCGGTCAGTGGGCCTAGATGGCAGCGGTGACTACCAAAAATGGTGCTTCCAAATTTGAAGAGATCTCAAGTATACCTTGTTACATCACGACCCGACTACAAACCAAAAATAAGCTTGATTAGTGATTTCAGAGTAAAACTTCTGTCACACCGTTGTGACAGAAGCATCTGTCACAACGCAAAATACGAGCCACATGGTACACTCTTAGTAGATGCTGACCGTCTGGATGTTTGGCCAGTCCCTCGGTGGACCTATAAACCAAAACTCAGCCTGATTAGTGATTTACAACTTTTGGATCTTTGCACCCAAATAACGCTCAATAATGCGCAAATTCCTACCGTTAAAATCAACCCATGAAAACAACTTCAATCAAATCACAATTCAGGCTGAATTTTGGTCTAGAGGTCCACCGAGGGACTGGCCAAATATCAATACGGTCAGTGCCACTAAGAGTGCAACGTGGTTCATATCGTGTGTTGTGATTGAAGCATTGTCACAATGCTGTGACAGAAGTTTTACTCGTGATTTTTCAAACCCACAGATCTTTGTACATAATGGCCATTAATCCTAAAACAAAAAACAAAAAATTTAATGGAATTTAACAGCTGTTTTTTTCACAAACTTTTCCAGAATCTAACAGCAGTTAAAACCAAAAAGGCCGTTAAATTCAAAGTGTCAAAACGTGTTTAAACAGTTTTAACGGAAACGGGCTTTGGGGCATTAACGTTTAAACGACCATTAAAACTGTTTAAATGGTCATTTTTAATACCATGGTACAGATAAATAAATTTTGCAATAGGGCTGAGAAAAGTGAATTAAGTAAAATACAATTTTTGCAATGGGGTTTATTGGTTTTGACGACGGGCATATACTGTTGGGTAGAGAAAAATAATTTATTTGAAATTTTTTTTTTTAAAACTTTCCGCAACGGACTTGTGTACGATTGCGACAGACTAATGCTGTTGCAACTTTGCAAGGGATTTAGTCTGTTGCGAAAGGTCATTCTTCTTGTAGCACGACATAGACCTCCTCGAGGAACGAATGGAACATGCCATGGTCCGTCTAGCCGACTACCAACAGAAGACCAAACAGGCGTTTGACCAAAGGGTGAAGCAGAGTCTTTAAACCAGGGGACCTCGTCCTCAGGAAAGTATTTGATAACACGAGAGAGGCCAACAATGTTAAGTTCGGTTCAAATTGGAAGGGCCCTACGTGATTGATAAACTAGTACAACAATGATCCTATTTCCTAAATACGTCGGACGACGGTGTGATCGAAAGACCTTGGAATGCCTTCAACCTTTTTATTAATAAAAGTTCGATTCAAGTTCTATAGCATCTCGATTCAAGTCATTTCACACGTCAGCCGAAAAAGAAGTGTCCCACTCTAAAGGAGGAAGAAGTCCTACAAATGGGCCGAGGCACCCAGACCTTCTTGGCTTATGAAATGCTAAAGGTAAAACGGGATATTGAAACATATAGTTGGCATCCATTAAGAGCAGGCCTAGACCGCCTTGATGCATGAGAACCATATCCCTTTCCAAAGGAAGAAAAAATCCCACAAATGGGCCGAGGCACCCAGACCTTCTCGGCTGAAAAGTCAAAGGCAGAACGGGACCTCAACACATACAGTTGGCATCCATCAAGAGCAGGCCTAGACTGCCTTGATGCATGAAAACCGTATCCCTCTACAAAGGAGGAAGAAGTCCCACAAATGGGCCGAGACACCCAGACCTTCTCGGCTGAAAAGCCAAAGCCAGAACGGGACTTCGACACATACAATGGCATCCATTAAGAGCAGGCCTAGACCGCCTTAATGCATGAGAATAGTATCCCTCTCCAAAAGAGGAAGAAATCCCACAAATGGGTCAAGGCACCCATACCTTCTCGGCTGAAAAGTCAAAGGCAAGACAGGACCTCGACACATAAGGAGTCCCATATGAGAAGGGCCAAGACATCCAAATGTTTTTTGGATGAATAGCTAAAGGCAAAAAAGGGCTTTAGCGCATACGGGATAAACGGCTGAGCAGCGAATGAGCCGAGAAGCCTATCTCAAGAAGCAAGGAAACATAGCAAAAAAAAAGTTCATTCAAAGGAATCAACAATAGAAGGAAAAAAGTTCACATTTTCATGCATTGAAAATGCCATACGGCATCTACATAGTGAAAAAAAAGTCATTCAACTAAGGTCACAACGGCAACGGACGATTGTCTAACTTCACCCCCGGTGACCTCGGGGACTCTTGGGCCAGCTCCACCACCAGCAGATTGCTCCACCTCCACCTCCGGCTCCTCTTCAACGGCCGTCGACTCCTCACCAAAATCTGCCTGAGCATCAGCAACGCCCCTTTCGTACTGGACTTGCTGGAGATGAAGGGATTCGACGCGTACCAATTCTAAAGTCTCTCTCATCTTGCTCAAGGCCTCCTTGGCAGTGACCCTCTTCGTGTCGGAGGCCTCCAAGGCTGAGAAGACATCCATAGACTTCCTCTCGGCAACCTGGTTAGCCTCCTGAACCTTAGCGAGCTCGTCCTTCCTGACCTTGAGCTCTGAGTTTAGCACCTCTAGGTTTTGGGAGGCCTTGGCCAGCCGAGAGAAGGCCGCCCTCTCCCTTTGGCGAAGAACCTAGGTGACCTTCTGATCACACCGGTTCAGAAGGAAGGAGACGAAGTCCTTTAGGCCGAGGTAGGTCGTGATGCCTTGCAACCACACAGAGGAGAAGCTTGTCAGAAATCATTCAGAAGAAGACAAAAAAAAAGAAAGGAAAAGGAGTTACCTAGGCAAAAGATGTGCTCAGGCCATTGTAAGCCTGAGTCGGTTCAGTTATGCTCTCATAACGTTGTCGATCTTTCGGCAAGGAGAATCTGTTGATCAACCCCATGGCAACATGGGGGTCGAAAAGAGAGTGGCCCTTAGTAATGGGACGGCCGAGAGGAGTGAAGAAGGAATGGATGGAGAAAGGACGGGCCAACGCCTGCTCCGGAGGCACGGCCTTGGAAGCCCCCCCAAAGGGCTCTAGCTCCTCGTCCAAGTTCACACTCACGGACGGCCAGGACGGAGGCACATCCTCGATAGTTAGAGGAATGGGGGAGCTTGCCGAGAAGAGCCCTCTCCGAGAGGGATCTGCGCCTCTGCCGCCCCGGCCACGGAGGCGAGAGGATCATAAGCCTCGAAGCCCTTCTTCGAGTGGCAACCAGTATCACGATGCCTCCTCTTCCGCGATACTGGGTTCTTTTTCTTCCCGCGATCTTCCATAACGGGGCCGGCGCAAGTCAAAGGAACGGTTGGAATGGGAACAGAGTTAGTGCCGACAACCTCGACTTGAGACGTCGGAATCACCCCTACCCTCACGGCTGCCCTACGGCTATTGTAGGTGCTTAGTCGAACCTCTCCAAACCAGAAATGGTAGGTGAGTGGGACGGAAGTAACAAAGTTCAGCACCCTGTCGACGATATCTTTGGCATGCATGCCCGAGGACTTCACGTTCTCTGCAAAAGAAAAGAAATGATGAAGTGAGTGAAAGTTGGCAAGATAATTTGTACGATAAACGGCGAGGCAAGGGTAAACCTAGACGACCTACCTGCTCCGATTAAAACTTGACTGGATGGGGCCAATCAGATGACCTTGATTAGCTTGGCCAGTGTCGTCCAATGGTTCGGAGACAACTAGGGCCTTGTCGGGGATCCCTTGTGACAGTCCGGAAGGTCTTCGATCATCCGAAAGGGATTCGACCTAGTCGTCTGATATTCGCTCAAAAGTGCTTATTTTAAGCAATTATCCTTTTAGCGTTATCGCACTCTCCTACGTAAAATGCTCTATTTATCTACTTTTCTACGTAAGAGTCTCTTCTGTTTCGTAGAACACACTTTTCTGGATGAAGTGGTATATTTGCATGCATTAAACACATTTTCGGAAGTCTAGGTAGGAAGACGTTATGATCAAGTCTCATTACGTGCTCTTCTCTTGCAGGAAACTCGATCGGGCTATTCTCGAGACTTGCGGGCCCACGATCAACCACAGAAGCCTAATATCAAAGCTTGAAGAGACACAGGCTATGACTAGAAGATATGGGCCAAATATGGGTTGAATAAGAGGACCAAAAAATTGGCCCAAAGAATGAAGAGAGTAGGAGAGCCAATGACCAAGAGACGGACCAAAGCGTTTAAAGCCACATGAGTCAGCAAGGAATGATGGTCTACTCTACTGAAGAAGTGTGAGGATGGTCACAGTGAAGACCAGGGTTCCAGACTCTCTGCCAATACTTTGATCTCCATTTTCTGATATTTTCTCTCTCCTCTCCCTAATTTTCTATCTCATCTCTCCTTATTCTCTCTCTCTTTATCTCCCTATACACTGACCTAACCTCAGAACTCTTGCCTGTTGGCTCTGTCTCATCTCTCTTAGCTTTCTGACCGTTGGATCTTCAATCGGACCGTTGGATCTTCCACCGGACCGTTGGATCTCTCTAGATTCGTAGATCTACCAATCTGGGTCCCAATCAAGTCACCATCCATCCGATCGTCATCAAATTTTTTGTCACATCATCTTGTGAAACGATGGACATCATCAATCATTGTGGACCAGTAGCCGGGCCCATCATCATCGACCCGTGGCCCGACCATTTAGTGGACCTCACGATTTTCAAATGCTTTAAATTAATTATTTTTAAATAAAAAAGGGGGCTCCACTAAATGGGGAAATTCCCCAAAGAAAAGTAAGGTTTTATTTAAAAAATAAAAAAAATAATATTTTTTTTATTTCAAAAAAATCCCTAATTTTCATTAATGGAAACTAGGGAGCTTTAAAAGGGGAAAAGAGAGGGCTCGAAACCCTAATCCCGAACCCCCTCTCCTCTCCTTCCCCCCATCCTTCTTCTCCTCTTCTTCCCCTTCATCTTCTTGGTTTTCTTCTTCTTCTTCACCTTTTTCATTCTCGTCTTCTACCGGAGTTGCAGCCTGCAACTCTGACCAGCAACGCCCCCTTCTCCTCTTCTTCTTCCTCTTCCTCTTCCTCTTCTTCTCCTCCCTTTCTTCTTCTTCTTCTTCCTCTTCCTCTTCCTCTTCCTCTTCTTCTCCTCCCTTTCTTCTTCTTCTTCTTCTTCCTCTTCTTCTTGCAGGTGCATCGATAGTGGAACCAGCGCACCACCAACCCGCCGACTTCGCCGCCTGCATGTTCGCCGGACTGGTTCACCCCTTCCTGCCACCTCCCATCTTCACCGCCCCCTGCAGCACCATCTCTACTCCAAACGAATCAGACCTGGTTCGTGGTCTTCAACCAGTTACTGGGCGTCACCCCCATCACCGCTGCTCCCTCTAAAAACTGCCTTGCACTGCCTCTTCCTCCTCCAAACGCTGCAACATCACCACCGGCACTTGTAGCTGCAATGCGCCACCACCGTCTGGATCCCCTCAACCTGTACCGCCAGCAAGATGGAAGGACCCACGATCAAGGGGAAAAGTTAGGAGCTGATCCATTGGCCAGCAAGGATCTCTCAAAGCAAACGCCCACCTGCACTTCACCGGTTGTTGGTTCGGCCTGAAACGAACCCGTCCTCCTCCATTATTGCTGAAATGGTGGTCCGCCCGTAGCACAAGCATCTCATGATCTCCACTTCTGTAATCCCCACCACAGGTTCTTCTTCATCTCACGATTTTAGCGCACCTGCAGCGCTCCAAGCTGCTACACATAGCGGCCACAACGGGTACCATTCTCCCTTTGCAGCTCCCTTGCACCGGCCAGATCTCCTTCAACTTGTCGGGATCCTTACTCTCGGTGAGCACACCAGTCTTCTTTCATCCCCACCAAAGACCCCACCATTCCGGGCAGCGACACTCCGCTCTCCATTTCGCCATTACATGGCCTATCCTTAGTCGGGTAAGTGTGTGGGTTTCAACTTCTCTTTCTCTAGTTTCACCTTCATCTCTCTCTCTAGACCTCCCTCTGGCTTACTCCCTCTCTCTCCTTCTTTCTCTCTCTAGAATTCCTCAATTTTATCTCTCTAGATTAAATCTCTCTTTTGTTTTGCAATTTCTTTCTTTCGTTTAATTTGAGTTGATAAGTGTAAGAACCTTTCATAATTGATAAGAATGATATTTTGCATTTCCTAGTTTGTTATTTCTTTATGTGTTTATTGCGTGTGAAAAATTCTCTCTTTAAAATCGTCAAAAGAAGTTTTAAAATCGAGCATTTATCATCATTCTCACCTCTCCATTTTCCTTAGTATCAATTTCTGATAAAAATTTATCATTTTATGTGTTCTTTATTGTGCTAATCCGACAAATCCCGAGTGCGGATCGACATCCGACACGAATCCCTATACAATATCTTCATATTTTGCAAGATAATCGGATAAAAATTATAAATCTTGTTGATTTTAGGGTTTCCGTAATCAACGACGCGGAAAATCCTACTTTCACCGTCAGACTGTAGATATGGTTGGAATATGGAGTGCACTTCAACAAGTAGGCGCAGTCCATTTCCAACAAACCAATGGTATGTTCCCCGAGGGCACATATGGAATAAATCCTGGAGATTATCCTCCAGGTATTGGGGTGCATTTGGCTAGGGGCTCTGCTGTAGAAAACAAGCACAGACCTGGCAAGGGGGGGATAACGGGAATGATAACCCCCTTTCCAACTGCTCTTCACGGATACTGATCTCCTCGTCGGGGAGAGGTTCTCTTAGGAAGTGACCCTTCCTAAGACAGAGACGGCGAGAGATGCCATAACGTTTGTACAGGCTCTCACAACCGTCGTCCACCTCGGTAGGTGTGCTGAAGATAAAAGGGATGAGAAGAAGAAGCGGCATCGCCGGACAGGACCCTGGCAGGGTCCATGAGGGTTGCGGCACGACCAAAGGAGTCTACCTTAGAGACTTCGGAGAATAAGCCTTCTCCGAGAATGACGTTCTCTACTACCTCGGCTTCCTTCAAGGAAAAATCCTCAGAGGAACTAGATATGTAGGTCTGGGTAAAATGTAAAATGGAGGGGAAACGTAAAAAGAAAAACAAGAGGGAAAAATGAAAATAAAACCTTTTTTGACAGTGGTCAACGATGGCCCAGCCGAGGATACTCACAGACGCAAAGCCGGGAGGGTCTTTGTTGTAAAAAAGATGAAGGAGAAGAGGAAAAGAAGAAATCGCCTTAGCAAGTCAGAGCTTGTAAAAAATGAGAAATAACTAAGCAGAGGGGTATTTATACTAACCACGCCTGGCGTTATCACCAGCGCGTCCTGACGTTAGCAAAGCCCGTAATAAATGCAAAATCATTACATGTCTCCCTCAGACAGTACGTTTCGCACGCTTGGACGGTCCGACGGTTGGTTTCTCGAGACAACTGGACCAACGACGTGTCAACTGCCCGAGAAAGGAGATGATGTGGGTACCTATTTTTCGAGCAGCTAAAACACTGCCATGTGTCACTTAAATGAGCACGCACTCCGAGAAGAGGCATCTTGGCCTCCGTGGTTCACGGACCACCTCGACCCACAACTCGATAAACATACCTCCTTGTGAGAACGCACAGCGAAGCCGTCCGACTAGAGGATGGACCTTGTCGGAACACCTGACGAAGCCATCCGACTAGAAGATGGACCTTGTCGGAACACGTGATGAAGCCGTCCGACCAGGAGATGGGGCTTGTAGGATTCCTTTGCACGAGTAATCCGACAAGCTACATCCAGAATGGGTGATCACGGATTCAGCCTAGACGGACGAAACGTCATCTTGCAAGGCAGTTGGGGGAAGCATTCCCCTCAGACCAAGAAACGCAACAGAAAACCATTATCAAGAAGTGACGGTTATAGGCTCCTCAACGACGACGCTCTTCTTGTTGAGAGCCCTATAAAAAGAGAGAATATCTAATGAAGAATGGATCAAAAAATACAAGCAAGAGAAAGAGAGAGACAGGTATCCAGAACAAGACCTATAGTATTTGGATCCATCCTGACTTAAGCGTCGGAGTGTGATTTGCAAGTACCACAGCGACTGAAAAACACGTCGGCAATCACGGAGTGACCAATCTTGGCAAAGTGGGACACTAATCTGCCTATTCCTCTCAAGATCATCAGAAGCACGGCCGACCACGCCGGATAGTTCGTTTACCAACCACCAGTCCATTTCCTTGGAGATCGTGTGGGCGAAGATACCGGATTTTTCTTCCACACTTGCCATCTATTAACTTCCATGCTGGGGAGTCTGCTGGATGACGCATTTGACCATCAATTTCTACTCTTTTATGGTAATGCCATGTCAAGTCTTTTGTCGTCTGTTTGGAATGAAACATCCTTTGGAACCTTGGGATAGGTGAAAAATACCACATTTCTTTCGCAGGCACCCTTTTATTTTTCTTCGTCTTATTCTTGTTTACCTTCCATCTTGACGTTCCACAAATAGGACATGCCATTGCATCTTTGTACTCCTTTCTATAGAGTATGCAATCGTTGAGACATGCATGGATCTTCTCATATGACATTTCTAATGCAAATAATGTCTTCTTTGCCTGATAGATGGATAAGGGCAGTTCATTATCGTTTAGGAGCATGTCTCACAACAATTGTAGTAGCTCTAAAAAATCTTTGTCAAACCACCCATTCCTACCTTTTAAGTTCTACAGTCTGACCAATGCCGATAACTTTGTAAACTTTGAGCAACCTAGATATAAGGGCTTCTCGGCATCTTCAACAATTTTTGAAATATTTCAGGATCACTCGTAACATCATTGTATGCGCCCTGAACCATTTTTACTGCATCGTCAGCATCTTCTAGAACTATCCCTCACATCTCTTGATAGATGAAATCTTCTATATTAACACTTGACTCTGCCTCATTCGGAACTTGTTCTCCATGTCAGACCCGCGACTTATAATTATGATTGATACCATTAAAAAATAAATATCATTTTATCTCTTTAAGAGTATGTTTAGCGAGATTCCCGCATTTTCTACATGGACATCGTATAGAATTGGGGTCACTTGCATTGTCTTTGGAAAACTTAAGAAATCGATCAACCCCATCACTATATTCCTGTGATCTTCTATCCTTGATCATCCATGATTTATCCATTATGTTGGACCTTAACAAGTATTGCACGATTCTTGAAATATATCGTGCACATTGAAACAAATTGAGATAAAGATCAATATGCAAATATTTTTACACTTATCCCTATTTTATTTTCAGTCTCTATCTAACTTTGCTAACTCTAAAGTTCCCTAACCCATTCAAAAACTGATATTGCTTTTTATTTGTCATATATATGTAGTGTCCATATTAGTTTAAAATTTAGTAGCATTTCTCTGCACTTCTCCCTATATATATTTATTTTATGTTGATTTTCATGTCAATCTAACTACCAAAGTAGTTTAGACATGAAAATCAACAAAAAATAGTATATAAGAAGAAGATTTGAAGAAATAGTAACGAATTTTAAACTAACACGGAGACTACATATATATGACAAATAAAAGTAATATCAGTTCTCAAACTGTCCACACTGGACAATTCAAGGATCACAATATTTGACCGACATTTTTTACCAACACCTTGGTGTACCCTCATAGAGGATGAATCAATGGCTAATTTTTGGTGAGGATGATCTCTTCACCAAAAAGATAACTCCAACAAAAAATCAGCCCATTCTGAAATTTCTAGCCCGTTAAATGTGGTTTTCAAATTACATGGTAAAAATCGAAGGTCCATACTTCTTCAACTTCTAAACTAGTCAATGAATATCAGAATGATTTAAATTTTTCCGAGGATGACCTCCTCACCATATAGATCACCCCTACAAAAAATCAGCGCATTCCAAAATTTCTAACACCATCAAATGTGGGTTTCAAGTTAACGGTAAAAAATAGACAGACTATAATTCTTCAACCTGTAAACATTGCTATGAATATCAGAATGATTTGCATTCTTTTTAGGGTGATCTCCTCACCATATAGATCGCCCATACAAAAAATCAAATGTGAATGTGGGTTTCAAGTTAACGGTAAAAAATAGACAGGCTATAATTCTTCAACTTGTAAAACATGCTATGAATATCAGAATGATTTGCATTTTTTTGAGGTGATCTTCTCACCATATAGATCACCCATACAAAACATCAGCGCATTCTGAAATTTCTAACACCATCAAATATGGGTTTCAAGTTAATGGTAAAAACACAAAAACGTCCCCTAACCCTTACAAAATGGATTCAAGCATGTGCAGCCCAAAAACTATGGTTAGTGATTGCAATGTAACTCATTTGCACTTAGAAGAAGAGAGAGAGACACTCACTTGGGCTAGGGTGAGCCATTCGAAAGTGAAGCAATGTGCGACGGCAACGGCGACGACAACGGCAGCAAGTGGAAGACGGTGGGGCGACGGAGGAGAGCAGCAACAGACGTGCTTGGAGAGGGAGAGGGAGAGCTAGGGCTTAGAGGGGCAAAGCTAGGGTTTGGAGAGGGAGAAGAGATCAAATGAGTTTTCGTGCGTAGGAAAAAAGAGAGAAATTGGGGTATATAAATAAAGTCAATTGTGTCAATTTTTGCAAAAACCGATGCTATATCATGATATATCGCATCGGACGCGATATATAGCGTCGGTTTTTGCAAAAACCGATGCGAAATCTTTTCCCAAAAAAATTTCGTTGGTTTTTTACACGTTTGAAATTCACCCATGAAAAGACCCAATTCCAAACGGTTAGAACAAACCAATTACAGGGTACCAAGGTTTAAAGGGGGCCATTATAACGGTATAACAGACTGGGGCATTACCGTTTTTCCTTTATAACGGCCGTTATAACGAAAAAAATGATTGGGGGAAAAATAAAAAAATAACAAAAAATAACCGAAATAACTGAAAAAACAGAAAAAATTGCGCTGAAATTTAAAAAATAGAATATAACAAAAAAAACAGCCTTATTTTTTCACAAAATTTCTCAGAAAATAACGGTCGTTATTTTCATTATATTGAAAAAATAACCAAAAATAACAGCCGTCATTTTTTGGGCGTTTTAACGGTGCATTAAAAAAAACATAACGGGGGAGGTCCGAATCTGTTACAACGGTCGTTTTTTAAACCGTGGGGGTACTACCAATTACTTTTGTGGGGTAGTACTAAAGGATCAGGTTTGGGGTACAACCATTTGGTGTACCCACATAGAAGATGAATCAATGGCAGATTTTTGGTGAGGATGATCTCTATGGTGAGGAGATCAGGAGATCATCCTCACAAAAATTCAAATCATTCCAATATTTGTAGCCTGTTTTAGAAGTTGAAGAATTATGGACTATTCATTTTTACCGTGTAACTTGAAAACCACATTTGATGGGGTCAGAAATTTCAGCTAATTAAAAGGGATAAAGCTACTTCTCTTCCCACGAGGGTAAAGTACGAACAAAGTTGTGGAAGTTGCTGAAAATAGGTTAAATATTGGGGTTATAAGTCCCTATTTTAAAAATAGAAACCCTTTTTAAGACCCATTAACGAAGAGGTGGTTGTTTTGGACAATAAGGGTCGTGATGTAACAAGGTATTCCTGAGATCTTTTCAAATGGGGAAGCGCATTTTTGTTACTCACCGCCACCATCTGGGCCTGATGAACCGCGTGGATGTTTAGCCCACCCCTTTGTAGACATTTATAGCAAAAATTAGCTTGTTTGATGATTTTTCCGCCGTTGGTTTTAGTACTCAAAAAATGGATGAATTCAATGGCTATAAGAACGGCTTAAACAATACTAAAATATAATGGTTAGAGATTACCAATGAAAAACGCAGGAATCCAAGAGCTCGCGATCACCAATCAGGCCGATTATTGATATAGGTCCATCAAGGAGTTGGCCATCATTAACTGGTCAGTGGACCACAAGAGTGCACATTTTTATCCACCCCACAGTCCCCAAGCAAGTTTGCCTCACATATAATAAATACATTTTTTCCATCAAGAACACGTGGCCCAAATTGAAAATTAACACCAATTGCATTTTGTGGTACATCCAAACGGGTCCTAACCCATTTGCTTCACATACTAGTATACTACAACAGTAGAACTCAATTGCATTTTTTAAAATCAAGAAGACGTTTGAAATGGATAAGTTGTCAATGTAGAGGGTTGAGTGATGAGATGGGTCACTAAAAGGATTCATTTTTGTCACTTCTGCAAGTGACCCATCTCAATCACTGCACTATTGAAACGTATCCACCAGCCCAGAAGAAACACGTTTGATTTAACAATATTGTTGGACACAAAAAGCATCCAACACCAATAAGATTGTGTCACGTGTAACTTAAAAACCTAAAGATATTTGCAACTACCATGCGTGATGCTGATGCCACCTTTGAATTTACATAAGACAACAAATTACATGATGAGCTCACACCCACAGGATTGGGTCCATAAGAAAATTAATTGACTTTTCTACATCTGAAGTCTCTGTTGACCATTCTGATTCCAACTAATTAAGAAAGGAGAAAAAAAATGAGTGGTTGTGAGCAAGGTTTAAAGGGGACCGTTATAACGGCATAACGGACTGGGGGCGTTACCGTTTTTTCCGTTATAACGAAAAAAACGCTCGGGCAAAAACAAAAAAAAAGGGGAAAATAACGGAAAAAAAATGGAAGTAACGGAAAAAATGGTGCTGAAACTCAAATTTTGAATTTTAAAATTTGAATTTCAAAATTTCAAAAATGGAAAATAACGGAAAAAAATGAAAAATAACGGCCGTTTTTTTTTCACAAAGTTTTCCAGAAAATAACGGTTGTTATTTTCGTTATAATGGAAAATAACGGCCGTTATTTCAGTTATAACGGCCGTTATTTTCTGGGCGTTTTAACAGTCCATAACGTAACGGGGTTGGTCCGAATCCGTTATAACGGCTGTTTTTTAAACCTTGGTTGTGAGCATCTGATTTAGATAGCTAGTAGGTCAATCAATTAACTCCCTAACGCGTCTCGACGACCCGACTTATCAAACAAGGACATGTGCTCTCGCATTTACTTGAGTGGGGTCGATGTTCTTGAGGGGATGATAATGTTGGAAATATAGAAAATGTTTTCAAGAATAATCAACATAAACATTCACAAATAATTATTTAGAAAGAAAGGCATTAGCAGAAATATAAACAATGTAATTGTTGAATTACTAAAATGCAAAATTCAGAATAGTCTAAATAATTAACTAGTAATGACCTTTCACTAATCTAATAATATAAATCCAACCATAATATTAAGCAACGAATAAAAAAAATAAAATTACTTGTATTGAAATTTCCTCATTGATAGATGTGTACCCATTACTTTAGGGTGTAGTCGTAGTCCTTAAGGCCACGGGTTTTGTTAAAACCATGGCTAATGACCACATAATTGGGAGGACTACTACAATTTTAGTAACACCGTAGCCTAAAGTGCTGTGAAGTGCTATTTGGGAATTTTTGACATACCTCCCCATGTTATCTTTGAAATTTGACATACGCCCCACACTTTAAAAAAGTTGACATACCCCCCTATGACTTGATCCAAGGTCAGTTGACCAATGTTGACCCGAGTTGACTACAATATTTTACATTAAAAGACAGAAATACTCTTGTCTTCAACCATGGAACAAGGGTTTGGATCAAAACCAAACCACCAAATCAAATGGATGTGGTGGACGGCAAGCCAAGACATACCAATGGGTTACTTGTCCATCACCGGAGTCTCATGCCGGTCATCCACCACTCTGGCGAAAATTAAAAAACTCATTGGTATCGGGCTTCAACGATGAGATTCCTTAACCCCGATTCCTTAACCCCTCCCTCCTCTATAGTGATCATTCACTAAAAATCATTTTTATCTTGTTCACTGAATAGATCTAAGCTCTCTCTCTCTCTCTCTCTCTCTGCAATTTCTAAGGTTTCTATTTTTGTCCTTTTCTCTCAGCGATTGTTTCAAGATACAGGGTTTTGATCTATTCATCTTCTTCAATTGTTCTTACTTAGATTTTTGGTTGGTTTTATCTGTAGTAAAGGTCTATAAATCCATTGATAAAGAGCTAATCGAGCTCTTTATTTTATATGTGTTTGATTTTTAGGGTTTGATCGATTTTGAAACTTTTATTAGGTTTAATGGGGTGTAGGGTTTTATATGGGTAAGTGTAGAGAGTTTATTTTGGATTTTTTGTTGGATTGTGTTTTTATTTATGGGTTTCTGTTATTATAGTTTTGGGGGTTTAGGGTTTTAGTTTTTGAGGATTTTTGTTATGGAGAAAACTGAACGAATGGTTAAAATTTACTAAGTACCGATTGCAATGGTTTGGACATGTTCAATGGTAGATAAGCCACCAAACTACCAGCAAAATTTTCAGGTATGAAGTACAACTATATCAGAAAATGACATGTTCAGTGGTTTTCCGCATGACACGTGACTATGTTTGAAGGTTTTGAAAGCTCCGCTAATAGACTTGACATGTAGGCCCTGCTTGGTTCGCTGCACTGGGGTGCATTTTGCACGGTGCAAATGCGGTGAGTTGCATTGCAGCTTTTGGGCCGCGCATGTTTGGATGCACTTTCTTAAAGAGTTTGCACCGGCTTGGCGACCACTTGCACGCCATCTCATTTGCACTTCACCATCCAATCACTTATAATCCCAAAACCGTGGCAAGTCGGTGCATTGCATCTGATTTGCATTGAACCAAGCAGGGCCTTAGCAAAGTAAATGAGTGCATCTTCATTTGTCCGCTTATGTCCTATACTTCAGCATAACTTCATATTTTTCACGAATAATCATAATTTATTGTTTTAAGTAGGCTAAAAGAAATGCTGAAAAAAAAAAAAATTGCTCAAATCCAATGGCCATAAATCACCTATCAAGCTGATATTTAGTGTATAATTTCGCTAAGGGGTGGGCCAGATATTCATGGGTCAGTAGGTCCCAAAGATTGTTCCACATGGTACGTAGGATTGGGAGTGGACATCAAAGTTTTTCTCCACGAGAGAAAGAACGTATATTTTATTGCTAGTAAAACAGTCCCGTATCACAGCAATTCAACTTGAACTCACTTCTGAAACATTTTGGATCTCCGATGCTGACTGGGTATTTATGGAAAGATAACGACCCCCCGTATCATTGCAATTGCAGAACCATTGTCTCCCTATCTTTTCTCCTTTAGCTTTGGATCTTTGCACCTAAATAACGCTCAATGATGCTCAAATTCCTATACGGTTAAAATCGAATCATGAAAATAACTTCAATCCAATGCTTAGAAATCACTGATCAGGTTCATTTTTTGTTACATGTCGCAGGTGCAATCTTCAGCTGTTGTAAGAGTATCCACGTGGCTCATACAGATGTGCATGATCAAAGATGTGGGTGATAAAAAATGGACTCAGACATCAACTTGGCAAACAGAAGAAATTCAATACGTTTCGAGCTAACCTTGGGACTTATCCAATAGTGGACATGGTTCGAAGTCTTGGGCGATCCCGAGTTGGATCAGGCATCCTTCAACGGCACTCAATCTTCAAGGCATTGGATTTCGGCAAACTCACGATGATCGTCGATCTTCGATCCCAATGAGTTTAGGGGGAATATTAGAGAATATAGTGTGAGATACACTATATCACTATTGGTGTATCTCATCACAAAATTAAAATAATATCTTAGGATTGGATTTTATATTCTTATGATTTGATTTTATATTTTTAGGATTTCTTTCCTGTTTTGAATCATTGTAATGCTATATATAAGAACTTGAAGTAGATCAATGTAAACACTCAAGTTTAGCAATAAACCCTAAAATTCTTCAAGTTGAGGATAGGAATTGCTTGATTTTATATTCTTCCTGGCAAAAGGTTGGAGGGAGAGAGAGAGAGATGCACCACAATTGTCACTAGTAATCCTTGCCTCAAGATATATAATCCAACCATCTAAAAGCCCATCTCCTGATAAATTTAAGATGCATGTGGATAAATTAAAGTTCATTAGTACTACATAGACAATGTGTATACCACTACTATTCTATATTCATGTTGAACCAAGGAACCTTCACTTTTGCTCTGTTACCATACTAGATTATATTGTAGCCAATGTTTTTATATTCCCCTTTGCTTACTTCAAGAAAATGCACTCTTCTTTGCTTTCTTCCCACTAACATCTTATTCCATTCATTCATTCTAGGTTTTCTTAACGAAAACACTCTTTTTTCTTCCTCTTCTTTTTATTGTTGTAGATAGATGGGAAGGAGACTTACTTGGTTAGTCCTTCACTTGATTTTCATCAACGCTTCATTTGGGTAAGCTATGTTCCAAGATTTTTATTTTTATTTTTATTTTTTTTGAACCAACCACGTTTCGATCCGGTCGATCAGACTTAGCCCTATGTCGTGCATGTTTTTGGGCCCATTGACCCTTAGATGGACATACACACCAACAATCAGTCTGAAGTTGTGCTTTGTTGTTCTCTGATTTTGGGTTTTGTCTAATACTGATGTTCTGGATGTAATGATTACATGTGGTTATATAATAAAGGTTACTGAGGTTCAGGAGGTTATGCTACACAATTTTATGCCATAGTTTTAAGGCCCTCTATATGCCATTAGTAAATTCGAGTAAATTCAATGCAAATGTTTTTTTTTTTTTGTTGTGACATGCATGATGTGAAGTTCATTAGTGGCATCTTCCTAATGTGTTCGCAATGTTCATTATGACAATTTTCTGTCATAGCTTTAAGACCCTCTATGCCATTGGTAAATTAGAGTTAATTCATTTGCAAATGTTTTCCATTTTTGTAATGACATGTATAATGTGAAGCTCATTAGGGGCCTCTTCCTAATGTATTCGCAATGTGCTAAAATTAGAAAATGGAAGTCATTTTTTTATAAGTAAAAATAGAATTGGGTTTGAGTGCCATATTGGCAAACGCTTTGATGGAGGGTGTTGTGGGCATTGGCCACCTACCGTCTATACTATTATAAAGCAACAACGTGCCACCCACCCATGTGACGCAAATAAAGGCCTCTCTACTTTCAAAAGGTAAAACCTTCACTCATTCTCTCATTAAATGCCTCTATTCTAAAGAAAAAACATGAGTTGGAGTATGCCCTCCACAGTAAACACGCCCACATCCCTCGTAAATGATGATGAGGGACTATAGTATAAGCCACGTGGGACTACTAACCGCATGGATGTTTGTCCCATCCCTAGGTGGACCTATATAAGCCTGTTTAGTGATTTCAAACCTTCTGAAAATGCTTTGTCGGGGAGTGCCGTCAATTTAGGGTTAAGTAACCATTATCTATATGTACTATTATACCCGTGGTTCAACAGTTGAACTGACAAAATCAATGGTTTTTTTAACCAAAAGTAAAATGTTACAATTGCAAGGAAAAATCTCTTTTGAAGTTACCTTTAATAACTAAGTTAAAAAAAAGGAAATTACATTCAACCAAGGTTTAAAAATCGGCCGTTATAACGAAAATAACGGCAGTTACGGATTCGGACCTACCCCATTATGTTACGCACCGCTAAAACGCCCAGAAAATAACGGCCGTTATTTTCCATTATAACGAATATAACGACAGTTATTTTCTGAAAAAAGATATGAAAAAAAACGGCTGTTTTTTCCATTTTTTTTCATTATTTTCCATTTTTTTTCATTTTGAAATTCAAATTTCAAATTTCAAAATTTGAATATCAGCACCCTTTTTCCATTATTTCCTATTTTTTCCATTTTTGCCCCTGAGCGTTAAAGCCCCCAGACCGTTATAACGGTCCCTTTTAAACCTTGCTTTTAACCAAGGTTTAAAGGGGACCGTTATAACAGTATATTGGACTGGGGGCGTTACCATTTTTTCCACGAAAAAAAGGGAAAATAATGAAAAAAGAAACGGAAAAAAACGGGGCTGAATTTCAAAAATTTTAAAAACGGAAAATGACGGAAAAAAAAGATTATTTTTTTTTCACAATTTTTTCCAGAAAATAACAGTCGTTATTTTCGTTATAACAGAGAAAATAATTTTTGAGCGTTTTAACGGTCCATAACGTAACGGGGGAGGTCCGAATCTGTTATAACGGCCGTTTTTTAAACCTTGCTTTTAACAACACCTAGGTATCTAAGAAGTAATAGCATTTAAAGAAGGAAAAAGGAGTTTATACACAAGTTAAATCTAAAAAGATTGATGTAAAGTTTGAGGTAGCACCATTTTTGTAACTCACTGCTGCCATCGGGGCCCACTTACAGCATGGATGTTTAGCCCACCCCTTGGTGGATATACATACTAAAAATCATTGGCAATCTCTAGCCAATAGATTTTAGTAATTTTAACGGCGTGATTCTAGCCGTTGGACTCAACTATTGGTTTTGAGTACTAAATCCAGCGGATAAAAATCATCAAACAAGCTGGTTTTTTTGTATCAATGTCTACCAAAGGGTGGGCTAAATGTTCATGCGGTCAGTGGGCCCTGATGGGCAGCGGTCAGGTACAAAAAAATGGTGCTAGACAGCTTGTTACATCAAACCCCAACACAAAATGCAAAACATCTCTCTAAAATCCTTTACTATAGTTTTGCCTTATATTTTCTATTTTTCTCCAAATCGAGGTCTAATCAAATATTTCCTTAAAAAATCATCTTTTTAGGTATAGCATTCTTTATCTTCTTATAATTACTTATGCACCCGTACCCACTTGCCAAACATGGGTTTTGGCGAATTGTTTCTAATGTTTTCCGCAAACCCTTCCACGTCCATCATACTTTGGAGTTACGTTGGGCTTTCAAAACATGAGAGTTGGACAGTTTTTGACCCGTAAAATGTAAAGCCCACATCGAGTCCGGGTTCTTCATGAGGCACTGGTTTTCACTTGGGCTTGGGCTATTACATTTGTAATAGCCCTTAGACGAGCTTCACTTGGGCTTGGGCTTTTACATTTGTCGTAATCATATCTCATGCAAACCAAAATGCTTGATTGACCCACAAAACCATGCTTGATGAACTGCTTCTTTGCCTTACAATGCAATAGTTTAGGACTTGAGTCTTGACTCTACAGTCAATAAAATAATGGCCCATGGTTAATAAAAAGACCATTGGTGCAATGGTTGATTAGAACCCATCTGATTGGGGCAATTTTTGGGTTATGGCCACATCAATTCGACGGATCAAAATCAATGAGTATGTGCTTTGATTGGATGGCAACATAAGCTAATTTTACCGAAAATGTTATTCTTTATAAGAAAACAAAAGAAGAAAGCTAACCCCAATTAGCAGTTAAAACAAAATTGGAAGGAAAGTCGATACCGAAGGCATTAGCCACCTTATGGAGGCACTCTGAAATGGCACTCTGAAAATTTCAATCTCTTCTAACCAAAGCCAATTCATGACGAAAATTTCAATCTCCTCTAACCAAAGCCGATTCATATCTTAGCATCGTCTTCACCGTTTGTGCCACCCCATACCCGCACACGTTCTGACGCCTGTGTCGCCTGCAACTTAAATTTCTCAGTACAATTGCCAAAATATATTTATATCAAATCCATTGTTTCATTATTCATCTCTCTATGCATTTTTGTTTCTTACATATTATGGTATAAGAAGCTCAATATCAGCACACATGAAGGGCCCAAATCACAGTATTCAATGGGTCCCATAAAGGAGATCTTCTGGGTCAGAATTCAAAGCAATCAGATGATTACTACAATCCAATTTGTGTAACTTCTATCTTGATGCTAGCTGATTTAATCCAAGGTGCAATAAATTGGATGGTTGTGATCATCTGATCAGGTTGATTTCTAACAAAATTAGATCTCCCAATTGGGTCCAATTGAATGATCTCCATCCTTAACATGTCAACCAGCAAAGTGTCCAAAATTGTGCTTGTGAAGAGGTCTAATAGTCAACAAACAATTATAAGAAACTGAACTAATTTTTACCTCCTTGTTCCAGTTGGTTTTCCAGATGATAATCAAGAGGACAAGTGTCTGCAGAGCAGTTCCACAAAGCATGCCAGCCCAAATTCCCTAGAATCATTAACGCGCGTTAGTAGAAGCAGAAGACTAAGAGAAAGAAGAAGAAGAAGAAGAAGAAGAAGAAGAAGAAGAAGAGACATGCTCTGGCAAACAATCTAGCCCAAAGAAAATATTGTCCGATGAATCAGGATTGGTGAAAATGTTGAATGAGAATAAGAGCAAATTCAGGTTAGTTTTTGGTCACTAGGTTTGCTCGAAAAACTTTCAATTGCTATAGTTATCAAGGAAATCGTTATCATTTAAAAGAAACAGTGGCAATGAAAATGACATTTACCTCTACTCCCCATCCCACTACGTAACCGAGAAGGAACCCGAGAGGGAGGCCAAAAACGTAATAACAAGCCAAGTTAATATAAGCCACCAGCGCTTGCCACCCGCCTCCAACAGCAACACCTGCAAGAACAGATCAAATAAATATTCTTTTAAGATTATTTTAGATACAGAGTGAAATTGATTGAATCCTCCATGTCCATGATGGTTGTCTTTGAGATGTTGAAATCGAACAAATGACATAACAATTCAAGCTGTGTGAATTCACACCCAATGTGGATAAAAAATAGATACCTGATATAACTGGCTGGACGCTGTTAAGGACCATGGTCACACCAAGAAGGTAGGCTAGGCGAGCAACAGCACGTTGCAGCTCTTTGCTACTAGTGAAAATGACAGCAAAATAGTCTCTGGATATCAGGATAACTGCCATGAAGAAAATCCCGATGAGGAGAGACTCGAGCACTACGATAATAACAGAGTATTTGGCAGCTCTTGGGTGTCCTGATCCAAGCTCGTTTGAGACCCGTACGCTGAAAGAGGGGAAAGAAATAAAACTCAATGAGAGCGGTGAATGATATTTCGAAAAACAAGAAGAAAGCGTGTCTATGACACTCCACACTGTGAAATCCTCCATGGTACTGGAGCAAACAAATAGCCATGGCAACACCATCACCACCAATTACCCATCTTCCACGACAAAAATGCTCAGCCATAACATACTACCTGCGTTAAAACAAACACCACCACATCCCCACGAACACAAATAGAACAAGATCATGATGCCATTGCCACCATCAACAGCCACAATACACCACCAGCACAGACATGACATAAACCTGCCACGACATCACCACACTATAGCACCACCAACTTTGGCACAACAAACATGTCACGACAACCATCACGACCAAAAACTTATTCATGACCAGAATAGCTATAGATGGGTTCCCAATGTCTGTGATACAGCACCTCCATTTCTCATGGTTGCTATTTAAAACATAAGTCGGAGTCTAGTTCTTTTACCTTATAGCAGCATTGATTCCAATGAACAACATGGCTTCCCACCCATTGATATTCATGCTGAAACAGAAATGGGAAAACAAAGAGTAATTAGCATTTCATGGTAAGGTGTAAACAAAGCATATTCATTCTTTTGGTGAGAAATGAATTTTGGTGTTTTAAGTATTTTGTAAACTGATCTTAAGAGCCCAGGGAGTCAGGAGTCAAAGTCAGTCTGCCAAATCACAAAATTCCAAAGCATATAAACCATGGAAGGAATTGTAGAAGTGATTATGAGCTCACCAGATAGAAATGGACCCAACTGCGATAACGGCATTACTAAGGTGGCCGGTGAGGACAACTAGAACCATCATATACCAAATTTCCAGGCAAAGCATCACAGCAGAGGCTAGGGAGAGCCTAACGAAGGCCCAGATATCCTTGAAGGCTAACCATGAAAATCCGTTCCACCCATCCTTACACCAACCCATAACATAAACCACCTGAGACAAAGACACAATCCAGCCCGAGATGTCGTACGCTGCAGCAGCACCAGTCGTACCCCATCCAAACACATATATGAAGAGCCAGAGCAACAATATGTGAAAAAGCAGTGCCAAAAACCCAATCCAAGCGAGGACCCCAACCTTGCTCTGGGACTGTAGGAACTTTTGGGTAGGGAAATTGAAGGCAAGCGAAAACATCTGTGGGATAATTTGGATCGCAAATGTCCCGGCAAGATCAGCAATGTCATCTTCTTGCCCAAGGAGTTTTAGGACGGGGGTGGCAAAGATATAAATTGGGCATAGGATGATGCAAGAGACAAATAGAATTATCCATGAACGTTGCATGTAAATGCCGAGCATGAAGATCTGCCCGGCCCCAAAGGCCTGCCCGCATAGCGTCTCAAGTGCACTTCCCATGCCAAGCTACCATTTGGTAATAATAATTTGTGAAAAAAAGGAAAAGAAAATATATGAGTGAAATCACAAAATTAATCTCAGTTAGTATTATAGAATCACAAACTGGCATTGCAAAGTAGCTGAACTAGCAAAGTAAATCATGTATTGCAGTAATATATGCAACTGGTAAACTGATACACACGAGGTAAAGATATCATGAAAATTCTCCTTTTTTTTTTGGATAAAAGAAAATATCATACAAAACAAGGATCATAAATGTATATATATTATACACATATGGGATCGGATAGGACCCGGAACCGATCTAACGGAACTGAATTTTATTGATCCGATCGGGTGCGGATTGACTGGATTTCTTATCGGATCGGTACCAAATCAGTACCAATCTGACTCGAACCCGATCCATTGCCAGCCGGCATTAAAAATAACATGGAACGCCCATTATAGTGGTAATGCTCCATGTTGATCCTTACATTATTTTCCAAAAAAAGCCAAAAACTGAAAAAAAAAATAAAAGAAAAAAAAAAGGCCTTAACGGTTTGACCGCCGTTAATATACAATGTATGTTTTCTGTTATTTTACCTTATTGATGCTATTTTGAAAAAAACAAAAAGATTCAAAATATAATAAAATAAAAAATATTCTTGACATTTTTTGACTATTGTGTGATACAAGTCCGTTTTAACTTAAGTCAACCACTGTTACTTAAACTAGGTCAAGGGGGGCAATCTAAAAGTTTGAAACTATAAGGGGGTGTTACTAATTACTTTCAAATTTCAGGGGGGTGTTACTAAAATACCCATTTTTTGGTAAGAAACCTAATTCTTTTTGGCTGTAATTGGCTCTCGTTGCAGCACTGCGGGTCACTCGAAAACGTGACGCACACTCTTTCGGGCCCACTGGCCCATGAATGTTTGTCCCACCCCTCCGAAAGCAGCCTCATTGCTGATCTCTAGCCATTCGATCTATGCATGCAAAAAAAATGCATACAATCAAGCGGATATTTGGTGTGTAGGTCCATCAAGGGAAAAACAAATCATTCATATCAGTGGACCCGGAAAGGTATGCCACGTTGCACGTTTTCAATAGCGAACTGCAGCAAAAAAATGAATAACACTTTGATGACAGGCAATGACAGGGCGCAATATGAGCTATGTGGCACACTCTTCGAGGATTCTGACCGTATGGATGTTTTTCCAATCCCTAAGTGGACCTACAGACCAAAAATCAGTTTGATTAGTGATTTCAAACCTTTGGATCTTTGTACCTCAAATAATGGTCAATAATGCTAAAATTCCCACGGTTAAAATCAACCCATGAAAATAACTCCAATCCAATGCCTAGAAATCACTAATCGGGCTGATTTTTGGTTGGTAGGTCCATCCATAGGGTCAGAGTCCTCTATGAGAGTGTGCTACGTGGCTCATATTGCGCCTTGTCATCAAAGTTTAACTCCAAAAAAAATTCTCTTTCTCACCACCAGCCGCATCGCCCTTTGTTCAATGTCTTTTTCCACGCCTTTTTTTTCTCAATCCACTCCTCTAATGCCTTTTGACGAAAATACCCTTCCAACTTGGAAAAGAAACAGAAGAAGCGAGGGATACTGTCTGTCAATCGGAATGTCAAGGAACATTGGGGTCGTCGATGAAGAAAAAAAGGCAAGCGGAAAAAGCAGTCCCCCTACTTCAAAAGAAAGGGGAAAATTTTTCATCAAATGGAGCGAACTTTGATCTTTCCCTTCCCAAAAATGTCACGTAAAATTCGGGAGGTTAGGATCAAAATATTTTCCCTAAAAAAGGGAAACCAAGCCCGACAAAAAGGCTTGAAAAATAGGAAAAAAGGAATTTGAAAGAAAAAGTAAAAACGCTGTTAGAGAAATCAGGCGCAAAGTAGGCAAAAAAAGGAAAAAGGAAAATGATTTCTCAAGGGAAAAAAAATGCTCGAATCCACGGCTAGAATCAACCAATCATGGTGATTTTTGGTGTATCCATCCACCAAGGGGTAGGGTCAGTGGGCCACTGGATCGACTGGAGCACCAACAGAGAACCAGAATCGATTACAAGGAATCAAAAAAGTACAGAGAGAGAAAAAAGAGAGAGAGGGCTCACCAGAAAACCAAAAGAGAAATTAGAGATGACAGACAAAGCAATCGCAACGGCGGAAAGCTCGACATCTCCAATATGGCCCACAAAGATCTGAGTAACAGAATTAATCCCATATATACAAAGTATTTGAAACGCAATCGGAGCAGCAATCGTCCATAGCTTCACAGATTCTACCCAACACAGAGTCTTAGCTTCAGAGAAATTAGTAACCTCAGGATAATCGCCTTCAAAAGTATCAACTAAGGTATTCGGCGCATGATGAAGCTCGCCGGATTCAATAGAAGCACCGTTCATAAGCGGCGCCTCCATATCCGGCGAGTTCATCGTGGAAGACTCTGTTTCTCTGTCTGGTGTGGAAGTTAGAGAAGAAGACGAACTGGTTCCTTCTCGTTCTTGTAGTTGATCATCTTTTTTCTTCTCTTCCGCAATTTTTACGTCCTTTATATAAACAATTTTTCTCTTCGGATTAATTTTTCTTAATTACTATTTAATTAGGATTTGGAAACCCTGATTTGACTGTTGAGGATTTTATAGCTTCACGTGTCTCAGTTACTCGCCAAAACATCGCGGAGGCTGGCACGTGGTAGTTGCGTCCACAGCATGTCTTGATCACTGCCTAGCTTTACGGGGAGAGAGAGAGAGAGAGAGAGAGAGGTGTTTGGACGAGGATTAAAGACTTGATTGAGTCTTTAGAGTCCTTAGTTAGCAAATCTCCGTTTTTTCAAAAAAATATTCTTTATTTATTTATTTTTTTTTTGTGAAAAAACGTGTCAAATCATGGTATTTTCAAAATATGGAAAAAAAAATATTCAATTATCGAAAACCAATGTTTAAAAAACGGCTGTTATAACGGATTCGGACCTCCCCCCATTACGTTATATACCGTTAAAACGCCAAAAAAATAAAGGGCCCTTATAATGAAAATAACGGCCGTTATTTTCTAAAAAAATTGTGAAAAAAAATGGCCTTTTTTTTACTTCATTTTTTCCATTATTTTCCGTTTTTTAAATTTGAGTGCCATTTTTTTTTTCCACTTTTCCGTTATTTTTCATTATTTCTATTATTTTCCGTTATAACAGAAAAGGTAACGCCCCCACCCCCAGTCCTTATATCATTATAACGGCCCCCTTTAAACCTTGTCGAAAACAACCCCTAATTTATAAATTTCAAAAAAATTCATAAATAAAATTGATTTTTTATTTCTAAAAATTAAAGAATGATATTTTTATTTATAATATATTTGACCAATTTTTATATTTATAATTTCATTTAGAAAAGATTCATATTTTTTTTGGAGCCCTTGATAAATGAGAAATATGTTTTGAAAAATATTAGAATTATTTATATTAGTTAGATTTTAAGGTTCTATTATACTTACATTACAATCCAATCTATGGGATATGCACACATGGTTCGATGTCTCGGCCGATCCAATAATCCGAATCGAGATCGGAAGCCACTAATCTCACTGATATTTTGGCGATTTGGATCGGGATTGGTGTCCTTCGAACCCAAGACCAATGCTGAGATTTTGAACCATGTATGCACATATATGTTTACTTTTTTTTTGAGTGTATAGTTTTCAAGTTCAAAGTCTCGGGATCAGAGGCTGGAACGGAGGGCTCCGATCCTAATCCAGATCGGGGGCTGGATCGGTAGGATCGGCCAACTCACCCCGAGACGGTGTGAAAATCCTTCAAAAAACAAAGAACTCGGTGAGACAGACGTGGTTTGGATCAAATCAGTGGGCTCTAATCCCGATCTAGATCACCCGATCCAGATCGCCCGATCCAGACCGGGATCGGCCGAGACTTTGAACTATGATAGTTTTGGACTAAAAAATAGTAAACCTAAAGTCCATACTCATCAATCTTTCCCTGTTCTTGTCTTTTTGACTTTTTTATTTTTTAACTTAAATTATTTTAAATTCACAATTTTCAAATAGCTGAAGTTTTGATGTTTCACGATTGGCTGGTCTTGACGATAAATGTCAATTGTCACGTAATATACGATGATTAAGGCGACCAAGGTTTAAAAGGGGCCGTTATGGCGGTCAAACAGATTGGGGCGTTACCGTTTTTTCCCCTATAACAGATTATAACAGGATCAAAAATGGGAAAAAATAAAAAAGGAAAATAATGGAAAGTAGTGAAAAAGTGGATGCTCAGTTAGTTATTAGTCAATAGTAAAATATACACGTAGGATACCTTTTTCTATGCGGTCCCATGGTTGGATGGTTAAGATCATCCAATGAGGCTCAATCTTGGCCCATGAAATTTTCTAGACGGGGCCCACAAATGGGTAAGAAATTGTCCTTACCATTTCATTGCAACCCTAGCTAACATTACAATGAACATGGTATTCATCAAATGCTACTACAAGAGATGAAGCTCAAACCAGGGTTTGAACATGCAGTTACCGTTTAAACGGACTGGGGCGTTACCGTTTAAACGGATTGAAACGGCCAGGGGCAAAAATGGAAAAAAAATGGGAAAAAACGGAACTTAACGGAATTAAACGGATTTTAACGGGTTTTAAAGGAAAAAAAACGGAAAAAATGGCGCTGAAGTTCAAATTTTGAAATTTAAAAATTAAAAAAAAAAAAAGAATTTAATGGAAATTAAACGGATTTTAACAGAATCAAACGGATTTAACGACCGTTTTTTTTCACAAAATTTTCAGAATTAAACGGCTGTTTAAACGATTTTAATGGCCGTTAAAAGAAAAAAAACGACCATTTTTTCAAAACCGATAAAACGTGTTTAAACAGTTTTAACAGAAATGGGCTTGGGGCATTACCGTTTAAACCGCCGTTTTTAAAACCATGGATATTCATACCAAGTCAGTTTAATTAATGATTTTTAGCCGTTGAATTTCGTGTACAAAAAAAATAGTTGAATCTAGTGGCTAGAATTACTCCTTACTAAGTACTAAATTTTATTAGTTAGAGTAACAATCAGGGTGAATTTTGGTGTGTATATCCATCAAGGGGTGCGCTAAATATCCGTGTGGTAAGTGGGCCCAGACAGCGCTGAGTAATTGCATGCACAAGAATGGTCGGGCTCAGGGAGAAAATTTTTGAAGCGGCAGAAATGTAGAAGCAGCGATCATGTGGCCAATGATATTGCGCCAGGTAAAACTGGCACAATGATATTGCATACGTGAAGAACACGGTCCACGAAGTAGCATATGTTGCGTTGTGGACCGTGAATCTCTTGAATCTAATGGTCAATAGCCTCAACCGTGTACTTTTTTTGTCGGTTATTCTAAAATGTGTCACGTGACTCATAAGTGTGATTGTGTGCGCTCAAAGACTGAGCAAATGTCACGTTCTTTCGGGCCCACTTACCCATTAATGTTTTGGGCCACCACACCCCTTAGCGAACCTAAATAATAAAATCAGCCTGATTGATGATTTCAAGCCGTTGGATTCAAACATTTTTATGGTATTCAAATCAAAATCCCAAAAAATTATCAATAAGGTTGATTTGTGGTGTAGGTCCACTGAGTAAATCTTCAATGACACTGCGGTCAGCCACGCATCTGACTGCAGCCAATATGAGCCACATGGCACATTCTTAAAGAGGACACGAATGGATGTTTGGGACAAATCTAGTCTGCAACTGTTTGAAGACTTAAAAAGTATGCAAACATTGTATTCACCAGTGAATGCTCCTTGAAAACGTATTTTTAAGGAAAAAGATGTAAGAAGGTATGCCTGAAACTGTTTGAAATGCAGAAGCACGATTTTTGTTACTAATAGCTGTCATCTGGGCCCACTGACCACATGGATGTTTATCCCATCCCTTCGTAGATATACACACCAAAAACCCTGATTGGTAATCTATAACCATTAGATTTTAGCACTTTTTAGTACTTTTTAAGGCGTTTTTATAGCCGTTGAATGCAACCATTTGTTTTATTACTTAAACCAACGGCTAAAAATCATCAAACAATCTGATTTTTGGTATGAATGCCTACTAAGGTGTGGGCTAAACATCCATGCGGTCAGTGGCCCAAGATGGCAGCGGCGACTACCAAAAACGCCGCTTCGCAAATAAAAAGATCTCAGGTATACCTTGTTACAGTGCGACGCTTTTTTAAAACATTGAAATAACACATTTTTCAAGGGACATCCAACAGTACTGACAATGTTTGCATACTTCTAAGTCTGCAAAGAGTTGCAGACTAGATTTGTCCGGATGTTTGGCCAATCACTAGGTGGACCTACAAACCAAAACTAAACATGAACACTGATTTCTAAGCGTTGGATTGAAGTTATTTTCATGGGTTGATTTTAACCGTAGGAATTTGAGCATTATTTGGGTAGAAAGATCCAAAGGTTTTAAATCACTAATCAGGTTCATTTTTGGTTTGTAGGTCCGTGATTAGCCAAACACCCATACGTCAATGCTCTCTTAAGAATGAGCCACGTGGCTCATATTGGCTGCAGTGACTGAGTGGTCCAAAACCTAGTCTCAAGCGTCCCTTTAAGAAGTTAGGTACTACCGAGACGTCTCCGCATTCGTTCAATGCGTTAACAAACCTTCAACGATTTTTTTGGTATCTTGAACAGACTGGAAATTTGATTCGGGTATGTACACAACGACGTGTCAAGTTAGCTGGTGTTTGGTAGTATGAGTGAAGTTGGTGCGTCCACGTCACTCCCAGATCGTACCCTTCTAGATGTAATGCAACCGTTTTGACTGTATACGGTTCGTATCATTATACTGATTGTTAGGCTGGTGGGCCAACCTTATCCATGAACTTGGCCTGACGTGACTTCTTACAATACGAAAAATCTATATCATACAGAAATATCTTTCAAGATTTTAATACGAAGTCTCTTAAATTGCCACGTAGCACACTTTTCTGTCTCACTGACCCATGCATGAAGGTTTGACTCACACCCTGATGGATCTACACACCAAAAGTCAGTGTAATTGGTGATTTTAAGCCGTTGGATTTGAGCACTTTCTCATCATCCCATATGCTTGTTCATGAAGCCCACAATGTAAAATTGATTGAACCCAATGGCTAGCTAGAAATCATCAATCACATTGATTTTTGGTGTGTAGGTCTACCAAGGTGTGGGCCCAAAACCCCATGAAATAGAACTTTGCTGACCGGCCATAAAACCCCATGAAATCGACTCCAATTCAATACTTACAGATCGCTAATCAGTAGGTTAATTTTAGGTCTGTATGTCCAACTTAACCTAGGTCTGTATGTCCATCTAGAGTTGGGTCAAACATCCAAACGGTCAGAGTCCTCCAAGAGCGTGCTACGTGTCTTATATTGTTGTCAGTCAGTGGTGATTGTAAGCCATTGGATTTGAATACTATTTCATCATGGGCTTGGAATCAATTATATAGGTTTGTTCATGAAGCCTATGATGAAAGGGTGCTCAAATTCGACGGAAAAAATTTAGATGCAGAGGATTTTGGATGCAGTCGATGCAAAGAGGGGTCTGGTGACCCTACATGTCTCATTTGTTTGGGCCCACTAACCGCATGGATGTTTACCCCACCACTTGGTGGACATGCATACCAAACATCAGCTTGGTTGATATTTCTAGCCGTTGAATTAAGTGCCCAAAAAAATGCAAAAAACATGCTTAATCCAACATCTACAGTCAATCCTAAAAATGTGCTAAAATCTATGGCTAGATAAAATCAATGAGACTGTTTTTTCGTATATATATCCTCCAAGGGGTGGGGTAAACATCCATGCCGTTAGTGGGTCCCAAAAATGAGGTATGTAGGACCACGAGACCCCACTGCATGGACTGCATCTAAATTTTTCCAAATTCGACGGCTAGAAATCATCACTCATGCTAATTTTCCATATATAGATCCAGCAAAGTGTGGGTCGACCATTTATGTATCAGCAAGACTGAACATGTGTGCCACGTGGTTCTGAATATCCCAAATAATGCGTGAAAAACTGGTATGCAGATGGTTGCATTAAATCAGTACTGTAGGCCTCTTTGGTTGTTAGGTTTCGCTTTCTGCCTTCATTTGCGTACTCTTTAACGTATGCAGCTGTTTGTTAATATCCTAGTTTTTTTTCCAATTGAACTGCTTTAAAACAACCCATGAAAAGAACTGGAGTCCAATCGGTTGACTTGGGGTACCCAGATCTAACGGTTAGAAATTACCAACAGGTCAGTGGAATCTTGACGTTCATCATCAAAGAGGTCTGTCTGTGGTTAAAGATTTATTCCAGTTCAGGACAAAATGAATGAAGGCATAATCCACAAAGGACAATCATTATAGCTAAAACGTCAATTGAAATGACTACGCCATATTGCCGTGCGCTTTTTGTGTCCAACAATAATTTTATGGACCGGGCCCAGCTAAGAGAAGGCCCCAGCCTACTAAATACATGGATGTTTAGCACACCCCTTGTTGGATATACAAACCAAAAATTTATCTGATTGGTTATCTCTAGCCAAAGATTTTAGAACTTTAAATTTTAGGATTTATTCTAGTCATCGGATTCAAGTATGTTTTTGAGTAATAAATCCAATGGTTAGAAATCATCAATCAAGTTGATTTTTAGTATGTTTATGGTAGGCTGAACATCCATGCAGTCGTTAAGCCCAAAAAAATGATCTATGTAGGGCCGCCAGAGTCCTCTGCATGGACTGCAATGGGACTACGAGAGTCTTCTGCATCTAAATTTTCCTTAGCCTTGGTCACACCCAAAATCACTCTGATATGCAATCTCTAGCCATTGGATTTTAATACTTTTTAATGAGTGATTCTAGCCGTTGGATTCAAAAAAATTGGGTACTAAATCCAACGGCTAAAAATCGTCAAACAAACTAATTTTTTGTATGAATGTCAACCAAAGGAAGGGCTAAACATCCAAGCAGTCAGTGGGCCCATCTGCCCCACTTGGACGGTCGCTTGCCACCATTCTCCCCTTGGAACTAAATCTTGCTGACTCCGCCACTAACCACATGGATGTTAGCCCACCCCTTGATGATTTTTATGCATTGGTTTTTAGTACTAAAAAAATGGTTGGATCCAATGGCTAGAATCACGCCTTAAAAAGTACTTAAGTCTAATGGTTAGAGATGACCAATCAAAGCGATTTTTGGTGTATATATATCCACCAAGGTGTGGGCTGAACATCCATGCGGTCATTAGATTTGAGTACTTTTTAAGGTGTGATTATAGCCCTTGGACCCATATTTTAGTAGTAAGACTAAGTAAAAAATCATCAAACAAGCTGATTTTTAGTACTTTTTAAGGTGTGATTATAGCCCTTGGACCCATATTTTAGTAGTGAGACTAAGCAAAAAATCATCAAACAAGCTGATTTTTGATACGAGTGCCTACCAAGGGGCGGGCTAAACATCCACGCAATCAGTGGGCCGAGATGGTGTAGCAAAAATGGTGCTTCTTCATGCCAAAAAGTTTCAGGTATATCTTACTCGCGCCAAAAAGTTCCAGGCGCTACCTGAGGCCAAAAAGCGTGAGGTATACCTTCTTACATCATAGAATAAATCTTAGATGATGTATTTCATGATGAGTATTTTATACTTTAACTCAATTAGTTAGGGTCGAGATGTAACAAGCTGTAGTTTACATAAAAAAGCGTACCTCGGCAGCTAGAGCCATTTTTGTTACTCGCTGCTGCCATCTAGCCCCACTGACCGTACGGATGTTTAGCCTTTTGTTACTTGCGTCTGCCATCGGGGCCCAACCAGGGCATAGATGTTTAGCCCCCACCTCGTGGTTGACATATATGTTGCAAAATATATGTGTCTAACACCAATGAAAAGAGTCAGAATAAAAAGAAGATAATGATGATCAAATGGTCTCCAAAGCTCGATGCTAATCAGCATGATTTATAATCTTTAGTAAGTAGGGGTGATTCTAATGTTGTAATCAACCGTTTTTATGAGCATTGAAACCAACAGCTAAAAATCATCTAAAAACTGAATTTTTGTATGAATGTTTGGGCTAAAGAGTAAAACTTGCTTGACCACAGATAGACAGGGAAGCCATGACCATCCATAATATGAGCCACGTAGTACACTCTTAGAGGACGGTGAACGTATGGATGTTTGGACAATACAAACAAAAACCAGCAGTTATTAGTGATTTCAAACTTTTGGATCTTTATAACCAAATAATGGTAAATAATGTTCAAATTCCTACTGTTAAAATCAACCAATGAAAATGACTTCAACTAATGCTTAGAAATCACTAATCAGGTTGATAGTGTGTTTATAGATACACCTAGGGATTAGCCAAACATCTATACGGTCAGTGTCCTCTAAGAAATAGACACGTCGTTTATACTGTGGGCGGGGAGGTAAGATTTACTCCATAAAAATCAGCCTGATTAGTGATTTCTAGCCATTGGATTCAAGCATTTCTAACCAATATTGAATTATGGTTTTGACTCCAAAAATATAGTCTCAACCGTCCCTTTCACCTTAACAGATCATTTCAACGAATCTGTAACGAGAAACAAACAAATATTCCTTTAGAAAGTTAGTTACTACCAACAGGTCTCCCCATTCGTTCAAACCAGATGTTCAACGGTTTTTTTTTTATATCTTTAACAGAACGTGGATTTGGTTGGGGTCTGTAAACGACTGTCGAGTTTAAAAACTTTGTTGGGGTTTGGTAATGTGAGTGAAGTAAAAGCTTCCACGTCACTCCTGGACGTACCCTTCTGGATTTAATGCTGCCCTTCTGACTGTATACGGAATTCGTGTCCCCGCGTGCTGTTGGTTGGGAAGCTGGGCCTACCTGATCCATCAACTTGACGCGACTTTCTAGAGTTTAGAAAATTTTGATACAAAACCTCTCAAATTGCCACGTGCCATATTCATACGGTTCCACTGACCTACGAATGTTCGAGTCACACTTGGTGTACTTTTAACACATCAAAAAATCATTGTGATTGGTGTAAAGTCACACTTGGTGGAATTACACATAAAAAAAATCAGTATGATTGGTGATTTACAGCTGTTGGATTTGAGCACATTCTCATGGAACAAACTCATATGCCTGTAAGTGAACTCTAAGAGTATGCCACGTGGCTTATACTATTGTCCCACGTGGTGGGCATGCCTGACAACTTGAACTGTAAAGCTAAGGTTTTACCTTTGAAAGTAGCTAGAGAGGCCTTTAATTATGTCACATGGGTGGCACCCCGGTTGTTGCTTTATAATAGTATAAATTTCATCCAATTCAATTTTGGATTACTTGATTAAATATTTGAAAATAAAATAAGCCAAAGCTAACTCTCCACCTAGGCTTTCAAAGCAATCTTTTAAACTGACTTGGCACTCTATTCCATCTCCCTCGTGTAGATCAGATGTAAAAGTACTAGTAATGTGAAATGGCCTAAGATACTCAATAAGCATAATTCCTATTTGCTATTTTTCCACGTCTCCCTCCAACCCTATTTCTTAAAGCTAGCCCATTCTTTCGTGTAGTCAATTCTCAGGGTCCTCGCGGAATATATATGTATATCATACATATAGAGCCAAGGTAGATCCACTCGCTCTGCTCTAAACTATTGGATTGTTAATATGTTTGGATATATAGACTGTCAATAAATAAATAAAATGATGTTTGGGCCAAACATCAAAATGGTGTTTTCGAGAGACGCCAACCATACAATTAGGCTAGGAGCCACTATAATATATGGGTAGGGCCATGCTTGAATGTTGAGAAGAAATTGAGTTGGGGGCTGAGCCTAATTTATGCCGAGCTCGGGCCTATTTTGGTACATGAAAGTTACCAGAAGGATTCAACAGGTTTGGTTTTGAGCCTACACCTATAGTTGTACATGGAAGAGAGATTCTTGAAGACGAGGTCAAGATTATTATAAACAGCATTCTTCCAAATGTTCCATTGCCCGTAGTGAATAGGTTTGCAGTGACTCTTTGGGATGTTGGAGAGGGTGGATTTTGTGTGTGGCCCTAAAGCTTCTATTAAGTCCACATAAGGTCGTTTGAAAATTGTCACTTAAACATTTGATAAACATCTATTTTATTTGTTTTTCCGTTATTCGACTACTAATTAGTATTGTTAGTTACTTTAGGATAAACCTTTTTTTTAACTCCGCCTATCCAAAGCTATCGCTAGCTTTGCATTGCCGGTCCTAAGCCGGGGTAAAGGAGGAGGGTAAAAGGCAATAAATGAGGAGGGAGAGGACCTTCTGCAATTGCGATCGAGTAAGTATTGTATGCTTGTTAAGTTTCTTGTTTTGCATTTCATTTCATTAACTATTATAATTCCTTTCTTTTGTTTGGTGGAATAAGAAACAAGACAAGTTTTATAAGATAAGTATCCAATTCATATTTGTTATAGAAATTAGATATAAGATTATCTTGCTACTAACTGTGTCATCCTGTTATTTCTCAGGTTGAGTACATCATTGGATGAAGTCATTGTGTACCCTATACCTACAACACTTTACCTTGTTAAGACCTTACTCTAGGTAAGTTCGATCTCATTATTGTTCGATCTTCTTTTCTTTCAATATTTGTGATATCTGTTTTGATTTTTCTCCTGAACTCATATTGCATGGCTTAACATGCTATTACATTTTGAGTACCATAAAAATGGATATTGATGTGTTATTATTGCTTTGAGAAACTTATTTTAACAGATTGAGTACCTGAATTGGTAATGCTTTTGTTTGTTTCCTTTCCTAGGTAAGTTGGGAGTGTTAGCTATGCTGGTTCAGCAGCAACAGCACCAATGACTATCAGATGTTGATGATTGCTCCATCTATCAAGAAATTCACTTAATGATGAGCTGCAAGTATGGTTCCTTCATTCCCTGCCCATTTGGCCATGGTGTTTAATTATCTGTTTCTTTATAAGGAATTTAGATTGATAAGACAAATAGATTGGCTTTTTTCAGAACACATGCATATTGTTATTCCCATATCCCACATAGATTGACTTGTTTTCTTGACATATAGCTATGATGCATATAGGAATTGGGACCCTGTGCATACGGTACATTTTAAGTGTTGAAACCTATTTGGTTTGGCAAGTAAAACCAGTTTTCGTAGCCATGAAAGACGTACATCCAGGAATGGGGAAGAAGCTAGGTCTCTCCTGCGGGTCACCAATCAATTCTATATGGGATTTTGGTCTCAGTGGTAAAGATAAAAACCTTAGGGGAATTCTATTTCCTGTAAATATATCAATTGTCCAATAGTGTAATAGTTGGACTAATGACTCTTTCTCAACTTTCTATCTACTTTCTATGTCATCAAGATGAAAAGAGTTCTTTCAGGCTTTCAGCGCTTGGTAAGAAGTGAAGACACACTGATCAACCAAACATCTACTTAAGCCCTGCTTGGTTTGTTGCGCTGGGATGCATTTTGCACTCCAGAATCATGCTTATTATTTCATATGTTGTGTCAGTATTACATACACCATTCTCCTTCTGGATTTGTTGCTGCATGCAGGTTGAAAAAATAATCGGCTGGTTCATTCTCTTTAATTATAAATACTTAGAAGGGAGGGGTGATTAGGTTATTTAAAAATTAATCTAATCTATCACAAGTTTACTGATTAAGGTAATGTGATAAACTTGCATGTCTTAGTTGATTGATAAAAGGATTATCACAACCGACTCAATCAAATATACCTCCATGGTATATTGTCTTTTCGTCGTTTGATCTAATCAATATATTTAGCGGAATAATAATCAAATATCCACAAGACAAAGAGTTTTAAAGTGGAAACCTTAGCCAAGGAAAACTACGGGATCACGTCCAGACGGAAAGTATCACTAACTGAAAAGTTAAACGAAACAAAGGTTACCTATGCAGCACCGTTGTAAATGCAGCTTCCAACCTTAGCTAAGGCCTCTGCCGATGCTTCCACGTCCTCTGAATCAACGCTATGAATCCATTTGTATCCTCCCAGCCAAGAAGCCTTGTCTGCTTGTTCCATTTGGTACTCCCCAAACCTACCTTCGATCAGTCACTCCGATCTTAATTCTCAACTCTTCAGCCTTTGCTAAAGGAGAAGGTTTCAGTACACCTTGAATCCTAAGTTGCTCAAATAGTGTTGAGACACACTAGTACTCTCAGGCTACTAGGTCAAGTATCTATGTAAAAGACCTAAGCTGAGTAAGAGATCAAGTTTTTGGCTTTGATCTATAAAAGAAAAACTCACAAGATATTTATGAGAACTAAAGACTTTTTACTCTTCGAATGGACACTCTTGATAAATAAAACTTTCTTCTCTGTATTTTAATATATAAAAGTGTATTTTGTAAAGCTAGAAATGAGTTATATTTATAAAATTCGTAGCGCAGTCTATTTAGAAAGTGGGATGAGTGGAGACTAGAATTTTAAATCTGAAAAAGACTCAATCCGTGTGAAGTCTAATCGATTGTACTTTGGGTCCAATCGATTGGTCTTGTACAGATGAATTTTTCCTTCGTAAATCCAATCGATTGTACATAGTCCAATCGATCGGACTTAAATAAGTTTTTGTCCTGTAAGCTCCAATCGATTTCACAGAGGTCTCAAATCGATTGGGCTTCAATTAAGTTCTGTCCCGTTAAGTTCAATCGATTTCACTGATATCTCCAATCAATTGGGCTTTATCCAATCGATTAGCCTAAATAGTCCAATCGATCGGAGTTTCCTAAAAGTCAAAATCTTGACTTAGACTCGGGTTTGTTCATTGACTAGGTTTGACTATTATATTTTATTCATTTAAATTTATTCCTATGGCCACTAAGTCACTTACCTTCCTAAGCTAGCATACACGATTTATAACCGATAAATGGATAAACAGCCGTTAAATTCTTAATTTTTTTGTGAAAAAACTGCCGTTAAATCAGTTTAATTCCATTAAAATCTATGTTTTTTTTAATTTTCAAATTTCAAATTTCAAAATTTGAATTTCAACACCATTTTTTCCTTTAAAATCCATTAAATTTCATTTTTTTTTTCATTTTTCTATTTTTTTCCCATTTTTGCCCCTAGCAATTTCAATCTGTTTTAACGGTTTAAACGGTAACACCCCCAACCCATTTAACTGTTAAAACAACCTCCTTTAAACCTTGCTCCCTTAAATTGAGATGTTAGTCATGATTGAATCCAGGCTTGAAACGATGTGGGAAGAACTGCATGTACATGTTTTTGTATGGGCCAATGTTGCTGATTTTGAGTAAGTTTTTAAGTTGCTGATTTTGCATATCTCATTAGACGAGATTTGATATTGGAAACGATTTTGCAGGTTAGGTGCAATGACAAATTGGTGTAGCTTGGCATGGAGGCAACAATTTGATACGGTTTTGGAAAATAAGAAACATGAGGCATATTTTTTTGGACCGATAGAAATCATTTTTTTCTTACAAGTTGTAAATGTAAATGTTAATCCATTACAACAGGTATCAGGTACAAGAATAAAAAATGCCATAATGCAAAATATTTTTTTTTATTTTTCTTTTAAAATGATTTTGGAACGGTCCAAAACCATACCCAAACGATAGAACCGTTTCAAAATATAACGAAGTTTAATTAGAACGGTTACGATAATGTGTCACGGTTTAACTGTTTAAAACAAATAAAACTGTACCGAAATTTATATTTTGGAACGGTTAATTACCGTTCCAAATAGTTGGAGACAGTATAAGCATCCTTATTTGGGAACGGTTCAAAACTGCTCCAGATTTGTGGACGGCCCAGAAATAATTGGAACGGTTTTGAACCATTCCAACATTTTAGGCACGGCATATTTTGGCACGGTTCAAAACCATTCCCAATGAGCTTAGGAATGGTTTAGAAATGTTCCAAAACCACTTTTTTCTTGTAGTGTACATGTTAAGGAAATTAGTTATTGTTTTAATTTTTTGACGTTTTATTACTTTAACTATCTTGCACGTGCTCCACACGGACAGTGATTACTTAATTACTAAGAAATTACACTTTTTCTTTATATTTGTGTATGTTCGCGAAAAACATATGCGTCTCCGATTATCACAATAAAAATTATTTTTTTTTCTATTTACATAAGTATTAAGATATGAGTGACATGCAAAAATATTATAATTTTTCTTTAATTGGGCCCATGTTAAGCACGGGATATTAATTTTTTTTTTTTTTTTGAAACCGTGGGTATCCGGACCTCTTAGAGCACCCGACTAGTTTATAGGGGTCACCCATGATTTTATTAGCCGGGGGGACTTCGTCTTTCTTCTTCTTTCATTTTTTTATTTTTTTGTTTTTTTTTTAACCGCCATGGGGGACTCTATCTTACTTTTCCAGGACTTTTAAATTGCATTTATTAAACTTTGGGACTTGGGAGGACTTTTAAATCGCATTTATTAATCTTTCCGTCGTCAACACGTTGCACACTCCTGTAGACCACTAGCCGTATTGATGCTGGGGCTCTGGGCTCGTCCCTAATGGACCAACGTATCCTAAACCTTTGGATTGAGTACCCCAAGATAATGCCGAGATCAACGGTTAAAATAAATTCATGAAAAGGACTACAATCCAATCGGTTATAAATCAATAATCAGGCTGCTTTTTGGTTTGTCAATCCACCTAAGGATGGGCCAAATAATACGGTGCGTCCCAAACACGTATGGGCCAGTGGGCCGGAAAGACTACTACTTGCAACGTAGTAGACTCGTTCGGGCCCACTTGCCGGCCCCTTCAATGTCTGGCCTACGCTATGATGGATCTATGCGCCAAAATTCGGCATGATTGGTGATTTCTAGCCAGAAGATTTCAGCCTTATGACTGGGCCTATGAGTTGTTTTCAAGCCCATGATGAAAAGTGCTCATAACTAATGGCTAGGAATTACTATTCACACTGATTTTTGGCGTGTGGATCCACCAAGATGTGGGCCAAACATTAGGGGGACAGTGGGCCCGAAAGAGTCTACTACGTGGCAAATTGAGTGATTTCTGCATCAAAATATTTTGATACAGAAGTCGGTATCATAGATTTTTCCTTATCCTACCTAATGTTTCTACCAAAGCGATCATAATTATTCGTTTTCACGGCTTTATCAGATGGAAATATTATTTCCGATCATGTGTACTTTTCTTCCGATAGTTTTAGCTCTGCCATTAATCTCAAGTTCATGTCTCCTTCCTATTGTTTCTCCCAAAGCGAAATGTGTTCCTCGTTTCATTTACTACGTTCCCACCTCTAATTCTAACCCGTCACTGAAACGTCTATGTTTTGTGGCAAAAAAGTTCTTATAACGATGGTGTGTATCAAGAAAGCGATAGAACGGTTAAAATGGCCGTTAATAGTATCATATATACTAAATTATGTATTTTAAATTTTATAAGTATTACCGTTGAGGAGGATCCACGTAGTAGACTCTTTCGGGCCAACTGCCCCCTTGAATGTTTGGCCCACATCTTGTTTGCATGTTCTTACATTTATTTGTCTAGGGCTTTTAAACCACATTTATTAAAAGTTGTTGGGAGTTGGGACGATGTCCATTTTTGACAAGTCACGGAATAAATCTTTCGGTCGTCAACACGTAGCACACTCTCTAATGTACATATCTTAGTGGACCTACACACAAATAAATCAGTACGATTAGTGATTTTCTAACCTTTGGATTAATTTCACGAAAGTAATGCTCGGATCAACTGTTAAAAATAAACTCATGAATAAGATTACCATTATAAAATCACTCTTATTTTTAGTTTGTAACTCCACCTAACTAGGGCTAGGAATGGGCCAAACATCCACTTTGGTTTTAAATTCGAATGGATTAAAATGTGTGATATTTAATCATTACTAACAAACAATAAATGTTTTTTTTTTTTTTTTAATTTTTCAATATCTTCATCAAATTTTCGATGGATATGTTGTTAGAGAAAAGAAATGGAGGGATGTGAGCACAGTTTTCAGGTTCACTTCAACAAAAGCACACGATTCTGTGGGAAGAATGGTTCTTGAGCCTGCACCTATAGTTGTACATGGAAGAGAGATTCTTGAAGACGATGTCAAGATTATTATAGACAGCATTATTCTCCCAAATGTCCTATTGCCCGTAGTGAATAGGTTTGCAGTGACTCCTGGGGATGTTGGAGAGGGTGGATTTTATGTGTGGCCCTAAATTAAGTTTCTGTTAAGTCCACATAAGGTCGTTTGAAAATTGTCACTTAAACATTTGATAAACATCTATTTTGTTTGTTTTGCAGTTATTCGACTAATAATTAGTATTGTTAGTTACTTTAGGATAAACCTTTTTTAACTCTGCCTATCCAAAGCTATCGCTAGCTTTGCATTGCTGGTACCCGAATTGGTAATGCTTTTGTTTGTTTCCTTTCCTACGTAAGTTGGGACTAAGTGCAAGCTATGCCGGTTCAGCTGTCAGATGTTGATGATTATTCCATCTATCAAGAAATTCATTTAAATCTAAGTGCTAGTGTGGGTTTGTTGCTTGCATGCAGGTTACTCTCTGTTTTCTTTGTTGCACTCTCCCTTAAATCTCACTTAACTTGAGATGTTAGTGATTGAATCCAGGCTTGAAACGATGTGGGAAGAGCTGCAGGTACATGTTTTTGTATATATGGGCCAATGTTGCTGATTTTGAGTAAGTTTTTAAGTCGCTGGTTTTGCATATCTCATTAGACGAGATTTGATATTGGACATGTTTTTGCAGGTTAGGTGCTATGACAAATTGGTGCAGCTTGGCATGGAGGCAACAATTTGATGCAACTCGTTTACAATGGTTTTGGAAAAGAAGAAACATGGAGGCATTTTTTTTATTTTTCTTTTAAAATGATTTGGAACAGCCCAAAACCATACCCAAACGATAGAACTGTTTCAAAATATAACCAAGTTTAATTAGCACGGTTACCGATAATGTGTCACAGTTTGTAACCGTTTAAAACAAATAAATTAACCGTTCCAAATAGTTTGAGACAGTACAAGTGTCCTTATTTGGGAACGGTTCAAAATCGCTCCAGATTTGGGGACGGCCCAGAAATAATTGGAACAGTTTTGAACCATTCCAACATTTTAGGCGCGGCATATTTTGGCACGGTTCAAAATCGTTAACGATGAGCTTAGGAACGGTTTTGAACCATTCTAAAACCACTTAAGAAAATTAGTTATTATTCTAATTTTTTGAAGTTCCATTACTTTAACTATCTTGCACGTGCTCCATACGGACGGTGATTGCTTAATTGCTAAGCGGTTACACTTTTTCTTTACATAAGTATTAAGATATGAGTGACATGGAAAAATATACGCATGTCCGATTGTCACAATAAAAATTATTTTTTTTCTATTTACATAAGTATTAAGATATAAGTGACATGAAAAAATATTATAATTTTTCTTTAATTGTGCCCGTGTTAGCACGGGATATTAATATATTTTTTTTTAACCGTGGGTATCCGGACCTCTTAGAGCACCCGACTAGTCCCCTGTGGCACCATAGATTAGCACGGGCTATTGATTCCTAGTTTATTGACTATGGTACCACCTCTAAAAATGACTCTTTGTAGGGTCACCCATGATTTATTAGCCAGGGGAGACTCTGTCTTACTTTTCCAGGACTTTTAAATTGCCTGTATTAAACTTCGGAAGGGAGGACTTTTAAATCGCATTTATTAATCTTTCCGTCGTCAACACTTTGCACACTCCTATAGACCACTAGCCGTATTGATGCTGGGGCCCTGGGCTCGTCCCTAGTGGACCAACGAATCAAAAAATCAGTATGATTATTGATTTTCAAAACCTTTGGATTGAGTACCCCAAGATAATGCCGAGATCAACGGTTAAAATAAACTCATGAAAAGGACTACAATCCAATCGGTTATAAATCACTAATCAGACTGCTTTTTGGTTTGTCAATCCACCTAAGGATGGGCCAAACTATACGGTGCGTCCCAAACACTCATGGCCCAGTGGGCCGGAAAGACTACTACTTGCAACGTAGTATACTTGTTCGGGCCCACTTACCGGCCCCTTCAATGTCTGACCCACACTATGATGGATCTACACACCAAAATTCAGCATGATTGGTGATATCTAGCCAGAAGATTTCAGCTCTTCTTCATCATGGGTTTTATGAACAGGCCTATGAATTGGTTTCAAGCCCATGATGAAAAGTGTTCATAACTAATGGCTAGGAATTACTATTCACACCTGTTGTAAACGTAACGGTTGTAACCGATGGCTGACCGCCGCTTATGTGGCGTCAGTTACACTATCGACATTTACTTTGTAACGGTTCGGCATTTACTTTGTAACGTCCTGATCAATGGCTATATATATGTGTGTTGATCAATATAAATATCATCAGATTCAGATTCACAACACGTTATCAGCACGCTCTATTCTCTCGTATTCCATCAAGTGTTGAGCGGTAGGCGTGAATCCGTGGTGCTCAACATCATCTATCCACACCAGGTATTTTTTTTTTGGATTCAACGATTAACAAGCATGCTTGATAGATGACCATTTTGTTTTTAGATCACATGCTTGTAATGTGTGGATATATACCTGTTGTGTGTTGATCAAGGGCTATACGTGGATAATTGCTCTTTCTTCGACTTTAATTATATTTGTGTAAAGAATGGAAACCCAGCAACTATGATGATTTTCACAAATTGTTTCCATTCAAAAGTCATAAGATGATTCGTTTTTAAGGACGGTGATGAATTATTCCCATATTAAATGTTTCTAAACAAAAATCTGAATTTAAGGACATTGATGAATTCTTTCCATTTTGTTTCACTTGGTTTCCTTATTAGTTGGGTTTTTTTTTAAATTGAATTTGTTTCTCTTTGTCCTTAATGGTAACATTAATATTTATTGGCAACTCATGGGTATTAAACGGTGTATAGGATTGTATACTCATTTATATCCTAAACACTTTTCTTATTTCTCTATTCATCATATCCAAAATAGTGAGATCTCAGAATTTTCATTAATTGCTCATAGAAGAGGTAAGAATAGAGTTAATTTGTATTTATCTTTTAATGGATGACAATTCCTAATTTGTTTAGATCTTTATATCTCCATTTAGTAGATTTTCTCAACTTTATACTCTTATTGATATGTTGGTAGTCAAATTTTGGGAACATACTGTTTAATTACCCCTCAATCCGAACCGTTCAATCAATGGGACCACGTATGCTAATAACATGTGAGAAAAAAAAAAAAATTCGGTAACAAAACCGGGATGGGTTGATCTTGATTCTTGACCCAACATTTTGAAGAAAACCAGTCCAAATTTAACTGACCCGTTTGACCCGGACAGGGTTGAACCGGTGACCCGTGGTGGTACACCAAGGCGTAGGCAAAAATATTCATGGGTCAGTGAGCCTCCAAGTGGTGCCATGTGGTTTTTAGAACGTATGATGATATTAATGTACACATGCTGTACAATGCTATACATGTTGGGATGTTACATGCCTCTTTCCATCATCATAAAAAAAAAAAAAAACATATATTCCAAGAGATAGGGACCCACTATTGGCCCCACCTAGAGATCTTATATATCTTGACCACATGATATTAGACACGTGGGTACACTTGCACGATCAAGGCCCATGATGAGAACGGGTTATGTACAGACTGATGAGTTTTATCATAATGTACGAGTAGAACTTTGATGATGACGGATTGTCATCGAGGCTGATGACAGCCCATAATATGAGCCACGTGACATAGAGGTTTTCATGAGATACATAATTGTTGTATAAATGATTGAAAGAATGGTTCAAACTTAAAGTTGGGACTGAGCCACCGAAGCCATATGTTATGCGTATACAAAATAGTCTTGACTTCCACATTTATGATACTTGAATTGTGGTGTAAGTTTTTTTGTTTGGTATGGTAGTATAAGCGGTTAATGACCATTGGTTTATCTCTATTTTCACTTGTAACTTAGTTTCTTGAAGATAATAATCCCGTATTCCACTTCCTTGTCAAACTTTTGATGACCATTTGGAATTATATTTATTGAAAACAATTGAATTGTTGGCTTGACTATGTTTCATTAGTATTGCATTTTGTTTATGGACTAGTGGGTTGCCCGTACCCACAGTATGCCTATGGCGTGGCTGCTCTTGGACATCAACTTCATGCCTTGGGATTTATGTATGCCCAACTCGCATGGGTTTGGGGTATGTGCCGAAATGGTCCTCTAACATTTAACCTTGGGCTTGGCGTAAGTAATAGAGGTCAGACATAAAAGATTAGGTAAAATCCTATTGTTATTTAATTGGAATATTATGTTGCAAATATTTGAATAAGATCCACCTCGATGCCAAGAACCTTGAATAAACAATCCAGGCAAAGGGGGACGAATGATGAAATGAATTACATCAACTACTCTACCTTGAAGGTAGATAAGACTCATTTAAGAGGAGTGCAAAGTACCAACCATGTGTCTTGAACTTATTATCTTTTATTGTCTTAGCTATTGTTGGCATTTTATTATGTTACCACTTTATTTGGACCGGTCTTCCCACCGTTAGGGGGAGGAAAGCTCTTGGTAGAACGGCGAGAACTTACTTGAAATGCTCCAATAAGGATTGACGTCCATGTATGGCAATCAACAAAAGAAAGAAAATTAATGTCCCTGTCGGACAATTAAGAAGGATTACCATCCTTATATGACAATTTGTTGACATAACAACGAATTAATCATCAACGGTACGCTTGAAGCTTGGTCGACCCTTTGGTGCAAAATATGCGATTCTCAGGACGTTGAGGACACATGAACGAATACATATAACTCCAGCAGAAGTCGGAGCTCTTGAAGAGGCCACACCTATAGAATAGAAGAAATATAATCCCAACAGAAGTCGGCGCTCCTGAAGAGGCCACACCTACAAGAAAGGATAAAACCTACAGAATAGGAGAAATATAACTTCTACAGAAGTCAACACTCTTGAAGAGAACACATTTATAAATAGAAAAAAAGCTAACAGATCGATCCACCATCTTCGAACAGACAACCCCCGAAGAGGTACAGGTACCTGTAAATGAAGATATCTCAATAAATTATGTCTGTACGAGAGCAAAGTAGGATCGTGAGAAAATTATTATCGATAATATATTTTCCAGTGGCTTTTACCATCATAAAGAATGATGAGGGTCTTGATCTACGCATTGTCAAAGAATGTTGACATAAAAATAATTGGCCAAAATGAACAAAAGTAATCTAAATAGAGTGAGATTCGCTAGTAAACCCGAAGTTGTAAAAAGGACCAGTAGTCCTAACACTTAAAGTTATAAAAAGGACATGTAGTCCTAACACCCAAAGTTGTAAAAATGGACATGTAGTTTTAACATCCGAAGCTGTAAAAAGGGCCTGTAGTCCTAACACCTGAAATTATAAAATGACTTATATATTGCCTACAGTAAATAGCTTGTATGCAATCAAACTACTATGATCCTTTTATAAATTAAACATTCCGATATACCTATGCATTTTGATTAAGAAATCAGAAACTAGATTTGCTATCATTGTTGTATTGTATGAACTCTTGAAGAGCTCACAAAAATCTTTGTATACCTGAATAAGGATCTTAGAAAAATATAATTTTTATTTTGGCTTACAAATCGAACATCTCCCTAGTAGGATCCTTGTTCATCAATCCATACACTGAAAAGTCCTGAAGCACTTCAATATGAATAATGTTTGTATCATGCAGATGAAAAGTAGATATATCAAGAGTGAAATAACCAAGTATATTTCACCAAAATTCTTTTACACTCACACGTTCTAGTATAGCTGTAACATTGACATCCAATAGATACATTCCAATAATAATCTTGCAGATCTATTCATCAAGACGCTACCAATGTCAACATTCAAGAAATTTGGTTTTCGACATCGCTATGCATCAGCTCCAAGACTTTTTCAGTTGACATGCTCAAATCAGGGGGAGCATCAATGAAAGAAAATGATCATATCCTAGAAGGACCTTTGCGCATTGTACTCTTTTTCCTTCACCTAGATTTTTTCCCACAGGGTTTTTTCTAGGTAAGGTTTTAATGAGGCAGTATCAAGCGCGTCCATTACCACCACCCTGATTCGCCGATACACTGTACTCTTTTTCCTTCGATCAGGTTTTATCCCACAGGGTTTTTCTGACAAGGTTTTAACGAGGCAGTTTTCATAAAGCGGCGGGCATCCAAGGGGGAGTGTTGTAAACGTAACGGTTGTAACCGATGGCTGACCGCCGCTTATGTGGCGTCAGTTACATTATCGACATTTACTTTGTAACGGTTCAACATTTACTTTGTACCGTCCTGATCAATGGCTATATATATGTGTGTTGATCAATATAAATATCATCAGATTCAGATTCACAACAACACCAAGATTTTTGGAAATATTATTTCCAGATTATGTTGTACTTTTTTCTGATAGTTTTAGCTCTGCCATTAATCTCAAGTTCATGTCTCCTTCACGTTGTTTCTTCCAAAGCGAAATGTATTCCTCGTTTCATTTACTACGTTCCTATAATTATACCCCGTCACTGATACGTCTCTTTCGGGCCCACTGCCCCCCTGAATGTTTGGCCCACATCTTGGTTGCAAATTCTTACATTTATTTTTCTAGGGCTTTTAAACCACATTTATTAAAAGTTGTTGGGAGTTGAGACCATGTCCATCTATATAACAAAACAGGGAAGTTGTCTCCCCACTTATACCCCCTCTTATCTATTTTGACAAAAGGCGGCCAAAATCTTTTCCCTCAAATGACGGTGGATCTCAGCCACTCACACTTGATTTTGGCAAATGCTTTGACGGAGTGCGGAGGGCATGGGCCACCTACAATAAATATAACAAGTGATGACTGTGATTTTCTTATACCCCTTCTTATTTTATATGGCTTCAATAATAAGTGGCTGAGATCCACTATGCTTCATATCGATGGCTGAGATTAACTCTCACACGATTTTGACAAACACTTTATCGAAAAGTGCCACAGGCAGGGGCCACCCACGCATATGCATATAACAAGACAACTCAGTTGTATTCTCTTATCTTATCCATCCATCTAATGTGGACGCTTAGTTAAAGATTGGTTGAGATCAAATCCATCGATCTAATGTGGACGGTTAGATTTCTGCCACTCAATCCGCCTCATTTGACCTCAATTTATTCAAAATTTGAATTTTAACAACGTTATTTTTTATTATTTCTATTTTTTTCTCATTTTCCCCCTCTATGCGTTACAATCCATTACAACAGCAAAATGGTAACACCTCGGTCCGTTATACCATTTGAGTGCCGAAGGCACCCAATTTTTACAAACCCTTTTGTCGGAGATCGAGTGCCGTGGGCACAGGCCATTTACTATTTACCTCGAGAAGGGTGTTACCGTTAAAACGGATTGAAACGACCAGAAGCAAAAATAGAAAAAATGGATTTTAATGATTTTAACATAAAAAAGTGGTGCTGAAATTCAAAATTTTAAATTTTAAATTTGAAAATTAAAAATTTAAAAAAAAATAGAATTTAATAGAAATTTAACGGTTCTTATACCCCTCTTATCTTATATGGCTTCAATAATGAGTGGTCGAGATCCACTATGGTTCATATCGATAGCCGAGATTAACTCCCACTAGATTTTTCCAAACACTTTGTTGGAAAGTGCCGTGGGCACGGGCCACCCACGCATATATCAAGACAACTCAGTTGTATTCTCTTATCCATCCATCTAATGTGGACGGTTAGATAAAGAGTGGTTGAGATCAAATCCATTAGTTAGATATTGGCCACTCAATTCGCCTCATTTGACCTCAATTTATTCAAAATTTAAATTTCAACACTGTTATTTTTTGTTATTTTTGTTATTTTTCTATTTCTCCCTCTGTGCGTTACAATCTGTTATAACAGCCGTTATAATAGAAAAAACGGTAACGCCCTAGTCCGTTATACCGTTTGAGTGCCGAAGGCACCCAATTTTTGCAAACACTTTCGTCGGAGAGTGCCGTGGGGATGGGTCATTTACTATTCTATATAACAAAACACATTGGCTGTCTCCCTACTTATACCTCCCCTTATAAGTATCAACAAATAGACGGTGGATCTCTGCCACTCACTTGATTTTGGCAAATTCTTTGTCGAGGAGTGCCGATGGCACGGGGCACCCACTATTCTATATAACAAAACAAGGAAGTTGTCTTATCTCTTATCTTATCCGGCTTCATAAGATAAAGAGTGGTTGAGATGAATCCATCCATCTAATGTGGACGGTTAGATTTCTAATACTCAATCCCCCTCAGTCCCACTCATTTGACCCCCACACGCAACAAATTGAAAATTTATTGAAAGATTAAAATTCAACATTTGAATTTTAGTGCCGTTATTTTTCATTATTATATGTTATTTTTTCATTTTTGCCCATGTGCATTACGATCCGTTATAACGGAAAAAATAGTAACGCCCCCAGTCCGTTATACTGTTTGAGTGTTGAAGGCACCCAATTTTTGCCAACGCTTTTGTCGGAATGTGCCGTGGGCACGGGCCATTTACTAGTTTATGACAAGTCACGGAATAAATCTTTCCGTCGTCAACACGTAGCACACTCTCTAATGTACATATCCTAGTGGACCTACACACAAATAAATCAGTACGATTAGTGATTTTCTGACCTTTGGATTAATTTCACGAAAGTTATGCTCGGATCAACTGTTAAAAATAATTAAATAAACTCATGAATAAGATTACCATTATAAAATCACTCTTATTTTTAGTTTGTAACTTCTCCTAGCTAGGGCTAGGAATGGGCCAAACATCCATAAGGTCAGGTGAAAATTTTTGAAGCAGGGAAGCAGTGGCCAATCACATGGTGCCACAACTTGCTTTTCAATATTCAACATGTGATTGGCCACTGCTTCGCTGCGTCAGAAATCCACTACTTCAAATATTTTCTCTAAGGTCAGTGGTTTCTAAGAGTGTCACGTGGCTACTCTATAGGCTGTCATCAAAGATTTTTGGTTTGTAGGTCCACCTAGCTAGGGATTGGCCCCACATCTCTCTAAGAGTGTGCCACGTGGCTACTATGTGGTCTGTGATCTAAGATTTACTTGTCTTGACGCGTTACAGTCTTGACCCTGTTGACTCACGATTTGTATTTGATTAGTCCGACTTAAAAAATCTAATCAATCGGATGACGATTAATCATTCATCTTCATGCCTTTATTTGAGTAAAACTTGTGTCACAAGATGTTGTGACGGAAGCCGGTCACAGCACTCAATACGAGCCACGTGACAAATTATTACAGGACGATGACCATATGGATGTTTGGCCATTCCCTTGGTGGACTGGTACACAAAAAATCAGCATGATTAGTGATTTCTAACCGATTGGATTGAAGTTATTTTCATGGGTTGATTTTAACGGTAAGAATTTGAGCATTATTGAGCGTTATTTGGGTGCAAAAATCCAAAGGTTGTAAATTACTAATCAGGCTGATTTTTGGTTTGTACGTCTACCAAGGGACTGGCCAAACATCCATACGGTCAGAGACCTATGATCATGTGCCACGTGTCTCCAAAGGAAGCTGATCAACAAACTTGGAGAGAAAATCTTTCAGAAAAATGGAAGTTTGTTATTACAACAACAAAGAGCTAAGATCTTCACGGCAGAAGAGCTTGAAAAGGCAACGAACAATTACGATGAAAGTACAATTGTTGGGAGAGGAGGCTACGGTACAGTTTACAAAGGAAAGTTAGCAGATCATAGAATAGTTGCCATTAATTAAGAAGTCCAAAATGGTGGATGAGAGTCAAATCGAGCAATTTATAAATGAGGTTGACGTTCTTTCTCAAATCAACCACGTACCGGAATGTTGTTAAGCTCTTTGGTTGTTGTTCAGAGACTGAAGTTCCTGTTTTAGTTTATGAATTTGTCTCAAATGGAACCCTCTCCCAGCATATCCATAAGGAGGGTCATACACCATTGATGTCATGGGAAAACCGTTTAAGAGTTGCCACTGAAACTGCTGGGGCACTTACTCATTTACATTCCACAGCTTCCACACCTATCATCGATCCACAGAGATGTGAAGTCTACCAACATACTCTCGGATGAAAATAACATTGCAAAAGTATCTGATTTCGGTGCATCAAGGTTGGTTCCATTGGATCAAACTAGAGTGCTACATTAGTGCAAGGGACAGTAGGATACTTGGACCCAGAATATTTTCTAACAGGTGAATTAACCGAGAAGAGTGATGTTTATATAGCTTCGGGGTAGTTCTTTTGGTGCTCTTAACAGGAGAGAAGCCGCTTTCTTTGGAGAGATCCCTAGAAGAGAGAAGCTTAGTAGGGTACTTCATTACTTCGATGAAGGAGAATCGTCTTCTTCAAGTTCTAGAGGCTCAAGTTGCAAACGAGGGAGCTTGCTAGAAAATGCCCGAGGATGAAGGGAGAAGAAAGGCCGTCGATGAAAGAAGTAACTGTGGAACTTGAGGGGTTGAGAAAGTTCCGTGAGCATCCATGGGTTGAACGAAACCATGAAGAGATCGAGAGCTTGCTGGATGAACCAGCATATGGCTTTCTTAGCGATGGAACTGATCAAGAGAGCTCAATGAACATAACTGCTTTAGGTATTGAGCAAGGATCATATGGCGCATCTTCTACACAAGGATGATAACTCTATATCTTGATGTATTTTCTAGGACCATTCACTATCTCTCATTCTTCCCTTCTAAACATTATGTTCCTGTAAATCTAATACTGCTATATTTCTGATTATGTTATTTTATCTCTCTTCCTAAGCTTTTCAATACTAGCTATTTGTGTCTCTATTTACATGCTACAAGATTTGTGATAATTTAGACCGGGCTGATAAAAATACCTAATGTTTTTCAAGATCTTTTGAACACTTTTTTTTGAGACCGAAATCAATTCTTTTTTCGATAAAGACAAGTATTAAACGGACTTATGCATTAAACATGCCCGGCCGAATTCTTACGACAAAGTGCCATGACATCTTTCTACGTATACATGCATATTTCAAGATCAAGAATTCATATTAGTAGAAATAATGAACATAAAAAAAATTGTTTCCACTTCATTTGGCTTAGGCTCAACCCAAACATTGAGATGCCAATCTTAGGCTAACTAAAATTCTTTTGGCTACAGAAAGGCTTGAACTAGAGTTAGACACATGCATTATATATCACCAGGCCAAGCTCGGAAGCCCAGCGGCCCCAGCCTAGCCTCTTGGTAGTCCAAACAATCACATGTTGAAATTCAGTCCATTCTCTTTATTCCATATGTTTAGAAGGAGGGGGGGTTGATTAGGTATTAAAATTTTCTTTTAACCTAATATAGTTTACTAGTCCGGTAGGGGTAAACTAAATTATATACAACACAATTAAACAATTGATTGATAACAAGATGGTTATTACAATTGACTTGGATCAAATATATATATCTCCGTGATATATTGTCTCTTCGTCATTTGGATTAATCTAACAGTTATGCGGAAAATAAACAATCAACACACTATAACACATGTGAGTTTCTACGTGAAAACTTTAATCAAGGAAAAACTATGAGATCACTTCTAGACGAAAAGTATCACTAACTGAGAAGTTTCGAGTTATAGAAGTTATTGCAAATACAGCTTCCAACCTTAGCCAAGACCAACTGCCTCCATGCTATGAGTCACACGCACGCCCTCCCAATCACAAAGCCTTTGCCGCTTGTTATGTTTGGTACACCCCAAACCTAACGTCGATTAGTATACTCCGATCTTAATTCTCACTCAACGCCCTCTACCGAATGTGAAAGATTTAGTAAACCCTGAACTCTAAAGTTGCTCAAATAGTGTTGAGACACATTGGTACTCTCTAGCTTACTACATTAAGGTATTAGCTTAAAAACCTAAGCAGAGAGAAGATCAAGCTCTAAGATTTGATCAAAATTGAAGAAAAAACCTTTTAAAGATAATAGTGAAAGCTACGACTTTTGCTCTTCGTAATGGACAACTCTAATATAGAAAACTCTTTCTGTTGTCAGTCAATATGTATTCTTCTAAGTCACAAAGATGTTTTATTTATAAGATATTAGAAGCCCAAGGTTATGCAAGTAATGGAAAAGTGGGAGCATAAAAATCGGATCTGAAAATAGACTTTTTCTGCGAAGTCGATCCAATCGATTGTACTGCACGGATTGATTTTCTGTTCGTAATTGCAATCGATTGTACATAGGGTCCAATCAATTTTACACTTTGAAAGTTCTATCCCGAATGGTCCAATCGATTGTAGAGTAAACTCCAACCGATTATATATCACAACAAAGTGGTGTCTATTGCCTATCTCATCATTTCCTTTCAAAAACGTTCAACCTTGTGGGATTCTGACACTGATTATAATTTCGTTAATATCCATTATGTCCTATGTCCATCAACAAGTCCGTTAATGCCTAGAGCTTTTGACCATCCAAAAGCTCCATAAAAGAATCTGCTATTTGTTCTACATCACTTACTATGGTTTTGACCCACCAATGCTCCCAAAATAACAAGTTTTGAGATTGGAATTTAAGGAGGAAAAAAAGACATTTGTGGTGTTGTTGAAACTCTGTTTTTAAAACAGTTTCTTTTTTATGAAAAGTGGCAGAAAATTTGGAATCAATAACATCAGTTTTAATCTCCTCATTACCAAACAATCTTAGACTAATAGTTGTAGAACGTGAGGAATGAATTTAGATAGGAAAAGAACACATTTTTCCAGACTGTTATGAAGAGGAAAACAACCCCGAATGTGACTGCGTTTTTGGGAAGATTGCAATGGCAAATTGCCCATTGATCTAAGACCGGTTAATGGGATCAAAGGAGGAAGATCTATGAAGGATTTGGGACTTCATGGTGGTCGAAACGGGGCCAGCTAAGGCCGTATGGAGCAGGAATAACGAATCCCAGCTCCACAACCAATGTTGCACCCCACTCAAATCCAGACCTCCAATCTGACCTATAACCCTTGGAATTTCAACCCAAAAGACGCACCAAATGTGCAGCTAAAACAGAGGCTGCGCCCCTACCTAGAAGAGCCCCCAAACCTGACCCAAAAGCCACTCAACACGGGTCTAAACCCAACCCAAATTACTCCCCACAAACCCAGTTCAAAATCTGCCCCCAAACCCACATCCACCTTAGGTCGTGCAGCAACCCAAAATAGGGTGCCGTGGAACATAAAGAAGAAAAAAAACACAGAAAATGAAAGAATACAAAATAAAAAAAAAGACAAAATATGAAGTAAAAATAATTATACATATAAAAAAAAAAAGGAAACAAGACAAAACAAAGCAAGAATATGTCAAAATAAAGGAAACAGCAGAAGGACAAAAAAAAAAGCACAACACAGAAAAAAATAAAAAAACCAAAGGTAAACATAAAAAAAAGATAATAAAAGAAAAGGAAAGGAAATGGGCTTTGGTTATAGGCCCATATGTGTTGTACCATGTGGAAAAGCCATAGGCCTGGCCCACATCTTTGAAAAGTGAGAAATCATTATACTTGAATATAAAAAGGGAAAAAATGAATGAAACAAAACAAAACCCAATAAAAAAAGAAAAACATAGAAGTCAAACGAATGGGCCTTGAGATAAGGCCCACAACCACAAGTTTTGAAAAACAAAATAGGGCCCATGGAGGCGAAACATATACTCAAATCTAACAGACAGAAATCACTAATCAAGATGAATTTTGGTATGTAGGACCACCTATGGTTAGGGCTGCAACTTGGGCGGGCTCAACCCGAGTCATGCGTGAGGAGATGTGAGTCGATCTTTCTAAGTTTAATTTTGAAGAGGTGATGTGAAAAGCTCAAAAGTAAAATGCCTACGGTCCAATCGATTTGTTCTCAGAGGTCCAATCGATCGGACTTATCCAATCGATTGTACATAGGGATTGTTCTATCCCGTATAGTCCAATCGATTGGTTCTCAGAGGTCCAATCGATTGTAGAGTAAACTCTACTTGATTGGACTCTATAATCGATTGGACTTCCCTTAGTCAATATTTTTATTTCTTTTGCACAAAATTGAACTCGGGTTTGTTCTATGACAATGTGCGACCATTATATTTTTATCTATTAAAAATTTATTTCTATGGTCACTAGGTCACTTACCTTCCTATGCGAGCGGACACGATCTTCAACGGACAAGTAGCAATTATTTAGATGACTCAAGTCGTCAACCGTTTGATTCTTGCGATCTTTGTCTTTTAGTTTTCACGTAGTCGGCGAAGTATTCGTATCACGACTCTTCAAAACTACACTGGTGCTCGCAAGAACGGTTACAAGAATGTTTTGTATTTAATGGAATACTTACCAAACTAAAATATAAAAATATTCCTTACGCAAAGATTTAAAGGTTTAAAATTACTAATGAAGCTGATTTTTTGTTTGTAGGTCCACCTAGGGATTGGCCAAACATCTATATGGTCGGAGTCCTCTAAGATTGTGGCACGTGGCTCATATTGTGTCCGGTAACAGTAGCTGGTCACAAAAGTCCGGTCACTGGAGCCCGACCCTTTTTTTATTTATCATCTAAGATAAGTATACAGATTGATGGTTTGTCTCAGCCCACTGTCCACCCTTCCTCATGTGACATAAATAGCTGCAAGGCTAGCTCTTTCCATGTCAAGGTTGCCACCTGTTTGGCTTCGATCAATAGTTGCCGACAACGACCCTATGCACATAAGTGAACGCTTGTTTGAACGTGTTGAACTCGCATTGCTGACTCGAAGCATGCAGTTTTTGGTACAATGAAGCCTCTTTTGTCGTTGTTTGATAAGTCAGTCTCCTTGACGCGTTAGGTAATCGGGACTTACTTTATTGACCCATTATTTGCTAATTCCCAATCAGATAAGTTAACTCACAACCACTTGGTTTTTCGCTTCTTAATCAGCTCGAATAAGAAGAGTGATCGGTCAAGAGATGCTTCAGGTGTCGAAAGTCAATTCAGTGTCTGATGGATCCAATCCTATGGATGTGAGCTGATCATTTAAATTCAGGTTTCTAAGTTGCACGTGGTGCAATCTTACTAGTGTTGGATGCTTTTTTTTTTGGGTGTGACCCTACAATTTTCATATTCCATTAATAGTCAGTCTTAAAGTTCAATATTGTGCTTTGTCTCTGCCTTTCACTTTCATTTGGTCCTTCCTATTATTTAAATCAAACGTGTTCCTCCTTGCCTGGCCGTATGGACGTTTGGCCCATCCCTAGGTGGACCTACATACAAAAAATCAGTCTGACCAGTGATTTTCTAACCTTTGCATATGTGTAAATAATGCTTGAATCACACGGTTAAAAATAAACTCATCAAAAGGACTACTATCCAACAGTTGAAAACAAACTCATGAAAAACACTATAATCCACCGGTTATAAATCACTAATCAGACTGATTTTTGGCATATAAGTCCAAATAGGGATGGGCAACCATACCGTCAGTGGTCTCTAAGAGTATACCAAATATCTAATCTGTGGTCAATCATTAAAGATTTACTGTATTGACGCGTTAGGGTCTTGACGACATTGACTCACAGTTCGATGGTCCCACTTAAAAAAAATCACATCTATGGTCCTGCTACGACTTACTTTCTTTGTTGGAAGATACATGTGTTTGCCTTAATTTTCCATATTTCTGGCTGTCTTACTTTTTCGAAGAGTTATGTTTCTGTCTTTTATCTCACCTTCATGACACCTTCCTATGTTTATCCTTGACTAAACGGAAAAAATTTGCTGTCCCTTTGGGACTTCGCATTTGAAGTGCCCCCTCCCAAAATGTCAGCACGTACCATCACTTTTAACTCCCTTAACCCCAAAACCTTAACCTAACCCACATTAAGCCCTTGGTTAATTGGTTATGTGAGAGTTAACAAGGGGTACATGTCGAAATTCGAAGAGGGGGGGGGGGGGGGGGGGGGGGCTTCAAACTTGGCAGGGGGAGCGAATTCTTCTCGTGACTAAACGTCTATGCTTTGAGACATCTATATATCTATACTATAGGAGAGAAGTGGGCAGCGTCCTTCTCTCTCCTCCACATCATAATGACGTGACACTCTCCTCATGCAGAGTGCCATGTCATCAATTGATACTTTTCTAAGTGCCACATCATCAATTGATATATTTTTTTACCATTATAATTTTCACACATGTTTTAGATTAATAAATTCAACTATCATTAATTAATTAATTAATTAATTTTTAAAAAATGTCTCCCTCTTTCTAAAACGTCTCTCCTTTAAAACGTCTTTCTCCTTCTTCCTAAAACGTTTCCTCTTTCCATTCCAATCACATCCGTTTCATATTCAACTCTCATTAATTAATTACGCCTCTCATTTGAAAAGTCTTTCTCCTTTTTCCTAAAACATTTTCTCTTTCCATTCCAATCCCATCCGTTTCATATTCAACTCTCATTAATTAATTAATTAATTTCTAAAAAATATTTCATTCTATCTAAAATGTCTCATTCTTTCTCTCTTCCCAATACTTATTTCTCTATTTAAACCCATTTGTTCCGTGAGTTGGAAGAGTGGGCGATAGTTGTGGAGTACAGGATATCTAGACCCACAATACCTACAATATTGTATAATTTCTTTCAGCACTGAGATTTTCGCTTACAGGGTAGTCTTGCTTGAGGTGTTATCCGGGCAAATACCCATAACTAGGGCCGACGAGAAGGGAGAAGGTAATGTTCATTTCTCGGATAAGATCAAGTATATATTATGATCTCGTGATATAGAAGAACTAAAGGAACTGATGGATCATGCACTCGGATCGAAAATATATCAGGGTGCCACATGGGCGATGGTGATGGATTGAGTTAAAGACTTGGATGGGACGAGATACTAAAAACATGCTACCCATTTGGAAAGATTTATTTTCTCTTTTTATTTTTATATTTTATATTTTCTCAAACAGTGGATGAGATGGACATGTACAGTGTAACAATTTAGTTTCACTGACCCGATGAATATATGGGTCACTACCCATTGTCAAACTACAACGCACATAAGCCTCATTGGTGATTCTTAATCGTTAGATTTTGATAATTTTTTTATCATGTACTTGAATGGCTTGAACCCAGTACTTTTTAATCTATCGAATTTTTCATGAAACCTTTGATGAGAAAAATGCATAAATCCAACGATTACGAAAATAAAAATAAAAAGGTTTTAATAAATTTCAACCAAATCGAAGTGTCACAATATGATTTTAATATTTTACCATGGGCATTTTAAATTTGTTATAAGAATCTTTCTCCACACATCACATATAGATAAGCAAGACAAAATTTTAAAATAAATTGCCTAAAAAAATAAATTGTCCATACATAGATTAAGTGAGCCTTAATGTAGATGCCACATCATCTCATCTATTACTCCACGTTTCCTTCCCTCTTCACAATACAATTTTCTCTGCATTTATTTTTAATTTTTGGATGAAAAATAAATTTCTTTATTTATAATTTAATACGAAAAGTAAATGTCGTATTTATTCGAAGGGCTTTTGGTCTTCTGTACATTTCGTATCTCTCTATAATCTATTATCTTTCCATCTTCTTCTCATCCAGATTTATCTCTTTATTAGATTTAAATATTTTATTCTCCCACGTTTCCTTCCTACTATAAAATTTTTCATTCTTCCTAAATTCTCATCTACATTATATGTGTTTCTAATTTCTCTTCTTTATATGTTACACAACATAAAATGAACGTTTCTAAATTTCACCTCCATCTCAACGTTTAAATATCTTATACACATAATAGGACATTATTTATTTCTGTCCGTGCTTACAACGGGCTTTGATTACTAGTAAAAGTTCTAATTATGGCCATTACAATTAACTATGGTGAATAGAAACTCATCAAACTTAGAGAGAAATTCTTATTATATGAGGCACTCAAGAAAAGGAAACTCATCAAACTTAGAGAGAAATTCTTTCAAAAAAATGGAGGTTTGTTGTTACGACAACAAAGAGCTGAGATCTTCACTGCAGAAGAGCTCGAAAATGCAACGAACAATTACGATGAAAATCAAATTATTGGGCGAGGAGGCTATGGTACAGTTAACAAAGGATTTTTATCAGACCACAGAATAGTCGCCATTAAGAAGCCCAAAATAGTGGATGAGAGCCAAATCGAGCAATTTATAAATGAGGTTGACATTCTTTCTCAGATCAACCACAAGAATGTCGTTAAGCTCTTGGGTTGTTGTTTAGAGACCAAAGTTCCAGTGTTAGTTTATGAATTTGTCTCCCATGGAACCCTTTCCCAACATATCCACAAGGTGGGTCATACAACCTTGATGTCATGTGAAAACTGTTTAAGGGTTGCCGCTGAAACTGCTAGGGCGCTTGCTTATTTGCATTCTGCGGCTTACCCCCCAATCATCCATAGAGATGTGAAGTCTACCAACATACTCTTGGATGACAATAACATTGCAAAAGTATCTGATTTCGGTGCTTCAAGGTTGGTTCCACTGGATCAATCCAAAGTGGCTACATTAGTGCAAGGGACACTAGGATACTTGGATCCAGAATATTTTCAAACAGGCAAGTTAACTGAGAAGAGTGATGTTTATAGCTTCGGCGTAGTTCTTTTGGAGCTCTTGACGGGAAAGAAGCCTCTTTCTTCGGGGGGGTCACAAGAAGAGAAAAACTTAGTAATGTAATTCATTTCTTCGATCAAGGAGAATCGTCTATTTCAGATTCTTGAGGCTCGAGTTGCAAATGAGGGCGAGGTAGAGCAGCTCCAAGCGGTTGCTAGGCTTGCTGAGAGATGTCTAAGAATGAAGGGTGAATAAAGGCCTTCGATGAAAGAAGTTTCAGCGGAACTAGAGCGGTTGAGAAATTTTCGTGAGCATCCATGGGTTAAACGAAACCATGAAGAGATCAAGAGCTTGTTGGAAGAACAAACAGATGGGTTTGCTGGCAATGGAACTGAGAGCTCTATGAACATAACTGCTTCAAGTATTGAACTAGGATCATATGGTGCATCTTCTACACTCTGATTATAACTCTATATTAGTAATGTATTTTTGGGACCATTGATCACCACCTCACTTCCTTTCCTTCTAAGTGTGTTATGTTCTTGTAGATTTGTACTACTAAGTTTCTTATCTTGTCATTTTATCTTTTTCATTCCTTCGACGCTTTTCAATACTAGCTATTTGTATCTCTGATTATAGGCTAAAAGATTTGTGATATTCACTACATGCCCAAGTTCCATCTTTTAGAGACTTGGATGTTGCTTCAGTTATTTACTCGCAGTTTGTAGAAATACTATCATCCAACTAAATTTTGCAATACTTGATTAATTATTTGAAAATAAACTCACCTAAAGTTAGCCCTCCACCGGTACCTGGGCATTCGAAGCAATCTTCTAAAATGATTGACGCTTTTAATTTAACACCCACTTGAAAATAAACTCAGCTAAAGCTAGCCCTCCACTTGGGCATTCACACAAACGGTTTTAACGGCCGTTTAAACGGTTTTAACGCCCCAAGCCGGTTTCCGTTAAAACATTTAAACATGTTTTGACGCTTTTAATTTAACGGCCATTTTTTTTGTTTTAACGACCGTTAAAATCGTTTAAATGGCCGTTAAATTTATTTAATTCTATTTTTTTTTTTAATTTCAAATTTCAAAATTTGAATTTCAACGCTACTTTTTCTTTTTCCATTTTTTTCGTTAAAATCCATTTTTTTCTATTTTTATTTTTTATTTTTGCCCCTGGCCGTTTCAATCCATTTTAACGGTTTTAGTGGTAACGCCCCCAGTCCATTTAACCGTTAAAATGGCCTCCTTTAGACCTTGTCTCATATGGCTCACACTGTCTAGTCTCAATGGAATTGGGTCCGGTCTAGATACTAATGAGTTTTGTAATTTTAAATATTTTGGGCTTGCAGGTGTGGCCATTGGGAGTGGTGATTTTGGACTTACAAGTTTGACCATTGGGAGTGGATGTATGTTAACCTTGGGTTAACCTAACTCCGAATATTATTTGGTCTCCCCATTGGATGTGCTCTTGGCTTCAAAAAAAGTTTAGGAATGTAACAATTTGAGTTGAACTTTGTTTTTTTTTTTTTTTTTTTTTTTTTTTTTTTTTTTTTTTTTTATGGGATTTTCTTTGTTCTATCAAGTCGGGGTAAAAAGGATTCAATAGTAGTTTTTTTATTTTAAAAAAAAATTTCTATAGGATTCACTGGTAGTTTAACAGCTGCTTTAAACCGCCATAGACAATTTCCCCGGCAGTTCATCTGTGACTGCGGGAGTAAAATGTTAATACCGACGGTCTAAAATAACTGCCAGTGAAAATGAATATAACGACAGTTATACACCGCCGGTGTATGTCTTTAGCACCGGTTAAAACCGCCGCAGAATCTGTTCCCTATAACCGCCGCATATGTGACGGCATGGGTAAAAGGCTAATACCGGCAGTCAAAATAACCAACGGTGAAATGGAAATGAATATAACAACGGTTATAACTGGCGGTGCATGTGCTTTCGCAGCGGTTTTAAAAACCACCGGGGTTGGGCTCTTACCTACACTAGAACTTTTCATAAAGTATACATCATGGAAGAACTTTTCTCTCCAAATCAAGTCTACATCATGGAAGAACTTTTCATAAAGAATTTAATTGAACCTGAACTTTTCATAAAGAATTTAATTGAACTTTTCTTTGTGGAATTTTATGAGCTCTTTTTCTCTAAAAGTGGTTAATGGATCCCATGAACTAGAAATGTTTAAAATTCCTTTCGCTAAAATACATGTTAACTTTTCTTGGTTCTTTAATACACGAACAAACTAAGAAAATACTTTGTGTCATTTTAGGAGAGATAAGAGTATCTTAAGTTTTTTCTTCAATACGAGGGTAGTTTGGGGGGATTATGAATTTACGACTTTAAATTCTCGATAAAAGGGTAACAGTTAAATTAAATAGTAACTTTAAGTTCTTGAAACCCTTGCTAACTATCAAAGTTAATAAGTTTCTGCTTTCGACATCTTGTTCTTGTGTTTGTTATTATTTGCTGCTACAAATATCGACATTCTTTATTCTTTTGATTAACTCTTTAAAAGAAAACATGTAAGTTTATGGACTTCAGGAACATAACAATAATAACCTGTCAAATGTTTCATAAGAAATTTGCTTGGGTTAAATTTTCTCAAAGTTTGGAGAGTTGGACATAATATTGCAAGTGTCCTTAATTAGTAATTCTTGGTATTGTTTTATATTTTTATGTGTTTGTCTTATTGTATGGGGGTTAAGTGCATCTTTGTTGTATTTGAGATTGTTCAACAATGCTCAAATTCCTACAATTAAAATCAACCCATGAAATCATCAAAAAAAAAAAAATAATCAACCCATGAAAATAACTTCAATCCAATGCTTAAAAAGCACTAATCGGGTTTATTTTTGGTTTGCAGGTCCACTTAGTGATTGGTCAAACAGGTCAGCGTCCACTAAGAGTTTGCCTCTTGGCGCGTACTACATGCTGTGATCGGCTACGTCCAGTGTGAGAGAAGGTTTTCTCTTAGGGCCAAAAACTATAATATGATTTTGGGCTTGTAGGTGCATGTGGCCATTGTGGTGGTGATTTTCGGCTTGTAGGTGCATGTGGCCATTGGGGTGGTGATTTTGGGCTTGTCGGTGTGGCCATTGGGAGTGGATGCATGACAACCTTAGTATATTTGTTACTTACATTAAGTATCCCCATTGGATGCGCTCTTAGATCCAAAACAAGTTTAGGAGTGTAATAAGTTGAACTTTTGTTTTTTATTTTATTGGATTTTGTGTTTGATTTATCAAGTCAGGGGTAAGAATGACTCGGCAAAACTAGTGGATTCCCCGGTGGCTCTAAACTGCCGTTGAAAGATTTACCACGACAATTATAACCCGCCAGCATTTGCGACGGCATAGGTAAAAGGCTAACACTGGCGGTTAGAATTACTGCCGGGAAAAACTAACTTCGACGGTTTATAACCACCGTTATTGGTTTTTCTACGGCGGTTTTAAAACTGCCGGGGTTAGTCTTTTGGCTATGCCGTCGGCAAATTTACGGTGGTTTGTGCGACAGTTAAAAACCGCCGGTGACAACTTTACCAGCGGTTTAGAACCGCCGGGAAAAGCTTTCTTTTTGGTAGTGATCTCTTTGCACACAAATCGAACGTAATAGATAGCACCCACTTCAATGGAACTGGCCGCCTCATCAAGATCCCACCCTGAGGATTTTATCTCGTCAATCATCAACTTAGTGAAGATTCGAATTTATTTAATGGCATGTCGCAGATATATTCTAAAATGGTTGGGGTTATTAAGAACGATAAGTGGAGATTATCGAGAATGGACACAGACACACTAGGACTTAATATCTTCTCAAGAAATTTGTTCTATTTATTAGACTGTTTTAATTTCTCCCTAAAAAAGGGTAATCTCAGAATCCTTGAGCTTGAGCTGGGACTCTAACTTCTTCCCCATGATCTCATAAGTCTTCAAAAGACTCTTCTATTCCTAAATTTCTGCCAACAACTAAATAACTTAAAGGAGACAAATCCATCTATTTCTTCAAGTAACTCTATGTTCTTTGTTAATGGTGATGGTGAAAATATAACTATTTTGGAGAGAGAGAGAGAGAGAGAGGGAGATGAATGTTTGGTAGTCTGTGAATGGAAGAGCTTGGAGGTGGGTTTAGGTGGTGGTGAGACCTTGAAGGTGGACTTGGAGGTGAGTTTGATCATTGATGAAGGACCACTGTATGAGCCAAGTGGCAGACATCTAGAGACCTGCACTGACCTTATGGATGGTTGGCCCATCCCTACATGGACCTACATACCCAAAATCAGCCTGGTTCGTACGTTCAAAAATTATTCATGAATAATTCAAGAGGGACAGGATCAGGGGACAACCATTTTTGACAACTATTTATGACAACCATTTTGACGGACCCACATAGAAGATGAGTCAATGGCTGATTTTTGGTGAGGATGATGTTCTCACCATATAGATCACCCCAACAAAAAATCAGCCCATTCTGAAATTTCTAACCCCATCAAATGTGGTTTTACAAGTTACACAGTAAAAATAGATGGTCCATAATTCTTCAACTTCTAAAGTAGTCCACGAATTCCTCACCAAAATCAGCCATTGATTCATCTTCTATGTGGGTCCGCCAAATGGTTGTCCAAAATAATTGTCAAAAATGGTTGTCCCCCGATCCTGACCCAATTCAAGAATTTACTATGGTTCACACATAATGCACACTTGTGTGAAAGTTGACCCGGATGACTGAGTCAAAGCTTGCATATTTTGATACAACTAATCCTCGTGTCCTGTTTGATAAGTCAGTGTAGTTTTGATTGATTGACCCACTATTTGGTAAGTCCCAATCATCTCAATCAGATGACTATATGTGTGCGAGCAAAGCCGATCAACCATCACAATATGAGCCACAGGGCACACTCTTAGAGGACGATGACCGTATGGATGTTTGACTAGTCCCTCGGTGGTCTTGTAAACCAAAAACTAGATTGATTAGTGATTTCTAAGCGTTGGATTGGAGTCATTTGCATGGGTTGCTTTTAACTGTAGAATTTAGAGCATTATTGACCATTATTTGGGGTACTAGATCCAAAGGTCTGACATAACTAATCAGGCTGATTTTTGGTTTTCAGGTCCAACGGGGACTGACCAAACATCCATACAGTCATCATCTGCTAACAGTATGCCACGTGGCTCATAGTGTGGTGTGTGATCGGCTTTGCTCACACACAAGTGTGAGCAAAGGTTTACTCCAGTATAACCACTTGTATTCAAATAAACTCATTTTCTTGGGGTTTGTTGCCTTAACAAGAGAGACAGAGAGAGAGAGAGATGCAACTTCAGGTTTCTTAGTTTTACGTGGTACAATCTTTACTTACTAAGAGAGATGCAAATTAATGTCTTCAGGTTTCTTAGTTTTACGTGGTACAATCTTACTTACTAAAGGGAATTTTTGACATACCCCCACGATATTTTCGAAATTTGACATACCCCTCACATTTTGAAAAATTTGACGTACCCCCTATGACCCAGCCTACCATCTTAGACCGTCATTAACTAACATTTTTTTTTTTGAAAAGGACAAAACTGTTCCTTTCTTCAAGTTAATTTGGAGAAAAATGTAGGTTCGAGAAAAACCCCAACCCCAAATCAAAGGGCGACCCAGCAAAGAGATTCTGGTGAGTTGGCCACCCATCACCGGCGACCAACCTACCGAAGTTTAATGGCTGGTAATTCATGTGTCGGTGCTAGCTCACACACTTAATGGGTGTAACAGCCATCACTCTCATGCTCGTCTTGTTGTTCATTTTCGTGGGTGTCTCGGTCATCTATAGGCATTGGTTTGGACTGGAGTTATGTTGATGTGGCAATTTGAATAGGACATTGTTTGGGTCATTTTTTGAATAATTCGTATGGTTTGCATAGACAAGTGCACGCTTGTGAGATCATTGAACCCAGATGACTGAGTCAAAGCTTGCATATTTTGGTACAAATAATCAACTTGTGTCCTTGTTTGATAAGTTAGTAGTCTTCGCGCGTTAGGGATTTAATTAAGGGTGGCGTTATTTGCATACACCTTTTTTTGAGTGACACCCACCTCTTGGTGTGTGCAAATAAGTTACAAAAAATAAATAAATAAATAAAAATAAAAAAAACTCCACCACCGAGGTTCCCGAGGTGCCGAATATCATATCCGAAACTCCCGAGGTCCCCGAGCATGATGCCGGGGACAACCTGCTCTTCACTTTAGGATGGGTAGAAAACCCTAATCATGTGCACGAGGATCCGAAGTACCCGAGGTCCAGTTACCCGAGGTATCCAAGGTACCCGAGGTAATGGGTGCCGATGTACCTGAGGTAATAGGTGCCAAGGTACCCGAGGTACCTGACATACCCGAGGTACCTAACATACCCGAGGTAATAGGTGCCGAGGTACCCAAGGTACCCGACGTAATCGAGGTAATAGATGCCAAGGTACCCGACATAATCGAGGTACCCGAGGTAATAGGTGCCGAGGTATAAAAAAGCTTTTCAAACTCCAGTTCTATACAAAAGAGTCCACGTGTCAATAAATCAGTGGTGCCATGTGTCACGATGTGATTCATCCATGTGTCATAAGTTTGATCAGTTTTTACCCCCCCCCCCCCCCCCCCCCCCCCACAATCGTCCCTCTTGGAGATGACACGTGTCACTGGCACGTGTGAATCACACATGTAAGACACGTGTCAAGTCCAAGAAATGACACGTGTAGGAAGTCTCTGTGACTCTTCGGCTCCTCTGCTCACAATAAATGCCATGCCACATGTCGATCTCTAATTGGTCTATACCAACAATTTTGTTAGAGTCATCATTACATCTGCAACTATAAATAGGTCACTCTCGTCTCATTTGTAACTTTGGAAGTTTGAAGATCTCTCCAACACTCTTCGTCAGCTCTCTCAACCCTCTCGGCTCTACTTCTCGGCCCTCTCGGCTCTACTTCTCTGCCCTCTCGGATCTGTTTCTCGGCTCTACTTCTCTGTATTCTAGGACCTCTCGACTCTTTTAGGTAAATTTCATCCCTGGTTTTAGCTTGTCCGATGTCATTTCTCCTCCTTCTTGGGTCCAATCAAAATGCCTAAAGGGTCGTTAAAAACTGTTTTAAAACAAGTTGATCCTCTAACTTGGCCTCGACCTAATCTGGATGAGGTCCGAGCTAAGTGTCACATACCCGAGTCGATCGAACTTGAGCATGTACTAAATTTTATTCTATATTCTCATCATTCTCATCCGAATCTAAATGTTACATATTTAACAATCGGGCAACTCCTCTCGAGTATTCCCCTTCCTCTTACTCCTTTCGCCCGAGAGCTACTTAATTTTTATAAAGTAGCTCCTGAGCAGGTTAATGCCAATTTTTGGCGTACGGTACGTTCTTTTGAACATATCAATGACATATGGGGCCGAGGTCCTACCCTTGAGGATGTTCGCCGACAACATTTCTTTAAGAAAGTACCCAAAGAGAGGGGGAGTTCAGATATAACCTTTTATTTCTTGGTGACTCAGACCCGAAGACTCCCAATCCTAGAGAAGATTCAGGATTGTGACAAATCATGGCAATGCTACCCTGTATTCCTATCAGGGGATTGGGAGAGAGGATCCGAGGATGATGCCCCTAGTCTCCTGTATAAAAGTTTTAATTTTGAAGGTATCTAGGTTCTAATTTTTCAAACAATTATCATTTTTGATAATCATTTTCATCTTTCATAATGGTTTTGCAGATGTAAATACTGATAGTTCTTTCTTCGACTTCCCCGAGGAGACGCTTCCTCTCTGCTTCAACTTACGCCGAGTTCCTCCTCTCGTTTATTAACGCTTGGTTGGTCTGAATGCTCTCGGATATTCTCGGACTTGTGTTGATCTGACGTCCAAAGAACTGAGCTAGAGTATACCCGATGAAGAGTTCCTACAAAAACTTCCTCCCAGATTCTCCATCGACTCAGCAGAAACTAGTCAGTCAAGAAGAAAAAGACCGAAGAAAATCAAGCCTCAGGTCTCTTCATCATCTGAAGTCCCTATTGGTGTCGACTCCGAAGCCACGGATTCCAAGGTAGTGGACGTTGATCCTATTTCTTATTATATTCCAATCTCATCCGACTTTGGCTCGGTCACTCTTTCTTCTGATTCAGGCTCTTCAGTTTCATCTATTGATCCTCTTCTTGAAATCGCACAGTCTCTTAGGAGATCTTATCGAATAGGATCTCAGGATATGGGGCGTATTCAACTGGATGTTGGTGTCGACTCTCCCGTTCGTCAAAAAAGAAAAGGTTCAGGGCAGGGTCCACCGAGAGTTGCCAAGAAGCCTGCTACAAAAAGCAGAGAAGCCAGTCAATCCAGCCAAGGTGCTGAAGGTGCCTAGAATGATGAGACTCTATTGAATGCTGCGCCTCCTGTAATAATTTTACCTGGTGCAGATATTCATGAGTCAGATCCTCGGCTCCCAGAGCCAAAAAAAAGTCAAGATCAGGCATCTGGATCACAGCACTTGGAACTTGGGAAAGTGGCCCAAAGGGAAAGGCATCATGAACAGCTTCATTAGCACAAAGGCCCTTCTGCCTCCAAATCAACAGATGCCTTTCGGCCCGGCCGATTCTGAAGTCGGGTAAATCCATAGTTCTTAGTGATAGTACCGTGAGGAATGCCGCGGTAGTGTCGGCAATAGTGGAGCAGATCCGACTTCCAGTTGATATAGAGCATTTTAGTCAACAAAGTAATGAATCTCTTTTCGGCTCCTATTACACTTCAACTTTCTCCACAAGTCCCAAGTTTTTTGTATTTGAGTATATATATATTTTTTGTTTTGCCCCTTGCATGAAATGCTAAATGATTCTTTTTGCAGAATTTGAACTCGGTCCACTCGCTGGTACCCAAGCTTGATAATAAGCTTAAAGCATCTAAGAGTGATCTTCATGCTACCCAAACTCGGAATCGGACCCTCCAAAGTCAGGTGTCCAAGGCTAAAGAAGATGCGAGAAAAGCTCAAGCTGCAGAGCAAACATCTGAGGCCGAGGTCATTCGTCTCCGACAAGCTAGAGAAAACGATGGCCAAGAAAGAGGCCAAATTTGAAGCTGAGAAGGAAGTGTTAGACGCTGCTCTCGCTGCCAAGTACCAAAAGGAGGCCCATGACCTTGTCCCCCTGTTCATAAAAGGGTTGATCATCTACGTGCTGAAAGGGATCGACTATAGAAAATTGTAGAAAAATATGATCTACCCGAGGACGAAGACGAAGAGGAGGCCGAGAAGATGGCTAAGGAGGGAGAATTGGCCGACTCCGAGAAGAAATGAACCATTTGGATCTCTATTTTTTTATCTTATTTACTGATCTGTAATTAATATAGTATTAGGGAGGTTACTTTCTACCATTCCCCTACTGGAGCTTACTTTATTTTCTTTTTATAAAATCACAGATATACATCATGTTTAGACTTTAGCTTTATTGTCACTTATTTTTCGTACTACAATATTGAAAACTGAATTTGACTCCATTGCTGGAGTGGATAACTTAGGCCAAGTCCGATTCCATTTGTGAAATGGACCGATGACCCTAAATCGAATCCGACTTTATTTCTGAAGACCGATAACTTCAAACTAAATCTGCTTAAATAGTGACTTCAAGCTGAATCTGACTCCATTTCTAAAGTGGATCGGTAACTTCAAGCTGAATCCGACTCCATTTTTGAAGTAGATCGGTAACTTCAATCCGAATCCGACTCCATTTCTTAAGTGGATCGGTAACTTCAAGCCTAGTCCGACTCCATTTCTGAAGTGGATCAGTAACTTCAAGCCAAGTCCGACTCCATTTCTAAAGTGGATCGGTAACTTCAAGCCGAGTCCGACTCCATTTCTGAAGTGGATCGGTAACTTCAAGCCGAATCCAACTCCATTTCTGAAGTAGATCGGTAACTTCAAGCCTAATTCGACTCCATTTATAAAGTGGATTAGTAACTTCAATCCGAATCTGACTCTATTTTTGAAATGGATCGGTAACTTCAAGCTAAGTCCGACTCCATTTCTGAAGTGGATCGGTAACTTCAAGTCTAGTTCGACTCCATTTCTGAAGTGGATCGGTAACTTCAATCTGAATCTGACTCCATTTCTGAAGTGGATCGGTAACTTCAATCCGAATCCGAATCTGACTCCATTTCTGAAGTGGATCAGTAACTTCAAGCTGAATCCGACTCTATTTCCGAAATGGATCGGTAACTTCATGGTTGCAAATTTCATAAGTATCCCATCTTTATTGATAAAACTTCAAATTTCTTTACAATCTATGGTAGTAATCAAAGTTTCATTGATAAAATTTCTTCAAGTTCATTATATTCCAAGGTTTTTCTATGTATTTTCCTTCTATTGTTTACAAATGATAACTTCCGGCTTGTCCGACCTTTTGTATCACGTAATGTCCTTCCCAATTGGTTGCTAGCTTTTCAGCATTCACTTCTCTTGTATTCTAGAATACTTTTCTCAGTACTAGATCTCCTTCTTGAAATCTTCTTCCTTTGACCTTCTATTGGTACCATTTTCTCAGCTTTCGATGGTAATCTTCTATCCAGACTCGAGCCTGCTCCCTTCGTTCTTCTACCATATCAATATCAAAAACTTGTGTTCCGAATCTAGACCCTCCTTCTACAGCTCTGTGACGGGTTGTTGTTACTACCATTTCTGCTGGTATAACTGCCTCAATTCCAAATGCTAGGGCGAAAGGTGAATCTCCAGTCGATCTTTTGGGTGTAGTCCGAAAAGCCCATAAAACACCATCTAGTATTTCTGCCCATTTTTCTTTGGCTTTTTCGAGTCTTTTCTTCAGATTTTCTAATATCACTTTGTTGGTTGCTTTAGCCTGTCCATTGCCTTGGTGGTACATAGAAGCAGAGAACAATTGCTTTATCCCAAATTTTTCATAAAAAAAGGCAATTTTATTTTCTCGAAATTGTGCCCCGTTATCTGAGATGAAAACATAAAGGAGACCAAACCTGGTGATTATCCTTTCCCATAAGAATTTTTTCACTTCTTCTTTTCGAACCTACTGTAAAGCCACTACTTCTACCTATTTTGTGAAGTAATCAGTAGCAACTAGCATGTATAGTTTCTTTCCTAGGGCCATAGGGAGAGGTCTAACTACATCGAGACCCCATAATGCAAATGGCCATAGGCTTGATACAGAGTGTAATTCGCCAGCAGGAGCATGGATTGTTCGTGCATGCTTCTGTCATTTTTTACACTTTCTTGCATATTTCTTTGCATCCTCTTGCATGTAAGGCCAATAATATCCTTGGGTCCAAGCTTTATGGGCCAAAGATCTTCCTCCAGAATGGTTTCCACATTCTCCTTCATAAATTTCTACCATGATCTGTTGGGCTTCCGAAAGGGTAATGCATTTCAACCATGGTCCCCTTGCTGATTTTCGGTATAGCTCGCCCCCGAGTAGGCTGTATCGCCTGGCTCTCTCTTCAACCCATCTTGCTGTCTTCTTCTCCGAATCTCGGATTCCATCTCTTATAAATCTTATAATTGGTGTCATCCAAGTATCAACTTCTTCTGCCTGAGAACATTTTTTCTTGAATGATATGCTCGGGATGGCTAAAAACTCTATTGAGATAGATCTTTTCTCAGTCTCTCCTAACATAGCTACAACATAGGCCAAAGCGTCTGCATGACGGTTCTCTCCCCTATTTATGTGAAATAATTTTACCTTTTCAAATCTTCCTATTGCCTGTAGTGCTAGCTCCATGTATTTTGCCATTTGTTCATTTCTCACTAAGAATTCCCCGTTCACTTGATTTACAACTAGCTGTGAATTACTGAAGATCTTTAGTTCTTGTATCCCTAGACTTTCGGCCATTTTTAAGTGCTTCATATTCTGTTTCGTTGTTCGAGGTCGGGAAATCAAGTCTTATTGCTAGTTCCAACCTTGTATTATCAGGTATAACCAAAATGGCACCTACTCTCACCCCAGTACTGCTAGCTGACCCATCGACAAAGAGCATCCATCCACTCTTTCTATCCCATATATCTAAAGGTCCTTTAGATTCTTCTTCAGTTATTATTGGTTATGGTTCTTCTTCCCAGAATGGATCTTCTATTTGAAAGTCAGCCAAAAAATCTACTAGAGTCTGTCCTTTCTCGGCTATTCTAGGCCTGTATGTGATATCGTATTGACCCAAAGCTACTGCCCATTTTTTCATCCGACCAGATTTTTCAAACTTTGTCAGAATATTCTTCAGAGGGAGATTTGTGATCACAATTATCAGGTGGGCTTGAAAATAAGGTCTCAACCTCTGAGCTGAAAACATTAAAGCCAATCTTGCTTTTTTGATCCTACTGTAACAAGTTTCGGCATCCAACAGTGTTTTGCTGAGAAAGTAGACTGGTCTCTCTGCCTCGTCTCTGTCTTGCATTAGTACTGAGCTTACTGCAAACTCTGAGACTGAGAGATATAGTAACGAAGGTTCCTTTGCTTCTAGTTTTGATAAGGTGGGGGGTTGTTCGAGATATTCTTTCAGGTTCTGAAAAGCTAGTTCACATTCATCCTTCCATTCAAATTTGGCGTACTTCTTCAGTAACTGGAATAAAGGTTGACATCGATCCGAGAATTTGGAGATGAATCGATTCAAGGCTGCAATCATTTCAGTCAACTTTTGAACTTGTTTCTTGCTGCATGGAGATGACATTTCTTACAAGGCTCGGATTTGATTGGGATTGGCCTCTATACCTCTCCTGGTGACGAGGTGTCTAAGGAACTTGCCCGAGGATACTCCGAATGTGCATTTCTCAGGATTTAGCTTCATTTTATATTTTCTCAATACTTAAAAGGTTGATTCTAAATTCCCAAAGTGATCTTTTCGAGCTTTACTTTTCACTAACATGTCATCAATATAGACATTCATTATTTTGCCGAGTTTGTCCCTGAACATGTTCTCTTCCAGGAGTTGATATGTAGCACCCATATTTTTTAGGCTAAAAGGCATTCGTTTGAAGCAGAATGTGCATCGGTCTGTGTAAAATGCGATTTTCTCTTTGTCCGATTCTTGCATCAAAATCTGATTGTACCCTGAATAACCGTCCATAAATAACAGAAGCTCAAATCCAACTGTCCTGTCAATCAGTTCGTCTATCCGAGGCATGATGTAACTATATTTAGGGCAGACTTTGTTTAAATCGGTGAAGTCGATACAGACTCGGACCTTTCCGTTCTTCTTTGGGACTACTACTATGTTGGCGATCCATTTCGAACATTTTATTTCTTTGATAATTGCGGCCTCTAAGAGTCGGTTTACCTCGCCTGAGACTACTTGGGCCACCTTTGGGGAAATCCGCTTCAATCTTTACTTTACTGATTCTGCCCCATGTTTTATGTTCAATTGGTGACTCACGATGCTTGGATCAATTCTTGGCATATCCTTCATTGACCAGACAAATACGTCAGCATTTTCTTTCAAAAATTTCACCATCATTTCTCTTTCTTCTTGGCTCAAACCGGAGCTAACATATATGATTTTCTTCTCTCCTTCATACCCGAGCTCTATCGGCTCTACTTCTTCAACAGTTCTCTTTTTTTCTTCCTTCTCGTCCTTGAGCGAAATCTCCTGTAATTGCTATTTACCAGACGACCCGACTCCCTCAGAGTTATCTTTAGAGTTCGTCACTCCTTTCGTTATGGCTGTTTGACATTTCTGAGCTGCACTCTAATCTCCACATATTTCAAATAATTCCTAAAAAGTAGGGAATCTGATTGTCTGGTAGTAAGTAGAAGGGACCGCCTTCATGCTATGCATCTATTTTCTTCCCAGGATAATGTTATATGAAGACTTGGCATCTACTACCAAGAATCTTATCATTATCATGATTGGTCCTGCTGTCACAGGTAAGACAATTTCTCACAGAGGTTCTGAGGGTGCTCCATTGAATCCATATATCACTGCTCTTGAAGGTTCCAGTACGGCTGAGTTAATGCCCATGTTATCAAATGCGGGTTTGAATAGAATCTCCACTGAGCTTCCGCAATCGATAAGGATTCTTTTTACCGAGAAATTTCCAACTACTAAGGAAATTACCAATGCGTCATTATGTGGTACTGAAACCTTCTCCAAGTCTTTATAAGAAAACCAAACTGCCCTTCTAGGGTTGACATCTTCCATCAAAGAACCCTCGACCGGTCTAGGCTTTGTTATGACTTCCATTACTTCTTACATGCTCATGGTTCGCCGAATTTTATTTCGATGAGCATTGTGGGTTTTTGATGGCCCGCCATATATCATATGGATGATAGTTTTTTGTGGCTTATCTTCATTCAATGGTGCTTTCTTTGGTTGTTCTTTGACAACCTCTTCTCCGACCCTTGTTTGGACCACAAATTACGATATTTTTCCTTTATTAACTAGGTCTTGGATAAATCCCTGCAAAACATAACATCGATCGGTGTGGTGGTCCCGTGCTTTATGATATGCACAATAAGGTCTCTCTAGCCTATCTTCATATGTTCTTCTGGGGGGTCTGTAAAAAGATTTTTCTATGATGCTTTCCAATATAACTGATGGAGATGCTGTCAGAGGGGTATATTCTCTGTTCTGAAATTGCTTCTTTTTCTTTTCAGGTTCCTTTCTCTCAAATTGGGTACTGCTTCATTTCTCTCCTCGCTTCACGCTGTTTTTTCCTACTGAAGTTTTAACTTCCTGCACTCAAATTTTCTAGGTCTCATTCCTGACTCGGATTGATTCGTCTACTCGGATGTGCTCCTCGATAACTAGATAAGCGTCTTTTAGTTGAGAAATTTTTTGTATCACCAGAGTCTCGTGGGCTCTACTTCCTGCAAGAACCCTAATCTGTAATGCATATGCATCAGTTTTCTCATCCATCTGGTCTACCAATATAACCTCTTTTTTGAAACGAGTAAGATAATCTCTTAAAGATTCATTCTCTGTTTGTCGGACGCTTAATAAAGATGTTATGTTTAGCATTTGCTTCCTCTGGTGATAGTAATGCCGCACGAATGCATCTTCCAAATCTTCAAAGATTTGTATGGAGTTGGGACCAAGGTTATGGAACCAAGTTAAGGCCAGACCCTTCAGACTTGCAGGAAAAAGTCGACATCTCAAACCATAAAAAATGGTGACTCCCAGAGTACCATGAGCTGTTTATAATGTAACATGTGTTCTACTGGATCTGATGATCCGTCAAACATTTCAAACTTTGGCTGCATGAATTTCTTTGGAATTTCGGATCTTAGGATCCCTTCAGAAAATGGCGAAGATCTCAACATTCTCAAGGCTTCCCTGGATGCTCCAGCTGTCGATTTCTGCCATAGTTCCGCCTCCTTTCTCTATCTTTCCTGATCATCTCGGTTACTTTCTCCACAGTGACCAAGCAATCAGGATCTGGCTGATTTTTCATCTTTTCTGCTGCTTCACGACCTAGTGTATGTGATTCTCTCCTGTCAGAGCTGATTTCTAGCTCTTTCCTTCCAGTTTCTTCCCCTTGATATGTTTTGCTTGAATCCTTCTGGTAGCCTTCTGAGGCTTGTAGCTTCAATGCTTCGTTTTCCTTTTTGATTTCCTTCATATCTTCTCTCATTGCGGCTATTTCCGCCATTAGCATCTTCGCTATCTTGTCCAAACTTATCTGGGCTGGGACGTCAGCCTCACTGTTTTCTGGCTGAGCCCTAACGTCTTCATAGACTTCATTTTCTTTAAAGGCTCCAGGTAATCTCCAGGAAGGCATTCTAAATCCGACTAATTTAATCAAGCTCTAGAGAGTGCGCAAGTCTTCTTCGAGTTTCCCACAGACGGCGCCAAAAGATGTAGGGAATAAATCCACACACCCTCGAGATACACGCTTTTCCACAAACTTGATTTGTACCCTTCAAGTGCTATTAGATCCGAGGCCCCGAGACAGGTTCAAAGACGTCTGAGGTCCGATTCCGAGGTGCTTGAGATCGGTTCCGAGGTGTCCGAGATCAGATTCCGAGGTGTCCGAGGTGATGATTTGGGGCTGCCAGATAATCCTACAATAACTCGATATGGTGGAATTCCACCAAATGAGCCTCCGATGCTTAAGTCAGTATGTGTAGAATGATCAAGTTTAAATCTCCAAGATTGCATGCCTGTTACTGTAGCAAATACCTCTATTTATAGCATTCTAAGCTAGATATTTAGTTAGATATTTATGTAAACCAATAGGAATGATCCATGTAACTTCAGATAATATTTTTCTAAGTATAAAATTAGGTCTGAGGTTCCCGAGGCCGCTGAATATCATATCCGAGACTCCCGAGGTCCCCGAATAAAGTATCCGAGATCTCTGAGGTCCCCGAACATGATGTCGGGGACAGCCTGCTCTTCGCTTTAAGATGGGTAGAAAACCCTAATCAGGTGCCCAAGGATCCGAGGTACTCGAGGTATTCGAGGTACCCAAGGTAATAGGTGCCGAGGTACCCGACGTACCCGAGGTAATAGGTGTCGACGTACCCGAGGTACCAGAGGTAATAGGTGCCGAGGTACCCGACGTACCCGAGGTAATAGGTACCGAGGTACCCAACGCAATCAAGGTAATAGGTGCCGAGGTACCTGACGTAATCGAGGTAATAGGTGCCGAGGTACCCGACGTAACCGAGGTACCCGAGGTAATAGGTGCCGAGGTACCTGACGTATAAAAAAGCTTTTCAAACTCCAGTTCTATACAAAAGAGTCCACGTGTCAATAAATCAGTAGTGCCACATGTCACGATGTGATTTGTCTACGTGTCATAAGTTTGATCAGTTTTTACCCCTCACAAGTGTTAGGGACTTAATCAAGTAACCCACTATTTGATAATCCCAATCATCTAAAACAACCACTCCTTTTTTTTGCCTATCTTAAGAAGATCGAGCAGAGACAATTCAGATGTAGAAAGGTCAATTCATTATCTGATGGACTCAGTCCTGTGGATGTAAGCTAATCATGTAATTTGTTCTCTTATGTAAATTTAAGGGTGGCATCAGAACGTAAGTTGGGGCTGTTCTAGACCTAGAGAGGGAGAGCACTAGTTGCAAATATCTTCAGGTTTATAAGTTACACGTGGTGCAATCTTACTGGTGTTAGACTCTTTTTGTGTCCAATAACGCGTACAGTTTTCTTATTTCACTGTGCTTTGTATCTGTCCTTTTCTCACTTTCATGTGGTCCTTTCCTATTGCTTAAATCAAACGTATTCCTCCTTGGTGGGTGGAGAAAAGTATTGTACCAGCCCTTCTCGATACAATAACCAGGTCCACAAACGGACCCTAACTATAGTCAAGACAAGATGTACGTTACAGGTCAACTTCTTGAATCTCTTAAGGTTCTAGCTATCCATGGCTGATGGCTCTTAAAAAGGGGAAGAAAACTGAACTGAATTAGCTATCATATCCTACCTTGAGAGCAAAGCTAAAGGAGCAAAGTTAGGGATGGAGAAAATGGTTCTGAAATTGTTGCTTCATATCTTAATCTTATTATGGGTAGCAACGTCGAGATCATCGTCCAATATTACAATTCTCGGATGCAAAGAAAAATGTGGGAATGTTAGCATTCCATACCCATTCGGTGTTGGAGATTCATCAAACTGTTTCAGAGACATAGGATTCAAGTTCTATTGCAATGATACGGGACTGTTTACAACCAATAAGAGTAACATACGTGTGGATGATATATCATTAAATGGCCATATGCGAGTAGGCCTTCCTGTAGCCTGGGCCTGTTACAATGAATCAAGCGATAAAGTCGATGGGTCCAACAGTTGGGCCATATTTGCGGACAATAGACCGTTCAGGTTCTCGGATACCGGAACCAAGTTCACAGTAGTTGGTTGCGACACAACAGCTTTTGTGCAGGACTTCGAGCGCAAGTTCTTCGAAACCAGCTGCATGTCGGGTTGTAAGACCACGAACCTTACAAATGGTTCTTGCTCTGGCAACGGCTGCTGCCAGCTCTCCATCCCCAAGAATCTCAAGGGAATACGAATGAGTTTCACTACCTGGAGATGGACAAACGTCTCTTGGGCCTTCAACCGATGCAGCTATGCCTTCCTGGTGGACCAAGAGAAGTTCAATTTCTCTACATCGTATCTTAACCATTTTCCAAATAACTCTACAACAGTGAAGCTCGACTGGGCCATAGGAAACGAGACATGTGAAACTGCTAAAAGGAACCGGACTAGTTATGCATGCGGCGACAACACCTACTGCAACAACTCCGGCCCTGGGTATCTTTGCAATTGTTCCGAAGGTTACAAAGGGAACCCTTATCTCCCCCAGGGATGCCAAGGTACCGCTCTTCTCTCTTCCAGAAAAAACACTTTTATGTCCACTCCAAGTCCCAATACTGCCATGAGGAACAATCTTTGAGCCCACTGACCCATGAATGTTTGGTACACCCCTTACTTAACTTATACACCAAAAATCAGCCAGATTGGTGATTTGTGACCATTGGATTTGTGCATTTTTTGTATACCATCATTTTTGTGGGTATTCAATCCAATGGATAGAATTCACAAAGCAGGCAGATTTTTGGTGCCTATATCGACTAAATGATGGGCCAAACATTCATGTTCCCAAAGAGTGTTTCAATTGGCATTTTTTCGAGGTGGACATCACCTTCAGACATTTTTCTTCACGTGCGTTGCACCTGAGTGATTGTAGACGCCTTTTTAGAAGAGGTGGCAATCCAACTGCACTATGTACTGAATCTGTATCAAATCTGTTTTTTTAATGGCTGAAGTTCTGCCGTCCCACATATTGCTTTACAAGGACTATCAATGGGTTTGGATCCACACCAGCAATTGGCTTAGGCCCAACCCAACGATTGAGGGGCCAGTCAGCTTGGGCTTCCAAAGTGTGTCACGGGTTGGGCCTCTGATTCCTGGCTACTGAGAGGCTTGAACTGATTGTAGGCGCAAGCATTAATTATTCACAGGCTCGGGTTGGGAGACCTTGGCCGACAAGCTTGAGCCTAGTGAACCCAGCCCCTTGATAGTCCAAACAATTTCTTTTATTGAGTGTCTGGGATGTTAACATATCAGATGTTCCTGTTGTTATTGATGAATCCCCCTAGATATTGACGAGTGCAAAGAAGGAAGCCCTTGCAAATGGGATTGCGTCAATATGCCAGGCAGTTACTCTTGCAATTGCCCCTCCGGCAAGCGCGGTGATGGTAATTATTGCTCTAACAAATTCCCAGCAATTACAGTTTCTATAGGTAATTTCATCCAACTCAATTTTGCAAGAAACTTGATTTGTTATTCCAAAATCACCATAAATTGTCAGATTGTTGAATTGTTTGGATAAGAGTATCAACCAAAAAAACATAATTATTCTTCTGGCTAAACAACAAAAATGGTGTTTGGTCCCTGTGGTTGACGCCAACAATAACTCTGGCCCCGTCAACCCGAAAACTATTTACACTATAGTTCTATTTTAGTTTGTAAAATTGCAAGTGGACCTGTAACAAGCCAGTTCGGCTTGCCTCACCCATTTGGTTGAGGAGATGTCTCAATCCCCTATCATGTTGTGACACATGGAGGGGAGGTCAAGGGTAGCCCAGAGAATTAGTCTTGATTTTTACTCTTTAGGTAGCCCTTGCCCTCTCCTCCACATGTCACAACATTGATGGGGGGTTGAGGCAAGCCGAACTGGCATAAATTTTGTTACCGGTCCACTTGCTATTTTTAACTAAAATAGAACTAATGGTGTAAATTGTTTTTGGATTGACGTGGCCATACTTAGCAAGTAATCACATCCTAGGACCTAGAGGCCAAACCCTGATCCAACACACGCATCCAAAATACATACAACAAGGCCTGGTCGACCCGTGTTTGATTTGAAAAGTTAAAGGTGACTCAGACCCTGCAACCATACAAAAGAGTAGAATTTCAAATTGTTCCAGTTTCCGATTGAGCGTAACTTCATTGGAACTGATCCAACTTGTTTCTATGCAGTTATTATGTTCGGCGTTTTCACTCTATTTGCTGGTAGTTACTTGCTCTATGAGGCACTTATGAAAAAGAAGCTCATCAGACTTAAAGAGATTTTCTTTCAACAAAATGGAGGTTTGTTATTACAACAACAAAGAGCTGAGATCTTCACTGCAAAAGAGCTCGAAAATGCATCGAACAATTACGATGAAAATCAAATCATTGGGCGAGGAGGCTATGGTACAGTTTACAAAGGAATTTTAGCAGATCATAGAATAGTTGCAATTAAGAAGTCGAAGGTAGTCGATGAGAGCCAAATTGAGCAATTTATAAATGAGGTTGGCATTCTTTCACAGATCAACCACCGGAATGTCGTTAAGCTCTTGGGTTGCTGTTTAGAGACTAAAGTTCCTGTGTTAGTTTATGAATTTGTCTCCCATGGAACCCTCTCCGAACATATCCACAGTGAGGGACATACACCCTTAATGTCATGGGAAAACCGTTTAAGAGTTGCCGCTGAAACTGCTGGGGCACTTGCTTATTTGCATTCTGCCGCTTACCCACCAATCATCCATAGAGATGTGAAATCTACCAACATACTCTTGGATGAAAATAACACCGCGAAAGTATCTGATTTCGGTGCTTCAATTTTGGTTCCGCTGGAAACCAAAGTGATTACATCCGTGCAAGGGACACTAGGGTACTTGGACCCAGAATATTTTCAAACATGCGAATTAACCGAGAAGAGTGATGTTTATAGTTTCGGGGTAGTTCTTTTGGAGCTCTTGACAGGAAAGAAGCCACGAGAGAAAAACTTAGTAAAGTACTTCATTTCTTCAATGAAAGAGAATAGACTATTTCAGATTCTAGAGGCTCAAGTTGCAAACGAGGGTGAGGTGGGGCAGCTCCAGGCAGTTGCCAAGCTTGCTGAGAGTTGTCTTAGAATGAAGGGTGAAGAGAGGCCTTCGATGAAAGAAGTGGCAGTGGAACTTGAGCGGTTGAGGAAGTTTCGTGAGCATCCATGGGTTAAACAAAACCATGAAGAGATCAAGAGTTTGCTGGATGAACCAGCATATGGGTTTGCTAGCAATGGAACTGAGAGCTCTCAAAACATAACTGCTACATCTATTGAGCTAGGATCATATGGCTCATCTTCTACACTCTAATGATAACTCTGTATTAGTGATGTATTTTGGGGACCATTCACTACGTCTCATCCTTCCTTTCCAGGTGTTATGTTCTTGTAGATCTATGCTACTAAGTTTCTTATCCTGTCATGTCATATTAGCTCTTTGTGATTGATTATAGGCTAAAAGATTTGTGATATTTACTACATGCCCAAGTTCCATTTTCAGTTATTAACGTACTTTAATGCTCAAATTAGGCTCTATGGTGTTGTGTTGATGTGGCAATTCAGAAGAAGAAACTTGATTAAAGCTCAAGTTAGGAAATGAACTAATAACATTAATTATATATGGATAAACTTTAGGTTTCCTTGTACAATTAGGTCAATTGGCACCAACTCGACAGAGTCACTACAGTTTTTTTTTTTTTTTTTTGTTGAATGATGAGTTATATTAAACGAAAAAAGGAACAATAAAGAATATACAAAAGCAACAGCATTTTAGGAGGGTAGGCACAACATGTGCTAAAACACCCCTACCTCACAAGAAGCTGGCACAAAAAAGAAGAATCAGTCGACAAATCGTGTAAGGATCCTCTGCCAACCGGAAGGAAAGGAGGCCTACCATCAAACTAATGTTTGGAATCACATGATAGATCAGAAGCTACTTTAGCACAACAATCCGCATCAAAATTGACTTCTACCCACGTAGAACTCACCCAGAACCAATCGAACTTGTGCTTGATAACATACCATTTAGTACGAACTTTCCAAGGAACATCATCCTTTAGAGGAAGGCTTTAACAGCAGCTTGAGATAGATTCAATCCAGATACGCTTCCAACCTTTAGAAAGGGCAAAATCAGTCCCCCTCAACAATAGCGAAGCACTCTACAAGATAGTTAGTTACCGAACCTAATCCACCAAGAAGTCACTACAGCTTTCGTCCTCAAAATCTTAGGCGATTCGGCTGATTCGTATCCAATTTGGACAAAATATTTAACTTTTGTTATGTGTAATACAATTATTAACTCAGTTGCGTCGGATGGGAAACACTCTTGGATAGTATTTTGGTTATTAACTTACACATGGTGATGGTAAAGCCATTTGCATAAAAAATGACAACAAATTTTCGGTGATTATAGTTTTTATAGGTAATTTCATCCAATTCAATTTTGGAATACTTGACTAAATATTTGAAAATAAGACAAGCCAAATCTAGCCATCCACCTAAGCATTCAAAGCAATCTTCTAAACCACCTTCACTCTCTATTTCATCTCCCTCATGCTAATCAGATGTAGAAGTGCTAGTAATGCGCATTAAAAAGCAATCAAATGATTGGATTCAACAACTAGAATCAGTACGGCGCCTTAAAAAGCAGTAAAATCTAATGGCTAGAGATTACCAATCAGGGTGATTTTGGTGTGTATATCCACCAAGGGGTGGGCTAAACATGCATGCGGTCAGTGGGCCCAGAGGGCAGTGGTGAGTAACAAAAATCATGTTACCTAACATCAAAAAGCGTAAGGTATACTGATGAGTCGTCAATATATGCTATTTCCCTATTCAACCTCATGTATTATCAGAAGTTTCCTACATAAAACTTTGTTTTTACATACAAACATGCGTGCTTTCTCTTCATCATTGCATAGTATGTATTCTTCTAATCAACATGGTATATTTGCCTATACTCATGCATCAAGAAGGCTTACATGCGAAGCCATTTCAATGAACACTCGTTACGTGTGTTACTTTTGCAGGAACTCTGGTCGCGTCATTCATGAGACCCGAAAGGATGACAAAATACATGTTTGATCAGTTCATGATCAACCATGGAAGCCCAAGAATTAAAACCCATATTCCATATAGATGAGCAGCATTGCACCACGACATCGGACCATGTATGAACCATGTTTGGTGGAAATCTAAGCAGATGAATATGGGCCAGTGGGCCACAAAGGCGGGTCACGATGTTAGGCCAAGAAATTGGAGTAACATGTGTGCCTAGATATTGGCCAAGGTGATAGACTAGAAGACATCAGACGGTTGACACAACTGCCTAGAGGTTGAACCAACCCTGGGCTTAGATGATAGAGTTTGTATGGCACATCAGCACTGAAGGATGTGTCAACCGTGACCGTCTTAACCAAGTTGTACTCTGAAGAGAATATATATAATCCCTGGTGGACAAAAAAAAAAAGAACTCCAAGAACCTTTCAAAATCAAAATCATGTTTGGAGCACGACGTACGCACATCTACGTCTTAAACAAAACCATCAGGAAAGACATTTCTCATTCCAATTAAACAAACCCTCCAACGTAAACCTATCCTCTCCTTGCCCAGTTGGATCCCTGAACTACATAATCACTGCCCTAGTTTCACATTCCTGTTAACTGTTACAGCCACCGTTACAACTAAAATAACATTATCATCATCTTCTCTCAATTATTTTGGGTCAGCTACATGAATCCTATTTCTTCATTCGTCTCTGTAAGAAGTTTGGGAAATTCCATCATTAACATCTACAGAGAGTCGAATGCCACTGCGAATTATATGGCCCTTTAGAGCTTTCACGCTAGATCATATCAGGAATTCAAAGACTTTGTTCCTACACCCGTCTCACGGTTTTATCCATATAGATAAAATTGGTACTCCCTACATTAGAGCTTAGGCTTGCTCTTCCTTGTTTCCTCTGCGAACATGCATATGTTCTTCATTTTTTGTTAGCATGATGGGTCAGGTACTTACGTCCCCCCCGACTAGGTGTACTCTTAAATTTCAATCAATAAATCCTTCGTCCCTCTGTGCAGGTTCACAAAAAAAAAAATCAACAATAAAAGATAGAACTATTTGGGAAAGGTAGTTGCAAGGTAGTTAAGGATAGAAATAGTCATACGTCGTAGAAAAGAGAGTTGCAGTTAATCCAATCTTCCTCTCCACCAAACATGATGAAATCAAAAGAATGCACAAGGAATAACAATGATATCCCCCTAAAGTATGGATATGAACGTACCTTCAAGACAAGTGGGGCAAACATCTTCTTCGTCTTTTGCTAAAATAATAGGTTCATTTAACTTTGAAGGTTCAACTCCAGACAGCTTTGGGGAAGGAAACAGAGAATACTTTTGCAATCCGATTCCTTCAGACCTTCATATGCAGCCAAAGTTTCAAAACCAGTATTTTTCCAACAACAATTCATTGTTTGAACTGCTGCATAAATATCGTTGCCACTACTTTTCCTCGTGCCTGGCGGAGTGTTGTGTTGGGTGTCTTATATTCTATAGGGATACTGTTCTTCAGAGATTTATGGTTCATTAAGCCATAGCCAATGGCATTTCTTGTCCATACAAGTACAGTTTGTGTTGGGGTACAACTTTTATTAGGGGTACTTTGGGGATTCATTGTACCAGAGATTATATATATTCTCTAAAGGGGCCGGTTTACCTGTACATTGAGAGATAAAGAAAAAAAAAACTATCGTAACTTTTCTCTAGAGATAATGAACTCTTCTCACTTGTGAACATAGGCACATTGCCGAACCAAATAAATCTGTTGTCTGTGTGAATAATATTTTCTGGTCTCTCTTTTTTGCTGGTCCGTGGAAGGTCGATTTTCATCAAGCAGAGTTTGAGGATTTCCCAAATACAAATCACATGGAATCAGCGCATGAGGTGCTTGATAGGAGTTCTGTAGGAAGTGTAGAGGCAGCACCATGGGGGTGATAACAGCTCATGCTCTTCTTAATCTTGGTGGCACTGCAAAAAAAAATGCTGGAAATCAAAAATGTATATCTGAAGAAAGAAACAGAAACTCATTAAATAGCTTTTATGGGCCAGTTTATACTTTGCAGTAAAAGAATTTCTATGCTAGGGACCACGTTAAAGAGGCAGAACCAAAACAATGCATCCACAAATTACAGCATTGCTATAGAATCTGTTTTGAAATAAAAAAAAATAATAATAAAGGAGCTATAAAAGTTTATTGAACAAAAAGTCAATATTTGGATTCCCGGTATTCATTTTATGCATGAATTAACTCTCGATCAGCAATCTTAGCATTATGAACGATGTGAATCTAATAAAGAACCTCATGATTATATATCAACCTGTCTATTTTTCTGCTACACAGATAATTAAAATTGCTCCACGAAATCATGCAATCTTCAAAAGGAGCTAAAATATCAGAATTTCCTCTGATCTGGCATAATACTAGCTGGTATTGTTAGAATTTTATGATCAACTTGTCATAAAGAAAAATAAATGTCATAATGGGAGTGGGGATTTCTAGAATAGATTATCATAAAACAAGGCCATCCATCCTAATACCTGGACCCTGCCAAGGTATTAGGCAGCTGGAGCAGCCACTCTAGGACTCTCCTGACATAGGGGGTTTAGAGCATTATTTCCGTATAAATGCACTATATCTAAGATGTGCTGATACTGATACGGATAACAGGAAATGGGGATACAGCTTTCCATTACCTGAAATCTAGGACACAGATATGGATCGGGATAGTCCCATCCATTGTGAAATACATGCTTGAGTTTTTAGCTTTTTAAGCTAAGTATCATTACATCATGTCAAATGTATGAAACTTCTAATATTGCAAAGATTTTACAATAAGATTTGTAACAATAAACTACTTATATATTTCTTTTGACAAAACAAACAAGGAATTTTTTAGGAGTTAAAAGTTATCTTGCATTGATACAGGTATGGCAATCACTCAGCATGGTACAAGATGTCATATTCAGCAAGCCCTATAAATAGGATTTTTGGCTCACTAGTATTTTTTAAATAATATAAAACAAAGTAATAAGGATCTATGTTACTCGGTTATGGCAAGGACACAGCCACGTATGTCATGGAGAAGCTTTAAAGCTTAGAAAAAGAAGTGCACAATACTTGTACAGCTTCAATTTGAAGTGTCTATGTAACATAGATAAGGAAAAAGATGGATTATGTACTGGGATATCTTATGATTTATATCACGTATGGTATACATATAGATAAGAGAACACAAATTAATGTTATATTTACTGGAAAGAAAACGTAATTTGGAAGTGTCGCATCAGAATATGCCAAGTGTCAGAATCCGATCTGTGTCTGTCACACGTACTTAACCTTTTGACGACTCCACGTAACATGAGAGTTAAGAAAACTAGCAGGGGGCACGTGCGAGGCACATGAATAAAGAGGGGACGTGTCAGGTTGTGTGTAAAAGTTGTCGGGTAGTTCTTCGTTTATTTACAAATTAGAATGGTAATTTTGGAAGAAATGGCAAATGTTGTTAATGACAGCTCTTAGGCGTGAAGCCCATTGTAATGGTAAAAATAAATATAAGTACAATAGGAAAGGAGAAATCAATAATATATAAGTATCCATGCAATATCCAGTACCAGTATCGGTATTGCATCATGTCGATACGGGTATGCCGGGCATATTGATGTATCTGGGTATCATAGCTTTATATAGAGGAACAAAATGGACCTTTTATCATCTGTTCATTCTAGAACACCCTAGAACATTGGATTATAGGACTATATGAGTTCCACTATCAATGATGCTGCAAAAAATGCACCAATGCAATCTCAACAATCAGGAAAAGCAACAACCGAATCAGGCTGTGGTAACAGAATAGGTGCAATTTCAGGTGCAGTATGGAGAAATTTCGAGTATCATAGTTCAACATAAGAATAAGGCAAATTTGATATAGAAATTTCTCGTGGTGGTACATTTTCGGTGAGAGAGGTGTGGAAGTAATTTCAGGTGCAATCCTTTCCAGCCATAGTTACAACTATTTCTATCCCTGTTGATTTGTCCGAGACAGAGTGACTCGCCTCAATAGCATGAGTTACAAATCCACAACAACCAATCTCTAAAAACGGCAAGAAAAGCAGTGAAACAATTAAAGAATGGACTGCGATGTTCTAGCTTTTTCACAACAGAATTAACAACTACGCCGCAGAAGTACTTGTGGCATAACAACTTAGCTTGTGTGGCTTGGAGTTGAACAAGGGATTTAGAAGGGACAAGCAATATGCATACTATACTCCTAACCCCCAGCAACTTTAGATGCTGGACCGTTGAGACTTCGGTATAGCACACATTTTTCTCTCTTTCTAAGAGATGGTGACTTTGCGTCGCCTCAAGAACATCGACTCCCAACCCTAGTTAGCAATTTGGAGTGCGGCAAAAATACGGTTCGGGGAATGTTTGAGTAGAGTTCGGGTTAATTGTCATTAAAAATGTGTTATAGAATTCAGCGAAAATAATTTAAAAAGTAAAATAAAACCAATTAAACAAAATATTGATAATTGTTTTCTCTTATAAAATGATATTTACAATCTCAAAATTGAATAATGCAGAAAAGTTCATAAACCACTCAAGAATAATTCGTTCATGTTAAAAAATTCAAGAATTTTTTCCAAACCATTGAATAGGACATTGTTCTTTTCGTTTATTGAATAATTCGTATGGTTCGTGAATTAATCATGAATGAATAATTTAAGAATTTAGTAACTATGGTCCGCACACACAAGTGCACGCTTGTGTGAACGTTGAACTCGGATGACTGAGTCAAAGCTTGCATATTTTAATTTGGTACAAATAATCGACTTGTGTCCTTGTTTGATAAGTCACACTACAAGAAATCTGCCTTTTAGCTGCGATTTTTGTCGTGGCTACATGCCTAAAAGTCGCCACTAAATCTTTTAGTGGCGACATTTTCACCGCCACTACGCCGCCGCGGAAAGTACTGTGGCTAAATGTTTTAGTGGCAACTTTATGATATCGTCACTAAAAGACAACCTTTTAGGTGCGCCATTGTTATCGTCACTAAAATAAAGCATTTAGCCACGCGTTATATTGTCGCTAATTAAATCAAATTATTGTCACTAAAAGTACAAATCGTCACTAAAGTATAAATTAAACGTAGTTTTTAGTGACGATATCGACTTGCGGCAAAAATAAAAACATTTAGTTGCAACTACATATTGCCACTAAATGGGTTCAGTATCGTTGTTTTAGTGGCGACTTATAGTCACAGTTAATACTTTTTATGTTTAGCAGCAACTATGTATCGCCACCATAGTGGTCAGTATCGTAGTTTTAGTGACAACTAATAGTCGCAGTTATAAAAACAACTTTATATTTAGCTACAACTGTATATCGTCACAAAAGTGTTCGGTGTCGTAGTTTTAGTGGCAACTTCTAGTCACGGTTAAAACACTTTTATGTTTAGCTGCAACTAAATATTGCCAAAAATAAGAAAATTTTTATTATATATAAAATATCAATGTACAAATTCAATCACCACCGACCACTGAAACATAATTTAAAAGTTAATTTGCTTAAGTTAAATATTCATTCATAAATATAGCCAAACTATATGTACGTTGTCATAACAAAATATACAACTAAACTATATGTACTTCGTCATAACAAAAAATACAACTAAACTATATGTACGCGATCATAACAAAAAATACAACTAAAATGATCACGATCATTGGGTTTTTGAGAAGCTCTGCATCATATGTCCCTGCTTGCCTGCAAATAAAAAACTAAAATATGATTAGATATTATCCAAAGATACAACATATGAGATATATGTGATAAATTAAAAATAATTAACAGTTCTAAGTTTAAAAAGCGAGTTCTAAACTTCGGAGTTGACTATGCCTACAGAAATTTCGCTAGAGTCTCCTCTGTTTTATTGATGTTTAAAAAATTATCACCTGATAAAAATAATTTATAAATTGAATTAAAGATTTATACAATCCCTAATGCCGACTAGCCATTCGTTTCATTCTACAAATAAACATATGTTACATACTAGGTAGTTCTACACCACTCATTCTTGGGAGAATTTAAAATACTTTGATTTTTCATAGCAGCCAAATCATACAATAGATAAATCCAGTGACAATCTGAGATCGATTTGACCCCATATTGAAAGGCATTACTAACAGATTTCTCTATCTGTAATCACCAAGTACCTTAGGAGTTGGGATACAAATTTTTATTGGGACTTAAATTTGAAATTGACCATGTCTACAAAAAATTCGGCAGAGTCTCCTCTGTTTTATTGACGTTTGCAAAATTATCACCTAATAAACACAATTTATATTTACAAATTATAGATCCATACAATTCCTTATGTCGATTAACCATACATATATGCTAGTCTTAACACTTCGACTAGTAGAAACAATAATGTGTTTGTGTCGATAATTCATAAGAAGAAAAATAAATAAAATATAAATGTAATAAGGTGTTTGTGTTGATTTTAAGACAATCAGCAAATAATTTGTGTCAATAATCCATAAGAAGAAACAATAAATAAAGTATAAATGTAATAAAGTGTTTGTATAGATTTTGAGCCGATTAAACAAATAATACTTTAAATTTTATAGTTAACTTTATAATTAAAGGGATCTTACCCTGTCAGAATGAGTAGCAGTAGGAATTTGCCCTGACCCTTTGAACTGTTGGAGGAGGGTGGCAAGCTGGGACTGGAATGCAGCCTGCACCTGATCAAGCACCTGTGTCTGCTGCGAGGCTACCTGGAACTCTAGGGACTCTAAGTGTGTCCTAAACTCTGCATTCTCTTTTTCCAATGACTCCAACCACTTTCTATCCACTTCAACCTGTCTTCTAAACTCCTCATTCTCCCTCTCTAGCTGCGCACGAATCCGCTGCCCAGCTGTTGATGTTGTGGGCTTCGGTCCAGCCCCACGACCACGTATATATCCTGACCGCTCTGGTCCAAGCACTGCGATAAACCTCTGATCCTCGATCATGGGGGCATCACCCTCCTCTAATGGCTGAGACTCTAACTTCTTAAGCTCCTCCTATATTCGGAAACAAATAACAGTAATGATAATATCAATCAATTTAGTAGTACATAAGAAAATTGATAGGAAAACAGAGGACACAAAAACTTACGTAGGCTTCCTTTGATTTTGAATCAACCCAAGTGTTTTTCTTCTTATTAAACCGAGTGGTGAACCACATGTTAGTCCGAGATGGCTCATCCCCCGTCTCAGGATCACGCTGTCATTACACAAGTTATTATATTTAATTGTTTATTTGATAACATAAGTACCCTAAACATTTTAAATGAAGCTTACACTATCATAGCTGATCCGAGAAAAGGCCTTCGTCCCAGCAATGTGTCTAATATTTTATTTTTTCTGATTCTCCTTGTTTCTGCTGCTCATCTTCTACATTCAAGAATCACGATGTTATAAGCAATACATGTATGAATGATAGATTAAAACTGCAAGTAGTGTAACTTAATTAGCATTCACACCTTAAAGTCTTCAGATCCAAAATAATTGACAAGAGCAACCCAATCGTCATTGCTCACACCCAATGGGGGATTCTGCAATCTCATAGCATCAGTGTCATGCATGCAATAATGATCTTTATGCAGCCTGTGCCGATAGTCCCTATATTGACGGTTCAATTGTAGATATATAGCTCCTTGAATATGAGGGTCATCTTGGAGAGTAAACTTTTGCTGCACAATATTATATGAGAAAGTAAGCATACAAATGCAAGTTAGTAGCGTCAAATGTAACTAGATAGAATTGTTTGAGTTGACACACCTTCGTAGCATGCCACATCTTCTTTTTGATGACATCTAGAATGACTTTCCACTTGGTATATTGGAGTGGGGCTATCTGTCTGACAATAATGTCCAACTCAGTGATTAATGCTTGGGCATTGTTGCCGACGGCTCGCATTAGATGTGGTGGAATGTCAACGGTTAGCTTTTCCCCCTCGCGCCTCTTCTTCATGAGTGTAATGCCCATAGTTTTCCCCCTTCCTCTTTTTCCAGATGTGCATGACCCTGTTTAGTCAAAATACAATAACATTTATTCCATAAACCATAAAAAATACATGCATAATTTAAAATTGTACTTAACATACCGGCACTGTTGATGGCAATCTGATTTGGAGTAGATGCCTCAACTTCTATTGGGTTTGAGGGTCCTGCCTCTAATGTAGGTTGGATCTGTGAGGGTTGCCTCGCTTGGCCGCCACCTCGCCTTGTATTGACCATGTCTATAGTCTATCATGCAAAACTTCTCATTCTATTATTGTTTGCATTAAATATAAACTTTCATTCATACAAAATGATAACAAGATATGTTATAAGCACACATATACACATCAAGCACATATATAGATACTAAAATAAAATATGAGCTTTCATTCAAACAAAATGATAAGGAACATGTCATACAAATTACATCAAGCTATTAGTCTCACTGTGATCATCAGTGTTCATTTCATCTTCTTCAGTATCATAATCAACGAAGGTACAATCATCCTCACTTTCATCATTAATGAATGTGTCAACATCCCCATCTTCCCCTTCATCCAGCATTACAAGATTTGCATCAATAGGTATTGGAGGAATCATCCCTTTGCCACGCCACAAAGTCATCATCACTAACCCCCAATGTGTTTGCTACACCATGAGACTCGTTTTGTTGGTATGGCTCGTCATTACCATTCGACTCGTCATCTTCATCTTCATCTTCTGGTACATTGTACAAGTCTCGAGCTAGTGTCTTCACCACAACCTGCCAATTACTGCCAAAATCTCAAGGTCGGTCGACTAGCGTGGTGGTACTGATCTTGCTCTAACCTCTTGCCACTATTAATTTGATGACGTGGACCGTATTAGAGGACATTGCGCATATTAGAGGACGCTGGCCTTATGTATGTTTATTCGATCCCCGGGCTGACTTACAAAAAACAAATCACCCTAATTAATGGTTTCTAACCATTAGATTTTTTAGTCATTTTCATAGGTTGATTTTAATCATAGGAATTTGAGCATTATTGCTATTATTTTGGTACAAGGATACAAAGGTTTTAAATTACTAATCAGGATGATTTTTGTTATGTAGGCCCATATAGGGAATGGCCAAACATCCATACGGTCAGAGTCCTCTAGCAGTGCGCCACGTGGCTTGTATTATGAGTGAGCATAGGGGCATATAAGAGTTTTACTCCTTTATGGAGTGACGAAGCACAATTTTTGTCACTCACCACGGCCATCTAGGCCCACTGACCACATGGATGTTTAGCCTACCCCTTCGTAAACATTCATACAAAAAATAAGTAGCATGTTTGATGCTTTTTAGCCATTGGTTTTAGTACAGAAGAATAATGGTTGAATCCAATGGTCAGAATCACATCTTAAAAAGTACTAAAATCTGATGGCTAGACATTACCAATCAAGGTAATTTTGTGTGTGTATATCCATGAAGGGGTGAGCAGAACATCTACGCGGTCAGTGGGCCCAGATTGCAGAATTAAGTATCCTAAAAAGTTTCAGGTATACCTTATTACATGTTTTTTTAATGTAAAATGAGAAAAAAAAATAGTGGTGAAAATCATTAGTGGCGACTTGAGTAGCCACAAAAAGTACACATTTAGCCGAAGTAAAGAAAAATACGGCTACAACTTACTTTCCCTCCAAATAAAATACGCGCCAAAATTTCACGCCATACAATTAGCGGCGACTATTTGTTGTGACATTTGGGTTGTCGGTACATATGGCCATGTAATACGTTTAGTGGCAACATTAGATTTTTGCCATTAAATATAATTTATTAGTGGCAACGTAAATAGCCACAAATGTACACATTTAGCCGCAGTAAAGCTAACCGCGGCTAAAACTTATAATTAGCCATGAATCATAAAGTTGCCACTAAAACATCTACTGTTTAGCGACGACACAATAAAATTTGCCACTAAAACATCTACTGTTTAGCGATGACACAATAAAATTTGCCACTAATTATATTTTCCTCCAAATAAAATGCGCGCCAAAATTTCACGTCATACAATTAGCGACGATTTTGTGCTGCGACATTTTGGCCTGTTGCTAAATATGACCATGTAGTACCTTTAGTGGCGACATTAGATTTTCGCCACAAAAAGTACGTTATTAGTGGCGATATATAGCTCGCAGCTAAAAAGTCGCCACTAAAAATAACATTTCTTGTAGTGCAGTAGTCTTGACACGTTAGGGATTTAATTAATTGATCCACTATTTGATAAGTCCCGATCATCTCAATCAAATGATTATATCTATACAACTAATTGTATTTTTGCTTTTCTTAACTGTACAAAGAACAGCGATCGCTCAACAGATAGTCAACTCATTAATTTGTTCTCTCATGTAAATTTAGGGTTGGCACCGGGTTTGCCGTTCGTTACCCTAACCCGAGAGAAAGAGAAAGAGAACACTAGTTGCAAATGTCTTCAGGTTTCTTAGTTACACGTGGTACAATCTTACTGGTGTGGGACATTTTTTTTTGTGTCCAACATCGTGTGACGCTACAATTATCTTATTCCATTGATAATCTTCTTCAATTTCAAATCCTATGCTTTGTCTCTGGCTTTCTCACTTTTCATTATGTGGTCCCTATTGTTTGGTAAAACTTATTTTCAGACAAGAAGTCTGAAACTAAACCATTTTGCACTTACGGGCGTATCCTAATAAACATTTCAAAATATTCACAATGCCCTTCACCTAATTTTAAGACTTAAGATCATTACGAACAATCTAATTCAAACGTTAAGTCATTAGGCTATTGTGGGTGCCGTATTTTCTAGCAAGTGGTATGATGACACGTGTACTGGCGATACACGTGCGAAATTAGAAAAGAGACACGTGATATTATTCGTCGTGCTTAAGTGAATGCGCCGAAGATATCAACAGAGACCATGGTCATCTCATCACTATCATGCAACTTCCATTGATGGGACTGCCACGTGTCAAGACGTGATGATCAAAAGAGAATAAAATCAGTAACATAATGCATTAACACTTCAACCATTAAATATGTCATGAAGCATTCAATCTTACCCGACATATTAATGATTGATCTTATCAACGGGATAGATATACAGCTAACCCCGACAAGGTCCATTGGCCTATATCATACAAGTTAAGATCTTGACGGGATTCTAATTCATATACATCCCGACGAGTCTATCCCGACAAGGCGAAATGATTTACTTAACGGGATTGATATCCATCTCTTCCCAACGAAGTCATATAGCCTGTTTGACAGATGTGACATTTATCTCATCTTGACGAGATCAGAATCATACTTGTCGAGTATAGATTTCTTTCAATCCCGAGAAGTATACCAGATTCAACAAGCAAGATAAGTATTTTGAATACAGTTATTTTCTTAACTAATGAGTATTGGCCACATGGCAGCTAATTGAGCTATCACAGTTTTGACATCTCCTTATTCGAATATCTGACACAAAGAATGCTACCTTAGTGTCACTGCAGTTATTTCAGGTATAACTGAGTCAAAGAAGTTAAGATCTAACAAGAAGATTCTATTTTATAACAGAATCCATTTAGATCATAACTGATTGATAACGACTAGACACGTGGAAGGTGAGTCACGCCAGTTCTAAGGGTATAAATACGAGACCCTCAGGACTGAGTAAAGGATTTTGTTCTCCAGATCTAGATAGTCTAAACTCTGAAACATTTTATTTTTCTAAACCCTGTTACCATCCCTAAGCTGACTTGAACGTCGGAGTATTGTCAACAGGTACAAGCACATCTCATCTGGAGATCATCCTATCCTTCGTGGAGGAGAAAATAATTTCACCCTGAAGCACCAGAGCCGTCCGATCATCATCAAGATACGAATCGTCTAACCTCGAAGATTGTGTGGGTTAGATAAGATATTTTTCCCCCACAGCTATCAACCTTAACATTTTAAGCTTTTAGATCTAATCAATCATTTAATTTACCAATGGCCACCCAGTAAAGGCGCAAGACGAGAAGTTGGAGGTCTTCTTAAATCTCTCAAAGATTCTAGCTATATATCCATGGCTGATGGCCATTAAAAGGGGAAGAGATCTTAACTGAATTACCTATCATATCCAATCTTTAGAGCAAAGATAGGAAGAAAATGGTTGTGCAATCGCTCCTTCAGCTCTTCATCTTAGTATGGGTAACAACGTCGGCATCATCCTCCAACATTATTACAGAGTCTGGATGCCAAGACAGATGTGGGACGTTAGCATTCCATACCCATTCAGCATCGGAAATTCATCAAACTGTTTTAGAAATGATGAGTTCCATGTGGTTTGCATAAATAATACACTGTATCTAGGTGAAAACATACCCATTATGGATATATTCTTACAAGGCCAAATGCGAGTAAACCTTCCTATATCATACGATTGTTACACCGAGTTAGGACCAAGATATGATTTATTCAATGGTTGGGTCACGATGGGGGACTACATCACATACACATTCTCTGATACACAAAATAAGTTTACAGCTATCGGTTGCGACACAAGAGCTTCTGTGTATGGTGAAGTGTTAACAAGCGGGTGCTTTTCGATTTGTAATGATATCTCAACTATCACCGACGTCAACGGTTCTTGCTCTGGCATCGACTGCTGCCAGATCTCCATTCTGAAGAATAGCAAGGCATTAAATGTGAGTCTCACTAGCTATTACAACCATACCTCCTGTTGGGACTTTAATCCATGTAGCTACGCCTTCCTAGTGGACCAAGACTGGTTCAAATTCTCTGCAGTATTGGATCTTCATGATTTTCAAAATAGATCCCGAGTTCCGGTGGTGCTCGACTGGGTGATAGGAGATCAGTCATGCCGAGAAGCTCGAGGAAGGGACCCGACTACTTATTCATGCGGCCAAAACAGCGACTGCTATGACATTGGCCTCGGATATCGTTGCAATTGTTTACAAGGTTACGACGGGAACCCTTATCTCCCCCATGGATGCCAAGGTGATGCTCTTTCTTCTTCATAGTACCTGACAAATAGCTACAAGCCTACAACCCAAGTGGTAGTTCTCTCTCTATTTTTTGTAATGGGTTGCTGTTGTTTTCCTTTGTTTTGATCTTTCATGGTATTGCACTTTTTCTTGCTTAGGTTTTTAATTCTCTCTCATCTCTGTTTGTTTGTCACTTTTTTATGACATTTTTATTTTGTTTTCTTAGTCTTACACAGTTAATTAGATGATTTCAAAAATCAAAATTTAGATCATGAATTTCATTATCTATCAGCCATTGAAGAGTTTACAATTTCAGGAAGGCCGTAACATAGTTCATGTTCTTGCTCTGATTTTTCGTTTTCTTTCTTGGGTTGCTGTTTGCAACCTGTTTTAGAAGTTCTGTACTTCAATTTATCTTCTCTAACTAATGTATTTGGCCCGTGCTAAGAAATAACCAATTCTAATAATAAATAAAAATAAATATATGTATGAATTTAAATTAATAATAATAGTTGTAATTGGTTGGTAAAAAATATACAGGTTAACTTTGTTCCTAAAAAATGACATTTTTTTTCTTTTTCAAATCGTTCAAATAAAGGAACAAATTGGAACAGGGAGAGAGACATGAGGAGAGTTTTAAGTAATGTATTTGTAAATAAGGAGAGATTTTAATTAAAGACGTTACATGATTTTTGTTAAGATAGTTGTCAAAATTCATAAAAATTGACTAAATTGAATCCCTTTGTACCATTCATCTCCCTTTCTCAAAGGCTTAAAGTTGAATTTCTTAGTCTTTCACCTTTTTAGCCCCAATAAGTAATGTATTAATGGCAATGTAAAATTAGGGAATCAAAAAAAATATTAATAATAATGTAAAATTATTATAGTGTGAGGCCTGTAATATACCATGCAACCATTTTATTCAACAAATTAATAAAAAAAATACAAAACTCCAAAAATTAATTAATTAAATAGTGGATCAATGGTTGAACTTTGTTGCTTGAAGACATTTTCTAAATATTTTTTTATTTATATATTATTTTTCAAGTTATAAAGTAACAATATAAAAATATTAATTGAATAGTTAAGAATATAAACGTGATTGGCGCTTTGAGAACTTCTTCATTGTGTGCTTCATAATCAAGAGTGTCAAATCAATTAGGTAGAAATCACCATATTAATGGTGATTTTTGGTGTATAGGTCGACCAAGGTGTGACCCAAACAATCATGGGGTCAGTGGTCCCAAAAGTGTGTCCACATGGCATTTTAAATGATCTCTGTATCGAACTTTTGATATACAATTCTATATATATCATAGATTTTTTTTTCTGTATTCACCCAACATTTTATCTTTTCTCTTCTTCATCACCCTCCATTTTCGGAGGCATACCGTCCACACCCATACAACTCACGTCTTCAATGGGTGCACGAGCTTCCACTTAACGATGCCTCTTCTGTTAGGTGAATAAGTCTATAGGCAGGTTCACATCTGAGTTCTCGACCTTCAGTGATTATGACCCCAATAATATGTAAAGATTGAACTCAAAACCCTTTTTTTTACTATTGTAAATCTCTGCAAAAAATCCAAGGAGAATAAGCAAGTTAGCGTTTACCGACATTAATATAATTTATAAAAAATATAATTAAATTATAAATCTACCTACCACTTGTGAGATTCTTGGTCTCGAAGGAAAAAAAAAATAACTAACCATAAAATCTATAAATTAGCCTTTCATGTCGAAGATTTACTTTCTAGAAACACAATGAAAAGTTAAGGTGAGAACAAAAAAGAAATAATTAGAAAAATATAAACGTGAATTAATGAAATTTAGATCATGCTTTATAAAATAATTATGAAAAATATAGAAAAAAAATACATACCAGCGTTGGATCCTCAAACATGTAAAAGAATTAGGGTTTTAATTCACGAAGGAGGATAACACCAATGGGGTAAAGCTATAAAAAGAAAGTTAGCATTGCCGACATTAATAGAAAATTAAATTTAATAGGAATTAAGATAAACGTTACCATTTACATTCCTTAAGAGATTAAAGAGATTTTATATAGGTAGAGAAAAATGGAAACATTTTAGGTGGGTGGAAAGACTTTAGGAATATGGACAGATTTTAATAAAGTTAAAACCGTCATTAGTTAATGGAGATATTTTAATAAAGTTTCTTTTTTCTAAATATTGAATGATGAAATGTTTTGGTATGTATAGTTAATAGATGGAGAGCCATTTTTGGTAGTATTTAACAGTTGAGAAGATTTTTCGGTGAGAAATTTAAAAGGTAATGTAATCATCTCATGTATCTTGAAAATTAAGTTTGGAGAAGTGCTGACGCACGTGGCACTCTACATGGAGAGAGTGCCACGTGGCACTCTCCTTTAGTATAGATATATAGATTGTGATTTCATTAAAGATGAGAGTGAAAAATAAAAAAATCCAAATCAGTAAAAGTCGGACCCACATGTTTTTTTAACTAAAGTGACCTAGACCCTCACCTCTACATGTGATCGGTCAAGCCGATGACCACTCACAATATGAGCCACATGGCTCATTTTTATAGGACACTGATCGTATAGATATTTTACGAATCCCTAGGTGGACCTACAAACCAAAAATCAACCTGATTAGTGTTTTCTAAGCATTTTATTTGAGTCATTTTCATGGGTTTAATTCCGTGGGATTAATTATTGACCATTTAGTACAAGGATCCAACGGTTTAAAATCACTTATCTGGCTGATTTTTGGTTTTTAGGTCCACCAAGGGATTGGCCAAACATCCATGCAGTTATTGTCCTCTAAGAGTGTGCCATGTGGCTCATATTGTTCTCTTTTGCTTTGCCTTGCTGGTAGGCCCTCTCAGCCTCCAAGTGCTTAAATAATAGGCTCAAGCTCCAGTTACCGCCCTAAAATGACAGGCTCCTGTTACAGGACATAATATGAGCCACGTGGCACACGCTTAGAGGACTCTGAATGTATGGATATTTGGCCAATCCCGAAGTAGACCTACAAACCAAAAATCAGCCTGATTAGTGATTATAGGCATTAGATTGGACTTATTTTCCATGGGTTGATCTCAACTGTGGGAATTTGAACACTATTTGAGGTACAAAGTTCCAACGCCTACAGATCACTAATCAGGCTGATTTTTGGTTTCTAAGTCAACCTAGGCCAGACATCCATACGGTCAGAGTCCTCTAAGAGTGTGCCACGTGGCTCATATTGTGTCATGTAACAGGAGCCTATCATTTTAGGGCCGTAACTGGAGCCCGACCCATTGTCGTGTCTATATGAGCGTCTTGGCAGTTGGCATACTTTAGAGACCATTGACAATATGGATGTCTGGCCCATCCTTAGGTGGATATACGGGTAGAACTTTGCAAACTGACGGTTCACGGACAACCAAAAATCAACCTGATCAATGATTTCTAATCATTGGAATGAAGTCATTTTCATGGGTTAATTTTAACCATAGGAATTTTAGCATTATTGACCATTATTAGGGTACAAAGATCAAAAGGTTTTAAATCATTAATCGGGCTATTTTCGGTTTGAAGGTCCACCTAGGGATTGGCCAATCATCCATATGGTTAGCATCCTCTAAGAGTTTGACATGTGGCTCATATTGGCTGCCGCGAGGATTGACTCTACCGTGGGGTAGCCAGGACCTTTTAAACAAAAACACACGCACACACACACACACAAAAGGGTGCAACGTCAGCCTAAGGACCTAACAGATGGGCTGGGAAGTAGTGTTAAACAGATGGATTATATCACCGGGCCAAGCTCGTAAGCCCAGCGTCTCCAGCCCAATGATAGTCCAAATAGTCACTTTTATTGATTAAGCGTCTATTATGTTAGCTTACCTGACGTTCGTGTTGTTGCTGATGGATCCGCTAGATATTGACGAGTGTGAAGATCCAAACAGATACCCTTGCGAAGGGAAGTGCATTAATAATCCAGCGAATTACTCTTGCATTTGCCCACGCAGCACGCATGGTAATGGTAATGACTACTGCATCAAAGAGGAAAGCAAATCCCCGATGATTACAGTTATAGGTAATTTCATCCATTCTATTTTGCAAGAAACTTGTTTTTGCTCTTCAGGCCAAACAACAAAAATGGTGTTTGGTGCCTTTGGTAGACGCCAACAATACAATTAGGCCAGGAATCACATGATTTGAAAGGGAAATGTTCCATGTTTGCTTGCCTAAGTTATTTTTTTATGTTTACTCCGAAAATGAAGTTATTTCTAGGTTTGCCAAGCCCGCGACCTGCTTTTGTTTGGGTGTAAATAATGCAGACTTAGCAAATAATCGCATCCTAGAGGCTGGACCTTGATCCAACCAACGAATCTAAAATATATACAGCCAGGCCTGCAGGTTCAGATTCATGCCTGTTTGGTAACGCACTGCGACGGGAAAATAAAATATTTGCGCGTGCTAATATTCGCCCAGGTGCGTTTGGCAGCCAGTTGCCCTCGGCGAATATTTAGCCGGTCCCACATATTTGCCCTCCGCGGCGGGAAAACATTTGATCACCTCCCCCCCTGTGTAAATATTTTCACGCCAATTATGCCTTGTGAGAAAATTTTATTTTCTCGCCGGAAAATCACTATTTTCAATAAAAATTAGTTTTTTAATATATAAAAAAGATAAAAATGAATTTTTTTTTTATCCTTTGACATAATATGTGGTTCCCGCACTCGCCCAACCTATTTTTGACTTACTTTGATATGTGAGACCCACTCAAATTGAAAGAAAATGAAGTAAGCTGAAGTGAGCAAGCTCATACACGTACCTTAAATATTGATATGAGCATATATTTAGCCAAGATAATATTCGCCTGGCTAAATATTTGCCGTCGGAACTCTTTTTCTCACGTACCAAACAGACCCTAAATTTTCAAATTGTTCCCAGCCAATTTTAGATTGAGCATATAACTTACAATGGAACTGGTCCAACTTGTTTCTATGCAGTTATTATGTTGGGCCTTTTCACTTTATTTGCTGGTAGTTACTTGTTATACGATGCACTCAAGAAAAGGAAGCTCGTCAAACTTAGAGAGAATTTCTTTCAAAAAAATGGAGGTTTGTTATTACAACAACAAAGAGCTGAGATCTTTACTGCAGAAGAGCTCGAAAATCAAGTTATTGGGCGAGGCTATGGCACAGTTTATAAAGGAGTTTTAGCAGACCACAGAATAGTTGCAATTAATAAGTCAAAGATAGTGGATGAGAGCCAAATCGAGCAATTTATAAATGAGGTTGGCATCCTTTCTCAGATCAACCATCGGAATGTCGTTAAGCTCTTGGGTTGTTGTTTAGAGACTAAAGTTCCTGTGTTAGTTTATGAATTTCTCTCCCATGGAACCCTCTCCCAACATATCCACAATGTGGATCATACACACTTAATGTCATGTGAAAACCGTTTAAGGGTTGCCGCTGAAACTGCTGGGGCACTTGCTTATTTGCATTCTACGGCTTACCCACCAATCATCCATAGAGATGTGAAATCTACCAACATACTCTTGGATGAAAATAACACCGCGAAAGTATCTGATTTCGGTTCTTCAATTTTGGTTCCGCTGGAAACCAAAGTGATTACATCCGTGCAAGGGACACTAGGGTACTTAGACCCAGAATATATTCAAACATGCGAATTAACCGAGAAGAGCGATGTTTATAGCTTCAGGGTAGTTCTTTCAGAGCTCTTGACAGGAAAGAAGCCACTTTCTTTGGGGAGATCACAAGAAGAGAAAAACTTAGTAACATACTTCATTTCTTCGATCAAGGAGAATCGTCTATTTCAGATTCTAGAAGCTAGAGTTGCAAATGAGGGCGAGGTGGAGCAGATCCAGGCGGTTGCCCGGCTTGCTGAGAGATGTCTAAGAATGAAGGGCGAAAAGAGGCCTTCGATGAAAGAAGTGGCAGTGGAACTCGAGCGGTTGATAAAGTTTCGCGAGCATCCATGGGTTAAACGAAACCATGAAGAGATCGATAGTTTGCTCAATGAAGCAATATAATATGGTTTTGATAGCAATGGAACTGAGAGCTCTAGGAACGTAACTGCTTCAAGTATTGAGCTAGGATCATATGGCGCATCATTTACACTCTGGTGATCACTATCTCTCTTCCTTCCCTTCCAAGTGTAATGTTCTGGAACATGTAGATCTATACTACTACATTTCCTTTTCTGTAACGTTATCTCTATTTCTAAGCTTTTCAATACTAGCTATTTGTATCTCTAATTATATAGGCTAAAAGAGTTTTGTATTCACTACATGCCCAAGTTCCATTTTTCTGTTATTGAAGTACTTTAGTTCTCAAACTAGGCTCCGTCTTATTATGTTGATGTGGCAATTCAGAAGAAGAAACTTGAAGAAAGCTTCAGTCAGGAAAGAAACTAATAACATTAATTATACAAGGCACTACTAGACGAAGTGGGTTTGGCGACGGCTAGTTTTGGTGCTATCGTGTGTCCGTTTTGGGAAAAACCGATGTGAATTTTTCGGTAAAAGTTTTCGCGTCGGTTTTTAGAAAAATCGACACTGTGTTTTATATATGGCGTCGGTTTGTTTTACAAAAACCGACGCTGATGCGATTTTCTCCTCTTTTTCCCTGCGCGCCAAAACCCATTTGCTCTCTTCTCCCTCTCCAAACCCTAGCTTTGCTACTCTAAGCCCTAGCTCTCCCTCTCCCTCTCCCTCTCCAAGCACGTCCATCGCACGTTGCCGCTCCCCTCCGTCGCCTTCGCCGCTCGCCCTAGCCCAAGTGAGTATCTCTCTCACTTCCTCTAAGTGCAAATGAGTTGCATTGCCATCACTTACCATGGTTTTTGGGCTACACATGCTTGAATCTATTTTCCATAGGTTAGGCTCAACGGACACAGGTTTATTTTTACCGTTAACTTGAAATCCATATTTGATGGTGTTAGAAATTTCAGAATGGTCTGATTTTTTGTACGGGTGATTTATATGGTAAGGATATCACACTCAGAAAAATTCAAATCATTCTGATATTCATAGCATGGTTTACAAGTTGAAGAATTATGGTCTGTCTATTTTTACTGTTAACTTGAAACCCATATTTGATGGTGTTAGAAATTTCAGAATGGTCTGATTTTTTGTAGGGGTGATCTATATAGTGAGGATATATCATACTCAGAAAATTTCGAATTATTCTGATATTCATAGGATGGCTTCCAAGTTGAAGAATCATGGTCCGTCTATTTTTTACTGTCAACTTGAAACCCACATTTGATGGTGTTAGAAATTTCAGAATGCGCTAATTTTTTGTAGGGGTGATCTATATGTTGAGGCGATCACCCTCAGAAAAATTCAAATCATTCTGATATTCATAGACTAGTTTAGAAGTTGAAGAAATATGGACCGTCAATTTTTACCGTGTAACTTGAAAACCACATTTAACGGGATTAAAAATTTCAGAATAGGCCGATTTTTTTTCAGGGTTATCTATATGGTGAGGAGATCACTCTCAGAAAAAATCAAATCATTACGATATTCATAGACTGGTTTAGAAATTGAAGAATTATGGACCATCAATTTTTACCGTGTAACTTGAAAACCACATTTAACGGGGTTAAACATTTCAGAATGGGCTGGTTTTTTGTTGGGGTTATCTATATGGTGAAGAGATCACCTCAAAAAAATTCAAATCATTCTAATATTCATAGACTGGTTTAGAAGTTGAAGAAGTATGGACCGTCAATTTTTACCGTGTAATTTGGAAACCACATTTAACAGGGTTAGAAATTTCAGAATGGGCTGATTTTTTGTTGTGGTTATCTTTTTGGTGAGAAGATCATCCTCGCCAAAAATTAGCCATTGATTCATATTCTATGAGGGTACACCAAGGTGTTGGTAAAAAATGTTGGTCACGGGAACCTGACCCATGATAATAATATATAATTTGTTAGGTGGTGACTTCTAGGAATTCTTTTAACTGAGTAAAATTTCTGTCACGATTGATTGCAAATCACACAATCACAACCCAAATTTAATAACTTGTTAGGCGGTGACTTTGGGTGTGCTTCCAACCAACTCAAAAATTTTGATCGTTAACATTGTATTTGCAGTATTATGGTTCTTTGTTAGTAGCATTATTGTTCTTTGAATTACACACCGTTAACATTGTACTTGCAGTATTATATAGTTCTTTATTGGGTGCATTAACAAGTATATAGATTTAATTTCTTTTTTATATTGAACTGTATGTATTCTCAATCAATTTTTCTTGTTTTAACTCTATATGGTTGATGTTGGATGACTACATTGGATGTGTTTATTTGTATATATCCAAGTTTAACTATAGCTTATAAAGTTAAAATGCTTGATATTATTAACATTTGCACAAATTAAAGGACTAGCATAAGCATAAGATCTTGAAGACTCTATCAAAGATAAGAAGTTGCACACAGCATATATGCACTATATATGGCCTGATTGAACCCTATAATCTTATCCGAGATTCAGTCTTTAATTTCTTATATGAGTTAACATAGAATTTCGCACCCGTTCAAGGATCATTATTTGTATGAATGTGAACTTATATAAATACTGTGATCCTTGAATTGTCCAGTGTGGACAGTTTGAAAACTGATATTGCTTTTTATTGATCATATATATGTAGTCTCCGTATTAATTTAAAATTCGGTACTATTTTCTCAAATCTTCTTATATACTATTTTTTGTTGATTTTCATGTCTAAACTACTTTGGTAATTAGATTGATATGAAAATCAACATAAAATAAACATATATAAGAAGAAGTGCGGGGAAATGCTGTTGAATTTTAAACTAATATGAACACTACATATATATGACAAATAAGAAGCAATATCAATTCTTGAATGAGTTAGGGAACTTTAGAGTTAACAAAGTTAGAAAGAGACTGAAAACAAAATAGGAATAAGTGTCCAAACACATGCATATTGATCATTATTTCAATTTGTTTCAATGTGCACGATATATTTTAAGAATCGTGCAATACTTGTTAAGGTCCAACATAATGGATAAATCATGGATGATCAAGGATAGAAGATTACGGGAATATAGTGATGGGGTTGATCGATTTCTTAAATTTGCCAAAGACAATGCGAGTGACCCCGATTCTATACGATGTCCATGTAGAAAATGCGGAAATCTCGCTAAACATACTCTTAAAGAGATAAAATGACATTTATTTTTTAATGGTATCGATCATAATTATAAGTCGTGGGTCTAACATGGAGAACAAGTTTCGAGTGGAGCAGAGTCAAGTATTAATGTAGAAGATTTCATTTATCAAGAGATGGGAGGGATAGCTCCAAAAGATGCTGACGATGCAGTAGAAATGGTTCAGGCCGCATACGATGATGTTACGAGTGATCCTGAAATATTTTAAAAATTGATTAAAGATGCTGAGAAGCCCGTATATCCAAGTTGCTCAAAGTTTACAAAGTTATCAGCATTGGTCAGACTGTTGAACTTAAAAGCTAAGAATGGATGGTCTAATAAAGGTTTTTCAGAGATACTATAATTGTTGGGAGACATGCTCCCAAACGATAATAAACTATCATTATCCATCCATCAGGCAAAGAAGACATTATTTGCACTGGGAATGTCATATGAGAAAATCAACGCATGTCCTAATGATTGCATACTCTATAGAAAGGAGTACAAAGATGCAACGAAATGTCCTGTTTGTAGAACATCAAGATGGAAGGTAAACAATAATAAGATGAAGAAAAATAAAAGGGTTCCTTCGAAAGAAATGTGGTATTTTCCACCTATCCCGGGGTTTCAAATGATGTTTCATTCCAAACAGACGGCAAAAAACTTGACATGGCATTATCATGAAAGAGTAGAAGTTGATGGTCAAATGCCATCATCCAGTAGACGGCAGATATCCGAAGTTTACCGAAGAACCAAGAAACCTTCGAGTAGCTATTTCAACGAATGGAATAAATCCACATAGTATACAATCTAGCAGGCATAGCTGTTGGCCGATCTTAATGGTAATCTACAATCTTCCACCATGGTTGTGCATGAAGAAAAAATTTATGATGCTGACAATGTTAATATCAGGCCCAAAATAGCTTGGCAACGACATTGATGTTTACTTGGCACCATTAATTGAGGATCTAAAAATTTTATTGAAGGAAGGCATTAAAGTATATGATGCATATCGACAGGAATCATTTACGTTATACACTGTGTTGATATGGACAATCAATGATTTTCCAATATATGGCATCTTGTGTAGTTGCACCGTCAAGGGATATTATTATGCTTGTCCAATATGCAGCAAAGAAACCCATTCTCATACACTAAAACATGGAAAGAAAAATATATATTCCGGTCACAGAAGATTTTTTCCATTGAATCATCCATACCGAAAATAGAAGAAGACGTTTGATGGTACACAAGAGTTGGAGTCGGCTCCAAAACCATTAAGTGGAGAGCAAATACTAAAGAAGGTAGAAGGGATCAAATACTCATGAGAAAAGAAGAAGGTAATTCTCAAAAAGTCAAAAAAATCAAAGCAACCACGAGAGGAAGACATTGTGGATGAGCCAGTTGGATCATCAAATTGTTGGAATAAGAAGTCTATATTCTTTGAGCTTGAATATTGAAAACTTTTACATGTCCGACATAATTTGGATGTTATGCACATCAAGAAGAATGTGTGCGAGAGCATTGTTGGGACATTACTGAATATACCAGAAAAAACAAATGATGGTATTAATTCTCGGCTGAATCTTGTAGATATGGGTTTGAGGAAGCAATTAGAACCACAAGTTAGAGGGAGTAAAACGGATTTGCCTCCAGCATGTTATACATTATCTAAGGACGAGAAGAAGATATTCTACAAAACATTACAAACACTCAAGGTCCTTGACGGATACTCTTCAAATTTCAAAAATAATGTTTCAATGAAAGATTTGAAGTTGTATGGTCTTAAGTCTCATTACTGTCATATAACAACTACTGCCAGTGGCAATACGTTCGTTGTTGCCAAAATTGGTGAAGGTGGCTATCAGTAGATTTTGTTTCTTCTTTAATGCTCTCTACAGCAAAGCAGTGGATGTAGGAAGATTAATTGATATACAAGATAATCTTGTACTTACATTGTGTTTATTTGAGAAGTACTTTCCACCATCATTTTTTGACATAATGGTTCATCTAACGATGCATCTTGTCAGAGAAGTTCGATTATGTGGTCTAGTTCACTTTCGGTGGATGTACTGACAATGACATTATGGACCTAGGAACATCCTGGTAGGGTTAGAGGCATGGGGCATTTCGTTACCCCTTTAAAATACTTTCAGATTCCCAAACGTGGAAATAAAGCGCACATGGCTCATCTGAAACATAACCAAGTACATATGATGTCCCAGATAGAGAGTCAGGCGTCTCTACTATATAGTCAGGCTCAGATGATAAGGGCGACACAGGCACAACTTGAGCAGCTAACTCAATCGCAACATATTTCATCGCAATATATTCCATCACCGGTGTGGGTACCATAATTTTCACACGAATCTCAAGGACCGATGTGCACATATTTCGAAGGGTGCATCATTTCTTACGTACGCTCAACTATACTGTAATACTACTGAGACACACAAGAACAATTCTCTTAACCACTTATGGTTACACTCAACTCCCTGAGTTCTATACAGTTCGAAAAAAAAAATTCTATAAAGGGAGCTCTCCACCGATAGAGGAAAAGACAGTTCTTCTTCTTCTTGTTGTTCTTCTTCTTCATCTTCTTTGGAGCCCGAGTACTGTAACAAGAAAGAGATAACTGTAACATTTGAAAGAAAATAATAGATTGCCTCCACCGATGAGGCCGAGGACGTAGTCGACCGGATTCCGACGATGAACCTCGCTAAAATGGTAGTCTATTTCCTCATTTTTCAGATTCTTTTATGTTTCTTAATCCGTTTCTATTTATTAGTTGATGTGTCTGTGAATCTTGAGGATAATCGACGACTATAACTATATCCTAGATTTTGCACCCACAACCAGGATCTGAGAAGGTAGCCTCATGTAGTCGTCCCAGCTCAGGTGATGGTATATCGCAATCACTTACGCATCAGAAGACTAAGGATGAGATGCCACCACCGTGCCCCAGCTATAGAGCTGAAAAGGTACATACTGTGTACCTTAATTTATTTTATTAAATTCATTTGCATTATCTTATTAAATTTTTAACTTTTTTGTTATAGGGAAAGCCATGTAGGCTGACTCTACATACCTCTCGTAATATTATTGCTGAAAAGGTTGTTTTGGATAGTACACCTAATCAATGGTGCACTTTATCACATTGGGACTTGATAATTTTTGCATGTCAATCAATGTATCCATAGTGCCGGATGTCGAACTCCCACTACCAGTTCGTGATGTGTTTACTACGGTGGGAGATGCAGTTGGGACCATCGTGGCATGCCCTAAAGTATGGGTGGTGTCCGCAAACGCTGATCATGTTAACACATCTGTCAATTTTTTACCATATCTACTTGATTTAATAGATATTGATTATAACTTTAATTTTGAGTATAGGTACAAGATAATAGAAGTAAAATTGACAATTTCACTTTCATCTAGAAATTTTATGATCATCATTGTGCACGCGACCCATCTTCCATATCCGTTAGTGTTACTATCGGGTCGAAAGAATTTGGGGTACCAGAGACAATTCAAATTAACTTTCTAGATGTATCTTTGATGCGTAAACTACAAGATGTGTCATCACAGTGCTTGACACTATATCAATGGTAAGATACTTTGGAGTTTCTTTTATCGATCTAAATTTTATAAATATGATGATGACATTCTAATTAATTTTTTTTTAATTTCTTAGTCACATCTATCAAATGTTAATTGAAAGGCATTTGGTTGATAAAATTACAATGGTTAGTACCCATGCCATCAATGCGTGTATAAGGGATGGGCAGTTTGTGGAATATCTTGTTAATATATTTGTATTTACATACACCGACGGGAGGATTAATATTTTATTTATTTTCATAAACATTGAGTAATTCTATTTTTGATTGTCATTGAATTTGATAATTAATTAATAACTTGTTGAATGTCTTACTAATAACTTGATTGTTGTTTATACATAAGGTATATTGGATTTTGATTGTCATCGGCTTATTATCAATGACAATCTATTATTTTGACTCACTACATAATTCAATTGACCAAAATTTGAAAGCCAACATCAAAAGGTAAGTTAATGTTTATATTAGTAAATTAAACAATATTTATACATGCAGTAATGATTAATTGAATTATTATTTCGATTCCTTTCTTGTAGTGCCTTTAAAGTATTTAAAAAAGAGGATTTATGCCACAAATTGAAGAAGAAGGAACCAACATGGAGGGTAGTTATGGTAATAAAAATCTTTATATTAGTACTTGGTTTTTATAGGTCAGAAGTTTATTTTTTTGCTTATTAATTAATGAATTATTACATGCTTGTACATAGTGCCCGAAACAACAAGATATGAAATGTTGTGGATTTTTTATTATGAAGTACATGAGAGACCTCATTACCGATTATGATGAGACAATTCAAAATTCAGTGAGACCTTTGTTTTATTACGTATTCTTTATGTGTACGTTTTAATAAGTAAAATCAATTTTATTAATTATCTCCACCTATTTTCTGTTAATTAGGTTAAAAATTTTAAATCAAAAGCTAAATACACATTTGAAGAGCTGATAGAATGTAGAGTTGAATGGATTAAGCTCTTCAAAAAGAATTTTGGAGATATATTAATGACAAATCATTTGTCATCATTTTTTTTTATCTCGAAGCAATATATGTGCATTTATTGGCTCTAGTTAATTTTTTCCTTGATTTTTTAATATTGTTGTAGACGATTAGCTATTTTTCTAGGAAATGAATGTAGATCTTCTAAATCTGTATAATTTTTCCTACCAAACCATTTAAATCTATATAGTTTTGCTTCTTTTCTTCTTTTCATTTTATTTACTTACAAAGGCATTTTGGTCTTTTTCGTGCCAATGAACACGTCACCATACCCCACACGTCAACCTGCAACTTTGGCCATTCAATACTTTCACATAATTTCAACTCAACTGTAATTATTGCATGTTCAAGTAATTATTGCATCCTGACATTGTACTTAAACTTTATGACTAGAAACATGAGTAAAATTTCTATCACAACATTCTCACATATGCGTCTATTACAATGAAAATCACAGCCCATGTTGCACACTATTAGTGGACTCTGACCGTATGGAATTTTTGCCAATCCCTCAATGGACCTCTTAACCAAAAATCAGCCTGATTAGTGATTTCTAAGTGAATCGATTAAGTTATTTTCATGATTTTCATGGGTTGGTTTTAATTATAAGAATTCGATGATTATTGAGCATTATTTGGGTATAAATCACTAATTAGGTTATTCTAGAGATTCATTGAGGGATAAGCCAAACATCTATATGAATGGTAGTGATTCTAGAGGTTCATTGAGCGTTATTTAGGACTGATTCTAGCTAGCTAGTTGTATTGAAAAAACCTAATATATAATGTGTAACCTACTTGATTGTGAATGTAAATGTGAATGGTGGTGAATGTAAATGTGAATGGTAGTGAATGAATGTCTGTTGAATTGGTCTGTGTGCTGCAAGTGGTGTATGATATGCAGGTGGGTATAGGCGACAGTGAAAAAACAAATAAAACATAAAAAAAATATAACATTTTGCGTCGGTTTTTGGAAAAATCGACGCCAAACGTATAATATAACAATACGGTGTTGGTTTTTCCAAAAACCGTGGCCAGAAGTAACAAAACTGACGCAAAATAGCATCGGTTTTATGAAAAACCGACACCATTGCATGAGTTACACTGTCGATTTTTCGTAACGAAAAACAGACACAAAAGCTTTCGCATCACTGATATTCGCGTCAGTTTTTTAGAAACAAAAAACCGATGCCAAAAGTCTACGGCGTCGATTTTTAACCGACACCAAATGCCCTTTTTCTAGTAGTGAGGATACAATTTGGTTTCCTCTACAATCGCGGTTACAATTTGGGTTTCCTGCACAAGAGATTATCCTTTTCAAATTTATAGAAAGAGAGCATTAAATAGCATTTAAAGCCCTATTGTTAACAACATATGCATCTCTATCCAAAACAGTCCAAGTAGATTTATTTTTTAAGTTCACAGTGATGACTTCACCAATAGTGACGATTTTCGTGGGCCAACTCTAGCCCACTTCGATAGTCTCCCAAACTCTCCCATCAAGGGATTTTAAAGGAAGATGCTCATCTAGGCCTTCTAGTAGGCATTATTTGATCCACCAAACAAGGGTGGTCGAGAAACAAAGTTTTCATCTTATCTCATAGCCATATCAAGGAGAGGATCTCAATTAGGTTTTTAAACCTTTCCACAAGTGTTAGGCTCTGATACCAATTAAAATTCCCTTGATATGTATACAAGAGACCAAAAGGGGAGGTGAATAGGTCTATTAATTTTAGCCTAAGTTGATAATTAATATGCTTGAATAATTTAATCAACCAAAGCAATAAGTAAATAGACAACAATACACAACACAATTATTTACAATGGTTCGGTGTATCAACACCTACGTCCACTCTCCAAATAGTTCCACTAAGCTTAACACATTTTTAATTCAATATTTAAGCACTCTTACAATATTAAATAGGGTAAATGACCCGGTCTCGATCGCAATCGATATTAATGGAGTATGGCCGCAACCTAACTCCCACTCAGTCAGGAATCCACTTGACCTGAGCAGCACAACAGTATAAAAGTTGATTAATAATCAACATAATTTTTAAGAAAAACTCTCTACTAACAAATAAGTTACTTCTCAACTGAGATTGACGATGAACAAAGCTTCGATGTTGCTGAAGCTAAATCAAGGCTGCAGATTAGAACCATAGTGCACACCAATCACCGAGTCAATCCGAAATCAAAGTAACCACAAGGGCAAAGAAGCAACAACAAATGTCAGAAGCTTAGAATAATTCTCTTGGAGTAAAGAGCTCAAGAGAAGCCTAGGTGAATTGGTGAGGGGTATTTATAATCGAGGGGTAGGGAAATGCGAGTTCGTGATTCGAGGGTTTCTGAGACTAATCGCCCGACCTGACAAATAGTCAGATTTAGGGTTTCCAACCATGGGGATTTCTAATGATATGCTTGGGGGGGTTTCAAATATTTCCAAGTGGACTTCCTAGTTTTTCCCAAGTCCACAATCCTTCAGTTTCCACTGCGCATCAAAGTTCGTTGCTTTGTCGCTTCTCAGAATCAACGTGACATGCTTTCCGAAGACCAAAGTAGAGGGAATATTGGTTACCTAAATACCCAAGGTTGTTCTAGAATTGGTAGCACAAAGTATACTTATCAGGAATTACTACTCAAGGGAAAGTCTCTAATAGCGTAATCTGCTAGGTCAGAGGTAGTCTAATTTTGAAAAGAATTGGACTACTTTTCGTAGTGTTAATCCAATATTAATAAGTCTTCTAATCAGTGTATGGTTATGGTTAGAGAATCTATTCTTCACAGGTGGTTTTCTCAACGTAACGGGTTCAACGAGATTCCTACTAATTCAGTGAGATGCCTATAACTATTATGGAACCTTATTAAATTATTAACAATAAGATAAACTAAAATATTATATTAATTTAGTCCTATAGAATTTGTCTACTAATTCAGTGGGCCACCAAGTCGCGTGTTTGGCTACTGAGTGTAGTAATTCATGTATAGCTAAGAAGTGATAACATGTGTATATCTAACATTAACCTAGTTATATATGGTATCCACTTTGCCCCCTCTCGATATGGCCACTAAGAAACTTAGTCGGTGTACCGAGAATATAATGCCTCTCATTTATCTGTAGGCGTTCTAGACGTGCATTTATTGCAACATGAAATTTTTGAAATCAAAATTGTACATCTGTGCGATTCAAAATCTTGCCCTGCGAGCTGAGCTTTGATAAACGTGGGCAATGGTTAACTGACTAGATATCAACTGATGTTTTTGGCGCCCCGCCGTCGACACCCATATATACTTAGCCGACTGCAGCTTTAGACCTGCAGAATAAAACCAACTCATTACATGATCAAAAACTAGAAAACCTTGAAAATTTGGGCCTACTTGCACTCTGAATGTTGGCAGCCCTCACATCCAATATGAAACTTGGCACACAGTTTTGGTCCCACTTGCACTCTGAATGTTGGGACCCCTGGTATAACTACCAATATTCACGTGGCATGCATTTTTGGGCCTACTTCACTCTGAATGTTTGGACTCTCATATATCTACCAATATGACACTTGTCACACCTTTTTCGACCTACTTACCATATGGATGCATGTTTGGGCCCATCCCTAAATGGACGTACATACCAAAAATCAAGCTGATTATCACCATCAAAATAATAGACATTGTTATTTAGGCGATTGGTTCATTAATTAGAGGGTCCAGAATCATGAACATGTGCACAATGGTTGATCCCGGTGATATCACAATTTTTCTGTCTAACAAATACCAAAGTATGCTATGAACTGATCCCACACACAGTTCTTGTTTGATAAGACATTTTAAAGCAATGCGGCACTGTTTCACTATGGCAAGTATCAACTATGGTACTTGTATAGTACGCAGGATAACTTTCTATAAATTTGTTTGTCATCCAAATACCATGAAAATTAGGTGGGCAAATATTTTGACAAGAAATGATATGATTGCCAAATGCAAAAAAAAAAAAAAAAAAATTTTGAAGCGCCATTATTTTGCCATGAAGTTAATTGGCTGTTACAATATATTCTCTCAGAAGTTATTTGCCGATATACCAAACTCGGCCTTACAATAAATTTTCTCCCAAACAGGCCATAAAAGCGTTAGATTTTGGCAACGATCCGTGACAACCTCAACTTTGGAAACGGGCTCATAAGAGTATTGAAAAATATTAAAATAAAATTTAACAGTTGTCATCCATGATTTTACGAGGGGACTTGGAGAGTTTTGCAGTCCATTTTTTGTCACTTGTGCAAGTGACCCATTTCAATCAATAGCACCTGTGCGTTTGACACGTACCCTGAAAAAAGCCCTGTTTGAAATTTTTTGAAATTTGAACTTTGTAGAAACAGTCTTCGCAGGGATTTTAGGGGCACGTGTCAAGTCTAATGTATATTGATTGAGATGGATCCCTTGCATAAGTGACCGAAAAATGGCATTTTTGGAGAATCCATTTTTGCTCACCCATCTCAATACTCAAGACCGTTTCTTAGGAAAGTTTAAATTTTATAAATCAACGAAAGTTTTCGTGGATACTTGTCTTAGGGTCGGGCTTGTGGGCCCCATTTTTGACACCGATTTTGGCGTACCCACGTAGAAGATGAATCAATGGCTGATTTTTGGTGAGGATGATCTCTATGATGAGGAGATCATCCTCACAAAAATTCAAATAATTCTGATTTTCGTAGACTGGTTTAGAAGTTGAGGAATTATGGACCATCAATTTGTACTGTGTAACTTGAAAACCACATTTGATGGGGTTAGAAAATTCAGAATGGGCTGATTTTTTTTGGGGTGATTTATATAATCAGTCATTGATTCATCTTCTACTTGGGTACGCCAAAATGGGGGTCAAAAATGGTGGCAAGGCTGGCCGGCTCTACCATAAGGCCATTAAGGCAGTCGCCTAAGGCCCCTTGGTGAGAGAAGGCCCCCAGCCCAAGTCCCACTACTGCTCAAAATTTTAGCCAACCCTTTATTGGATACACAAACCAAAAATCAACCTGATTGATTATCTCTAGCTATAGATTTTAGTACCTTTTAGGAAATGATTCTAGCAGTTGGATTCAAGCATGTTTTTTCGGTAGTAAATCCAATAGCTAGAAATCATCAATCAAGCTGAATTTTATTTTGCTTATCCACCAATAGGTGGGCTTAACATCCATGTAGTTATTGAGCCCAAAAAATGATCTATGTAGGGCCATGAGAGTCCTCTGCACCTAAAATTTTTTTCCGTAGTTTTTTATTTTCAAGAATAACTTTTATATAAAGATCTTCAATTATAATTTTTTAATTAATATCATATATATTTATTAATATATTAAATATAAAAAGGCCTTATATAGAATTTTTGCATTAGGCCTCAACTTGTATCGAGACGGCCCTGAATGGTGGTACCCTGAGCCCGACCCCTTGTCAAAACCTTTGAATAGGACGTTGGTGCTCCTAACCCAACTTTAGATGCTGGTCCGTTGAGACTTCAGGTCTAGCACACATTTTTCTTTCTTTTTGCAAGAGATGGTGACTTCGCATCGCCTCAAGAACATCGAGTCCCAACCATAGTTAGCAATTTGGAGCGCGGAAAAAATACGGTACATGAAATGTTTGAGTACAGTTTGGGTTAATTGTCATTAAAAATGCGTTATAAAATTCGGTCAAAAAAATAATTTAAAAAGTAAAATAAAACAAAGAAAACAAAACATTGATATTTTTTCTCTTATAAATTGATTTTTCATGTTAAAAATTGAATTTGAATAATTCGATCATGTTCAAAAATTCGAGAATTTTAATTTCCAAACCTTTGAATAGGACATTAATTGGTTCATTTTTTGAATAATTCAAGAATTTACTAACTATGGTCCACACACACACAAGTGCACGCATGTGTGAACGTTGAACTCCGCTGACTGAGTCAAAAGCTTGCGTATTTTGGTACAAATAATCAACTTGTGTCCTTGTTTGATAAGTCATTAGTCTTGATGTGTTAGGGATATAATTAATTGACCCACTATTTGATAAGTCCCGATCATCTCAATTAGATGATTATATTTATACAACTTGTATTTTCGCCTTTCTTAATCTGTACGAAGAACAGTGATCTTTCAACAGAGAGGCAACTCATTAACTTGTTCTTTCTTGTAAATTTAGGGTTGGCACCGGGTTTGTCGTTCGTTACCCTAACCCGAGAGAAAGAGAAAGAGAACACTAGTTGCAAATGTCTTCATGAGGTTTCTTAGTTACACGTGGTAGAATCTTATATCTTATTCCATTGATAATCTTCTTCAATTTCAAATTCTGTGATTTGTCTCTGCCTTTCTCACTTTCATTATGTCGTCCTTTCTATTGTTTAAATTAAATGTGTTCCTCTTTGGTTGTTGGAGAGAAAATAATAAAAAAAAAATTAATTAATTGCACCAGCCCTTCTCCATGAGTCCAAGGTGGTTTGGTAAACTTATTTTCAAACCTGAACTCTGAAACTAAACCTTTCAGTACTTAATGGCATGTCCTAATAAATATTTCAAAATATCCACAATGCCCTCACTACAAGAAATTCGGTTTATAGCGACGGACTTTTAGTGACGGCCAGGCAAAACCGTCTCTAAATAAAAATATAGCGACGGTAAAATACCCAACCGTCGGTACATGGTTTTGGCGCCCAAAAATACAGTGTCTATAGCGACGGCCAAGTAAAATCAATCGCTAAATAATATTATAGCGACGGCCAGATACTGACCCTCATTATAATATATATTTACCGACTGTTTTGGCCGTCGCTATATATATGTTTTAGCGAGGGTCAAGTGCTGGCCGTCGCTATAAGGTCGGGTATAAAAAAAAAAAAATTGGGTTTTCACAACTGCGCGAAAACCCCTTCTCCTCTAGCTCTCTGCTGTGCGAAACCCCCTTCGCCCTCTCCTCCTCCCTTCAACCCCCTTTGCCCTCTCCTCCACCGGAGTGCTTCGTTCGTTTGTCGCCGTCGCCGCCCTCCATTCATCCAAGCTGTAACAGTTATGTTATGATTTTTTTAATTTTTTTCTTATCTCACATTCCCCATATGGCCGAATGGTTGTTTTTAACACTCCTTAGTGGATATATAGAGCAAAAATCACCTTGATTCATAATCTCTAACCCCTGTTAGTTTTGAAACCCTCTTTTGAGGGTTTAGAGATAAAACCCTTGAAAACGACTACAATCCAACGCTTAGAAATCTCCGATCAAACTAATTTTTGGTCTGTAAGTGTACCTTCCCCAAATTTTGGTTCTGTAATTTAATTTTTGGTCTGTAAGTCTACCTTCCCTAAATTTTAAACCCTCCAATCAAGCTGATTAGTGATTTCTAAGCGTTGGATTGGAGTTGTTTCCATGGGCATAGTCTGTGGTAATTGCCTTAAGGGTTGGGCTCCGTTAACAGATATAAAATGACAGGTAAAATGACAGGGACACAATATAAGCCATGTGGCACACTGTTACAGGACTCTGACCGTACGTATGTTTGCCCTATCCCATGGTGGACTTACAAACCACAAATCAGCCTGATTAGTGATTTATAAGTGTTGCATCTTTGTACCTCAAATACTGCTCAAATTCCCACGATTGAGATCAGCCCATGAAAATAAGTCCAATCCCATGGTGGACTTACAAACCACAAATCAGCCTGATTTGTGATTTATAAGTGTTGCATCTGTGTACCTCAAATTCCCACAGTTGAGATCAACCCATGAAAATAAGTCCAATCCCATGGTGGACTTACAAACCACAAAACAGCCTGATTAGTGATTTAATAAGTGTTGCATCTTTGTACCTCAAATACTGCTCAAATTCCCACAGTTGAGATCAGCCCATGAAAATAAGTCCAATCCAAAGCTTATAAATCACTAATCAGGCTGATTTTTGGTTTGTAGGTCCACCATGGGATAGGACAAACATCCATATGGTCCGAGTCCTGTAACAGTGGGCCACATGGCTTATATTCACCTAATTTTAAGACTTAAGATCTTTAAGAACAATCTAACTCAGACGTAAGTCATTCTTCTATCAGACCTTAAGTACTCTAAATTTTTAGATCTAATAATTTAATTTACCAAAAGTCACCAGTAAAGGTAAGACAAGAAGTTCAACATCTTGAAGCTCTCAAGGTTCAAGCTATATTCAAGGCTGATGGCCTTTAAATGGGGAAGAAATCTTAACTGAATTGGCTATCATATCCTATCTTGAAAAGCAAAGCAAGGGAGAAAATGACATGCAATTGTTCCTTAAGCTCTTAATCTTATTATTGGTAACAACGTCGGCATCATCCTCCGATACAAAGCCTCACTGCCGAGAAAAATAGGGGGATGTTAGCATTCCATACCCAGAAGCATTGACTGCACGGATTCAAATTTGTACACTTATGACATGTTTGTTACATGAGAAAAAGAGTTCCAAAAAATTTTCCCACCAAGACTTATTTGGTGTGAAAATATTTATTGAGAGGGGGAGATGATCAAATGTTTTCCCGCCGTAGCAGGCAAATTTGTGGGCCCGACTAAATATTCAGAGCAGGCAAATGCATGCTAAACACGCCCGGGCGAATATTAGCGCACGTAAATATTTTATTTTTCCGCTGCGGTGGCCTACCAAACATGCCCTTACTGTCGGAAACAGCCTCAACACTGGAAATAGGCTAATAGAGTATCGAAAAATGTTTAAAAAGAATTTAAACAGTTATCATCCACGATTTTATGAGGTGAGCAGACTTAGGACTTGAGAGTTTTCGGGTCCATTCTTGGTCACCTGTGCAAGTGACCCATTTTCGGTCCACTTCTCAGTTCTGAGTGTCATGTATTTATACCACCAGAACTAGCGTGACTCATCTTCTACGTATCCACTTCTCGTTAGTTAGATCTAATTTGAAGAGATTCTGTTATGAAACTGTCTCTTCTTATTAAATCCTAACTTCTCCTATTCAGTTATATCTGAAACGACTGAGGTAGCACTCCTCATAATAGATACTTGAATGGAAATTGCGTAATAGTCAAACTAACAACCACGTGGTAATCATACAATGGATAAGTAAGCAATTAACTGAATTATAATTTAGAATACTTATCTCGTTTGTAGAATTCTGAATACTTTTCAGGATGGATAGAAGGTCATTTCCGTCAAGTGTGCTGTTGACCTTGTCGGGATGAGATAAATGTTACTCCCATTAAGTAGGCCGTTGACCTTGCCGGGATGTGTTTGAATTTCATTCCTATTAAGTGTGCTACTTGACCTTGTCGGGATGAGAGAAATGTTACTCCCGTCAAGTAGGTCGTTGACCTTGCTAGGATGTGTTTGAATGTCATTCCTGTCAAATGTGTCGATCATTAATGTGTCGGGAAAGATTGAATGCTTTTCCGACATATTAATAACTAAAGCTTCAATGCGTTCCGTCACCGATCATGCCCCGTGATATTCTCTTCTGATTACTCTATCCGACATATGGTGTTTCCATTAATGGAAGCTGTATGATGGGAGTAGACTGGTTATGATCTCTGACTATTTCTTCGGTACATTTATTCACGCATGTTGGACAATACCACGTATCGACCTTTCATATATCGCACGTGTCGCGCCAGTGACACGTATTATCATATTATTTGTCAGAAAATACGGTACCCACAGTCACTTAAGATGAAAAGTAACCCTTAAGAGCAAGGTTTAAAGGGGACCGTTATAATGGTATAACGGACTGGGTGCATTATCGTTTTTTCCATTATAATGGAAAAAAATGCTCAAGAGCAAAAACGGAAAAAAGAAAAAGAAGGGAAAATAATGGAAAAATGGTAAAATTTGAATTTCTAAATTTCAAAAACAGAAATAACGGAAAAAAAAAAAAAAAAAAAACTAAAAACAGCCATTTTTCACAATTTTTTCCAGAAAATAACGGTAGTTATTTTCGTTATAACGGAAAATAACGGCTATTATTTTTGGATGTTTTAACGGTCCATAACATAACGGGGGAGGTCCGAATCCATTGTAACTGCCGTTATTTTCGTTATAACGGCGGTTTTTTGAACCTTGCTAAGAGTAACCATCAATTCCAACCCAATAATTGATGACTTGTAAGCCTGCCATATATGGACGTTTTTTTTTATTTGTAATTCTGCCATATATGGACTTGAATAGACAGTTTATCATATTTTTATTTATCATCTAAGGAATTCTACAGATTGATGGTTTGTCTCAGTAATGAACCTTAGAGATCCCCTAAGTAGTACTTATCGGATGGTTTATCTCAGCCCACCACATACTATATTCATAACCCACCACATAATGATGACTTCGCATCGCCTCTAGAACATCGAGTCCTAACACGTAAATGGGCACTGTTTAAACGTTGAACCCGGATCATGACTGACTCAAAGCTTGCATTTCTTGGTACATTAATGAAGCTTCTTGTGTCCTTGTTTGATAAGTCAGTCGTCTTGGCGTCTTAGGGACTTAATCAATTAACCCAATATTTGATAATTCCCAATCATCTAAATCAGACGCTCACAACCACTCGTTTTTTCTCCTATCTTAAGACAAGTAGAAAAGTCAATTCATTATCCGATGGAGTCAGTCCAGTGTATGTGAGCTGATTATGTAATTTGTTCTCTTACGTAAATTTAGGGTTGGCATCACATCGATTCTACTATTTAACGGATGAAGGCCCATCTAGCGTACGGATAATTTGTTTTCTTATGTAAATTTAGGGGTGGCATTCTACTATTTAACGGACGAGGGCCCATCTAGTGTGTTCCGTCTCTTCTAGCGGGCTCCGTCTCTTCTAGAGTGCCTCACGCTAAACTTCAATATCCGACAAATTCTCTAATTTTTTTTCTTTAATTTCTTAAATTTAATTACATGGTAGAGACTTTTCCGTCTTTTGTTAATTTCTTCTTGTTTTTTTGTATTTTGGTTTCACTAAACTCTGTTTGCTATTTGAGATCTTGTCGATCTCCTTCTATATATACATATGGACTTATAAAAAAAAAATTCAGATGATGATATCCATCATCAAAGTTGATGATAGATACGTGGCATATTATTAGAGGCTACTGACCGTATGGATGTTTGGTCCATCCCTAGATAGACGTCTGAAACAAAAATAAGCCTGATTAGAGATTTGGATCATAATGATCAAAATCTATAGTTAAAAATAAACTAAGAAAAAGACTCTTATATAAATTACTAATCAAGATGAATTTTGATATGTGAGTCCAACTGAGGAAGGGCAAAACATCTATACGGTCAGTGGTCTCTAATAGGGTGCCATGTGGCTCATAATATGGCCCATCATCAATGGTGTCGAAACTCAATAACAAAGTTAATGAGAAGCACATACATGTACCCACTTTTAAAAGAGTAATGATATAATGGTCTAAAGTCCATGGACCTGCATGGTGGTGTCATTGGCCAAAAATGCACCTCAAACTGAGTACCACGTGTAAGGGCGTTCCCTTGATCAGTTGGGCTATTTTCTTTATGAAAAAAAAAACAAAAAAAAAAAAACAAACAAACAAACAAACAGAGGTTTCTAAGTTACACGTGGTGCAATCTTACTGGTGTAGTGCCAGAGACTTGTTGCAACGAGTACAGTTTTCTTAATTATTCCATTGTGCTTTGTATCTGCCTTTCTCATCACTTTCATTTTCATGTGGTCCTTCCTATTGTTTAAATCAAACGTGTTCCTCCTTGGTGGGCGTGGAGTGGGTGGAGAAAAGTATTTCTAAGTCCACAAAGAGACGACCCTAAGTAAAGTCAAGACAAGATGCTCGATGGCATCTTCTTGAATAGCTCTCAAGGGTCTAGCTATCCATATATGGCTGATGGCCGCCCTTACATGGGGAAGAAATCTTAACTGAATTAGCTATCATATCGATCCTCTCTGGAAAAGCAAACATAAAGGAGCAAAAGACGGGGAGAAAATGGTTGTGCAATTGTTGTTTCAGCTCTTAATCATAGTAGGGGTAACAACAGCGTCGGCATCATCATTCAATATTACAAAGCCCGGGTGCCAAGAAAGATGTGGGAAAGTTAACATTCCATACCCATTCGGTGTTGGAAATTCATCAAACTGTTTCAGGGACGAAGGATTCAAGTTCTATTGCAATGATACGGGACTGTTTACAACCAACGAGAGTAACATAGGCGTGGATTTTATATCGTTAGAAGGCCAAATGCAAGTAAGCCTTAGAGTTTCCTTCGCCTGTTACAACGAGTCAGGAAAAGCATTCAGGCAGTCCTACAGAAAGGTCAGATTTTCGAAAAATAGACCCTACAGGTTTTCGGATACCCGAACCAAGTTCACAGTTGTTGGTTGCGACACAGCAGCTTTTGTGGAGGACCGCGAGCGCAAGGTCTTCGAAACCGGCTGCATATCGGGTTGTACCAATTTCACAAGTATTACAAACGGTTCTTGCTCTGGCAACGGCTGCTGCCAGGTCTCCATCCCGAAGAATATCAAGAGAATACGAATACGTTTGGATAGCAGCAGGAGTAACGATTCTTTGGACTTCAATAACTGCAGCTACGCCTTCCTGGTGGACCAAGAGAGATTCAATTTCTCTGCATCGTATCTTAACGGTTTTCCAAATAGAACTACTCCGGTAATGCTCGACTGGGTGGTTGGAAACGAGACATGCGAAGATGCTAAAAGGATCCGGACTAGTTATGCATGCGGCGACAACACCGACTGCTACAACTCCAGCCTCGGATATCTGTGCAAATGTTCAGAAGGTTACCAAGGGAACCCTTATCTCCTCCAGGGATGCCAAGGTGCCGCTCTTTCTCTCTTCCCGAAAAACTTTGATGTCCACTCTACTCCCAATACATCCAGTGGAACAATCTTTTGGGCCGAATGACCCTGACCCAGGATTGGTGATTATACACCAAAAATCAGCCTGATCGGTGGTTATGAACTTATGACCATTGGATTTGAGCGTTTTTTGTATTCCCGCATATTTTTGGGTATTAAATCCAATGGATATAAATCACCAATCAGGCTGATTTTTGGTGTCTATGTCCACTAAATGATGGGCCATACATTCATGTTCCTAAAGAGTGTTCCAATTGTCATTTTGGGGTGGACATCAACTTCAAAGATTTTCTCTTCTTTCTTGTTAATATCTGTTACAAACATGGATGAAAGTCTCGGTATCGGAGGCTGGATCGGTGGGCTCCGATCCAGATCGCCCGATCCAGACCGGGATCGGCCGAGACTTTGAGCTACGGTTACAAACAAGGATGAAAACTATGATACAGAAATCTGTATCAAACGTTTGATAGAGAAACCCATCAAAATGCAACGATCCGCATTCTTTCGGGCCCACTGACCCCTGTATGTTTGGTCCATCAGATGGAAATACACAAAAAATCAGCTTGGTTGGTGATGTCTAGTCTGTGTGATTCGAGCATGCGCATATTATTATCATGTTTTTCGAATCCATCTATGAGCCAATACATAAGCCCATGATGAAAATTTGCTTGATCAAACGACTGAAACCACCAATCAAGCTGATTTTCGGCGTGTAGGTCCACTAAGCGGTGAGCCAAAGCTTAATGGCTCAGTGGGCCCGCAAGTGTGTGCCATGTGGCAATTTATGGGATATCTTCATCATCGGAGTAAAACTTGTGTCACAAGATGTTGTGACGGAAGCCGGTCACAGCACTCAATACGAGCCACGTGTCACACGATCAGAGGTCACTGACCGTATGGATGTTTGGCCAGTCCGTCGGTGGACCTACATACCAAAAATCAGCCTGATTAGTGATTTACAACCTTTGGCTTTTTGCACCCAAATAACGCTCAATAATGCTCAAATTCCTACCGTTAAAATCAACCCATGAAAATAACGAGTAAAACTTCCATCACACGAAATTGTAAATCACACAAAACACAGCCAATGAGTTCTCGGCACGTACACAAGTGCTTTGCAACGTACCCATGTGCTTTTGTTTTTAGGTGTACGTGCCGAGAACTCATTGGCTGTGTTTTATGTGATTTGCAATCCCATTGTGATGGAAGTTTTACTGGAAAATAACTTCAATCAAATCGGTTAGAAATCACGAATCAGGCTCATGTTTTGCATACAGGTCCATCGAGTGACTGGACAAACATCCATACGGTCATCGTCTTCTAATAATATGCCACGTAGCTCGTATTGAGTGCTGTGACCGGCTTCCGTCGCAACATCTTGTGACACAAGTTTTACTGATATGACAACCCTATAGGCTATAGCTAGACAGGATAGCCTGTCAGACTGCAAGAGGGCTGAGCAAAACTTCGCTTACCACCAACGTCAGCGTAGCTAATGACTGCCCACAATATTAACTGTGTGGCACATTTTTAGAGGACACTTGACTGTATGGATGTTTGGCCAATCCCTAAGTGGACTTACAAACTAAAAATCAACCTGATTAGTGATTTCTAAGCATTAGATTGGAGTTATTTAATGGGTTGAGTTTAACTGTGTGAATTTAGACATTATTAGCCATTACTTAGGTACAAGGATCCAAAGGTTTTAAATCACTAATCCGGCTGATTTTTAGTTTGTAGCTCCACTGAGGCATTGGCCAAACATCCATACTGTCAGTGTCTAATAATATGAGACGTGCCTCATATTGTGGGCGGCCAAGGTCACAGCTTGAGAAACTCTTTCACAAAGGATTGCAAATCACACAATCACAAGCCAATGAGTTCTCAGCACGTACACCTCAAAGCAAAAGCGCTATGTGGGTACATTGCAAAAAGCACTTGGGTACGTGCCGAGAACTCAATTGGCTTGTGATTGTGTGATTGTTGTGACAGAAGTTCCTTACTCTTGGCCGAAAAGCCTGAGCCTAGTGATCCCAGCCAGCCCCTTGATAGCTAGTTTCAACCAAGGTTTAAAGGAGGCCGTTTTAACGGTTAAACGGACTGGGGGCATTACCGTTTAAACAGCCGTTAAAACGGATTGAAACGGTCAGGGGCAAAAATGGAAAAAAAAAATGGAATTAAACGGTTTTAACAATTTTAACGGATTATAACGGAAAAAAAACTTAAAAAGTGGCGCTGAAATTCAAATTTTGAAATTTGAAAATTTTAAAAAAAATGGAATTTAACGGATTTAAATGGATTTTAAAGAAAATTAAACGGATTTTAACTGAATTAAACGGTTTTAACAGCCGTTTTTTTCACAAAAATTTTTAAAATTAAACGGCTGTTTAAACGATTTTAACGGCCGTTAAAACAAAAAAAAACGGCCATTTTTTTCAAAAACGATAAAACACGTTTGAACGGTTTTAACGGAAACGGGCTTGGGGCGTTACCGTTTAAACGGCCGTTAAAACCGTTTAAATGGCCGTTTTTAAAACCATGGTTTAAACAATTTCTTTCATTGAGTGTCTCGGATGTTAACTTATCAGATGTTCCTGTTGTCGTTGATGAATCCCGTAGATATTGATGAGTGCGCAGATGGAAAAACTTGCAAATGGGATTGTGTCAATGCGCCTGGCACTCACTATTGCAATTGCCCCCCCGGCATGCGTGGTGATGGTAATTATTGCTCTAACAAATTTCCGGCGATTACAGTTTCTATAGGTAATTTCATCCAATTCAATTTTGCATCAAACTTAATTTGTTGTTCCAAAATCACCATAAATTGTTAGATTGTTGGACTTATTTGATTAAGTCTGTCAACCAAAAACACATAAATATTCTTCAGGCTAAACAACAAAAATGGTGTTTGGTGCCTTTGGTTGACGCCACCAATAAGTCTGGCCCCCGTCAACCCAAAAACTATTTACACCATCAGTTCTATTTTCGCTTATAAAATTGCAAGTGGACCTGACAAAACTTATGCCAGTTCGGCTTGCCTCACTTATTTGGTTGAGAAGTCTCAATCCCCTATCATGTTGTGACGTGTCAAGGAGAGGTCAAGGGTAATCTAGAGAATTAGTTTTGATTTAACCTACTCTTTAGGTAACCCTTGCCCTCTCCTCGACATGTCACAATGTGATAGGGGTTGATGCATCTGCTCAACAAAATGGGCGAGGCAAGTCAGACTAGCTTAAATTTTGTTACAGGTCCACTTGCTATTTTACAAACAAAAATAGAACTAATGGTGTAAATGGTTTTTGGATTGACGAGGCCAGACTTAGCAAGTAATCACATCCTAGGACCTAGAGGCTAGACCCTGATCCAACACACGCATCCAAAATACATACAACCAGGCCTGGTCGACTCGTGTCTGATTTGAAAAGTTAAAGGGTAACCGTAACTTAGACCCTTCAACCATACAAAAGAGTAAAATTTCAAATTGTTCCAATTTTCGATTGAGCGTAACTTCATTGGAACTGATCCAACTTGTTTCTATGCAGTTATTATGTTCGGCACTTTCACGCTATTTGCTGGTAGTTACTTGCTCTATGAGGCACTCATGAAAAAGAAGCTCATCAGACTTAAAGAGATTTTCTTTCAAAAAAATGGAGGTTTGTTATTACAACAACAAAGAGCTGAGATATTCACTGCAAAAGAGCTCGAAAATGCATCGAACAATTACAATGAAAATCAAATCATTGGGCGAGGAGGCTATGGTACAGTTTACAAAGGAATTTTAGCAGATCAAAGAATAGTTGCAATTAAGAAGTCGAAGATAGTGGATGAGAGCCAAATTGAGCAGTTTATAAATGAGGTTGGCATTCTTTCACAGATCAACCACCGGAATGTTGTTAAGCTCTTGGGTTGCTGTTTAGAGACTAAAGTTCCTGTGTTAGTTTACGAATTTGTCTCCCATGGAACCCTCTCCGAACATATCCACAGTGAGGGACATACACCCTTAATGTCATGGGAAAACCGTTTAAGAGTTGCTGCTGAAACTGCTGGGGCACTTGCTTATTTGCATTCTGCAGCTTACCCACCAATCATCCATAGAGATGTGAAATCTACCAACATACTCTTAGATGAAAATAACACCGCGAAAGTATCTGATTTCGGTGCTTCAATGTTGGTTCCGCTGGATCAAACCAAAGTGGCTACATTCGTGCAAGGGACACTCGGATACTTAGACCCAGAATATTTTCAGACAGGCGACTTAACCGTGAAGAGCGATGTTTATAGCTTTGGGGTAGTTCTTTTGGAGCTCTTGACAGGAAAAAAGCCACTTTCTTTTGGGAGATCACAAGAGAAAAACTTAGTAAAGTACTTCATTTCTTCAATGAAAGAGAATAGTCTATTTCAAATTCTAGAGGCTCAAGTTGCAAATGAGGGTGAGGTGGAGCAGCTCCAGGCAGTTGCCAAGCTTGCTGAGAGTTGTCTTAGAATGAAGGGTGAAGAGAGGCCTTCGATGAAAGAAGTGGCAGTGGAACTCGAGCGGTTGAGGAAGTTTCGTGAGCATCCATGGGTTAAACAAAACCATGAAGAGATCGAGAGCTTGCTGGTTGAACCAGCATATGGGTTTGCTAGCAATGGAACTGAGAGCTCTCAGAACATAACTGCTACATCTATTGAGCTAGGATCATATGGCTCATCTTCTACACTCTAATGATAACTCTATTTTATCCTGTACATTGAGAGATTAAGAAAAAAATAACTATTGTAACTTTTCTCTAGAGATAGTGAACTCTTCTCACCTGTGAACATAGGCACATTGCCGAACCAAATAAATCTGTTGTCTGTGTGAATGATATTTTCTGGTCTCTCTTTTTTGCTGGTTCGTGGAAGGTCGATTTTCATCAAGCAGAGTTTGAGGATGTCCCAAATACAAATCACATGGAATCAGCGCATGAGGTGCTTGATAGTTCTGTAGGAAGTGTAGAGGCAGCACCATGGGGGTGATAACAGCTCATGCTCTTCTTAATCTTGGTGGCACTGCAAAAAAAAATGCTGGAAATAAAAAATGTATATCTGAAGAAAGAAACAGAATCTCATTAAATAGCTTTTATCGGCCAGTTTATACTTTGCAGTAAAAGAATTTCTATTCTAGGGACCACGTTAAAGAGGCAGAACCAAAACAATGCATCTACAAATTACAGCATTGCTATAGAATCTGTTTTGAAATAAAAAAAATAATAATAATAATAAAGGAGCTATAAAAGTTTATTGAACAAAAAGTCAATATTTGGATTCCCGGTATTCATTTTATGCATGAATTAACTCTCGATCAGCAATCTTAGTATTATGAACGATGTGAATCTAATAAAAAACCTCATGATTATATATCAACCTGTCTATTTTTCTGCTACACAGATAATTAAAATTGCTCCACGAAATCATGCAATCTTCAAAAGGAGCTAAAATATCAGAATTTCCTCTGATCTGGTATAATACTAGCTGGTATTTGGAGAATTTATGATCAACTTGGCAAAAAGAAAAAAAAAATGTCATCATTGGAATGGGGATTTCTAGAATAGATTATCATAAAACAAGGCCATCCATCCTAATACCTGGACCTGCCCAGGTATTAGGCAGCTGGAGCAGCCACTCTAGGACTCTCCTGAGATAGGGGGTTTAGAGCATTATTTCCGTATAAATGCACTATATCTAAGATGTACTGATACTGATACGGATAACAGGAAATGGGGATACAGCTTTCTATTACCTGAAATCTAGGACACAGATATGGATAGGGATAGTCCCATCCATTGTCAAATACATGCTTGAGTTTTTAGCTTTTTAAGCTAAGTATCATTACATCATGTCCAATGTATGAAACTGCTAATATTGCAAAGATTTTACAATAAGATTTGTAACAATATACTACTTATATATTTCTTTTGACAAAACAAACAAGGAATTTTTTAGGAGTTAAAAGTTATCTTGCATTGATACAGGTATGGCAATCACTCAGCATAGTACAAAATGTCATATTCAGCAAGCCCTAAAAATAGGACTTTTGGCTCACTAGTATTTTTTAAATAATATAAAACAAAGTAATAAGGATCTATGTCACTCGGTTATGGCAAGGACACAGCCACGTATGTCATGGAGAAGCTTTAAAGCTTAGAAAAAGAAGTGCACAATACTTGTACAGCTTCAATTTGAAGTGTCTATGTAACATAGATAAGGAAAAAGATGGATTATGTACTGGGATATCTTATGATTTATATCACGTATGGTATACATATAGATAAGAGAACACAAATTAAAGTTATATTTACTGGAAAGAAAAAGTAATTTGGAAGTGTCGCATCAGAATATGCCAAGTGTCAGAATCTGATCTGTGTCTGTCACACGTACTTAACCTTTAGACAACTCCACGTAACATGAGAGTTAAGAAAACTAGCAGGGGGCACGTGCGAGGCACATGAATAAAGAGGGGACGTGTCAGGTTGTGTGTAAAAGTTGTCGGGTAGTTCTTCGTTTATTTACAAATTAGAATGGTAATTTTGGAAGAAATGGCAAATGTTGTTAATGACAGCTCTTAGGCGTGAAGCCCATTGTAATGGTAAAAATAAATATAAGTACAATAGGAAAGGAGAAATCAATAATATATAAGTATCCATGCAATATCCAGTACCAGTATCGGTATTGCATCATGTCGATACGGGTATGCCGGGCATATTGATGTATCTGGGTATCATAGCTTTATATAGAGGAACAAAGTGGACCTTTTATCATCTGTTCATTCTAGAACACCCTAGAACATTGGATTATAGGACTATATGAGTTCCACTATCAATGATGCTGCAAAAAATGCACCAATGCAATCTCAACAATCAGGAAAAGCAACAACCGAATCAGGCTGTGGTAACAGAATAGGTGCAATTTCAGGTGCAGTATGGAGAAATTTCGAGTATCATAGTTCAACATAAGAATAAGGCAAATTTGATATAGAAATTTCTCGTGGTGGTACATTTTCGGTGAGAGAGGTGTGGAAGTAATTTCAGGTGCAATCCTTTCCAGCCATAGTTACAACTATTTCTATCCCTGTTGATTTGTCCGAGACAGAGTGACTCGCCTCAATAGCATGAGTTACAAATCCACAACAACCAATCTCTAAAAACGGCAAGAAAAGCAGTGAAACAATTAAAGAATGGACTGCGATGTTCTAGCTTTTTCACAACAGAATTAACAACTACGCCGCAGAAGTACTTGTGGCATAACAACTTAGCTTGTGTGGCTTGGAGTTGAACAAGGGATTTAGAAGGGACACGCAATATGCATACTATACTCCTAACCCCCAGCAACTTTAGATGCTGGACCGTTGAGACTTCGGTCTAGCACACATTTTTCTCTCTTTCTAAGAGATGGTGACTTTGCGTCGCCTCAAGAACATCGAGTCCCAACCCTAGTTAGCAATTTGGAGTGTGGCAAAAATACGGTTCGGGGAATGTTTGAGTAGAGTTCGGGTTAATTGTCATTAAAAATGTGCTATAGAATTCAGCGAAAATAATTTAAAAAGTAAAATAAAACCAATTAAACAAAATATTGATAATTGTTTTCTCTTATAAAATGATATTTACAATCTCAAAATTGAATAATGCAGAAAAGTTCATAAACCATTCAAGAATAATTCGTTCATGTTAAAAAATTCAAGAATTTTTTCCAAACCATTGAATAGGTCATTGTTCTTTTCGTTTATTGAATAATTCGTATGGTTCGTGAATTAATCATGAATGAATAATTTAAGAATTTAGTAACTATGGTCCGCACACACAAGTGCACGCTTGTGTGAACGTTGAACTCGGATGACTGAGTCAAAGCTTGCATATTTTAATTTGGTACAAATAATCGACTTGTGTCCTTGTTTGATAAGTCACACTACAAGAAATCTGCCTTTTAGCTGCGATTTTTGTCGTGGCTACATGCCTAAAAGTCGCCACTAAATCTTTTAGTGGCGCCATTTTCACCGCCACTACGCCGCCGCGGAAAGTACTGTGGCTAAATGTTTTAGTGGCAACTTTATGATATCGTCACTAAAAGACAACCTTTTAGGTGCGCCATTGTTATCGTCACTAAAATAAAGCATTTAGCCACGCGTTATATTGTCGCTAATTAAATCAAATTATTGTCACTAAAAGTACAAATCGTCACTAAAGTATAAATTAAACGTAGTTTTTAGTGACGATATCGACTTGCGGCAAAAATAAAAACATTTAGTTGCAACTAAATATTGCCACTAAATGGGTTCAGTATCGTTGTTTTAGTGGCGACTTATAGTCACAGTTAATACTTTTTATGTTTAGCAGCAACTATGTATCGCCACCATAGTGGTCAGTATCGTAGTTTTAGTGACAACTAATAGTCGCAGTTATAAAAACAACTTTATATTTAGCTACAACTGTATATCGTCACAAAAGTGTTCGGTGTCGTAGTTTTAGTGGCAACTTCTAGTCACGGTTAAAACACTTTTATGTTTAGCTACAACTAAATATTGCCAAAAATAAGAAAATTTTTATTATATATAAAATATCAATGTACAAATTCAATCACCACCGACCACTGAAACATAATTTAAAAGTTAATTTGCTTAAGTTAAATATTCATTCATAAATATAGCCAAACTATATGTACGTTGTCATAACAAAATATACAACTAAACTATATGTACTTCGTCATAACAAAAAATACAACTAAACTATATGTACGCGATCATAACAAAAAATACAACTAAAATGATCACGATCATTGGGTTTTTGAGAAGCTCTGCATCATATGTCTCTGCTTGCCTGCAAATAAAAAACTAAAATATGATTAGATATTATCCAAAGATACAACATATGAGATATATGTGATAAATTAAAAATAATTAACAGTTCTAAGTTTAAAAAGCGAGTTCTAAACTTCGGAGTTGACTATGCCTACAGAAATTTCGCTAGAGTCTCCTCTGTTTTATTGATGTTTAAAAAATTATCACCTGATAAAAATAATTTATAAATTGAATTAAAGATTTATACAATCCCTAATGCCGACTAGCCATTCGTTTCATTCTACAAATAAACATATGTTACATACTAGGTAGTTCTACACCACTCATTCTTGGAAGAATTTAAAATACTTTGATTTTTCATAGTAGCCAAATCATACAATAGATAAATCCAGTGACAATCTGAGATCGATTTGACCCCATATTGAAAGGCATTACTAACAGATTTCTCTATCTTTAATCACCAAGTACCTTAGGAGTTGGGATACAAATTTTTATTGGGACTTAAATTTGAAATTGACCATGTCTACAAAAAATTCGGCAGAGTCTCCTCTGTTTTATTGACGTTTGCAAAATTATCACCTAATAAACACAATTTATATTTACAAATTATAGATCCATACAATTCCTTATGTCGATTAACCATACATATATGCTAGTCTTAACACTTCGACTAGTAGAAACAATAATGTGTTTGTGTCGATAATTCATAAGAAGAAAAATAAATAAAATATAAATGTAATAAGGTGTTTGTGTTGATTTTAAGGCAATCAGCAAATAATTTGTGTCAATAATCCATAAGAAGAAACAATAAATAAAGTATAAATGTAATAAAGTGTTTGTATAGATTTTGAGCCGATTAAACAAATAATACTTTAAATTTTATAGTTAACTTTATAATTAAAGGGATCTTACCCTGTCAGAATGAGTAGCAGTAGGAATTTGCCCTGACCCTTTGAACTGTTGGAGGAGGGTGGCAAGCTGGGACTGGAACGCAGCCTGCACCTGATCAAGCACCTGTGTCTGCTGCGAGGCTACCTGGGACTCTAGGGACTCTAAGTGTGTCCTAAACTCTGCATTCTCTTTTTCCAATGACTCCAACCACTTTCTATCCACTTCAACCTGTCTTCTAAACTCCTCATTCTCCCTCTCTAGCTGCGCACGAATCCGCTGCCCAGCTGTTGATGTTGTGGGCTTCGGTCCGGCCCCACGACCACGTATATATCCTGACCGCTCTGGTCCAAGCACTGCGATAAACCTCTGATCCTCGGTCATGGGGGCATCACCCTCCTCTAATGGCTGAGACTCTAACTTCTTAAGCTCCTCCTATATTCGGAAACAAATAACAGTAATGATAATATCAATCAATTTAGTAGTACATAAGAAAATTGATAGGAAAATAGAGGACACAAAAACTTACGTAGGCTTCCTTTGATTTTGAATCAACCCAAGTGTTTTTCTTCTTATTAAACCGAGTGGTGAACCACATGTTAGTCCGAGATGGCTCATCCCCCGTCTCAGGATCACGCTGTCATTACACAAGTTATTATATTTAATTATTTATTTGATAACATAAGTACCCTAAACATTTTAAATGAAGCTTACACTATCATAGCTGATCCGAGAAAAGGCCTTCGTCCCAGCAATGTGTCTAATATTTTATTTTTTTCGATTCTCCTTGTTTCTGCTGCTCATCTTCTACATTCAAGAATCACGATGTTATAAGCAATACATGTATGAATGATAGATTGAAACTGCAAGTAGTGTAACTTAATTAGCATTCACACCTTAAAGTCTTCAGATCCAAAATAATTGACAAGAGCAACCCAATCGTCATTGCTCACACCCAATGGGGGATTCTGCAATCTCATAGCATCAGTGTCATGCATGCAATAATGATCTTTATGCAGCCTGTGCCGATAGTCCCTATATTGACGGTTCAATTGTAGATATATAGCTCCTTGAATATGAGGGTCATCTTGGAGAGTAAACTTTTGCTGCACAATATTATATGAGAAAGTAAGCATACAAATGCAAGTTAGTAGCGTCAAATGTAACTAGCTAGAATTGTTTGAGTTGACACACCTTCGTAGCATGCCACATCTTCTTTTTGATGACATCTGGAATGACTTTCCACTTGGTATATTGGAGTGGGGCTATCTGTCTGACAATAATGTCCAACTCAGTGATTAATGCTTGGGCATTGTTGCCGACGGCTCGCATTAGATGTGGTGGAATGTCAACGGTTAGCTTTTCCCCCTCGCGCCTCTTCTTCATGAGTGTAATGCCCATAGTTTTCCCCCTTCCTCTTTTTCCAGATGTGCATGACCCTGTTTAGTCAAAATACAATAACATTTATTCCATAAACCATAAAAAATACATGCATAATTTAAAATTGTCCTTAACATACCGGCACTGTTGATGGCAATCTGATCTGGAGTAGATGCCTCAACTTCTATTGGGTTTGAGGGTCCTGCCTCTAATGTAGGTTGGATCTGTGAGGGTTGCCTCGCTTGGCCGCCACCTCGCCTTGTATTGACCATGTCTATAGTCTATCATGCAAAACTTCTCATTCTATTATTGTTTGCATTAAATATAAACTTTCATTCATACAAAATGATAACAAGATATGTTATAAGCACACATATACACATCAAGCACATATATAGATACTAAAATAAAATATGAGCTTTCATTCAAACAAAATGATAAGGAACATGTCATACAAATTACATCAAGCTATTAGTCTCACTGTGATCATCAGTGTTCATTTCATCTTCTTCAGTATCATAATCAACGAAGGTACAATCATCCTCACTTTTATCATTAATGAATGTGTCAACATCCCCATCTTCCCCTTCATCCAGCATTACAAGATTTGCATCAATAGGTATTGGAGGAATCATCCCTTTGCCACGCCACAAAGTCATCATCACTAACCCCCAATGTGTTTGCTACACCATGAGACTCGTTTTGTTGGTATGGCTCGTCATTACCATTCGACTCGTCATCTTCATCTTCATCTTCTGGTACATCGTACAAGTCTCGAGCTAGTGTCTTCACCACAACCTGCCAATTACTGCCAAAATCTCAGGGTCGGTCGACTAGCGTGGTAGTACTGATCTTGCTCTAATCTCTTGCCACTATTAATTTGATGACGTGGACCGTATTAGAGGACATTGCGCATATTAGAGGACGCTGGCCTTATGTATGTTTATTCGATCCCCGGGCTGACTTACAAAAAACAAATCACCCTAATTAATGGTTTCTAACCATTAGATTTTTTAGTCATTTTCATGGGTTGATTTTAATCATAGGAATTTGAGCATTATTGCTATTATTTTGGTACAAGGATACAAAGGTTTTAAATTACTAATCAGGATGATTTTTGTTATGTAGGCCCATATAGGGAATGGCCAAACATCCATGTGGTCAGAGTCCTCTAGCAGTGTGCCACGTGGCTTGTATTATGAGTGAGCATAGGGGCATATAAGAGTTTTACTCCTTTATGGAGTGACGAAGCACAATTTTTGTCACTCACCACGGCCATCTGGGCCCACTGACCACATGGATGTTTAGCCTACCCCTTCGTAAACATTCATACAAAAAATAAGTAGCATGTTTGATGCTTTTTAGCCATTGGTTTTAGTACAGAAGAATAATGGTTGAATCCAATGGTCAGAATCACATCTTAAAAAGTACTAAAATCTGATGGCTAGACATTACCAATCAAGGTAATTTTGTGTGTGTATATCCATGAAGGGGTGGGCAGAACATCTACGCGATCAGTGGGCCCAGATTGCAGAATTAAGTATCCTAAAAAGTTTCAGGTATACCTTATTACATGTTTTTTTAATGTAAAATGAGAAAAAAAAATAGTGGTGAAAATCATTAGTGGCGACTTGAGTAGCCACAAAAAGTACACATTTAGCCGAGGTAAAGAAAAATACGGCTACAACTTACTTTCCCTCCAAATAAAATACGCGCCAAAATTTCACGCCATACAATTAGCGGCGAGTATTTGTTGTGACATTTGGGTTGTCGCTACATATGGCCATGTAATACGTTTAGTGGCAACATTAGATTTTTGCCATTAAATATAATTTATTAGTGGCAACGTAAATAGCCACAAATGTACACATTTAGCCGCAGTAAAGCTAAACGCGGCTAAAACTTATAATTAGCCATGAATCATAAAGTTGCCACTAAAACATCTACTATTTAGCGACGACACAATAAAATTTGCCACTAAAACATCTACTGTTTAGCGATGACACAATAAAATTTGCCACTAATTATATTTTCCTCCAAATAAAATGCGCGCCAAAATTTCACGTCATACAATTAGCGACGATTTTGTGCTGCGACATTTTGGCCTGTTGCTAAATATGGCCATGTAGTACCTTTAGTGGCGACATTAGATTTTCGCCACAAAAAGTACGTTATTAGTGGCGATATATAGCTCGCAGCTAAAAAGTCGCCACTAAAAATAACATTTCTTGTAGTGCAGTAGTCTTGACACGTTAGGGATTTAATTAATTGATCCACTATTTGATAAGTCCCGATCATCTCAATCAAATGATTATATCTATACAACTAATTGTATTTTTGCCTTTCTTAACTGTACAAAGAACAGCGATCGCTCAACAGATAGTCAACTCATTAATTTGTTCTCTCATGTAAATTTAGGGTTGGCACCGGGTTTGCCGTTCGTTACCCTAACCCGAGAGAAAGAGAAAGAGAACACTAGTTGCAAATGTCTTCAGGTTTCTTAGTTACACGTGGTACAATCTTACTGGTGTGGGACATTTTTTTTTGTGTCCAACATCGTGTGACGCTACAATTATCTTATTCCATTGATAATCTTCTTCAATTTCAAATCCTATGCTTTGTCTCTGGCTTTCTCACTTTTCATTATGTGGTCCCTATTGTTTGGTAAAACTTATTTTCAGACAAGAAGTCTAAAACTAAACCATTTTGCACTTACGGGCGTATCCTAATAAACATTTCAAAATATTCACAATGCCCTTCACCTAATTTTAAGACTTAAGATCATTACGAACAATCTAATTCAAACGTTAAGTCATTAGGCTATTGTGGGTGCCGTATTTTCTAGCAAGTGGTATGATGACACATGTACTGGCGATACACGTGCGAAATTAGAAAAGAGACACGTGGTATTATTCGTCGTGCTTAAGTGAATGCGCCGAAGACATCAACAGAGACCATGGTCATCTCATCACTATCATGCAACTTCCATTGATGGGACTGCCACGTGTCAAGACGTGATGATCAAAAGAGAATAAAATCAGTAACATAATGCATTAACACTTCAACCATTAAATATGTCACGAAGCATTCAATCTTACCCGACATATTAATGATTGATCTTATCAACGGGATAGATATACAGCTAACCCCGACAAGGTCCATTGGCCTATATCATACAAGTTAAGATCTTGACGGGATTCTAATTCATATACATCCCGACGAGTCTATCCCGACAAGGCGAAATGATTTACTTAACGGGATTGATATCCATCTCTTCCCAACGAAGTCATATAGCCTGTTTGACAGATGTGACATTTATCTCATCTTGACGAGATCAGAATCATACTTGTCGAGTATAGATTTCTTTCAATCCCGAGAAGTATACCAGATTCAACAAGCAAAATAAGTATTTTGAATACAGTTATTTTCTTAACTAATGAGTATTGGCCACATGGCAGCTAATTGAGCTATCACAGTTTTAACATCTCCTTATTCGAATATCTGACACAAAGAATGCTACCTTAGTGTCACTGCAGTTATTTCAGGTATAACTGAGTCAAAGAAGTTAAGATCTAACAAGAAGATTCTATTTTATAACAGAATCCATTTAGATCATAACTGATTGATAACGACTAGACACGTGGAAGGTGAGTCACGCTAGTTCTAAGGGTATAAATACGAGACCCTCAGGACTGAGTAAAGGATTTTGTTCTCCAGATCTAGATAGTCTAAACTCTGAAACATTTTATTTTTCTAAACCCTGTTACCATCCCTAAGCTGACTTGAACGTCGGAGTATTGTCAACAGGTACAAGCACATCTCATCTGGAGATCATCCTATCCTTCGTGGAGGAGAAAATAATTTCACCCTGAAGCACCAGAGCCGTCCGATCATCATCAAGATACGAATCGTCTGACCTCGAAGATTGTGTGGGTTAGATAAGATATTTTTCCCCCACAGCTATCAACCTTAACATTTTAAGCTTTTAGATCTAATCAATCATTTAATTTACCAATGGCCACCCAGTAAAGGCGCAAGACGAGAAGTTGGAGGTCTTCTTAAATCTCTCAAAGATTCTAGCTATATATCTATGGCTGATGGCCATTAAAAGGGGAAGAGATCTTAACTGAATTACCTATCATATCCAATCTTTAGAGCAAAGATAGGAAGAAAATGGTTGTGCAATCGCTCCTTCAGCTCTTCATCTTAGTATGGGTAACAACGTCGGCATCATCCTCCAACATTATTACAGAGTCTGGATGCCAAGACAGATGTGGGACGTTAGCATTCCATACCCATTCAGCATCGGAAATTCATCAAACTATTTCAGAAATGATGAGTTCCATTTGGTTTGCATAAATAATACACTGTATCTAGGTGAAAACATACCCATTATGGATATATTCTTACAAGGCCAAATGCGAGTAAACCTTCCTATATCATACGATTGTTACACCGAGTTAGGACCAAGATATGATTTATTCAACGGTTGGGTCACGATGGGGGACTACATCACATACACATTCTCTAATACACAAAATAAGTTTACAGCTATCGGTTGCGACACAAGAGCTTCTGTGTATGGTGAAGTGTTAACAAGCGGGTGCTTTTCGATTTGTAATGATATCTCAACTATCACCGACGTCAACGGTTCTTGCTCTGGCATCGACTGCTGCCAGATCTCCATTCTGAAGAATAGCAAGGCATTAAATGTGAGTCTCACTAGCTATTACAACCATACCTCCTGTTGGGACTTTAATCCATGTAGCTACGCCTTCCTGGTGGACCAAGACTGGTTCAAATTCTCTGCAGTATTGGATCTTCATGATTTTCAAAATAGATCCCGAGTTCCGGTGGTGCTCGACTGGGTGATAGGAGATCAGTCATGCCGAGAAGCTCGAGGAAGGGACCCGACTACTTATTCATGCGGCCAAAACAGCGACTGCTACGACATTGGCCTCGGATATCGTTGCAATTGTTTACAAGGTTACGACGGGAACCCTTATCTCCCCCATGGATGCCAAGGTGATGCTCTTTCTTCGTCATAGTACCTGACAAATAGCTACAAGCCTACAACCCAAGTGGTAGTTCTCTCTCTATTTTTTGTAATGGGTTGCTGTTGTTTTCCTTTGTTTTGATCTTTAATGGTATTGCACTTTTTCTTGCTTAGGTTTTTAATTCTCTCTCATCTCTGTTTGTTTGTCACTTTTTTATGACATTTTTATTTTGTTTTCTTAGTCTTACACAGTTAATTAGATGATTTCAAAAATCAAAATTTAGATCATGAATTTCATTATCTATCAGCCATTGAAGAGTTTACAATTTCAGGAAGGCCGTAACATAGTTCATGTTCTTGCTCTGATTTTTCGTTTTCTTTCTTGGGTTGCTGTTTGCAACCTGTTTTAGAAGTTCTGTACTTCAATTTATCTTCTCTAACTAGTGTATTTGGCCCGTGCTAAGAAATAACCAATTCTAATAATAAATAAAAATAAATATATGTATGAATTTAAATTAATAATAATAGTTGTAATTGGTTGGTAAAAAATATACAGGTTAACTTTGTTCCTAAAAAATGACATTTTTTTTCTTTTTCAAATCGTTCAAATAAAGGAACAAATTGGAACAGGGAGAGAGACATGATGAGAGTTTTAAGTAATGTATTTGTAAATAAGGAGAGATTTTAATTAAAGACGTTACATGATTTTTGTTAAGATAGTTGTCAAAATTCATAAAAATTGACTAAATTGAATCCCTTTGTACCATTCATCTCCCTTTCTCAAAGGCTTAAAGTTGAATTTCTTAGTCTTTCACCTTTTTAGCCCCAATAAGTAATGTATTAATGGCAATGTAAAATTAGGGAATCAATAAAAATATTAATAATAATGTAAAATTATTATAGTGTGAGGCCTGTAATATACCATGCAACCATTTTATTCAACAAATTAATAAAAAAATACAAAACTCCAAAAATTAATTAATTAAATAGTGGATCAATGGTTGAACTTTGTTGCTTGAAGACATTTTCTAAATATTTTTTATTTATATATTATTTTTCAAGTTATAAAGTAACAATATAAAAATATTAATTGAATAGTTAAGAATATAAACGTGATTGGCGCTTTGAGAACTTCTTCATTGTGTGCTTCATAATCAAGAGTGTCAAATCAATTAGGTAGAAATCACCATATTAATGGTGATTTTTGGTGTATAGGTCGACCAAGGTGTGACCCAAACAATCATGGGGTCAGTGGTCCCAAAAGTGTGTCCACATGGCATTTTAAATGATCTCTGTATCGAACTTTTGATATACAATTCTATATATATCATAGATTTTTTTTTCTGTATTCACCCAACATTTTATCTTTTCTCTTCTTCATCACCGTCCATTTTCGGAGGCATACCGTCCCCACCCATACAACTCACGTCTTCAATGGGTGCACGAGCTTCCACTTAACGATGCCTCTTCTGTTAGGTGAATAAGTCTATAGGCAGGTTCACATATGAGTTCTCGACCTTCAGTGATTATGACCCCAATAATATGTAAAGATTGAACTCAAAACCCTTTTTTTTACTATTGTAAATCTCTGCAAAAAATCCAAGGAGAATAAGCAAGTTAGCGTTTACCGACATTAATATAATTTATAAAAAATATAATTAAATTATAAATCTACCTACCACTTGTGAGATTCTTGGTCTCGAAGGAAAAAAAAAATAACTAACCATAAAATCTATAAATTAGCCTTTCATGTCGAAGATTTACTTTCTAGAAACACAATGAAAAGTTAAGGTGAGAACAAAAAATTAAGAAATAATTAGAAAAATATAAACGTGAATTAATGAAATTTAGATCATGCTTTATAAAATAATTATGAAAAATATAGAAAAAAAATACATACCAGCGTTGGATCCTCAAACATGTAAAAGAATTAGGGTTTTAATTCACGAAGGAGGATAACACCAATGGGGTAAAGCTATAAAAAGAAAGTTAGCATTGCCGACATTAATAGAAAATTAAATTTAATAGGAATTAAGATAAACGTTACCATTTACATTCCTTAAGAGATTAAAGAGATTTTATATAGGTAGAGAAAAATGGAAACATTTTAGGTGGGTGGAAAGACTTTAGGAATATGGACAGATTTTAATAAAGTTAAAACCGTCATTAGTTAATGGAGATATTTTAATAAAGTTTCTTTTTTCTAAATATTGAATGATGAAATGTTTTGGTATGTATAGTTAATAGATGGAGAGCCATTTTTGGTAGTATTTAACAGTTGAGAAGATTTTTCGGTGAGAAATTTAAAAGGTGATGTAATCATCTCATGTATCTTGAAAATTAAGTTTGGAGAAGTGCTGACGCACGTGGCACTCTACATGGAGAGAGTGCCACGTGGCACTCTCCTTTAGTATAGATATATAGATTGTGATTTCATTAAAGATGAGAGTGAAAAATAAAAAAATCCAAATCAGTAAAAGTCGGACCCACATGTTTTTTTAACTAAAGTGACCTAGACCCTCACCTCTACATGTGATCGGTCAAGCCGATGACCACTCACAATATGAGCCACATGGCTCATTTTTATAGGACACTGATCGTATAGATATTTTACGAATCCCTAGGTGGACCTACAAACCAAAAATCAACCTGATTAGTGTTTTCTAAGCATTTTATTTGAGTCATTTTCATGGGTTTAATTCCGTGGGATTAATTATTGACCATTTAGTACAAGGATCCAACGGTTTAAAATCACTTATCTGGCTGATTTTTGGTTTTTAGGTCCACCAAGGGATTGGCCAAACATCCATGCAGTTATTGTCCTCTAAGAGTGTGCCATGTGGCTCATATTGTTCTCTTTTGCTTTGCCTTGCTGGTAGGCCCTCTCAGCCTCCAAGTGCTTAAATAATAGGCTCAAGCTCCAGTTACCGCCCTAAAATGACAGGCTCCTGTTACAGGACATAATATGAGCCACGTGGCACACGCTTAGAGGACTCTGAATGTATGGATATTTGGCCAATCCCGAAGTAGACCTACAAACCAAAAATCAACCAAAAATCAGCCTGATTAGTGATTATAGGCATTAGATTGGACTTATTTTCCATGGGTTGATCTCAACTGTGGGAATTTGAACACTATTTGAGGTACAAAGTTCCAACACCTAGAGATCACTAATCAAGCTGATTTTTGGTTTCTAAGTCAACCTAGGCTAGACATTCATACGGTCAGAGTCCTCTAAGAGTGTGCCACGTGGCTCATATTGTGTCCTGTAACAGGAGCCTATCATTTTAGGGCTGTAACTGGAGCCCGACCCATTGTCGTGTCTATATGAGCGTCTTGGCAGTTGGCATACTTTAGAGACCATTGACAATATGGATGTCTGGCCCATCCTTAGGTGGATATATGGGTAGAACTTTGCAAACTGACGGTTCACGGACAACCAAAAATCAACCTGATCAATGATTTCTAATCATTGGAATGAAGTCATTTTCATGGGTTAATTTTAACCATAGGAATTTGAGCATTATTGACCATTATTAGGGTACAAAGATCAAAAGGTTTTAAATCATTAATTGGGCTATTTTCGGTTTGAAGGTCCACCTAGGGATTGGCCAAACATCCATATGGTCAGCATCCTCTAAGAGTTTGACATGTGGCTCATATTGGCTGCCGCGAGGATTGACTCTACCGTCGGGTAGCCAGGACCTTTTAAACAAAACAAAACACACACACACAAAAGGGTGCAACGTCAGCCTAAGGACCTAACAGATGGGCTGGGAAGTAGTGTTAAACAGATGGATTATATCACCGGGCCAAGCTCGTAAGCCCAGCGTCTCCAGCCCAATGATAGTCCAAATAGTCACTTTTATTGATTAAGCGTCTATTATGTTAGCTTACCTGACGTTCGTGTTGTTGCTGATGGATCCGCTAGGTATTGACGAGTGTGAAGATCCAAACAGATACCCTTGCGAAGGGAAGTGCATTAATAATCCAGGGAATTACTCTTGCATTTGCCCACGCAGCACGCATGGTAATGGTAATGACTACTGCATCAAAGAGGAAAGCAAATCCCCGATGATTACAGTTATAGGTAATTTCATCCATTCTATTTTGCAAGAAACTTGATTTTGCTCTTCAGGCCAAACAACAAAAATGGTGTTTGGTGCCTTTGGTAGACGCCAACAATACAATTAGGCCAGGAATCACATGATTTGAAAGGGAAATGTTCCATGTTTGCTTCCCTAAGTTATTTTTTTATGTTTACTCCGAAAATGAAGTTATTTCTAGGTTTGCCAAGCCCGCGACCTGCTTTTGTTTGGGTGTAAATAATGCAGACTTAGCAAATAATCGCATCCTAGAGGCTGGACCTTGATCCAACCAACGAATCTAAAATATATACAGCCAGGCCTGCAGCTTCAGATTCATGCCTGTTTGGTAACGCACTGCGGCGGGAAAATAAAATATTTGCGCGCACTAATATTCGCCCGGTTGCGTTTGGCAGTCACTTGCCCTCGGCGAATATTTAGCCGGTCCCACATATTTGCCCTCTGCGGCGGGAAAACATTTGATCACCTCCCCCCCTGTGTAAATATTTTCACGCCAATTATGCCTTGGTGAGAAAATTTTATTTTCTCGCCGGAAAACCACTATTTTCAATAAAAATTAGTTTTTTAATATATAAAAAAGATAAAAATGAATTTTTTTTTATCCTTTGGCATAATATGTGGTTCCCACACTCGCCCAACCTATTTTTGACTTACTTTGATATGTGGGACCCACTCAAATTGAAAGAAAATGAAGTAAGCTGAAGTGAGCAAGCTCATACACGTACCTTAAATATTGATATGAGCAAATATTTAGCCAAGATAATATTCGCCTGGCTAAATATTTGCCGTCGGAACTCTTTTTCTCACGTACCAAACAGACCCTAAATTTTCAAATTGTTCCCCACCAGTTTTAGATTGAGCATATAACTTACAATGGAACTGGTCCAACTTGTTTCTATGCAGTTATTATGTTGGGCCTTTTCACTTTATTTGCTGGTAGTTACTTGTTATACGATGCACTCAAGAAAAGGAAGCTCGTCAAACTTAGAGAGAATTTCTTTCAAAAAAATGGAGGTTTGTTATTACAACAACAAAGAGCTGAGATCTTTACTGCAGAAGAGCTCGAAAATGCAACAAAAAATTACGATGAAAATCAAGTTATTGGGTGAGGCTATGGCACAGTTTATAAAGGAGTTTTAGCAGACCACAGAATAGTTGCAATTAAGAAGTCAAAGATAGTGGATGAGAGCCAAATCGAGCAATTTATAAATGAGGTTGGCATCCTTTCTCAGATCACCCATCGGAATGTCGTTAAGCTCTTGGGTTGTTGTTTAGAGACGAAAGTTCCTGTGTTAGTTTATGAATTTCTCTCCCATGGAACCCTCTCCCAACATATCCACAATGTGGATCATACACACTTAATGTCATGTGAAAACCGTTTAAGGCCGCTGAAACTGCTGGGGCACTTGCTTATTTGCATTCTACGGCTTACCCACCAATCATCCATAGAGATGTGAAATCTACCAACATACTCTTGGATGAAAATAACACCGCGAAAGTATCTGATTTCGGTTCTTCAATTTTGGTTCCGCTGGAAACCAAAGTGATTACATCCGTGCAAGGGACACTAGGGTACTTAGACCCAGAATATATTCAAACATGCGAATTAACCGAAAAGAGTGATGTTTATAGCTTCAGGGTAGTTCTTTCAGAGCTCTTGACAGGAAAGAAGCCACTTTCTTCGGGGAGATCACAAGAAGAGAAAAACTTAGTAACATACTTCATTTCTTCGATCAAGGAGAATCGTCTATTTCAGATTCTAGAAGCTAGAGTTGCAAATGAGGGCGAGGTGGAGCAGATCCAGGCGGTTGCCCGGCTTGCTGAGAGATGTCTAAGAATGAAGGGCGAAAAGAGGCCTTCGATGAAAGAAGTGGCAGTGGAACTCGAGCGGTTGATAAAGTTTCGCGAGCATCCATGGGTTAAACGAAACCATGAAGAGATCGATAGTTTGCTCAATGAAGCAATATAATATGGTTTTGATAGCAATGGAACTGAGAGCTCTAGGAACATAACTACTTCAAGTATTGAGCTAGGATCATATGGCGCATCATCTACACTCTGGTGATCACTATCTCTCTTCCTTCCCTTCCAAGTGTAATGTTCTGGAACATGTAGATCTATACTACTACATTTCCTTTTCTGTAACGTTATCTCTATTTCTAAGCTTTTCAATACTAGCTATTTGTATCTCTAATTATATAGGCTAAAAGAGTTTTGTATTCACTACATGCCCAAGTTCCATTTTTCTGTTATTGAAGTACTTTAGTTCTCAAACTAGGCTCCGTCTTATTATGTTGATGTGGCAATTCAGAAGAAGAAACTTGAAGAAAGCTTCAGTCAGGAAAGAAACTAATAACATTAATTATACAAGGCACTACTAGACGAAGTGGGTTTGGCAACGGCTAGTTTTGGTGCTATCGTGTCCGTTTTGGGAAAAACCGATGTGAATTTTTCGGTAAAAGTTTTCGCGTCGGTTTTTAGAAAAATCGACGCTGTGTTTTATATATGGCGTCGGTTTGTTTTACAAAAACCGACGTTGATGCGATTTTCTCCTCTTTTTCCCTGCGCGCCAAAACCTCTAAAAACCGACGCTGTGTTTTATATATGGCGTCGGTTTGTTTTACAAAAACCGACGTTGATGCGATTTTCTCCTCTTTTTCCCTGCGCGCCAAAACCCATTTGCTCTCTTCTCCCTCTCCAAACCCTAGCTTTGCTACTCTAAGCCCTAGCTCTCCCTCTCCCTCTCCCTCTCCCTCTCCAAGCACATCCATCGCACATTGCCGCTCCCCTCCGTCGCCTTCACCGCTCGTCCTAGCCCAAGTGAGTGTCTCTCTCACTTCCTCTAAGTGCAAATGAGTTGCATTGCCATCACTTACCATGGTTTTTGGGCTACACATGCTTGAATCTATTTTCCATAGGTTAGGCTCAACGGACACAGGTTTATTTTTACCGTTAACTTGAGACCCATATTTGATGGTGTTAGAAATTTCAGAATGGTCTGATTTTTCTTACGGGTGATTTATATGGTAAGGATATCACACTCAGAAAAATTCAAATCATTCTGATATTCATAGCATGGTTTACAAGTTGAAGAATTATGGTCTGTCTATTTTTACTGTTAACTTGAAACCCATATTAGATGGTGTTAGAAATTTTAGAATGGTCTAATTTTTGTAGGGGTGATCTATATGGTGAGGATATATCATACTCAGAAAATTTCGAATTATTCTGATATTCATAGGATGGCTTCCAAGTTGAAGAACCATGGTCCATCTATTTTTTACTATCAACTTGAAACCCACATTTGATGGTGTTAGAAATTTCAGAATGCGCTGATTTTTTGTAGGGGTGATCTATATGTTGAGACGATCACCCTCAGAAAAATTCAAATCATTCTGATATTCATAGACTGGTTTAGAAGTTGAAGAAGTACGGACTGTCAATTTTTACCGTGTAACTTGAAAACCACATTTAATGGGATTAAAAATTTCAGAATAGGCCGATTTTTTTTTCAGGGTTATCTATATGTGAGGAGATCACTCTCAAAAAAAATCAAATCATTACGATATTCATAGACTGGTTTAGAAATTGAAGAATTATGGAACGTCAATTTTTACCGTGTAATTTGAAAACCACATTTAACGGGGTTAAAAATTTCAGAATGGGCTGGTTTTTTGTTGGGGTTATCTATATGGTGAAGAGATCACCCTCAGAAAAATTCAAATCATTCTAATATTTATAGACTGGTTTAGAAGTTGAAGAAATATGGACAGTCAATTTTTACCGTGTAATTTGGAAACCACATTTAACAGGGTTAGAAATTTCAGAATGGGCTGATTTTTTGTTGTGGTTATCTTTTTGGTGAGAAGATCATCCTCGCCAAAAATTAGCCATTGATTCATATTCTATGAGGGTACACCAAGGTGTTGGTAAAAAATGTTGGTCACGGGAACCTGACCCATGATAATAATATATAATTTGTTAGGTGGTGACTTCTAGGAATTCTTTTAACTGAATAAAATTTCTGTCACAATTGATTGCAAATCACATAATCACAACCCAAATTTAATAACTTGTTAGGTGGTGACTTTGGGTGTGCTTCCAACCAACTCAAAAATTTTGATCATTAGCATTGTATTTGCAGTATTATGGTTCTTTGTTAGTAGTATTATTGTTCTTTAAATTACACACCGTTAACATTGTACTTGCAGTATTATATAGTTCTTTATTGGGTGCATTAACAAGTATATAGATTTAATTTTTTTATTATATTGAACTGTATGTATTCTCAATCAATTTTTCTTGTTTTAACTCTATATGGTTGATGTTTGAATGACTACATTGGATGTGTTTATTTGTATATATCCAAGTTTAACTATAGCTTATAAAGTTAAAATGCTTGATATTATTAACATTTGCACAAATTAAAGAACTAGCATAAGCATAAGATCTTGAAGACTTTATCAAAGATAAGAAGTTGCACACAGCATATATGCACTATATATGGCCTGATTGAACCCTATAATCTTATTCGAGATCCAGTCTTTAATTTCTTATATGAGTTAACATAGAATTTCGCACCCGTTCAAGGATCATTATTTGTATGAATGTGAACTTATATAAATACTGTGATCCTTGAATTGTCTAGTGTGGACAGTTTGAAAACTGATATTGCTTTTTATTGATCATATATATGTAGTCTCGGTATTAATTTAAAATTCGGTATTATTTCCTCAAATCTTCTTATATATTATTTTTTGTTGATTTTCATGTCTAAACTACTTTGGTAATTAGATTGATATAAAAATCAACATAAAATAAACATATATAAGAAGAAGTGCAGGGAAATACTGTTGAATTTTAAACTAATATGAACACTACATATATATGACAAATAAGAAGCAATATCAATTCTTGAATGAGTTAGGGAACTTTAGAGTTAACAAAGTTAGAAAGAGATTGAAAACAAAATAGGAATAAGTGTCCAAACACATGCATATTGGTCATTATTTCAATTTGTTTCAATGTGCACGATATATTTTAGGAATCGTGCAATACTTGTTAAGGTCCAACATACTGAATAAATCATGGATGATCAAGGATAGAAGATTACGAAAATATAGTGATGGGGTTGATCGATTTCTTAAATTTGCCAAAGACAATGCGAGTGACCTCGATTCTATACGATGTCAATGTAGAAAATGCAGGAATCTCACTAACATACTCTTAAAGAGATAAAATGACATTTATTTTTTAATGGTATCGATCATAATTATAAGTCGTGGGTCTAACATGGAGAACAAATTTCGAGTGGAGAAGAGTCAAGTGTTAATGTAGAAGATTTCATTTATCAAGAGATGGGAGGGATAGCTCCAAAAGATGCTGACGATGCAGTAGAAATGGTTCAGGCCGCATACGATGATGTTACGAGTGATCCTGAAATATTTTAAAAATTGATTAAAGATGCTGAGAAGCCCGTATATCCAAGTTGCTCAAAGTTTACAAAGTTATCAGCATTGGTCAGACTGTTGAACTTAAAAGCTAGGAATGGGTGGTTTAATAAAGGTTTTTCAGAGATACTATAATTGTTGGGAGACATCCTCCCAAACGATAATAAACTGTCATTATCCATCTATCAGGCAAAGAAGACATTATTTGCACTGGGAATGTCATATGAGAAAATCAATGCATATCCTAATGATTGCATACTCTATAGAAAGGAGTACAAAGATGCAACGAAATGTCCTATTTGTAGAACATCAAGATGGAAGGTAAACAATAATAAGATGAAGAAAAATAAAGGGGTTCCTTCGAAAGAAATGTGGTATTTTCCACCTATCCCGGGATTTCAAAGAATATTTCATTCCAAACAGACGGCAAAAAACTTGACATGGCATTATCATGAAAGAGTAGAAGTTGATGTTCAAATGCCATCATCCAGTAGACGGCAGATATCCGAAGTTTACCGAAGAACCAAGAAACCTTCGAGTAGCTATTTCAGCGGATGGAATAAATCCAAATAGTATACAATCTAGCAGGCATAGCTGTTGGCCGGTCTTAATGGTAATCTACAATCTTCCACCATGGTTGTGCATGAAGAAAAAATTTATGATGCTGACAATGTTAATATCAGGCCCAAAATAGCCTGGCAACGACATTGATGGTTACTTGGCACCATTAATTGAGGATCTAAAAATTTTATGGAAGGAAGGCATTAAAGTATATGATGCATATCGACAGGAATCATTTACGTTATACGCTGTGTTGATATGGACAATCAATGATTTTCCAGTATATGGCATCTTGTGTAGTTGCACCATCAAGGGATATTATGCTTGTCCAATATGCGGCAAAGAAACCCATTCTCATACACTAAAACATGGAAAGACAAATATATATTCCGGTCACAGAAGATTTCTTCCATTGAATCATCCATACCGAAAATAGAAGAAGGCGTTTGATGGTACACAAGAGTTGGAGTCGGCTTCAAAACCATTAAGTGGAGAGCAAATACTAAAGAAGATAGAAGGGATCAAATACTCATGAGAAAAAAAAGGTAATTCTCAAAAAGTCAAAAAAATCAAAGCGACCACGAGAGGAAGGCATTGTGGATGAGCCAGTTGGATCATCAAATTGTTGGAATAAGAAGTCTATATTCTTTGAGCTTGAATATTGAAAACTTTTACATGTCCAACATAATTTGGATGTTATGCACATCAAGAAAAATGTGTGCGAGAGCATTGTTGGGACATTACTGAATATACCAGGAAAAACAAATGATGGTATTAATTGTCGGCTGAACCTTGTAGATATGGGTTTGATGAAGCAATTGGAACTGCAGGTTAGAGGGAGTAAAACGGATTTGCCTCCAACATGTTATACATTATCTAAGGACGAGAAGAAGATATTCTACAAAACATTGCAAACACTCAAGGTCCTTGACGGATACTCTTCAAATTTCAGAAATAATGTTTCAATGGAAGATTTGAAGTTATATGGTCTTAAGTCTCATTACTGTCATATAACAACTGCTGCCAGTGGCACCAAAATTGGTGAGGGTGGCTATCAGTAGATTTTGTTTCTTTTTTAATGCTCTCTACAGCAAAGCAGTGGATGTAGGAAGATTAATTGATATACAAGATAATCTTATACTTACATTGTGTTTATTTGAGAAGTACTTTCCACCATCATTTTTTGACATAATGGTTCATCTAACGATGCATCTTGTCAGAGAAGTTCGATTATGTGGTCTAGTTCACTTTCGGTGGATGTACTGACAATGACATTAAGGACCTAGGAACATCCCGGTAAGGTTAGAGGCATGGGGCATTTCGTTACCCCTTTAAAATACTTCCAGATTCCCAAACGTGGAAATAAAGCGCACATGGCTCATTTGGAACATAACCAAGTACAGATGATGTCCCAGATAGAGAGACAGGCGTCTCTACTATATAGTCAGGCTCAGATGATAAGGGCGACACAGGCACAACTTGAGCAGCTAACTCAATCGCAACATATGTCATCGCAATATATTCCATCACCGGTGTGGGTACCATAATTTTCACACGAATCTCAAGGACCGATGTGCACATATTTCGAAGGGTGCATCATTTCTTACGTACGCTCAACTATACTGTAATACTACTGAGACACACAAGAACAATTCTCTTAACCACTTATGGTTACACTCAACTCCCTGAGTTCTATACAGTTTGAAAAAAAATTCTATAAAGGGAGCTCTCCACCGATAGAGGAAAAGACGGTTCTTCTTCTTGTTGTTGTTCTTCTTCTTCATCTTCTTTGGAGCCCGAGTACTGTAACAAGAAAGACATAACTGTAACATTTGAAAGAAAATAATAGATTGTCTCCACCGATGAGGCCGATGACGTAGTCTACCGGATTCCGATGATGAACCTCGCTAAAATAGTAGTCTATTTCCTCATTTTTCAGATTCTTTTATGTTTCTTGATCCGTTTCTATTTATTAGTTGATGTGTCTGTGAATCTTGAGGATAATCGACGACTATAACTATATCCTAGATTTTGCACCCACAACCAGGATCTGAGAAGGTAGCCTCATGTAGTCGTCCCAGCTCGGGTGATGGTATATCGTAATCACTTACGCATCAGAAGACTAAGGATGAGATGCCACCACCGTGCCCCAGCTATAAAGCTTAAAAGGTACATACTGTGTACTTTAATTTATTTTATTAAATTCATTTGCATTATCTTATTAAATTTTTAACTTTTTTGTTATAGGGAAAACCATGTAGGCTGGCTCTACATACCTCTCGTAATATTATTGCTGAAAAGGTTGTTTTGGATAGTACACCTAATCAATGGTGCACTTTATCACATTGGGACTTGATAATTTTTGCGTGTCAATCAATGTATCCATAGTGCCGGATGTCAAACTCCCACTACCAGTTTGTGATGTGTTTACTACGGTGGGAGATGCAGTTGGGACTATCGTGGCATGGCCTAAAGTATGGGTGGTGTCCGCAAACGCTGATCATGTTAACACATCTGTCAATTTTTTATCATATCTTCTTGATTTAATATATATTTCGAGTATAGGTACAAGATAATAGAAGTAAAATTGAGAATTTCGCTTTCATCTAGAAATTTTATGATCATTGTGCACGCGACCCATCTTCCATATCCGTTGGTGTTACTATCGGGTCGAAAGAATTTGGGGTACTAGAGACAATTCAAATTAACTTTCTAAATGTATCTTTGATGTGTAAACTACAAGATGTGTCATCACAGTGCTTGACACTATATCAATGGTAAGATACTTTGGAGTTTCTTTTATCGATCTAAATTTTATAAATATGATGATGACATTCTAATTAATTTTTTTTTAATTTCTTAGTCACATCTACCAAATGTTAATTGAAAGGCATTTGATTGATAAAATTACAATGGTTAGTACCCAAGCCATCAATGCGTGTATAAGGGATGGGCAGTTTGTGGAATATCTTGTTAATATATTTGTATTTACATACACCGACGGGAGGATTAATATTTTGTTTATTTCCATAAATATTGAGTAATTCTATTTTTGATTGTCATTGAATTTGATAATTAATTAATAACTTATTGAATGTCTTACTAATAACTTGATTGTTGTTTATACATAAGGCACATTGGATTTTGACTGTCATTGACTTATTATCAATGACAATCTATTATTTTGACTCACTACATAATTCAATTGACCAAAATTTGAAAGCCAACATCAAAAGGTAAGTTAATATTTATATTAGTAAATTAAACAATATTTATACATGCAGTAATGATTAATTGAATTATTATTTCGATTCTTTTCTTGTAGTGCCTTTAAAGTATTTAAAAAAGAGAATTTAGGCCACAAATTGAGGAAGAAGGAACCAACATGGAGGGTAGTTATGGTAATAAAAATCTTTATATTAGTACTTGGTTTTTATAGGTCAGAACTTTATTTTTTTGCTTATTAATTAATGAATTATTACATGCTTATACATAGTGCCCGAAACAACAAGATATGAAATGTTGTGGATTTTTTATTATGAAGTACATGAGAAACCTCATTACCGATTATGATGAGACAATTCAAAATTCAGTGAGAACTTTGTTTTATTACGTATTCTTTATGTGTACGTTTTAATAAGTAAAATCAATTTTATTAATTATCTCCACCTATTTTCTGTTAATTAGGTTAAAAATTTTAAATCAAAAGCTAAATACACATTTGAAGAGCTGACAGAATGTAGAGTTGAAAGGATTGAGCTCTTCAAAAAGAATTTTGGAGATATATTAATGACATAAATCATTTGTCATCATTTTTTTTTTATCTCGAAGCAATGCATGTGCATTTATTGGCTCTAGTTAATTTTTTTCTTGATTTTTTAATATTGTTGTAGATGATTAGCTATTTTTCTAGGAAATGAATGTAGATCTTCTTCTAAATCTGTATAATTTTTCCTACCAAACCATTTAAATCTATATAGTTTTGCTTCTTTTCTTCTTTTCATTTTATTTACTTACAATGGCATTTTGGTCTTTTTCGTGCCAATGAACACGTCATCATACCCCACACGTCAACCTGCAACTTTGGCCATTCAATGCTTTCACATAATTTCAACTCAACTGTAATTATTGCATGTTCAAGTAATTATTACATCCTGACATTGTACTTAAACTTTATGACTAGAAACATGAGTAAAATTTCTATCACAACATTCTCATATATGCGTCTATTACAATGAAAATCACAGCCCATGTTGCACACTATTAATGGACTCTGACCGTATGGAATTTTTGCCAATCCCTCAATGGACCTCTTAACCAAAAATCAGCCTGATTAGTGATTTCTAAGTGAATCGATTAAGTTATTTTCATGATTTTCATGGGTTGGTTTTAATTATAAGAATTCGAGGATTATTGAGCATTATTTGGGTATAAATCACTAATTAGGTTATTCTAGAGATTCATTGAGGGATAAGCCAAACATCTATATGAATGGTAGTGATTCTAGAGGTTCATTGAGCGTTATTTAGGACTAATTCTAGCTAGCTAGTTGTATTGAAAAAACCTAATATATAATGTGTAACCTACTTGATTGTGAATGTAAATGTGAATGGTGGTGAATGTAAATGTGAATGGTAGTGAATGAATGTCTGTTGAATTGGTCTGTGTGCTGCAAGTGGTGTATGATATGCAGGTGGGTATAGGCGACAGTGAAAAAATAAATAAAATATAAAAAAAAATATAACATTTGGCATCGGTTTTTAAAAAAATCGACGCCAAACGTATAATATAACAATACGGTGTTGGTTTTTCCAAAAACCGTCGCCAGAAGTAACAAAACTGACGCAAAATAGCGTCGGTTTTATGAAAAACCGACACCATTGCATGAGTTACACTGTTGATTTTTCGTAACGAAAAACCGACACAAAAGCTTTCACGTCACTAATATTCGCGTCAGTTTTTTAGAAACAAAAAACCGATGCCAAAAGTCTATGGCGTCGGTTTTTAACCGACACCAAATGCCCTTTTTCTAGTAGTGAGGATACAATTTGGTTTCCTCTACAATCGCGGTTACAATTTGGGTTGCCTCAACAAGAGATTATCCTTTTCAAATTTATCAGGAGAAAGAGAGCATTAAATAGCATTTAAAGCCCTATTGTTAACAACATATGCATCTCTATCCAAAACGGTCCAAGTATTTATTTTTTAAGTTCACAGTGATGACTTCACCAATAGTGACGATTTTCGTGGGCCAACTCCAGCCCACTTCGATAGTCTCCCAAACTCTCCCATCAAGAGATTTTAAAGGAAGATGCTCATCCAGGCCTTCCAGTAGGCATTATTTGATCCACCAAACAAGGGTGGTCGAGAAACAAAGTTTCTATCTTATCTCATAGCCATATCAAGGAGAGGATCCCAATTAAGTTTTTAAACCTTTGCACAAGTGTTAGGCTCTGATACCAATTAAAGTTCCCTTGATATGTATACAAGAGACTAAAAGGGGAGGTGAATAGGTCTATTAATTTTAGCCTAAGTTGATAATTAATATGCTTGAACAATTTAATCAACCAAAACAATAAGTAAATAGACAACAATACACAACACAATTATTTACAATGGTTCGGTGTATAAACACCTACGTCCACTCTCCAAATAGCTCCACTAAGCTTAACACATTTTTAATTCAATATTTAAGCACTCTTACAATATTAAATAGGGTAAATGACCCGGTCTCGATCGCAATCAATATTAATGGAGTATGGCTGCAACCTAACTCCCACTCAGTCAGGAATCCACTTGACCTGAACAGCACAACAGTATAAAAGTTGATTAATAATCAACATAATTTTTAAGAAAAACTCTCTACTAACAAATAAGTTACTTCTCAACCGAGATTGACGATGAACAAAGCTTCGATATTGCTGAAGCTAAATCAAGGCTGCAGATTAGAACCATAGTGCACACCAATCACCGAGTCAATCCGAAATCGAAGCAACCACAAAGGCAAAGAAGCAACAACAAATGTCAGAAGCTTAGAATAATTCTCTTGGCGTAAAGAGCCCAAGAGAAGCCTAGGTGAATTGGTGAGGGGTATTTATAATCGAGGGGTAGGGAAATGCGAGTTCGTGATTCAAGGGTTTCTGAGACTGATCGCCCGACCTGACAAATAGTCAGATTTAGGGTTTTCAACCATGGGGATTTCTAATGATATGCTTGGGGGGGTTTCAAATATTTCCAAGTGGACTTCCTAGTTTTTCCCAAGTCCACAATCCTTCAGTTTCCACTGCGCATCAAAGTTTGTTGCTTTGCCGCTTCTCAAAATCAACGTGACATGCTTTCCGAAGACCAAAGTAGAGGGAATATTAGTTACCTAAATACCCAAGGTTGTTCTAGAATTGGTAGCACAAAGTATACTTATCAGGAATTACTACTCGAGGGAAAGTCTCTAATAGCGTAATCTACTAGGTCAGAGGGAGTCTAATTTTGAAAAGAATTGGACTACTTTTCGTAGTGTTAATCCAATATTAATAAGTCTTCTAATCAGTGTATGGTTATGGTTAGAGAATCTATTCTTCACAGGTGGTTTTCTCAACGTAACGGGTTCAACGAGATTCCTACTAATTCAGTGAGATGCCTATAACTATTATGGAACCTTATTAAATTATTAACAATAAGATAAACTAAAATATTATATTAATTTAGTCCTATAGAATTTGTCTAATAATTCAGTGGGCCCCCAAGTCGCGTGTTTGGCTACTGAGTGTAGTAATTCATGTATAGCTAAGAAGTGATAACATGTGTATATCTAACATTAACCTAGTTAGATATGGTATCCACTTTGCCCCCTATCGATATGGCCACTAAGAAACTTAGTCAGTCTACCGAGAATATAATGTCTCTCATTTATCTGTAGGCGTTCTAGACGTGCATTTATTGCAACATGAAATTTTTGAAATCAAAACTGTACATCTGTGCGATTCAAAATCTTGCCCTGCGAGCTGAGCTTTGATAAACGTGGGCAATGGTTAACTGATTAGATATCAACTGATGTTTTTGGCGCCCCGCCGTCGACACACATATATACTTAGCCGACTGCAGCTTTAGACCTGCAGCATAAAACCAACTCATCACATGATCAAAAACTAGAAAGCCTTGAAAATTTGGGCCTACTTGCACTCCGAATGTTGGCAGCCCTCACATCCAATATGAAACTTGGCACACAGTTTTGGTCCCACTTGCACTCTGAATGTTGGGACCCCTGGTATAACTACCAATATTCACGTGGCACGCATTTTTGGGCCCACTTCACTCTGAATGTTTGGACTCTCATATATCTACCAATATGACACTTGTCACACCTTTTTTGACCCACTTACCGTATGGATGCATGTTTGGGCCCATCCCTAAATGGACGTACATACCAAAAATCAAGCTGATTATCACCATCAAAATAATAGACATTGTTATTTAGGCGATTGGTTCATTAATTGGAGGGTCCAGAATCATGAACATGTGCACAATGGTTGATCCCGGTGATATCACAATTTTTCTGTCTAACAAATACCAAAGTATGCGATGAATTGATCCCACACACAAAGTTCTTGTTTGATAAGACATTTTAAAATTTTTGTTTGATAAGACATTTTAAGGCCACGTGGCACTGTTTCACTATGACAAGTATCAACTATGGTACTTGTGTAATACGTAGGATAACTTTCTATAAATTTGTCTGCCATCCAAATAGCATGAAAATTAGGTGGGCAAATATTTTGACAAAAAATGATATAATTGCCAAATGCAAAAAAAAAAAAAAAAAAATTTTGACGCACTATTATTTTGCCCTGAAGTTAATTGGCTGTTTCAATATATTCTCTCAGAAGTTATTTGCCGATATACCAAACTCGGCCTTACAGTAAATTTTCTCCCAAACAGGCCATAAAAGCGTTAGATTTTGGCAACGATCCGTGACAACCTCAACTTTGGAAACAGGCTCATAAGAATAGTGAAAAATATTAAAATAAAATTTAACAGTTGTCATCCATGATTTTACGAGGGGACTTGGAGAGTTTTGCAGTCCATTTTTTGTCACTTGTGCAAGTGACCCATTTCAATCAATAGCACCTGTGCGTTTGACACGTACCCTGAAAAAAGCCCTGTTTGAAACTTTTTGAAATTTGAACTTTGTAGAAACAGTCTTCTTAGGGATTTTAGGGGCACGTGTCAAGTCTAATGTATATTGATTGAGATGGATCCCTTGCATAAGTGACCGAAAAATGGCATTTTTGGAGAATCCATTTTTGCTCACCCATCTCAATACTCAAGACCGTTTCTTAGGAAAGTTTAAATTTTATAAATCAATGTCTAAGGGTCGGGCTCGTGGGCCCCATTTTTGACACCGATTTTGGCGTACCCACGTAGAAGATGAATCAATGGCTGATTTTTGGTGAGGATGATCTCTATGATGAGGAGATCATCCTCACAAAAATTCAAATAATTCTGATTTTCGTAGACTGGTTTAGAAGTTGAGGAATTATGGACCATCAATTTGTACTGTGTAACTTGAAAACCACATTTGATGGGGTTAGAAAATTCAGAATGGGCTGATTTTTTTTGGGGTGATTTATATAATCAGTCATTGATTCATCTTCGACTTGGGTACACCAAAATGGGGGTCAAAAATGGTGGCAAGGCTGGCCGGCTCTACCATAAGGCCATTAAGGCAGTCGCCTAAGGCCCCTTGGTGAGAGAAGGCCCCCAGCCCAGCCTAGGTCCCACCCAGCCTAGGTCCCACTACTGCTGTAAAATTTTAGCCAACCCTTTATTGGATACACAAACCAAAAATCAACCTGATTGATTATCTCTAGCTATAGATTTTAGTACCTTTTAAGAAATGATTCTAGCCGTTGGATTCAAGCATGTTTTTTCGGTAGTAAATCCAATAGCTAGAAATCATCAATCAAGCTGAATTTTATTTTGCTTATCCACCAATAGGTGGGCTTAACATCCATGTAGTTATTGAGCCCAAAAAATGATCTATGTAGGGCCATGAGAGTCCTCTGCACCTAAAATTTTTTTCCATAGTTTTTTATTTTCAAGAATAACTTTTATATAAAGATCTTCAATTATAATTTTTTAATTAATATCATATATATTTATTAATATATTAAATATAAAAAGGCCTTATATAGAATTTTTGCATTAGGCCTCAACTTGTATCGAGACGCCCTGAATGGTAGTACCCTGAGCACGACCCCTTGTCAAAACCTTTGAATAGGACGTTGATGCTCCTAACCCACCAACTTTAGATGCTGGTCCGTTGAGACTTCAGGTCTAGCACACATTTTTTTTTCTTTTTGCAAGAGATGGTGACTTCGCATCGCCTCAAGAATATCGAGTCCCAACCATAGTTAGCAATTTGGAGCGCGGAAAAAATACGGTACATGAAATGTTTGAGTACAGTTTGGGTTAATTGTCATTAAAAATGTGTTATAAAATTCGGTCAAAAAAATAATTTAAAAAGTAAAATAAAACCAAGAAAACAAAACATTGATATTTTTTCTCTTATAAATTGATTTTTCATGTTAAAAATTGAATTTGAATAATTCGATCATGTTCAAAAATTCGAGAATTTTAATTTCCAAACCTCTGAATAGGACATTATTTGGTTCATTTTTTGAATAATTCAAGAATTTACTAACTATGGTCCACACACACAAGTGCACGCTTGTGTGAACGTTGAACTCCGTTGATTGAGTCAAAAGTTGCATATTTTGGTACAGATAATCAACTTGTGTCCTTGTTTGATAAGTCAGTAGTCTTGACGCGTTAGGGATATAATTAATTGACCCACTATTTGATAAGTCCCCATCATCTCAATCAGATGATTATATTTATACAACTTGTATTTTCGCCTTTCTTAATCTGTACGAAGAACAGCGATCGTTCAACAGAAGGTCAACTCATTAATTTGTTCTTTCTTGTAAATTTAGGGTTGGCACCGGGTTTGTCGTTCATTACCCTAACCCGAGAGAAAGAGAAAGAGAACACTAGTTGCAAATGTCTTCATGAGGTTTCTTAGTTACACGTGGTAGAATCTTACTAGTGTGGGACGTTTTTTTTGTGTCCAACAGCGTGTGACGCTACAATTATCTTATTCCATTGATAATCTTCTTCAATTTCAAATTCTGTGATTTGTCTCTGCCTTTCTCACTTTTATTATGTCGTCCTTTCTATTGTTTAAATTAAATGTGTTCCTCTTTTGTTGTTGGAGAGAAAATAATAAAAAAAAAAAAAATTAATTGCACCAGCACTTCTCCATGAGTCCAAGGTGGTTTAGTAAGCTTATTTTTAGACCTGAAGTCTGAAACTAAACCATTCAGTACTTAATGGCATGTCCTATTCAATATTTCAAAATATCCACAATGCCCTCACTACAAGAAATTCGGTTTATAGCGACGGACTTTTAGTGACAGCCAGGCAAAATCGTCTCTAAATAAAAATATAGCGACGGTAAAATACCCAACCGTCGGTACATGGTTTTGGCGCCCAAAAATACAGTGTCTATAGCGACGGCCAAGTAAAATCCATCGCTAAAAAATATTATAGCGACGGCCAAATACTGACCCTTGTTATAATATATATTTACCGACTGTTTTGGCCGTCGCTATATATATGTTTTAGCGAGGGTCAAGTGCTGGCCGTTGCTATAAGGTCGGGTATAAAAAAAAAAAAATTTGGGTTTTCACAACTGCGCGAAAACCCCTTCTCCTCTAGCTATCTGCTGTGCGAAACCCCCTTCGCCCTCTCCTTCTCCCTTCAACCCCCTTTGCCCTCTCCTCCACCGGAGTGCTTCGTTCGTTTGTCGCCGTCACCGACCTCCGTTCGTCTTCCGCCGTTCGTCCAAGCTGTAACAGTTATGTTATGATTTTTTTAATTTTTTTCTTATCTCACATTCCCCATATGGCCGAATGGTTGTTTTTACCACTCCTTAATGGATATATAGAGCAAAAATCACCTTGATTCATAATCTCTAACCCCTGTTAGTTTTGAAACCCTCTTTTGAGGGTTTAGAGATAAAACCATTGAAAACGACTATATTCCAACGCTTAGAAATCTCCGATCAAACTAATTTTTCGTCTGTAAGTGTACCTTCCCCAAATTTTGGTTTTGTAATCTAATTTTTGGTCTGTAAGTCTACCTTCCCCAAATTTTAAACCCTCCGATCAAGCTGATTAGTGATTTCTAAGCGTTGGATTGGAGTTGTTTCCATGGGCATAGTCTGTGGTAATTGCCTTAAGGGTTGGGCTCCGTTAACAGATATAAAATGACAGGTAAAATGATAGGGACACAATATAAGCCATGTGGCACACTGTTACAAGACTCTGACCGTACGTATGTTTGCCCTATCCCATGGTGGACTTACAAACCACAAATCAGCCTGATTAGTGATTTATAAGTGTTGCATCTTTGTACCTCAAGTACTGCTCAAATTCCCACGATTGAGATCAGCCCATGAAAATAAGTCCAATCCCATGGTGGACTTACAAACCACAAATCAGCCTGATTTGTGATTTATAAGTGTTGCATCTTTGTACCTCAAATTCCCACAGTTGAGATCAGCCCACGAAAATAAGTCCAATCCCATGGTGGACTTACAAACCACAAAACAGCCTGATTAGTGATTTAATAAGTGTTGTATCTTTGTACCTCAAATACTGCTCAAATTCCCACAGTTGAGATCAGCCCATGAAAATAAGTCCAATCCAAAGCCTATAAATCACTAATCAGGCTGATTTTTGGTTTGTAGGTCCACCATGGGATAGGACAAACATCCATATGGTCCGAGTCTTGTAACAGTGGGCCACATGGCTTATATTCACCTAATTTTAAGACTTAAGATCTTTAAGAACAATCTAACTCAGACGTAAGTCATTCTTCTATCAGACCTTACGTACTCTAAATTTTTAGATCTAATAATTTAATTTACCAAAAGCCACCAGTAAAGGTAAGACAAGAAGTTCAACATCTTGAAGCTCTCAAGGTTCAAGCTATATTCAAGGCTGATGGCCTTTAAATGGGGAAGAAATCTTAACTGAATTGGCTATCATATCCTATCTTGAAAAGCAAAGCAAGGGAGAAAATGACATGCAATTGTTCCTTAAGCTCTTAATCTTATTATTGGTAACAACGTCGGCATCATCCTCCGATACAAAGCCTCACTGCAGAGAAAAATGGGGGGATGTTAGCATTCCATACCCAGAAACATTGACTGCACGGATTCAAATTTGTACACTTATGACATGTTTGTTACATGAGAAAAAGAGTTCCAAAAAATTTTCCCACCAAGACTTATTTGGTGTGAAAATATTTACTGAGAGGGGGAGATGATCAAATGTTTTCCCACTGCAGCAGGCAAATTTGTGGGCCCGACTAAATATTCGGAGCAGGCAAATGCATGCTAAACACGCCCGGGCGAATATTAGCGCACGTAAATATTTTATTTTTCCGCTGCGGTGGCCTACCAAACATGCCCTTATTGTCGAAAACAGCCTCAACACTGGAAATAGGCTAATAGAGTATCAAAAAATGTTTAAAAAGAATTTAAACAGTTATCATCCACGATTTTATGAGGTGAGCAGATTTGGGACTTGAGAGTTTTCCGGTCCATTCTTGGTCACCTGTGCAAGTGACCCATTTCCAGTCCACTTCTCAGTTCTGAGTGTCATGCATTTATACCACCAGAACTAGCATGACTCATCTTCTACGTGTCCACTTCTCGTTAGTTAGATCTAATTTGAAGAGATTCTGCTATGAAACTGTCTTTTCTTGTTAAATCCTAACTTCCCCTATTCAGTTATATCTGAAACGACTGAAGTAGCACTCCTCGTAACAGATACTTGAATGGAAATTGCGTAATAGTCAAACTAACAACCACGTGGTAATCATACAATGGATAAGTAAGCAATTAACTGAATTATAATTTAGAATACTTATCTCGTTTGTAGAATTCTGAATACTTTTCAGGATGGATAGAAGGCCATTTCCGTCAAGTGTGCTGCTGACCTTGTCGGGATAAGATAAATGTTACTCCCATTAAGTAGGCCGTTGACCTTGCCGGGATGTGTTTGAATTTCATTCCTATTAAGTGTGCTACTTGACCTTGTCGGGATGAGAGAAATGTTACTCCCGTCAAGTAGGCCGTTGACCTTGCCGGGTTGTGTTTGAATGTCATTCCTGTCAAATGTGTTGATCATTAATGTGTCGGGAAAGATTGAATGCTTTTCCGACATATTAATAGCTAAAGCTTCAATGTGTTCCATCACCGATCATGCCCCGTGATATTCTCTTCTGATTACTCTATCCGACACGTGGTGTTTCCATTAATGGAAGCTGTATAATGGGAGTAGACTGATTATGATCTCTGATTATTTCTTCGGCGCATTTATTCACGCATGTTGGACGATACCACGTATCGACCTTTCATATATCGCACGTGTCGCGCCAGTGACATGTATTATCATATTATTTGTCAGAAAATACGGTACCCACAGTCACTTAAGATGAAAAGTAACCCTTAAGAACAAGGCTTAAAAGGGACCGTTATAATGGTATAACGGACTAGGGGCATTATCGTTTTTTCCGTTATAATGGAAAAAATGCTCAAGAGCAAAAACCAAAAAAAAAAAAAAAAAGGGAAAATAATGGAAAAATGGTAAAATTTGAATTTCTAAATTTCAAAAACAGAAATAATGGAAAAAAAAAAAAAAAAAAACTAAAAACAGCCATTTTTCACAATTTTTTTTTTCAGAAAATAACGGTAGTTATTTTCGTTATAACGGAAAATAACGGCTATTATTTTTGTTATAACAGCCTTTATTTTTGGATGTTTTAACGGTCCATAACATAACGGGGGAGGTCCGAATCCATTGTAACTGCCGTTATTTTCGTTATAAGGGCAGTTTTTTGAACCTTGCTAAGAGTAACCATCAATTCCAACCCAATAATTGATGACTTGTAAGCCTGCCATATATGGACGTTTTTTTTATTTGTAATTCTGCCATATATGGACTTGAATAGACAGTTTATCATATTTTTATTTATCATCTAAGGAATTCTACAGATTGATGGTTTGTCTCAGTAATGAACCTTAGAGATCCCCTAAGTAGTACTTATCGGATGGTTTATCTCAGCCCAACTGTCAGCTGCAAGGCTAGCTTGCCCCCCCCCCCCCCCCCCCCCCCCCCCCCTCTGTTTGTATTGGAGTAGATAATAAGAGATTTGGAGACACGCAATCTGCATACTATATTCATAACCCACCACATAATGATGACTTCGCATCGCCTCTAGAACATCGAGTCCTAACACGTAAATGGGCACTGTTTAAACGTTGAACCCGGATCATGACTGACTCAAAGCTTGCATTTCTTGGTACATTAATGAAGCTTCTTGTGTCCTTGTTTGATAAGTCAGTCGTCTTGGCGTCTTAGGGACTTAATCAATTAACCCAATATTTGATAATTCCCAATCATCTAAATCAGACGCTCACAACCACTCGTTTTTTCTCCTATCTTAAGACAAGTAGAAAAGTCAATTCATTATCCGATGGAGTCAGTCCAGTGTATGTGAGCTGATTATGTAATTTGTTCTCTCATGTAAATTTAGGGGTGGCATCACATCGATTCTACTATTTAACGGATGAAGGCCCATCTAGCGTACGGATAATTTGTTCTCTTATATATGTAAATTTAGGGGTGGCATCACATCGATTCTACTATTTAACGGACGAGGGCCCATGTAGCGTGCTCCGTCTCTTCTAGAGTGCCTCATGCTAAACGTCAATATCCGACAAATTCTCTAATTTTTTTTTATTAATTTCTTAAATTTAATTACATGGTAGAGACTTTTCCGTCTTTTGTTAATTTCTTCTTGTTTTTTTGTATTTTGGTTTCACTAAACTCTGTTTGCTACTTGAGATCTCGTCGATCTCCTTCTATATATACATCTGGACTTATTAAAAAAAAATTCAGATGATGATATCCATCATCAAAGTTGATGATAGATACGTGGCATATTATTAGAGGCTACTGACCATATAGATGTTTGGTCCATCCCTAGATAGACGTCTGAAACAAAAATAAGCCTGATTAGTGATTTGGATCATAATGATCAAAATCTATGGTTAAAAATAAACTAAGAAAAAGACTCTTATATAAATTACTAAAGATGAATTTTGATATGTGAGTCCAACTAAGGAAGGGCAAAACATCCATACGGTCAGTGGTCTCTAATAAGGTGCCACGTGGCTCATAATATGGCTCATCATCAATGGTGTCAAAACTCAGTAACAAAGTTAATGAGAAGCACATACATGTACCCACTTTTAAAAGAGTAATGATATAATGGTCTAAAGTCCATGGACTGGCATGGTGGTGTCATTGGCCAAAAATGCACCTCAAACTGAGTACCAAGTGTAAGGGCGTTCCCCAGGTCACGTGGTGCAATCTTACTGGTGTAGTGCTAGAGACTTGTTGCAACGAGTACAGTTTTCTTAATTATTCCATTGTGCTTTGTATCTGCCTTTCTCATCACTTTCATTTTCATGTGGTCCTTCCTATTGTTTAAATCAAACGTGTTCCTCCTTGGTGGGCGTGGAGTGGGTGGAGAAAAATATTTCTATGTCCACAAAGAGACGACCCTAAGTAAAGTCAAGACAAGATGCTCGATGGCATCTTCTTGAATAGCTCTCAAGGGTCTAGCTATCCATATATGGCTGATGGCCGCCCTTACATGGGGAAGAAATTTTAACTGAATTAGCTATCATATCGATCCTCTCTGGAAAAGCAAACATAAAGGAGCAAAAGACGGGGAGAAAATGGTTGTGCAATTGTTGTTTCAGCTCTTAATCATAGTAGGGGTAACAACAGCGTCGGCATCATCATTCAATATTACAAAGCCCGGGTGCCAAGAAAGATGTGGGAAAGTTAACATTCCATACCCATTCGGTGTTGGAAATTCATCAAACTGTTTCAGGGACGAAGGATTCAAGTTCTATTGCAATGATACGGGACTGTTTACAACCAAAGAGAGTAACATACGCGTGGATTATATATCGTTAAAAGGCCAAATGCAAGTAAGCCTTGCTGTTTCCTTCGCCTGTTACAAAGAGTCAGGAAAAGCATTCAGGTGGTCAAACAAAAGGGTCGTATTTTCGAAAAATAGACCCTACAGGTTTTCGGATACCCGAACCAAGTTCACAGTTGTTGGTTGCGACACAGCAGCTTTTGTGGGGGACCGCGAGCGCAAGGTCTTCGAAACCGGCTGCATATCGGGTTGTACCAATTTCACAAGTATTACAAACGGTTCTTGCTCTGGCAACGGCTGCTGCCAGGTCTCCATCCCGAAGAATATCAAGAGAATACGAATGCGTTTGGATAGCAGCAGGAGTAACGATTCTTTGGACTTCAATAAATGCAGCTACGCCTTCCTGGTGGACCAAGAGAGATTCAATTTCTCTGCATCGTATCTTAACGGTTTTCCAAATAGAACTACTCCGGTAATGCTCGACTGGGTGGTTGGAAACGAGACATGCGAAGATGCTAAAAGGAACCGGACTAGTTATGCATGCGGCGACAACACCGACTGCTACAACTCCAGCCTCGGATATCTGTGCAAATGTTCAGAAGGTTACCTAGGGAACCCTTATCTCCTCCAGGGATGCCAAGGTGCCGCTCTTTCTCTCTTCCCGAAAAACTTTGATGTCCACTCTACTCCCAATACATCCCAGTGGAACAATCTTTTGGGCCGAATGACCCTGACCCAGGATTGGTGATTATACACCAAAAATCAGCCTGATCGGTGATTATGAACTTATGACCATTGGATTTGAGCGTTTTTTGTATTCCCGTGGGTATAAAATCCAATGGATATAAATCACCAATCAGGCTGATTTTTGGTGTATATGTCCACTAAATGATGGGCCATACATTCATGTTCCTAAAGAGTGTTCCAATTGTCATTTTGGGGTGGACATCAACTTCAAAGATTTTCTCTTCTTTCTTGTTAATATCTGTTACAAACATGGATGAAAGTCTCGGTATCGGAGGCTGGATCGGTGATCGCCCGATCCAGACCGGGATCGGCCGAGACTTTGAGCTACGGTTACAAACAAGGATGAAAACTATGATACAGAAATCTGTATCAAACGTTTGATTGAGAAACCCATCAAAATGCAACGATCCGCATTCTTTCGGGCCCACTGACCCCTGTATGTTTGGTCCATCTGATGGAAATACACAAAAAATCAGCTTGGTTGGTGATGTCTAGTCTGTGTGATTCGAGCATGCGCATATTATTATCATGTTTTTCGAATCCATCTATGAGCCAATTCATAAGCCCATGATGAAAATTTGCTTGATCAAACGACTGAAACCACCAATCAAGCTGACTTTCGGCGTGTAGGTCCACTAAGCGGTGAGCCAAAGCTTAATGGCTCAGTGGGCCCGCAAGTGTGTGCCATGTGGCAATTTATGGGATATCTTCATCATCGGAGTAAAACTTGTGTCACAAGATGTTGTGACGGAAGACGGTCACAGCACTCAATACGAGCCACGTGTCACACGATCAGAGGTCACTGACCGTATGGATGTTTGGCCAGTCCGTCGGTGGACCTACATACCAAAAATCAGCCTGATTAGTGATTTACAACCTTTGGCTTTTTGCACCCAAATAACGCTCAATAATGCTCAAATTCCTACCGTTAAAATCAACCCATGAAAATAACGAGTAAAACTTCCATCACACGAAATTGTAAATCACACAAAACACAGCCAATGAGTTCTCGGCACGTACACAAGTGCTTTTGCAACGTACCCATGTGCTTTTGCTTTTTAGGTGTACGTGCCGAGAACTCATTGGCTGTGTTTTGTGTGATTTGCAATCCTATTGTGATGGAAGTTTTACTCGAAAATAACTTCAATCAAATCGGTTAGAAATCACGAATCAGGCTCATGTTTTGCATACAGGTCCATCGAGTGACTGGACAAACATCCATACGGTCATCGTCTTCTAATAATATGCCACGTGGCTCGTATTGAGTGCTGTGACCGGCTTCCGTCACAACATCTTGTGACACAAGTTTTACTGATATGACAACCCTATAGGCTATAGCTAGACAGGATAGCCTGTCAGACTGCAAGAGGGCTGAGCAAAACTTCGCTTACCACCAACGTCAGCGTAGCTAATGACTGCCCACAATATTAACTGTGTGGCACATTTTTAGAGGACACTTGACTGTACGGATGTTTGGCCAATCCCTAAGTGGACTTACAAACTAAAAATTAACCTGATTAGTGATTTCTAAGCATTAGATTGGAGTTATTTAATGGGTTGAGTTTAACTGTGTGAATTTAGGCATTATTAGCCATTACTTAGGTACAAGGATCCAAAGGTTTTAAATCACTAATCAGGCTGATTTTTAGTTTGTAGCTCCACTGAGGCATTGGCCAAACATCCATACTGTCAGTGTCTAATAATATGAGACGTGCCTCATATTGTGGGCGGCCAAGGTCACAGCTTGAGAGACTCTATCACAACGGATTGCAAATCACACAATCACAAGCCAATGAGTTCTCAGCACGTACACCTCAAAGCAAAAGCGCTATGTGGGTACATTGCAAAAAGTACTTGGGTACGTGCCGAGAACTCATTGGCTTGTGAGTGTGTGATTGTTGTGACAGAAGTTCCTTACTCTTGGCCGAAAAGCCTGAGCCTAGTGATCCCAGCCAGCCCTTGATAGCTAGTTTAAACCAAGGTTTAAAGGAGGCCGTTTTAACGGTTAAACGGACTGGGGGCATTACCGTTTAAACGGCCGTTAAAACGGATTGAAATGGTCAGGGGCAAAAATGGAATTAAACGGTTTTAACAATTTTAACGGATTTTAACGGAAAAAAACTGAAAAAGTGGCGCTGAAATTCAAATTTTGAAATTTTAAAATTTTAAAAAAAATAGAATTTAACGGATTTAAACGGATTTTAACGGAAATTAAACGGATTTTAACTGAATTAAACGGTTTTAACGGCCGTTTTTTTCACAAAAATTTTTAAAATTAAACGGCTGTTTAAACGATTTTAACAGCCGTTAAAACAAAAAAAACGGCCGTTTTTTTCAAAAACGATAAAACACGTTTAAACGGTTTTAACGGAAACAGGCTTGGGGCGTTACCGTTTAAACGGCCGTTAAAACAGTTTAAATGGCCGTTTTTAAAACCATGGTTTAAACAATTTCTTTCATTGCGTGTTTCGGATGTTAACTTATCAGATGTTCCTGTTGTCGTTGATGAATCCCGTAGATATTGATGAGTGCGCAGATGGAAAAACTTGCAAATGGGATTGTGTCAATGCGCCTGGCACTCACTATTGCAATTGCCCCCCCGGCATGCGTGGTGATGGTAATTATTGCTCTAACAAATTTCCGGCGATTACAGTTTCTATAGGTAATTTCATCCAATTCAATTTTGCATCAAACTTAATTTGTTGTTCCAAAATCACCATCAATTGTTAGATTGTTGACTTATTTGATTTAGTCTGTCAACCAAAAACACATAAATATTCTTCAGGCTAAACAACAAAAATGTTTGGTGCCTTTGGTTGACGCCACCAATAAATCTGGCCCCCGTCAACCCAAAAACTATTTACACCATCAATTCTATTTTCGTTTATAAAATTGCAAGTGGACCTGACAAAACTTATGCCAGTTCGGCTTGCCTCACTTATTTGGTTGAGAAGTCTCAATCTCCTATCACGTTGTGACGTGTCAAGGAGAGGTCAAGGGTAATCTAGAGAATTAGTTTTGATTTAACCTACTCTTTAGGTAGCCCTGGCCCTCTCCTCAACATGTCACAATGTGATAGGGGGTTGATGCATCTGCTCAACAAAATGGGCGAGGCAAGTCGGACTAGCTTAAATTTTGTTACAGGTCCACTTGCTATTTTACAAACAAAAATAGAACTAATGGTGTAAATGGTTTTTGTATTGACGAGGCCAGACTTAGCAAGTAATCACATCCTAGGACCTAGAGGCTAGACCCTGATCCAACACACGCATCCAAAATACATACAACCAGGCCTGGTCGACTCGTCTGATTTGAAAAGTTAAAGGGTAACCGTAACTTAGACCCTTCAACCATACAAAAGAGTAAAATTTCAAATTGTTCCAATTTTCGATTGAGCGTAACTTCATTGGAACTGATCCAACTTGTTTCTATGCAGTTATTATGTTCGGCACTTTCACGCTATTTGCTGGTAGTTACTTGCTCTATGAGGCACTCATGAAAAGGAAGCTCATCAGACTTAAAGAGATTTTCTTTCAAAAAAATGGAGGTTTGTTATTACAACAACAAAGAGCTGAGATATTCACTGCAAATGAGCTCGAAAATGCATCGAACAATTACAATGAAAATCAAATCATTGGGCGAGGAGGCTATGGTACAGTTTACAAAGGAATTTTAGCAGATCAAAGAATAGTTGCAATTAAGAAGTCGAAGATAGTGGATGAGAGCCAAATTGAGCAATTTATAAATGAGGTTGGCATTCTTTCACAGATCAACCACCGGAATGTTGTTAAGCTCTTGGGTTGCTGTTTAGAGACTAAAGTTCCTGTGTTAGTTTATGAATTTGTCTCCCATGGAACCCTCTCCGAACATATCCACAGTGAGGGACATACACCCTTAATGTCATGGGAAAACCGTTTAAGAGTTGCTGCTGAAACTGCTGGGGCACTTGCTTATTTGCATTCTGCAGCTTACCCACCAATCATCCATAGAGATGTGAAATCTACCAACATACTCTTAGATGAAAATAACACCGCGAAAGTATCTGATTTCGGTGCTTCAATGTTGGTTCCGCTAGATCAAACCAAAGTGGCTACATTCGTGCAAGGGACACTCGGATACTTAGACCCAGAATATTTTCAGACAGGCGACTTAACCGTCAAGAGCGATGTTTATAGCTTTGGGGTAGTTCTTTTGGAGCTCTTGACAGGAAAAAAGCCACTTTCTTTTGGGAGATCACAAGAGAAAAACTTAGTAAAGTACTTCATTTCTTCAATGAAAGAGAATAGTCTATTTCAAATTCTAGAGGCACAAGTTGCAAATGAGGGTGAGGTGGAGCAGCTCCAGGCAGTTGCCAAGCTTGCTGAGAGTTGTCTTAGAATGAAGGGTGAAGAGAGGCCTTCGATGAAAGAAGTGGCAGTGGAACTCGAGCGGTTGAGGAAGTTTCGTGAGCATCCATGGGTTAAACAAAACCATGAAGAGATCGAGAGCTTGCTGGTTGAACCAGCATATGGGTTTGCTAGCAATGGAACTGAGAGCTCTCAGAACATAACTGCTACATCTATTGAGCTAGGATCATATGGCTCATCTTCTACACTCTAATGATAACTCTATTTTATCCTGTACATTGAGAGATTGAGAAAAAAATAACTATTGTAACTTTTCTCTAGAGATAGTGAACTCTTCTCACCTGTGAACATAGGCACATTGCCGAACCAAATAAATCTGTTGTCTGTGTGAATGATATTTTCGGGTCTCTCTTTTTTGCTGGTTCGTGGAAGGTCGATTTTCATCAAGCAGAGTTTGAGGATGTCCCAAATACAAATCACATGGAATCAGCGCATGAGGTGCTTGATAGGAGTTCTGTAGGAAGTGTAGAGGCAGCACCATGGGGGTGATAACAGCTCATGCTCTTCTTAATCTCGGAGGCACTGCAAAAAAAATGCTGGAAATAAAAAATGTATATCTGAAGAAAGAAACAGAATCTCATTAAATAGCTTTTATCGGCCAGTTTATACTTTGCAGTAAAAGAATTTCTATTCTAGGGACCACGTTAAAGAGGCAGAACCAAAACAATGCATCTACAAATTACAGCATTGCTATAGAATCTGTTTTGAAATAAAAAAAATAATAATAATAATAAAGGAGCTATAAAAGTTTATTGAACAAAAAGTCAATATTTGGATTCCCGGTATTCATTTTATGCATGAATTAACTCTCGATCAGCAATCTTAGTATTATGAACGATGTGAATCTAATAAAAAACCTCATGATTATATATCAACCTGTCTATTTTTCTGCTACACAGATAATTAAAATTGCTCCACGAAATCATGCAATCTTCAAAAGGAGCTAAAATATCAGAATTTCCTCTGATCTGGTATAATACTAGCTGGTATTTGGAGAATTTATGATCAACTTGGCAAAAAGAAAAAAAAATGTCATCATTGGAATGGGGATTTCTAGAATAGATTATCATAAAACAAGGCCATCCATCCTAATACCTGGAGCAGCCACTCTAGGACTCTCCTGAGATGGGGGGTTTAGAGCATTATTTCCGTATAAATGCACTATATCTAAGATGTACTGATACTGATACGGATAACAGGAAATGGGGATACAGCTTTCTATTACCTGAAATCTAGGACACAGATATGGATAGGGATAGTCCCATCCATTGTCAAATACATGCTTGAGTTTTTAGCTTTTTAAGCTAAGTATCATTACATCATGTCCAATGTATGAAACTGCTAATATTGCAAAGATTTTACAATAAGATTTGTAACAATATACTACTTATATATTTCTTTTGACAAAACAAACAAGGAATTTTTTAGGAGTTAAAAGTTATCTTGCATTGATACAGGTATGGCAATCACTCAGCATAGTACAAAATGTCATATTCAGCAAGCCCTAAAAATAGGATTTTTGGCTCACTAGTATTTTTTAAATAATATAAAACAAAGTAATAAGGATCTATGTCACTCGGTTATGGCAAGGACACAGCCACGTATGTCATGGAGACGCTTTAAAGCTTAGAAAAAGAAGTGCACAATACTTGTACAGCTTCAATTTGAAGTGTCTATGTAACATAGATAAGGAAAAAGATGGATTATGTACTGGGATATCTTATGATTTATATCACGTATGGTATACATATAGATAAGAGAACACAAATTAAAGTTATATTTACTGGAAAGAAAACGTAATTTGGAAGTGTCGCATCAGAATATGCCAAGTGTCAGAATCCGATCTGTGTCTGTCACACGTACTTAACCTTTAGACAACTCCACGTAACATGAGAGTTAAGAAAACTAGCAGGGGGCACGTGCGAGGCACATGAATAAAGAGGGGACGTGTCAGGTTGTGTGTAAAAGTTGTCGGGTAGTTCTTCGTTTATTTACAAATTAGAATGGTAATTTTGGAAGAAATGGCAAATGTTGTTAATGACAGCTCTTAGGCGTGAAGCCCATTGTAATGGTAAAAATAAATATAAGTACAATAGGAAAGGAGAAATCAATAATATATAAGTATCCATGCAATATCCAGTACCAGTATCGGTATTGCATCATGTCGATACGGGTATGCCGGGCATATTGATGTATCTGGGTATCATAGCATTATATAGAGGAACAAAATGGACCTTCTATCATCTGTTCATTCTAGAACACCCTAGAATATTGGATTATAGGACTATATGAGTTCCACTATCAATGATGCTGCAAAAAATGCACCAATGCAATCTTAACAATCAGGAAAAGCAACAACCGAATCAGGCCGTGGTAACAGAACAGGTGCAATTTCAGGTGCAGTATGGAGAAATTTCGAGTATTATAGTTCAACATAAGAATAAGGCAAATTTGATATAGAAATTTCTCGTGGTGGTACATTTTCGGTGAGAGAGGTGTGGAAGTAATTTCAGGTGCAATCCTTTCCAGCCATAGTTACAACTATTTCTATCCCTGTTGATTTGTCCGAGACAGAGTGACTCGCCTCAATAGCATGAGTTACAAATCCACAACAACCAATCTCTAAAAACGGCAAGAAAAGCAGTGAAACAATTAAAGAATGGATTGCGATATTCTAGCTTATTCACAACAGAATTAACAACTACGCCGCAGAAGTACTTGTGGCACAAAAATAAAGTTCTGCTAAAGCCTAAAAAATTGAATCCTGGTTATGAATTTAACATAATTAATTTGCAGCAAATAATATGAAAGGGCAACATACGATGTGTGAGGGCAGAAACTACTGACCTTAATAGTATACTGGTGTCCCACTCGGTTAAGCTCTTCTGGAAGCACAACAGCAACATCCCATTTTCTTAAATTATCTCTGGTATCCGCCTGAAACTGTAGGCACTAGGTGCATTGTTTCATGTTCTTTGGAATGCTAATAAAATTAACTAATCAAGGTTAATCAGATCGATACAAAAATCATTACAAGCTGGCACCTACTCCGCCGAGTCAGTGCAACATTCATCCCCAAAAAAATAGGATGATTCGGCTGATTCGCACCCAACTTAGACAAAATGTTGAACTTTGTTACTTACAATACAATTACCAACTCAGTTGCGTTGCAAAGGGATGTTAGCTGGATGAACGTGAAACACCAGAGACTTGGATGCTGTCATCAGAAGCACCACCGGTTGATCGCCCCTGTCCGGAAACTGCCCTAACTCCGGGAAAAGAATCCCCAGAGACAAGCGCCTGTAGCAACTGAGGTGGTGGAGGCACCCTGACTTCCACTGTCCCTTCCAGCATCTTGACCACCATACCCATTGTAGGCCGTGCACTCTCATCATCCTGAATACACCACACTGCCACCATTGCCACCCGCTCTGCTTCAACTGGGTCGTATGCCCCTGCAAGCCGATCATCCACTATTCTTGCAACATCACCTTCAATTATTTGACGAGCTGCCCATGGCGGGAAGAACCACTTCTCTTCTGCTGCTCCCTCAGCCACCCCCTCTTTGCCTGCCGAGGGTGGCGTCTCCACATTGCGCCGCCCACCTATGATCTCCAGCAATGTCATCCCATAACTATACACATCAGCTTTCGCTGTAATTGCCACCCCAGATATCCATTCAGGCGCAACATACCCCCATGTCCCTCTCATTGTGGTCAGAACCCGACTGAAATCCCGGCCCATGAGTTTCGCCATCCCGAAATCTGATACCTTAGCAGTGAATTCACTGTCGAGGAGAATGTTCTCCGGCTTGATATCACAATGTATGATGCAATCCCGACATTCCTCATGCAAGTAGGCAATACCCCTTGCCGTCCCAATCGCCACACGGAATCTGACATCCCAGCTCAAACTCTGGCCATCTCGCCGTAAATACACACTCAGTGGCCCATTTTGCATGTAGTCATAAACCAATAGCCGATGAGAATTCTCCGAGCAGAAGCCTCTCAGGCGTACAAGATTAACATGTTGAATGTTTCCAATTGTGCAGACCTCCGCCCGAAATTCTTTCTCGCCGCCACCCGGACGTTCTAGCCGTTTCACGGCAACTAGTGACAAATCAGATAATTCACCACGAAAAACAGCCCCAAAACCACCATGCCCAAGCTTCTCTGAGAAACCCCGAGTCGCCGAAGAAAGCTCCTTGTAAGAGAACACCTTCAAATTCGTTACAGGAAACACAACTTCTTCTTCCTTCTTCTTCCAGCTCCTCTTCTGCACAACCAGTAACACCAAAACTACCAAACCCAAAACCACCACAACTCCACAAATCCCACCAATCAAAACCGCCTTTCTCCCTTTGTTCTTTTTCTTCAATCCCTCTCTCGCAACCCTCACATATAAAATCGCTTCTTCTGTGCTATCAGCCGTCAGATTCCGGAGATTTAACAGATTCCCAAACAGATTCTTACACATACCAGACTTCTCATTGTGGTTCAGACCAAAACACGAGCAGTTCTTCAAGCACTCCTTCTTGCACAAACTCTGACTAGCGGGAAATGACACACTAACAGCACCATCAAAACTAACGGCACCGACCTCTTCAAATACGTCACTCTTTTCGCAAGGACTATCACTATCACGGCGACAACCGCCAGTGAAGTCACTGGATCTCCATTCACGGTCATCACCCGGACGGAATCCTGAGAGGCACTCACAGGGCCTCAATGTACGGCTACTGCAAACTCCGAGGTTTCCACACACACCGTACACACGACACTTGTTCTCCGGCCGAGACCAGAACATGTACCAGCTTTCCGTCTGCGTCGACCACGTATACTGCATCAGTTGACCGGAAGGATCGACTGCAAATTTCGTCAGCGGATTCACGCCGTTTTCCTGCGGTGTTTCGGTGTACATGAAAGACGCAGCCGGCGTGAACGGATTCAGGAAACGGAACTTGTAGATATACGGCACCGTCATCTCAGGCACGCCGTAAAACGCATTTCCGGTCCAGTTTCCAGTCGACCAGTATGCCTCTCTGCCGTTGAAGACAAGCTCGAACTCGCCGTACACCGGCGGTTTAAGACGGAGAGAGTAATTTCCCGGCGACGGATCTGACGTGCTTCGCCAACACGTGATGGAGTGACGGCTCGTGATGTTCATCCCCGGCAGCCACGTGTCCGCCGGAAAATCGAAGCTTTGCCAAACGATTGTCCCTTCGCGAGAGAGAAGAACTAGGTTTCCAGTATCTAGAAGCTTCGCTTCCGTGGCTCTCTCTGTGTTTTCCGTCTGCCAGACGTTAAGATTGCCTGAATCCATAATCTTTAGCCGGCCGTCTTTGGTCAGTCTCACCGACGCTGAAGCAGGGTTGTTTACCGGAATTTCGCGATTTGCGACCCAAACGTAGGTCCGTATCGGTATCGAAGCGTACCAGATTCCAACGTACCAGTTCGATCCTCCATTAGAGGTGAAAAATCCGAGCTGGAATGTACGGTTTTGGCTGAAAATCGATGAATTTCCTGAAATTATAACAGATCCTAGCTCTAGTTTCTCATTTATAATCGAAATAGTAGTTTTCTCGACAAAATCTAAACTTTCCTGCCTTAAATACCTCGATTTCAATTTATTCAAGAGAAATCGACGCTTATAAGGTCTGTTTCCCAAAACGAAACTCGAATCACCTTCAAGTGATCCTCTTCTGCAAACGATTGTCCTATTTCTAGCAGTTTCAGAACCGCAACCGAGCTTGAATCCTCGGTTCTTGCTGAAAACTGAGCTCTTAAGTGTTTCCGATCCGGAAATGATCTCATTTACTCCAATTCTTCGAAGAAGCCTTCTATTTTCTTCTAATCCAACATTTGAGCTTGATCCAACTTCGATCGCCAGTAAGAAGCAGAGAAGAGCAACAGAGAACATGAAGGAAGAAAAGATCGGTGTTATTTCCGCCATTTTCAGCCGTTCTTAGCTCTTTAGAGAGCATTTTAGTTGCAGATCTCCATGGATTCCATAGAATAAACAAACAAAAAGCTTGAACTTTGAACTCAGTAGAATCTCTGCTATTCAAAGTGAAGAAAAAGTTGGAGAGATAAAGAGAGATTTTCCATGGATATTCTCAAACTCAAAAAGCTGCCAAGCTCGGATAAATAAGTGAAACCTTTTACTTGGCGGGAGCTTATAACGAAAAGTGACGAAATTACCATTGACTTGGAAAGTTTACAACCAATTTTATTGGAGTAAATTAAGACACACTGAGGTTATTTAAGTAAATGTTGAAAACGAATCTGTTCATCAGATAGTTTTGGTGGCAGACAGGTTTTCTTAAAGGGTCGGGCTACGTTGACAGATCCAAAATGACAGGCAAAATGACAGGGACACAATATAAGCCAGATGGCACACTGTTACAGGTCTCTTACCGTACGGATGTTTGTCCTATCCCATGGTGCACCTTCACACCAAAAATCAGCCAGATTAATGATTTATAAGTGTTGCATCTTTGAAGTAAAATTTGTGTCACAAGATGTTGTGACTGAACACGGACACAGCACTCAATGTGAGCCACGTGGTATACTATTAGAGGACGATAACTGTATGGATGTTTGGGCAGTCCCTCGGTGGACCGGTACACAAAATATCAGCTTGATTAGTGATTTCTAACTGATTCTATTGAACTTATTTTCATGGGTTGATTTTAACGGTAGGAATTTGAACATTATTGAGCGTTATTTGGGTGCAAAAATCCAAAGGTTTTAAATCACTAATCAGGCTAATTTTTGGTTTGTAGGTCCACCGAGGAACTGGTCAAACATCCATACGGTCAAAGACCTCTGATCGTGTGCCACGTGTCTCGTATTGAGTGCTGTGACCGTGTTCCGTCACAACAACTTGTGACACAAGTTTTACTCGCATCTTTGTACCTCCAATACTGCTAAAATTCACACAACCGAGATCAGCCCATGAAAATAAGTCCAATCCAACGCCTAAAAATCACTAATCATACTGATTTTTGGTTTGTAGGTCCACCATGGGATAGGACAAACATCCATACGGTAAGAGTCCTGTAACAGTGTGCCACGTGGCTTATATTGTCTCCCTGTCATTTTAGATCCGTCAACGGAGCCCGACCAAAAAAGTCACACACGAGATATGAGATATCTCTACGCTCAAGGCAAAATAATAGTAGAGGACACGTTTACAAAATTCAACGCTCGTGATCAATACTAATCTGTAAACGCTCGTGATCCATACTAATCTGGCTGATTTTCGGTTTGCAGGTCCACTGAGGGACTGGCCTAACATCCATACTATCAGTATCCACTAAGAGTGTGCCACGTGGCTTCTATGTGCACTGAAGTTTTACTCATCTATTGGCAACACTCTTTGAAAAGGGTGTCCGTGTCCAGGGAGAGACGTCTTTTCAAAAGGCTGTTTAGTTTTTTTTTTTTTTTTTATAAACAGAAAATTGTGAAAAAAATACAAAATTAAATCTATTTGTAGAAAACAATACTTATTTTCAAAAATTATAAAAATAAATACACATAGCCATTCGAATCGGCGTCAACTTTTTCAAAATGTAATACCTAAAAAGCCCTTTTAGTAGCCGATTGAATTGGAGCCAAATTAGACTTGACGCCGATTCAATCGGCGCCAGAATACAATATCAGAAAGTTTTTTTTTATTTTTGTAAATATATTTAAAAAAATATATCATTTAAGAAATTTTCCGTTGTCCTTTTTAAGCAAATAATAGATTATTTTGGATGACCCTTTTCTAAAAGTATTTATTCCATAAAATAAGCTAAAGTCCTTTTATAAACAAAGAAATCCAACTCCCACACGTCCCATCTATTACTCTCATCAATTATAGTGGTGAGGCCCACTAAGATAAGATAAGATAAAGACATTTTGTATTTATGATGATCCAAATAACTTTTTTAAGAAAACACTTTTTTAAACATATATTTTCATAAAAGTCATCTTTTAAATAAAATATTCGAAAATTTCTAAAAAGAAAAAATTTTTTAATTTATTTATAAAAACAAAAATAAAATTCTGACAATTCCAAATAAAATAACTAAACGCCCTTTTAAATGGCGTTTCTTCCTACAGAAATAAATCTCCTGACAAAAGTAGCAAAAAACTGAAAAGGCTGACAAACGCCCTTTTAAAGGGCGTATGTAGCTGAAAGATGTCCTTTAAAATGGCGTTTCCCACATAGGAGTAAAACGTTTGTCCCAATACGAACCACGTGGAACACTCTTAGTGGACGCTGACCGTATGGATGTTTGATCAATCCCTTGATGGACCTGCAGTCCAAAAATCAGCCAGATTAGTAATTTACAACCTTTGGATCTTTGCACTCAAATAATGCTTAAATTCCTACGATTAAATTCAACCCATGAAAATAACTTCAATCCAACGCTTACGCTTATAAACAACTAATCATGTTTGTGTGTAGGTCCACCTAGTGATTTGCCAAACATCCATACGGTCATCGTCCGATAAGAGTGTGCCATGTGGCTTGTATTGGGACAAAAGTTTTACTCCTCTATGGGCAAACGCCCTTTTAAAGGGCGTCTGTCAGGTACAGGCGCCATTTAAAAGGGTCTGTACCATTTAAAAGGGTGTTTGTCAGCCTTTTCAGCTTTTGTCGAGTTTGTCGGGAGGAACAGTCGTCTTTTCACTTTTTATATATTTGGCAGGGATAAACGCCCTTTTAGTTACCCTTTTTGGTAATGTCAGAAATTTATTTTTGTTTTTGTGAATAGATTAAAGTTTGTTTTCTTTTTAGAAATTTTCGGTAAAATATTTTTTGAACATAGCAATCCAAATGGGCCCTTAAATTTTTCTTTTTAGGTTGGCTTGACACGTTCCTCATGCATTAAGGGGGCGTTTGGGAATGAGAAGTAAAAGCACTTCTACTACAAGTAGAAGTTATAAGTTGATTTTTTACCTCCAAAAAAGTCATGATAGAAATTCAAATGTGGGGAGGGATTCTAATTTTTGAGAAGTTACCTCTTAGAAGTCAAAAGCTAAAAATTTTAGCTTCAGTTTTAAGTTAATTTTAAACTTTTCGAAAGTTAAAATATGAAACACATCCAAACTAACTTTTTAACTTTTTGGTTTATAAAAGTCAATAAATTATTTATTTTTGTGTTGCCAAACCCCCCTAAGACTTTTTAATTTTTATGAAGCTTCCACGAGTTAAGAGTTTTAAGACAGATAAGAAAATTAACTCAAGCTGGTAAACTAATCATTGGGAGGAGACATGGTTAATCCCTGGTCCTAGTTAGTAAATTGTCCAATTATTCGGGAATACTTCCTTGGACCCAGTTAGTCAAGTCTCCAATTATTCCCGAACTATACGAATTGTTTAAGAAATATTCAGGAACTGAATGAATTGTTTAAAATTCGAATAGAACGCACCTATTCAAAGGTTTGGAAAATAATTGCGCATTTTTTAACATGATCAAATTCTTCTTGAATAATTCATGAATATTTGAGATTATTCAGTTTTAAACATGAAAAACCATTTTGTAGGACAAAAAGTTGTCAATATTTTATTTTTAAAATTATTTTGGTCGTATGTTTTAATGACAAATCTGAATTGTACTCAAATAGTTCTCATACCATATTTTTGCCGCACTCCAAATTGCTAACTAGGCCCTGGACCCATATATCTTTAACGACGGATATCCATATTCAATGTTGATCGATCAGACCGCAGTATGAGCCACATGGCACATTCTTAGAGACCATTGACTGTATGGATGTTTGGCCCATGTTTAGGTGGACTTACATACCAAAATCAGCTTCATTAGTGATTTCTAACCTTTGGAATGTGTACCCCAAATAATATTCGAATCCAATGGTTAAAAATATTTCCATTTAAAGGACTTCAATCCCCAAGTCCCATATTTTTGTTATTTTTTCTTTTGTTTTCTTTAGATATTTGGAGAGAAAATAACAGCCTGAAGAGTATTTTTGTTAATATGTATTATTGAAGGGTCGGGCTCAGGGGACCAACAAAAGTGAACTGATGAGTTCACAAATGATCTGGTTTGTGTATACGGGTGGTTGGTGGTATTCCTTTGATTCACTTTTCGCCAAAGCACAATCTCCGTTCGAATTCTTGGAATCCTTGTCTGGGATCATTAGTGCAAAAAGGTTGGTCCGTCGGCCGGCCTGAATGATTATTAAAACCATTAGAGCTATGGGACAAGAAAAAATCCGCTGGAGGGGGGGGGGGGGGGGGGGGGGGGGGGGGGGGGGGCTAAGCTTTGAAGTCTTTGAAGTCCCTCTCCCAAAATGTCTAACAAGTACCCCTTTTAAACTACTAGCCAAGGGCTTAACGAGGTTTGAGTTAAGGAAAATTGGGTACTTGTCAGACATTTTGGGTGGGGAGACTTCAAAGTTTGATGTCCCCCGGGGTAACAAATGTTTTCTCAAAGAGACGAAGCAAAACTTATAGATCCACCAAATAGTCACCACGTACCCAAGTAGACAAAAAGTTGCTTAATTTCACAACCCAATTAGTTTTCAATAGGGTTTTTTGTATTCGCGGCGAATTTTTGTAGACCTTTCATCAACTCTGAATCAATCAAAGAATTTTCTCCCCTTTTGTGGGGAAGTCATGGTCAAGTCCCACTCATAAAGATATGACTTTTCTTGCAGGGCATAGAAGAGGAGACGGTAAAGCGTAGAACTTTGATGACGGACCACAATATGAGCCATGTGGCACACTCTTAGGTACCACTGACCGTATGGATGTTTGCCCATCCTTAAGGTGGGTCTACATACCAAAAATAAGTTTAATTAGTGATTTCTAAACATTTACAGACGTCCCTCAACAAAGTTCTACTCTACATGTGGACTTAGAGACTAGTGTCTGTGTGGCACATTAGTGCAGTGAGAGGCATCAATTGTGATTTCCTTAACCGAGTTGTCATATGCCACACAAACATCGTTTCGGCCCAAATAATACTCCTAGGCTATTCAGGCATCGTCTCGCCCGGAATAACATGTATGTGCCAGAATAGTACTCAACTATATAGGCCTCATCTCGGATGAATCACCTTTCGTTGGCCATTAACAGTGCTCAACTCTATATGGAATGTATACTTATCTTCTAGCATAAAATGTGTCAACTCACTATGGGATCAAATCTTGGTCAATAAGGGTAAATCTAACCAAACATCTCAATATCCGACATGAATTGTTGACTAACTATTCAGAATTGGGCAAAGATGTCAGCAGTTCAAGTCGTGTGGGAGCTAAGTGAGCTATCAAAGAGAGAGAGAGGTAGAGCTTCCTTACAAAGTAAATTTTTTTGTCCCCATCAACAGTGAGGGAAGGCCTCTATCCATAAATGCCTGGGTTAGGTAAGATGTGTTGTTTATTACCTGTCGGGCGTGATCGAGAATGGAAGCAACATGGTATGACTTGCATGCAGAAAGTAGCACTAAAATCTCTTATATCATCATTCCGATCAAGTAAATCTTGACCCATTTTTCTTAGGTAATAATTGTCCCATACTCTCATCCAAGCTAAAAAAAGGTTGTACTAGTTATGAATAGAATCATGCTGACTATTCAAGTAGCTTGGTTCACCGGAGCCAGCTCTTCTCAACAAGTCGGCTCTCCTCTCCGCCAAACCAGCATCTATATTCTCAACAATTGTGTTGAGGAGTCTCCTAGGAGGTTGCTCATCGACAGACTGGGATTATGAATTGTCATATTTAATGTGGCCTACGTGTTGGCCCAAGGTCCAGTTATGTATGGGAAGAAAAATATGCACATGCCGTTTCGAGACGCGATGGCGGTGCAATGATTGGACGTCGATCAACAGTTGATGTCACACAATCTTGTGGGTCCATCGCAAGGACACATGTTCCAATCCTAGGAACAGCCCCAAGTCTATAAATACAGGTGAAGATCTCTCACTTCACACTTTTTGAATCCTCTTTGCGCTCGCCGACTTGCTGCAACCGGACATTCAGTGAATCTTTTAGTGCCCCCTAAGTGTTTGCTTGAATTACACTGAACCACATGGCAGATTGTTTCAATCTCTAACTACCCGTGGAAGTAGTTGTTTGCTTGAATTGTACCGCGAACACAAAAATCTTGGTGTCATCTCTTCTTTCTTTATTCTCTTAGGGCCTGTTTGGTAACGCATCGCGGAGGGCAAATAAAATATTTAGCCGCGTAAATATTCGCCCGGCTGTGTTTGGCAGCCACCCGCCCTTGGCGAATATTTAGCCGGGCCCACATATTTGCCCTCCGCGGCGGGAAAACATTTGGTCACCCCCCCCCCCATGTGAAAATATTTTCACGCCGATTATGCCTTGGTGAGAAAATTTTATTTTCTCGCCGGAAAATCACTATTTTCAATAAAAATTAATTTTTTAATATATAAAAAAGATAAAAATGAATTTTTTTTTATTCTTTGACATAATATGTGGTTCCCGCACTGACCCAACCTATTTTTGACTTACTCCGATATGTGGGACCCACTTTTATTGAAAGAAAATGAAGTAAGCTGCAGTGAGCTAGCTTGTACACGTACCAAACATTGTTAAATATTGCTATGAGCAAATATTTAGCCAAGATAATATTTGCCTAGCTAAATATTCGCCGTCAGAACTCTTTTTCTCACGTACCAAACAGGCCCTTAGTTCCTTTCATTTTACATAAATAGAGATACAAGACAGTCACTACATTGGCGTGGTCTAATTTGTCGTGGTCTAATTTGTTTACCATAATGCCACTCAAGAATTCAAAGGTTGGAAGGCAAGGATAGCTTTGTGGAACATTTGAGACCTTAAGATATTGTGGGTGAATCTAACACCATTCATTTATCCAATCACACATCTTGAGGCATGTGTTAGGTCATGACAGTAACATGCACATGTTTGACAAGGTGTCCCTCTCAAAATTAAAAGGAGTAGAAGAACAAAAAGGGGAGCATCCCCTAACTCCAATATTTTTTACATTTCTTTTGACAAAATGTTCTTTTTTTCCACTTGAAAAGAAATAAAGGTAGTTTAGACATTTCCAGAGAAGAATAAAAGCATCAAAGAATAGTAATCTTGTTATGCTCCTTTTTTCTGACCCCCTATCGGGAGTCGGGCTCTTCATCGTGGATTCTGAGAATCAAACGGTGGTTGATAATGCTGAGCTAGCATTCACTTACGGTTTGGATTCTTGGAATCTATGGCCGAGAGTCAAACTCCCAAGAGGGGTCAAAAAAGGGGTATCTTCGAAGCCTGAGCCATTACTAAAAACCTTTGAGTCATCGATGATGCTAGGGGATGCTTGACACGAACAAGCTCCGATTATTTTTACTCCGAGATTAGTTATTTTAGATATGAATAATACAAAAAAAAGGTTCCAATGACCAACAAAAGAGAACCAAAAAAGTTCATGTTTTTTCTCAGACGTGGATCCCGAGAATCCAACCGTGGTTTTGCTTTTGTTATCGGTATGACATAATCACATAAAATAGAAGAAAGGAATGGGAGAATAATAATAACAGAATTAATCAAAATAAAAACTCATTGTTAACTGGTAAGTAAAAATTGATCAAGGCTTGTGTTATACGCATTGGCCTTAAGACAAATTCATCACCTTATTGCAGTGCTAAAGGTTTTTGGACGTCTGTTTTCCAAGATACAACGATCTCAATGTGCGAAAATAGCACTTAATCCACAGGCCTGGCGAATCAGAATTGTGTTCGTACTCTCACAAAGAAAATTTATAAAATCTAGAGAAATTGATTAAAGTATAAAAATACTGTGTTTTGAAATAGAGGACGGAATAGGATTTAATAGAAAATGTGGTTCATAATTGTTTGATAGTTACACCCACGTTCAATGAATCAGATAAATGTTTGACAGTTATTCCCAAATCCAATGAATTATTCGCGTATCTAGATGAGGCTTAAAAGCCAGGATTTGCACCCCCCCATACGGACGCGGCGCGTATTAAGGTATTTCGGACCCCTAAATCTAAATCCTTTTAAAAAGCCTTTGATTCATCATGGGCATCCGTATGCGCGCGAGCCCACCCACTATTCTCTTTAAGTTTACAAGTCTCTATGGATCAACTTCTATATATAAGTTGCAATCCAACCTTGTAGTTTTCCAATGTGGGACTAAAGTTTTTCACAAATTTTATGCACTTGTACACATTACGAGTAGGGTAGTTTGGAGCCGATTTTCCATTATCTCATAAAGGGTCTTGGTTAAATAATTTAACCACATTATTCTTTATACCAATGAGATGAAAAATCAATATGGACCTGCTTCAAAATAGTGGGTCCCACTTTTATTTATCTCAAAGTGACCACATTAGTCATATTTTCTGATTTTTCCAATCAGAATTTTCCAACAACTTTTGTAAAAGTGATGCCAACTCAGCACTATTAACCACTGATGGATTATTGAGATCCACAGCAGAGAAAAAATGTGAACTTATTTTATTAACTTTTGTTGGTCATCGGAACCCGACCCATAGTAAAAATGTCAAGCTTTTCTAAAGATTTAGTATGAAAATGATTTTATTATTTATTTTGTCACATTTTCTACATAATACACAGCTAACCAATACTCAATGGGAGAACCGAATATTTATCAATTCCCGTTTTAGATCCACTTATTTAAGAACCGAAACTTATAGGAACAAGAACCATCACACCTGAACATAATATATAGTTTTCAGTTCCGGATACATTGATATTCGAACTGGAACCGATCCGTTGCCTTGTAGTCAACAAAAAAATAACCATGTGCATAGCAAGACAAGGGGTTGCTTACTTCAAAAACCAATTTTATGTTCAATGTTGTCTTCTTGTATACGTGGCCACTTTGGGAGTACTTCTATCAACTTCGATTTCAAAAAAAAAAGAATCTTCCTTTTCGTGGGGGTGGTTATGGCTAAATCCCACTCACGAGGTAGGATCATAGGAAAGTAGTGGTGGGCCCATATACTATAATAATAACGTATAATCAAAAGTCATAATTGGCTTCGTGACTATGCCTAACTTTTTTAGTAGGTGACCATAAAATGTCATTTCGCATTCTAATCAAACACCAACATCATGACTATGATCCAACATAAACCTACCCTCTTCTTCCACGCCTAGAATCCTAAACCACCTAATAGTATTATGCCCCAGCTTCACTTTCATGTAAACCAGTGTTCTGAAAACCGGCCTAACTCGGCCTGGCCGATTGAATCAGAAAATCGATCCCCAAAATTGGTCTGGATTAGCATTGACCCGAAACTTTTATTTTGAAGTTACTTTTCTGAAAAACTGTGACGCAATGTGAAATAATAAAGAGATATGACCAACGTCAATATCTTGAGGTTTGGAATCCACCCAACAAAGAAGCACTCTAAAAGAAGCTAAATCACAAAATATTATTGATAAAAAACTGTCATTGCCCTTCGGCTTATGAGCTATTTAATGTAAAACGAAAATAAACAAAGGAGAAAAATTACTAAAAATATCAAAATCTAACTAAGTTTGGAAACTGATAATTGTAGCGCCTAGAAGCATGTCAGAATCGACGGTGAGCGATTCTGACTTCTATAATTAAAATTATTGTTAAAACAAAATTTTCCTAAAATAGTAAAACGGTATTTTTCACCCAACAATGGAGCTTGGCCGAAAAACAACGTACATCACGAAAAAGTTGTGACTATTGCTTATCTTGTCGTTTTCTTTCAAGAGCTCCAATCTTGTGTGGTTTTGACACCGTTGACAATTTTGTTAATACCCGCTACATCCTTTTTCCATCAACAAGTCCGTTAATGCCCGTTGTGTCCCTTTAGTACCGTTTTGCTTTTGACGATACAAAAGCTCCATGAAAGAATCCGTAACTTGTTCTACATCAAATTGAAAAAAAACAACCAGATCGTCTTCTTGACCAACCAGAGTGTTATAAATTCTTGGGCTTTTTTGCTTTACCCCCTTATTTTATTGATGCAATTTGCATCTCGCCCAATGTTTTTAAAATATTTGCATCTCACCCTTTGACCATGGTCAACATTGACCATAGACGGCCATTAACGGTCTCCGGATGGACATCCCAATATTTTTTAAATGACTATAATGACCTTGGGTGAGACACAAATATTTTAAAAACATTGGGTTGCATCAATAAAGTAAGGGGGGCAAGCAAAAAATCTTTCTTTTTTAGGATTTTTTTTTTTTAAGAATTTTGAACTCAAAACCTTTCTTCATTTACTTTTGCCCACAATATATCCTTAAAAAAAAAACCTAAAAAAAAGATTTTTCTGCTTGTCCCCTTACTTTATCAATGTAATTTGCATCGCTCCCAATGTTTTTAAAATATTTGAGTCTCACTAAGGTCATTATAGTCATTTAAAAAATATTGGGATGTCCATCCGGAGGCCATTAATGGCCGTCTATGGTCAACGACGTTGACCATGGCCAAAGGGCGAAACACAAATATTTTAAAAACATTGGGTGAGATGCAAAAAAAAGGGAGTAAAGTAAAAAACCTTAAATTCTTTAAAACAACCAATTTATGAAAGGGTCGGGTTCGGATGACTAACAAAAGTTAACCAAAAAAGTTCGCATTTTTTCTCGGCCGTGCATTTGGATTGTCCAACGGTGGTTGATAGTGCTGAGCTGGCATCACTTTTGCGGAAACAAAACCAATATTGGATTCTCGGGATCCACGGCCGACAAAAAAGTGAACTTTTTTGGTTCACTTGGTCATGGGAACATGTTCCTTTATGAAATTATCTTTTTATTTTAGTTTAGTGCCCCCTCTTACTGGACGCTGACGGTATGGATGTTTGGGCAGTCTCTAGGTGGACCTACAGACCAAAAATCAGCTTGATTAGTGATTTCAAACCCCAAATAATGGTCAATAATGCTCAAATTCCATAGCTAAACATCAACTCACAAAAAATGACTCCAATCCAATGCTTAAAAATCGCTAATTAGACAACTTTTTTGGTTTGTATGTACATTTAGAGTTGGGCGAAACATCCATACGGCCAGAAACCTCTAAGAACATGCCACGTGGCTCATATTGTAGGTGGTTCTACTCAATTGATAGTGCCCCTTGAACAAAATCCTGGCTCCTCCACTGTTTTTCCGCCATTCTGACTCCACTGAGAACTATTTGATCATAAGTGGGTTCTGGTAACAAAGTTAACATTGCGTGCCTGGAATTTTAGCATGGCTGGTGAAAACCAAGCTCATTCCTGTTCATGCATGGAATGAGTAATGCCGGTACTACTCATGCATGAATATGCAGCACACCTCTTGGTAGACCTACACACCTAAAATCAGCTAGCCTTTGGATTTGAGTTTCTTTTGGGTAATCAAATCTAACTGCTAGAAATCACCAATCAAGCTGAATGATTTGGTATGTAGGTCTAAACATTCATAGGACATTCATGGGTCAGTGGGCCATCCGCCAGGTCTAATGACAGGTGATCATAGTGATTCCATATGGTCATTTGAGTGCAGGTACGAAGGCAGACCATCCTTTAGGTGTACCATGTACACATGCGTCTGTTTCCCTCATGACCTCAACCAACTTTTTCAACAACCCCCACCCCCACCCCCAACCTCTAAATAATAATAATAAAAAATCCCTACACCACCAAATCAATATCTCCGTCAAGGACTAAAACGAAGACTACACGTTGATACTCATGGCAGCGTACTCACTACTCAACAACTCTCAAGGAAATTCTAAGAAAGAAAAGAATAAAATAAAGATTGGAAAAGTGAATATTTCAACAAATCCAATGTTTTCACACTTCTAACTAAATAAAGGCACATTGAATAGTTCCATAATAACTTCTTATTTTCAAAACAACCCCTTAATAGCTATTATTTTCAAAACAACACCTTAATAGCTATTATTTTCAACCCCTTAATAGCTATAGGGTCCGGCTCTGTTGATAGATCTAAAATGGCAGGGACACAATATAAGCCAAGTGGCACACTGTTACAGGACTCGGACCATACGGATGTTTGTCCTATCCCATGGGGTGGATCTACAAGTACAAACCAAAACTCAGCTTGATTAGTGATTTATAAGTGTTGCATCTTTGTACCTCAAATACTGCTCAAATTTCCACAGCTGAGATCAGCCCATGAAAATAAGTCCAATCCAAAGCCTATAAATTATTAATCAGGCTGATTTTGGTTTATAGGTCCACCATGGAATAGGACAAACATCCATACGGTCAGAGTCCTGTAACAGTGTGCCACATGGCTTATATTGTGTCCCTATCATTTTATCTGTCAATGGAGCCCGACCCAGAGCTATATATCTATTTTACATGGATAACTTCAGAATTTTAATTTTCTACGTATGCCTTGATTTGCCACAATTTACAGATTCGGCTCTCCAAACTAATCTTCTAAATAAAGAAAAAAAAAAAAAAGAAAAAAAAAGATGGCAACGTATGTGTGACCTACTAGTAAGAATAAAGGCAGTATAATAATGGAGGCACTGCAGATGAATGGTAATTATCTATGACGAAAAATATGGTTGTAGCGAAAATGAATAGCTGAAGCACAAAATGCCTTCTCGTGGATCATTCTATACTTCTGTACACTGATCAAACACCCCCACTCCCCCAACCAAAAACCACAACAAAATGAGAGCAGGGCAATCATTTACAATTCACAAACCCAATGGAAAAGATGGCATCCCTGTTTCCAGATTAAATGAGCTGTACAGAAACTCTAGGAAATCAATCTGAGAAACGACATAGAGGCCGAGTTCACCATTTTTCCCTGAACTTACTGAAAATCTGGCTAATATCCACTTCCCACAATGCTCGTGCAGCTTGCACCATCCTTCCACTTTTAATCTGCCAACCCATCTGAGCATCGACAATAAAGATCCACAACATCGAGAGAAGAGACATGGCAAATAAGCTAACTGTTTTCATAATTGTGTATCGGTCGCCTTTCCTTTACTTTGGTAAGCCTGAAGGGACAACCCAGAGACACTTAGACATTTGTATACACACAACTCTCCCTTGAAAACAACATGACCAAACTAAAGCTGAATCTGTGGCACGAACTGATCACTACCCACAACGAGCCCCCATGCACCTGAAGAATAGCTTTAGGATAGACAAGCATCCATTTCAAATGGCTGAGAACTTTTTTGTACAGCTTGCAAGAATCTCTGATGGTATCAATTAGAGGTAAGGTTGAATACCATTTCCTGTATCATTAGAAACAAAGCCTTTTCATCAAAGGGCATGCGTAGGGAATGGCTAAATAGACAAAACCTAGAGACAGAATCCAACAATCATCTAGCTAATGACAGAAGTGGAATCATCTAGTCACAACATATAAACAAGGCAAACCTTATCGCACAAGGGGCAGGTATCACTTCTTTCCATCCATTCAAGAATACACGAAAGGTGAAAATGATGTTCGCATTTTGTGACAATTCTTGGATTCTCCTCATCATACTCTGCCAGGGGGAAACACAAAAAGTTTATCAGAAACTCTTCTAGTGCAAATGCAATCAGGTTCACGATCATCAACAGTAAAATATAGAACTATTTGGGATGGGAGTTGCGGCAAAAATAGTTAAAAATAAAATAAAATAAAATAAAAAATAAAAAAGGGAGCTGGGGTTAATCTAATCTCCCTATCAACCAACCATGATGAAATAAAAAGAATACACAAGGAATAACATAGTTGTCAGCCTAAAGTTTGAAAAGACAACCTTCAAAGCAGGTGGGGCAAACATCTTCCTCCTCTGCTGCTGAAATAATAGATTCATCTGACTTTGAGGGTTCAACTCTGGATTCCTTTGGAGAGGCAAGCAGAGAATCTGCTTGACTTTTGCAGTCTGATTCCTTCAGACCTTCACTTGCAGCCAAAGTTTCAAATCCACTACCACTTATTGTTTCTCCAGCAGACTCAGATTCCATTGTTTGCACTGCTGCATCAATCTTGTTACCACTACTTCCCCGCGTGCCTGGAGACGTTTGAGGACGTCCCAAATCCACATCATATGGCATTGGCGCAGGAGGTGCTTGATAGGTGTCAAGGGTTGATGTGTCCAGATTTGTATCTACTAGGAGTCCTGTAGAAAGTGTAGAGGCCGCACCATGGGGGGATGATAACGGCTCACGCTCTTCTAAAGCTTGTGGGCACTGAAAAACAGAAGTTGTAAACTCAAAAAGGATATTTGAAGAAAAGAAACGTAATCTCGTTACATAGCGGCCAGTTTATACTTTGCAGCAAAGAATCTCTATGCTATCCAGGGACCCCGTTAAAGAAGCAGAACCAAAACAACGCATCTCCAAATTACAGAATAGCTAGAGAATCTGTTTAAAATCAAAGAGAACAAACAGCTATAAGAGTTTCATCATCATCATCTACGCCTTATCCCAAATGTTTGGGGTCGGACTTAAAAAAAAAAAATGTTTGGGGTCGGCAACATGAATCCTCTTTCAATCATCATCTCACTGGTGCTGTCATTGATCTTCATTGCACATGCCCAAACCATCTCTATCGACTTTCTCTTATCTTATCTCCTATTGGGGCTATTCCTAAGTTTCTTCGAATATACTTATTTCTGATTTTGTTATTAAACTAAAGGTCAATATTGGGATTCACAATATTCAATTTAATGCATGAATAACTCTCACTAATCTTAGTATTATAAACCATGTGAACCTTATAAAGAACCTCTTGATTGTATATCAACCTGCCGATTGTCTGCTAAGCACTTAGATAGTTAAAATTGCTTCACTAAATCATCCAATCCTCAAATGGAGCTAAAATTTCTGAATTTCCTCAGATCTGGTATAATATTCACTGGTATTAGAAGAATTTTATGATCAACGTGACAAAATAATATCACATATCGGAACGGGGAATTCTAAATAGATCATAATAAAACAAGACCACACGTCCAAAACATTAAAGCAAATAAAATCTAAGGAACGTGCACTGCGAAACAAAAGCAAGCTTCAAAACTTCTGATTGTGAGCTCAATAAGGCTTCTGGGAGTAACATGTGCACAACACCAGAATTTGTAAATATGTCCACACACTTTAATTTTGCCAACAGAGTAATATGTCACAAAACCACCCACATATGCAAGTGATCCTATGAATACCCTGACAATAGTGTCTTTCAATAAAACTTAGATCACAGTTTAATAGGTAACATCAGCCTTTTAGCATTCACCCCATTTTGAGATATTAGCTACCATTTGGATCTTGCTTATGTAATTTATCCAGTTTGCATGCCTTTCAAGAACATCAGAAAGGTATTGTTTACTTTCATATTAAAGCTCTCAAACGGTTGCTCTCAGTCTCAGACACCAAGGCAGAACAGGAATTCTGCCACCTCTCTTGCATAGGTATTAGGCAGCTGCAGCAGCCACTCTAGGACAACCCCAGGGTAGGGGGTTTAGAGCATGATTTCTGTCTAAATGCACCATATCTAAGATGTGCATATACAGATACCATACTAACACTAGCACAGGAAATGGGGATACAACTTTTCATTTCCTGAAATCTATGACATGGATATGGATACAGATATCCCATCCAATACGTCGTGCTTTGGTTCTTATCTTTTCTAAGCTAAGTATCATTTTTTCACATTTACATCACATCAAATGTAATGAAACTTCAATATTGCAAAGCTTTTAAAGTAGGATTTGTTATAATATACTGTTTATCTCTGTAGTCAAGGTGCACCTAAGGCGCTTTCAAATGGTCAAGGCGCGCGCCTCACTAAAATACCTAGTTTTTTTTAAAATATTAAAAATAATAAATGATTTCTTAATATGGTCCTCAAATTCCTAAAATTTACAAACATTGCTTCTTTCATTTTTTAAATTTCTTTTACTTTATAGGGGTGTTTTGGTCATTCAACATTTTAACATTTCAACTTGTGAAAAAAAATTTGATGATGGTGTACATCATAAAAGTTGATGACGGACCAACAGTGTGAGCCACGTGGCATACTATTAGAGGCTACTGAGCGTATGGATGTTTGGCCCATCCCTAGATGAACTTACAAGTCAAAAATGGGTTTGATTAGTGATTCCTAACCTTTGAATCTGAGTACCCCAATAATGCTAGAAATCCACGGTTGAAAATAAGCCATGAAAAAGACTAATACAACGGAGATAAATTACTAATCAAGATGAATTTTGGTATGGAGGTCCAACTAGGGATAGGCAAATTTTATGGCTTTTGATTACTTGTTTTGTATTTAGATAATGACAATGTTAACTAGAACTTATGATACTCGAATACCAGTACCCCCATCGTACCACTATCGACACGGATACGGGTATGGGACACGGTACCAACACGTATCCATCATATATGCTGATATTTCGAAAAAAAATAAATTTAAGCAATAAATGACGAACCAGGTGCCTTATTTTCTACTAATTTTTTGAAAACATAGAAAAAATGATAAGTTCTTATTCTTTTTATATATATATAAAGGGCGTAATGATAACTTGTTTGGTTATTTTATGATGTTATTTTTCTTAATTTTTTAATATTTCTTATATTTATTATTAGGGAATTTTTGACATACCCCCCATGTTATCTTTAAAATTTAACATACCCCCCCACAATTTGAAAAAGCTAACATACCCCCTATGACTCGTTCCACTATCATTTGACCAGTGTTGACCCGAGTTGACTACCAAATTTTGTATTAAATGGCAAAAATGCCCTTGTCTTCAACCTTGGAACAAGGGTTTGGGCCAAAACCCAAACCCCAAATCAAATGGCTGTGGTGGACAGCAAGCCAAGAGATTCCAATGGGCTGGCCGCCCATCACCGACGACCAACCCACCGGAGTCTCATGGTCGGCTGGCCACCACTTTGGCAATAATTTAAAACCCATGGTTAAAAAAAAAAAAAAAAGCATACAATTTTAATTTAAAAAAATGAAAAATAAGACAAAGCAATTTATATTTTAAGCTTTTGAGATGTGGATTTTGGAAAGATGGGTTCTCCCAATTTTAAAATTTTATTCTACAATAAAATCCATACAAAAATCCCATTCATTCATGAGTTTATTTTATTTTTTGGGGGTTTTTTCTTCTCAATATTTGTTTAATTCATCAAAAAACCAAAAACAAATCTCGAGTTTACCAACATGGGTTTTAATTTTAATTTTTAATCTCCTCTTTTCATGCTTGATTTGGGGTATGGGTTTTGGCCTAAACCCAAACCCTTGATCTAATGTTGAAGACAAGGGCACTTTCGTCCTTTAATACAAAATTAGGTAGTCAACTCGGGTCAACATTGGTCAAATGACAGTGGACCGAGTCATACGTGGGTATGTCAGCTTTTTCAAATTGTAGGGGGGTATGTCAAAAATTCCCTTATTATTATACTTTTTAATATTGCACCTCGCTTCAGTCAGGCGCATGTCTCGCCTTGCACCTCAGGCGCCAGGGGTCCTAGCGCCTTAAGTGCGCCTTGCACCCTTAATTACCTTGCTGTTTATATATATTTGTTGTAAAAAAAAAATTGTTCAGAGTTAAAAGTTATGTTGCATTGATACTGGTATGGCTATGTGTCCAGAATCGTACGAAGTGTCAAATTTGATGAGCCCTAAAATTAGGATTTGAGGGCTCACTAGAATATAAGAACTAATTTAATACAAAGTAGTTATTTTTGTAGTGATAAGGATTTTATTAATCAGGTGTCTCCATGACATACCTGAAAAAAAAATTAATAAATTGAGATTTGTTTGAAAAGACATGTCGCATGTGCTCAACTCGTGAATACGACAAGGTGTTTGACATGGAAAATTCTTAGAAAATGGAGTGTCCTTGTTGCATAGAATCTTCACAATCGGGAAAAGCAACAACCGATCCACAACCACATCTGGCTATGGTAACGTAATAGATGCAATTTCAGGTGCATTATGGAGAAATATCAAGTATGATTGTTCAACTTAAGAATAAGGCAATTTGATGTGGAAATTTCTCATCATGGTATATTTTCGGCGAGAGACAGGTGTCAAAGTAACTTAAGGTGCAATCCTTTCCAACCATAGTTACATGGATTCCATCCCTATTGATTTGTATGAGATGGAAGGACTGGCCTCAATACCATGAGTTCCAAACCTTGATCTTGTTATCAGATACGTATTTAGCGTATTTGGTTATTCTGTAAATACCCATTTGTGTGAGGGGTATATTTGTCTTTTGTAATGTCCCTTTTATATAAATAAGATTTATGGAGTCATTGTGACATACACATGACATCCTTTTCTCCCTTCTCTCTCTTCTCTCTTTGACTACCTAACCCTAACCTTAATCACCACTTCAACTGATCTTGCATGTCTGCAACAACATTTCAAGAGAGAGAACGAGAGAGAGATTCCGTTTCAAATGCACCAAAATCACATAAAGAAATATCTGATATATCTGATCTATAAAAGGAACATGAACCATTAGATGGCATTATTGATTGTCATCATAACCATCTGAAGGAATTATTATTTAGGATAAATTAAGAAGGAAAGAAGCTGGCTGCTTCTAATGGACAGAAGTGGGATACGTGGGTCGTATGTTGTAAATGAGGTCTTGGGTTCCACCGCTAAGTCATGGAAAGCAAAACAGGAAGTGAGCAGAATATAAATAAGTGCCTCAATTAAAAATTAACAAAGCCCGACAACAAATTTCTAAATGAAAACTGCAAGAAACCCAATAGCAGTGAAATAACCAAAGAATGGACGGTGATGTTCTAGCTTATTAACAACCAGAATAACAATTACGCAGCAGAACAAACCATATTTGTGGCATACAGATAAAGTTCTGCTAAAAGCCTAAAAAATTAAATCCTGGTGATGAAATGAACATAATTTGCAGCAAATGATATGACAGGACAGCATCTGATGTGTGAGGGCAGAAACTACTGACGTAATAGTATACTGGTGTCCCGCTCCGTTGAGCTCTTCTGGAAGCACAACAGCAACCTCCCATTTCCTTCAACTATCTCTGGTATCTGCCTGAAACCATAGGCACTACGTGCATTGTTTCCTGTTCTTTGGTATGCCAGAAAACAGACACTATCAGATGAAAGGTAAGTGATACATTTCCCAACCACAAATTACAACAATATCTGAATACATTTGAAGATATACTTCTAGAAGCAAGAATATTCTAACTAGCTACAAAAATCATCAATTAATGCTGTGGCAAATGATGTTCAAGACAGACATTAATGAGCAAGCACAACAAAAGCATGCAGAAACAAGCAGGAAACATCAATAGCAAAGCCAGCAACATTGTAGAAGAAATAAAAACCAAAAGAAAGTCAACACTGAGGTAGTTGCTAAAGGTGCAACACTTCAATACCTTGTAGCTCATGATCTAAGATTAACATCATTTTCAGCAAGCATCTCGCTTTTCACCAAGTAATAGTTTATCACCTGAAGTTCAAACCCAATGTTTTCAAAAGTGTAAATATTTTTGCCTCTGTGATGCAAGCCGTAAGCCTTGAGACGGTACGAGGCATATGCCTCAATTATTTTTAAGATGATTTTAAAAATTCATAAAAATTAATAAAAAGAATCAAGTACAGAAATATAGAAGGAAATAAGAAAAGAAGTTATAAGCTCTTCTCTTTTTATGATTCGCCATAAATATCAGCTCAAGGCAGGATTTTTAACACATTGGCTAATCATTATGTGGTGTCCATGAAGCAAAAATACTCCTTTTATCATTTGAAGGCCTTCATTACTTGTTGCCGTGTCATATTTTGTATTAACTGTTCAATTCAATTATGTATACTGCTCATGTGGTATTGTCACTCGATTGCTTCACCCAAAAAGTAAAAAGTTTTTGCCAATTAGAGCATGTTAGGACTTCGGACATTCTAACATTCCATTCCATCACCAGAAACACACATTAGATTCAAAACTGAAGAGAAAAGATCTTATGGAGTTACAGTTAAATCCCTGTTCACTGTTAAAAAAAAGGTAAAAATGGTACAGTTCAAAGTTCCTTATCTCGAAATGTCTAAAGCAAGACGTCTCAATTTTTCAGGGCTGATATGATACAAATGGGCTGTCTTAGTTTTTCTCACCATTGTCTTGGATTATATCGTACCATCTCAACTCTCAGGCAGTCCTCTCAGTTTTTCACTTAACGAGATGTATCCCCAAATCGTGACTTTAAACCTTGCATAAAGGTAAACGTAGTCGATTCATTATAGTCAACTCCTCCCAAAATACTCTAGACTTTGAATTTTGAATCTACTAAAACAAACAAGAGTCGCTACACCTACTTATACAATCCGCCCATATTTACACATATAAAGAGATGTTTAGGAGATTTCATACTAGTTTCATTAATGTCAACAAACACATGGTTAAGAATGCCCTAGCTAGTACATGGCCCCTTTTCTTTATTAAATGTGCAATCAGCAAATGAAAACTTGAAAGGCTTCATTTTCATGTTGATCCAATTCACATATTAAAAAGGTAAACTCAAGCAAGTAATCATTTGTATTCAAAATAACTTATTATTTACAAACTTTAAATACTACTATAAAACTTGGAAGAACTTCTACTCTACATCATTTGAAACATTTTGAAGTTAATAGATCAAAAAATCAATAAAAATGTTTAAAATGGCTGAAAGCCAGAAACTCTAACTAAGGTTCTAGAATTTCAACAAGTCCCCAATATCCTAATATACATTGAATTTTCATTTTATACATGTGACGGACTAAAAATGTAACAAAAAAGTTACAATCCATAACATAATTATGTGTATCATCTATGTGACCATGTTCAATACTTAGTTCACTTATTTTTCTCTCAGCCAAGCCAAATAATACCTTCACTTTTTCTAAGGGCTTTTACAGTTACTCCCTAAGTACTAAGAATTAAGAAAACTCTGTATAAGATTTATGAGAGCACCTCAAAGCCTGTTATTGGGTAGAATCTTTGTTGGATCTAATCACATAAGAGCACCCATTTCCAATAGTTTCTTAGGGTCCTAAAAAGCTCATCCACATGAAATTTCCCAAGAGGTTCGACGTTTCTTATTTAGCTTTGTCACTTGTTACCAGAAATTTCTAACAGTTAAGCATCTCCTTCACGCTCACCATGCCTCTACAATGTGTGTCCATGGAGTTGTCATCCTGTAAGCGGGGTCCCGTCTATCCTCTCTAAGCTTACTTGGACAAACAATATTTCCAATGAGATTAAACCAAACCTGGGACCCACCGTACAAATTTCCACAGCAACTGATTCTTCCCCCAAGTTCAGCATTTGGCCAACCACTAACATCAACACTTTGTGGTCTTGTTTTCCTTTGAATAATGAAAATTGCATGAAAAACCTTTTTAATTAGGCTAAGCAGTTGAACTCCTTTTGACTAGCCCATTGTTAACCAACAATCACATAAGATAACATGGCAATAGAAATTCAAACATCCAACCACTACAGAATAGAAAAATTAGAGAACTCCAAAACAACAAACCAGCTGCAATTCTTCTAGATTACCATAAAAACTTCCCAAATGAAGAGTGTGCTAGAGTAGACATGCTGTGGGTCTTAGGTTATATATCTTGGACTTATGTCAGTGTCAGTTCAAGCTTTTTCCCTATTGTCATGTATCCGGAGGATGTACAATCCAGCAGTGTTCACCTAATGTCCACAAACCCTGTTGTGGATCTCAGGTCTACTCTAGAAGGATTTAAATTATGATTTCGACTAGGTTTTGGCCAAGATCAAAACCAAAATTTCAAAATTTCGGTAAAATCCAGGGAAAATATGCATGGTTAGTGTTAAGATTATTTAAAATCCCTTACTTATAGGAACAAAATCTTACCTCTTTCTCTCTCTACAATCTCCCTAAGATACGAAAATCTTAATTTATGCCTAAATTAATGAAAAAATGTATTAATTATCTCCTTTTCTATTTAAATTGAATAGTTCGCTGAAATTATATGCGTTTCAATTTTGGTAGAGCCCAAAACCAAAATTTCGGCTGCTTCGACGAAATTTAAAACCTTGACTCTAACACAGCTCTTTTCCAATTCCCAGATTAAACAATCGCCTAAATCTCCCAAAACATCATATCTACTTGAAAATATGAATTCAAACTAAGAAAGCAACCAAAACAGTAACACAAGAACGCTGCACAAACATCAAATTCAGTTGCCCTAATGACATCAGAAACATTATACTCACAATGAAAATCTAACCAAACTAAAGTCCAGATATCATCAACAAAACCTTAGCAAATCCAAATGAATCAAGAACTGAAAAACAAGAAAGACAATCAGATTAACACCATGAAACCAAAACCAAAACCAGTAGATTCCATGGTTCTTCCAACCGCTTCAGCTCAGACGACGATGTCATAGCCCCCGTGTTGCATTTATACCACCTCAACGCCACCTGTTGGATATGAAAATAATGACATCATTCGACCTCTTATGGCGTTATTATTCCTAAAATCCAACAGCTGGTGCTGAGGTGGTACGGTATCAACAAAACACCGGAGCTATAAGAGGTCTTTCCCGCCGACAAATAGAATACAAACCCTAAATAAATAAATAAAATCCCCAGAAACAAGGATTCCTCCATGAAACGGAACGTCGATCAATCAAAGGTGAGAAATTTATGAGCAAACATAGATCGAAAAGGAGAGTGTAAATCGTTACCTCCCGAATCAACGAGAAATCGAATTAGCCAGTTTCGAATCTATCTTCAAAAACTGAGGAGAGGGTTTTCTTTTGTTCGTCTCAGTAGAAGAGAAAGCCAAAAGGCTTCTCTCTTCTTTCTTTCATCCCCCACTCTCATGCGAGGACGAGTTCGTAGAAATAACAGAGGACGACGACTTTATAACTAAAAAGGGCTAAATTGAGGGCAACAGTTCAAAACACATCTCGCTGTATGAATTGAGGTAAATATAGGGTTACCATGTTGACCCGATCCAGTGCCAGTGCCAATGCCACTCCTCTGTAAAAAACCAGCTTCCACCATTTTACTAGAGTAAACCTTCGCTCACACGCAAAGCCGATCACACACCACAATATGAGCCACGTGGCATACTCTTAGAGGACGATGACCGTATGGATGTTTGGCCAGTCCCTCGTTGGACCTGTAAAGCAAAAATCAGCCTGATTAGTTATGTCAAACCTTTGGATCTAGTGCCCCAAATAATGGTCAATAATGCTTTAAATTCTACGGTTAAAATCAAACCATGCAAATGAATCCAATCCAACGCTTAGAAATCACTAATCAAGCTAATTTTTTGTTACAAGTCCATCGAGGGACTAGCCAAACATCCATACGGTTATCGTCCTCTAAGAGCGTGCCCCGTGGCTCATATTGTGATGTGTGATCGCCTTTGCTCACACACAGGTGTGCGTGAAGGTTTTCTCTATTTTACTGGTCTTTGTAGGGATTTCCCAAGTGGGATTGATTGATTGAGTGGTGGATGTGTCGCCATGTGTAGAATCATAGCGATTACTGTCTATATTTGACTTTTACTTTAAAATTTCTATCTTTACTTCACAACAAGGACTAATCCAACCTTACTTCCACTGCAGTGGTAGGAAATCTAAGCCATTGATTTTGGGGACCAAGGGCGCATTCGCGTTTACAATGATGTCATGGTCCCCTAAAGCAACGGGTTAGATTTCGAGTTGTTTGTTATGTTGGGGGACCATGACATCGTCGTAAACGCGAACCACCTTCGTCTCAATTTAATCATTTTCCGTCCCCTCTTTTAAAAACACACAAAATTTTAATGTTTTAAACAATTTTTCTGGATTTCATAAGTTTTCTTTTGTAAGAGTACGAACACAGTTCCGATTCGTCAGACGTATAGATTAAGTGCTATTTCTGTACATTGAGATCGTTGTATCCTGGGAGACAAACGTCAAAAAACCTTTAGCGCTGCAATAAAGGGACGAATTTGTCTTAAACCTATTGTGTACAACACAAGTCTCGATCTGCCTAACAACAATGAGTTTTATATTTTCATTCATTTTGTTATTTTATTCTCCTCTCCTATTCTTCTTTTTTCTGTGGATATATCATACAGATAACATGTTATACTCAGCTTCACTCATTGTGTCGTAGACACTATGCAACGGCAGTAGAACTTTGCTAATGGACATCGGTCATCAACGTTGATGATGGACCACAGTATGAGCCACGTGGTGCACTCTTAGAGACCACTGACCGTATGGATATTTAGACCATCCCTAGGTGGACCTACATACCAAATTTCACGGTTAAAAATCAACCTATGAAAACGACTCCAAACATCCACACGGTCAGTAGTCTCTAAGAGTGTGCCACGTGTCTCAATATGGTCTGTCACCAAGGCCCGTCAGCAAAATTCTACTCATGCAACTGGAGTAAAACTTGCCTGACCACCGACGGTTAGGGAAGCCCACCCGCAATATAAGCCATGCGACAATTTCTTAGAGGATGCTGACCGTAGGGATGTTTGGCCAATCTCTAAGTGGAACTACAAACCAAAATCAGCCTGATTAAGGATTTCAAACCTTTGGATCTTTGTACCCAAATAATGCTCAAATTCCTAGGGTTAAAACCAACCAATGAAAATGACTTTAACTGATGTAGAAATCACTGATCAAGTTGATTTTGGGTTTATAGGTCCACCTAAGGATTGGCCAAACATCTATACAGTCAATGTCCACTAATAAATTGCCACGTGGTTTATATTGTGGGTGGTCAGGTAAGATTTACTCATGCAATCGGAATCAAATTTATGGGGTGGGTTGACGATGACAACATTCTCCTTTGATCATGAAGTCATGGTCCATCCCCAAAGTAACGGCTGAGATGCCCATTTCATTTACTATTGGGATTAGCAACTTAGCATGATTACGTGCCCACATTATAGGATTAGCACGTACCGACGTATCTTATAATTTTATGAAGTAAAATTTAAAGTAAGAGGAATGTTTGGTGATGTCCATGCAAAGTACTCATACCAACCAGTAATCGACAGGTAGGATGAAGTTTAGTTACAAGAACATCCAAGTGGGCTTAATCACGATAATTCACTCATTGCGAGGGTTTATTAATTTTTCTTCTACCTGTTAAGTTGGGATCGAACCCTCGACATCATGGTTGCAGTACAATACATGGACCAATTGAGATATTTGATTTAGTACATCTATTCTACTATTTAAAGAGACAAGGACCTTCTTGTGTTTTTTGTTCATTTGTTTTCTTTAAGTTATTATTTATTCAGCAGGGATCTTTTGGTCTTTTGGTGTGCTCATTAAATGCATTCTTCAATAAAAAAATAAAAGAAGTTCCTCCCATCTCAGGTCTAGGTTTATGAGAGACCACAATATGAGCCATGTTACACTCTTAGGTGACGCTGATGCTGATCGTATGGATGTTTAATCCCTAGGTAGACTACATACAATAAATCATCTTGATTGTAATTTCTAACCTTTGGATTTGAGTAACTCAATTAATTCTTGAATTCCATGGTTAAAAATAAATCATGAATGCGACTATAATCCAATGGATAGAAATTACTAATCGGGCTGAATTTTCGTACGTAGATCCAACTAGGGATTGATGGGCCAAATATCTATACGGTCAGCGATCTCTATGAGCATGCCATGTGTCTCATATTTTGGTTTATCATCATCCTTTACTAATGATTTATGCCCGTGCTTTCACACAGGCCATATAAAATGGTGAGATAAAATTAATTAATAGAGAAATTTAATAGTTGAGAGATTTTAGGATTGTGTAAAGATTTTGGATCAGGCTCAAGGGACACATTTTCACACACAATTTTGTTGTACGCACATGGAAGATAAATCAATTGCTGATTTTTGGTGAGATGATCTCCACGCCATATAGATCACCCCTATACAAAAGATCAGTCCATTCCGAAATTTTTAACACCATCAAATGTGGGTTTCAAGTTAATGGTAAAAAATAGACGGTCCATAATTCTTCAACTTATAAACTATGCTACGAATATCATAATGATTTGAATTTTTGTGAGGGTGATGATGATCTCCTCACCATAGAGACCATCCTCACCAAAAATCATCCCATTCGAAAACTTCTAATTTTTATATTGGTCCCCGACGATTTTTTTGTGTGAAATTGTGTGTGAAAATATGTGTCCCCTGATCCTGACCCAAAGATTTTTTAGTTGTGGAAGTAGAAGAGGGGAGAGACGTTTTTAGAGAGATTTTATGGATTGTGGGAAGTTTTCAAAGTTGTGGAAATAGAAGAGAAGCGGAAAGGCGTTTTAACTTGTAGTGATGATCACATGGTCAGGGGTGCATGGACTTAGTCATACTGCATGGTGTCATTTTTTCGTTGGTAAGGATTTGCAAGAGTAAGTGGTGCAACTCTCCAACCACATCAATGTTTGGCCCACCCTGCATACATCCTCATTGGTGCTTTACCGTTGATTGATCAGGCTTTATGAATAGACCAAGTGTGCGTTCTAATTAAGTCCATCCATGATAAAAAAAAAAAAATCGAATGTAGTGGAGAAAAATCATCAATCAAGTCGATTTGTGGTGCACAGGCCTTAGAGAAAATTTATGAAGTGGCGGGAGTTTTGAAGCAACGATTAGGGGCCAATGATCGCACACCACATATATGGATGTTATTTTTTAAAAAGTGTTTTTAAAACCAAAGCTTAAACCCAAGGTACATGTGGTGCAAGATCATTGGCGAATGATCGCCGCTTCAAAAATCCCACCTCTTGAAAAAATTTCTCCAGTTCGTAGTCCAAATGGGCCCAAAAGAGTGCTACATGGCACTTTTGTTTGGGGAGTTTATCAAACTTGCACACAAGCCCCAGTTTTTTCTTGGCAAACACATAGCTATCGGAGAAAAAACCAAACTCTCCATATTATTCATTGTGTGCGCCCATGGTCCATCTTGGTGGCTGCATGGCAGCCAAGGCAATTGCGGCTGGAACAATTCTTGACCACCTGAACAATTCTTGACCAGCAGCAGCCGGGCCAAAGATAATTTTTTATTTATTTTCTACCAAATTATATTTCTTATTAACACAATAGTAAATGGTGGATCTTCTGACCGCCACAATATGAACCACGGGGCACACTTTTAGAGGACGCTGACCATATGGATATTTGCCCAATCTTGGTGATTGGTCTACAAACAAAAAATCAGCCTGATTAGTGATTTCGAAACTTTGGAACCTTGTACCTAAACAATGGTCAATAATGCTCAAATTCCCCTGGTTAAAATCAACCCATGAAAATGATTCCAATCAAACGCTTAGAAATCACTAATTAGGTTGATTTTTGATTTGTTGGTCCACTTAGGGATTGGACAAACATCCATACAGTCAGTGTCGTCTACAAATATGCCACATGGCTCATATCGTGTAATTTAATAAAACAAACCACCAAAACATAAAAAGGCTGAATTTTTTTATGTAGGTCCACCTATATTCCATGAGCTCTTCTTCTATGGAGGTGGCCCTCTTACAAAGTTTTGGGCGACCCCTTTGGGCCCACTTGACGGTGGACTACACACAAAAAATCAGTATGATTGGGGACTGGTAACTATTGGATTTTGATCATTTTTCAAAATCAATAGACATGTTTATACAGCCATGTTCAAATCAACGGCAAGAAATTTCAATTCAGTTTTATTTTTTTAGGTCCTCCAAAACATTCATGGATCGGTGGGTAAAAAGAGAGTGTCTCGTTGTATTTGAGGGTGTGATACGGCCAAAAAATAAAAATCTATTGAAGCCGGCCATGAGGTCATCCACTAACCGTGCGTCTCAAAGCCTCCCTCTCTTGCCTTTCTCTCCTATCTCCTCCATCCACTAATTGTTCTTTCTTTTCCTTTTCAATTTTTCTCGAATAATTTGCTAAGTATTTTTTTTCCATTCTATAGGGGTATCTTCGGCTACTTTTACAATAACCGACAACTCCGGTCACACAGTTTGGTCCGGACTGCTAGCGAATGCCAGAACAGCACCACTTGCCACAACAAGTTTCATCCTTCAAAAGGGCGAGTCTAAGACTCGTTCTGCTCCGACCTCATGGTCATGTCGATTATGGGGTTGAACCCTTTGCAGCGAAGACTCAACCGTGAAGTTCTCTTTCATTACCCGAGACTATGGTTCAGGGCAGCTAGAATGCGCACAGCTATAATCACGCTAAACGATGCCTGTGGGCTCGACTTCTACTACGTGAGTTTGGTTGATGGGTACAACCTTCCAATGCAGCAGATAAAAAAAAAGGGGGAAGGGGGGGAGACTGTTGCAGAGCTCAATAGTGTATCTGTTCACCCACCAAACTTCTTGTATTGTTCTTCTGTCGTGTAGCTCTGATACTTTCAATAGCTCTGATCTTCTTCTTTTGTTGTGCTTCTGATCGCTGATCCGACTTGTGATGTATCTCATCTCCATCATCGCCATGCTCTCTCTTATAAGGAAAAAGAGACGTTTGAGAAAAGGACGACAAATGAGAAAGGAAAACCACAAATATAAGGGAAAAGGAGATCTCCGATAGGCAATATAGAGACATTTTTTTGGAAAGGTAAGAGACGTAATATGAGAGGTTTTAAATGAAACGTCTGTTGTTATGAGTTATTAAAGACAATAAAACTCAAGATTATTTTTTTAAAGAGGACATATTTTTGGGAGAAAGGAGATGTTTTTGGTAGAGGGGGGAGACGTTTCGAAATGGAGATGATTTTTGGAAATACCGAATACCGAATAAGGTGAGGAAACGTTTAGGGAATAGGGAGAGACGTTTTGGAAGGAGGAGAGAAGACAGAGTTAATAGGTTAAGAGAGGAGAGAGGAGAGAGAAATAGCGGTATTTTTGGAAAAAATATTAGAAAAAAGATGGGGAGAGAGCCACCTTAGTAGTGTCGAGCTTTAGTATAGATAATAGATAGATATATAGATGAAGGTTGTCATTATCAAAGTTCTACTTATTTGCTTACATGTCTTTAATGTACAAAAGCTCATTAAGTGGTTTCAATACTATCTTTTGATGAACTCTTAATTGTTTCACATGTCATTCAATAATTTAAACATTTGAATCTTTGTACCCAAAATTATGCTCATAATTTGCGGTTAAAACCAACCCATGAAAATGACTTCAATCGAATGCTTAGAAATGACTAGTCAAACTAATTTTTTGCATTTGGATCCACCTAGGGATGGGCCAAACATCCACAAGGTCAATGATCTCTAAGAGTGTGCCACGTGTAACATGCACGTGCATCACACGTGGCGTTCCCTGGTACTAATAAAAAACGGGAGGTCAACAGTGAGGATTGGAGAGTTTAAAACTTACATGACCACCGACAGTCATATAAGCCCTAACTGCCCACAATATGAGCCACATGGCACATTTTTAGAAGATGCTGATTGTATGGATGTTTGGCCAATCCCTGGGTGGATCTACAAACCAAAAATCAACCTGATTAAAGATTTCAAACCTTTCGATCTTGTACCCCAAATAATGCTCAAATTCAATTTGTCAAAATTAACCCATGAAAATGGCTCCAATCCAACGCTTAGAAATCACTAATCAAGTTGATTTTTGTTTTGTAGGTCCACCTAGGTATTGGCCAAACATCCTCAGAGTTAGTGTCCTCTAATAAACATGTGACATGGCTCATATTGTGACCAACAGTCACTGACGGCCAATCATGCAAGTTTTACTCCATCGGAGCCTTGAATTAGTAGTTGATCTCCAACTATAAGAAAAATTTCTCTCTCTAGGTAACTACCATCTGTTGTTGCCATTACCATCTTATCTTTCTCTCTATTGGTCATATGTAGGGTTTCTAGGGTTTGGTTGTGTTGGGTTTGTCTTATAAGAGCATCTCCAACAGGTCTTCATGATCTTGGTTTGCTATGCTAAAATTGATGGAAAAACCAACAAATTCATCCTCCAGCAGGATCGCTAACCCCCTCGCCATTTTAAGGTGTTAGCTAAAACTTCTCTCCATCGCACCAATGTTGACGAAACATCTTCTTTCACCAAATCTTCCCGCTATTAAAAACATTACAATTTTACCCCCATAAAAACATCTGCACACAAACCCCCAAACCTTTCAATATCATGTGCTAACAACGATTCCGACCAGAGAACTTTGCCTGCAACACTACCACCACAATCATCGTCGAAGAAACGATAGATATCAACTTGTCCGCCATGATTCCAAGTCTTGAGGCATCCGTTTGATAGACACCATTACTTCGGGTGTTAAGGTGTTTTTCTCTCCAATAACCATCGATTGTTAGAGATGTTTCAGCCATTAAAACACCCCTTTGAAAATGCATTTTTTTGGTTTATAAAACTTCATAAAAAACAAAGGAGAATTTTGGAGGATTTTGGGTTGCGATTGTTGATTTTCAGCTATTTTATGTGACCTTTAAGTTGATAAGTGAGATTTCACATTTCAGCCACGCAAAACCCTCAGATTTTGAAGTTTTAATTTGTTGCTGTTCTTCTTGCTGGAGATTCACTGGACATGGGCGATTCTGTCAACATCAATCATGCACTAACCGTGATCAGGAGTTGCAACTGAAACATAGAAGAGTCTTCAGATCGCCATGAGGCCTCATTCTTCAACCCCTTAATGCAATTCTAAGTATTGCAAAGTTGGGTGGGACAAACATCCATAAGGCCCATGGGCGTGCCAGATAACCTGAACTGTGAATGGACATTTATTGAGGGAAGGTTTTACTTTGAAAGTAGAGAAGCCTCTAATTGTGGAACATGTGTGGCAAACCCCGGTTGTTACTTTATAATAGTATAGATAGATAGATAGATTAAAAACACGTTTTCCAAGGAGCATTCGACAAATTAATATGCATTGCGCCGTATGGTCATATACTATTTTTGTTCGTGTTCAGAATTTTTGCAGCATGGAAGATCTTTGTACAACCTTGATCTGATCCGTTAATGATCCGATTCGATATTACTAACAAAAATATATATATAATATTATATATAAATAAATTTTTTTTTATATTATTAATGAATGTATGTTGATAAAATCTTCTATCATTTCTTATTTGAATTAAAAATTTGTATTGTTTATTTTCTTAAAATCAAATTTAGCAACTATACGATTAGATCGACTCGATGTTAGGTCACCCTGATCTGATCCGCTAAGTTATGATATCTTTTCGGATAGGGTCTAGATCTGAATTTGTGATCCGAGAAGCTATTGAATCGGGTCAGGACCTACCTCGATCTGAATTTACCAATATATGAGGAGGGTTAAGCTCTGCTTTGGTTTTTGCTAATCTATGTGGCTTGCAAAAAAAAAGGATGTGGTTTGGATCTGATCATTGCATGTGGTTTCTCAGCTATTGGTTATTTTTTTATCAAAAAAATAATAATAATAGTCCACATCGTGTTCTTATTCGTATACTCTACAATCTATGTTGAATGATTAGAATTTTTTTAGGAATTTTAGTTGGTAAATTTGTTGAATTATTAAGATCCCCTATATTGGTAAATTTTTTAGGACAATCACAGAGTTACCCGAGTGCTTTTTACCATGTACTAGAGCTAATTGAAAAAAAAATCTTAAAAAACACTCGCCTGGGTACGTGTTTGGTCAGGCCATAGTGGTTTCTCCCTACAAAATCCACATGCCAAAACTCTGTGATTGTCGGCAGCTTCGCTTACACTCGGCAGTCAGTAAGGTGGACTCCCAACGAGTAAAACTTGCCTGACCACCCTTGGTCTGGTACCTACCTGACAATAGGATTTCGTATGGGCAAAAAACTTAACTGGGTACGTGTTTGGTAAGGCTGTGTTTGCCAGTCCGTACGAAATCCACGTCCCTAGCACTGCATCTATCGTCAGGTAGCTACCAGACCTGTGACAAGTTTTACTCTTGGACAGTGCTAAAATAAATAGTCCACTTTTGCTATGGTCAACATCCACTAAGAATGTGCCACGTGGCTCATATTTTGCGTTGTGACAGAAGCCTTCTGTCACAACGCTGTGACAGTTTTACTCTTGGTCAGATACTTGTTCAGTACTTGCCACATGGAGTACTTGCAACTTGACAAGATAGTGGATGACCCATGGTTTTGATCTGAGGCTGATGACAGCCACACTATTCTCTGCACTAACCCAAGTGTTTTTCAAGATTTCTTCCTTAATTTTTTTATTATAAAATCAAAAGCACTTGGGTACATGGCAAAAAGCACTCTGGTACGTCAAGAATTATGTGGCTGTTATCGAAGTTTTTCTCGTTTTGATCTATGGATTTTTGATCCATGGCGCCCTTGGACTTATAGTTAAGGGTCAGGACAGGTGGCATTCACTATAAGTCCAAGGACATCATGGACCAACCAAAATGACCAAGGTCAAAAATTTTCACAAGTGAAAGAGCCATAGTTGTTAAAAGAGGAAGTATCTCGTGACGCCAAAGCACAAATTGGCTGAAGGCCCATTTATTTGCAGCGACAGAAGAAACGGAAGATGTCAGAAACACGACCACATAAAATAAGGCCCTGTATGATTACCTTCGCCCTCGGACAATTTTCAACGAACGATTCTTGCCCACATATGCCCATCAAAGTTTTCTAGCTCAACACCTTTGGGCATGCAAATCCTTCTCTAGAAAATTTTTCACCATAAAACAAACGCCTAAATTTTGGTTATGTATCTACATATGATCAAATTTTTTTCTGCTTTATTGGCACTAGCATTCTCAGTCCATTGATCAGACGATCGTGATCATTCAATTGGTGTGGGACCACAAATATGACCCATTAAACTGCCTGATCTAAACTGAGAACATATTATTTACACACAGGATCATTACCTATTTCAACCCCAGGATTACCAAAAAGAAAAAGTCTTCAACCCCACATTACATTGGTTAGGAAGGAAAAAAAGAAGCTGTAAATCCTTCAAGAATTGGATTTAGACAACCATTCCAAGTGCTTAATCAAAAGTATATAATTAGATTATATATATTAATATGGGTTAGTCTGATATATTACACATACAAGGGAAATTAAGTTTTTCCCGTTAAAACGGCATAGATCAAAGTTTACACTGCTTGCAACTTCTACGAGTCCATGGTTTTCAATCTCTTAGCTGCTTGAACGAACCCAGCAACAACTTGTATCTCATCCAATTGCTGTTTCCCAAAATAAACAAAGAACCCATCAGCTGTTATATATGCGCCATTATATATGCAAAGAGAGACAGAGAGAGAGAGAGAGAGAGGACCTGTGATAAGAAGTGCTGCTGCACAGCATCAACCATTTGCTCCTTTGAAGGATTCGGATATATCTCAACCTGAAATATGCTTCAAATATTAGGCCAAAAAAATGAAAAATGGTATGAACTTGGGGGATTTAATAAGTCACAAAGATATATGTTAGTGCCGGCACCATAGAAGGTTGGTGGTGCCCATAGCTATAAACCATCGATCATTGGTGGGCTTAATTGCGGGTTGTGCGTAATCCAAATTCATCTCGATCAAATGTTGATGATCATCATCATAACACCTTATCCCAAATTTTTGGGGTCAGCAACCCCAAAATGTATAGATTCTTTTCCAGCAGTCAGAACTACAGCTTCCTTTATGATCATCCAAGCTCCTTGGTGGTTACTATTGACATTCTTTTCTAAGTTAATGCCCATCCCAGAGGTGGTCCACCAACTGTAAGGTCCAGATTGATGAATTGTATGGTGCACCGCACCACCAAGATCTATGATATCAGTAATTCAGTATCAATTGGCTACAGAAAATTAAGGAACATATGGAGCTCAAATACCTAAAGTTTCTGAAACTCACCAGGTTGAAGCGCCTCCAATACCTCAACAAGGAATTCGTCCCTAGTTTTGCCAAGTTCACCCTCTGGTAGTCCACAAAAATAATTTATAGATGAATATCGACACTGTTTAACTAACTTAAAAGTAATATATCAAACTTTTCCTTCTTTTAATTTCATACCAGTTGAGGCTTGTGAATATTGGATTGGACTTCTCTGTAATTGATTCGACTCGTGAGCTTTGCAGAGGAAATCCATGGCCTTGTATGCCAAACTCTTGGCTTCCTTGACCTATGGAACTCAATTCTATGGGCTGTCCAAAGAGAAAAGGGACAATTTTTTAGCAAGATAGTTGAATTCCGATCGTTGACTGACATCCTATCTTAAGAAACTAAAGTTAGGGTTTGTTAGAAGTAGTGAAACTAGGGACTTACAAAAATTGTTCCCCTTCTCACCCACGTCGGAGCTACTGCAAGAGTTACCGAAGTAATTGTCATCGTCATCTTCTTCATTTCCTGTGGGAGGTTCTAGTACACTCAATGCATTCCTTTGAAGTTTTACTTCCACCCCATTCTTCAAAACCTGATATTCCAAAGTAAAAAACAGACAGACACGGTAGTTTTACTATTCCACAATGAATTATAGACAGAGAACAGTACAGATAAAGAGTTCAATACACTAACAAAACTGCTAATAAGAATTCACAACTAAGCTGTATTTCCAGTCCTAAATCACCCAACTGTAAGAATTCACATATTGAACAGCAAAAAGAAACAGCTATTAAATAGTGAAGAATAAGAGTCTCTCTACTTAAATTTACAATGAGCAAAAGACGAAATACAACACCATCTCCTCTTTACTACTCAGACCTCACCTCTCATTCTTCTTATAAATTACAGGATACCTATAACCCTAATTTACTAACAAAGAGAACCTTAATTCTCTCATCCTTCTTATAAAAAACAGGATATATAAAATTCATTTGAACAAGAGTTACTGATCTCATTAAAAATAGGCTTAGCTGGTGGCAATGCCAAACATTTTACCTGCCAAAAAAAAACAGAGTTCAGACATTCTAAATCTACTAAACCTTCCTAAAGTATCTTAATATAAACGAAACCATTCATACTTCTTCCACTAATCTTAATTTAAATAAATAACTTACCAGTTCATTAAAAATTTCTAACACAGACAGGAAACCCGCAAACCAGATTTATTTCTAAGCTCGTTAACTAATGTAGTTTCTCAAGACAGAAAGGTAACCATCAAATGGATGAGTTAGTGCTCGAAGTATTTAATTTTTTTTTGATAAGTCTCAAAGTATTTAATTTATACAACAACACCATCAATAAAGAAATGCAGAAAGACAGATGGCTAAAAGATGATGATATTGAAAATAGCTAGGGATGGAATGAAGGAGTACCAGCCAATGCCAGCCACCAAGGCCGACAGCCTTCTTCACGACGCCTTGCAGCCCCACCAAAACAGACTTTGTCCGGTTGTTTCCCGTTACAATAACTTTGGTGTGCCTGGGAAGCACAGAGAGCTCCTCATCACCGCTTTCCTCAATACAAGAGGACAGAACCCGAGAAGCACACAGCTCAGGCTCCAGCATTTTCTTAATACAAATTGTTCACTCCCTAGTTTCCAGCAGAAAACAGAAACTAAACGAATCTAATGTATCAGAATAGCAATGCAGCAAACATGACCTCCATGATCCAACCACCCCACGTCCCTAAATCCGACAAATCTTAAAATTTGGTTGGAATGCAGAACACAAACCCATCAATTTTAGTAAATGGGACATTTCTTTTCTTCATCTTTGATCTTAATTACTTGATCTCATTGATCTTTCAATCAACATAAGGAGCAAAACTATAGCTCGGGTTGCAAATTAAACCTTTAAGCCCTCCAATCAAAACCCCTGAAAGAAAATAATCAGCTCAATAAGGAGAACTAAAAACTTATTATTACCAACATAAAGTAGGGAGGCAAGTGAGATTTACCGGCTTTCATCAATGAGGGTGATCCCTGAGCTCCGACACAAAGTTATTAAGGGAATTTTCAATGCGTTGAGCCAAAAATGAATTAGATATCCAATTTCACTGTCACCATTTTCTCTGATTCAAGAACTTGGTATGGCTGTAATAAACAAATTGCAGTTGTTTCAGATTACAAAGTTGCCTATTTTAACCTCTGGAAGTTGAAGTTACATCATATTTGGCTAGAAAAAACAAAACCCCAAATCAGATCAGCTTTCAAATTCTCAATTTACAGTCTTGAAACCATTAAAACTTAAATTTTAAGCTCTGGAAGCCAATGGTGGACACACAAAAGAAAATCTAACAAGCTCTGATCGAACTTCTAATAGCAATTAAGATCAAATTAACTGAAGTAAAGCACTAATCTGCTACCATTTCTACTCTTCTTGGGAATGCTTATTTTCACTACCAATCCAAAAGTAAAAAAAGCGCTTCCCTCTACTACAATTTTTCCTTTTGGAGTGGTGGAAATGGTAATTCCCCTCTTCTTTACATCTATTTTCAGAATTTCAAGAATAACAATCGCTTCAGACAAAAAAAAAAAAATTTCTTTAAACTTCAGATAAAACATTTCAGGCCAAACGAGAGCAAATTGAATAAAACGAAACCTAAAATTGATCTTACACTCGAATAGATGTTTGAACTCTTCCGATTCGTAGACGAGAGCGTCGATTCAGCTAAAACGCACGAAATGCAGTCGATTTAAACACTGAAGATGTCTAATACAGGGTTTCGAGACGCGAAGAATCGAATTCCGATATCTGATTCAACTGAAAATCAACGGATCTGGAAGAAATCGAAGCCCAATTGGATTGAGAAAATTTTCTACTATTTTGGGATCGAAGTGTCCGTTCAGTGAGTGCAATGCACAGTAAATGCTTACCAACTGCCCATGAATGCCTCGCCTTCCTAGTAGGGTCATGCGTTTTATAACCGGGTCGACCGAGTGACCGGATATACCCGGTCATAAAAGGTCCTCGGATTCCCACCCAAAGCTTGACTGTTTCTGGCTCGGCTCGGGAAGTTGGTACATGTTAGGTATGGTAGCACCATTTGGTAAGATTTCTAACGTACTACTCAAGTAGACCCTAAAGACGATCAACCATCAACATTTACAAGGTGGCTAACTCAATCTAACGGTGAGATCATAGATCATCCCTCAGTTTTATTTCCATCAAATCATATCATGTAATCCCATTTCCAGGATTGCCTATGAGAGATTTTAAAACCCGGCCCAGTCATTGGAACAATAGGCGGATCGGATCAACTTGGTTCAATCAGTTAAGAGAAAAATTTTGAAGCCGCGGGATTTTTGAAGCAGCGATCACTCGCCCAATGATCACACGCCACATATACCTGGGTATAGAATTTGGTTTTAAAAACTTTTTTGAAAGTAATCATGGGTACATGTGGCGTGTGATCATTGGAGCATGATCGCTACTTCAAAAAATCTCTCATCAGTTAATCCGTGACATCATATCATATTATAATTTAAATTTATTTTAAAATAAACCGGTTTTGATTTTTGAACCAGTCCTTTTAAATAATTTCAAATATATTTAAAGGGTCAGGCTCGGGGGACCCCCCCACTTTCGATCCCCATTTTTGACACACACCCATTTTGGCGTACCCACGTAGAAGATGAATCAATGGCTGATTTTTGGTGAGGTTGATCTCTATGGTGAGGACATCATCTTCATAAAGATTCAAATCATTCTGATATTCGTAGACTAGTTTAGAGGTTGAGGAATTATGGACGGTCGATTTTTACTATGTAACTTGAAAACCACATTTGATGGGGCCGGGTTAGAAATTTCAGAATGAGCTGATTTTTTTTTGGGTGGGGGGGAATCTAATGGTCCTTTGAAATTTCGTGTGATAGAGGAAATGAGAGTAAAAACAAATAATTAAACAGGAAATGAGGAAGGAGATCACATGGAAAATGTCAGGTACCCATTGACTGGTGGATCCTACTCCCAATTTTCTATATATATACTTATATTTCACTATCTTTAAAGATTTTTTGAACAAAAATTTAACTCAATGAAGTATTATTGATCATCTCATGAATATAATATTTTTACTATTTTGTGGACACAATTATATTTGGATGGACAACCTAAATAGTGTGATTTAGGGTTAATTTATTTATTTAAATATTTTGGTGGGTAAAGATAGGTTTGATGGGGTGTTTTTTTTTTTTTTTTTTGTGTTTGTGTTTGTGTGCAAGTGAGATCTTTCATAAAAAATAAAAAACAAACCAACACATCAAAAGATCAGCTTTCTCCTTGATCTAACATTTGTCTTCTGAAATGACATCAAGAAGCCATCTAAGAGGGAAGTTTGATCAGGTTAAGGCCTACCCAAAAGAACGAGCCCCACAGGTTGGTTAAAGGAATTAGGTTGGTTTCACCATGTACATAAACCAATGGAGAAAGAAATACTAGTTAGGAATCTTAGCCCCAAATCTTTATTATATGTGCTTATTGATTCATTTCCTAAGAGAAGATAGAGAAACAAATTTCTACTGACTTAAGACATGGGATTCCTTGGTAGAGGTGGCAACGGGTTGGATCCGGTTCAGTTTCTAAGGTGCCCAGAACTAAAACCAAATGTGTTGGTTCTTATCGGTTCTTAAAATGATGGATCTGTAACCGGAATCGATTATTTGGTTTCGGTCGGTTACAATTTTTGTTATGGGTATATATTAGTACAAATCTTGATAATATTAATATTTTAATACTACATTTATATATCGGTTCGCTTCTGGTTCTTATCGGTTTCGAGTCCAAGTCTACCTACCCAGAATTAGAATCATTATTTTTGGTTCGGTTTCAGTTTCGGTTCTTTTTTAGTCGGTTCCAAAAAAATGTGCAACCAAAACTAGTGTTTTCGGTTCCAGTTCGGATTCGATAATGGCCATTAGTTTTTTTTCCGTTATAACAAAAATACGACCGTTATTTTCTGAATTTTTTTGTTTAAAAATGGCCATTATTTTCATTTTTGAAATTCAAATTTCAAAATTTGAATTCCATCGCCATTTTTTCCTTTATTTCCATCATTTTCCCGTTATTTTCCATTTTTGCCCCTGAGCGCTACAATTTGTTATAGCGGAAAAAAGAGTAATGCACCCAGTCTGTTATACCGTTATAACGGCACCTTTTAAACCTGATCTAGTTCACTAGGCACTAGTTTAATTGGAACTAGAGTTTTGTGGTAACTTCAATCACCCTCCATTTGTAAATTAACTAAACATTCTTAGATGTTGACATCCCCATTGAAGTGCATGCATGAGCTAAAGTGTGCGAGATCGCTAGCTCGTGATGCTGACACTTAGAAGGGTAGAGTGACGAAATAGGGTTCTCTATTTTTGGTAGGCAACACAGTTAAGGTTGACCGCAAGACCCTTGATAGCATGGTTGGAGGACAGCACTGGATAAATTGGCAGGCTAGCTATATTTGACCCCTCGGGTGTACACGAATTAGGGGACTTCAACTCCATAGCACAATTGCTTAATGGATGAAACCTGCCCAAGTGGGAGTGAACCACAACCTCTCAATAGAGGACGCCACATTAATTATCTAAATCTGATAGGCTGGTGTGGCAGGAATAGGATTTGTATAGTTGACATAGTTGGAAGAAAGTGTAACATAGAAGTCTATGGGAATCGAAAGAAAAAAAATGCAAACCATTGAAGCAAAAACTACAATGATGTGGGATATAATGGCTAAATATATTAAAAAGGTCTTCGAGAAATCTAATGGAAAAAGTCATACATACAATAAAACTTGGTGATGGAATTATGAGATTCAAAAGGCCATTAAAGAAAAGATTACTACATGACCTGACAATTGGTTAGAAGCAACTAGAACTTAAAAATGTATAAAATGCTAAAAAGAAAATGGTAAATGAAGCTAAACATAAAATATATAATAGTCTATATCATGGTTTTAAAAACGGCCGTTTAAACGGTTTTAATGGCCGTTTAAACGGTAATGCCCCAAGCTTGTTTCCGTTAAAACCGTTTAAACACGTTTTTATCAATTTTGAATAAAACGGCAGTTTTTTTGTTTTAACGGCTGTTAAAATATTTTAAATGGCCGTTAAAATCATTTAAACATCCGTTTAACTTAGAAAAATTTTGTGAAAAAAATATGGCCCTTAAATCCGTTAAAATCCGTTTAATTCCGTTAAAATCCATTAAATTCCATCTTTTTTAATTTTCAAAATTCAAAAATTGAATTTCAGCGCCATTTTTTTCGATAAAATTCGTTAAAACCATTAAATTCCATTTTTTTTCCATTTTTTCCATTTTTACCCCTGGCCATTTCAATCCGTTTAAACGGTTTAAATGGTAACGCCCCCAGTCTGTTTAACCGTTAAAACGGCCTCCTTTAAACCTTAGTCTATATAATAAATTAGGGACAGAAAATGATATAAAAATTATCTACAAACTTGCATAAATAAGACGAATATGTTAGAGATATGAATCATGTTGATGCATTAAAGGCGACAACCAAAGACTATTAATGAAAGATTAAAAAGTAAGAAAATGTGAGACTTATTTCCATAAATTATTAAATGGGATAACAAAATAGATTTAAGACTAGATTAAAATACTAAGGATAATATACAACATACATACTTCGTAAAATAATGGTATTAAAGGTGAAAGTAGCTTTAGCCAAGTTGAAGACTAGTAGAGCTTTAGGCCCAGATGGTATCCTAATAAAAATGTAAAAATGCATATGAAGAATTGGACTGTCTTGGCTTACTAAGTTATTTAATAATTTCTTAAAGATAAAAAAAATATTTGATGAATGAAGAGTGATGGATATAGCTGCACATACTATTAGAGTGTACTATATATAAAAATAATGAAGATGTATAAAGCTGCACAAACTACTATAGTATCAAACTTATGAGCCACACTATAAAAATATGGAAAAGAGTGATGGATCAAAGATTAAGACAAAAGATAAGATTTACTAAAAACCAAATTAGATTTATGTTAGAAAGGTAGATCAATGATGTAATTTTCATACTTAGATAAATGATAAAAAGAGTGAGAAAAATAAGAAAGAATCTCTACATAATCTTTATTAATTGACTTAGAAAAAGTATATGATAAAGCACTTAAAGAATTAATTTGGTGGGCATTGAGAAAGAAGGGAGTCCCAATAGATATATTGACATCATTATATATATATATATATATATATATATATATATATATATATATATATATATATAAGAGTAATAACTAGTATTAGAATAATTGATGGTGTGATAAGTACGTTTCAATCACAGTGGGATTACACCAATGATCATTCCTAAGTCCATGTCTATTTGCTTTAGTTATAAATAAAGTAGCGTTTAAAAACTCGACTCGACTCATCTCAAAGTCTACCAAGTTGAGTTAACTCAAAGACTCAAACTCGACCCAAAGTAACTCGACTCAAGTAATATATTAATATTAATATATAAATATCATATTTTTATAAGCAGAATTTATAAGATTTGGTTGAGTTTGAGTTGACTAAGCATTCGAGAAACTTACTGGTGCGTCGATTATAAAACATACTTGGTGTCGCATATTTTTTACAGAAAAATAACGCACCAAGTTTGTTGTATATTCGATTCGAGTTTATTTCGAGTCAACTCAAAATTCAACCAAGTCAAGTCAACTCGGCCGAGTTTTGAGTTAACTCGACGAGTTTTAAAACACTAAGATAAAGTAACAGCAAGGTCCCCTAGTTTATGTTATCTGCAAATGACAATATTAATTGACGAGTCTAGGGATAAGGTAAATGCAAAATTAGAACTCTGAAAGAATACTTTAGAATCTAAAAGTTTAAAAAAAGTCGAATCAAGACAGAGTATATAAAATACAATTTTAGTAAGGATGCATATAGAAATGATATGTTAATTAAAATTGAAAATCAATAAATATCTCAAAGTGGTCAATTTTGTTACTTTGATTCTATTATTCATAAAGAATGAAGATTAAGGAGGATTTTGCCCATAAAATTAGAGCGGGTTGAGATTGCTAAAGTGAAGATGTGCTTCTGAAGTGTTATGTGATAGATGTGTGCTAATCAGACTAAAAGAAAAATTCTATAAGATGACAATACATAAGATCTTCAATGTCTTATTGAGTAGAATGTCAGGGCAATTAAGAAATAACATGTTCATAAAATGTGAAAAGTCGAAAGGAAGACGATGAGCTGGGATGTATAGTAAGGCAAGAAAGAATAAAATAAAAATGAATACATACATAAAATATAAAAGTAATCCCAATAAGCGACGAATTAGAAAAAGTTGATTAAGATGGTTTAGTCATGTACAAGAAGACCAATGACAGCACAGCTGAAGAGGAATGTGCAAGCCAAAAGGCTTAAAAAGATGAAAAAAATGCCAAATGGACGTGAATTGAGGTCTTGAGAAGAGATTTTAAGAAACTTACCTTAACGGAAAAGATGGTTTTAGACCGAATTGAAGGGAAGAACATCAATAGTGCAAAATGTATGATGATGATGACGACGATGATGATGATGACATAGTTGGATGAACAGTTGATTGATTGCCGACGGAACCATCACTTGATAAAAAGCACTTCTATAAAATATTTTTGTTTGGTAATTCAAGCCCTCTAATCTATATTTTTTACCATCTAAGAAATTTCTGTTTACAGCCATTAAAGTAGCCTACGTAGTAGATCTCTTAGATGGAACCAACTAAATAATGGGGTCCACGAATGGCCCCACTAGTGGGGGCATTTTGGCCATTTTGAATGGTCTCAGGTCTCAACTGTCACTTTCAACCTTCAGTTTTGTAACGTTATGATTGAAGCCAAAGTAAAGCCAAGCCAAGCCGATAGCACCGGAAGCTTTTTGAAAAAAATGGGGTGTACGGATACGTGTCCGGTCACCAGCTGACGGATCTTATCCAGCCAAGTTCCGTAACATCCGAACTGTTTTATGTATCCAATTTAAATAAGTTTTCGAGTCCGCGCTCCAGCAGCTGGAGCGCACTAAAAGCTCCCGCTTTCAGATTTTCAGATTTTTGGATTCAAAGATGAGAAGGAAGGAGCCACGTGCTTCGTGCCTCCATTTACCCTCTCGCTCTCTTTCAAAAACCGAACCGGTAATGGGAAGTGACCAGGACCGGTTCAATTCCGGGTCAACCTAATCGAACCCTATCATCAAGCATATAAAATAAATCTATTTAGAAAAAACTGACAAATGGTCGGATTTAAACGGTCAAATGATTTCCCAGTTCAACAATCCGGTTCGAACAGTTCTATGGTTTGGATGCTGATGGGCTGGGTTTTGGTAGGTCCAAGCTCTGATAACCCATAAAAACTTTAGGCCAAAACCTGACCAAAAATATATATAATGGGCCTGGGCATTAGATATGAGACATGCCTAAGCTTATTTTCACTACAAATCAAGTGTAAGCCCAGCCTAATTATCTAGCGGGCTTCGAAAGCGAGCACAAACCTGGTCCAGTTTATGCTTGTGTTACCCACGGGTATAGCCGAAAATTGGTACTCAGTATTTCCTGCAAGCGTTGGAGGCCATGGTTATCTTCCTATTGGTACTCACTATTTCCTGCAAGCGTCAGACAAGAAAGCCCATCGATAGCAAAGGTACCATTTTTCCGGTTCTCCGTATCCATTGCCGTCCCCAGGAGTGCACCTGGGCCAAGTTGACCTACTGGGAACTCAAGTCCCGGTCACTTTTGGCAGGGCATGGGCTAACTCTAGAAGCATTTGGTCTGGCTTGGGCATGAAGTAAGGCCTGTTACATAATTGACCAGCTTGGGCTTAGCTTTGAACCAAAAACAATCTTAGACCAGTCCATGGCGCAACATGAATATGTAGTCTTGGGCTGGATGTGAACCTTGTCTGTTTCGGGCCATGATGGGCCGGGACATGCTTGCCCTTACCTCCATAGGTCCTAGGCTTGAGATTTTGGTCAAGGAGCCGGGCCAGGTTAATAGAAATATCAGATTTCCATTCAAGCCGAACAACAGATAGCTCCTTATTCTTGGATCCTTCTTCATTTGACTCATGTCGGGTCTGTCACCGGTTCAAAGTAAGTTTGTAAATCGGACGGTTCCGATTAATCAACATGTGTAAGTTTGTAAATCGGACGGTTCCGATTAATCAACATGTGTATCACACGTCTTCTAGAGATCTTAAATTTTGGCATCATTCCTCGGACTTGGCACCCCAGGGGCAAAAAGACGTGTGAGAAAGTAGATTCTTCATTCTTCACACCCATGACCCACCCAACTGGGTTAAAGTTGGATTGACAAACAGAAAATAGAGCAATGGACCACCCAAGACAATTCGGGTACCAACTTTTTTGAAATAAATAAAACCCGCCTGTTTTCTTGGTGCGCCCCCTTTCCGGACGGCATCCAGCTTTCACTAAAAAAAACACTCAGCATTTCCTTTTTCTCCTCAGCAACGATCGCATTATCGAAAAAAATTTAGATGCAGAGTACTCCGGTAGTCCCGTTGCAATCTATGCCAGGATTCTCACGGCCCTACATAGATCATTTTGTGGGCCTAATGACTGCATGGATGTTCAGTCCCTACTTAGCGATTCTACGTACTATACACATACTATACCTGAATAGCAAGTTTTTTTGAGAAAACATTTTAAACAACGTATACATTGAATTGTACGGATTATACTCCATTTTTTCTCTAAAACCAATTAAAACACGTATTTCCATTTTTTTCAATAAAACTTTCAATAATACTTCAATGAGCGGGAAAAAGTCTATTGGCACATTCTTAGTGACCAATGTCCTGACTTTTTCTTTATCTGGACGATCTCCGATCTCAGCTGAAAATCAGTCTGATTCGTGATTTTTAGCCATTTGATCTTTGTACCCACCCCAAAACAATGACCCAATCCCATAGTTGAAAAATCAACCCATGAAAAAGACTAAAATGTGAAGGATATAAAGCACTAATTATACTAATGTTTAGTCCCTATGTCCACTTAAGGATGGGCCTAACATCCATACTATCAATGGTCTGTATAAGTGTTCCACGTGAGAAATTTTTTGATCTAAGTGATTTTTACCCCGTGCTTGACAGCACCTAAAAATAGACCATATATACATATCGATACATGAATTTTTGATGCCGGACTCTTTATGTTAAATCGTATTATACACGAATTATTTTCGAACTGTTTTTTTCCCGTTTTCCATTTATTTGACCGTTTTTTTACCGTATTACAAAATTTTCTACACGGATTATATTCGTACCATTCCCGTCCCAAATTTTTTCCGTAGGCCGAATTGCTAACTAGGCTTCAGCCCACCTATTCGCAGATAAACACACTAAAAATCAGCTTGATTGATGATTTCTAGCCATTGGATTTGCTACGCAAAAAATATGCTTGAATCCAACGTCTAGAATCAATCCTAAAATCTATGGCTAGCGGTAACCAATCAGGTGTCTTTTTGGTTTGTATATCCAATAAGGGGTGGGCTAAACATCCGTGTGGTTAGTGGGTACCGTCTCTCACCTGGGCCCTAGGCGACTGCCTTAAGGTAGAGCCTGCCCTGCTCCCAAAAAAGGCAGGTGGAGCACTCTTTAGGGCCCACTGACCTTATTGATGTTCATTCCATCTATTGGTTAACCTACATACCAAAATTCAGTTCAATGATTTCTAAGTGTTAAGTTCAAGCATAAAAGAAGGGATCGGGCTCAGGGAACCCCCTTTTTTCTAACCCCTATTGGTGTTCGGCCGTGGATTTCAAGAATCCAACGGTGGTTGTCAGGTGGTTGTCAGCACCGAGCTGGCATCACTTATTTCACTTTTTGGAGCGCTGATAACCACTGTTGGATTCGTGAAATTCACGGCCGAGAGCACGAACACCAAGGGGGGTCAGAAAAAGAGGGTCCTCGGAGCCTGAGCCTAAAAAATATGCTCAAATCCACATCTATAAATCACAATATTAAAATGCTACAATCCAATGGATATAAATTAAACGGAAAATTGCAGAAAAGAAAACCAACTTTAATTCATTTACAAAAAAGAATACAAGTTTTCGCAAATCCCAAAAAAGAAAACGAAACGCTCTTTAAAAGGGCGTTTCATGACGTGGCACATGTTTATTAAAAAAACGCTCTTTAAAAGGGCGTTTTTCAGAAAAAACGCCTTTTTAAAAAACGTCTGTCAGTGTCGGTCCGACATCTGACAACCTGACAGACGTTATTTTAAAGGGCGTGTGTCAGTAGAAAACGCCCTTTTAAAGGGCGTTTTTTGATACCCCAAATTTTACGTCCATTTTGGCGTACCCAGAAAATGAATCAATGGCTGATTTTTGGTGAGGATGATCTCTACGGTGAGGAGATCATCCTCACAAAAATTCAGATCATTCCGATATTCGTAAATTGGTTTAGAAGTTGAGGAATTATGGGACGTTTTTTTAAAATTTCTCAAGAATAAACGCCCTTTAAAAGGGCGTTTGTCAGACGTGTCAGCCATCAGTCATTCGTTAGTCAGTCGACGACTGATTGGACTGACAGCAGACGAAATGCTAAGTGCTCTGCGTGGCATTTTGGGAGGAGGACTTCAAACTTGGATTTTCAGTCGACATCAAGCTTGGGCTCGTGCTATCTTTCCACAACTAGGTTCTGACTATGCGCCCAAACATGAGTTCTCGGGATAGTTAGATAGAGGGCTACCAATGGATTGGGTCGACGTAATGACTTAATTTAATCAAATAACATTGGTTAAAATTTAATAAAAAAATTGTTAAATAACACCCGTTATTTCCGTTATTTTTCATTATAAAGTTTATTGAAATTTTCAATTTCAAATTTCAAATTTCAAATTTTGAATTTTGAATTTTGGTTCTGTTTTATTCTATTTTTTTCCCATATTTGCCCCTATGCGTTACAATCCGTTATAACAGAAAAAAAAACAGTAACGCCTCCAGTCCGTTATACGGTTATACCGCCCCTTTTAAACATTGATTTAAACTAAGAAAGCATTAGTGACCAAAAATCTTAACCTAATCCAAACCATCCATTGCAAATATCCGTAGATTGTATATAAATTAGACTGTGGAGTACATATTTATCAACCGTCCAACAAATGCAATTGATTATATGGTCCCAACCAATAGTGAGGCTCACATGATATTGGTTTTGACTTTTGGGCTACAATCCATCCAATAGGGATAAAAAAGTACTGGATTGGTGACTTGCATGGTCCATGGGTACTGTTGTAGTTAGGTAGATTGAGGATGATGGACCAAGGACTATCGTACTCCCAAAGCAAGGTTTTAAATGATCCGTTATAACGTTATAACAGCCCTTAACGTTATGACTGTTGCAGCGGCCAAGTATAACGGGTCACATCTGAGATGGTCAGAATGTTAATATTTTATTATTTAACAAAAACAAAACTTCAATAACAGCTAAAAATGTCATTTTTTTTTCCAAAATAATGGCCGCTATTTAATTCCTTCATAAAAGAGGCAGTTATAACGGTATAACTGACGCGGGGCATTACCGTTTTTCTGTTATAATGAATTGTAATGCACAGAGGTGAAAAAGGGGAAAAATAGAAATAACCGGAAATAACAGAAAAAATGAAATAAAACGGCTCTACAATTTAAATTTCAAATGGAAAAACTGGTAATAATGGTCGTTTTTTTTCATAAAACAATGGTTGTTATTTTCGCTATAACAGCCATTATTTACAAAAAAATGTCCATTATAACAGAAATAACAGCTGTTATTTTCTGAGCGTTAAAACGGTTCATAACGTAACGGGGTAGGTCCAAATCCGTTATAATGGCTGTTTTTTAAACCTTTGTTCATAGTTCATACCAAGGTTTAAAGGAGGCCGTTTTAACAGTTAAACGGACTGGGGGAGTTACCGTTTAAACTGTTTAAATGGCTGTTAAAATGGATTGAAACGGTCAGGGGCAAAAATGAAAAAAATAGGAAAAAATGGAATTAAATGGAATTAAACGGATTTTAAGAGAAAAAAACGGAAAAAGTGGTGCTGAAATTCAAATTTTGAAATTTGAAAAATAAAAATAAAAAATGGAATTTAAAAGTTTTAACGGCCGTTTTTTTTCACAAAATTTTCAAAATTAAACGGCTGTTTAAATGATTTTAACGGCCGTTTTTTTCAAAACCGATAAAACGTGTTTAAACGGGTTTAATGGAAACGGGCTTGGGGGGTTACCGTTTAAACGGCCGTTTAAACCGTTTAAACCGTTTAAACAACCGTTTTTAAAACCATGGTTCATACCACTAAGCCCATTTTCGGATGAGCAAAAGTGCTCAACAGCTCCTATGCATCTAATGTGCACCCCTCACAACATTGTTATAGCATTGTTCAAAAGAGAGCCGTTTTAAAATTTTTACCCCCATAATTTGAAAAGTTGACATACCCCTATGACCTGGTCAACCATACATTGACTGTTATTGATTTAAATTGACTAACATATTTTTTGATTTAAATTGACTAACATATTTTTTAAAAGGACAGAAATGCCCCTTTCTTCAACCTTTGAACAAGTAGGTTTGGGTGAAAACCCTGACCCAACCCAAATCAAAGGGCTGTGGTGAACGGCGGGGGACTAACCTACCAGAGTCCTGTTAAGACGTCTATCTTTTTCTTTCTGCCTCATTCTCTTTGCCATTTTAAGATCAAAATAAAACTGACCTTATGGAATTAAAACTGTGACTCCTCTTCCATATCACCGTTCCCCCACATACTTTAATCCCTCTTTTCATGGCCGTGTACTACAGACAAACTTTCTCTATAAGTTTGTTTTTCTTTCTACATATATTGTCTTAGAAGGGGAGAAGTGTAAAAAAGTGCACATCGATGACAATATTGAGATGGCGATTACGGGAATTGGCATGGAATGTCTTCACTTGTAGGCTTCCATCAGGTAAACGATAATGAACTGGTGTGATTGCCCACAACAAAGTACTATGGAGACATTTTGGAGCCATTTGATGTTTCAAAGGTCGATTGATGTCAAATTGTCGTGTGGGATAACACCCTAGCAGGTCCTACTTCTACTTATCTAATTTTTAATGGTTCGTTCACTCTTACACCTGTATTGTATCAATGCTACGTACAATCTTCGAATCAATCGTCGCAATACTTAGGGGTGAGTCTTCGATATCACCGGAGTTTAGATATGGGATCTCCTTACATCTAAACAATTTCAAAGAAAGCGCCCTGATCTGTGGATTTAAAAGAGATTAATAGGAACACTCAATTTGCAATGTATTCAGAACCTATTCTTGCTGTTTTGTTCTTGGCTTAACAAGCTCTGACTCAATTTTCTCAAGCTTTTACGACGATGAACCGAGTTCACGTGTTCGAGTCATGAGTTGCATCACACAAGTTGAAATCTATTAGCTAAGGTGAAGGAGATCGGTCCACCACATCCCTTTGATTTGGGGTTAGGGTTTTTACCCAAACCTACTTATTCAAAGGTTAAAGAAAGGGGCATTTCTGTCCTTTCAAAAAAAATATTGTTAGTCAATAGTCGTAACGTATGGTGGACGTCAAAAATTCCCTAGATAAAATAAGAGGAAGAGAGGATTACAAATAAAGAAAGTGGGTTTCTCTGATTATATATGATGCTTATGACTCGACTGACTAAGAAGAATGTCAAGTTTATCTAAGACAAATCTTTGAGTAGGCTTTTAGGGAGGTGAAGGGTAAGTTAATGTCGACACCGACTCTCACTATTCTGACAAGTGGTGGAAGACTTGTCATCTACAGTGATGCTTTTCATCGAGAATTGGATTGTGTGCTGATGCAGCATAAGAAGATGGTTGCATATGCCTCGCCATAACTTAAGGTACATAAATAGAATTATTTGATGCATGATGTTGAATTGGTTGTAGTAGTTTTCGGATTGAAGGTACTATTTGTACGACGACTACAGTACATGAAAAGATGGTTGATGGATTCTCCACTCTATAAGCACATGAGACAATGATCTATCACCTAGATGCCTCTTCTCCATAAAAAGTCCATAGTCTGGACTCTACCACGAACGATGCACCATGTCAGGAAACAAACTTGGGATGGAACTCTATGGGCCCACACACTAGCCGTGGGGTTAATGCCTTATAAAAAGAGTGCACAGAAAATTCACCTTTGGTGTCATGATTCTACCATCTGACATCTTCCACATGGACAAGTGAAAGTTTATCCCCCATTCATGAGGAAATGCACCATATACGACGTTCTCAATCATTGAAGTTCAATTGGAAACCCAAATCCCAAGTTAGCATAGCATCACTTGCAATATGTATCTCACGAACAATGGCCAATTTCTTACTAGATATAGTATAAAGGTTAAGAAACTTAGTCTCAAGCCTAAACTTAGGGTACCGGTTATCTTTCCAAAACAACACTGTATTGCCTTTACCTACCTTATAGACAAACCCCTTCCTCAAATTTCCACAACGTTCTCATAATCTCTCTCTAAACCCCACACCCATACGGACCCCTATGAAGCCAACTCTACATCCCACCACACTCTCACCATTCTTCCCAGCTATTTACATATGCCACAAGTTGTCTCTCACAAAACTGAACCTCCACAACCATTTACCTCTCAAAGCTTTGCACATTCTTTTAAGTTTCTGAATATATAGCCCGTCTCTCTCTAGGTCTCATGACACATTTCCAACCAACAAGACTTAACTTTCGACTTTCACCGGTTCTACTCTATAAGAAGTTCCTCATAAATCTAACAATCATCTTCTCAACACTCACGGGCATCACAAAAAGAGACATGTAGTAAATTGATAAACTAGAAAATATATTGTTGATAAGCACAAGTTCAATATCTTTGGACAAAAACTTAGCTTTCCACCTAGACAAACGAATTTCCAAGTGCTTTAATAGGGTCCTAAATGGTCTTGCTCCTATAACTACCCCTAGAGGTAAACTAAGGCAAGGTTTAAAGAAGGCCGTTTTAACGGTTTAACAAACTGGGGGCGTTACTGTTTAAACGGTTTGAAAAGGCCAGGGGCAAAAATGAAAAAATGGAAAAAATGGATTTTAACGGTTTCAACGGAAAAAATGGTGTTGAAATTCAAAATTTGAAATTTTCAAAAAAAAAAAAAAGAAAATTAACGGATTTAATGCCCATTTTTTTTTCAAAAAAAATTTAGAATTCAACGGCCGTTTAATTTAAAGCGTCAAAATGCATTTAAATGATTTTAACGGAAACGGGCTTGGGGCGTTATTGTCTAAATGGCCGTTAAAACCGTTTAAATGGCTGTTTTTAAAACCATGAACTAAGGTATGTGGCAATTAAGGACGTAATCATGCACTGCAAAATGAAAACTACATATTCAACCCCTACAACACCACCAATTTCAAAGATTTCGGACTTCGTTAGATTAATGTGGAGCCCAAAAATAGCCTCAAAGCAACAAAGAAGGCCTCTAAGGGACACAATCGCACATCTGCTTCCCTGGAGGAAAAGAATAGTATCGTTGGAAAATTGAAGGTGTGAGACAACCGCTTCCTCATTCTAAAGCCATCTAGGCAACCTTGCTCAACCGCACGACTCATCATCCGATAAAAAAATTCATCCACTAAGACAAACAAAAACGGAGATAACAGGTCGCCCTGCCTCAATCCTCTAGAGCTCCTAAAAAAATAAGCAGGGGAGGCATTGACAAGCACCAAAAAGAAAGTCATCAAAATACACTTCCTAATCCAAGCCCTCCACTTAGCGCCAGAACCCATCTGTCCATGACGTAGTCCAAAAAGTCTCAGTTGACATGATCAAACGCCTTCTCCATGATGGCGTTTTCAAGTTCACTGAACTTGAATTTTTTTGCAAGAAATGAGTTGTACAAAACATATATTGTGCAGCTCTAATTTATAGTGTTTGCCCAGGCATTGAATAATATTAGACGTGGAGCTCGATTCTGGGTTTCAAGAGTTCAGTAGACCATGTGAATTAACTTTCAAGCGTTATTACGTATATTGCGCACGTAAAATAGACACATAGCTCACTTGTGCATGAGTTCCACACCAAATGAACCATGTATCAAGTGGGTCCCACATGCTAGGTGGGCTCCACACGATTAGTGCTCACATACCAAGATCCCATATATCATGTGGACCCTATGTATAATGTAATCCAAACATTAGATGGGTTTCACTAGTGAGCCCACATGTTATATGATCTACTATCAGTGCAAAGTGTCAGTGTATCAACATCTCCGGTGTCCTATGTCAGCCTATAATTTTGGCTCGACCGGCTGGGCTTAGTCTACAATGCCAGACTGGGGCAAATTCTAGGGCCTCAGCCTGGGCCCGCAATGGGTGGGCCCTGAGCCGGGCCACAGCCCAGGTTGAGTCTGATCAATTTAAAAAAAAATAAATTAGAAAAACAATTAAAAAAGTCAGGATAGTTGGGCCAACCTTGGGCCGGCCCACTTCAGGCTAGTTTAAAGCTGAGGTGGGCTTCATGGGGTAGGCCTGGGCCTAGCCCGATGAGCGTATCGGGCTGGGCCGTAGGCTGCAAGCGAAATTTACAACTTGAGTCCTGTGATTCCACGTGTCCAAATATCACGTGGGTCTCACATGGTGCACCCCATCTATATAACAAAACAGGATGGTTGTCTCCCCTCTTATCCAGCTTCATAAAGGATGGCCGAGATCTTATCACACCAAATGGACGGTGGATCTCAGCTACTCACACCCAATTTTGACAAACGCTTTGTCGACGAGTGCCGTGGGCACGGGTCACCTAATATTTACCTACATATAAGGAATGAAATGGGTTGGATTTACATATAGCCCAAGGGTCAGGGTCAGGTCAGGAGCCCCACTTTTTATGCCTCGAGACAGGTGTTACCGTTAAAAAGATTGAAACAGCTAGGGGCAAAATGGATTTTAACGGATTTTAATGATTTTAACTGAAAAAGTGAGGCTGAAATTCAAAATTTAAAATTTTGAGATTTGAAATTTAAAATTTAAAAAAAAATAGAATTTAACAGAAATTTAATGGTTTTCTTATACCCCTCTTATCTTATATGGCTTCAATAATGAGTGGCTGAGATCCACTATGTTTCATATCGATGGCTGAGATTAACTCCCACCCAATTTTGACAACACTTTGTCGGAAAGTGCCGCAGGCATGGGCCACCCACGCATATATCAAGACAACTCAGTTGTATTATCTTCTCTTATCCATCCATCTAATGTGGACGGTTAGATAAAGAGTGGTTGAGATCAAATCCATCGATCTAATGTGGACGGTTAGATTTCAGCCACTCAATCCGCCTCATTTGACCTCAATTTATTCAAAATTAAAATTTCAACACCGTTATTTTTTGTTATTTTCCCATTTCTCCCTCTTGTGCGTTACAATCCATTATGACAGCCGTTATAATGGAAAAAATGGTAACGCCCTAGTCCGTGTGGAGGATAAAATCGGGTTTACCGTCCGATCTCCGATCGTCCCTCTACAAACAATGATCATGTATTAATAGAAAATAACAATAAAATTAAAGGACATAAATAAAAAATAAGCAACACAATACGTACGTAGTTCGTCGCCGGTCTCTTGTCGGCGACTACGTCCACGAGAAGCCGATCTCCGGCCACTCTTCATTATAGAATCAAATTCGGTTACAATATACATTCGATGCCATAGAATTTCCTTTCTCTCTCTAGCTTCTCTCTACATATCTTCTATCTTTCTCACTCTAGCTTCTCTAGGGTCTATTCCAAAAGTGCCCTCCTTCCCAAAATTGTCCTCCTGTTCTCTTACTACATACCCTTCTCTTTATAAGGTCCTTTATGTGCCAAGTGTCAATGTAAATAGATCTTTAGGAATGATTGAGTGCTCTGTGAGGTGTATAGCTTCTAATATGACGATGACCTGTTATTTTATGTACCCACAATAGCCTCCTTTCAAAGGTGGAGCTTGACTCAAAAAGCGATGGTCCGCCTCCGAGAGAAAATAAATCAGTACTCGATCTCTTTTGTCTTTGTTGTAATTGAGAATGATGTTGTATTTGAAGATCTTAGCTGATGTCTGAAAATAATATTGTGATAACTAATATATGAGAATATCACCATAACTGCGATAGCTGATATCTGAGAATAACAACATAACTGCGATAGTCGATATCTGAGAATAACAACATAACTGCGATAGCCGATATCTGAGAATAACGCCATAACTGCAATAGTCGATATCTGAAAGTAATACCATAACTGCGATAATCGATACAGGAGAGTAATACCATAACTGCGATAGTCAATATCTGAGAGTAATACCATAACTGCGATAGCCGATATCTGAGAATAACGTCATAACTGCAATAATCGATATCTGAGAATAATCCCTTATCTGAGAATAATATTGCGATGTCGATATTTGAGAATAATGACATATCTGAGAAAGATAATCGAAAATAAAACTGCGATGCCGATATCTGAGAATAATTCCTTATCCGAGAGCAATAGCCGAGAATAATATTAACACTTTTAGACAATATGGTGCCAGCTGGCCTAAGCCTCAATGGCTGACGCTTCCAGAAGAAACTTGATGGTGCCGGCTAGGCCTAAGCCTAAATGGCAAGCACTTCGAGGCGAAAACTTGATGGTGCCGGTTGGCCTAAACAGTAAACGGTTAGCACTTCCAGCAAAACATGATGGTGCCGGCTGGCCTAAACCGTAAACGGTTAGCACTTCTAGGCAAAACACGATGGTGCCAGCTGGCCTAAACTGTAAACGGTTAGCACTTCCAGGCGAAACATGATGGTGTCGGCTGGCCTAAACTATAAATGGTTAGCACTTCCAGGTAAAACTTGATTCAAGCTTAATCCCGTCTATGGAGATGGCTTGCAATATCATGGTCTAAGCTCAATCCCGTCTATGAAGATGGCTAGCATACTACAATATATTTCAATATACTTCAATATATTTAACATGCTTCAATATACAATAATATACTTTAATGGATTTCAATGTACTTCAATATATTTAACATGCTAGAAACAATAATAAAAATTAACTTAAACAAAGTATCACGATTTTAATGGAGCTCGGGCTTCACTATTTTTCTTGTCGCCATTTCTCTAACAAGCCCCCAAGTCGGGGGGTTGGGCTTGGGTCAACTTTGCCAAGCCCCCAAGTCTGATAGTTTGGCTTATAGAATAATTTCTCATCAAATCATGCTTGGGTGGCCCACCCGAATAGTCTCAATATAGATTGGTCTTAATATACATAGCCCACCCGTGTGGTCTCAATAGTGATCATACTACAATATTCTACTTAATATGAGCATTTAATAAAATTGATTCACAACTTTAAACAAAATTATACAAGTCTATATGTTAACTCATTTCTATATATCCACCTGCATACACATATCTTTTATACTTCACTCCATTGGATCAACTATATTTGGATGGGCCAATGTCATGGCCTACAAACCTAGTATCATAATCAATCTAGGCCGCCCTAAGGCCTAATGAAATTAATTTAGCCAATCGCAACCCCGAATCTGGCCATGGCCCAACTTATTCAAATTGGACCCATCATAAAATGTGAAATATCACATGACGCAACATATGAAAGAATAGTGTAATTTGATGGGGCCAACTACATGGTCCACAAAATCTACAATGTAAAAGGGACCAGGCTAGGTCATTGTTGTCAATTGGGCCTTTAAAATAAATCAGGTCCAAAAAGTGAGCTCAATGACCAAGGTTTCGATGCTGGTCTACTCAAAGTTTTTGATGACTAGGCCCATGGGTCGAAAATTGGATACTCAAGTCGGGCCCAATGTTTATGTTCACATAGAAACTAAGCTCCTTTGAGCTTACTATGCTCGAGTGGGCTGACTACTTGGCCCACCACGCTATCTCATATATGGGCTTGTATAGGCCCTCAAGGTTGGTCTCATGCTTGGGCTACTCTGGGCCCATGTTAAGTTTAGCACTTATGTGTACAATCTAAACAATACAATATTCGCACACTCATAAACTCGTAACTTAACACTAACTTCAATATTATTCAACACACTATACAAAATGTCTGCCATAATGTATACATAAAACACCGCCAAATATTGTCACACTTCAATTCATACGTAACTACCCTATTAATAACACCATACATAATTATTACTACACTCACGCTATGACTTACTCTTGGGTCTAATAAGGTGTGTGACACACCCTATTGGACCCCCAAACCCACTCTTATTCACGCCATTTACTAAGGCCTATCATGTTTTCTGGATGCTTTTTTTCTATATCTTGCACTTACTTTTAGGTTTTACTACAATGTGTGCCACGCATGGAATTATCCCCAAAAGCAAAAGCTTCTTACCTTCTTTTCCTTCTCTTGTATTTTTGGGAACCATTACGGTGTATGCCAAACATTTTAACGAAACCCATAAACAAATTTTGTCTTGTACTAAGTACTAACTTTTCTGGACGTTTCCTTTGCTTTTTCTTGCCATGTCGGTTCTCCAGGTGCACTGCACAGTAGTCGTCAACTCCAGGTAACAACCACTAGCTCGTCCAACTCACACGTTCCAGCAACCAGCAAACCATCGATACTTCTTCAATCCAACGATAAAGCGGAGAAAGAATAAAATCGACCGGAGGATCGTTCTCATCTTGCCAATTTTTTTTTATGTTCTGATTTCTTTTTTATTTTCTCTACTCCCTTCTCTTTTGACGGTGGATGACATTTGGGCGGCGAATCAGCGATGTTTGGTGGCGGATGGTGGAGCTTGTCCACACGGTGAGTTGCTCTTCTTTCCTTCTTTTCTTTTGATCTTTATTGATCTCTCTCTTCTTTTTTCATTCTTTTTTTTTCTTTTATTTTTTATGGTTGATACAGTGATATGGGGCGGTGAATCAGCAGTGTTGGGGTTGTCCATAACCTGTACTTTTCCTCCATCTCTGTTTCTGGACGAAGGTGGCAATCTTCACGACTTGTCTATGGTGCATGTGTACATCTATTTGGTCCGGCACCACACATGGGGTTGGTCTCCAAAGTTACCTATTTTGTGCAAAAGATTTGTCCAATGAAAAGGTGCCACCTCTTTTCTCTTGAATGTTTCCCCTTTTACTCAAAAGAAAGAAGAGGCAGAACTATGATGTCTTTCGCCAGTATTAAAGTTGGTACACCCAACCCCCTCATAACCCAACCAACTCTTCTTATTAACCCGGTCTTCACATATGCCCTGACGATGATCAAAACCCCTATACCAGCTCAAACGACCAGCCCACTATCCTCTGTCAAACACAGTATCACCTCTTCCTAAATGCCTCATACCACCTTGTGGATATGGCTTTTGTCCAGACTGATCGGGCGACACGTGTCCTGATCATTATGTAGGTGCCACTTGTCAACCTGCTTATAAGATTCGTCCCCACGTGGCTGACTATAATCCTTCCACGACCTCCATTTTCTTCCCTGTTCTGCCCTTGGAGCCTGCGGTTTGCCATTGTTGAGGCTCTTCGATTAGAATCAACAGTCATCATCAGCGCAATCTCCGACTAAACCTTCACCTGGTAAACATACCCTTCAAAGAGAAAACTGCTCTCATGTGGAATTTTCCTATCTTCCTTTCATCCTTCACTTTTGTGGCTTTATAGTCTTTCCCACATGCGGGGCTAATTTGTGGAGGATAAAACCGGGTTTACAGTCAGATTTTCGATCATCCCTCCACAAACAATAATTATGTATTAATAGAAAATAACAATAAAATTAAATGACATAAATAAAAAACAAGCAACACAATACATGGTTCGTTGCCGATCTCTTGCCGGCGTTTACGTCCACGGGAAGTTGATCTCCGGGCACTTTTTATTATAGAATCAAATCCGGTTACAATATACATCCGATGTCATAGAATGTCCATTTCTTTCTCTAACTTCTTTCTATATATCTTTTATCTTTCTGACTCTAGCTTCTCTTCCAAAAGTGCCCTCCTTCCCAAAAGTGCCCTCCTCTTCTCCTACGACACAGAGAAAATTTTTGAAGCGGCGAAAGTTAGAAGCGGCAGTCGCGCCAATTGGAGTCGCAGATAGTTTAATAAAATATAATTTTCAATTAAAAAAAAAAAAACCTTTTATCTCTCCTCAGTCTTCCCTGATTCCGTCGGAGGAATCAGTCGTTTTCTCGTTTTTCACTGCAAACAAATCTATCTCAACGTTTTTTACTCCATCTCTTCTCGCCGGTGTAAAACGGGTATGTCGGAATCAAGCCACCTGTCTTCACCGGTGCCGGAGGTCTCAGAATCAAGCAACCGGTCAAGTTCCCGTTCCTATCTCTTTTTATTTTTCGCGTTTGTTTTTCCCTTTTGGAAAACGATGTAACAAGGTATGCCCGAAACTGTTTCATTTGCGGAAGCGGCAATTTTGGTAGTCACCGCTGCCATCTGGGCCCACTGACCGCATGGGTGTTATCCCACCCCTTGGTGGATATACAGACCAAAAATCACCTTGATTGGTAATCTATAACCATTAGATTTTGACACTTTTTAGCACATTTTAAGGCATTCTTATAGCCGTTGAATGAAACCATTTTTTGAGTACTAAAACCTACGGCTAAAAATCATTAAACAAGCTGAGTTTTTGTATGAATGTCTATTAAGGGGTGGGCTAAACATCCATCCATGCGGTAAGTGGGCCCAGATGGCAGTGGTGACTACCAAAAATGCCGCTTCCGCAAATGAAAAGATCTCAAGTATACCTTGTTACGACCCTTTTTCTTTTTCACAACCAGCAACAAGTATTTCAATTTGGTTTACAAAAAAAAAATGACAAGGACACAATATAAGCCACGTGTCACACTACTACATGACTTTGACCGTACGGATGTTTGTCCTATCCCATGGTGGACCTACAAACCAAAAATCAGCCTGATTAGTGATTTGTAGGCTTTGGATTGGACTTATTTTCATGGGCTGATCTCAACTGTGGGAATTTGAGCAGTACTTGAGGTACAAAGATCCAACACTTATAAATCATTAATCAGGCTGATTTTTGACCTGTAGGTCCACCATTGGATAGGACAAATATCCGTACGGTCAGAGTCCTATAACAATGTGACACCTGGCTTATATTGTGTCCCTGTCATTTTATATCTGTCAGCGGAGCCCGACCAAAAAAAAAAAAAAACAACTATTTCAATTTGGAAAAATATTTAACAATGTATGCCTGAAACTTTTTCAAATCTGGAAGCACGATTTTGTTACTCAGAAAAACGGGAAGACGACTGATTCCTCCGACGGAATCAGGGAGGACTGGGGAGAGATTAAAGGTTTTTTATTTTTTTTAATGGAAAACTGTATTTTATTAAACTACCTGCGGTTAAGGGAAGCTAACCACGGTACAGGTGGTTGACTCCAATTGGCGCATGACTGCCGCTTCTAACTTTCGCCGCTTCAAAAATTTTCTCCTACTACACACCCTTCTCTTTACAGGGTCCTTTATGTGTCAAGTGTCAATGTAAATAGATCTTTAGGAATGATTGAGTGCTCCGCGAGGTGTATACCCACAGTCCGTTTTATATACCCACAGTCCGTTATACTATTTGAGTGCCGAAGCCACCCAATTTTTGTAAACGCTTTTGTCGGAGAGGTGCCGTGGGCATGGGCTATTTACTATTCTACATAACAAAACACATTGGTTGTCTCCCTACTTATACCTCCTCTTATAAGCATCAACAAGGAAGGGCCGAGATCTAATCCTACCACCAATGGATGGTGGATCTCTGCCACTCACCTGATTTTGGCAAATTCTTTGTCGAGGAGTGCCGATGGCACGGGGCACCCACTAGTGTGTCAATATATCAAGGTTCATGTATTATGTGTACATAATTTTGATTCAGTGAGTGGCAGGCCGAAAGGGGGTAGGTCTTTGCACTTGCACCTCGCAAATATATAAATCTTTAATGACGGACGTCCGTCGTCAAAGTTCCTATCGGTACATAGTATGAGCCATGTGGCACATTCTGAGAGACCAGTGACTGTTGTTGTTTGGCCTATTCCAGGTGGACCTACAGGCCAAAAATCATTTTAATTGGTGATTTATATTCCTAGGTGTACCTAGAGATCAAAAATCATCCAGGTGATTTCAAACTTTTGGATATGAGTGCCCCAATTAATGCTGGTAACCCTTACCATACATGGTTAAAAATCAACTATGAAAAAGACTAATCGGATGGTTAGAAATCACTAATCACGCTGATTTTCGGCATGTAGGTCCACTTAGGGATAGGGCCAAACATACATATGTAAGTTATCTCTAAGAGTGAGCCACGTGGCTCATGCTGTGGTCTTACCGGTAAGTACGCCTGCATTTTTTACACTAAACAATTCAAACAACTTCCAACTACCACCTTGGAATCTTACCATCTCATGCGTTAACTTACGTTCTCTCCCACTACAACTTGCGTAAGTTTCAGTCCCTTGTTAAGGAGCTCATGTACTCCGTAAGATTGTTTTTTCTCTCGCTCATCCTCCACGATATCTTTTTCCTGGTAGATAGTAGGTTTCTATGTGGATCCCACCAACAACCTCATTGGGGGCCGGCGTTTCTTTGAAGTCCCCCTCCAATAATGCCACGTGGCATACTCTTTCAGGTTGACAACTTGACATAACCATCGTTTTTCATCTCTAGCCGTTTTGATTTGAGCATTTTAAATGAGTAATTCCTGGCCATTGGATTTGATCTTTTGTTTGGTGTTAAATATAACTGTTATAAATTACCGATTAATCTAATTTTTGGTTTGTATGTTCACAAGCAAATATTCGCTGTCCTGATGATTTCAAATTTTGAAGTCACCCATTCCAAAAATGCCACGTGTAATATCTTTCAAGGCCCACTGACTCTATGGATGTTTGCTAAACCTATTGACGGACCCACATACCAAAACTCAGCTTGATAAAAAATTTCTAACAGTTATAGTTTTAGCATACAAAAAAAGTGCTTAATCCAACGGGCCGAAATTACGATATTAAAATTCTCAGATCCAACGCTTAGAAATTACCAATTAAACTTGTTTTCGATGTGTAGATCCATGAAGAGGTGGGCAAGACATCCATAAGGTCAGTGGGCTCAACAGAGTTCTCCACGTATCATTTTAGGAGGGGAAGACTACAGCAAATATTTTCCACTTATTAGTAGGGTCCCACCTTCCGTCGAGGGACCCAACCTAAAACCAAAGCTTTTTTGCCAGTTAAAAGGTAAATGAAAAGTAAAGTTTTTTGGTGGGCCCATGTGTACATCAAGCTCTGTAATCATTTTATTTGCAATTTATAAATAAAGACATCTCATCATGGATTGGGGGTTAGGCGAACCCGAACCCCTACCCGACGTTAAAAGATATTAAATTCTGTAGTACATACGCCTCTCGGGCGTCCTCATTGATTATTACATTTAGATCATTACGAAAGCAGTGAGGATGAAAGGTATTGTCTACTCTTTGGGGAAAGCTGCTTTAGGCATGCCCGCATGAACCCATAGAAAACTAATAAACGTATCCATGCAACAAGGATTGATATACATGCATGATATCATACGTAAAATACTCTGAAAACTTTACGCATACATACTATATAATAACGTCGGCCCTACTTGCCGTCTCGGGCGTGTATTTTGAGAATCCAACGGTGGAGATAGTGCTGAGTACTACTGGCATTCACTTTTCCTAGCAAAACCACGGTTGGATTCTGGGAATCCAAATCCGAGAAGACAACTCTCGGGAGCCTGTCAAAAAAGGCAAGACCCCAGAGCCTGTTCCATATAAAAGCGTGAAAAAAATATTAATAAATAAAACAAGTTTTCGACTAAAGCCCTGTTTGATTGTACATAAAATTTTCCCAAGAAAATACATCTGGGAAATACTTTGAATGATTGATTGATTGCAACTGAGAAGAAATATTTCAATCACGTGAGAAAATTAAGGTTTATTTTCATGTGGAGATGAATTCTTACCTATTTCCATGGGAAATGAATTCCGGGCTTAGTAGGAAAAATTATCCAGATTTAAAATAGCTTTATACAAAAGGATATTGTGTTTTATCAAGGAAAATGCAATTTTCCCACTTGACAATCAAACACGCTCTAAAATTTTGTAAAAACTTGACATCCTTAACATTACTACATGGACTAGGCTCGAGTGACTTGCCTTTTTGCACTTGTATTTTCACTTGTGCTCTTAGTCGGGGATTTCGAAAATCCAACTGTAGTTGTTAGAATCTTGGCATCCACGCCAGAGCTCTTGGACTTGGATTCGGAGATACCAACAATTACCACCGTTGCATTCTCGAAATCCACTGCCGAGAACATGAACATATCAAGGTTTAAAAAATGGCCGTTATAACCAAAATAACGGCCATTATAACGGATTCGGACCTACCCCGATATGTTATGGACCGTTAAAACGCCCAAAAAATAGCGGCCGGTTATAACGAAAATAACTACCGTTATTTTCTGGAAAATTTTGTGAGAAAAGCAGCTGTTATTTTCATTTTTTTTTCCATTATTTTTTATTTTCTATTTTTGAAAATTTGAAATTCAAATTTTAAAATTTAAAATTTGAATTTCAGCGCCATTTTTCCGTTATTTCCTGTTATTTCTGTTATATTCCGTCATTTTTCCATTTTGATGGAAAAAACGGTAACGCCCCCAGTCCGTTATACCGTTATAACGGTCCCCTTTAAACCTTGATATATATATCACCCTATATATATATGTCGGTTCGGGGTCTTATTGATTTCGGTTCTGATTCAGTCCAGATACAGAGTGCTAAGAACCAGAATTTATTACATACTTCTATTCCAGGTCCTATCGTCTGTCGGTTAAGGAGTGACAAATTGACACCCCTAGTCAAACCAGACTTTAAAGCCCAGCAAGGAGAGAGTTGTTTCATCTTATTCACTTGTTACAAATTGACAAAATAAGAGTTAAGACTTGTCTGACCACCCACAATATATGCCACGTGGCAATTTATTAGAGGGCACTGACCATATAGATGTTTGGCCAATCCCTAGGTAGACCTACAGACCTAACATCAACCCGATCAGTGATTTCTACGCATTAGTTGAAGTCATTTTCGTTGGTTGATTTTAACCGTAGAAATTTGAGCATTATTCACCATTATTTCCGTACAAAGATCCATAGGTTTGAAATCACTAATCAGACTGATTTTTGATCGGTAGGTCCACTTACAGATTGGCCAAACATCTATACTGTCAGTGTCCTCTAATAAAAATTGCCACGGGCTTATATTGTGGGTGGTCAGGCAAGTCGTACTCAATAAAAGTGACGATAGAGTTGTACTTTCACCTTATTTACGTTTTTGCCCTTCATCGTTAATATTAGTCACCAACACATACAACTTTAGCCATCACAGTCGTTAGATTAAGCGCGTGTCAAAATTTTCCAGAAAAATACAACTGAGAAGGTTGTTTGGTTGTGGCCTTGGATAGGAAAATCTCATTTTCTCAGAAAAGAAAAAAATCTTTTAAAAAATGATCGGAACAAGGGAAAATTATAATTTCCTGAGAAACTACAATGGAAAATTGGCAATCAAACACGCCCTTATTGATTTTCTTTTCCTTTATTTCGGGTATAACTGAATCCGGGTTTTGGAAACTTTTCTCATATTCAGTGAAGTCCACGTCTGGAAATCTAACACAAACCTTGGAAATGTGGGTAACCGAAAATGTATAAAAATCCAAAAATAAAAAATGGAGTATGTTATCCATCCGATGGTTAGGATTAACCAAATGGCTGTGAATGGGTCGATCCACCAATCAGTCAAACACATACCCGAATCAGATTATCACTGCATATGCATTTTGGAAATACCAATCTTTAGCTGTGTTGCATGGACACGGACACGTGTGTTGGAGTCTGTCAGAGATAAGAGGTGTCCGACTCGACAAACCCCCAAAAATTAAGATTTGGGGGTTCGGCTGAATATTTAATTATTAATTTATTTTTATTTTATAACGATGAGTCCGTGACGAAATATCGGAATTTACTTAATAGATGTTTGTAGGGTTTTTACCAAATCTTAGAAGCAAAATCATATTATTTCTCTTACCGAGTTCAAACCCCAAATTTTTCAATAATGAAAATTTATTTTCTTTAAAAAATCTCAGTTAAAAAAAACACAGAGTCCTAGGCGAGTCGGTGTCTGGATCCGAGTCTGCACGTAGGGACACTCAACTTGCTTGCTGGTTTGAAGGATTCGCTACAAATCTGTTTTTGCGCCTGGATCCGTGTCTGCACGCCGGGACACTCGACTTGCCAGCTGGTTTGAAGAATTCGTTAGAATTCCGTTTTTGCCCCTGAACGTTACAATTCGTTATAATGGCCGTTATAATAGAAAAAAATGGTTACGCCCTCGTCTGTTATACCGTTATAACGGCCCCTTTTAAACCTTGGTTTGAAGAGTCCATGCAATACAGGACTTTAGGTTCCAATTATTAACCAAGTTGGATTGAGATCGGCTCTGACCTGACCCAGATTTATAATGAGACAGTCCACGTTGATCATGACCCCAAATGGGTCGGACCTGTTTACATCCCACGGCTTTAATCACAACTTCGCCGTAGTTTGCAAGTAGTTTACCAAACATTACTTTCTGACGAGAAAATTTTTTCTCCTGTCGATTTTTGATCCAACCATCCGGGCTCATCTACAAATACCACATTGTACGCTCTTAGAGATTATTGACCGTATGGATGTTAGGCTCATTCCTAGGTGGACCTGCAGGCCAAAAATCAGCCTGATTAGTGCTTTATAGCCATTGGATTTTAGTCTTTTCATGGGTTGATTTTCAACCGTGGGATTCGATCGTTATTTTAGTTACACAGATCCATGGCTAGAAATATCTAATCAGGCTTCTTTTTGGTCTGTAGATCCACATAGGGATGCCCTAACAAATCCATATGATCAATGGTCTCTCTAAGAGTCTTCAACATGGCGGTTTTAGATGCAGCCCGGACTCCGGTAGCAAAAAAACGTCAAGGAGCACATCGTTTATTGTCCTCGTGATTTGCAAAAAAGCGAATCTCGAAGATTAACGGTATGAAGCTGCGAGGGAAACGTCTCAGCAGGAACCTTCCAAAGCACGACCATTGACCCAACATACCGAGAAATTTCGAAGTTTGAACTTCGAAGTTCGAAGATTCACAATTTCACTGCTTTTGAAGTCCGCGGTGACCCGTGTGGGCCCGTTTCTCAACCCAAACTATATCACTCCACCGGCGTACGTTAGAGTTACCCTCCCTAATAAAATCAAAAGTCTTCCTTTGCGGAGTTGGTCTTTTTAGCCGCCAACGCCCGACATTTCCTCTCGCAGACTCTCCCGACGATGCGAAGCAACGATTCATCGTACGGAAGTCGGGACCCTAGCTCCCACGGCAGGAGAACGCCGGACCACTCGGAATTCTCACAGAGCTCCGCTTATTCCAAGGCCTCTACCAGTCGGGAGACTGTCCCCGCCCGGAACCCGGTGAAGATCGCGGCCAGATACTTTGCGGGAACAATCGTTTCGTGCTTCGCTCCTCCGGAGACCAAATTGTCTTCTTCTGGAGACGATTTTGATGAATTCAGGGCTCCTTCCGGTAATCTTTGCTTAATTATCAGTTTAAATGAGAAAAATTTGGAGATTAAATTATTAGACAGTATTTTGTGTGGAATTTGTGTTTGATGCTTGAATTCGGTGATCTGAATCTGAAAATACCCTAATTTTCCAGGACTAAAACGGTAGGGAAATCTTAATTTCTCAAAGTTCATTGAATTCTCTGTCTTTTTCCCTTATTTTCTTTAAGGCTTGTTTACATCGCCATTTTTTCCCCTAAAAAGAGGTGTCTTTTTAGCTTAAAAAAATATCTTTTTTCCTGCGCAAAATATGGCGATCCAAATAGGTCCTAAATCTTTGGCTTTTTAGTTTTTGTTGTTTTAAATTTGTACCTGGTTCTTGTTCGATCAACTTGTTTGCAATTCGCCGCGTCTTTGTGGAATTAAGCTGCTTAATTCGCTAAAGGGGGTCGGTGTTTGTGGTGGTTTTGACGAACTCGGTAATATAGAGAACTGATTTATAGAGATTGAACTTGAAACAATAATGAAGCTGAGAAGACTGATTTGCAATTCATCAATTTTTTTTTTTCAGTTATTTTATATTTTGCGTTTCTAGTTTCTTGGAAGAAAGGGAGAACGGGGAAAGTAGAGGTACATCATTTATTTATGCTATTCTCTCTTAGTTGCGTCAGATCCTTCGGGGGCTGGTAGTGAAAGGAGGCGTGGTTCCAGCCGAGGGATTTATAGCAGTTCATACAATTCAACCCAGACGACTGAACCTGGGGGTGTGAAATTCACTATGAAGGAGATATACAAAGCTACCTGGAATTTCTCCCCCTCCTTCAAGATTGGACAAGGTGGGTTTGGGACAGTCTACAAGGGGAGACTTGAAGATGGCACCCCAGTCGCAGTTAAACGTGCAAAGAAGGTTGGACTAAGATTGTTTACTACAGCTTGTTTCCTGGTTTGCTTCTGAGGCTCAAACTTGATCGAGTGAAATTGGGTCTTACTCGTTTTTGCATTTTTTATTTTGTTTGCAGAGTGTTTATGATAAGCATTTGAGTGTGGAATTCCAAAGTGAGATCGGGACATTGGCACGAGTTGAGCATTTGAATTTGGTAAGGTTTTATGGATTTTTGGAGCACGGGGACGAGAGGATCATTGTTGTTGAGTATGTCCCCAATGGATCCCTCAGAGAGCACTTGGATTGTGAGTTCTTTCTGATCTTTTTTGCTCTTTATTTGGCTACTGTGGTGGTGGTTTTTACTATTAAAACTTGACAGAGAGTGTATTTGAGTATGTCCCCAATGAAACATGATTGTAAGGATAAATTGCAGGCTTGGATGGTAACACACTCGACCTTGCTGCACGGTTAGATATTGCGATTGATGTCGCGCATGCAATTACCTATCTCCATATGTATACAGGTATGGAATTGAAAGTAGCTGAACTTGTTTTAATTTCTTTCGAAACAGGAAAATACATGGGATCAGTTGATCCCTGAAAAGCCTACAATATGTTAAAGAGTGCTTAACATGGATGATGGGACTGTTTGTCATGCAGATCACCCTATCATCCACAGAGACATTAAATCTTCAAACATCCTCCTCACCGAAACCCTTCGAGCCAAGGTGGCCGACTTTGGGTTTGCTAGATTGGCCGCTGACACTGATTCGGGAGCCACCCATGTATCCACACAAGTTAAAGGAACGGCTGGGTACTTGGATCCAGAGTACCTAAGAACCTATCAACTGACCGAGAAGAGTGATGTTTACTCTTTTGGTGTGTTGTTGGTGGAACTAGTCTCAGGCAGGCGACCTATTGAACCCAAAAGGGAGCTCAAGGAACGGATAACTGCAAGATGGGTACGCTTTCTTTTCTCATTACTTTTAGCCCATTACCACAAGGTCAGCACTGCTTGTTTCTATTTCATCAATTCCTTGATGAACACAAGAAAAATAGTTTACTTAATTGCAAAAAAAGAAAGTTTATTTTTTATATTTTTGGCTTTGCTGTTGAAATTCTAAACTATCCCAACTTGAATCGGTGAAAATGCAGGCAATAAAGAAATTTACAGATGGGGAAGCAATTCAAACGTTGGATCCAAGGTTACCACAGACTTCAGCAACTAACTCAGCATTAGAAAAGATTCTCGAGCTGGCCTTACAATGCTTGGCTCCAACCAGACAGAACCGGCCAAGCATGAGGAGGTGTGCGGAGATCCTGTGGAGCATCCGAAAGGATTACAGAGAGCTCTCAGCTTCAGACTTTCGCTCACTATCATCTCTTTCTCAGAGGAGTGCTTCTATTAGAGAAGAGTAAGTAATGCACCGCAGGAGATACAGAGCTTCATGGGAGTTTTTCTATTAGTGAAGTGTGATTTGCTTCAAAGATGAAAAATTTGCAGAGTAAAACCTGTGGAATGCTTTTCAAGAAAACAAAAAAATTGGGCGTCTTATGCTCAATTTTTTTTGAATCAAGGGGGGCCGAGAATTGCCCAGAATCCAACACCAGGTGGGCGTGATCGCTTTGCAAGGGTTTGCACTTATTCAGGTTTGTAGAGGGGATTTATTCACGAGGTTTTGGTTTTTTTTGTGCCTCATGTACGCCACTGTGTATGAAAATATATGGGGAAGTGTAAAATGAAAAGTGGGGAATGAATGTTTTTGCTTACCTTTTTCACAAACCCCCGCAATTTGAAAAAGCTGACTTTTACCCCTATGAGTCGGTCCACCGTCTATCATAAAAATGTATTCTTCAACTTTTTTTCTTTTGAAAGGTAAATATAGCTTTATTAATGGCGAAGGCAAAAGGAGAACAAGAACAAACTGACTCAAAAAGAAAGCAAACAAAGGGACCCAACAAAACCCTCACCTCCTCCTCACCAAAGAAGGTCATCTAAACACCATATCCTCAAACGTAACTCCTCTCCCTACCTCGTACAATTTGACCCAAAGATAAACAAGACCTCGAATTTCCAACGCAAGAGCTTCAAGAGAAGATCTTCCCTCAAAAACCCTATAGCTGTGTTCTCTCCAAATACCACGTAGAATAGCCAACGGGGTTAAGAGTCTAAATCCTCTTGCCGAAGTCGCCAAATGCCTTGCAATGCCAAGATAAAAACAAGTCTTTGATCGATCGAGGAGCAGCCCAGCTGAAACTGAAGTCTCTACTAAACTTAGACCAGATTGTCCATGCCACTCTACAATGCAAGAAAAGGTGGTCGATGGACTCCCCACTCTCTAAGCACATGGGGCAGTAATCTATCACCCCAATGCTTTGTCTCCACAAAGAAGACCATAGTCTGAACTCTACCGTGAACCACGCACCATGTCAGGAAGTGCACTTTGGATGGAGCTTTATTGGCCCACATCCTAGCCACGGAAAATTCACCTTCTTCCTTGTCTTCTATCGCTTCATGAAAGGAACGCACGTAGAATTTACCCCTGCTGTCATGTTTCTACCATCTGACATCATCCATGTGGCTAAGAATGGGTGTATCCCCAACTTTCACTAGGAGATTCGCCACATGTGACACTTCTCCATTGTTGAGGTTCCGACGTGGGTAGGATCAAACCTCAATTCCAAATCAAACGATTCTGCCCAAGACATCCTTCAACACCTCTCCCAAAAAAATTCCACATAATCATAGAATTCTCCTAATTCCTCCAATGATGGGTCACTAAAACAATTCGAACACGTTCATGCTACCAAGGAATTAAAATCTAAATCCATGATTTTTTTTATTTACTTTCTTTACAAGATCACTCAAGGTGTTTTAGGTTAAGAACGAGAATCAAAACCAACCATTTTGACGTTATAGACATTTGACAAAATTTTCTCAGAAAAAAAAAAAAAAAAAAAACAATTAAGGACGCATTGAAAAAGTAAGACAAGAATCCAACATGACTTTCCTCTTCCTCCCTCGCAAGAGTGGTAGATGGCCGGCCACGAGACTACAGTAGGTTGTTTGCTGGTAATAGGGGGCCAGCACATCGGAATCTCGTGGCCAGCCGTCCACCCCCATTTAATTTGGAGTTGAGGTTTGACCGAAAAGCACGTTCTCAATCTTTAAACGGTAGACCTTCAGCTTTTACAAATTGTGTGTTTGTGTGTGTGTGTGCGCGGGGGGGTTTACCGTTACTCTTCCTCCCAAGCAAGGTTTTAAATAGTCCATTATAACAGCACAACGCCCCTTAACATTGCCACTACTTTTGTAACGGCCGTTATAATGGTTACATCAGTCAGAAAAAGGATCACTTCAGTCGGAAAGCTGTCGATAATAATATTATTATTTTAATAGTATTTGGATAATTGTTTTGCAAAAAACCTTGATAATGGGACAAAACAGTTTTTATTTTTTGCAAAATAATAGCCGTTATAACAGGAGTAAAACATCCTATAAACAAAAGTAATGGGTGGGGGATTATCGTTACTAGAGGAATTATCAACATTGATAACGGACCGCAGTACAAGTCCCGTGGCACACTATTAAATACCGCTGACTGTATGGATGCGTGGCCCAACCCTAGGTGGACCTACAGATAAAAAATTAGCCTAATAGTGATTTCTAAGCATTGGATTAGAGTAATTTTTCTGGGTTGATTTTATCCATAGAATTTGAGCATTATTTGGGATGTAAAGATCCAATGGTTTGAAATCATTAATCAGGCTGATATTTGGTACGTAGGTCCACCTAGCAATGGACCCAACATCCATACGGTCAATGGCCTCTAGCGATGGGTCTCATCATCGTTGATGATGGATGTCAGTGTGCTGAACAAACTTGTGAAGATGAGAGCCGTGTGAGTGCCGTGTGAGCAGCATGCCCCAACGTCTGTTTTGGCTTTAACGTAGTAATAGATAACAGCCGTTTTCTAAACCATGATCCCAAAAGTGTTAACACGATGGCAGTCGCAGAACGCCAAGAAGGAAAGGGTAAAATCATGGATGGTCGACCTTTCTGACTTGGTGTTCGAGAATGACATAAAGTGAAGCTAAAGATGGAGAGAAGAGATTGGAAGTGCTACTTGAGGCACGGGAATCTTACCCACAGGCCATTATTTCTTGACAAAAAAGGCTACAAAGCCACCGGACTTCTGGGGGAACACCACCTTTCCAAACTTTATAGAATAAAGTTGTATTTGTTCTACCCAACAGCTCAGTTGATTGGGCGTTTGGATGTGAGTGAAACATTGTTGATTGCCAGCAATGACCTATCACAATATGGGCCACGTGGGACACTTTTAGAGGACGCTGACCGTATGGATGTTTGGCCAATCCCTAAATGGACTTACAAATCAAAATTCAACCTGATTAGTAATTTCTAGGTGTTGGATTGGAGTCATTTTCATCGATTGATTTTAATAGTGGGAATTGAGCAATATTAACCATTATTTGCGTACAAGGATCCAAAGGTTAGAATCACTAATCAGGCTGATTTTTGTTTTGTATGTCCATCTAGGGATTAGCCAAACATCCATACGGTAAGCGTCCTCAAAAAATATACCACGTCACTCATATTGTGGGTGGTCAGCAAAGTTTTTGATTAGGTGGACTTACCAAAATTTAACATGATTAATAATTTCTATCCGTTGGATTATAGTCTTTTCCATGATTTATTTTGGCTTTAAAGTAATATAGATTCATAGTAATTTATGTGATCTTAAGAGAACACTTAAATTAGATGAGGGAAAAAGTATTTGCTAACATTCATAGATGATTGTACAAGATACTGTTGGGTGTACTTGCTAAGGAGTAAGGATGAGACTAACATAATTTAAAATATATAAAATTAAAGCTGACAATCAATTAGGTAAAAGAATCAAAATACTTAAATTATATAGATGATGAGGTAAATATGAAGTAACCTGTCTCAGAATTCTATGAAGATAATGGATAATATATATAAAACTATAACTCTTTACTCGTCACAAACAAAATTGAGTGGTTAAGAAGAAAAATAGAAAATCTAAAGACTTGTTAAGTCAATTAGTTCAAGATTACCTTTGACAAAGCGTTTGCCAAAATCGGGTGTGAGTGGCTTAGATCTACCATCCATTTGGGGTGATAAGATCTCGGCCATCCTTTGTGAAGCCGATAAGAGGGGGGATAAGTGACTTTCCTATTTTGTTATATAGATATATAGTGGGTGGCCTGTGCCCTCAGCACTCCCCTACAAAGCATTTTCCAAAATTGGGTGTGAGTGGTTGAGATCATATCCATAGTTCATTTGGAGGATAAGATCTCGGCCATCCTTTGTGAAGCCGTTAAGAGGGGTATAAGTGGGGAGACAATTTTCCTGTTAAATTAATCCAACCGTCTCATTTTATTTTATGTAAGGGTTGATATGGGCCCTTGGATATATGAAGCCTATAAGAGGGGGAGACAACCGTTGTGTTATGTTATATAGATAGATAGTGGGTGGCCCATGCCCAAGGCACTCTCCAACAATTTTTTTGTCAAAATCGGGTGTGAGTGGCTGAGATCCACTGTCTATTTTGGAGATAAGATCTTGGCCCTCCTTTGTTGAAACATATAAGATGGGGTATATGTGGGGAGACAACTTCCCTATTTTGTTATATAGATTAAAAAAATAATATTTAAAAAATAGATAAAATATTTTATAAATTTTGAAAAAGTAGGAAGCCTTCCTACAAATACCTTAAAGTATAGGGGTGTTTAGTTAAGGTGACAATACCTCAGTTCTAAAAAAATAAAATTATGACCTAAAATTGTAAATTGTGCCTTTTTAGGGTATTCTTTGAACAGTAATGCTTATAGTTTCTTGTAATAAAATTTGAAGTCAACTATGTTGATAAAAATACTTTTATAAATTCCAAAGATGTTGAATTATTTGAATACAATTTTTAAGTAAAACTTACTTGCAAGATAAAATTATAAACAAAATTTCATATAAAGCTTTTAGCAGTCATTATAAAGCTGAAAAAAAGGGCTAGAATAATTATAAGCTTTGGTCTTGATTTTATAATACTTTTAATTGAAGGAGATCTTCAGACATTTACTAGAGCCATGAAATCATCTACAGCTCCTTATTAGAAGAATACTATAAATAATAAAATGGAATCAGTAATGCAAAATAACAATTGGGACTTAGTTGATCTTCCTCCTGGAAGTAAGCCAATAGCTTGTAATTGAATATTCAAAGAATAACTTTAAAAAATGGAACTACTAAAAAATAAAAAAAGCTTAATTGGTAGCTAAAGATTACAAAACAATAAAAAAAATTAAACTTTTTGACACACATTCTCCTTTAACAAAGATAATGTCCATTAAAGCATTCATAGTTATAGCAACCATCAACAATTTAGAAATATATTAAATATATGTAAAAAAACTTTTTTAAACAAAGTTAGAAAAATAAATTCACATGAACCAATCAGAAGGCTTTGTATTCGAAGGCCTAAAGCATAAAATTTGTAGGTTAATTAAATCTTTATACGTGTTAAAACAAGTGCCAAAATAGTGGCATGAAAATTTTAATCATGTGATGATTTATGATGAACTTAAAATAAATTAATTTGATAAATTGGTATACACAAAGAATAATGGAGATTCTTATGTAATAGTCTACTTATATGTAGATGACATTTCAATAATGAGTATAAACATCGACATAATAAATTTCACTAAGAAAATACTAAACAAAAAAATTGACATTAAGATTTAGTTCAAGATGATTTAATTTATGAGTCAATATAATAAAAAACTTTTAGTTGATTAAATTATCCCAAACTAACTAAATTGAGAAAGTACTAAAAAAATTTAATAAGTATGATTCAAATTCAATTATAATAATTTAAAATAAATTATAATCTAAAAAAATAAAAGAGATGGTATATATTAACTTGAATACTCTAGAATAATTGAAAGTTCAATGTACATAATGAACTATACTAGATCTGACATAATTTACGCTGTAAGTAGGTTGAGTAAATTCATCAACAACCTATGAAAAACTCTTATTAGAGTGTTGAGATACTTAAAATGTATTTTAAAGTACAATTTAAATTAATTGAGATATCCTGTTGTATTTGAAGTATATAGTGATATTAGTTAGATTTTAGATTCTAAAGAATCCAAATCCACGTGTGAAGTAGTTGAATAGTTGAGAAACTTTCTAGTAGACGTTTTCCTATAACTTAGTTAATGCATGCCATTACTATTTATTATGTCTTATTAGTTGTGATAACAAAGACCAGACATAACTCATATAATAGAAAATTAAGACATATTCATCAAAGGTACAACTTTGTAAAACAGTTACTTTCCAATAACAATTGATTTTATAAGATCAAAGATTAATTAGTAGATCTTTAAACAAAAGAACTTATTTGTAAAAAAAATAATTTATATGATATCAAAGGGGATGAGCCTAAAGCCTTTAAGCAAGTAAAACAACCTAATGCTACCTACTTAAAAAAAAAAGGGTTAAGTATTAATCTCTTAATAAGTCTATAGCTTGGTTATCAAGTGGGATGCTGTAGGACATCTTTGATAGATTCATCTATGTGAGCGTGGAGATGAGACCATTTCTATGAGAATCTAAGTTAATTCTTCAGAGCACTTATGAATATTAGAATGGAGCTTATGGCTTAAATAAATAAAAGCATAAAAACTTTATAAAGGATCAGAAAAGTTGTGTATGTAGTCTATTGTCGCAGTTTACATTATAAAGTTGGACAGTTTAAAACATTAAGTTCACTGAATAACTAATAAACCCGATATACTTATACTAAATACAAGTTCAAATCCCATATACATAAATTTAATTTTACCCTTAATTTCTAATCTTAATTCTAATTCATGTGGAGATTGTTATTCATAAAGTTTAAATATTTGTTTACTTTTGAGGTCAAAGGGTCTTGAATCCAAATCCTTTAATAAAGTATAAATATTAATTTTACTTTTGAGCCTAAGGGGTTTTGAATCAAATCCTTTAGAGCACTCTAACCCATCTCTATATCTTCAAATATAGAGATGCCCCAACTCCAACCCACATCTATAACTAGCTCCAAATATGCAATCAGCCCCTCTATATCTAATTCTGACTCCAAATATGGATATCTCTATTCTCTGGCTCTAAATATGGAGATCTACTTTTTTATTTTTTTAAATTTCCATCTTTACACATTAATATTTTAACAAATTTAATTCCTTATGTATCTTTTTTGAAAATGATCTACTTTTTATCCAACGACTAGGAATCACTGATGGGAAAAGAATGTTTTTTGCCAATCCACGTGCGTGACATTTTTTTTTGGAGAAGATACTTTTTTGAAAATAAGACAGTTGGAGTTCAACACTTTTTTAAAGGTGTCTTCATCTCCAAATATGGAGAAGATTCCTTTTTGCAGCCAGCTTTTGGAGACGTTGGTTAGAGTTGCTCTTAAGTATTTGAAAGAGATTTTTTTTTTACTTTTTGAAAAACAACTTTATAACTTTTGAAAAAAAAATTGGAAGGAAACCTAGTGAGGTTTATCACTCCTTATACTTTTATACAACTTGTTTTAGTCCTACATTGTTTGGAAAACTAAAGGTTAGAGCTCTTATATGAGAGGGTTTGAATTAAAGGGTGGAACTCTTCGGCATTCTAATTTTGTACCCATTAGGCACAACCATGCACCACAATAGTTACAAACACGCACTAAGCTGAGATTTATTATCCTAAATATCGGATATTATCTTTATTTCTCAGTTAATATACATTGTTTGTTCTAGTTACTTTACTAATTTATCTGTTAATCTATTAATTGTTACCTGGACAAGAACATCTCTAATTGATCAAGCTCTTCTCACTATCTCCATAATGCTCTACTGCCTAAAACTTGTAACCCTTAAAAATTGTTTTAGTTGGATACAAGATAGGCCATTCTATTTTTTATTTTTTTTTGTATTCTCCAATAGGTAATAAGAAATATTTTTACTAAGCAATGCAATTGTCTGTGAGGCATAAAGTGCACCACATGGCACACTTTCTAGCCAACTAACCCATGAATGATTGACCCACCCTTTTCTAAAATTCAACTTGATTGGTTATCTCTAGCACTGAATTCAAGAGTTTTTTCATGGGGTTATTTCTAGCAATTGGATTCAAGCATTTTATTATTATTACTCATATCAAATGGCTAGAAGCCACGAACATGATGATTTTCAATGTAAAGGTGCATCAAAGGGTCGGCTAATCATTCATGGACCAGTGAGCCTAAATGAGTGACACATGGCACATTTTTATTCACCACACAAACAATTGTGTCCCTAAGCAAAAAAAAATCGTCAAGTGTTGTGAAAGACGCGGACTTGTTTTATAAGTTCAAATAATATATCAAAAAGCGAGACCAAGACGATCTCCAAAGTACAAGGCAATGAAAAGAAAAAATGCAAAGAAAGCAAGAACAGGCAAGTATATCAAAACTTCATTGGCATCAAGTCACCGAATTAAAAATGCCTCTCATCTCTAAGGATATACTACTCCAACTAAAAAGGAGCCTTGATATTCAATATGATTTTTAGAAGGAAACTCTCATTTCCTTCAAAAACTCTCATGTTATTCCTCTCTAGCCATAAGCCCCATATGATCGTGAAGGGCACCATCTTCCATAACATGCATTTTGCCCCTTGAAGACAAGGGGATGAGAGGCCAGCCACCCAACCCAGCTCCAATGGATTTAGTAAAACCCAACTAAGTCCCACATGTGCTATATAAATATGACCAAACCAACTGTCGGGTAGAGTCACAATGTACTAGAAGGTGGTTTGTCTTCTCCCCACTAGACATCTATATAACAAAACAGGGAAGTTGTTTCTCCACTTATACCCCCTCTTATCTATTTAGACAAAGAAGGGTTGAGATCTTATCCCCCAAATAGATGGTAGATCTCAGCCATTTACACCCAATTTTGACAAACACTTTGTTGGAGAGTGCCGTGGGCAATGGCCACCACTATCTATATAACAAGTGACAGTGGTTGTCTTATACCCCTCTTATCTTATATGGCTTCAATAATGAGTGGCTGAGATCCACTATGCTTCATATCGATGGCTGAGATTAACTCCCACCCGATTTTGACAAACACTTTGTCAGAAAGTACTGCGGGCACGGGCCACCCACGCATATAACAAGACAACTCAGTTGTATTCTCTTATCTTATCCATCCATCTAATGTGGACGGTTAGATAAAGAGTGGTTGAGATCAAATCCATCGATCTAATGCGGATGGTTAGATTTCAGCCACTCAATCCGCCTCATTTGACCTCAATTTATTCAAAATTTAAATTTCAACATTGTTATTTCTGTTATTTTACTATTTCTCCCTCTGTGCGTTACAATCCGTTATAACAGCCGTTGTAATGGAAAAAATGGTAACGCCCCAGTCCGTTATACCGTTTGAGTGCCGAAGGCACCCAATTTTTACAAACGCTTTTGTCGGAGAGTGCCGTGGGCATGGGCCATGTACTATTCTATATAACAAAACACATTGGTTGTCTCCCTACTTATACCTCCTCTAATCCTCCCCCAAATGGAGGGTGGATCTCCACTACTCACCTGATTTTGGCAAATTCTTTGTCGAGGAGTGCCGATGGCACGGGGCACCCACTAGTCTATATAACAAAGCAGGGAAGTTGTCTCCCTACTTATACCCCCTCTTATCTGTTTAGACTCTGTTTAGACAAAAGAGGGCCGAGATCTTATCCCTCAAATGACGGTGGATCTCAGCCTCTCAGACCCAATTTTGGCAAATGCTTTGTTGGAGAGTGCCGAGGGCACGGGCCACCCACTATCTAAATCTATATAACAAAACAAGACGGTTGTCTCCCCCTCTTATCTAGCTTCATAAAGGATGGCCGAGATCTTATCACACCAAATGGACGGTGGATCTCAGCCACTCACACCCAATTTTGACAAACGCTTTGTCGATGAGTGTTGCTGGCACGGGTCACCTACTATTTACCTACATATAAGGAATGAAATGGGTTGGATTTACATATAGCCCAAGGGTCAGGCTCAGGAGCCCCACTTTTTTATGCCTCGAGGGAAGATGAGTGTTACCGTTAAAACGGGTTGAAATGGCCAAGGGCAAAAATGGAAAAAATAGATTTTAACGGATTTTAATGATTTTAACGGAAAAAAGTGGTGCTGAAATTCAAATTTGAAAATTAAAAAAAAAAAAAAAAAAAAGAATTTAACGAAATTTTAATGGTTTTCTTATACCCCTCTTATCTTATATGGCTTCAATAATGAGTGGCTGAGATCCACTATGCTTCATATCGATGGCTGAGATTAACTCCCACCCGATTTTGACAAACACTTTGTCGGAACGTGCCGTAGGCATGGGCCACCCACGCATATATCAAGACAACTCAGTTGTATTCTCTTATCTATTCCATCCATCTAATGTGGATGGTTAGATTTCAGCCACTCAATCCGCCTCATTTGACCTCAATTTATTCAAAATTTAAATTTATGTTATAATGGAAAAAACGGTAATGCCCCAGTCCGTTATACCGTTTGAGTGCCGAAGGCATCCAATTTTTGCAAACGCTTTTGTTGGAGAGTGCCATGGGCATGGGCCATTTATTATTCTATATAACAAAACACATTGGTTGTCTCCCTACTTATACCTCCTCTTATAAGCATTAACAAAGAAGGGCCGAGATCTAATCCTCCCCCAAATGGATGGTGGATCTCCGCCACTCACCTGATTTTGGCAAATTCTTTGTTGAGGAGTGCCGATGGCATGGGGCACCCATTAATCTATATAACAAAACAGGTAAGTTGTCTTATCTCTTATCTTATCTTAACCCGTTTCAACAAAAAGTGGCTCAGATCTAGTCCTCCAAATGGATGGTGGATCTCAGCCACTCACACCCAATTTTGACAAACGCTTTGTTAGAGAGTGTTGTGGGAATGGGCCACCCACTAGTCTATATAACAAAACAGGAAAGTTGTCTTATCTCTTATCTTATCTTGCTTCTTAAGATAAAGAGTGGTTGAGATCAAATCCATCTATCTAATGTGGACGGTTAGATTTCAGCCACTCAATCCCCAACATTTGACCTCGTGATCAACAGATTGAGAATTTATTGAAAATTTGAATTTCACCCATTATTATTGTTGATATTTTCTCATTTTTTTCATTTTTGCCTATGTGTTACGGTAACACCCTCAGTCCATTATATCGTTTGAGTACCGAAGGCACCCAATATTTACAAACACTTTTGTTGGAGAGTACCGTGAGAATGGGCCATTTACTAGTATATATACACATAATATAGTTTTGTTCATTTGGCTGTTCATTTGACGCATAAATGTTTTTCGCAAGCCCACCAATATGTTCACCAATGCAAATAAATAATTTGTCATCCCTCCACCTCTCCCTTGTCCCGTCGAAATTTTTTGTCAGCCATTTGAAGCCTTGGTGGGTAAATTTATTTTCTCATAAAAAAATAATAATAAGGCAGACCGTATATACGAGCCAACCAGCTGGAGGTATCATTTGGATGAGAAAATGCAAAGTGATCCAAACATGAAGCAAATTTTAATTTTCTTGTGCAAATAATTATACACACCATCATTTAAGCGCATAATCCGGTTGCAAACAGACCCTTGGCTTTGAATTTTCTAGGTGATAATCATGGGTTCCACCAAGGAGATCACCTTTAGTCGTCACCATCATCATCTTAAGCCTTTTCCCAACTATTTCAGGGTTAGCTACACAAATCTTCACCTCTACATTCTATGTAGCATGGTTTTAAAAACGGCCGTTTAAACGGTTTTAACAGCCGTTTAAACGGTAACCCCCCAAGCCTGTTTCCGTTAAAACAGTTTAAACATGTTTTGACACTTTGAATTTAACAGCCATTTTTTATTTTGTTTTGACGCCCGTTAAAATCCTTTTAACAGTCGTTAAATATTGAAAAATTTTATGAAAAAGCGGGCGTTAAATACTGTTAAAATCCATTAAATTCCATTTTTTTCCATTTTTGCCCCTGTACGTTTTAATCCGTTTTAACGGTAATGCACCTAGTCCGTTAAACTGTTAAAATGGCCTCCTTTAAACCTTGGTTCAAAGTCTCGGCCGATCCCAGTACTATCCAAACCAGGCTCTGTCTCGCCGGTGATCACACTTTTACAAAGGATTTTTACATTGTCTCGGGCGAGATGGGCTGATCCTGGTCCGATCCTGATTGGGATCAAAACCCACCGATCCAGCCTCCGATCCCGAGACTTTCATCCTTGTATATAGGGCTATCCTCTGTTAACGTGTTCCACAAAGGAAATCTACCTGGTCAAAACTTGGGGTCCGTTTGGAATGCAATTTCGCAACAATAAAAGATAACTTAATGACTTCAACGTTCAAAATACAATTGACATTTTAGTACTGGAAATTTGGTTGTATTAATAAGACCCTTCGATACTTGTTTAAATTAAGAACACCCCCCTTGAGTGAGTCAAGGTTATTAACACTCAAAACATATCCAGCATGTCAGTCCCTTCATAGTTTGTTGACTTCATATAAAAATCCGAATTGAAGCGATTGAAACAAGAAACCCGGCCTAGAAAGACAAACCAAAACGCACAGAAAGCGACAATGATCTCAAATAACATGAACAAGAACCAGCAGTTTTGTTGAAATCAACAACTTTTCCAGGCAACATTGTTGACTGGGTTGAAGGGCCCATTTCGTTTATGTTAGTCTACAAATTTTTTCTCAGATAAAAAAAAATGCCAATCAAACAGGCCCTTAACCTATAAAGTATAAAGAACGAGAAAAAAAATTTGCAGGTCCCGAGGACCTTCAAATTGGAAGATCCCCTCCCAAAATGTCTGACACGTACCCTTTGTTAACCACCCTTAATTAACTAACCATGGGTTTAACATGGGTTAAGTTTTGGCCTTGACGTACGTGTCAGACATTTTGGGAGGGGAACCTTCAAGGTTTGAAGCATGGTTTAAAATAATGCTGTTTAAACAGTTTTAACGCCGTTTAAATGATAATGCCCTAAGCCCGTTATGTTAAAAACCATTTTGAAACTTAGAAATTAACTGACGTTGTTGTTGTTTGTTTGTTTTTTTTTTTGTTTTTTTGTTTTTTTTTTTAACGGCTGTTAAAATCTGGAAAATTATGTGGAAAAAAGGTCGTTATTTCTGTTAAATTTCGTTATTTTTTTTTTTCGTTTTTTCAAAATTTGGAATTCAAATTTCAAATTTCAAATTTTGAATTTTGCCCCGGTTTATCAGCCGTTTTAACGGTAACACCCCCAATCCGTTACACTGTTAAAATGACCTCCTTTAAACCTTGGTTTGAAGGTCCCCGGGACCAGCGGATTTTTTCTCTATAAAGAACATGTCAGGGAAACATGGCATTTACACTTAATAAAGTGCGGGGGCTTGGACTTTAGCCTGTAACATATTTGATGGCATGCTCGACTCGTGCAATTCAACCCCATCCCAGAATCATGGCAGGGCTGTTTTGGATCTCCAATCCAACTTACGGCCAGTTCAGGCCATGTAGTTTGGCCAATGATGGGCCCCAACCAGACTTAGGCCCAGTTTCTTAGCCTTCAGGATAGGCTCAGGCTGAACCTAGAATAAGCCCAACATGAAAGCACCCCAGCCCAAAAACATTTGTCACACTGATGCATGCAGGAGTAGTTCCATTGGCCCACTAGAATGATGACTGTCTTTCATCTCATGGTCAAAATCTTTTATTTAAAATCATCTTTGATTATTTTTGGATAATGTAAGTGAGGAGAATTTGAGAGTTTGGATTTTGGGGTTTTTTCTGTTACTCTTTTAAAACGAATAGGAGGTTTAGTCCCTTCGTTGGTGATCTTTCGTTCTTAGTAATGAGCCGGTTGTGATCTCCGTGAACTTAGCCCGCATCTAGTGAACCATGCATATCTCGTGTTATGTTTTTGCTTGTTTCTTGTCTATTCTTCTTCTAGATTTGCATCTAAGGGTGTGTTTGTTCCCAATAGGAATTGATACTCTCTCAAACTCCCAAAAATGTTGTGTGGAACACTCCTATGGGCTCATTGCCCCCATGGATATTTGGGCCACCCCTTGGTGGACCTACACACTAAAATTCCTATTGGTCAGTGATTTTTAATTGTTAAATCATAAGCAACCGAAAAGAGCTGAAATGACTCCATTAAAATGCTAAAATCCAATGGCTAGAAATCACTAATTAAGTTGAAATTTTGTTATGTAGGCCCATTAAGAGGTGAACCAAACATTCATGGGTTAGTCATGCGGCTTGAAAGAGTGCCGCGTAGCATTTTGGGAGGGTGTCCCCACCAACCATTTCAATGACTAGATTGCCCCTTTTTAAAACCTCTAATAAACGTTGCAGAAGGGAAATTTTTTTTGATCCAACGGGTTTTGAACCAGTCGATCCAATGGCCCTACTTATCCAATATGGTGCATGTTTTTGGGCTCAGTTACTGCATGGATGTTTAGCCCACCCTTGGTAGATATACATACAAAAAATCAACATGTTGATTATCTCTAGCCATTAGAGTTTAACACTTCTTTGGGAGTGATTCTACCTGTCAGATTCAATCATGTATTTTGGGTACTATATCCAATGGCTAGACATCATCAATCAAGTTAGTTTCTGGCATGTATATCCACCAAGGGGTGGACTACACATCCATGCAGCCAACGGTCCCAGAACAATGAGTTAGGTAGGGTCACAGACTCACAGATCGATCTTCACCACACAATCCTCAAGATCTGATCGTGACGTGAAGAGGTGGAACTTCGAATCTTCTGAGAACAGGACTGGGATGAGGGACCTGTAGAAAATACTTTGACACTCAGGTTAGAGAGCAAGAAGTGATCAGCAAGTATGAAAACAAGTAGTATTGAATTGACTAGGATTAATTAGATGATCCATACTAGTGAGTGGACCATGCCCATGGAACTCCCCCACAAAACGTTTGTCAAAATTGGGTGTGAATAGCTGAGATCAACCGTCCAGTTGGGGATAAGATCTCGGCCCTTCTTTATTGAAGCATATAAGAGGGGTATAAGTGAGGAGACAATTACCACTGTCACTTGTTATATAGAAGGTTATGAGAGAAGTCTACATTTAGAAAGACAAACTCCAGCCCAGGAATTTCTGTCCCTAGACTCAAGTCTCTATTTCTACCACTGTTTTAAAAACCGGACCGGACCGACGACTGGGATTTGTAATTTTTTCAGTCTGGTTCCTTTAAAACCGTTGAATAAAATGGAACCGATCAATTTTTTACAACTGACGGTTAAACTGTTGAACCGAACAAACCGACCACTTTTTAAGGACTGATTTTATAAAAAAACTGAAGAATAAAACGTGGTGCAGTTAGTTGAGAAAATTTAGGGAAATAAATTAAATAGTAAACTAACAGGATTTCCTAAATAAGAGGATTCTAATAAATCTAATTGAGTGATGATCACATGGGCCGGGCTCCATCAACACGTCCATGGTGCCCATTGTTGGCAACTTTTGATTATTTGCCAACTCACCTCGGGCTGCGCAGTAGCTTGAATTTTTAATTCTAAAATTGAAGATTTTAACAATTTAAAATTAATTTTTTTTTATTTTATAAAAGATTAACTTGCCAAAAAGATAGAAAACTTTCTTCTTTGTTTCTTTCATCTCTCCCATGGCCCTCTTCTTTCTTTTCCCTTTTTCTTTCATCACTCCCACTCCCACACCTTCCGGGCTCTAGCATCTCGCCGTCACCGGATTTTGTAATATTTCTCTGCCCTCCCCCTCTTTCTCTTTCACTCTCTCTCTCAAAAACCCAAAACAGAGGAATTATCGACCAATTGAAGGACCTCATCCGGATTGGTGAAGTGCAAGCTCTCTCCGTCACCATCGACCGTTTTCTCAACTTCGTTTTTAGTGGAGTTTATTCTTCAAATCTTTCAAACATTTTCCTTCGGGTTTTTTTTACACTTTCTAAAACAAATGTTTCGTTAGGATTTCTTGAATTCAAACCTGGGCGAGGGAAGCACCCATGTGAGACAACATGCACTTATTCCAACTCGGATCAGGTCCTTCCATTGCAGGTGTGAGCGAGCATGTCCCACGGGCAGTAGAGAAGAAAGAAGAGGACGGTATGGAGATAGGTGCAGAGAATAAAGAAGAAGACGGTGAGAGAATGAGGAGAGAAGAAATGAGAAGTAAATTAGATTTAGTAACTTATTTTTTGGTAATATTAAATAATAGCCCAATAATAAAAACTCTAATTTTAAATTGTAAAAATCTTCAATTTTAGAATTAAAAGTTCAAGCTACAGCGTAGCCCGAGGTGAGTTGACAACTAATCAAAATTTGCCAACAATGGGCACCGTGGACGCATTGATAGAGCCCGGCCCATGTGATCATCACTCAATCTAATTTTAACAAATTTCTATCTAAAAGAGAGAATCTCTCATCATTTATTAAATAAAATTAGATCTTTATTATTACTTAATTAAATTGCATCTCTTATTTAAAAAAGATCTTTATCTTACTATTTGTTTTTATCTCCCTTTTTCATCAAATTCTATGTGGGGACACACGTTCGGTCCAGATTAAGCAGTAGGAGATAGTATGCACAAAGAGCATGCCACATCACTTAAAGGCCCAACCACCCTTTTTTTAAATTAAATTTGGTTACTTTGAATTCATCCCTTTTATTTGTTTATTCATTTCCTTATGAAACTCAAGAAAAAGGGTAAATGAAACAATAAACACAAAAGATTTGGATGGAACATCTAAAATTCTTCAATTTTCCCAAGCCACTCGGATCCAGCTGAGTTTGGATTCTTTGGAATGCAGTTCCCTACCACTTTGAACGGAAAATTTGGACGGCCCATCCAAAATTCTTCTCTAGATAGTACCTCTTTTCTTTCCTTGTGTAATGTTTTTTCTCAAGGTCTTTTCACTTAAGGGTCTGTTTGGTAATCAGACATGGATTTGGAATTGAAAATAGAATTCCAGGATTTGGGATTTCTAGGAATTCGAATTCCAAGAATTAAAATTTCTTATGTTTGGTTGCACCATGGAATTTATTTGGAATTCCAAACGAATTCTAATTTTAACTATTTGGATATCTAACGGAATTGAATTTTCTGAGCATGGACAAAACATATTGTACATACTTTATTATCTATGTACATTAGTCAGCTTATCCAATTTATGGGAATATAGGAGTCCTTGTTTTCTTTCTAGAGATTGCCTTAATCAGCTCTTGCCCATTGTATCATCACCTTAGTCAGCTCCTTCACCTGGTCATGAAAAATCTTGACTAAGGTTGAAAAGTGGTCTACACAATTTTGTCCACTCAATCATTGAGTGGCCTTATGTGATCTCTCAAGGTGGGAGTGGGACCCATCTAAATCAATAAGTGAGTCCTCTCCTCATAGTCTGCATGCACTTCATGTTTCCTCAGAGTAAACCTTCGATGACACCTACAATCAGCCACGTGGCATGGGTTGGATTGAAGTTATTTTCATGGGTTGATTTTAACAGTAGGAATTTGAGCATTATTTGGGTACAAAGATCCAATGGTTTTAAATCACTAATCAGGCTGATTTTTGTTTTGTAGGTCCACTTAGTGATTGGCCAAACATCTAGTAAGTTAGTGGCCTCTTAAGATTGTGCCACATGGCTCATATTTGGCTGCACACTGCAAGTGTCATCAAAGGTTTGTCTGTTTCCTCAGATTTCCATTGCAAATGGGTAGTGGTTGGAGTGTGACAGAAGGTTAGTGGTAAAAGTTCAAAAGTTAAAACATCTGCTACAGATGTTGACGAGGGTAAAGAATCATCTTGAAACTTGAAATTGGCTGGAGTGTGAAAGAACCATCTCGAAACTTGCTGAATCAACTAGCCCTAGCTTGCAGGATTCGCAGTTAAATTAAGAAGAGAAAGTTGTCGATAACAAATTTAAGAGAAAGTTCAAAAAATCCATCAAAATTTTTTATTAGGAAGATTCTTAGAAATCCATGGTACATGTAAAGCAGAGGATCGATCGAGTGTTTGTGCAACTAAGAAATATGGGAAAGAGAAGATGGCCAATGTGATCAACAAGAGAAGCTTTAGCAGATGCCCGTCGTGGTTCGTAACTTAGATCATTTTGGTAGATCTTCCTCAATTAGTTAGTCTATTGTTCATAAACAGTTTGGTGGCTCTGAAAATTTATCAACTTCTAATAAATGTTTCAGGTAGATCAAATTCTGAAACAACCAGAGAAACCACCGTGCAGGGGCAAAAGGGCAGGTTCATCTGAGAACCTCTCTTTAATAACGCTAGGAGATCTCCTAGCTCTCAACCTAGGAGATTTAGACCACAAAGAGAGAGAGAGAGAGAGAGAGAGAGAGAGAGAGAGAGAGAGAGAGAGAGAGAGAGAGAGAGAGAGAGACTTACCAACGACGGACTTGGGAGTTGAATGGTTTTCGATGGAGAGGGTGAGAGATGTTGGAGACGTCTGGAATGAGTTTGAGAGGAAGAGATTAGAAGTTTTAATAGATTGAGCCTGATAACATTTCCCTCCTCACGGAAATAAGAATCCCGGAATTAGAAGTTTCACCCCCCACCTAAAACTTCTAATTCCGAGAAATCACATGGAATTGGAAATAGAATTCCGGGAAATGGAGTCCTCGGAACACATAAATTTGAAGAATCACAATTCCAATTCCGGCTCAATTCCGGGTTACCAAATGAGCCGTAAGGGTGTTTTCGTACTTTTACATAGAGTTACGAAAACCCTAGTTTCATGTTGGGGTTGTATCAATATAACAAAACACAGCAGTTGTGTCCCCCTCTTATAGACTTCATATATCCAAGGGCCCATATCAAACCTTGTATAAAATAAAATTTAGACGGTTGGATTAATTTAACAGGGAAATTGTCTCCCCATGTATACCCCTCTTATTGGCTTCACAAAGGATGACCTAGATCTTATCCCCCAAATGGACTATGGATCTCAACCACTCACACCCGATTTTGGGAAATGCTTTGTAGGGGAGTGCTGAGGGCACGGGCCACCCACTATACATCTATTTAACAAAACAGAGAAGTCACTTATCCCCCTCTTGTCGGCTTCACAAAGAATGGCCGAGATCTTATTACCCCAAATGAATGGTGGATCTAAGCCACTCACACCCGATTTTGGCAAACGCTTTATCGGAGACTACCGTGGGCACGGGCCACCTACTAGTATATACATATACTTCGGTTTCGTGAGATGGGAATGATTGTATTGTGAGTGTTTCCTTTTCCACAGAGCATAGGGGAATAGGCGCGATTCCGTTAATGTACCTCAATTTATGTGGTGTGTGATTGCATCTTCGTGTTCTTTTTCCTTTTCTTCCAACAGCTTGTTCTTACGTCTAGTTCAATCAAAGTGTCTTCTTGGATCTTGGCGCAGTCCTTGCTTATGGGTTGGGCTTTGGCTCCACTTACCAAAACGTCGACTGGGGCAGTCCTTGGTTATGGGCTGGGCATTGCGGTCCACAGGATGCTTCAAATTTTGGACCTCCCACCCTCTCCCAAATGCCACGTGGCATGCTCCCTTAATCCCACTGACCCATAAAAGTTTGAGCCACCCCTTGGTGGATCAACACATTGATTGGTATTTTAGCCGTTGAATTCAAGCTTTTTTCATGCGTGGGTGTTTTCTGGCTGTTGGATTTGAACATTATTCGGGGGTATAGGAATCCAACAGTTAGAAATTGTCAATCTTCTGATTTTTGGTGTGTAGGTACACCAAGAGGTGGGCCAAACATTAATAGGGTCCATGGGCCTGGAAGAGTGAGACTTGCTTGGGCCGAGATCCTTAGATTTTGAGTCCAGCTAGGCCTGACCTTGGCCTAAACGAAGCCCAGCTCATGTGCCTCTACTTCTCATATATCAGGCTTGTCAATTAGGATTATCTAGCAACGCAGACCATCATGTTTAGCAAACTTATTAAATCATGATGGACGGCTAAAAGTGTCTCACTGTACTTAAACAAATTAACCGAGTCATAACCATCATCATGCTGATTCCTATATGTAGTATATGGATGGCTATCGATTGATGTTAATCAAACATATATAAACACCCGAAAAAAAAAAGCATAAGCACTGCTATACGCAAGGACGCTTATTATAACTGGTATAGACATGAACCATCGTCACTTCTTGCCGTTGGGTCGAAGTTCCCGGCAACCGGGTCTGTGCAACCTTCCGGCACAGGAAAATCCATTTGTTGGGCAGCAGCTTGTCCTGCAACAACAAAGATCAATATTAAAAATTTAAACATGATGGACAAGTTAATTAATCATTAAAATAACCATGATGGTGAACGGAGGCCGATAAATAATATATCGGACCCCACCCGACATAGTATCACAATCCAATCAAGAATAGACGGTCGTGATGGCATAGGAGGTGGGCATTGTACCATAGAAGTTGCCGGTGCTGATTGCATCTTGGTTGGCATCACCAAGGGCCGACTCGCTCAAGTACTTATCAGCCAATTGAACTCTCTTAACATTCTCTTGTTCTTGAACCAACATGTTTCCATACTCCAACAGTTTCTCTATGGTCATGACTGGTTTCTCAAATATGGGTTGGCCCTCCTTTGAGTTCACCAATCTCTTGCCAATCTTCTCGACCCCAATCTCTGATACCCATTTCCTCACTTCATCATCATAAACTCTAGCTCTAATTGCACCAAAAAAATCTGCATAAAACAAATAAAAATTAAAAAAAAAAAAGTCGGAAATGATCGGGTCACGCGAAAAATGGCTCAACCCGAAGTTACAGCCGGGTGGATTGGCGAGGTTTTGAATTCTGTAATGTATATGTGCATATTCAAGTGAAAAAATGTAGCACTATACCCTCCAAGAAAAATGTACTATGTGCATATATAAATGGATAATATCAGTAGAACCTTACCGATAGATTGGCCGGGAAATGTGTCGACCAATTTGATTATATTAGCTTTCGGTATGTTATCGGCTCTAAAAATTCCCATGCAAACTCCGATCCTGTCCTCCCTAGTAGGGGCCCAATAGAACTTCTCCATACGCCCATCACGAATCAATGGTGCATAAAGAGTTGAGAAGTCATTGCCTGTTACGATGATCGGTACTCGCGCGTTCTCCTCCTTATTGTACATTCCCGGTAACTGAACATTGGTCGGGTTGTCCGCAATGTTCATGAGTGTTGCATTAACCATCTGGTTGTTGACAGTGTATTGCGTGGTACCACCAAGTCTTCCGGCACCGGCATCCAAATCGTTAATGAAGAGGCAACACATCTTGCCTTTTGCAATTATGTCTGCCGCCTCACGATATCTTTGTCGAATAAGTTTTGCTGGCTCTCCTGCATTACCGCTCTCCAATTCTCCAGCGCTCATCATGATCGGGCTTGATGAAAAATGGAAGGTGAGGATTAGAAAATAGAGGTAATTGGTTTTTTTAGACCCTAAAAAAAAAAAAAAAAACCTAAGAGGATTTTTAAGGGGTTTAGCTTACTTGATTCCCATTTTGGCTAGGACAAGCTCACACTGGAAAGATTTGCCCTGGCCTTTGCCTCCCCATATCCCCAAAATCAAAGGAACCTTAATCCAAATAATGAAATACACAAATTAGCTATAAATAACTTGTGATTTGTACTAGATTTAGGGCATGAATTGATTGCCATTTTGCACAATTTTTTTTTAAAAGTTTCTTCATTCAAAAATGTATTTTTCATCACAAAAATGGAGATCCAAACAGCACTTAAAATCTTAAGAGTCTAAATTAATATTTATTGTATAAACTAATTTATTATGAAAACGTTACGGTTAATTAAGTACCCCACATATATGAACCATATAGCAATTCGGAGTGCAGAATCCGGCAAGGGAATTGTTCGAGTACAATTCGAGTTTGTAATTAAAAAATTTGACAAAAAATAATTACAAAAATAAAAAAGCAAAATATTGATAATTTTTAGCCTTAATAAACTGATATATCATGTTCAAAACTGGATAATCTGGGATTAATTCGGAAAAAAAAATCGTGAATTATTCGATCATGTTACCTTGACATTAGGCAACTTCATGAAATTCTTGGCCATGTGAACAAGCAGTTTGTCCATGAAGGCCGGAGCAATGTAGAAACCGTCCTTTGTGTTGTCCAGGGAGTACCTGAGAGTGGAAAAAATCATGTTTCCGCCGTAACGGTGCCAAAATTCAAAATTTTTCATTATAACGGCCGTTATAACGAAAATGAACGGCAGTTTTTTAATCCATGGTTGATAGTGATACCATGAAAAATATTTTCATGAATTGGAAAATCAGTAACATTTTATACAGAGGAGGAAATTCATACTGGCGAAGGGCAGTACTGACGTAATCGTAGGAACTCATGACGGCAAAATGAGTTCCCGATCCCATCGGAGCCTGAAAGAGAGAATCAACCGTCCCTTTCCCCCTTGCGATGTCCTGTTGATCGTCGGACACGTCGAAGGCTAGCCCACGCCATCGATCCTTCTTACTCTGCTTCTCATCAACCTCGGCAACAATTTTACAAACCCTAGGCTTCAGATTGTCCCGGCTCGATCGACATCTTGTCGAACTCTCACCGACGAAAGCCGAAAGCCTTCTCTCTGTGGATCTACCACTCAACTGCAGTAAGGGTGAACAAACTAGTTCACATGTTATGTTCATACTAGCACAACATGCAACATATCTGGGTCAGGTTGTGCCCCCTCTCGGGGGTCGTGTTCTCGGCCGTGGATTTCGAGAATCCAACGATGGTTGTTAGCGCCGCCCAAAGTGAAAAAAGTTATGCCAGCACAGCACTAACGATCACCGTTGGATTCTCGGGACCACGGCTGAGAACACGACTCCCGAGAGGAGTCACACCCTCCTGAGCCCGACCCTATATTAAAACCTATTGTACACAAAAAAAATTTGATTATTATTCTAATTTCTACTATGAATTAAAAAGACTCCATGAATGAACTTAGAGATCGAGGGAAAGAGAAGTACATACAGAGCTGATAGTTGACAGAGAGCTAGAAGCCATGGCTATGGGAAGATGAAGAATCCCTCTGAAATGGACTCTTTTGTGGGTCGGAGATATCTTTTTATCCCTTTGGGAAAGAATGAGGAGGACAGGAGGGCCAGAGCTGGTTATGCTAGTACAGAAAGGACTATTCTTCTATATAATGAAGACGATGGACGCGTGGCACCATTACATTGCTTCCTACATTGTTGTGGATAAGATGCTTTAATTGCACATGGAGAATTATTGGGATCCAATAATGAAGGCTAGCTCCGGACGTATACGAAAGAGGGCGCGATGTAATAAGCTGTAGCATGATTTTTGCTACTAACTACTGCCATCTGGGCCCACTGACCGCATGGATGTTTAGCCCACCACTTGGTGGATCTACATACTAAAGATCATCTTGATTAGTAATTTTTATCCGTTGGTTTTAATATTCAAAAAAATGGTTGAATTCGACAGCTAGAATTATGCTTTTAAAACGTACTAAAATCTAATGGCTAGAGATTACCAATCGTTATGATTTTTGGTGTGTATATCCACCAAGGGGTGGGTTAAACATCCATGCGGTAAGTGGTCCCAGATGGAAGCGGTGAGTAGTCAAAATGGTACTAGCTTACATTATTGGCGTAAGCTACAGCTTGTTACATCGCCACCCGTGCGTACACGTATTAAGATCCCGTTTAAGAAACGTATCCGATCGGTTTGCCGGCCTAAACCCTTAAGAAAATGAGTAATGATATCATGAACCGCAGGATATGAATTTAGTCATGGTCCATAGAGTTCGTATCTTTGTGATTTGTATGAAGGATGAGAAATACCTTTTTTAACCAATGACAAAAAGACACGACTATGTACTAAGTCTAAATCATGGACCCGGTTCATGGGATCATTACTTCATGAAAATATCCTAAAATGAAGAGGCCTAGAGATCTTCATTTCCAGATGAGAAATGGTCATGGGGAGTCCTAACCATTTTTAGTCCAATTGTGACATCAAACCATCCTTAGCCCACCCCTTGTTAGACATTCATTCCAAAAATCAGCTTCTTGTATTATTTTTAGCCGTTGGTTGTTGTACTAAAAAAAAATGGTTGAATCTAACGACTAGATTTACTCTATAAAAAGTACTAAAATCTAATGGCTAGAGATTATCAATCATGGTGATTTTTGGTATATATATCCACGAGGTAGTTGTTTTCTAAGTCATCTAACAGCCATGTTCCACAAAGATCATTTTAGGAGGCCATGACTACTACACCCGTGCTAGTATTGCCGGATTTCTCTACTCCTTTTGTACTCTAATGTGATGCATCCCGCCGGAAAGGGTATTGGAGCCGTGCTCATGTAAGGGGATATCCTATATATAGCCTTCTTTAGTAAGATATTATCCGGCAAAACGATGGTTTTATCCGCATATAAAAAAGAGATGATTGCAATAATTCAGGCAGCGAGCAAGACCCATCACAAAAGCCTTAAATTATTCTTAGAGCAACGTGTTTGGAATAACAAAAATGGGTCTCTAATCAAGATGTATTTGTTAAGACCCAAACCAATACACCAAAAGCACCTAAGTGATAGAGGTGCCGAAAGTTTAATTCTTTAACTTTAAGTTCGTAACATTCCACCATGCTTCCAAAGGCCATGTCTACGGTGAACCACTCTGAGGTGGCTTTCACTCCGGTACTCCTATTTTCTCGCTTTTCGTGAGCGGGCTCCTGCATTTTTTCTGGTACCCCTATTTTCTCTTTTTTATTTTTTTTGCGAGCCCCCTAGGTAGCCCTTTCCTCAGGTCACGCCTCCTCTAACTTGAACCAATGATTTTGGGTTAGCTCTATTACCAAATGTTAAGACCAAAACCAATACACCAAAAGCACCTAAGTGATAGAGGTGTGGAAAGTTTAAGTCTTAAGCTTTAAGATCGTAATAGCATTTTTGTATGTAGGTAGGGATGGCCAAACATCTATTCGGTCATTGATCTCTAAGAGTGTTCCACTTGTAAGGTGCACATGCTTCGCACGTGGGCACCCACCAAGAGAAGATAAAAACATTTTGCATAAATGATGATCCAAAAGGCCTTTTTAAGAAAAAACTTTCATATCTTTTCAAAAAAGTTATTTTTAAAATAAAATATTTTTTTTGAAAATAGCGAACCAAACTGGTCCTTACTTTAATATGTATAACCATATTTTTTAGCATATATTTAAAAAAGAATCCAACTGGAGCTACACCCATTTGTTACATCCAGTTCTTACACCCGATGGTGGGGCTCACATAGAGATCATGTTGGACAATTCAACCGCATAGTGAGTTTTTCCTACTATGGTTACACAAAAAATAAAGAAATTTCAACATTCCTAGCCTCATGAAAAAATTGGGTTTTAATTGGAAAAGTCCTGAGGTACCATCCAAACTAAAGCATTATTTTTGGACAATTTTTTTATAAGGTCGGCATTGTTGAAATGAACTGATTTTTGGTGATGGTGATCATCATGGCAAGGATAACTCAATGTATGGTTGGATTGTCCATAATGATCTCCATGTGGGCCCACCATTGGATGTAAGAACTTGATGTAAGAAATAGGTGTAGCTCTAGACGGACTCTATAAAAAAAAATATGTATAAACGTGGTTTTTGGCTTTGAGAAAGAAATTACATGATTTTCCATATAAATGGAACTTATTAATGAGAGTTAGGTTAGTGGGTTAGTGTGCGAACATGCAGGTTTTGAACCCAAGTTTGTAGTCTCAACCCACACAAACTTTTACCATCTTGAACCTCTTAAATTGGATCGTCATGTTGTTTTATACCGGAACTAATTGACTTCCTATCGTGTGCTAATAAATAAGAATAAAATACCCTCATGCACGGCTGTCTCGATACAAGTTAAGGCCTAAGGCAAAAACACTTTACAAGGCCTTTTTTATATTTAATATATTAATATATATGGTATTAATTAAAAGGTTTTTTTTGCTTTGCCCCTTTATTGATGCAATTTGCATCTCACCCAATGCTTTCAAAATATTTGCGTCTCACCCTTTGACCATGGTCAACGTCTTTGACCATAGACGGTCTCCAGATGTACATCCCAATATTTTTAAAATGACTATAATGACCTTGGGTGAGATGCAAATATTTTGAAAATATTGGGTGTACTGCAAATTTCATCAATAAAGTAAGGGGGACAAGCAAAAAATTATTTTTTTTTAGGTCATTTTTTTCAGGTTTTATTTTTTTCCAGGATTGTAAACTATAAAAGGAACTCACCTTCACAGGTTGTTAAGCACGCTAATGTCCCTCATCAATGATGACGAGGGCCACAATATGAGCCACGTGGCACACTCTTAGAGGTCACTAACCGAATGGATGTTGGGCCCATCACGAGGTGGAGCTACATACCAAATATTAGCCTGACTAGTGATTTCAAACCATTGGATCTTTGTACCCCAAATAATGCTCAAATTCTACGGATAAAATCAACCCAGGAAAACGACTAATCCAATGCTTAAAAATTAACAATCAGATTAATTTTTGGTCTGTGGGTCCACCTATGGTTCAGCTAAAAGCAAATGAAGAAAGGTTTTGAGCTCACAATCCTAAAAAAAAATTCCTAATAATAAAATGATTTTTTGCTTATCCCCCTTACTTTATTGATGCAATTTGCATTGCACCCAATGTTTTTAAAATATCTGCATCCCACCCAAGGTCATTATAGTCATTTAAAAAATATTAGGACGTTCATCCGGAGACCGTCTTTGGTCAATGACGTTGACCATGGTCAAAGGGTGAGACAAATATTTTGAAAACATTGGGTGAGATGCAAATTGCATCAATAAAGTAAGGGGTAAAGCAAAAATGCCCGTAATTAAAAAGGTTTAACTCTCTATATAATAGAAAATCTTTATATAACATCTATTCTTGATAATAAAAAATTATGGAAAAAATTTAGACGGACAGGACTCCCACTGCAGTCCATGCACATGATTCTCGTGGCCCTACATCAATTTTGGGCACAATGACTTGGATGTTCTGCCACCTATTGGCGGATAAATGCACTTAAAATCAGTTTGATTGATGACCTCTAGCCATTGGATTTACTACCCAAAAAACATACTTGAATCCAACGGCTAGAATCAATGCTAAAAAGTACTAAAATTTGTAGCTAGAGATAACCAATCAGGTTGATTTTTGGTTTGTATATCCAACAAGGGGTGGCAGTGGGCTAAACATCCATGTGGTTATAGAGGGCCCGAAAAAAAATGTGCTATGTAGGTCCTGGGCTTCTTGTGGGACCTGGGTCTGGGGCCTTCTCTCACCAAGGGACCTTAGGCGATCGCCTCGATGGCCTTAAGGTAGAGTCAGCCCTGGCCTCATAATAGGCGAATTAATACAAAGGTACACTTGTATGGACCATGCTTTTAAAAACAGCCGTTATAACAAAAATATTTAAAAACATCAGGGTTGGCATGGTTTAAAAATAAAGTTTTTAATGCCGTTAACCTGCCATTGTGTTCTTTAGTATTTGATGCTAAAAATTTATATAGTATTTAACTTCTTTTTTTTTTTTTTCTTGATGATTATATAGTATTTAACGGCAGTCATCCGGTATTAAAGTTTAGCTGAAAAATAAATTCAAAATAAAGCTGACTGTTTTTTACCCATTTTACTTTTAACCAAGGTTTAAAAGGGACTGTTATAACGGTATAACGGACTGGGGGCGTTACCCTTTTTCCTTTATAACGAATTGTAACGCTTAGGGGCAAAAATGGAAATAATGGAAAAATGGTAACACCAACTAGCCATTATGTCGTCGCAACCAACCCGTCATGATGTTACAACCCTTAACGTTACCGTTATGACTAATATAATGGGTCACATCAGTCACGTCTGAATAAAAAAAAATAAAAAAATTAATATTTTAATATTATTTTAAAAATCTCCATAATGGTATAAAACAGATTTTTTCAAAATAACAGCCATAATTTCTGTTATAACAGATATCCTGTTTTTTTAGTTTTGCGGATTATAATTTATGCAACGGTTTTTTAAACCATGGTTACAACTAGGGGTGTCAATGGGTTGGTTTCGGTTCAGTTCCTAAGGTAACCCTAGAACTCAAACCAATATTGTCGGTTCTTATCGGTTTCGGTTATCAAAATGATGGATCCAGAACTAGAACCGATTGTTTGGTTCCGGTCAATTCCAATTCCGAGTATATCAGTTCCAAGCTTAATAATATGTACAATTTTAACATTATATTTATATATCGGTTCCGGTTCCGGTTCCTATTTGATTCAGTTTCAATATCAAACTACCCCAGAACTAGAATCATTATTTTCAGTTTGGTTCCTATTTTTATTAGTCAGTTCTCAAAAATGTGAATTGGAACCGGTATTTTCGATTCCTGGCCGATTAGGTTTTGGTTTAATCGGAGACAAATTGACACCTCTAGATACAACGATACTTGTTAAATCTCGATCTTTAATATTATTTTACATCAATACTATTGGTCGGATATCAAGTTGAATGTCCGCAAGATGATTTCTTAATTCTTTTGGGAAAATATCTCCAGCCCGATCAATCAAATCAATATTGCTCTAGTGCTAAAAACCCAATCCCCAGTCCATTCACCAATTTCGACTCATCAGCTCCTGTAATGCCGATCTCCTACAAAATAATATCCAAACTCCTTGCAAACTCCTTACAAAAAAAAAAAACTCCTTGCAAACTGGCTTAAACAAATCCTCCAAACTCTTATCACCCCAAAATCAAGTGGCCTTTCTATCTGGGAGACAAATTTCGGAGAATATTTTTTTGTTCAAGAAGTTTTTCACACTGTGAAAAGGAAAAAGAAAAAGGGTCAGAGAATTGATGTCACTAAAACTGGACATGTCAAAGGCATATGATCGTATGGAATGGGGGTTCCTTGAAGTCACTTTAAAAGCCATGGGTTTCTGTCAAAAGTAGATCGATTAGATGATGAATTGTGTATCCACTCCCACCATTTTTTATTATGCTTAATGGGGCGCCTTTTAGTCTCTTCTTTGCCTCTCGTGGTCTTCAACAAGGGGATCCTTTATCGCCATTCATCTTTATCTTAGGTTTGAATGTCTTCTCAAGAATTCTTTAAAAGCAAGAGCAGCAAAATCGTTTTAATGGCATCAAACTGGTTCACTCGTCTCCCTCCATCTTGCACATTCTCTTTGCAGACGACTGTCTCCTTTTCTGCAGGGCGAACATGGTGGAAGCTAGACATCTTTGTGATTTGATTGATATTTTTGTCAGATGTCGGTCAAGAAATTAATTTTGAGAAGTCTGGAATATTTTCAGCCCCAATATTCATGGGCGTCAGAAAAAGCTCTTTCTTTTATCATGGGGATCAAGAATGTTAAAATCTTTTTGAAAATATTTGGGGACTCCTTTATTTATCGGCCAGTCCAAATCAAAAGTGTTCTCTCACTCCATTGAGAAATTAGCACATCTTATGTCGGGATGGAAGACAAAAAATCTCGCCCAAGCAGCTCGGACAACGTTGATATAATCAACGGCATCTACAATTACAATGTATCAGATGCAAGCTTTTCTCTTTCCAAAAGTGACCTGCAAGAAGTTCGACTCTACGAAAATCAATTTTGGTACGTGGTATGGCTTTGAGGACACCCATACTATGCATCTTACTAACCGGGAGTCAATCTGCACTCCAAAACATCTGGGGGGGTTTAGGTTTTCAAACGTTCTACCCTATGAATCAAAGTCTCCTAGCCAAAAATATTTGGAATATCCTCATATCTCCAGATTCATTGCTGGCTGATCAGACCCTAAAAGCAAAACATTTCTCTCACACTTCTATTTTCAAGCTAGGAAAAAATATGATGATACGTGGTGTTGAAAGAGTATTCTTGTTGCTAAGGAATCTTTGAAATCAGGCTTCAATTGGATGATTGCTTCAGGAGCCAATGTTTTGTTTGGGACGACGCATGGATCAAAGATCTGCCGGAGTTTAAGATTTAGGGTCATCGACCACTAGACTCTACTATTCGATCAGTAGTGGATTTGATATCACAACATGGAAAATGGAATCTTTCTCTCCTACACAACATGTTTCGTAAGGAGTTGACGAAAATGATCATAACCACGCCGATCAATCTTAATTAAAATGCCTACCCCCAAAGGAGTTTTTCTATCAAGTCGACTGAATACTCATTACACAATCTACATATTCAGCCTTCCATTCCTCTGTACATATCTTTATGGACTGACATTTGGATTCTCCCAATTATTTACAAAGCAAAATGTTTATTTGGCGGTTTTGGAAAGACATTCTTCCTTCTCGAGGTACATTCTTCCTTCTCGAGGTAAAATCCATTCTTGCATTGAAGGCTGTCCTCTTGTCTCTTTAGCGCAAAACTTTGATTTGCATGCCTGCTTTCTATCTACACTACTGATCTTTTTGAGAAAAATATTGTGGTTTGATGAAAACAACTTGATGTAGAACACGCAGCAGAAGAGTTCATGGAGTGTTTGGACCGTTAAAAGTCCAAACGATGCTAAAAAGGATGTAACGGGCATTAACACTAAAAAAAATACTAAAAATGATGTAATAGGTATTAACTTAATTGTTTTTAGGTTCGGAACTGTGCGGGGTTGGACTTCTTTGAAAGGAAACGACGAGATCTTCAAAAGTCATTATCTTTACTGATGATGTACGCTTAATTTTGATCAAATTCTATCGTTTAGTGGGTTAAAACGGTATTTTGACTATTTTTTGAGAATTTTGATTTAGCAATAACTGAAGCCGTGGAAATCAGAATCACTCCCCATCGATTCTGATGTATTTCTAAGATCGACGACTATCCATTCTAGTCTTAGTAGGAATTTCTATTTATTTTTATCTTTTTTCTTATTTTAACAGTTTTAGACTTTTAGTAAGTTTTAAAGTCTCTTTACTGATTTGCCCTATTTAAGAGGGTTGAATTTTGACGAAAGAATTAATGAAATTATTATTTAAGTCTTCTTTTACTCTTTTTCTTGTGGATTCAAGGTTTGTTTCTGGTTAAAGACACTGTTCTTCTTCCCAGTTTATTTTCGTGATTAATTTCATGCTTCCGCTACGTCATAACTTTTTCTTGCTAGAATACAGGGTGATGATCACGATATATTCATTATGGCTTATGTGTGTTCCTTTATGTGGCGTCTCTGGTTGGCCTAGAATCAGTTTGTCCACTCAACCTCGCATCCCCGGCTTCTATTCTAAAGTCTATCTTAGATTATATTTCATCTGATTCTACCTCATCCTCTTCTTTAGATACTCCTCATCCTCCTATTTCTTCCTGGCGTCCTACTTTTGGTTGCCTCAAGCTTAACACTTATGCAGCTTGGCAAAAGAATTTAGGCAAAGCTAGATATGGTTTTATTTTAAGAAACACATATGTATCTGTACGCTTATTGCAAGAGGTTGTCCCAGTTGAGCATGTTCAACCAAAAAGTCAGAGGCGCATGCCATCCTAGTGGGGCTCCAGGTGCTCAAACAACAAGGTTTTGTTGATGTGATGGTCGAATCAAATGCAAAGGATCTAATAGGTGCTTTGCAGCAAGGATCCACGGAGACTGGATGGTTTTCCCCATGGACTTGTGTTATTATTCTAGAGTTGGCTACCTCTTTTACCAAACTCTCTTTTTATTTTTCCGGTCGTGTAACTAATTATATTGCTCACACTTTAGCCTGTAGGGCTTCTACTTTTTCATCTTTGGTTTGTTGGTTAGCCTTTTTTTTCGGGGCATCTGCGGATTCTCAACTTCCCATTTTGAATTCCTTTCCGATCTACCGCCAAATAGAACCATAAAAAAAGTGATCCTTTTCCCATTTAAATAAAGATAATTGGAATTTGAAGGAAAAATTTGATCCCTAGTACTCCAACTTTTTATAGTTACAAAAATTTAAATAAATATTTAATTTTGCTCCTAGAAAAATATTATGTTGCTAATTAACTTTTTCTTGGTTATTTTGAGTAATTTAATGAATGATATATACCAATTCCTTTGCAATTAGAGGCCCACTAATCAGAAAAATCAACAATTTTTCTTGATTCTAAACCTTGATCTAGTCCGTCTAGAGCTACACCCGGGGGTGGGGCTCACATGGAGATCATGTTGGACAATCCAACCACACATTGAGTTTTTTATACTTTGCTTGGTGTAGGCTCCGGGTACCAGCGTTTTATGACCGGCTCCCGAGATAGGCCTTGTTAGACGTGGATTCCGAGAATCCAATGGTGGTTTGCTTTGGCAAAAAGTTAATGCCAGATCAGCCCTATGAAAACCATTTGGATTCTCGAAATCCACACCCAACAAAGCCTGTCTCGGGAGCTAGTCAATAAAAGGCATGTGCTTGGAGCCCGACCCTACTATGGTTACCCTCGTCGCAAAAAATCAAGAAGCATTCCTAACCTCTTGAAAAAATGGCTTTAATTTGAAAAGAAATCCAAACCATCCAATTAAACCATTTTTTTTTGGACAATTTTTATATGGCTGGGATTAATGTTGAAATGAACTTTTTGGTGATGATGATGATCATGTCAAGGACAACTAAATGTACAGTTGGATTGTCCAACATGATCTCCATATGAGCCCCACCCCCGGGTGTAAGACCTGGATGTAAGAAATGGGTAGTTCTAGACGGACTCCTAAACCTTAGAGCTAGAGGTGTCAATTTATACCCATGGAACCGATACCTGATAGGAACCGGAATTGATGATCTCGGTTTTGGGATTAACTAATTCTGAACCGAAACCAAAAAAGGCCCGTAATCTATTAGATTCAGAACTGAAAGATTATGAACCGAATCGGACCAGAACTAATAGGACCCGAAACCTAAATATGCAGTAATAATATATTAAGTTTTTCTAAACATTAGTATAAAAGTATATTAAAAATATTTTAGATATATAGGCCCGATATTCGACGAGTACCCGACAAGTAACCGGTTCCAGAAATAGATTTTGATTCCGTACAAGCAAAACTTTGATGACAGAGCCCTGTCATCGAGGCCGATGTTAGAGCCTAATATAAGCCATGTGGCACACTCTTAGAAGACTCTGACCGTATGGATGTTTTTCCAATCCCTAGGTGGACCTATAAACCAAAAATCAGCTTGATTACTGATTTCAAACCTTTGGAGCTTGATTAGTGTCAATAATGCTCAAATTCCCACGGTAAAAATCAACGCAAGAAAATAATTCCAATCCAATGCCTAGAAATCACTAATTGGGCTGAAATCTCTAGGTCCACCTAGAGATTGGCCAAACATCCATACGGTCCGAGTCCTCTAAGAGTGTGCCATGTGGCTCATATTTCACCCTATCAGCCTCAATAACAGGGCCCTGTCTTCAAAGTTTTACTCAAATAGGACCAGTGTTGGTTCTTTGAACAATAGTTGCAACATTGAACTGGTTCTTCTAGGCTAGCCTGAAAATATGAGATTTTAAACAGGCCCTACTGTTTAGTCATCTAATTTTAACCAACAAATCCAAAGGTAAAGATATACATCACATAGAGATGACCTGCTGATTGGACGGTTTAGATTGATGAGTTAAGAATGGCTTAGCTCAAAGTACTATGGAATAAGGTGGTGCATGGACATTGATGGACCTCATATTGCATTTCTTTCCCTCGTTAATAGGGAGTAAACCTTTGCTGACAGTGCAGTCAGCGACGCCTCTGACTGCAGCCAATATGAGGCACATGGAGATTTCTTAAGAGGACACTGACCGTAAGGATGTTTGGCCAATCACTAGTTGGACTTCCGAACCAAAAAAAAACCTGATAAGTGAATTCTAAGCGTTGGATTGAAGTTATTTCAGTGGGTTGATATTAACCGTATGAATTTGAGCATTATTTGGGTACAAAGATCCAAATGTTTTAAATCAACAATCAGGCTTATTTTTGTTTTGTAGGTCTATAATAGTGATTGGCCAAACATCCATACGGTCGGTGTCCTCTTAAGAATGTTCCACGTGGCTCATATTGGCTGCGTATTTTAGTTTTAAAAAGGTGACGTAAACGTCATGTGACATGGCAAACTAAACTACTACTTAGCACGTAAATGACCAAAATGGCCATTTGGAAATTTTCGTCTAAATGAGAGTCTAGAAACTAATCCTATATGGGTCGGGCTCAAGGGACCCCCATATCTGACCCCTTTTTTTGACCCCCATCTTCACATACCTACGTAGAAGATGAATCAATGGCTGATTTTTGGTGGAGATGATAACCTCACCATATAGATCACCCCAACAAAAAATCAGCCCATTCTGAAATTTCTAACCCCATCAAATGTGGTTTTAAAGTAACACGGTAAAAATCGACGGTCCATAATGCTTCAGCTTCTAAACCAGTCTATGAATATCAGAATGATTTGAATTTTTGTGAGGATGATCTTATCACCATAGAGATCATCCTCACCAAAAATCAGCCATTGATTCATCTTCTACGTAGGTACGCCAAGATGGGGTCAAAAAAGGGGGTCAGAAATGGGGTCCCTTGAGCCCGACCCATCTTATATTAGCCTCTCCTTAAGTAGGATTGTAATTATTTGGGTCCTTAGGGGTATATTCGTCTAAAAGAGACTGAAACTGTGACTGACACCCATTTCTTTTCAGCTTTACCCGACAGAGAGACGGGCTTTCTTAAATGAATCTCCCACTAAGTCTCACTGAAAACCTTACATTTGTGTGTAAACCCATTTGAAAGAACGAAATTACTAGAAAGCCACCGTAATAAGAGTAGAACTTTGCTGACCGCCCACAATATGAGCCACGTAGCACACTCTTACAGGACGTTGACCCTATGGATGTTTGTCCAATCACTAGGTGGACCTACATACCAAAAATCACCTTGATTAGTGATTTTAAACCTTTGGATCTTTGTACCCCAAATAATGTTCAATATTGCTCAAATTCTACGGTTAAAAATCAACCCATGAAAACAACTCCTATACAACGCTTACAAATCACTAATCAGGCTACTTTTGGTTTCTTTGTCCATCTAGGGTTGGGCCAAACATCCATAAGGTCAGAAATCTCTAAGAATTTGCCACGTGGCTAGATTATGGGCGGTTAATAACATTGCTGACCGGCTCTCTACCCGGTAAATATCAAAGAAACCTGTATTTTTTATGCCTGATTCGGTATATTGCATACTAACATGTTGGATGGGGTCGTTGAATCAGATAATTAAGGTGGATCATTAAACGGTTTGTATCGTTTAATCAGATAATCTGGTGACTTTGGTTCCTCGGTGGCCTACCAATGGAGCCACTTGTAGTATAGTTTCTGGAAGGGTCTTAAGCAGTTTCAGAATGGTATTCTTGAAGAACTTTAGTAAACAGAGGGTAGTTTAGTAAATCAATTCGTTGAACGAGAAGGCCAAAGACAAAAACAAAATAAACCCTTTACATTATCGAGTTTTACGAGATCTGCAAAGAGAAGCGAAGGATGGAGCGAGGGAGAAGGAAGAAAGGGAGTGGGCTTTGGATTTGGATTTTAACATGAGGATTCGCAAACGAGCCAGGACCTCCTCTCTTACGTTCTCTCTTACATCAATTGCTCCTTGTGAGCGTGCGAGTTTACACACGCACGCGTGTGAGTTCAACCGGTCGCCATGGGATGCGATGATGGCTTTCGTCCCCAAATCCGACCTCTGTCAGCCAAAAGATTACAAGCTTTGGTTAAATCTGATCCACTGTTCTTCGTTTTTTGCACTATTTTCATATCTAAGAACACCCACTTCGCAGTTATCTGCACTTTTTAAAATTATTTCTGGGTCTAGGGTTTCTATATTTGGGTTTGTTTGTTCTTGCCGTTAGGGTTTGATAAAACACTATAATCCCATCAATCAAATGAAGAAAAGAGTTTCTGGCTTCCTCTTTTTTCAACCCAATTAGTATTCTCTGCTGGATATTTTTGGTTTGGCTTCAAATGGGATGATTTAGTAGCTCAGAGTGATTTTTAGTCGCATTAGGGTTTTATTTGATAACCCACAAATTTTATTTTTTTGAAAAATAGAGACGTTATTCAAGGTTTGATTGTTTGTTCGTCATTCGTATAGTAGGAAGAGAACTTTGGCTTGCTGTCGTCGGTCGTGTTTGATGAAGAGAAGAGAAGAGAGAGAGCTTTGTGAGCTGTAATAGGGCGGACAGTAAGGGATGGCAGTGTAGGAGCGAGGCGAAAGAAGGGCATTCGCTGTGCGAGCACCATCTGACGCAACTCAGGTCTTAAACAGAAACAATATTTGCTATTCTTCCCGGAAATCTGTCGACACGGAGGCTTGTGTATGTGCACGTCGCCGAAGGAGGGATGTGGAATTATTATTATTACTACTCTGGGTTCAGGCCTTGGTGGGGGAAGAAGAGAAGAGGAGCGAGGAGGAAGAACAGAAGAATTCAAGAGAGGGGTTGAAGCTGATTCTGCTCAAACTACTCCATTACGGATATCCCATAACGATCAAGATCATAATGATGATGATGCTGTTACTAAGAAGAGATATGGGAAGCCCATGAAATCACGATCCCTCAAGTCTCTCCTTAGGACGATTTTTTTTAAATTTTGGTTTGTTTAGTTAGCACGTGCCATGTATTACGTTCTTTTTTTTTTTTTTTTTGGTTTTTTTAAATGAAGGAATCAGGAAAGGGCCCTTTTGTCATACAAATATCAAGGTTGAAGACAGTATAATAAAATTACATTTTTAGCCTTTTTGAATGGGAATATGCAGTGGTACGCGAGATACAAATTTAAATTGCAGTGGTACCGTCATCATCTTAATCTTTTAAGTGCTTGAGACCTCATGCGTGCTGCCCACCACCACCACCACGTAGGCATTTTAGATATAGTAGATCTGAGGTCCACCACCATCATCCAGGTGTTGTAATCCATAGATCAAATCCGTTAATTGTCTAGAAAAGATTGATGTGAGCTTGTACACTTACCACTTGGTCCACCAAGGAGAATTACATCCAGTACCGGGTCCCATACATTTCAATGTGAGCCACGTGTACAAATTACAAGTACACTAGAGCACTAGAAACCATGCCCATTGAATTGTCCATGAGACCGAAAAAAACTTCAATTTTTTGCAAAATAGCGGGAAAAAATCAAGATAAAGACCAAAATGGTCTTTGAAATTAAATTCCTCCAACACGTGCTAACCTTACAAATGAAAATATTTCCCCCAAAACAAATCGGGTAACAAATACAATCAAACTACATAGAAAAAAAAAAAAATTCCCAACTCGTTCAAAGAAGAGACTTCAGCGATCGAGCTTTTACGGGCCTTCGAACTCTCTTCTTACCATCACCATCATCATCATCATCATCATCATCATGGTCATGGTCAGCATGGGATGAGGATGATGAGGTAGTTTGAGTTTGAGCAGCAGCAGCAGCAGCAGCAGCAGCTTGATCCCCTCTCTTTTTCACATCCACTCCTCCTCCTCCTCCCCTCTTCTTGCCCCATAACGGTCCGAACCCAGAATAGTAATAGAAGTCTGAAGGCGTAGCCGAAGACGACACCCTATTCCGATTCCGAGGACGAGTTCCGGCAACCGGTTTAACTGCATCAGATTTCCGACCAGACTGACTGTAGTTGTGGTGATACGACCTGAGCTGCGTCAGATGATGCTCGCAAAGAGAATGCCCTTCTTTCGCCTCTCTTCTACACTGCCATCCCTTCCCGTCCGTCTTATTGCAATAAATAAAGCTCTTTCCTCTCTTCTGTAATTTCATTTTACTCTCTCCTTTCTCTCTATCCACTACCACCAACGACGCAAATTTCCTCTCCTCCTCCTCCTCTTCCTCTTCCTCCTCCGCCTCCGCTTCCTCCTCCTTCAACGAAGTAAAGCTGCGAAAACGCATTTTTTTTCTTACACAAACAAACAGTCGCCAAAGAACCTCGCTTTTTTGAATTAAAACTATCTTTAATTACTACTCGGAATTAATTTTGTGGGTTATCGAATCAAAACCCTAATATCCCATTAATACAGTGAATCAATTTAAACTTCGAAATCAGGAACATTTACCTGTCGAAAGCACTAACTGATTCTCCTCCGCTATCCGCTTTTTCGACCTGCATCATCGATAGAGCTGAAACTAAACTAAATACACCCAACAGAGAAGAAAATAGAGAAAAACAAGAGAACCCCAGAAGATATTTTTGTTATTTGGATGACAAAACGACGACTGGTTAATGGGATTTAGGGTTCTTCAAACCCTAAGAAGAAGTACAAACAGACCCAAATACAGAAACCCTAGATCCCATAAATGCAGATAAAAACCAGATTATTCGGTTCTTTCGTAAGAACAGCGAAGAGGGTATTCGTAGATCTGAGATAATAAGGGATTGTACTGACCTGGTATTCATCTGGGTAAGAGAGGTCGGATTGGGGAGCGAACGCCATCACATCCCAAGGAGACCGGTTGAGCTCGCACACGTGTGTCTGTATAGTCGCACGAGTGCAAGGAGTGATCGAAGGTTCTGAGAAGGAGAGAACAGAGTTCCTTGCGTGTTTGCGGATCCTCATAACGCACAGAGAGAGATCCGAAGCTCCTTCGCTCCCTCGCTCGTTCCTGCAGATCTCGCAAAACTCTATAATCAGGGTTTCTTAACTTACTGTTGCTTTCGCCTCTTCATATATTTTCCATTGTTGGCTTGTTTACCAAATTGCCCCTACTATTTTTCGTTAATTACCTCTCTTGAAAGGAAAGCTGCCGCCAGAACACATCAAGAGGCTTGTCCGAAAACAATATATATAAAATATTAAATTCCAAGGGCATTTTTGACATTTGCATCTTTCTTTGATAAAGATAATAAAATATAAGAAGCTCGCCGGTGCACAACTTCATTCTGTCTCCGTTGCATAAACAAACGAGAGTAAAACTTCAATGACTGTCGACGGTTATGGAAGCCGCTAACCACCCAAATATGAGCCACGTGGCACATTATTATAGGACAATGACCGTATGGATTATTCGCCAATCCCTAGGTGGATCTACAAATAAAAAATTAACCTGATTAGGGATTTCTAAGTGTTGGATTGTAGTCATTTCCATGGGTTAATTTTAATAGTAGGAATTTGAGCGGGTACAAATATCCCAAGGTTTGAAATCACTAATCTGGCTCATTTTTGGTTTGTATATCCACTTGGGATTGGCCACGTGGCTCATATTGTGAACAGTCAGCAGCTTCCATGACCGTCGCAGTCATGGAAGTTTTACTCAACAGATGAGAACCTTAGGTCAGGACGGGAGGATAGTCGTCATGGTCAGACGTACTTGTGATGCCGTACACGTGGCCAAGAAGCAAACCCATTTATGGACAGTTGGGGGGGGGCCACTTAATAACAAAATTTTTCTGTCTCAACTTACTTCAAAATTTGAAGTCCCCGCTCCCTGGATGCTACGGGAGCACTCTTTCGAGCCTACTCCATGTGTCTGCTTTAGTGGGCCCTTTTTTTTTCTATGTGGAGCTGTAGTGGCATAGTCTTTCGGGTCCAGTTACTCATGAATGTTGGCCCACCACGTAATCGACTTACACATCAAATATCAGCCTGATTGGTGATCTCTAGCCATTGTATCTGAGTAGTTTAAATCCAACAGCTAAAAATCACTTGATGAAAAAGTTTTGAATCCATGGCTAGATATCCCAAATCAGGTTGATTGTTGGTGTGTAGATCCATCAAGTTGTGGGCCATTCATTCATTGGGTCTGGGCTGGAAAGACTTCCAGGTGGTGCAATTATACGCGTTCCACAGCTCCACATAGAAAAAGGATCCACATATGAGGTAAACTTGTCTCGCAAAATTCCATGTAGCACGTTCTTTGGGTTCACAGACTCCAAGGATGTTTGGCCCACCCTTGGTGGATCTACACAAAAAATCAGCCCGATTGGTGATTTATAGCTTTTGGATTTGAGTACCCAAAATAATGCTCAGATCCAACGAACTAGAATCATCCCATGAAAAATATTCCAATTAACCGATCATGCTGATTTTTGATATCTAGATCCACCAAGAGGTGGGCCAAACATCCATTCAATCAATAGGCCTGAGAGTATCCCAAGTGGCAGTTTGGGAGGGAACAAAAGTTTGGCTCACCCTTTGGTGGACCTGCACACCAAACTCAGCCTGATTGGTGATTTACGGCCATTTGATTTTGCGAGCATTAAACTTTTAATGCATAACTTTTAACTGTTGGATTTCAGATTTTTTGGCCAACTCGAATCCAACGGTTTGAGATTAACAATCAGGCTGATTTTGGTATGTGGATCCACCAAAGAGGTGGGCCAACCATTCATGAGGTTATAGGGCATGTTATCATTCCAGAGAGATGTGCTTTTCAAGTAAGTTTTGTGAAGGAAGATAAAATCAATGATGAAATCTATAACCTAAGTTACAAAAATGGTTATACTTTCCATAAATCAAATATTAGTATACGTTGCTCACATGGGGACCCACCATGTTTGATTCTCATCTCTGATCAGAATAATTTGAACTTTCTAATCTATTTCATTTTTTATTGAATGGTTTTGATCAGTTTCTAATCAGATTTTGGGGATCACTGTGTTGGTGGGGTCGTGTTAGTATACGGTAAGAGTGTAGGGTCCGATGCCCATATTTTTTTGTTCCAAAGGATAAGAATCCGACAACTAAAATGAATCTGTGGCTCAAACTTATTGTTTTCGATTCTGACCCGCACTACGATGCATCAGATCGAATGGTTTGGAACTTTGGCTCAATCCATTTAGTCAACTCAGCGTTGCCTCCCTCATTAATTAGGGTAATTTGACGTCCCTCCTTACATTCAAAAAATTTAAACTTGTCTCCTTTTTTATTATTGACTTTGACCTAGTTTAACTTGAAGTGACATAACTAGCCCCATGTTTTTATACTTTCTATCATGGTTTAAAAAACGACCTTTATAACGAAAATAACGGCGGTTATAATGGATTCACACCTCCCCATTAAGTTATTGACCGTTTTAACTCTCGGAAAATAACGGTCGTTATTCTCTTTATAACGGCTGTTAGTTTACGAAAACAACGACTATTATTTTCTGAAAAAAATTGTTAACATGCACAAAGAATAACTCCTCAAGAGGCAAGTTCTCTGAAAACAAGGGAGGTAAGTAAAAAAAAACCTCAGTATGTTTCTCTATCTCTTTCATCATGGCTTCTCTCTCTCTCTCTCTTCTTTAGCCTTATATAACAATATTAGATGGAAAGAGAAAGAAACATATAAATTGTTTTCTTATTTCAATAAGAAAAACAAGATAGATTGACGGGATTAAACCCTAACAGCAAGAACCAACAGATTCAGAAGACAGAGAAACCCTAAACCCAGAAATAAAAAATGCAGGTAGACTTTGGTAAGAACTGTCAAAAGGGTATTCGAAGAAGTAAGATATATGGAAGAACGAAGTATAGTAGATAAGATTACCACAATACCCCATCTCAGAACCTGACAGCCAATCACCCACCCCAATTGAAACATCCGCCCCCTTGGATAAATCTAGAGAGAAGGAAAAAATAGTGACAGATGAAGGTGGTAATGAACCAAACCCATCTCTAGAGCCTGAATCTGACTCAGAGAGGCTAGAAGTGGTATCGCCTCAAGGATCCCCTATGGAGGATGAGGAAGAAGAACTCAAAAGAGGATCCTTCTCCTTCCCTTGCCTAGACAGCGAGAGCAACTTTTGAGTCACACAATCTTCAATCTTTGCCAGCCCGGCTGTTGAAGTCGTGAGAAGGGACATCAAACAATCGTCAAGAGAGATAGGTAAGGAAACCTATAATCATGGCAGGAGCTCGCAACTCTCGGTTAGGAAGGATGCCTCCTTCAAAACAAAACCGAAATGAGACAAAGACAAAGAAGGAAGCAAGAAGAAGTTGAAGAACAACAAAGATGCCTAAGCCCCCTAGAATGCCTTAAAGGGCAGAAAGACAAATCCATAGAGTCTGATGATGATGGAAGTTCTCACGTGGAATGTTAGGGGAGCGGGCAGAAAGGGGCTATCAAGCCAGATCAGAAATCTTTAAAAGGAGCACAATCCGAATGTGGTGGTCCTCATGGAATATCCTAGATCAGCAAGGAGAGAGCGGAAACAGTCATCAGAAAGCTTGGGTTTCCAAAGTTCTTCATAGTGGAGCCAGTAGGGCTTACAGGAGGAATGTGGATGATGTGGAAAGACACCAACCTAAACCTCAACATCATCAACCACTCTGAAAGACTCATCCACTCCTCCATTTGGGACACTGAACTCAAGCAAAACTGGTTGTTTACGACAATCTACGGAAGTCCTCATTGGAAGGAAAAAGAATTCATCTAGAGCCAAATGAAAGACATTACTTCGTCCATCAATGGTCCTTTGCTTACGATGGGAGATTTCAATGCAGTTCTAGGAGCCGAGGACAAAGCTGGAGGATGCATACCCAGACCTTCTCAAACCCGTCCGTTCCAGGAATGCATCAACCACTGCGGGCTTATGGACATCCACATCTCATGTATTCCTTTCACTTGGTCCAATAAGAGAACTGGTCTAGTTGCTGTTTTTCGAGAGGATTGATAGAGCTATGGTCAACCCAGACTGGAGGATCCTCTATCCGGAGGCAAACCTCACTCATCTCCCTTGTATTGGGTCCGACAATGCCCCTTTGATCCTCGGCATTAAAGGACCCACGATGTCGAAACCTAAGTCATTCAGGTTTGAGGTAATGTGGACCTTGAGAGAGGACTTTGGATCGGTGGTTGAGGAGGCTTGGAAATCCTACTTTCATGGCTCTAAAGCCTTAACTTTGATGAGAAAATGCGAGAAACTCAAATGCATTGCTAAAGAATGGAACAAGAGAGTCTTTGGGAATGTCCCTAACAACATCAAGGCCCTCAAGACTAAGATCCAAACAGACAGATTCATTTACCTTGCTGATAACTACCTAGTTACTCAAGAGAAAAACACTCTATCAAAGCTTCACCACCTTCTTAACTGCGAAGAGATCCTCTGGGCCCAAAAATCTAGAGATACGTGGCTCAGGCTAGGCGATAGAAATACCAAATTCTTGCACACATCCACCTTGCATCGTCACCGGAATCGCATTATGAGGTTCCAAAATGATATTGGCGCCTAGTGTGAATCTCGAGAGAAGATAGAAGAGATCATCTATTCCCACTTTGTTAACCGCTTCTCGTCCTAGGGAAAGTATGAGATCAACCACTTCCTTGCAGACATACATAGATCAGTCGATGAGGAGCAGAACAAGTCTCTTTGTGGACCTGTTACCACAGAAGAAATCAAAGCTATCCTGTTTGAAATGCAGCCCCTTAAAGCCCCTACGCCAGATGGCCTTCAGGCCCTCTTTTTCCAACATCACTGGGAGACTGTGGGTGATAGCCTGATCGAGATGGTTAAGCACTTCTTTAACACAAGTCATCTTCTTAAAGAAATCAACAAAACCTTTATCGCCCTCATCCCCAAAACCTAATCTCCTAATACCGTCCATCATGTTAGACCCATCAGCCTTTGCAATGTCTCCTACAAGATCATCTCGAGAATCCTTGTGAATAGGATGAGAACAATCATTTTCAAATTGATATCTCCATTCCAAGAGGCGTTTGTAGCCAAGAGATAGATCTCTGACAACATCCTCATTGCCCATGAAATCATGAACACTTTCAAAAATAAGAAGGGGGCATTAGGATAGATGAGCATTAAACTTGACATGGAAAAAGTCTATGATGGCTAGAATGGCCATTCATTAAGGCGGTTCTGGACAAACTGGGCTTCTGTGAGAAATGGGTCAACCTCATCATAGAATGTGTCTCCATGCCTTCCTTTTCCATCTTGATTAATGGCTTGCCCACCAAGCTAATCAAGCCTACGAGAGGTATTAGACAAGGTGACCCTCTATCACCCTACCTGTTTATCCTCTATGCAGAAACTCTTTTGAGAGCTCTTATAGCTAAATTAGAAAATAACAAGTATATAGGAGTTGCCACCTCTAAGGGAGGACCCAGAATCACACATCTATTGTTCGCGGATGACTGCATGCTATTTACTAAAGCCTCCCTCCCAATGGCCTCGGTTGTGATGGATTTTCTCGACAAATACTGTAAAGCGTCAGGGTAGCTCTTGAACCGCCACAAATGTGCCATCACTTTCTCCGACAACACACCGAGGCGGTTCTGAAGAATCACGTCTAGGGCATTAGGCATGCCTCACCCCAATTCCTATGAAAAGTACCTCTGTGTGTCACTTATCTTGAAAAAAAAAATAGTGCCACCTTCCGTCACATCACAAATAGAATCACCAAAAGACTACAAGGGTGGAAGGGCAAGCTTCTCTCTAAAGTGGGTAGGATCACTCTAATTAATGTAGTCTCTGCGGCATTAATCCCGCAATACACCATGGAAAGCTTCCTTTTTCCAAAAAAAACTAGAGAGGAAATTGACATAATCCATAGAGCCTTTCTGTGGTGCACAAAAGAGACCAAAAAGCTCTTCTCCCTTGTCGGATGGAGCAAAGTGGCCAAACCTGAGAAGTGTGGTGGCCTTGGAATTCGGTCCATGAACCATGTAAACCTCGCTTGCATGGCAAAATTGGGTTGGCGCATCATGAATGATGAAAAGAACCCCTAAACTAGGATCATGGCAGATAAGTATTTGAAAGGTACAAACCTTTTAAATTGTGAGGTGCCAACTAGAGACTCAATGGCTTGGAAAAGCATTTTCAAAAGCAAAGAAATCATTAAGAGATGGTTGTATTGGAGAATTGGCTCGGGTAAGGACGTCAAACTTTGGACTCACGATTGGGCTACAGAAAAACCCCTTCTAGAGAGTGTCCCTGGACACCTAAGAAACCAAATAAACTTGGAATCCAATGTAGAGTCCATTGTGAAGAAAGAGGACCTGAGCTGGGACCTAGAGGCCCTGAAACACATCCTCCCTACCCAGATCCTAGAAGACATCAAAGGCATCTTGATTCTGGTGACTTCTATTGAGGATCAACCATTCTGGGGACCTAATCCTTCGGGGATGTTCTCTATCAGCTCAGCTACCAGTATTGCACTCCTAATCCAAGACCCTAACCACAACCTCAACGACAAGCTGCTCAAGGGAGTCTGGAAATGGAAGTGCCGCCCCCCCCCCCCCCCCCCCCCCCCCAATAAAAAAAAATATATATACAAACATTTGGGTGGCTACTTTTGATGAAGAGACTGCCTACCAGGGCCCATCTCAACGCTAGAGGCATCCAAATCAGCCCTTACTGTCCATCTTGCCCAGATCAAGAGGAGACAGTGGACCACATTTTCATGCAATGTCCTAGGGCCATCTGCTCATGGAAAATAATATTCCTTAAAGCAGTCAACCACCCTTGCTGCCGATCTTCGGTGAAGGAATGGATCTCCTTCATGTTAAGTATTGAGGGCATCAAATTGGAGGGTCCAGAATGCGGGGACACTCTCCCTTTTGTTCTTTGGAACCTTTGGATAGCTAGAAACCAAAGGGTGTTCAATAACTATAACACTGCCTCGGAGAACATTATCCGAAGAGCCCTTCTTTACAAGGAGGCCTTCATTAAAGCTAAGAAGATCAACACTGTTGCTGGCAGAAGAGAGACAATCAATAGACCAAAATCCAACTCAGGGAACAAAATCATGTGCAACATTTCTTGGCAACCACCGCCACATTCGTGGTTTAAACTCAATTTTGATGGATCGCTTAACCCTGATTCTAACCATGCAGCATTCGGTGCCGTGATTTGCAATGAAGCGGGTCAATTCATAGTAGGACTAGCGGGAAGCAATGGCAAATCAACAATTTTAGTGGCGGAGGGAATTGCGTTAAAGGAAGGCATCAAGCCGGTAGTTAAACTCAATATCAAGAAACTCCTTATTGAAGGGGACTCAGCATTGGTGATAGATGGACCGAACGGGGATGCTAAACCTCCGTAGAGACTGAAAATCCTCATGGACAGCATAAGAGAAAAGCTCTAGAGGGCCAACATCTGGTGGTTAGTGAAGCATGGCTACAGAGAAAGCAACAGAGTAGCTGATGAGCTAGCACGAATAGGACAAGACTTAGTTGAAAGAAGAGTATGGGAAGGCACTCATCCGACTAACATTAGACCACTTCTTTCAGATGACTCAGTTGGGAGAACAACGCCCAGACTTATCCCTTGCCTTTGACTGTATTTTTATCCACAAAGAAAAAATAGTACATAAGATTTAGCTTAACCTGCTAATCTTTTGGTAAGATAATTGGGGTTCAAAAGCCATCACTTTCCATGGCGGCCAGTTGACCTGCGTTTGTACTTTGTAGACTCATAGCGCGCAAGGAGTGATTGACGGGTTAGAGAAGGAACAATTTTAGGGTGCGTTTGGAATGCGTACGTGCAATCACGGTGTGAAAATCCATATGCGCAATCGTTTGCCAATCATGTTTAGAACAAGCAGTGGTGGAGCCAGGATTTTGATTTAGGGGGGCAAAATCACAAAAGGAATTACTCAAGGGGGTAAAAGAGTAAAAAAGAAAAATGGGGGGGGGGGGGGGGGGGGGGGGGGGTCAGTAGCCCATTGGGAACAAGTGCATTCTACCATTTGCACCCACACAAACCATTGTACACCCTCTTTAGCAAATAAAAGGCCATCTTACCCACCATGCAACGTGGCTTCCATGCGCTAGGGCCGTACGGACCAAACAAAACAGCCCTACTCAAGTTGTGCCATGTCAGCAAAAAAGCTAAAAATAACCGTGCCCCCAACGTAACCGACTAACTTGGGTTGCATTTGTGTTTGTAACGGCACGATTATTTTAACTTTTTACTGACGTGTCACAATTTGAGCAGGGCCATTTTGTTTGGTCTGTACGGCCCTAGCGCATGGAAGACGCTCCCCATTTACCCATCTAGACGCCTGTACAAATTGGAAAAATTCAATGTCTCACATACATGTGTATTAGTACACACGCACACTAAGAATATATCTAATATATGAGCTCCATACATTAAATTGCAAGGTGGGTCCCACATGCATCAAAGTGGGCCCACAACTCATATGTGGGCCCCACACTTATAGAGGTGAGCATCTCAATCCATGTGTTAGTATTGATTTCAAACCTAAGCTTTGTTACGCCCACCTCTATATGGTGGGAATTGCCTAGGTGCATGTCGGGGTACCTTGTACTTTTATAGGTTGGGGGCCACAAATTTGGTTCGTCTTTGTGTGAGGGTATGACAATACTCACCAGTGATACACCTAAACTTCTCTATTTTGCATGTCTAAATGTGTGAACTAAACACAAAAAAGTGTACACGAACATGCATTTGCACGCGCATTCATTTGTGTGTACAAACCATTGCGCATACAATGATTCGCTCACGAACCAAACAGACCTTTAGTAAGTTTTGAAAATAATTTCCTCTGTGATCTTTTGACCTCTTTAGGGCCTACTTTTATATTGGACCGGAATTTGTAGCTCTTTGAAGGAACTTCATCTCTATTATAAATACTATTTGGGCATACCTTTGGTTGACATTTTTTCATCTTGGTTGAATAAAAACTCAACCTTAAACATATCTCACATGATTTCTTACACACTTGGTTCCTTGTGATATCTTTTTAGTCCCATGAAACAATTTGGACTTTGGAAGAAGACTAATATAGTCTCACTTCATTGGGCCTTGAGTACACTTCCATAGAGGATAGAAGGAGGGCCACACGTCCGTGTTGAGTCAAGCCATGCCGTTCCATGCATGTTTGTGCGTGCACGCGAGGTGCCAGGGTGCGTGTATAACACACACACACACACAATAAATAGACCCCCCCTTCTCTTTGGAAACACAATTATCTACAAAATTTCTCTTTTTTTAAACCTTAGATTTTCTTACAAAATTTTTTTAATCATTGTGAGCCTTGTTACTAAATTGTTCGCTGGGTCTCTAAAACTTGGACTACTTCTTTTTTGTGAACCAAAGATATAATGTTAAATTTAAGGAGGTGTGGATGCCTAAAGAACCGTCGGCACTGGAGCTTAGGCAAGATTTGGCTTTAGGACATTGCGTTGAATGCAACCTTCAGTTACTGATAAGTTATTTACATTCTATTTTATTCATTTTCATTTTACATTGCTTTAGAAGTTGTCCACTTATTTTTTTCATTTATTTTCTTCAAATCCATATTATTCCCCGAAAATCTAGGGCTGCGACTCGGGCGGGATGGGGGTCAACCCGAGCCCAACTCGACCTTCAAGGCTCCTAGCCCTAGCCCGAACCCAACCCGAAGTCGGGCTTGAGAATTTCAGCCCGAGTCCAGCCCGATCAGGTTAGTTGGGTTGGTCGGGTTGATAGAAGCTTAGCTTGTCTTCGTCGATCTCAACTTGTTGATGCTGTTAAGGATGGCCTAATTTCCAATCAAGCCCGCGAAATCCAAGTTGTTGATCATCATCATGCCGATGCTAAGAGCATCGTAAAATTGGTCGGAGGGACGGCGAATTTGGAGAGCATCAGAGGAAGGAATTCCGAAGCATGTGTTGGTGACAGAAGAGGAGACACCGGAGAGGCAATTGCCTATTAGGAAATGAACGGTTCCAATGAGAGGATATCTGTAACCTAAAATGTAGATCTCAGCGCAGACGACTGAGGTGACATTGGAGATGAGGTTAATGACGGCGTAGGTCTGTATGCGACGCTTGAGGCCCTGAGCAAAGATCAAGTTGATCTCCAGAAGATGTGTTTCCATGCGATTCTCTTTTCTAGCTATCTTTCTTCTGTCCTAAGTAGTGGAGAGGTCTGATACGATTGAAGTAGAAAGAAATCAGGAATTGAAGAAGATGGAAAGAGAGAGGGAGAAGGAGAGATGGGGTAGAGATACCAGAGAGAGAGAGGGGGGTTTTGGGGTGTATGGAGCAGAGGAGAGAGGTGAAGCTTAGGGTTTTTGATGAGAGGAGGTGTTGAGTTAATTATATAACTCGGGCTCTGGTTAGGTCGGGTTGCCAAAGGCTTGAGACCCGAGCTCAACCCGATTTTCATCGGGCTCAAAAAAATTAGGTCCAACCCGAGCCCAAGCATTTGGAAAGCCAACCCTACCCAAGCCCGAAGTCTGGTTGAGCACGTCGGGCTTGGGTTGAGCCCGCCCAAGTTGCAGCCCTACAAAAATCTAAAGAATTTTTTATTTCCTTTTCGTCTTTTTTAAAAATTGAATACTCTGAGAAATTCAATGGTTAGAATTTTAAACCGATGACAACAGAAAATGCATTTTTATTTATACTTTTGGAATTTGTCCTACATGTAAGTGGTGACCCTCCTAATTTCAAGGATGAAGCATTGGATCCTGCAAGGACTATTGCATTTCAAAATTAGGAGAGTAGTGAGTTTATGTGTCAGAATTTGATTCTAAAAAAAAAACTAGACAATATGCTGTACAATGTCTATACTCTTCTCTCAAGTCTACTAAACGTTTTTTGGAACAATCTTGACAGAAAGTATAAGACGAAAGATTCCACAACAAAGAAATATCTGATAATTTGGAGGGCCCCACTCCCACCCTGAGTTATTATCCACATTTTTTTGCGTAAGGGATATATAATTTATAAAATTATTTGTAACACCTCAAAGAATTGTATGATTATGAAATATAATAATCACCGAAATGCGGGCCCAAAAGCTATGGTTAACCCTAAAATCTGGTACACAACTGTAATTGGGGCTTCAATCCGGAGATCAGTATGCACGCCTACACCAAGGTCAATAACAATCCGGGTTTATAAAATATCAGGGGTGTTACATGAATCTGTTGTAGAGCTCTCTATTTTCAACCCTTGTTCGGCTCTTGTTAGTGTCATTTCAGACGGCTAAGATTAGCCTATGCCATCGTCGGAAAGTATCCATGTACGAAATGCCATTGAAAGAGTGTCTTCACAAAGGAAAAATTAGCTCGAGCTAGGTGAATCCGTTAAATGTACGTGCTTTCTCGGTGACAATATTGCCGTCGGATCAACCACTGTCCACCTAAAAATTGTCCACCGTGCTACCATGAGTTGTCGTGCCTCGTTAAAAAAGATGTGTGGAGATGGTTTTGCTGAAGTCCCGAGGTTGAGGACAGGGATAAGAGGGCCATTTCTCAAATTGTTGGGTAGGTCGAACGAATAGGCTTAAATGACAAACTCACAACCCGAGCCCATAGGGTAAGCCTGCCCATTGGCTTAAAACATGTGCACTATACATTGTGTTACGGATTACCGACGATTAGAAGCCACCAATCGGGCCGATGATTATTAATCTTTAGGTCCATCTAGGAATGGGCCAAACATTTGTAAGGTCACTGATCTCTACGTGTGCCACGTGGCTCATATGGACGTTGCTAAGGGTCCGTGAGCAAAATCGACTCGGGAGTAGAACTTTGTTGTTCCACATCTGCCATCAAAGTTGCTGACCGACTACAATTTGACCCATGTGGCATATTCTCAGAGATTTCTGACCGTATTTATGTTTGGCCCAACCCTAGATGGACATTCGGACCCACATTTGGCCTGATTAGTGATTTCTAAGCGTTGGATTGGAGTAGTAGTAGTTTTCATGGGTTGATTTTTAACCGTCCAATTTGAGCATTATTTGGGGTACAAAACTTCAGAGGTTTGAAATCACTAATTAGGCTGATTTTTCGTTTGTAAGTCCACCTAGGGATTGGCCAACTCTCCATCTGGTCATCGTCCTGTAAGAGTGTAGCATGTGGCTTATATTGTGGTGGGTCAGCTAAGTTCTACTCCATTGTTTGGATCGTTCCTAGGGAGTGCCACACTCATAGACGACTCTGACCGCATGGATGTTTTTTCCAATCCCTAGGTGGACCTACAAACCAAAAATCAGCTTGATTAGTGATCTCAAACCTTTGGATCTTTGTACCTCAAAAATTGTCCATAATGCTCAACTTCCCACGGTTAAAAATAATTTTAACCGATGAAAATAATTCCTATCCAACGCCTAGAAATCAATAATCAGGCTGCTTTTGGTTTGTAGATTTACCTAGGGGTTGGCCAAACATCCTTACTGTCATAGTCCTCTAAGACTGTGCCACGTGGATTATATTGAGAGCGCCGATGATCGCGCTGTCATCAAAGTTTAACTTGTTTGCGTCGTTCCTAGGTAGCCATCCTTAGGTCCAGACCGTTGATGTTCAAGAAGATTCTCAGGATAGGGTCATTTAAAATACGAGGAAAACTTCTGTCACAGCGTTTTGACAGATGCTTCTGTCACAACGCAAATTACGAACCACGGGGCACACGATTAGTGGATACTGACCGTATGGATGTTTGACCAGTCCCTAGATGGACCTATAAACCAACATTCTGCCTGATTAGTGATTTACCACCTTTAGATCTTTGCACCCAAATAACGCTAAATAATGCTCAAATTCCTACCGTTAAAATCAACCCATGAAAATAACTTCAATCCAATCGCTGAGAAATCACTAATCAGGCTGATTTTTGCTTTAGAGGTCTACCGAGGGACTGGCCAAACATCCATACGGTCAGCGTCGACTAAGAGTGTACCACGTAGCTTGTATTGTGCGTTGTGACAGAAGCATAGAAGTTTTACTCGTTAAAATATACTTCTTTTTTAGTTTAGAAAAGAAACACCTTTCTCTACAGAGTGTGTAAAGGTTTGTTGATGTTCTACTCTATGCTTGTTCCGCTGACGTTGGGCATCTGGAACCTCTCAAATGAAGGTGCGACACGTGTGCTTTTGATAGATCGGTTCAGAGCAATCCAACAGTTCTGATCAGCAGAGCAGATCTTCGATGACGGCTCCGTCATCAACGTTAATGACGGACCACAGTATTAGCAACGTGGAACATTATTAGAGACCACACACCGTATGGATTTTTGGCCCATCCCTAAATGGACCTACATGCTAAATCTCAACCTGATTAGTTATTTCTAACCATTGGATCTTAGAGTCCAAAATAAAGTTACATATCCCACAGTTAAAAATCAAACCGTAAAAAGACTCCAATATAGCGGTTTAAAATCACTAAACAAGCTCATATTTGGTCTCTAGGTCTGCTTAGGGACGGGCCAAACATCTATACGGACAGTGGCATCTAAGAGATGCCACGTGGCTCATACTTTGGTTCATCATGAACGTTGAAGACTGACGTCCGTCATCAAACATTTATTCCAATCAGCGCTAAAGGTGCACGCATAAGGGACGGCCTTCATTACGGCGCTCAGAGAAAAGGCAAAGTGAACAAAACTTCTATCACACGAAATTGTAAATCACACAATCACAAGCCAATGAGTTCTCGGCACGTACACAAGTGATTTGCAACGTACCATTGCTTTTGCTTTTTAGGTGTACGTGCCGAGAACTCATTGGCTGTGTTTGTGTGATTTGCAATCCCATTATGACAGAAGTTTTACTCGCAAACTGTGGGTTTGCTTCACAAAGTGCGTTTCCTGCGACTGTGAGAGCTACCTTTTTGCTTCACAACCGGATTCCAGTCGGGAGACGTGACAACTCACTCGAACTCCACCGGCTATCTCCGGTCACACGTACTCCCTCCCTTAAGCGTAATTAGTACTTGAGACGGAGTCGACGGTCCAGCGTGAGTGCTTTCAACGTAACGGATTTGGAACCGCACTAAGAAGAGTCATTCAAGCGTCTCGGACTGAGTAAAACTTCGCTGACCGTCGGCATTATGAGCCACGTGGCACATCTTTAGAAGCCATTGACCTTGTGTGTATTTGGCCACTCTCTAAGTGGACCTACAAACCAAAAATCAACCTGAGTAGTGATTTCTAAGCGTTGGATTGGAGTCATTTTCAAGGGTTGATCTTAACCGTTCAAATTTGTGCATTATTGATCATTATTTGGTGTACAAGGATCCAAATGTTTGGAATCAATAATCCGGCTGATTTTTTGTTTGTAGGTCCACCTAGGAATTTTCCCAACATCCATAGTGTCAGCATCCTCTAAGAATGTGCCACGTGGCTCATATTATAGGCGCCGTAGTAGTTTTACTCTATCGGTCTTATGTACCGAAGATCCACCGCAGACACGTGTCTCACATGCAGAATCGTAGTCGGTCCAGTTGATCACCCAATTTGAGGTTTAGGATGCCAAAGTCAATATGATCTTATTTAATTAACGGACAAATAGGCTTATAAAAAAAAAAGGGAAAAAAATAGACAGATCAATGGTTAAAAACATCTAATCAGGTAAATTTTCGGCCTAAGAGATCTCTTAGATGGTGGTGGGTCCCACAGAAAAAAACGATTAACCCAGATAACTGTAACCGTCAACACTTTTCGTATTCCTTTGTCTCGTTAATAAACACCCCCATTGGTGTACCTTATCTTTAGCCACCGTAGGTGGGACCCATAAGATACCCTAACAGGGTGTTTGCTAACCTCATGCTTGGTATTTTAAGGAGTGTGGCTTACGTGTCCACATCCCAAAGGCGCGTTACAGCGTTAGGCACTTTATTCAACTTTATTCAATGTTAGTTGTCATCTAATTAACTCCCATTATAATCCAGTTTTTTTTAAGTTAAACTCAGTAACCAAACAGGCCTCAGTTAAGTCTTTTTCTAAAATGACAAAAATATCCAAACAACGGCCCTTGTCACAACTCACGAGTTATAATGTTCAGAGCTTCTGTTAGGCTCACCGAACAACTTTTCGCTCCTTTTCATATTCAAGAAGGTCCCGATATCACATGCAAAAAAGGACGAGTGACGCGAATACACTTATAAACTTAAAATGACAAAACAACCCCTGAGGACACCAACCGATTTGTCCATTCCCTGTTGGTTTTTTGGGGAAATTTAGTTTTTAAGAAAAGCATATTAATAGGATATATAAAAGTTAGGTCAGTTGGAATATATTTTGGGGAGTGGGGTTCGGCGTGAACATTTGGAACACTAGCTCTACGATAGACACGTGTCAGTTGGGGACGCATAGATTCTTTAGGTCCATCAAATATGCTTCTTTTACTTTCATATATATGGAGAGAAAGAGAGAGTTGGGTGGTTGGATAGTTGGGTCGCTAACCAATTCCCCAAATCATTCCCTGTCACGCAACCGAGCATAACGTTACCCCCATTTTTTATTTTTTGCCTAACGGATTACACGTGTTGACGCTCAATTTGACAAAAATAACCTTAGGTTCGGTTGCTGAAGTACCACGAATATTCTGTTCATACCGGTTTTTAGTTCTTATCGGTCCCAGTTCTCAAAACGATGGATCCTGAACCGAAACCGAAACCGATTACTTGGTTCCAGTCAGTTCTGATTCCCGTTCTGGGTACATCAGTTCTGGCTCCTATCAGTTTGGTTCTAATATCAAACAACCCAGAATCAAAATTGTTATTTTCAGTTTGGTTTCGATTCCGTTTCTTATTTAATCGGTTCTCAAAAATATGAAATTGGAACCGGAATCTTTGGTTCTGGTTCCGATTCAGTTCCAGTTAAACGGTTACAAATTGACACCCCTATTAATTACTTTGTTAAAGTCTGTATAGGCGTAGATTAAAAGGAGCCGTTATAACGGTATAACGGACTGGGGCGTTACCATTTGTTCCGTTATAACAACCGTTATAATGGATTGTAACGCACATGGGCATAAAACAGACAATAATGTAAATAACAGAAAATAGCGGAAATAATGGGAAAACGGCACTAAAATTCAAATATGAATATCTAATTTTCAATAAAGGAAATAATGGACATTTTTAACAAATTTTTGTGAGATAACAACGGTAGTTATTTTTGTTATAACGGAACGTCATGGTCCTTATAATAAAAATAACGGCCTTTATTTTCTGAGCGTTAAAACCGTACATAACGTAACGGGAGAGTCCGAATCCGAATCCATTATACCGGCCGTTATTTTTGTTATAATGGCGGTTTTTTAAACCATGGTTTCTACTGTTTAGGTAGTTTCCAATGTACAATACACTTGAAAAGGATGCGTAGAAATGTAGAAGTATGTTGATCAAATGGTTATAAGCTCTCCTTGGTGGGTCCTAGTTATTTGGGTGCAACGAGTATAAAAAAGAAAGTCCATTGATCGAACGGTTAAAATCATAGAATGGTTACGACTCTATTGGTAATTTCCATTTTCTTCTAGGGACTAGTTCGTTAATGAACCAAAGGGGTATTTTGGTCAGTAGAGAAAAACGGGTAGATTTTACTTTCGTCCGAAGCGAACGATGAGTTTTTCTCTCTAATGACTAAAATTAATTTTTTATATTCTAACGGGTGTCGGAGGGTACGCTTTACTCCTTATTTAATTGTGAGCTGTATTGTTGTCTGTGTCAGGAGTACATCATCCGTAATAGTACACCGTTGATGGTCCTTGAGATACTCAGTACTGAATCTTAAACCCTATCCGATGGTTTGAGCCTTAGGGAAGACGTTTTCCTGAAGCTGACAACATTGTTTTCATTTCAATGGTGGGGGCTTCACCAACGTCGACAGCTTTGCAGTTAGTTTGAAATTCTCCAAAAAGCAGACGTAAAGCAAAGACAACCGACTGGTGGAGGTGAAGCCGTACACGGTTTAACCGGGAAACTGGAAATCGACAGTTACGAGATTACCTGAAACAACAAAACCATATCTAACGCTACTTGTAAACAGAGGGAGAAAAGAAACTCTCTCAGTTTCAATGCGTTTCTTCTGCAATATCTGTCTTCCTTCTTCTTGATTTTCTCTTTTTTCGTTTTTTTTTTCCTGATTTGGGGTTCTTGTTCGTCTTTAATGGCATCTGGGTTTCCCGGTGGTGGCGATTTCTATAGCTCCGCCGGGATTGGTGGCGGAGGATCGTCCATGATCAACAATGTTCAAGTTCAGTATCGGTCACAACTCGGTGGAATTCTCGTTGACTCGTCTTCTCCAATCGTTCCTCCTCGACGAAACGATTTACTCGCCAAACGATCTCTTGCAGATCTTGAACAACAACAAGGGTTTCTTCTCAGGTCGGTGAAACAGAGGAGTTACCAGCACCAGACCTCTCCCATCTCTCCTCTTTCTCCTGTTGAGTTTTCCCCCATGGAAAGGTACGGGTACGGGTACGGACAAGGACATGTAAGAGGACACGGGCTTCCCCTTGTTCAACAGCTACGGCCACAATCAATTATTCCCAATCCCAACACCCAAAACAATAGTCTTTGTAACCCCAGTTTGTCAAATCTCTCGTTCTCTCAAATTGTGCAGAACCGAGCGGTGTTTCCGGAATCGGAGCCTGATTTGAAGAACAAAATGAAGAATCAGCTTGAAGAGCTGGAGAAACAGCTCTTAGATGATAACGAAGGAGAGGACGGAGACGCTGCTTCTGTAATCACGAGTGAGTGGACCGAAACTATGCAGAATCTGATAAACCCAAATCAAAAAACCCTTTCTCCTTCTCCTACTTCATCTTCTTCGTCATCTTCATCTTCCTTATCTTCGGTGTCACCGAAGCAGTCTTTAATAGATGCCGCTACTGCAATCTCCGAAGGAAATATTGATGCAGCGATGTCGACTCTTGAGCATTTGAAGCTAATATCGAACACTCGAGGCGATCCGGAGCAGAGATTGACGGCCTATATGGTTTCTGCTCTCCGGTCCCGCATGAACCCTATGGAGAATCCTCCTCCGCAGGTGATGGAGCTCTCCAGCAGTGATCATAGGGACGCAACCCAGATGCTGTACGAAGCTTCTCCTTGTTTCGAGCTTGGATTCATGGCTGCTAACCTCGCAATCCTTGAAGCAACCAGAGACCAACCAAACAATGTTCATATCGTGGATTTCGATATCGGACATGGCAGCCAGTATATGACCCTGTTACACGCTCTTGCAGAGCGGCTAACCGGGAGGACTGGGATCGTTAGAATCACCACTGTTACCGATCCAACGAACCGGAACGAAGATGGGTTGCGAGGTGTTGGGGATCGGCTGAGAAAAATCGCGAAGCAAGTTGGGGTCGAGCTTAGATTCAATGTTGTGAGCAAGAAGTTGTCTGATCTCAATCGGGTGACGTTAGAGTGCGAGCCCAACGAAGCATTAGTGGTGAATTTCGCGTTCCGGCTGTACAAAATGCCCGACGAGAGCGTGTCAACGGAGAACCCACGCGACGAATTGCTAAGAGTCGTGAAGGGTTTGACACCGCGAATCGTCACGATGGTAGAGCAAGAGATGAACTGCAACACGGCTCCGTTCGTGGCGAGGCTGAACGAAGCCTGCGACTACTACCGTGCTCTGTTTGACTCGCTTGACTCGACCATGACTCGTGATTCGAATGAGCGAGTTAAAATAGAGAAATGCTTAGCAAGGAAATTGGTTAACTCAGTAGCGTGCGAGGGGAGGGATCGCGTGGAGCGGTGTGAAGTTTTCGGTAAGTGGCGGGCCCGGATGGGAATGGCTGGGTTCGAGTCAAGACCATTGGGTCAACACGTTGGTGAGTTTATTCGGGTTCGACTCGGTTCGACTGACCCAACGATCCCGAGTTTCACAATGAAAGAAGAAGCCGGAGGGATCTGCCTTGGTTGGACGGATCGGGTACTCACCGTTGCATCTGCCTGGCGTTAAAATATTATTACTACCTTTTTTTTTTTTTTCTTTTTTTTTAGTTTTTAATACTTTTATTGTTGTTATAGTTTATTAACTATTTCCAGAGAAAAGGCAAAGTATGAAACGGACAAATAAACACCGTCCTCGTCTTAATAGAATTTTATGTTGCAGCGGACAGTTATTAACGTGTATGAAAGTGATGGATTTGTGATCAATTTTGCATATTAATGAACTCCAGAAAAATCTGATTTCGCATGTTTCGGGTAACATTAGCTTTGTCACCAAACACTCCTAATTTCATGAAAACTAGCAAGAATGATACAATAAGGATTGAAATTTCGATTTCCACCTATATTCGGTCCAAGTATCAATTTCCAGAAAATTCTGAAAAAAGGGCGGGCTCAGGAGCCCCTTTTTTCCCCTCGTGGGAGTCGGACTTGGGGCTGTGGATTCCAAGAATCCAATGGTGGTTGATAATATTATCAACCACCGTTGGATAATCCACAGCTCCGACTGAGTCCTGAGAGAGGTCAGAAAAAGGGGTCCTTGAAGCCTTACTGGGGAAGATGGTGGGTGGCCAACATTTTTTACCAACACCTTGGTGTACCCTCATAGAAGATGAATCAATGGCTGATTTTTGGTGAAGATGATCTCTATGGTGAGGAAATCATCCTCACAAAAATTCAAATCAATCCGATATTCATGGACTGGTTTAGAAGATGAAGAATTATGGACCGTCGATCGATTTTTACCGGGTAACTTGAAAACCGCATTTAATGGGGTTAGAAATTTCGGAATGGGCTGATTTTTTGTTGGGGTTATCTATATGGCGAGGAGATCATCCTGACCAAAAATCAGGCATTGATTCATCTTCTATGAGGGTACACCAAGGTGTTGGTCACCGGAACCCGACCCTATATAAATTGTGAACTATCATCCTTTGCTTAAAGAAAAGAAATCTTACCTCTTTCTCTCTCTATTATCTCTCATAAGATAAGAGAATCTTAATTTTGAAGAAAAACATTTAATTCTTTCACTTTAATATTGAAGAAATGAAGAGAGGGCCAAATTTTTTGAAATTTCGACCCGGAGTTTGGAGAATTTCACCTAAATTTAGAACCCTGTGATGCATCAATGTTAAAACCATTTCTCTTTGGCGATTCACCTTTGTATGAGCCACGTGGCACACTCTTAGAGACTACCACCATCCCTAGGTGGACTTATATACCAAAAATTAGCCTGGTTAGCGATTTTAAACCTTTGGGTCTTTGTACACCAAATAATGCTCAAATTCCACGGTTAAAAATCAAACCATAAAAATATCTCGAATCAAATGCTTAGAAATCACTAATCAGCCTAATTTTTGGTCTGTGGGGTCTACCTAGGTTGGGCCAAACATCCATTTCAGATTATCAGCAATCTCTAAGAGTGTGCCACATTGCTCATATACTGTTGTACGTCCGTCAGCAAAGTTCTACTCACTGCTTGTTTATTCTCGATGGCTACCTACCCCTTTAAAGAATGCCACGCCGCAACTCTCATGGACCCACTGAATTATGAATGTTTGGTTGTTCGAGTACGACCTTGAGAGAAACAGGGCTAATATACCACGTGGTACACTCTTGGAGACCACTGAAAGTACCGATGTTTGACAGACCAAAAATAGCCCCATTGGTGATTTTCATGGGCTGGCTTTAGTTCCAGGATTGGAGCATTATTCAGGATACTAAAATCCAACGGCGAAAAATCACCAATCAGGTAGATGTTCGGTCCGTCGGTATGGGGAAGAGTGGGCCAACCATTTGGCCTCGGAAGAGTGACACATGGCACGTACAGTTGTATTGAGAAACAATTCTCAACAACTGCGTTGAGAAAAGTTGGATACTTTATCATTATCGATTGATGTGTGAAAAGTCAACCAAGTGGTGGAGGGACCAAATAGTGGAATCAAGGACATTAAAATCCACTTGGTGGACCTACACACTAACAATCAGCCTGATTGGGTGATTCATAGCAACTCAAGGAGAGCATGTTTTTCATCGTGGGCTTGGAATCCAATGTTTTGCACCCCCACCATCTCTATTCATTAGATCCATGATTAAATTCTTGAATCAACAGCTAGAAATCACCAATCACGTTGACTTTTATTGCGTGGGTTTCGTCAAGGGATGGGTCAAACATCCATAGGATCAGTGGGAAAGGAAGAACGTTGAGCATAGCAATTTTAAGTTTAACTATATGAGAATGGGACCCACCATTCAATGGGAGTGCTAATTAGACAATCTCTTTAAGCCAAACCGTTGGACTTTTTGATCTGCGACTTTTTAATCCATCGCGTTCTGGACTTATAGTTAAGTGCCACTTGTCCTGGTTAAGGTGGCAATTACTGTAGTTGCTTTTTCTCCACTGTTAAAGGGGAGAATTTTTTTGAAGCAGCGATACTGGGCCAATGATCGAGCACCACATATACCCATGGTTACTTTTTTTAAAATATATTTTTATCCTAAACCCAGGTAGATATGGCGCGCGATCATTGGGTGCATGATCGGGGCTTCAAAATTTTTCTCAAAACTAACTAGAGTTAAGTTTCACCCTAACTCCAGGATAGGTGGCACTTAACTATAAGTCAGAGAACGCCATGGATCAAAAAGTCCAAGATCAAAAAATTTCTCGATATATATATAGTCTCCTTAATACCTAAAATAATACCCAAAATCATAATATATGCATACGGCTCATATAGTACTCGACGTCATACTTCAACAATTTTTCTACAAATAAATAAAATAAAAAAGAGATTTGACTTATGGGTTAGGCAGAAAATTGGGGCGTGACACGTGTAGCGCACTCTATCCGTAAGGTGTAAAATGAACCCACACGCATAAATAGCGGATACCCCTAAGATTCAACAACCAAGTCCCTCCGAAGCTATCACATGAAACCGGCGCAGCAGATGAATTAACCACACTTAAAATGCTCAAAATAATAGCAGAAATTATAGAGAAAAGAAGGAAAATGAAGCTCTCATGTGTAAACATGTGTGGGCACGTGCCACTCCGCCATACCAAGAAGTTATCTACACTCTCTGAAATCAAGTCAATACCAAACTTCGCGCATAATGTTGTGCACATCTGTTTAAATCAGCGCCACAAAAAACAGGGCCCCGTAAAGTGTACGTAAATAAATACTTAATATAGCCTTCCACCGCATGTAGAGTTATTATGGCATTAGTAGATAGTGTGGCCAGTTTACATGTCCCATGACTAGTTTTTCTTTGGCAAGGCAAGCGGGCTGTACCGGAACTTATATACCATATAAGGAAAGGATCGCTCTTTACGGCCCTGGCCTGGCGTGTGTTTTTAAATTTATCTTTTTATCTTTACTATTATAAAGGGAACATGGAAGTGGGTCCGTAATAACTGTTTGCCTACATTACTCGGGTACGAGAGATATGTCATGGGCATCACATTTACTCTTAAAAATTGAAGTGTCTGATACGGGTACGACATCCATTTTGAAGTCTCTAGGTAACATAGCGCTATTCACTCTCATTGCAGCGATATGGGTTTCGGGCCCCACTGACCCATGAATTATTGATCCACTCCTTGAGGACCCTACACATTAAATATCACCTGATTTGTGAATTCTAGGTAGTTTCCATGAATTCGAGAGATTTTATAATTATGTAGTTGTTGGTATTAGAGATATTTTGTGTTTGTTATTTTGGGAGGTTTTGAAGGCAGGGATATTATTGTCCGAAAATGCGCCCAAATTGTTGTTCTGGTCATTCAAAAAAGTTATTGTCATTCGGGTTATAAATGGCAATTTTATTATTTATTTGAAAATTTTCCCATAACGGAATCCTATTTTATTTGGAAGGAATTTTCTTCCGAAGCCTTTTGTGGTGACAAATGGATCTTGAAAATTTTCCAAAAAAGGATTTACATGTTATAATTTGTTGATCTTGAAGACTTTTATAGATGCTTTATAAGCAAAAATCCATTTTCAGGAAAATGATTCGTCTGTATGGTTGCTCTGAAAAATTATTTTCTAGAAAAAAAAATTGTTGATTACCATATAGGACCTAAAATGTGTTGATCTATAAAACTTTTATGTACCCTTATGGGCAAGAATGATTTCTAGAAAACTTTTCTAAGGGCAACCAAACAGGGTCTTAGTTGAGAATTCTTTATAACTTTTTATTTCTTTTTCTATTCCACTTGAACTAGATAGAAGAATAAGAATATATTCTACTTCTTTATATGTATCTTTTCATCATCTATTGGTGATTTGGTAGTATAAGCAATAAGGAATCCAGGCCCACCAAATTATAAATATCATCATCAACCATCGGTGAACATGATATCCGCCGAGGCGATTAGATTAGCCGATGCGATTAGATATTTATTAGAAGAAGAAGAAAAATGCGATTTGAGAATTATCCACAACTAGATGCCGTGGATTTTATTCAAATAAATTAATTCCTCGAGATTTGTGTCAATTCAATTTATTTTTGTCCAATGTGCATCCCAAGGAAGTATAATCTAGCCGAATTGACGTAAGGCCCAGATTTGTTGTGGACGGGGGGTCTACTCTAACATGCTCCAGCTACAATATGGGAATGTAACTGAGTCCAGTGACTCAAGACCAGGCCTTGCTCATGTTCCAAAAAGAATGGTCCAAGCCCAGCCCATTTGGACCCAGCTTGATAGCTTGTCAAGTTAGCCCAGCCTATATTGGTAGTCCTGCTTATAATAGAGAATTTTTTTTTTTTTTGAAGTGGTGGATTTTTGAAGCAGTGGCCAATCACATCATGCCACAATCCGCTCTTCAAAAGCATTTCTGGGTTTGTGGCGTGATGTGATTGGCCACTGCTTCAAAAATCCACTGCTTCAAAAAAAAAGTGGTGGATATTAAAAGTGATACTGTTAATACCCAAACCAATATGCCAATAGCACTGCTGCACTAGGTGATATAGGCGCACAAAACTTAAGTCTTAACCTTTAGGTTCCTAACATATAACCACATTTGGGCCTGAGCTTCAGTATTTCAACCCGGTTCAGCCCACGGAAGGGTGTTTTGTTATGTGTCAAAAAGGCATACATCACCTACAGCTCATTCCATGCTCTGCTTATTTCTAATATAACCCTCAAATTCCTTAAATTTATAAATATTGCTTCTTTCATTTTAAAATTTTTTCTTCTACTTTACAGGAGTTCTTCAGTTGTTCAACATTTTAACATTGGGTTACAATGCTTAATCCAAAAGCATAAGCTAGCACCCTTTTTGTTACTCACTGCTGCCTTCTGGGACCCACTAACCGTATGGATGTTTAGCCCACCTCTTGGTAGACATTTATAAAAAATCAGCTTGTTTGATAATTTTTAGCCTTTGGTTTTAGTACTCATAAAAAAAATGGTTGAATTCAACGGCTAGGATCATGTCTTAAAAAGTACTAAAATCTAATGACTAGAGATTACCAATAATGGTGGTTTTTGGTGCGCATAAAACTTCTATCACAGCGTTCCGATAGATGCTTCTGTCACAATGAAAATTACGGCCCATGTGGCACACTCTTAGTGGACACTGACCTTAGGGATGTTTGGCCAGTCCCTCAGTGGACCTCTAAACCAAAAATCAGCCTGATTAGTGGTTTATAACCTTTGGATCTTTGCACCCAAATAACGCTCAATAAATGCTCGAATTCTTATCGTTAAAATCAACCCATGAAAATAACTTCAATCGAATCGCTTAGAAATCACTAATCGGGCTGATTTTTGGTTTAGAGCAAGGTTTAAACGAGGCCATTTTAACAGTTTAATGGCCTGGGGGCGTTACCGTTAAAACGGATTGAAACGGCCAGTGGCAAAAATGAAAAAAAAAAATGGAAAAAAGTGGCGCTGAAATTCAAAATTTGAAATTTAAAAATTTCGAAAAAAAAAAAAAAAACAGAATTTAACAGCCATTTAAACGATTTTAATGGCCGTTGGTTTTAACAAAAACGGGCTTGGGAAGTTACCATTTAAACGCCGTTAAAACCGTTTAGAGATCCACCAAGAACAGGCCAAACATACATACGTTCAGCATCTAATAAGAGTATGTCACGTGGGCCGTGATTTTCATTGTGACAGGAGCATCTGTCATACCCTGTGATAGAAGTTTTACTCGTTTTTGGTGTGTATATCCACCATGGGGTGGGCTAAACATCCATCCCGCCAGTGGGCCAAGATGGAAACGCTGAGTAAAAGAAATGGTGCTAGCTTAGAGTAAGACTTGCCTCACCAGCCGTGGTCAAGTAGCTAGCTGACCACCCACTATGCAAGCCACGTGGCAATTTATTAGAGGACAGTGACCGTATAGATGTTTGACCAATCCGTAAGTGGACCTACAAACCAAAAATCAACCTGATTAGTGATTTCAGGCTAAGGTTCTTAAATTCCCCTAATTTTTATTTGGGTCGTGCTCCGTTGACAGATATAAAATGACTGGGATACAATATAAGCCAGGTGGCATACTGTTACAGAACTCTGACCGTATGGATGTTTGTCCTATCCCATGGTGGACCTACAAACCAAAAATCAGCCTGATTAGTAATTTATAAGTGTTGTATCTTTGTACCTCAAATACTGCTCAAATTCTCACAGTTGAGATCAGCCTATGAAAATAAGTCTAATCCAAAGCCTATAAATCACTAATCAGGCTGATTTTTGGTGTGTAGGTCCACCATGGAATAGGACAAACATCCATACGGTCAGTGTCCTGTAACAGTGTGCCACCTGGCTTATATTGTGTCCCTGTCATTTTTTCTGTCATTTTATATCTGTCAACGGAGCCCGACCTTTTTTATTTTATTTTAGAACAATCTCTTTCCTTTCTTATTCTTTCACTCTATGGAGGAGGATCAAAGACATCCAACGATGAAGACGCCTATTACGACGGCGAAGAATTCGACGAAGATAGCCGTGAAGGTATTTTCATTCATTTTAGTTTCTTTGTTCTCACAGTGATTTTGGTTCTATTAGGTGAATTGAGTAGTTGTTTGTGGATGATTGAAGCCGAGAAAAAGCGCAATAAGAGGGATTTTACCAAGCTAGAACTCAAGCCCAATCACTCCAATCGCCCACAATGTGCTTGCACCGATGACAGGATCTTCCTCGAGACGTTCTCTCCTATGTACAAACGAGCCTATGATTTCCTCATCGCAGTCTCCGAACCCTTTTGCAGATACCCATTATCGTGATTTGTTTCAGCCTTCAATCCCCCCCAAATAAAAAAAAGTTATGAATTTGCTGGGGTATATTATATTTTGCTTAATTTTTTTGAATGACCAGATATTACATTGTCAAGTGTTCATTTGACGTTAAGAATTTCCACTGATTCTCCCAAATTCTTATATGTTCACTTTTTAGTCCTTGTTTTTTTATTAAATGTGTTGGTGTTGCTAGTGACTATAGATGATTATTAGATTTATTGAAGATTTGTCATTTTCTTTCAGCTGTATGATTTATAGTCACCTGGAAACCTGTTTCCCTATAAAAATTCCTACTCTCTTATTATTTCTCACATGATTCATGATAGTTACAGTTATAAATGTAACAAAATGAGTTGTTCCCTATTTCTGTTTCTCACATCCTTTTGCCCATTCATTTCTTTACCTAGGAACTATGGGAGGATCTGTTTTTCTTGATTAATTTTAAGTTTGTGCAACTCATGGTTCAAATGATCCCTTGTAATTTCAGGCACTCTATGTGATGAATCCAAACAGGTTCAGGGCTAGTGAGTTTCTGATACAGTTTCATGAACAGCAATATGGTTATAAGATAATTGTATTCGGTGAGAATCTTTTTGCACTTCCCAAGTATGTGATGAAGCTTCTAAAACCTATGATCTATGGTGCTACATCTTTTGCTTGTTAAGACTTGCTTTTACTTGTTATGCCATTTGCTCTAGTATTGCCTGTTTGTTTATTTGTTCAGCCACAATGAATGAAGTTGAATTCTCTACACATTCAAGCATATTCTGGGTGTAAAAACTGTTTTTGAGAAGATATATAGCTTTATATATATATTATATTTTATTTGTACTAGATTCTTATCCTTGATGGAGAATGTATTATGTGCTTTTCACACTGTTAGACTTGGTATAAATCAAGATTTATAAAGCAAAAGAGGGGAAAATATGTAGAAGTTTCTCTCCCTCTCATCATCATCATCACCATAAGAATTATCGAAATGATATGGGGTCGGCTACATGAATCTTGTTCCTCCATTCATTCCTGTTTAAAGCCATTTCTTTCATTAAGGCAAGTTTCTTAAAATCGTTTCTCAAAACTTCCTTCCACATCCATTTTGGCCTTTTCCTCACCCTCTTAAACCCTTTAACTTGCACATCCCTTCTCAGTGGTGCTGTCATTGGTCTTCGTTGTATATGAACAAACCATCTTTATTGACTTTCCCTTATTACGTCACCTATTGGGGCTACTCCTTTATTTTCATGCTTCTATTCATTTATAATTTGTCTTTATTAGTCTTTCCACACATCTGTCTTAGCATCCTCATCTCAGCTACGCTCATTTAATGAACATGTTGTCTTTTGATTGTTCAATATTCTGTTCCATAAAGCATCGCCGGTCTTATCGTCGTCTTATAAAATTTTTCTTTTAGTTTGATTGGTACACGTTGATCACATAGCACTTCAGAAGCACATCTCTACTATAGCCACTTAGCTCTAATTCTATGGGTAACATCCTCCTCAATCTCTTCGTCCTTATGAATAATAGGACCAAGATAACGAAATTAATCACTTTGGGATATTTCCTAGCTATTGATTTTAACTGGTGTATCATCTCTATGTGCATCCGTACTAAAGTTGCATTCCATATACTTTGTCTTGGTTCGACTTATTTTAAAACCCTTGGACTCCAAAGCATTCTTCCAGAGTCTTAGTTTTGCATTTACCTTCTGATGCGGACTTCAAAGTATCACATGGGTTCTAACCGTAGAAGACAAGGAAAAAGATTTTGAAGACCCTACATGCATGTGCATTATGAAGACTCCACATTGGAAAGATGCACGTGGGCTGTGTAGGGAGTTATTAGAGCTTTTTATTATTTTTCTAGGTTTCGTTTTGATATTTTTAGAGTTTTGGGCATCTTTGCAATTACCCCAAAGTTAGGGGGCTCATTGTAATTTTGGTTAGTTACTTTAAGTTGTATTTTTTTATAGCCATTAGATAGATTAGATGGATGGCTGAGATTAAATTAGGGTGCTTTGAGGTATTATCTACTCTTTTAGTTGTAATTTTTCATTAATAATGAAATATATTGACTATTACTCTTTGAGAATCTCTTGTGGATTGTTCTCATACTTCCTTGGTGCGAATCCAAGCTACTCAGTGCAAGGTTTAAAATTTCGGTTTCACATGCCATTTCGGTGAGGCCCGAAACCGAAATTTCGTGTGAAATTTTGGAAATTTTGAAATTGAGATTAGTAATAAAAATTTTGAAATTTCTACCGAAAAGTTCAAAATTTCACAAAACTGAAACTGAAATTTCACGAAATTTCAACAAATCGAAATTTTGGTCCAAATTTTGGAATTTTAAAATTTTAGATTTTTATAGATTTCGGTTTCGGTATAGCCCGACTCGACGAAATTTAAAACCTTGACTCAGTGCGAATCCGAAAAGTACTCCTCTACCTCTTTTTTTTCTTTATCTTCTTCTTATTCCCTCCATTGTTTTCTTTATTTTGTGACCAATTTTCAGCCCATAAACCCTAATCATACATCCCTAATTTCCCATTATCTATACCCATCAAAACCCTAACCCTAACCCTATCATATCTACCCTTAAAACCCTAAATTTCCCGCCCTTTACTATTTACGGTACTGTTCACAGTACTATTCACAGCTACTATTTATAGTTGTTTATTAATTTAAAAAAAATCAAACCCTATCCTTTCAAAATCCTAGAAACCCTAAAGTCCTTACTCTTTTCTACGCATTCCAGTCCTATTTCAGCCCTTAACTGATTCTCTAAGTGTGTTGGAAGTTCCACCTTCCATTAGATCCTCGTCGTTAAAGCTATGGGTCTAATATTATGACTTGTGAGATTGTGTGAAGGCCTTCAACTTTGATAAATTTATTTGTTTGAATTTGATTATTTGCATGTGATTAGCATGGAAATTTATTATTTTATTGTTCCTAATAATGTTTTTGTTAACCTCAACCTTTAGTTGGAAATCGTCACATCTCGTCTTGCATCACCCTCTCTTTAGTCATGGATATGAGCAATTAATTTATCTATAGCTAAAGCAAAAATATATGAACTTAAGGCTAATCCTTGGTGTAAACTTACTGTAATTGGAAACTCACTTGTCTCACTACCAGCTGTTCTCACATTAGTTATTGCTTCCTTATACATATCTTTAATGATGTCAGTGTATCCATATGGGACTCTCTTCTTTCCCAATGCCCACCAAATTAACTCTTTGGGAACTTTATTGTATGTTTTTTATAAATCAATAAAGATCATAACTTTTTCATCATTTGTTTAAGTAAGAAGATTGCCTCGATGGTTGAATTTCTTGGTTTAAATTGGTTCTTAGATATCCTTGTCATTTTTTTTTAATCTTTGTTCTGTCACTCTCCCACAATTTTATAGTATGACTCATAAATTTGATCCCACAGTAGTTTGTGCAACTTTGTACATCTCATTTGTTCTTGTATCAAGGCACTACATTACTTCTCTGTTCATCCGTCATTTTTCTAGTCTTCAAGATACTGTTTAACAACTTAGTAAGCCAGGTCAATTTAGTTTTTCTAATACAACTTCACCCCTTTATTATAATATCACCTAGTCTTAAGGCCCTACTTGTCTTCATCTTTGCTAAAGTTGCTTTTCTTAGGACCTTAGTCAGGCCTCAAAGATATCTTGTCAGGAAGGGGCAAACTCTAGCTACGGACCTCGACATCGCACCCCGAAAAGCTTGTTCTAAGAGCAGTCGCAGGGAGTAGCGGCATTGTGGAATCCATTAAAAATCCCTCCCTCACGATGACGCTCTCGTGACTTGATCCTGAGACCTTGGCTCTAATACCAATTGTAATTCTCTTATAATTACCACAATATGTCCTATAAGGGGATGAATATGATAATTTAAAACTTTTCTCCGAATGAATGAAGGTTTTAAAATAAATAATCACACAATGCGAAAAATGATCAATCAACCAAAATTAAATCATCCACATAACAAAGAGAGGTATACGAGACAAGATATGCAAACAATCACAATCACACAAGACAAGGATTTATAATGGTTCGGTGACTTCGCACCTACATCCACTATTCAATACTCAACACGAGTAATATTTATTCTTTCAATCATGCATTACAACATATCCAATTGATATGAATAACAAATAACTAAGCAACTACTTAGTCTCAACTTATAAGAATCACTTCTTGCACACCTAGAGAGTCAGCTTAGGCCAATAGAATTTAGAGAAATAAATTTCCTTACGGATCTACAATCCACAACTCATTCACACGAGAATCACTTCTTGCTCCACCTAGAGAGTCAGACTAGGTCAGTAGTATTTTAGAGAAATAAATTTCTCAATGATTCACAATCCTCAACTCAATGCGATGAGTAAAAACTCATCCACCAATCTCAAATATCTAATTTTGATAATATGGAATTCAATCTAAAAATGTTTGTTCATAGAGATACTTACCTTCAGAAGAATTCAAACAAATGGATGAATCTTCCGAGAAATATTCACCACAAAGACCACACTGCCAGAGATGCTCTTCTACTGGGTAGAAGATGATTTTAGGGAATCGAACAGATTGTAATCTCTTAAACAAATATAGCCTTCACAAAATGATGCACTAGGTTTGCTCAGGTGAAGCTCTCACAAATTCCAAATCTCTTGGATTCAGGAGATATCAATAAAAGAATAGGAGTCAAAGAGATAGCTTGATTGGTGTTTTTAATTGTAGGGTTTATGTTATATCATATAAACATATTTTCAATCAATAGAAAGAAACCTAAAAAGACGTTGAATGGCCCAAGTACGCCAAAATAAGCACAAAATACGAAGTCAAAATGAGATCCGTAATAGGGGGTCGACCGGTTGTTTTGACCAGTTGACCGCTCAGAGACAAACTTTTGTCCGAGGGGCGGTCGGCCGCTCAAATGCGCTGGTCGACCGCTCAGGGTCAGTAGACTCTGGTCGACCGCATTTTTAAGGTGGTCGGCCAGTGTGTTGATCCTGACGCCAACTCGTCAAAAAGTTCATTATGGACTCCCAATAAGGCTAGGTTAGCCTCCAAACAAAAAGTTTAAGTAAAAAAGTTATCTAGGGTCTAGAGAACCGTAGGCTTCGCGCGGTGAACCCTTAGATGTATACGAATAAGATCATCACAAGATTCTGGTAGTTGAACGTCCATTGAGTGAGAACTTATGCTGAAATGTGTTCCAAATCTTCATGCTGACTTTGACTTTGTCTTCTGTTGAACTGATTTTCTTGGGTTGGTCTTCTTTAGCTTTTGCTCTTCCTTAATTTGTTGATGAAGTTCACTTGATTGTTAACACTTCAGTCTTCAGAGAACATCTAACGAACAGAGACTTTTCTGCTTTCACCTCTGATACCCTAATTCTATGAAAGTATGTGTGTTCTTTGTTCTCCCTATCATCTACATCTAGTCTTAGGTTCTCTATGTTATGATTTAATAATCTCTAGAAATAAGTACTCCATCTTAATCTCTTCATTTTTCACTAAGGCTCTTTGATAGTTGTCTTTAATACATTTAACATGATCTAGGTCTCTAGTTTTTCTTCCTCTTGTTCATGTAAGCTTGTAGACAACTTTCGCATCCTCTTTTATCCCAAGTTTATTATATAAACTATATCATGCCTTATATTTTGCCCCACTTACCACTTTCTTTTTTAGCATTTTTGTATTTTTCTAAGTTTTCATTGTTTCTAGTTAGTTGTTAAGTCTTGTAGTAAGTCCTCTTTTCTCTGAAAGTTTTTTGAACCTCATTATACCACCATCGAGTTTCCTTGTTCGTTTGACTTTTACCCCTAGATTTCCCAAGAATCTCTTTCGTTACTCTTTAAAACATTTAGCCATTACATCTCACATTGCCGTAGCTTCTGTTTCTAAGTTCCATATTTCTTTCTTTATCAATTTATCTATAAAAGCACAACTTTTTTCCTTTCAAATTCCACCACCTTATTCTTGGGCACCTTTTATTTTAACTGCCCCCCTTCCATCTCTTGATGTGGAGAATTCATAAGTAATCAAATTAAACTGGTAGAATACAAAGTGAAATTATTATATATATGTAACCCTTTAAGTAATAATAAAGCCAAAGCAATGATAAATACCATTACAACTCTAGATTATTCCATCCATTCTAATCTCGATGGTTAACACTGACGTACAACTAATTTCATTTCATCTGTGTGGTTTTACAAATAGAATCCATTTCATCCTTTTTTGCATGTTGCCAAGAAGCTTGAGTTTGGACCTAGGCTTCTATAAATTTAACTGGATGTACATGCGCCTTACTTGTGGCACCTAGTCATGTGTTTTATGCTTTCTTATGTTTGGAATTCAGATATGCAAGTTTTGTCGTTTAATGTCCATGCAATGCAAAGTGGGTAATCTACTTATTTAAATCTCTCCTTAGGAGCCTCCTACAGTTCGATGGTGATGTTGGGACCCAGTTATAAAGAGATATGGGAGAGGCTACGATGAAGATCAAGCCATTGATTGGGAAGAGAAGAAACATCGTGGAAGCCCAAAAAGAAAGGAAGAAATGGGCTGCTGGATGGTCCATATTCAGCCTCTTAAGGCCATTAATAGCACTCAATTGGCCCTAAAAAGTTGTTTTCTGGTGAGAAGAATTAGAAAGCAAATGGAGTCTATTTTAAAAAGTTGTTTTCTTGTTTGGGAAGTTTCCTAGATAATACATAATAGTTTAAGTGTCTTGTTGTAGAAAGTTTTCAAGTATACTTTAGAAGTTTGAGTTGTTTGCAAGGAAGGTCCTATACCTCTATAAATATATGTAACCTCTTTATTTTATGAGATATGAAAAGAATAAATTGTTTGATTGCCATTGTTTTTTGTTTAGGAGTGTGACTCCTTTGTTCACTGGTGGTATGACTACATCAACAATTCCTCTTGCATGGTTTGACTCCTAATGGAACCCTAAGTGGTGAGACTCCACTCATCTCTTTCTATTCTTTATCTTTATTTTTCTACAGAATTTCAGGCCTAAGTTTTTGTTTCTTTTTGTTCTTCAACTACCTCTCAACCCATAAAAAACCAGTCTCTACAATCAGCCCATAAAACCTTAATTTGTGATAATCTGTTCTAACTTCAAACCTTAACCCTAGACCTTATACACTAGCTATATAAATCCATAACACTAGAAATATTTATATGAGTCCTAAACCTTGAATTTTAAGCCATATTAGTCCCTTATTTGGTCATAACCAGTCCATAGAAGTAAACCCTAAGAGTCCCTAACTCATACCCACATTAAATTTTTGTTGTCTGGCATCAGGCTAGTTTCTTGGAGGAACAATTATCTGTCAAAAGGAAGGAGGTAAAGTCACTCTTATTAGGAGCACCTTGTCCAATTTACCCATTCATTACTTTTCTTTATTCTCAGTTCAAGCTAGTGGCTCATAAGTCGGAAAAGATTATTATAGATACTTCCTTTGGAAAGGGTGGAATAAAATTCGCAAGCACCATCTCGTGGATTGGTCTATGATTTGTTACCCTAAAAATTTGGGTAGCCTTGGGTTAGAGATTTCAGAGACTTCAAGATCCTCCTGGGCAAATGGCTATGGAGGTTTGATGAGGAGAGGGATTGCTTATAGAGGAGGGTCATAGAAAGCAAATATGGTAAAAACTTCAATTGGGATAGTAACGAAGTAATGACTCCTTGTGACATTAGCATGTGGAAAGGAATTATGAAGGGGTACAAAGATTTAAATAAATGCATTCAATTCAAGCTTACTCATTTTTGGGAATATTTTTAGTAGCAGAGATTCTCCCCTCTGCAACACATTTCCTCATCTTTACTCGGCTATTGTGACGGGAGATTTTTTAGTGTCAATCGACAATGGGTCCTGGAATCTAGGCTTGAGAAAAACAGAAACGATTGGGAAATGGGTGATTTGGCTAGGTTACTCGAGTTCCTTGGCAGAGAGCATTTTGGAGATCATGTTGCTGACAAAAGAACTTGGAAATGGGATCTTAAAGGCCTCTACTCTGTGAGGTTGTTTTATAAGGTGATTACACATTTAGACCTTACTTCCTTCTTGGCTTCTCAAGTATGGAACCCTATTGTGTGCAAAACAAAATTCACTTAGTGGGTAACTTGATTAGAAGAAACAATATGATTCCCAACATTTTTCTTCCTTCATAAATCGAGTGAAGAGACTATGATGTGAGAAGAGTGACCTGTGGTCGTCCGATTTGGGATGTTGAATCTCCTCTTTTTAGGTTTTTTGAGTAGCCATCAGGATTTTATGAATTGGGATTCGAGAACCCGAACAATTATTATTTTGAAATTCTCTTATTTACTTGTTTCAATGACTGGTCGTTTTGATACTTTATTGATGAGGTAGGGTCGGGGGCTGTTCTTGTTCTTGCTCTAGTTCTGGTTTGTTGTTTTTTGCTTTAGCCCTAGCAGGGCCGTCCTCTTTGTACTTTCGAGATCTTCTCGATCTCTCTTCTTTTTATATATGTCCTCTTGGACTTTTCAAAAAAAAATGACTGGTTGTTTTGGTCTTGAAATTATGAGTCCATAGACCTGTTTTACAGTGTGGGAAGGTGTTGGTACCCACAACCACATGATTAAATCTAGTCTATACAAGAAAGAATAGGGTAAGACTAGGATACTACTATATACTAGGGTTTACGTACCAAAATTTTGGTATATTAACTCTGGGGTCTATAATCCACTTTACTATCTATGAAAGCTATAAAAGAACTATTCTACTGCATGTTAAATTTAGAAATGAAAAAGAAAGGGGTAGAGTTACTTGTTGTAGCCTATGATTACTCCGCGCCGTGCCATGCTTCTTTGGGACGTTGGACCATGACTCGAGCTTTCTTGAACCAAGGCTTCATCTTCCATTTCGGATCTACTTAGTCTGAGATATTCCCCAAGGCTTTTGGAGCTGTACTACTTTTTTTTAAACTCAAGGATAGAGTCCAGCGCAATGTTGTAGATCTTGAGTCTTCTACTTCTCTGCTTTTTCTTCAATGCTTTACAGGTATGCTGGTGAGGGATGCTTTGAAGTGAGGTAGGGGCCTATAGACCTGGAGGATCTAAGTTTTGATCATCTTGTGATTTCTCAATGTTTGGTTATTCATTGAATGGGTCTCCATTAAATTAAGGAGTGCGGATCATGTACACCAGAGACTTACCAGTACTCCTTTAACATGAGGATAACGTATTCCCAACTGTAAAGACGGTACATGGCGTGCTAAGGAGACTGGGAGTCTGGTAATTACCCAACTCCCTATAGTACTTGATACACCACTAAGGCACTAAGGCAGGCCAAGCCTGAAAGCCCATCGGACCGGCCCAACCCATTATCACCCTTATATATGAACTATAGAGCCTTACTGATGGGCCTAGAAGTGACCTTTGAGGCTTGGACACATACTTAGGCTTGAAGCTAGGGTGAGTATGCTGTCTAAGTCAGTTACAAACTTAGGGGCTATTAGGTAAACTTAATTTCAGTACTTGACTGAAAAAGGAAGGACGAATTCAGTTTGAAGTGCTAATTGTTTACCACAAAAAAAAAAAGTGCTTAGTTTTAAGTTTCACTTAAACCGTAGCCTTTTTCTAGTCATCCCACCTCAATTTCTTTAGTAGTTTTCACTGAATTCAGTAAGTGATGGCATCTATAAAAAGATTCTAAGATTCTTTCAAAAACACCCAATATACCCTTATATTCAAATTTTTTTCTTCAGAAAACTTACAAAAAATGCCCCAATAAGCATTACAAAATACCCAATATACCTTTGCTTAATTTTCAGATATAACAACTTTTACCGACAACAAAAACATTGATAAGTCATTACATGAAGCTTTCAGCACTTAAATTAATTTTAAATGCTGAAATATAAGATTAACAAACAGGCCCTAAGCTTAGCATCGATTTAAGTCCTGGCTTAAGATTGTGAATAACTTATAGTAGCTAGGTTGAGATTTGAATCTTTTATTTTTACCTGCCTTGAAATTTGGCCCGATCTTGACAACCAACTAAGGAGGCACAAATTCAAAATTATGACAATATTTGTGGGCCCCACCCTATGGAATACTCTATGGGCCCCAAACATTTTCTTCTTCCCCCTAGCATTGTACTAAGTTATCATCTATTCTACTTATAACAAACTTGACTCTTGAGGAGTTAATACCTTTACTTGAATTAATTCATCTCCATGCAATAAGCAGAGATATTTTGGTCTTTTCATACATATTGCCATTAATTTCATCTATTCTACTGTTCTACATGTACAATTTTACTTTTCTAACTTCAGAATTTTGCTTTGAGAAATTTTATCTACACCCCCAATTTTTGTGAATGCACCCCATGTCCCCTTCTTTTCCCTTATAATTTCTTTTAGATGAAATTGCTGTAATTTTTTTCCAAAACATTGAATAGCACCCAGCCTCTCTTGCAACCTATTTGGTTGGTTCATCTCGAGAGCAATCGCGAGTTGCTTGGTAGCCTTCCCCTCTATGGTGGAGCCAGGAAGGGCCACCTCAACTTTTGAAAACTCTTTAAAAAAATTACTTACTAATCTGCCTTTCTCCTTTGATTTGCCCCCCCTAATTTTTCCTTTTTTGCGATCCCCCCCCCCACCCCCCACATCCCCTTAGGGGCTATTTGGTAAACTTAATTTCAGTACTCGACTGAAAAGGAAAGGATGAATTTCAGTATTAAGTGCCGTTTGTTTACCGCCAAAAATTTAGTGCTTAGTTTTAAGTTTAACTTAAACTGTAGCCTTTTTCTAGTCATTCTACTTTAAGATTAGTATATTAATTGAACCTTTAAAATTTTTGATGAACTTTTATTCACTCCTAAAGTGAACTTTAAGATTAATATATTAATTGAACCTTTAAATTTTTACATTATTTTTTTCTTATTAAACATATATGTGATTAGATCTCTTAGATTTAACCTCTTCAATATCAATTTTTATTGATTTCATGGTTTTAATCACAAAATCAAACTTTAGAGATCCGTTTCTTCAAGGGATCAGTCAACTAGATCTGAACAGTGGAGGGTTGTTTCATACCTAGCTAGTTGAACAGTCTATTTTTCTTTAAAAAATCGTTTGGTCTTGCTTGGTTGGGGTGTCCGACGACAATGGCGATGGTTAATGACTGAAGCAAGGAGAGGAAAAAGAGGGGGAGAAAGCAGAAGAAGAGGGGAGCCTTACTGCGACAACAGAGGAGGTGAATGGCATGGGCATCCGGTGACGACAAACGACTGAAATATGGAGAGAAAGAAGAGGGGGAGAAAGAGAAGAAGAGGGGTGTTGAAACTCATCTGCATGATACAAGCATTATTCATATTGAAGTGCTTTAGGACTTTTTCGATGTTTGTGGATGAATCAATAAGGACTTAAACTGTAGCCTTTTTCTAGTCATCCACTTTAATATTAGTATATTAGGGTTTAGGGTTTAGGGTTTAGGTCTTTAAGATTAATATATTAATTGAACCTTTAAATTATTACATTGTTTTTTTCTTATTAAACATATATATGATTAGATCTCTTAGATTTAACCTCTTCAATATCAATTTTTATTGATTTCATGGTTTTTATCACAAAATCGAACTTTAGAGATCCGTTTCTTCAAGGGATCGGTCAACTAGATTCGAACAGTGGAGGGTTGTTTCATACCTAGCTAGTTGAATAGTCTATTTTTCTTTAAAAAATCGTTTGTCTTGTTTGGTTGGGGAGTCCGACGACAATGGCGACGGTTAATGACTGAAGCAAGGAGAGGGAAAAGAGGGGGAGAAAGCAGAAGAAGAGGGGAGCCTTACTGCGACAATGGAGGAGGTAAATGGCATGGGCATTCGGTGACGACAAATGACTGAAATAGGGAGAGAAAGAAGAGGGGGAGAAAGAGAAGAAGAGGGGTGTTGAAGCTCATCTGCATGATACAAGCATTATTCATATTGAAGTGCTTCAAGACTTTTTCGATATTTGTGGATGAATCAATAAGGATCCCACTTTAGAGATGTTTGACTTATAGACCGAGGCAAAATTTTATTTTCTAAAAGCTTTTATCTCAAATTCTCTCTTCAGGTATATAGAGGTTTTATGAGCTCTTCAAGAGATCTTATTAGATTTAAATCATACATGTTATGAAGATGACAAATTCAATTTCTTAACAATAAATTCACAGCATAATTGGATTGTTTAATCCTTACAGGGATCATTGTATTTTGATCTGTACATTCTAATCTTCATATGTCTATCATTTTATATAAATATATTTGTAACCAGGTTCATAAAACGCATGTCAAGTCCTTCTAAGACTGCTAGATTAAAAATCGTATTCATCGCAAAGAAATGCGTTTCTTCATAATCGATATTGGGTCTATACAATAAACTATGTGTTACGAGTCGTGCCTTATATCTGACGATCTCACATTTTTTCATTATATTTTCGTATGAACATCCTACTTATGTTCTACAAGTTTTACAGCTTGGGTGTTAGGACTATAAGTCCCTTTACAACTTCGGGTGTTCGAACTACAGGTCATTTTACAGCTTCAGCTGTTAGGATTACAGGTCCTTTTATAATTTCGAGTGTTATGACTACAGGTCATTTTACAACTTCGGGTATTAGGACTACAGGTCTCTTTACAGCTTCGAGTGTTAGGACTACAGGTCTCTTTACAGCTTCGGGTGTTACCAACAAATCTAGCTTTGTCTAAATTCCTTTTTTCCACTTTGGCCAATTATTTATACGTCAGTGTTTTTCGACAGTGTGGTTTAGGATCCTCATCATTTTTTATGATGTTTAAAGCTACTGAAAAATACATTATTGTTGATAATAATTTTATCATGATCCCACTTTGCTCTTGTACAGACATAATTTATTGAGATCGTCATTTACAGGTACCTGTGCCTCTTCGGGGGCTGTCTGTTCTGAGATGGTGGATCAAGTTGTTACATTTTTCTTTATAGGCATGGCCTCTGCAGGAGCACCGACTTCTGCAGGAGTCATCGATTTGTTCATGTGTCCTCAACGTCCTAAGAAGCACATCTTTTGCACTCACTTTTCATTTTCTGATTCATGGGAGTTTATCTTTTGCACCAACAGGTAGACCACGTTTCAAGTGTACCGTTGATGATTCATTCGTTGCTATGTTGACGGATTGTCCTGTAGGGACATTAATTCTTGTTGATTGTCCTACAGAGACATCAATCCTTACTAGAGCATTCAAGTAAGTTCACGCCATTCTACTTAAGGCTTTCCTCTCCTTAACGGCGGGAAGACTAATTCAAATAAAGTGCTAATAAAATAATCATTAATAACAACTAGATATACATATGGACATTAACTTCGATTAATGTGAATTCGAGAATTATTTATGATCTTGAAGTGCTTTGTTGCATAGTATGCTAGACTATAAGCCTGTCATGTCTCCCAAGTGATGTATGTGCATAATAGTAGAACCATGAATTAAGTAGCTCACTTCATGTGAATTAGTCTACTTTATCCTTCTACTTAAGAAAATGATAAATTTGATGGTAGATATCATTTATCGAAAAAGAAAAGAGACACAATTGTCCAATTTCATCAATAACTCAACTATGATGACCCACATTAAAAATATAATGCTTTTGGAAATCTAGGGTCTCCATCTTATAGACCCTACAATCTATATAAAGAGCAACAATGTCCAAGTGGAACACGTATATGGTATAAGACCCATTAGTATTAATTGTTCATTCCATAAACCATCTCAATGGTTGGCAATGGCCCATCATCATCCAGAACAAATAATTTAAATCGGGATATTAATCTCCTTTTTGATGGTCACAGAACAAGGATTCACAAAAAAAATCAACATCAAGTGATTAATATATAACAGTGCTTGGTGATGTGATTAATGGGCCATGGTAAATCACATGGATGCCTATTTGAACCATCAAGATCAATGGGCATACCTTTTCAATTGCCATCTGCATCAGATGCAAAAACTTTTCTTATAAATGAAATCCTAGAGAATAAAGTCTTCACTTAAAGAACATCAATATGGTCTATCAAATGCAGTAGTTTTATAAGCTGCAATGGTGGGTCTCATTCTTTGACGGGGCTAATCATGAGCATCAATTAATCACCTCAATTTCTTCAAAAATTTGGTTTATGTAAGTATACACCATAAATCAACTTATATTCTTAGCCATTCAAACCCTCTAATCTCAGCCCTTCGTTGTGTGGGTTAAATTCAGTATCACCCCTACTAAAAGTAATCTTAATAAAACAAAAAAATAGTGATATTGATAATTCAGCCCAATTATAAAATCGTGCTTAAGATCCCAATTAAAGCAAATAGAAGTTCTAAAATTCATAAAACTAGAAAATGACATGGCTTATTTGGTTCACCAATTGAACTATGGTGATAGAACTCACATAATAGTGTCAGCATGATTCATAGTGGCAGAGAAATTTGGCCTCTTCGGTGAGGTACCAGAGTCATCTTCTTACACTTTTACTTCCCAAGCTTATAATTATTTTGGGGAAAAAGATCTATTCCAATCTTCCATGCAAATATATTGTAACACCATTGTCATGGTTGTTCATACATACTACATGAACATGGTGCCAGAAACAAATTCGTTGGTAGATATTAATCATAGTGAGACATAATGAATGGGCAAGAAGATCCTTATAAATCATCTTCTTTGCGGTTTACCAAACAAGGGTTTAAGAGACTTAATGACCAAGTCGAGAGAAATTTTGCAAAGAAGTTTTGTTACTGAAAAATTGTCATTATATGCAATGATTATCTTTCTTTGAACTTTCTGCTATAATACTTTTTGAGAAAAAGCCTAACATATGCTAATAATACTTTACAGTAATATCCTCTTCTACAAATGCAGCATGGACACCCACCATGTTTGTGTATTTGTTGTACATTTTCAACCACTAATGTTTGCAACTCTGTGACCTCCATTAGATCATTACATGAGCTGCCTCATTGTGTGTGTAAATACGCAATCCAGGTGTACTGAACTGATATGATACATGATATAGTCAGAAATTCCAGCCCTAAAATAACTCTTATCTATATGATTAAGTTATTCATTGATCAACACACGTATACATAACCCTCGATCAGGATGTTACAAAGTAAATGCCGAACCGTTACAAAGTAAATGTCGATAGTGTAACCGACGCAACATAAGCGACGGTCAACCATCGGTTACAACCGTTACGTTTACAACAAGATATTTATTATCCATCGATGGGAAAATGATGTTATCAGCCTTAGGAAGACACATGGCCGGCTCTACCTTAAGGCCATTAAGGCGGTTGCCTAAGGCCCCTTGGTGAGAGAAGGCCCAAGCCCAGGTCCCGTTAACCACATGGATTTTTAGCCCACCCCTTATTGGATATTCAAACCAAAAGTCAACTTGATTGATTATCTGTAGGCTGTAGCCATAGATTTTAGTACTTTTTAGGACATGATTCTAACCGTTGGATTCAAGCATGTTTTTTGGGAAGTAAATCCAATGGCTAGAAATCATCAATCAAGCTGATTTTTATTGTGTTTATCCACCAATAGGCAAGCTGAACATCCACCAGTCATTAGGCTAAAAAAACGATCTATGTATGGCCACGAGAGTCCTTTGCATCTAAAATTTTTTCCGTAGTTTTTGATTATCAAGAATCATATTTATATAAATATTTTCAATAATATTGAGTTCAATTTTTTAATTAAAAAAAGGCCTGGTACATGGAATCACCTTACACATGGCACACCCATAGAGATCACTGACCGTATTGAAGTTTGGCCCTATATGAAAAAAATCAGCCATTAGTGGTTTATATGGATTTGATTGGAGTCATTTTCATGGGTTGATTTTTAACCATAGATTTCATGTATTATTTGGGGTACTCAGATCCAAAGGTTTGAAATCACGAATCAGACTGATATTTGGTAAATTGGTCCACCTAGGGATGGGACAAACATCAATACCGTCAGTGGTCTCTAAGAGTGTGCCAAGTGACTTATACCATTGTCCCTCATCATTGATGAGGGACGTGGGTGTACAGACAACATAAACTGTTAAGGGGCATTTAATGAGGGAAGTTTTTGCCTTTGAAAGTAGAGAGGCTTTTAACAGTGACAACCGTGGGTGGCACTACCGGTTGTTGCTTTATAATAGTATAGATTAGAATATAATATGCATATAAAATTATAAGAAAATGACTTTTTGACTTGATTCATGCCAAACTACCTATTTCACTTTTGACTTATAAGTCGGTGTTTCACGAAACAAATTTTTGCTTCAGGATGACAACTTTTAAATTCAGCAACTTAATTTAGAAGTTACTTTTTGTTTCCCAAACGGGCAGTGTAGGGCAAAATGTTTCTCCGACTTCCACAACTCCTTTGTACGACACGTGCCCCTGAAATATGTTCCGTGTAGTGGTGGGCCCTATGAACTGTTAGAGATAGATACCTTTTCATCGATCCACCATCAAATTATGTTAATAAAGTGCATTTACTATAACCCAAGAAAAGAAGATTCCAAAGCAGTCAAACTCTCTTCTCAAGTTCTATCATAGGAGTAAATTTTTTGTGAATTCTTTTTCCACGTGGAGCTATTGAGTCATTTCAAGAGTGCTGTTATCTGTAGATGGGTGTAGATTCTGTAGATGACAGAGTGGGCCCACATGATTTAACAAAAGAATGTTCTAAAAGGTTAGAACATTCCACTCTTTAATGTACAAAGGCAACACTTGGAGTGGGGAACTCTTCAAATTTAAGTCCCATTCAGAACCCTGCCATGTACACATGGCAGCACTTGAGATGGCTCTACAGCTCTATATTGAAAAGATAATTGTAGTGTCCAACGATGTTGGTCACATAAAATGTCCAACACTAATAAAGTAGTGACACGGGTACTGGGAAAATTAGGAGACCATGCCAACCGGTTTTCCTCTTTTTCTTGTATGTTTTGTTTTTCAAAGAAGGGTTAGATTCCCTAGGTAACCTGCTACTCTCATTTACAGTTGGACACAAAAAGTATCCAACGTGGTGACCCTATAAGAACCCTATTGAAGAAGGGTTCACATAAAAAATGTACTCCAACAACACAATTTGAGAGTTTGACTGCTTCAGGATCTTCCATGTTCTTAAGCTATGGTAAATGCACTTTATTCAAGGGTCGTGATGTAACAAGCTGTAGCTTACACTAAAAGTGTGAGCTAGTACCATTTTTGTTACTTACTGCTTCCATCTGGGCCCACTGACCATATGGATGTTTAGCCCACCCCTTTGTAGACATTCATACCAAAAATCAGCTTGTTTGATATTTTTAGGTGTTGGTTTTAGTACATTGAATACAACGGCTAGAATCTCATCGTAAAAAGTACTAAAATCTAATGGCTAGAGATTACCAATAATGATGATTTTTGGTGTGTATATCCACCAAGGGGTGGGCTAAAAATTTATGCGGTCACCGGCCTAGATGTCGAGCTTCCTCATGCCAAAAAAATATAAGGTATACCTTGTTACATCTTTTTCCAAAATAAAAAATGGAACAGATTCCGAGGACCTAAATTTTCACCAAAGCTCTTGGGCGTGGATTCCAAGAATCCAACGGTGGTTTTGCTTTGGCAAAATTGAATGCCAGCTCAGCACTATCAATCACCGTTGGATTCTCGAGATCCACGGACGAGATTTTTGGTGAAAATTTATGTCCGTGGATCCCGACCCAAAAAATAAACCGCTTTGGTAACAAACAAGTTGTAAATTTGACTGCTTTGGGATCTTCCGTGTTCTTTGGCTTACAGCAAATGCAGTACTTTATTCCCACCCCATTGTTCTTCAAAAGGAGGTAACTACACCTATAAAAGAAAAGTGTAATCTGTCTATTAAGGTAAAAGATGCACAAAATCTAACCCAAACAAACAAAAGATCGAATATTGGTCGTGTGCTCTATTTGAGATAAAAAGACTACAAAGCACCGTACTATAGTGGAGAGTGAGACCAGCTGAAATAGATTTATAATTGCAGTAAAGGAAGACCAATGCACTAACCTTGACAACTCATTAGTACGTTTACCATATAAACCATCCTAAGACAAACCTCACAAAGGGACACCTGATTCCAGGGAGTTGATGGTACTTGCAGCATTGATCCGGAATGTTGATTGATGGGCCTCTTATTCAACATTGGTGGTGTGATCCTAACCATTCAATTAGTTGTTGATGAAGGATGATTCTTACTTTTTCAAGGAAACTTCCAACATTCCTTTCTTGTATTTTCTTGTTTTTTTTTCACCCCCCCAAGTTTTTTCTGTTTTTTGGCATCTCACCCTTGGACTTGGGTCAATGGCGTTTACTAGTGACACCTGTGAACGCCCCGTTTCCATGGGCGTTAGAAGTTTACAAAATGATCAAAACGCCAATGAAACATTAAGGTTAGTGTTACACATTGAGGTGGATTCACAATGTATCTACGTCCATGGGCAAGAATAACTCTCTCTAAAGAATTAGGGTTACAATAGTTTCCTCTCACTCTCAACGAACAAGTAAAACCCTAACTCCCCTTTTAGAGAATATATATAATTTTTTGTACAATAATACCCAAAGAACCCTCACCAACACAAATTGTACGAACTTGCATAGACAAAATATGTTATTGGTTCTGACGGCGAAGGACAGATAACTTAATTAACAGTATAATCCCTACAGAACACTTCCTGGAGAATACAAGACACCTAACACACCAAATAATGTTAAGTCTCTACGGGTCAATGAGCGAGTCACCAATATATTGAAAATGTTGGGTGATAAGCTAATCCGGCCACTAAATAGGGTCATAGGGGGGTGAGCAAAAAATCCATACTTAATCAAGGAGTGATAAAGCCAGTCCACTAAACAATCATTTAGCATTTGTGCACATACATACATACATACATACATACAACAACAACAACAACAACAACAACAAAGGTAGCACGGAGGTGAAGCGAAAAATGCCTATTTAATTAAGGAGTGATAAAGCCAGTCCATTAAACAATCATAGAGCATTCGTGCACATATATAATAATAATAATGATAATGATAATATAAGCATGATTAGGGAGGAATATAGAATATTGGAAGAACAAACAAGAACTCCTTTTTCGGACTGGAGTAAAAGGAGAGCTGCGGCTTCAACATTTCGATCACCATTTGTCGGATCATCATCTTTAAATAGGCAAGAATCATAGCTTCTTGGGTATCTTTCGACTAAGATTAAGTATTAATCATCCTGTAATCCTTAGCAGTGTGAACATATGAAATTGAAGTATTTGTTTACTAATTCTTTACTAATAGCAAATACTATGCTGGTCAAAAGAGAGTCTTGGGTATCATTGCTGCTTGGGTGCTCTTCATTAATTTAACATATCTTTAATTTGCTTTATGTAAGTTGGCTTGATCACTACTTTTCTTGTTTGATTGAACTCCGTCCGAAAAATCCTACCAAAATCTATCAAGAAAATCTCGATATTTCGCCATGTATTCGTCGTTATAAAATAAAAATAAATTAATAATTAAATATACAGTCGAGTCCCCAAATCCTATTTTTTGGGGTTTGGATACCTCGTATCCATGTCATCAGACTCCGACACATGTGTCCGTGTCCATACAACGCAATTTTCAAGTGATGATCAACATGTATTGAAAGCGGATGATCGATATATTGAGCAACCCATGAAGGGTTAATTAGATGCTCATTGTTTCACTAGGTTTTGTGATGGATTGAAGATGCTAAGCTTTGAGAGAGTTGTGAGTTGTGATTCTGAGCTTTATAATCGAAGCACCTCTTTCTCTCTCTCTCTCTCTCAAGTTGACACAACTGTTGAGGAAAAGTGTGAAACGTCACATATACTTCTCTAGTCAAAGATAAAAAAAGAAAACTTACATGGTCTCGAGGTTCATCATTCTCAGTAAATCCTAGCCATACCCATACATGTGGTTCAGCAACTAATGCATATGCACCGCTCAATTGGTCATGCATAGATTAGACCAACAAGAAACATCTAATCACCTGTTGTATGAACAATGGTTTAAATGTGATCGTAATTATAACGGTTTATCGGTGCACGACAGTTACTGTTATTTTACCAGACACTATGGCTTTTTAATTGTAGAAAAATGGTAACGGTATAGCTGCACCACCGTCTATTATAACGGCCGTTCTAACCATTTTTCATACCATGGAATGAACTATATACCCCACCATTAACCTCACTTATCTTAACTAAGTGTTTGATCTAGATCATCAGAACGTCATCTGGTGCCCCATACAAGAAACGCTGCCCGCCATTGAATCTGTTATATTTTGTGGAGCCTGACGATGGTGCCAGAGTACTATAAATCAAGCTACAACCCAGGGGTCGAGTTGTTTCAAGGGACTTTTTATTAAGGGTGTTTTCGTACTTTTACATAGAGATACAGAAACACGCCATGTAACCTAGGCTTGGATGTTCAGTCAAAGAAATTCTTTGGTTCCTAGCCAAGTGCTCTTTTTGGTTTTCTAACTCTAAGCCTAGATAAATTATAGGCAACTGCTCCCCGGTTGGGAGATTCCATGATTGATCTTAGTTTGGAAAAGTGGAAGCTCCACCCTCCTTGTCTCTCACTTTAGAGTAAATGGAAAACACATGAATTTTTTAAGGGTTGAAGAATAAATACAGATAAAAAAAATTATGGGAACATGGTCCTCGACAGTCGAAATTGGATTGGTCAAACCAAGCATATATACATCCTTGCTTATTGTTAAACTAACCATCTCCATTAGTGCCGCATAAACTGTGTTCCCATAGTCAAGTTGCATTGTGAATTGATTATCCAATCAATAATCCAAGTATTAGACGCCACATGTCGTCATCCGCTACTGTTTTTATCTTTTTTGAATTGGCTAGCAAATTTTTGAGTCCATTTTTTTATCACTTGCTTTAGTCATGACTCACTAAAGCTTGTACACTTGACAAGTACCCATTACAATCCCTGTTTTGAAATTTTGAAATTTGGACTTTTTTTTAGAAAATAGCCTTGTCAGGGTTTTTAAGGGTATTTGTCAAGTGCACAGGCAAGTGACTAAAAATGGGCTAGCAAATTTCTTATGAGAGAGAAATTGTTTGATGTGGTTGAGGTCTCCTAATTGGGTACAGCTTCCATGCGCCAGGCCGCACAGACCAAACAAAACGGCCCTGCTCATGTTGTGACACATCAGCAAAAAAAGCAAAAGTTTACCACTGTGGCCCTGGCTCATGGAAGCCGCGCCCCTCCTAATCTAAAGGATTTTAGTCCAAATGGGACTTGTATGCTTTAATTATTTGTGTATTAACAGAAATAATAATTCTCTCATCACAGGCTAACAAAAATTAGTCTATCATGGTTCCTTTTATAAGGGACTATGGTTTCACAGTTGGTGCCTCTTTTCGTCAAGTGACAAAGTGTTACCGACTTGGAACTTGCTACATGAGGAGATGTTGAGGCGGCAAAACACATGGGCTCGTCTGAGCTTGCGTTAGCGATCAGCACAACCATATGGTTACCCCCTTCCAGGGCCGTCTCCAAACAAGTTGAGGCCTAAGGCAAAAACTCTATATAAGGCCTCTTTAATTTATATTTAATATTTTGATATATATATATATAGTATCAATTAAAAAATTAAACTCTCTATATTATTGGAAATCTTTATATAAAAACTATTCTTGATAATCAAAAATTATGGAAAAAAAATTAGATGCAGAGGACTCCTGGTGTAGTCGATGCATATGAATCTCGTGGCCCTACATAGATCATTTTTAGGCCCAATGACTGCGTGGATGCTCAGCCCGCCTATTGGTGAATACACACACTAAAAATCAGCTTGATTGATGATTTCTAGTCATTGGATTTATTACCTAAAAAATATGCTTGAATCCAATTGCTAGAATCATGTCTTAAAAAGTACTAAAATCTACTGCTAGAGATAATCAATCAGGTTGATTTTTGGTTTGTATATCCAGTAAGGGTTAGGCTAAAAATCCATGTGGTTAGTGGGACCTGGGGTGGGGGCTCATTCTTATTGGGTGACTTGATGTTGACAATTCCACCTGATCAGTGGCACGTGTCGTGCTAGCACTAGCTTTATGCAATAGTAAATTTGTCCATAACAAGTGTTTACTTTCCAATATATTATAGCTAAGGCTGTCTTCCCTTTTTTCCATTTTCTATTTCGGGGTCAGGAATGTACCAAAGCAGACGACCAATCAATTAAGAGAAAATCGAATATACACGTGTAACAAGAGTAAAGGGTGGTGTTTGAAACGGGCGCATTTGTGGTGCGAAGACACGCCGCATGTTTGGTTGGTGTACAAAGGTGGACCTCGTTAAGTATTTACACATATAGACAAGTATTTGTACATTCACACTAAGAATGCACCTAATGTATGGGCCCCATACATTGAATGGCAAGGTGGGTCCCACACGCAACAAGGTGGATTCTACAACTCATATGTGAGTCCCGCACACAGAAGAAAGTGAACAAATCAACCCATATGTGGCTATTGCTTTCAAATCCAAGCTTCCAAACCACCTCTATGTGTGTGGGACCCACATATGAGTTGCAGTAACCATCTTGATTCGTGTGTGGCTCACCTTGGTGTGTGTCCAAACTACCTTGTCCTTTGATATATTGGGGCCATTGATTTGGTATGTTTTTGTGTGAGAATGTAATAATAATTCATATATGTGCGATACATCTGAATTTTTCTATTTTGCATGTCTAAATGTGCAAACACATAAAGAAGTTTGCGCGTGCATTTGTATGTGTACGCTAATCATTTGCACATGTAATCCTTTACGCACGAACCAAACATACCAGAAGGGACATTGTTGGATGCCCGGAGCGTTGTCCTAGGCAAGGGTCACGTAATCGATTACAGCTTCCTAGGGAACTTGAAAGGAAATAAGGGTGTGTTTGATTGCCAAGTGGAAAAATTGCATTTTTCTTGGGAAAACAACAACCGTCCAGTCTTAGATAGCCATTTTAAATCTGTATAATTTTTCCTACCAATCCATTCAAATCTAGATAATTTTCCCTACTAATCCTGGAATTCATTTCCCATCTAGATAGTTGAGAATTCATTTTCACTTGAAAATACGCCTTTTTTTTCTCACATGATTGAAATATGTGTTCTCCGTTGCAGTCAATCAGTCATTTAAGGCATTTCCCAGATGAATTTTCTCCGAAAAATTTTCTGTGGAATCAATCACACCCTAAGGAAAATCCAATCCGTAAATTGGAGCTTTTTTGCACCTATTTTTCCGAGATGGATCCCCATAAAAACATCCTTTTCAGAAATCAATACATGGAAGCAAAACCACAAGAAAAGCCATCCCACTAACCTTGCATCCAAACGAACCGAAGTTAATGAATGATCCAAAATTAAGATACGTTTACGTTCAAAACCTTATACAATTAGATAATACTAACCGCTATTGGACGAACGTAACGTTTAATTACTTGGCTTAACAGAAGTTCAAGGTGCCGGTCTTATTATAGCCCGGGCAGGTGATACTAAATTGTTCTCGAGTTTGTTAGCGAAAGGCTATCATCTTTAATAAAAAATACACAAAATAATATTGTGCAGGGCAGAACTACTCCAATCAAGGTAACCAAACACCCCATCATAGACACTCAAAATTGCTTTCCATAAAATATAAAATATTCATTATCATCATTTACAGGGTGAGAAACGAAAATTGCACTTGGTGCTTGCTCCTTATTTTTTCCTAAAATTACAAAATAACTATTCCTAGCCTGCTACCTCTAGCGTACCTTAGCACCATGGAGCTCCATTGCTACGTCTGGCGCACTTTAGTCGCATCTCCATCCAGTACCCTTAAGCCAATTATTATGAACCTTGCGGTTCCTTAGTTGTCCGGACCTATAGTCGTCCGGACCTAAAGATTATAGGTTTCCAGGGTAGGAACGACTGTAACCATCAAAACCCGAATACTGAAACTGAGATGGACAGTTAACGAACCCTCCTCCTGGCGCCGTCCCCTCGTTGTCCTCCTCATGGAATCCATCGACCTACAGAGTAAGTTAGCATTCACAGCATGAAATTACTTTTCTACCCCTTTGTTTTTTTTTTTCTTAATCCATTGAAAGAAAAAGGTAAAAAAGGACTTCCAAAAAATAATGCAAAATTACCCAAAGCTCATCTTCGTCTTCTTCTTCTCGATTGAAACCTGTAACTTTGGGAATGTCTCCACTTTCGTCGTTACGGGCGAATCGGCCGCGTACTCTTGGTCTACTGTCGGCTAGCGTCTTTCGGCATGCATACTAGTTAGAGAAGAGAGAAAAGAAACTCGTGAGACTCAGTCTTCGTTCAGATTAATCACACCCACCAAATTTTTTTTTTCATTAATTTGCTGTTTTTGATTGAAATAAGAGATGGGTTTTCGAATTTTTCTTACTTTTATCGTCTTGTTGAAATTTCTCTGCGTTCGCTTATTTCTGTACCTTTCAATCCTCTGTTTCTTCTCTTCTGCATTGTAACGCCCAACTTTGAAACTTGCTTCCACCATGAACGAGTTCTCTGCAGCTAATGGACTTCCGGATATTCCCCGACTCGGCTGCGTTGTTTCGATCCTCTGAACCAAAATAAAATAACTTTATAAGAAATGCAAGAAACCAATGACGAAAAACAGAGGAAGGAAGGAAGCTAAATGGACATTAGTGAAGTGTTCTAACATATAAATCGCCTGTGCTGCAAACCCTTCTCATGGGTCCATTGAATTTACTGTTTTCAGGCGAATCCACGACTTGGGTTTGGAAACTGGGAACTTCCAAGAGAGAATTGAAGTGGGGTTGGAAAAAAAAGCTCTGTTTTTGGTCAAGAGATTGACTACTGAAGCTCCTTTGCATCACCTTCTCATTAGGAAGAAGAGAAGTGCTATGAGAAGAATTGAAACACATGTAACACTCTTCTGATTTCACCCCAAAAGTATCAAAAACAGAGAAATCTGTTAACCCATCTGCAGAAATCGCAGAGGTAGGAGGGAGAGACTGCAATTGGGTCGTTGGACCTAGTGATAAATTGTTTAATTGTTGGTTTGGAGGAGAAGAAGAGAAGGGAATCGGAAATTGCTGGTTAGAATAGTCGATATATGAGGGTTCTTCGAAAGTGAAGAAGGGTTGGGATTGGAATTGAATGTCGATATCAGGAGAAACCATGTTGGAGCTTGAATAGAGAAAGGAGTCATAGAGGAAGAGATCAGAGGACATTCTTGTCTCTGTGATTGGGTTTTGGAGAGAAGACGAAGACAATTGAGAACACTTTTGGGGTGTAATCTAGTCTTTGAACGACAGCTTTATATATAGCTTTAGGCCTTTAGAGCCGATTTAGGTTCCACCACTCTACAAATCACTTTCGCTCGTCTCTTCTTCCAGTTCTTCGGACCTTTGCACGTGCAACTGGAGAAAGCGATAGAGTAAAACTTCGGTCCCAAGATGTTGTGACCGAAGCCCGTCACAACCCCCAATACGAGCCACGTGGCACATTATTAGAGGGCTCTGACCGTATGGATGTTTAGCCAGTCCCTCGGTGGACCTGTAAACCAAAAATCAGCCTGAGTAGTCATTTCTAAGCGTTGGATGAACCCAGAGCAGATCAGTGAGGGTATCTCCGCGTTAGGTCCGGGGCTTCGGGAGCCGCATCTAAGTCAATTGAAATCACTAATCAGGCTGATTTTTGGTTTGCATGTCACACCAAGGGACTGGCCAAACATCCATACGGTCAGAGCCCTCTAATAGTGTGCCACGTGGCTCGTATTGTCGGTTGTGACTGGCTTCGGCCACAATATCTTTGTGACAGAAGTTTTACTCAAAGCGAGAAGCAAAAAAAAAAAAAAAGCGATCTTGGGTCTTGGCTCAACTCATCGACAAAGGACAGTCGTACAGTTCGCTCCGGATGCTTGAAAACGCGCAACGTGGCATTCCCTTTTGAGCCCTCTGACCTATGAGTTGTTGGCCTGCTGCACGATGGACTTATATATACCTCAAAAATCATCTCTAGCTGTTCCTTGAAACATTGGGGCCATTTCTAGCCGTCCGTGTTTGGGGTACTCTGATCAAATGACTAGATATCATTAATCAGGCTGACTTTTGACTTTCGTGTGTAGGTCTTTCAATAGGTGGACCAATCACTCAAGGGTCAATCGACCAAAAAGCGTGATCCGTGTGTGTGTGCAAGTCCTTTTTCTGATATCCATTGCTTTTTGGCTTCATTTACCCTTTTCCTAGTCCCCTTCTTTTTTCTACTCCCGTTTCTCTTCATCCACGGCCTCGAATTTCTTTTGGTTGTTGGTGAAATTATAGAAATGCCCTTGCACTTTAAAGGAAATCAAGGTAGTATAACACAAGGTTTAAAAAAGGTGCCGTTATAAAGGTATAATGGACTAGAGGCATTGCCGTTTTTTCTGTTATAACGGATTGTAACGGACAGGGGCAAAACAGAAAAAGAAAAGGGGAAAGTGATGGAAAATGACGGACGTTATTTGAATAAAATTTATAACAAAAAATGACGGACGTTATTTTTAACGATTTTTTTTAAAATTTTTGTCTTAATGGCCGTTATTACGACAATAATAGCTGTTATTTTCTGGTTGTAACGGTACATAACACAACGAGTGCGGTCCGAATCCATTATAACAGCCGTTATTTTCGTTATAATGGCTGTATTTTTAAACCAGTGTTTGAAAACCCGAAAACTCGAAAACTCGATTCAACTCGAAAGTCTACCAAGTTGAGTTAACTCAAGACTTGAACTCTACCCGAAGTAACTCGACTCGAGTAATATACTAATATTATATACATATATTAATATTAATATATAAGTTTTATATTTTTATAAGCATAATATATAAGATTTGGTTGAGTTTGTGTTGACAAGGTGTTCCAGAAATTTATTTGGTAAGTCGATTATAAAACAACGGACTTGGTGCATTATTTTATTCGAGTTTATTTCAATTCATCTCAGAATTCAGCCGAGTCGAGTCAACTCGGCCGAGTTGATTCGACGAGTTTTAAAACACTTTATACTAGGGTTTGAATATAGAAAAAAGGGAATTTTTGACATACAATCATGTTATCTTTCAAATTTGACATGCCTCCATAATTTGAAAGAGCTGACATACCCCTATGATATGGTCCACCATCTAAGACCGTTATTGACTAACAACATTTTTCGAAAAGGACTAGCATGCCCATATCTTCAAGCGTGAAATAAAAAAAATGTGGGTTTAAGATAAAATCCCAACTCCAAATCAAACAGTTGTGGTGGACAGCCGACCACGAGATTCCGATGGGTTGGCCACCCATCACTAACGACCAATCTACCAGAGTCTCGAGATCAACCGTCCACCACTCGGGCGAGTAAATTTAACACTAAAATCTTATTCTTTTATGTTTTTTAAGTACATAAAGTTTTTAAAAATCTTATGATTTTTAAAATTTTTTATGAACATAAGGTTTTTAAGTTACTGCTTCCTTAATTTAACTCCATCACCTCCACTTTGTTGAGGTAGCTAGCAAGCAGATGCAGGGCTTGAGGTAGGAGTAAAACTTCCATGACAAGGCCCTTGTCATCAAAGGAGATGGTCATCAAAGGAGATGACAAGGCTGCAGTCTATGGCACGCAGATTTTGTACGGGAGGACCACCTTGGCCTCACCACACACATACACAGGTGAGTGTTTTGGCAAAAAGCACTTGAGTACTCGCCTGGGTACGTGTGCAGTGAGGCCGAGATGGTCCTTCTGTACACAATCCAACTGCAGAGAACGAGTAAAACTTCGATGACAGGGCCCTGTCATCGAAGTAGAAGACAGGGCAGCAGATGATGGCACGTGGATTTGTACGGACTGACCACCTCGGCCTCACCGCCCAAGTACACTGGTGAGTGTTTTGGCAAAAAAGCACTTGAGTACTCACTTGGGTACGTGTGTGGTGAGGCCGAGGTTGTCAGTCCGTACAAATCGAAATCTGCTGCCCTGTCTTCTCCTTCAATGACAGGGCCCGGTCATCAAAGTTTTATCCGCCGAGAACTGCAGCCCATGACAAGGCACGGTCATCAAAGTTTTATGAGGCTGTCATCAAAGTTTTATGAGGTAGCTATAGAATCCATGTCCGTACATCAAAAATGACGTTGGTAGTGGATGGCCCGGATCACACCAACCATGATTGAAGCAATTGGACCAAATGGAACTCAAAGCACCATCTAGTATCTCACTTGCACTGACCGTTCCATTGTTCACCCAAAGGGAACTCAGAACCAACACATGAGAGATTTTTTATTTGTACTACTTTCTTCTGATTGTGAATGAAACAAAACAAAGATACATGGATAAGAGAAAAATAAATTTAAGTTCAAATTAAGAAAGCTTATCTTCTGGTAATTTTAAAAACTTTATGCTCTTAACAAGATAAGAATATAAGATTTTGGAGTTAAAATTACTAGAGTGGTTGATGGCTGGCAACGAGACTCCTGTAGGTTGGTCACCGGTGATGGGCAGCTAATCCATTAAAATCTTGTGGCTAGTCGTCCACTATAGCCGTTTGATTTGGGGTTAGTGTTTGATCCCTAACCTATATTTTTTGTTCTAATGTTGAAGAAAGGAGCATTTTTGTCCTGTTAAAAAAAAATAAAAAAATTTTTAGCCAATGACGGTCTTAGATGGTGGATCGGGTTGTAGTAAGATGGGTATGTCAAACTTTGAAGATAACATGGGGGTAACATGTGGGGTGGGGGTCTTAGACAGTGGATTGGGTTGTAGTAAGAGGGGTATGTCAAATTTTGAAGATAACATGGGGGTAACCGTGTAGGTTGATCACCGGTGATAGGCAGCTAACCCACTAGAATCTCGTGGCCAACTGTTTGATTTGGTGGGGTTATGTCAAAAATTCCAAAAAAAAAAAAATACCATGGTTTTATTTGTCCATCCAACGGTAGGAATGAAATATGTCGGACTGGGGTCGGATCTATATTCAGATCTGACTTTGAACCATCTGATCCGATCTGGATCCAAAGTCAGATCCATATAACATTGTCTGAATCTAGGCGTGTACATTCTGGGCTAGGCCTGAAACTCATCTCGGGCCTGGGTTTTGTGCTATTCATGTCCAGCCCGAAATTCTGAACCACGGGCTTGGGTTCCCCGTGAACTCGGCCCAAACTTAAGCATGATGCCCAAGCTCGGTGTGGAAAAAACTTATAAAAAATTAAAAAAAGTCCGAAATATCTATAAAAACCCACAAAAACAGGTTTCAGTGGGCCCAAAACCCAACCCAAAATAATCCTTTTGGGTTCTGGGCAAGGCCTGGGCAGGGTTCCTTAAGCATCAGCCAGACCCGATTAAATTTTAGTTGGGCTCAGGCCGACCCAAAACTTGTGAAAAAACCAAAACATCTGGTCCGAGGTGGTTGGGCTACCCGAATGTACATCCCTATTCAAATCCAAACCAAGGTCCATATATTAGGATCCATATTGAACCCACCACATAAAGATATGTGAGTCAGATACGCAAAAAAGTTTTTTTTAGAATAAGGATTCAAGGCCAAAGCCTGTATCCAACCAATCCAGATGCTTAAATACAAGATCTGAATCCGGCTCAAACCTACTCGAATATACTTACCTAGATTTATATCCAACCCATTTTATTCGGATCATGTTTCAGGGATCCAAACCCATAAAATACAAGCCCAGATCGAGTCAGATATCGGTCCGATCTGCCCCATTTCATGCCCCAGGCTTAAGGTGTTGAAGTAGTGGACGAAGCATAAGGGGAGTGGAAAAAGCACTCCCAGTGTACAAACTAAAAAATAGAAATTAGAGGTTCTTAGATCAAATCAGACTTTGTAACCTATTAAGGTGGTGTTTCTTGAGAAGTTTTTTGTGGGATTTTTGAAGCGGCGATCATGCGCCCAATTATTGCGCGCCGCATATACCCGGAGGTTTAGGATTTGTTTTTAAAAACTTTTTAAAAAAGAAATCATGGGTATATGTGGCGTGCGATATCATTGGCGCATGATTGCCGTTTCAAAAAATTTCTCGTATTTCTTGCCGTATGTAACATTGATGTAGCCAACCCGAATTGTCAATCTGCTAAAGGACCCTTCATTGACCAATTAGATGATGCTCGTGGTTGAAAATTCCTAGCCTCCAGAGTACCCAGTGCAACAGTTTGCTTCGGACTCCGGAGTACCTCCCGCAGTTTTAGGGGTATGTGTCTTGTAAAGGAAAACCCCAAGCAAAGTGGTCCCTGGAGCAAAGGTAGACACCCCATAATAATGACTGTTATAATCCCCTTTTTTCAATTTTAAGCGTTATAACAAGAAAAACGTAATGGGGTCGGGGTGAGATACCGTTATAACAGCCATTATTTTCGTTATAACGACCACTTTTTAAACCATATGCTTGTGACTACTACTAGTGGAGGCACATGTGCGATGCACGTGATGATCAAATGGAGATGGTGTTTTACGTTTTATATATAACTTATAATAAGGATTTGTTTATTTATTTATAAAGATAGTAATTTATTATAAGGGTAAATGACTGTTTTTGAAATCTCAGGAATCAAGGGGCTATTTTAAAAATCTTATTGTATTTAATAGTTGGCTTATGCATTGAAGCGTCTAGTTTTATGATTAAAATAGTAAATACATAGATGGATAAAAAGAAGAGGTATAAAAAAATTAAATTACTAAAATACCCTTAATTGCATAGAAGAAATACAAGGATATTTTCTAAAAAACCAACAAAATGCATGGCTCGTTACGCACTTGTTATTATTTTATTCTATTTTATTTATTTATTATTATTATTATTTTGTGTCTTGGCAAATTTTATGTTTAAAATAGTAATATATAGATGGATAAGAAGAAGAGGTAACAAAAAAATTTAAATAACTAAAATACCCTTAATTGCATAGAGAAAATACAAGGATATTTTCTAAAAAAATCGACAAAAGACATGGGTCGTTACGCATTTGTTATTATTTTATTCTATTTGATTTATTTATTATTATTATTATTATTTTATGTCTTAGCATTTGCCTAAAATTGTCTAAAATATATTTGGCATCTATCAATAATTCATTCATTGTGTAAAATAGAAAAAAATCGAAGGCCAATTTAATGGATATTAAATTAGATATGGCCAAGGGATTTGAATAGGTAGAATCAGTATTGCAAGATCATGAAATAATTGGCTTTGATGAGATGTTGATCAATATGATCATTCTATGTCATTTTTGTACAAAATGATAAAATCGATTCGTAAATTTTAAACGAAGATCAAATATATCATTTGATTTCTTCTCTTGTGAACGCTTAATTCCCAAATCCAACCTACGTGAATTAAAAAATCTATCCATCATCCTTATCATTATCATCACCACAAGCCTTATCCTAATGATATGGGGTCGACTCTGCACATCTATACAATGCTTGTTCCTCCATTCAGTTATGTTTAAAGCTATCACTTTTGTTAAGGCAAGTTTCTTAAAATCTTCTCTCAAAATCTTTTTTCATATCTATTTTGGCTTTTCTCTCACCCTTCTAAATCCTTCAACTTGTGCATTCCTCTTCACTGGTGCTGTCATTGGTCTTTATTGTACAGGACTAAACCATCTCAATCAAACCATCTCAATCGACTTTCTCTCATTTTGTTATTTCTTGATGTTACTCCTATATTTTAACAGATGCGTTCATTTTTAATTTTATTTTTTCTTGTCTTACCACACTTCCATCTCAATATCCTTATCTCTACTATACTCATTTTATGAATATGTTTCTTAATTTCTCAACTTTTTGGTTTATAAAAGTATTGTCAGTCTTATTGTCTTCATATAAAAAGAAATTCATATATGCTAAAAACAACCTAGTACAATGCTTGTTATAATGGTAACAAGTACATAATTCTATGTTTTATGTAATATAATACTCAATTTCTTCCCAATTAATAACGATCCATGTTTCAAGATGACAACCATAATGGAACAATGTAACGGGTGTTAAAATGTTACATAACACGTTTTCTAAACATAATAACAATTAAAATGGTGATTATTTTAAAAAAAAATGAAACAACTATTTTCATAACTAATATCTAAATTTATAATTATCAATTATTATTTTTTTACGAAAAATATTTATGGACAACGTAAGCAAATAACGATTGTTATAACTCCATTATACACATTTATATTGATTGTTTTAATACTACAAAGATTGAATATTTTAGAAAGTGATATTTTTTTCAAATGAAATGTAAATAACCAATATTCACAATTATTTTTATTTGTTTATGTAAAAAGTGTTATAAAGGTTGTTGCCATTTTTTACTATTATGAAGCCAGCCCTCGCAGGTAAAATGTGACCTACATTTTGTCCACCTTTTTGCATGAGATGTCCTTAAGTTATCAATATAAAAAAAAGGTAAACGTGTCTTTGAACATATTTAAACTATTATAATAGTTAAACGATAAAAGTTAGTTTATATTTTCTTACCAAAGATAGTCTCAGCTCTCTGTAAGGAATATTTACATATTCAATTTAGTAAAGATTTCGTTTGACATAAAAACATTCTTGTAACCGTTCTTATGAGCACTAGTGTAGTGTGGAGATGTTGTGGTATGTATACTTCGTCGATTACTTGAAGACTAGAAGACAGAGACAGCAAAAATCAGACGGTTGACGACATAAGTCATCTAAGTAACTGTCAATTTGTCAGTTATGATCCTGTACGCTCGATTAAGAAGGTAAGTGACTTAGTGGCTATAGGAATAAGTTTAAAATGAATAAAATATAATTGTCAAACCTAGTCATTGGACAGACTTGAGTCTGAGTCAAAAATTTTGACTAATGGGAGACTTCGATTGATTAGAACTTGTCCAATCGATTGGACATAGCCAATCGATTGGAATACTTTGTGTAATCGATTGGAGTCTGTGAGCCAGAACATGTTTTAAAGCCAAATCGATTGGAGACTCCGTGAAATCAATTGGAGCCTTCGGGACAGAAACTTATTTGAAGCCAATCGATTGGAGCCTACGGAACATGAAACTTATTGAGGCAAATCGATTGGACACTTATACCCAATCGATTGGACATGACCTAATCGATTGGAACTAGAGTACAATCGATTGGACTTAGCACGATCTCAGTCTTTCTCAAATCTGGAATTCTTGGTTCCACTCTCCCACGTCCTACATGACTTAGGGTCACAAATTCTATAAATACAACCATTCTATACCTTCTCTAAATACACATAGAGACATAGAGTGACTATATCTTTCAAGAGAGATAAGAAAATATTTATTTATTAGAGTGTCCATTCGAAATGCAATAAAGTTCTTTCTCATTCACATCTTGTGAGCTTGTTCATCTTCTTGATCAAAGTCAAGTGCTTGATCCATTACTCAGCTTAGGTCAATCACTTATATATTCGACCTAGTAGCCTGAGTGTACTAGTGTGACTCAACACCTTTTGAGAAACCTAAGATTTATGGTGTACTGAATCATTCACCTTCTGTAGAGTATTGAGAATTAAGATCGGAGCAGCCAATCGACGGTAGGTTTGGGGTGTACCAAACTGAACAAGCAGACAAGGCTTCTTCGCTGGAAGGGCGCGGGTAAATTCTTAGCATTGATTCAGAGGATGTGGACACATCGGCAGTAGGCTTTAACTAAAGTTGGAAGCTGTATTTGCAACGGTGCTGCGTAGGTAACCTTTGTTTCGTTTAACTTTTCAGTTAGTGATATTTTTCGTCTAGACGTGGTCCCTTGGTTTTTTCTTGGTTAAGGTTTCCACGTAAAAATCTCTTGTCTTGTGTGATTGTTTGTTAGTATTCCGCTATCTATATTGATTAGACCAAACGATAAAAAGAAAATATACCACGGAAGTATATTCAATTTGAGTCAGTTGTGATAATCTTTTATCAAACAACTAAGGCATGCGATTTTGTTCCCCTACCATAGACTATTAAAACTGTATAGGTATAATTAATTTTTAAATACCTAATCAACCCCCATTCTAGGTATATTAGATTAAAAAGAATGGACCGATGTTATTTCAATTGGTATCAGAGCGTGTTGTTCTATTTAAGGTTTAATCACCGAATTTAGATTTTAGAAAACCAGTTCATTCTTTTCATTTATAAATATTCATAATAGATTAAAACAAAAATCTTTTGTAAATGTATTTTGGCTAAAACTTCTATTTGGTAGACTTTTTGAATTAACTTTTCAGAATTTATATGTATAATCGTAAAATTTTTAAAAATATAATTTTAATAAAAAATATTTTATTAATTCTCTGTTATTAAAAAATTATTTTAAACATCTTTTGTGAAGGTACTTTGCCCAAAAATATCATCTACTATTTTATTTTAATAGTTTGACTTATAAATCTGTTCTAACGATAAGGGTACCCGGGTAATACGTAAAATAGTTGTAAGTACCTTACATCCATAAAAATTAATATATTTATCAAGGATTCATGATCATATATCTAAAGGGTTAAATAAAAAGTTTAGGAAGTCAAATATTGATCATCCGCATGATTCTAAAAAATTAAATAAAGTTTTAATTAATTCTTTAATAATTAAACTTGTAACAATGATACAAATGACAACTATCTAAAGTCCTGCATCAATCTCATCGACATTCTCAATTACCCCTCCGATCTTTCCATGCTATCGCCCTCACCAAGTACAGTAACTCCGAAATTCACACCATCCTTAATTAAGTCTGAAATATTTGGTAAATACCATGAGCCAAAGCCCAGTAGATAATCCACTATACACCACATATATATCATAGATAATATCGCATATTCTAACTCAAAAGTTATGGCATATTCAATGCATAACAGATAATATAAATCAGTGACGTCAACCAAGAATAATAAATATTTCTCATAATTAACTAAATATCATTATATTCATACGATTATAACTACAACCCAATCTTGGGTCTCCTTCTCTTTTCTACTCCGGGAGTAACCAAAAAAGCTCTTCTGTAGGGGTCTAGGGTCTTTCACCCTAGGGCTCTAGGCCATTCATAATTTTTATTTTCGCGGGTATCTATTAGAATCACATTCGAACTAACACTTCAATATTATACAAAATCATTATCTATAACATTTTTTTTCTGACACACCGGCCGATCCGATCAGATCCGAATCACAATAATATCCACAACATCATCATTAAGCACATACATATAACATGATTAATAAAATAAAATAAGAGAGATTATCTATTAAAATATATAGGTGTACTTACATTGTCTGTTGATCTTTATCCGAATTTGAATCAATGGTGAAAAAGTAGCCGTAAGTGTCTTTATCGATTATCGTTGGATGAAGTTAGAATTCGAGTATGTCGAACGTTTTGATAGTATGAACATTTTTGTCTTAAGGAATAATCTCAAAGGGTGAGACGTTATGATATTCCTAAGGCTCTCAAAGCTCTCAACTATTTGTAATGAAGAACTCTCTAATAGTGAAAAAATAAAAATGTGTAGATTTTTATGGGATTCTTCTATTTTTAATAATTGTATAAAAGAGAATGGTAAGTCTTTCTTTATTTATATGTACAATTAATTATTATTCATAATTTATTTAAATATTTTCTTTATTTTTAAAGTTCAAGTCTTTAATTAGGAAAATATTTTCATTATTTTCAAAAAAATAAAAATTATGAAAAATTTAATTAAGATAATTAATGTGTAACTCAAAGATATTACTTATTTTATTAATTATTTTAATTTTATTATTTATCGAAAATACCCTTCTAAATGTAAATTACTCTAATACCCCTGAAGAGTGCCACGTAGGAAAGAGAAAGTCAGGCCCAAAAGGTCGAGCTATAATATAGTTAATAGATTGCTTGACTTAAGTCAAAAAGTTGAAAAGATAGTTTGGATTGTGTTTGTTTTTGACCTTCTATTAAATAATTGACTACACACGAAGCTAAAAATTTTGATTCTAACTTCTCCAAGAAGTTACTTCTTGCTTTGCTTCAATTGAATTGAAAACCTGAGTGAAACTTTTACGTCTTTAATTAATCATTCGATATAAATTAGAAATGATCAATTCAACCTTTTTTAATTAGAAAAATACTTCTCTAAGCCTTCTAGTAAGCGACTTCTACTTCTAGTAGAGTGCTTTTGCTTCTCGTTCCCAAACGCCCCCTAAATAGCCCATGGTATATGTTATTGAAACCTCTCGAGTTTTCTTTCTTTTTATAGTATTGAGGCAGATTTTTTTTCAAGAGTCAACAAAATAGGGAATTATCATTCCAAAGGGCAGCTTTGGAAGATTAGTTAAGAGGGAAGACTATGAAAATGGTCCCTCTTTGGGCACTAACCTCTTTAAGATGGGCACCCACTTCCATTTTAACACCCACATTTTGGCACCCACATTTGTATGGGCACCCATTTATTTTTGTGTAATGAATCATCTCCTTTTTCATACCCGAAACCATTCAAAACCAAAAACCCTCCATGTTGGCAGGGCCAAGTTGACAAGGCTTTAAAAATCTCCCCAAATTGGCCAACCCTCGTACAAAGTCCTAGCGAAGAATCCAACACTATTGCCAAGATCATTCGCTACGCTCGACCTTGCAATCTACTTCTGATTGTAGTTCATAGAGCTCTTTATCGCTCGAGGAATACTCCCAAATAGATACCAGTTTGGTGGTCTTCTATTTTGTAATCTCGTGGGTGTTCTTGAAACCTCTTGATGATAATTTTCACTTGATATAGTCCCCAATCATCAATCTTTTGGAAGAACAAAAGTCCCCAAAAACAAAAACAAATCGAGTTTGTACAAAACAAAAAACAATTTTAAACACGAGTCTTTCTCAAAGATCAAATCAAAGAAAGAAAAAATAATTTATTGTTTCTACACAAAATCCAGAGATGGGTTTCTAAAATTTATTCTCAAGGATTCGATCAGAACTTGATCTACAAAACAAAAAATAGTTTTAAACACGAGTCTTTCTCAAAAATCAAATCAAAGAAAGAAAAAATAATTTATTGTTTCTACACAAAATCCAGAGATGGGTTTCTAAAATTTATTCTCAGGGATTTGATAAGAACTTGTTTTGATCAATTAGATCAACAGAAATAGAAAGAAAAATTTGAGAGAAAGGGATAAACTAGAGAGTTGGTAGTTTTTAAAGAACCAACTCTTGGGTTGTGTCGGCAGGGCCTACCGAAATGGTCGTTCATGTCGGGAGGGCCTGCCGAAACATGCCCATGTCGGCAGGTCCAGCCCGACACTCTGCCGACATGACCGGGGCCATTTTGGTAGGCCTTGCCGACACAACCCAATAGCTGGTTCATCATCTTAGTGTCTCCATTAAACTATCCTTCTAAAGGAAAAAATGTGTAGCCCAATACATCAAGTGGGAAACCTTGTAATAAGGTTTTAACTCCACCCCACGTGCCCATCATAAATCCTTAACGCTTTTTTGTTGTTATCACGGAACTTATGATTAATACAATTTAAAAAGAAAAAAAAATTACTAGTGTTTCATGTGGTGGAGGTTTATCTGTAGTTGAGGGGGTACTGTCTTGTGTGGATTTAATGTATCTTTTTCGATATTGTCAGTGGGAGTTGGAGATTGTGGACGTCTCATTTTGGAATCTGTTTGACAACCACAAAGAATTATTCCTATATGTTTTAGCTTTTGTAAGTTGTGATGAAAGCCACTGTATATTCCTTGTTTGTGAAGTAAGGTGGGGGGAAAATCAATGGGCCCTACTTTAGTTGGTAAAGTAGTCACTTCACAGCCAGGTGATTTTCCAACTTTAGCCATTTGTCGTTACCTTTTGGTGAAGTGTATTGCTAAGAAATGGACACTCCGTCACTCCCCTCTTGTGATTGTCCATTTTCCACTAATAAGTGAATTAAGAGTTTGTCTCACTAAACTATATAAACTTGTAAGTCCCATCTTAGCCACTAACTCATCTGCATGTGGGCCCCATGTCCATTAGTCATTCTATTACTAAGATTAGCATGAATCATTCTATTCCAGTATATATAGGCTGGGATAGAATGACTCATGCTATTCTTACTAATAGAATGACTAATGGGCGTAGGACCCACATGCAGATGAGTTAATGACTAATTTTAGTGATGATATTCTTCTCAACGCATATATCAACGACACAAAAAATTAGACCATTCCAACATTTGCAGCCTTGTGAAAAGTAGATTGCAAATTGAAAATTTTTGGACCATCCATTTTCACCATTAAATTTAGGTCCATATTTGATAGGGTTAGAAGTTTTACAAATTACTGATTTTTGGGAGGATGATGTCCAGCTCTTAACTCATATATATATATATATATATATATATATACCCTAGTTTAAGGGTATTTTTAAAAAAAAATCGTATTTTTTGAAATTTGTCAAAACAAACCTAGGATGCCAAACCATTAGGCGTATTTTCACGAAACTTTAAAATGGCCGAATTGCCCTCTTCAAACAATACGACAAACGGTTTGGCGTATGTTGTTATAAGATGCCATATAGTATGACGTATCATTTTGTAAACCGCCAAATGGTTTGGCAGTTCACAAATTGATACGCCATACTGTCAGGTGTTTAATTTTTACCGTGTTAACTTGAAACCCATGTTTGATGATGTTAGAAATTTCATAATAGGTGATCTATACGGTGAGGAGATCATCCTCACCAAAAATCAGCCATTGATTTATCTTTCATGTGGATACACCAAAATTGTGTTTGAAAAAAAGGTCAAATTGTTGTCAGACTACATACTGTTTGGCAACGGTTATTAACAATTACCAAACCGTTCGGCGTCGGCTATTAAAAGTCGCCATACCGTTTGGTGGCTTCTAATAGCCGACGCCGAATAGTTTGACGACTGTTAATAACCGTCACCAAACAGTATGGCATCTGACAACAATTTGACCTTTTTTCTTTTTCAGGCGTTGGGACAAGGACAAATCTGCCATTAAAATATTTTCTTGAGTATATGCCATATAGTTTGGTGTCATAGGTTTGTTTTGACAAATTTTGAAAAATAAAGTTCTTTTTGGAAAATACCCTTAAACTTGGGTTCGTTCTGAAAATTTTCCCATATATATATAGTAATTATTAAAGAAGAGAAATTTTTTGATGTGGGTTTGGAGGCTGTAGACCTTTCTGCTCGGTGTTCATGCTGGACAAGCTGCTAGAGTTCTGCTATGTCCAAGCAAATATCGTCGGAGATTCAAATCAAAATCCATAGTCGACGTTGCGGCGTTGTCCAAATCGCCAAAAAATCTAAACTGTTGATTGATTTGTCAACTCTGTTGCCGAAAATAGAGTAAAAAATATAAATTCATGTTTTTAAAATGTGGATGCCCAGCTTTAAGATGTGGGTGCCCGTAGAATTATCCGTACATTACTGGACTTATCAAAAAAAATAAAAATATATTGTTGGACTTATAGAACAAATTTAATGTATTGTTACATTGACTTTTTAATAAAAAAATACTGTTGGACTTATAAAAAAAAAATTAATATATTGCTGGACTTATAAAAAAATGAAAATAAAAATAAAACAATTGTTTTTAATATATTGCTGGACTTATAAGTTTTCTTAATATATTGCTGGATTTAAAAAAAAACTGTGGCAACTCGAAGCTCTTGCCCTGAAATGGAGTATTCAACAGGTGTATCTTTTTGGTTTCTCTTCTTATATAGTTGAATCAGACGCGGAGCGTTTAATCGACGCGTTGCAACGTGGCTGGCATGACTTAAGATGGCGTTCCTCTGTATTATGTGTGCATACATTCTGGCTTTATCTTCTTCTTTTGGTATTTCTTTTGTGTATTCCCCTTGGGGGCTAATAGTATTGCGCAAGTTATCGCTTCTAAGGCTAAACTTGGGCAATTACCTAGAGCAACTTTAATGTGACGGGTTAATGTTTCCGATTTTCATAAAATGGAAAGGGGGTCATACCAAAGGGTCCCGCCCTAAAATGACAGCCTCATGTTACAGGACACAATATGGGCCACGCGGCACACTCTTAGAGGACTCTGACCGTATGGGAGACCCCATGGGATCACTACGATGTTCAAAAAACCGCGTAGTGGTCTACATGGGATTTGCTGGTTTCAACGGCATTAGTAGTTAGCGTGGAAGGTGGAAATCTTCGAACCCACTCAAAGGAGAAATCTTCTTTTTCAACGTTCTCCACCTAGCTGTCATTCTGCTTCTTCTTCTTAGTTTTCAAATTTCAGGACCTTCGAACCTTCTTCCCTGATTTTGTCTTTCCCTTGCGAGACCGCTTCCTTCACATTCCCTTTAGCCTTAAAAAAGGCCTCTCTCTTTCTTTCTCTGAGATATCTGCTTCATCGAAAATTAGGGTTTTGTTCTCTGAATTTTCTTCTCTGGTCGAACACAGAAGCTTATGACAATGAGGTCCCAGGAGAATCTGGACAAGATGACGACCCGGCAGAATTATCGGAATCTCTGGCACACTGATCTCATGAGCACCATCCAAGCTGATGCTCCTTGTAAGCAATCTGATTTTTTGAGTAGATCTGGTGATTTTTTTTTTCCTTTTTATTAATGGATATCTAATGGAGATCGTCTTCTGATTTGCTTATTTGTAGATTGCTGTTTTGCGTTTTGGTGGTAAGTAGTCCGATCCTTTCTTTACTGTTGTTGATTTTGCTCTCGAACTTAGATCTCATGTGATATAAATGCTCTTTAGTATCTTATTTTCTAGATCTGGGGTTCTTCTTCAGGTTGTTAAAAAAATTAGTGCAAATTGACTTGATATAATTTAGGTGACTTTGAAGTTTTTGGAAAATGTGGGATGATTTATGATTTCTATTGTCATGTGAATTTTTATTATGTGAAGGAACCGATAAGTAAATATAATTAAGGAATTTGCAATTTTCGACAGTTTAATTGAATGGGTCATTCATAGTTTTTCCAATGTTGTATCGATTCAAAATTTTCTTCTCCACTTTTGTGTTTGGACATAGAAGTCGCTTTGAGGCTTTGCTGATCTACATTGATCTGTAAGTAGCTTCTATGTGTAGAAACAAGATAATTAGGGAGCTCATAGCAAGTATGAGACAATGTCGTTCATCTAAATATGATTAACTCAGAAGCTGAAGCACTCAACTCTACTATTGCAAAGTGTCAACTTGAACTGCAAAGTTTATAAATGAAACATTCATATTCCAATATTAAGAAAACAAGGATGCCAAGGGTAAAAGACAAGGAAATAAATAGGTTGAAACACAGGAAAGGTGAATTGAAAAGCAGAGAGCTTTCAATGGCCACGATAACAACAATAGGAAAACACAGGATAAGAAGAATATGAAGAATTGTTATTGCTATAGTAAACAAGGAATTTTGTAAGAGATTGCAGAGTGAAGCTTGTATTTGCTGAGGGTAATTCTGCCACAAAGAGTTAGAAGCACAGAGGAGCTTGCGAGTGGAGGGGAGCCATCGATGAAGATGAGTTGAATCTCATGACCAATTACGCAAAAGAAGTGTTGGTTTTGAGGATACGGTAGTGGCTTATGATGTTGCCTTAACATCTGTGTTAATCGATCAAATGTAGTAGGATCATTGTGCAAAAGCTAATATAGTTTGTAGGAGTTGCACGAACAGTGGTTGTGTAGTTGTTGATAATGCAAACGACTAGATAGTGGATTCTAGTTGTTGAAACCACTGTATGGGCGATGAGAAAAAATTCAAGAACACGCGTCCTTATGATGGGAATCGGGTGGTTGTTAGAGCGGACAATTCAGAACATTCGATGAGGCTTGTAGCAGTAAAGTTCAGTGACGATTGTCTACTAGGCAGAGTCTACCACCTTCCTAGCATGACGAAGAATCTATTATATGTTTCTTAGATAATAGAGTTAGGGCGCTATGTCTTGTTTGGTCCTGAGAATGTGAAGATCTCTGAGAAGGTCAGGGTAGATGGCATTCTATAGTCAGGGCCGTCTCTACCTTAAGGCCATTAAGGCGGTCTCCTAAGGCCCCTTGGTGAGTGAAGGCCCCCAGCCCAGGTCCTACATAGCACATTTTTTTGGGCCCACCAACCACAAGGATTTTTAGCCCACCCCTTGTTGGATATACAAACCAAAAATCAACCTGATTGGTTATCTCTAGCCATAGATTTTAGTACTTTTTAGGACATGATTCTAGCCATTGGATGCAAGCATGTTTTTTGGATAGTAAATCCAATGGCTAGAAATCATCAATCAAGCTGATTTTTAGTGTGTTTATCCACCAATAGGTGGGCTGAACATCCACGCAATCATTGGGCCCAAAAAATGATCTATGTAGGGTCACGAGAGTCCTCTGCATCAACTGCAACAGGAGTCCTCTGCATCAAATTTCTTTTCGTAATTTTTGATTATCAAGAATAGTTTTTATATAAAGATTTCCTATTATATATATAGTGAATTTTCTAATTAATACCATATATATTAATATATTAAATATAAACATCTTCAAATAGTGTTTTCTCCTTAGGCCTCAAGTTGTATCGAGACGGTCCTGTCTATAATGGTAGGGAAGCGAATGAAGTCCATGTACGTAATGTCAGCAGAAGAAGCATACATGAAGAAGACTCAACATTACAATATGTCATATCTTTGGCATGCTCGGCTACGCCTTGCATATTACAACAAGCTTTGTGAGTTGTTAAGACGTGAACTCATAAAGGGAATTCCATGGCTAGAGTTTTGTTCTAGCATAGTGTGTGTGGCGTGTTAGTTTAGCAAGGCACACAAGTTATTATACCAAAAGTCTAAAAAAGACCCAAATGATCTCTGGAGTTGGTACACATATGTGTTTGGAAAGATGAGTTATTCGTCAATAGGTGGAAAATGATACATGATTACATTTATTGATGATTGCTCGAGATATTTATGGGTGTACTTCTTGAAAGAGAAGTCAAAAGTAGTCGAGAAATTCAAGGAGTTCTGTGTAGATTTTGAACCGTTGCTTGGATGCAAAGTTTGTTGTTTGCAGTCCTACAATGATGAAGTGTACACATTGGACAAGTTCGAAGAATACTTAAAAAGCACAAAATTAGGAAGTAGCTCACTTGTGTAGACATTCTTCAACAAAATGGAGTATTAGAGCGGAAGAATCGACACTTGGTAAATACATTTCAATGCATGTTGCAAGGTAAAAATGTGCGACCACAATTTTGGGCCGAGGCGATGGTTATGGTGGTATATGTTACCAATCATTTGCCACAAACTCAGTTAAGGTTTGTCTCTCCATACGAAAAGTTACTTAGAGGTAGATTGGCAATTACGGAACTCATAGTGTTCGGTGCATTTGTTATGCGTTTCATAAAAAACCTATGGACAAAACTTGGCAAAAGTGCAGTGAGGTGCATTTTTGTGTTCTATGATTCTTGGAATAAAGGATGGAGATGCTGTGATTGAGTGGTAAGATTCATACCATATGCATATGTAATCTTTGATGCAACATTATTATGGTGGTCAACTTATTGTGTTAGGTTTATGGATTCTTTGATACTTGAAGTTGAGGTGCAAAACCGTTTCATGGATGAGGATTCGAAACATAGAGAGGTTGATCAATTTAGGATTAGATCAAAACCTTAGAAGACCTAAGTCAATGGAGAGAAGTTGAAGAGTACGAGGTTTCTCAACCTAAGAATTCGTTAGGGAATTGAAGAAGTCCATGAAGGATCGATGTTAACTCACCATAAGGATGTACTACTGAAGAAAGACTCCTTCAAACTCAAAGATAATGAGGACGATGGAAGACCAAAGCTGTAGAGGTCTTCACTGTCAGTGATGGGACCGTAGCAGAATGTGATAACTACCACTTGATCGAAATCAAATGGTATAAGATCATCTACAAATGTGAATGATAAAGAACGTCCACACTATGAATGTTCAAATAATATATATATATATATATATATATCATGAGAGAGAAGAAAAAGAACTAAATAATATAATTCTCTAACCTTAGCATGCACCTTAAGAGAACATGATGCGGACATCAAAGCATCACATGGGTTCTACCAGTGAAAGAGAAGGAAGAAGATTTTGAGGACCTCACATGCATGTGCATCATGAAGACTCCACATTGGAAAGATGCATGTGGGCTGCGTAGGGAGTTGTTGAAGAGTTTTTATTTGTTTTCTAGGCTTATTTTGATATTTTTTAGAGTTTTGGGTATCTTGCAATTAGCCCAAACTTAGGAGGCTCATTGTTATTTTGGTTAGTTGTTTTCTTATAGCCATTAGATTAGATGGATGGCTGAGATTAGATTAGGTTATTTTGAGTTATTATATAAACTCTTTTAGTTGTAATTTTTCATTAATGATGAAATATATTTGAAATATCCGGGTATATGGATTAACAGGACCTAGAGGGGGGTGAATAGGTTCGATTCAAATTAATTACCAATTAAAAATTAAGCAACCTATTCAATTCTATTCGGTCGATGATTTGGGATCTATCGCATGCAATTTTTAAGCGAAAGCAAATAGATTGGTCTAATCAGATTTGATCTAAATATACCAGAGATATATTTTTTATAAATCTGTTCAGCCAATAACACAATAAAATCAATCAAGCAATAGACACACGATTTTTACGAGGAAAACCCAACTGGGAAAAACCTCGGGACCATGTCCAATCGAAATTACAACACTAATAGAAAACAGAGATATAGACAGTTACCCACGCTATGACTCACAACTGAATCCAACTCCACACGAGCTCCAGCCGCCGATTTACCACGTCGCCTTATATCTTCGCGTTTCGAACCGCACGAAACACTTTCAAGGTTTGATCTCGAATCACAACCAACTCGTCCATACACGAGTTCATACCGAATCCACACAGTGGGATAACTAACAAAAGGTAGTATGATAAACCAATGTGTTTAATCCTTCATGGAAGAAAGATATTCAACCATGAAATGATTAACACTCTCCTACGCTCAAGATCAAAAGAATAAATTTACTTGATCAAGATCTTGAGTATTCAAGAGCAAAACTTAAGCTCCAATCAACAAAGGAAGCTCTTGGATCTCTAGATTTTCTCATCTGCTTTAGATGGGCTTGAATGGCTTGGAAGAAATTAGGTTTTCAACCTAAAATGTTATATTTATAGTAAAGCAAGAGTCCTAGAGAAATAGAACTAATTGTGGGCAATTTGAAAAATTTTGGAATTTTAAAAACCCATCCTTCGTAAATCCAATCAATTAGGCAAAAATCCAATCAATTGGACATAACACGGAATAATTATTTTTCTGTCTAGGCAAGTCCAATTGATTGTACTCAGGGTCCAATCGATTGGAGACCTCTGTGAAATCGATTGGACTATTCGAGTAACAATTTTAGTTCTGTCAGCACAACTCCAATCGATTGTACTCAAAGTCCAATCGATTGGACTTTTTAGCATATCAATTGGACTATCCAAAAGTTGCCTGGAAAGCCTCGATTTGCTCCGAAAAGCTCACCTTTGTATGACTTAATTTTTCATGATTTTAAGGATTCTTTACCATATTTCTATGGTATCTAAGTCACTTACCAACCTAATGGTGTGTTGATCAATTGAAGCTTTGAATCATCTGATGTATCACTCTTCTGATCTTCTATCAAGCAGTCTTCTAGTAGTCTTCAGTGATGAAACCATACTTAATCAATCGACTCCTAACTACCCACACACTAGGAAGGTTACATATGTTTTATCATACGAAATTAGCTAACACAAAAATCTTGATCTTACAATATTGAATCTTGCTATTGAGAATTCTCTTGTGGGGTGCTCTTTTCTTCCTTGGTGAGAATCCAAGCTTCCTTGGTGTGAATCCAAGCTACTCGGTGCTAATCCAAGCTACTCGGTGCAAATCCGAGGGTAACTTCTATCTCCATCTCTTCTCTTTCTCCATCTTTATTTTCTCTTTTGGATCAAGTTTGACATAGAAAACCCAACTATATCTCTTTTATCTCGAAACCCTAACCATTGATCACAACTATGAATAGTGTCGCGTGAATAGTGACGTGAATAGTAACTTCCTTACACCAGTTCGTCTTACGGAACCCTAAACCCTCCCAAAACCCTTACCACAACCCCCCAGACACTTCCAAATCCTTGCAGTAACCATAGGAATCCCTAACCCCATCATAAACCCTAATTTTTCACAGTTCTCCTTTTTCTTCCGGAACCCGGCTAAAATCTGATATTTGTCAAAAAGCCCCGAAACTTGACAGAAACCTTCCTGAACTTCAAAGAACTTATAATCTCTTGGAAAAGGAAGCCATTTTAGATTTGTTTCATCCCTTAACTGATTCCTTAAGCTTGTTGGAAGTTCCATCTTCCTTAGATCCGCGCCGTTAAAGCAACGGGTTTAATATTGTGGGATTATGTGAAGACCTTGAACTTTAATAAATTTACTTGCTTGAATCTGATTATTTGCATGTGATTAGCATGAGAATTTATTATTTTATTGTTCTTAATACTTTTCTGTTAATCTCAGCCTTTTGTTGGAAGCCATCACATTCGTCCTACATCAGAACAATTTCTTCAAATAAAACTTTATTCACTAAAAGTCTCTTTTTCTTTCATTTGCAAAGAGTAGAGGTAGAAATTGTACCACTTGCCTCTTTATATAAAAAATCAAACATATGCTATACAAGCAACTGAAAAGCAAATCCTACTTGAATGCAACTACCCTATCTCAAGCCTTTTGTAGACTAGGTGCATTGTACTAAACATTCTTATTCCTAAAATAACTTTTATACACCAATTACATAAGAATTTTATTTCAATCCTTATTACTATCTATTGTGGGTGTGTAATGGATCCCACAATTGTTGTACGCACAAAAGAGAGTCCGTATGACTCTCACCTCTTCAAGGAGTTTAAAGCAAACTGACCCCACTAAGGAGAGAGAGCCAATTACTCAACATTCACGTGCATGAAAACCTATTTCTAGATACACAGACGGAGCTTATGCAGAAGTTGTTAAGGGTAATAAACTTTATGCAGCACCTTGAAAATTACAAAGTAAATCAGGGAGCTCAAACACATCCTTGATCTAGATGTACATCGGTGTGACAATGCAATGTTTCTGTGCCAGTAGAAATAGGCTACAGACTTGTTTTACAAGTTTGGGATATAGGACTGTAAGCCAATCTCAACTCTTAACAAAAAGTTGAGAAACGATGTAGGAAAGCTATTGGAGAACAACACTACATACCAACAGTTTGTCGAAAGTCTGATTTATTTGACTTCAACTCGATTAGATAAACTTACGCTTTTGTAATTGTGAGCAGGTTCATGCAAAGTCAGAGGAAGTTGCATTGTAGTTCGACACATTTTTTTTCAGCCATTGGTTAGGTTTACTCATGTTGCTTTTTTTGCCGGAATTTTGCCCCTAAAACGATAGTGTAGCTGCAAGGTATTAAATTTCGATTTCGAGGTATATATCAATCAGCCTAGAAATGGATATATTTCTTGGAAGTATTTTGGCCATTGTGGAACTTAAAAAGGCGACAAGTAGGAGATAGCATTTAAACCCTCCTAGAAGAGTTCTATCTCTCTGAAAATTTTTCTCCGCAACAGCTTGCACTTTGATATCTTTGGGTTATTGCAAGTGTTATCATATTCAGAAAGTAATAACAACAAAGTGCAGCTCATCCATTAAATATTGGCTAAGAAAGGAAGTACTTTACTGGGTTATCTTTCATCATAAGGTGCCTCCATGGGAGAGATAGTAATGACAACTTCTACATGGCATATATGAAGGTAAGACAGATATTATTCAGAATCATCCCATACTGCTGTTGTGATGGAACAAATTCTCATGATACAGCATGTATCAAATCAAATGAACCAGCATGTGAAGTTGGAGCTGCTCAATGCATAACCATTCAATATATTCGGAGAATTTTACTAAACAAAAATATTGATTTATTGTTCAGCATTTTATATAAAATTAAGTAGCTGACCAGTTGGAAATCTATTAAATTAAAAAGAAGCGAACAAATCCTGAATATCTTGATTCTGTTTATATAGGTGGATGTGCTAAGCTTTGAAAGCTGGACATCTCTAATCAATCTCTTTCTTGAGTTCTCACATCTTTTTATGTTTTTGATTGTTTCCCAAACATTGATCAGTTAGTACCATCCTGATTCTTGAACACATTTTTTTTGTTTTGTTGTGTTAGCACATGAAATATACGAGTTATAATCCCTCTTGCTTTTCAATAAAGTTTACACTTATCAAAAAAAAATATACGAGTTATTCGATGAAAGATGTTCTTGTTTCTTCACTTATCTAATGTATTTGTTGTATCATTGCAGTGGACCGTGTGTATCATACATGCTCCGCAAACGAGCTCTTTATAATGATATGTCAAGGTAATTGATTTGTATGTTTCCTTTTGCAATCTAATTTAATGAGAGTTTTTAAAAGATATTTTTGGCATAAGCTTTGTGTGCTCTTTTCTGTTGTAGGTACGTATGTTGTGCTGGTTATCTGCCATGTAGCGGTAGGTGTGGAGAAAGTCGATGTCCCGAATTTTGCCTCTGCACTGAGGTATGACATTTATATAGTTATTTTTCCTTTATTGTTTATTCTTCATATTGTGTATCTACTCTTTCTATCAACTTCTTGGTCTTGCTCACCATCTGCGTGCTGCATTCTTGCTTACTATGTTATTATTTATTTATATGTATTTGTGGTAGGTAAGATTGGATTGAACTTGTTTCCATTTTAAAGTTTTCCTTTTTTACCTCATATATTTGCAAATCTTGTATACATTTGTTCAGGTTTTCCTCTGCTTTGGAAATTCAGTTGCTTCAACTCGCTTTCTATTGCAAGACGAGTTCAACATACAAACAACGCAATGCGATAACTGCATCATTGTACTCTCTCTCTCTCTCTCTCTCTGTGTGTGTGTGTGTGTGTGTGTGTCATGTGGTCTTACTTATTGCTGCCTGTTACCATAGGGATTCATGTTCTGCCTTCAACAAGTTGCTTGCATATTTTCCATTGTTGCGATGATCGTTGGAAGTGATGAAATTCGGGAGGCTTCTCAGATACTGTCCTGTTTATCTGATTTTGTTTATTGCACGTAAGTCCATCCTTCCCTGCCCAAAATCCACAGTCAAGGTTTATAATCTCGGTCTCATTCAGTGTTTTGGTAAGCTAATGGAATGAGACGCATCGACCGAGATGGAACAAGTCATTGGAAAAAAGAATAATTTTTGATATGCAGAGATATAAATATACATTAAGTAATTTTTAATTCTGAATTAAGCTAAAAATTGTGTTGTAAAGGCATATACTATAATAGTTTAAATTACTTACGGTTTTGGAACAAGACAAATACCAAAAAATATCTTCTCAGTACCTTACCTGAACGAGATATCACAGTTGAGACAGAGTGAGATTTTGATCCACGCACACAGTTGATAGGTTTTACAATATTGTACTAATTCAACCATTTGTTTTTGTTTTTGTAGGGTCTGTGCGTGTATGCAGGTATGCAAGAGATAAAATACAATACATGCATGATCAAAACTGAATTATTATTTGCTGTTGTTTTGTATGTTTGGTTAACTGATTTTTTTGTGGAGTTTTGCAGACACAGCACAAAATTGAAATGGATAAAAGAGATGGTAAGTTTGGGCCACAACCGGTGATGGCAGTGCCCCCCATTCAGCAGATGTCGCGCATAGATCAACCAATTCCTCCTCCTGTTGGATATACACCTCAACCAACATATGGGCAGCCCTATGGCTATCCACCACCCCCTCAGGCTCAAGGTTACCCACCTGCTGGTTATCCCCCGGCCAGTTACCCTCCAGCTAGTTATCCTCCTGCTGGCTATCCTAGGTAATCTTTGACATGATTCATGTTGGTGTGGAAGTAGAATCAAGTCAACAAGTAGATTTGGATTTGAGCCTGACATTTACAGGAATTTTTTATTTATAATAAGGGTTGTTACATTCTTTTACTACATATTTCTCCAGTTAGTTGTCGATTGTATTTTCAGGAAGTACTGGTTTTATGGAGACCATTGATAGATATTTGGGTACTACAGTTATATTTTGTAGATAACAAAAAATTAGAGTTAAACGGGTTATTTCGACTTTATGGTGTTCCCCCTTGTTATTTTCCATTGGGTCACTCTTAGGGCGCCCATACCTTTCGGCTGGGCACCCACGTGGGACAAAAATTTCCCTGTTATGTTTGGGCACCAACATGAATCAAAGAAGTCTGGTTCTATCTATTGTGGTTTGCAGTTCACCACACTTTTGGTGGATCTGAGAAAGAAATACCTATATTTTCTCAAATTATTGGCGTTTTAGCAAACTTGGTGGCTGTGGTTCTTTTATTAATTTATTTAAATAACATTCACACCGAATGTTCGAAAGAACAACTAACAAATGATCATGTCGCATTGATAAAACAACATTCACCTCTCTCTCTAATAAAATCGAACTTCAAAACTTTTTTTTATTGTTGTAGTGACACGGCCTGTTCTAAAGGATAGGATCACTGGCGTGACACTTTATCGAGGATGCGTGTGTCTCTTAACATGGGCATGACTGCCGAGGAAGTGATGGTCGCTCGGGCATGACCAGGCTGTGCAGGGTGTAGTGGAGTACTTGAAAGTATAATTGGCCTCTACTTTCGATGTTCCCTTCTCACAAGCTACCAAAGATATAATGTATTCTTTAGGGAAGTGATGGTGTCTTGACGGCCAGTAGGGCCATTAATTGGGACATCCCTAGAGTGATCCAGGGCTGGTCTTAGACATCGTGGAGGGGATGGCCTAAGTCTCCCAGGACATGCCTTGGGACGGTGTGTGGGTATATGGTGTGCCAACACTGCAGTCTGATCGACCCAGAGTTACTAGTGCAGAGTAACCTCGTTATGCGCTACAGACTGTTCATGGGTTGTGTCAGACAGATGGAGCTAACCAATGCGACAAAATGTTCAGGCTTGTGGTGGGTGCTCAGGGCTCCTAGGTTGAGTTACCCTAGTTGTGAGGTGCAGTAGGCACAATAAGGTGACACTATATGCCATGATGCTCTACATGATGATGGCTGCTAGGTCTCCTTGGGTGGTGATCCAAGGATTGTGCTGTAGGCTTGACAAGTCTTTAGTGCCTAGGTGCAGGAGCTTAGTATCTCCATGGCTATTCAAGGAATTACTTGTAAAATTGCTCGATCAGATCGGGCTTGGATGAGATGACTGACTAGTTAGATGTTCAAGATGAAGCCTGATTAGTGTGGGAACCTTACGAGTAGGACGAGAGTTAGGTGCATGTAATTCAATGGAGGAAGTTGTGGGCTAGATGAGTGGAGCTTAGCGTATGGGACTTAGGATACGTTTTACCCTTGTCGGGCATCAAATGCATGGTATGCTTGGTCAGATGAGTACTCGGATAATTGTAGGTTGGCTTTGGCTAGGTGATGGTCGGGGTGTCGCATGAGTATTCTATTACGAGTAAAATATGATCGTACGTAATAGATGAAATCATAGCAGAGTTTCCACATCTCTGATAGTTGGTATATGAGTAGTGTTATCAAAGTATTATAAAGTTGCTTCGAGTAGGGGCAAGTGTTGGAGTGATGCTTGCATGCTTTGATTGAATTATGGGAGCGTGATTGCTGAGCCAAATGATTGGTGTCTTGGACGCAACGGGATGTTCAGAGTCAATTGGTGTTGATGATATGGTTTCAAGTAGTTCAGAGTGCAAGTATATCTACCATTATGCCACGTGTCATAATAGTAGATATTCGAGGGGTCCCGATATTCAGAGTGCAAGTGAGCCCAAAAAGGAATGCCACGTGTCATAATGGTAGATATAAAAGGGGTCCCAACATTCGTGGTGCAAGTGGGCCAAAAAAGGTGTGCCACGTGTAGGCTTCAAGTCAGTGGGATCTTTTTCTCACATTTTCCTAGTGGGCAAATTTGTTTTGCCCACCAAGGCTAAAATGGCGTGAAAAGAAGGGAGGGATGAATTATTTTCACATCTGGGCGGGCAAATGTGTGGGCCTGGATAAATATTTTCGTGAGAAAATGACACGCCAAACACAGAGAAAATGACGCACCTACAAAATGGCTTACCAAACATGCCCTAAACGTGATGTGTAGTAAGTTTGGGTCTACCATATCTGATCCTCAATTCGCGTTGCATTGATCGATGTAGCCTCAAGCATTTTATTGGTTTGCAGCTTTGTATTTTAAACTGAATAGTGAGTTTCAAAACCTCTTGGGCAGTGCTCCTATTGTCATTTACCAGGCTTAAATGTCTGTAAAATCCAGCCCACATGAAGGCTCTAAGGAAGGGACTGTTTGGAGCCCTTTGAGAATAATTTTACCCGTTTAAATTTTTGTAACCAACCCTTCTGTTCAAATCATTTTCCTCACCTATCTGTGTATTATTTTTGTTAGGAGTAGCCGAATTTTATCTTTGTATGGAGATAAATAAAAAGTTTTACAGAAAAAAGGATTTGTATGTTAGAAATTATTGATAAAGAAAAAGTTTTAAGACACTTACACGCAAAAATCATTTCTTAGAAAACTTATCAGGGTAACCAAACAAACCGTAGGGCGTGTTTGATTGCCAATTTTCTTGGAAAAACATAGTTTTCCATTGTTTGATATCCATTTTAAATCAGGAAATTAATGTTTTCTACGAAAGTGAGATTTAATTTCCTGTACAAGCCCAGACTTCATTTATATTCCACGTATGTGAGAACTTATTTTCATGCGAAAATACGTCCTTATTTTCTCACATAAATGGAAATGCCTATTTTATCAGGTGCAATCAAACAACCATTTAAGCCTTTTTCACACCCAACATGGCAGCTCAAATGGTTGGTGTGTATCCTCCTCTTTTGAGAGGTCGTGGGGTCAAACCCACACAGGTAAATTTCTTCCTTTGAGTAGTGTGCCAAGAGTAGAAATATCATTTACTGGCTTGACCGGTCCGTATAGCTTTCACCTACCAATCCTAGGGGGGGTGGTGACTACAAAAAAAAAAAAAAAGCTTTTCTCCCATATGTATTTTCTCAAAATAAAAAAATTGAAGGAAAAAAGGATTTTTTGAGGAAACATTTCTGTGCAATCAAACACGCCCTTAATAGAGCACTCGTTCTTGTACACCATTATGTGTGGGAAATAAATATGAACATATCTTGCAATTACTAATAAGTAAAAATGAAAATATTACTTCTTCTTCTTCTTCTTTTATTTATTTATTTATTTTTTACCATCCTGGGAGGGCCCCACAGATGAAGTCAGGTGTCAAGCCGATAAAGAGAATTTCTACTCCTGGCACAGAGCTCAAAGGAAGAAATCTACCTCTCAAAGGAGGAAATCTACCTACGTGGGTTTAACCCCACGACCTCCAGAAAGAGGTGGATACACACCAACCATTTGCCGACAGACGTCCGTCCAGAGTGTGAGCCACCTGGCATATTTTTAGAGATTTCTGACCGTATAGATGTTTGGCCCAATCCTAGGTGGACCTCCAGACCGAAAAGTAGCTACGACCGAATATTTTCAGAGGCAATCATGCGCCCAACGATCGTGTGCCACATATACCTGGGTTTAGGATTTGTTTTTTTTTTTTTTTTTTTTTAAGTTATCATGGGTATATGTGGCGCACAATCAGTAAGTGCATGGTCGCCACTTCAAAAAAAATTTCGATATGTAAGTGTTGGATTGCAGTCGTTTTCATGGGTTGATTTTTAACCGAGGAATTTGAGCATTATATGGGGTACAAAGATCAAAGGCTTGAAAAATCACTAATCAGGCTGACTTTTGGTATGTAGGTCCACCTTGGGATGGGCCAAAAATCCATGGAGTAAGTGTCCTCTAATAATGTGCCACGTGGCTCAAATTGTGGTCCGTCCGCAACTCAGTCAGCAAAGTTCTACTCACGACTTATGAAACCGACATGGGTGGTCAGTGAAGCCCTGCAGTGGCTAGAGGCAGCGGTGCTTGGCGAGGCCATTGTAGACCGTAAAGGTGGGTATTGGTTAAAAAAATAAGCTTAGGAGTGGAGAATTCTCTTGGTTGGCACTTGGCAGAGCATCATACTAACAGCTCCGGATTCCTTCAGGCAGGTAAGGAGAGGGTTGGAAGCATCTTAGGGAAAGGGTAAGGGAAGTCATCAGCTTTCATAGGAGTTGCATTACAGGCAAGGAGGTGGTAATAGCTCCTTCAGTACTTGTGCTTCACTACAGGAAAGTCCGTCGCTAAAAGTCCATCGCCAAAAGCTATTTTTCTTGTAGTGCTTGTTTCTGATGACTTTTTCGACGTAGTCTCTCAGCATGGCTCTGCTTCTGAGGTTGGGGATGATGGGGTTAGGACGGTGGGAGGAACAGAGGGAGATAGGCTGTTTAGTGCCACTCAGAACTCCGTCATTCATATTCCTTTCACAGCATCCCTCTCTCTCGCAGCCAGAAGGTGGACATCTGCGGTGGTTTGCGAAGCAGTAACGGAGCTACACCTCACTTGGAGGCGATAGAGGACGTTCTAGTGCGAAGAGCCAACGGAAACTTAATTTCGTGGAATTTCCAAATTAACCTGCACATGAGGATTTTCTTCGCAAAGAATGTGGAGAGTGCTGCCCGACTGGCGAAAGGACGATTTCTCCGAATATGGGACATTAAGGTGTTAAAATGTTGGGAACCATCCTTGGGAATATGGAGGCAACAAGGGGAGAAGGAGAGACCGGATATTATTCAGGTGGGGTAATTAAGAGGAGTTCCTATACACTTTTGGAGCTCTGCGAGCTTTCAGCGTATGGGCGATTGGGCAGGAGGTTTTCAAGGACTGGATTCAACCACATCTATGATGTATGATCTGTCGGTGGCCAAGCTATGGATTAACAACAACAGAGATGTCTCGTTCCCCTTACAGGCCAGCCTAAGGTGTGGACAAGATCGAGCAGTCGAGCAACAAGGTACTAATTTCTGCCAAACATCACGCTCTGGGGAGGACTACAAGAGGTCATGTGACAGCATGGCTCCATTGAGTGAACTCCACGCTAAAACGTCTGACAGTGGATATGTAGCACCTAACATAGGTGAGGTGAGATGAATCTGGAAACTCGTCGAGAGTCCTAGAGGAGGGCGTGGGTCACGTGATGGAAGCTTACGTGGAGGAGCCCTCACAATCCGTGGTGCCCTCACAATTAAAGGGGTGCAACTAAAATTTCCCTTAAGTGGGTGGGATGAACGCACAAAAAGTGGTTTAAATATACCCACCCTTTTTTAATATAGGAGTATATGGTTCGGGCCCAGCCTTATGGAATGATAGAATTGAAGATGCTAAGTATCCTCTAATGAAATGGGATTTGGTGTTATCGCCTAAAAGAAATGGTGGTCTTGGGGTAAATAAGCTGAGGGTCAAGATGAATCAATTGCTGATTTTTGGTGGGATGATCTCCACACCATATAGATCACCCCATTCTGAAATTTCTCACCCCATCAAATGTGGTAATCAAGTTACACGGTGAAAATCGACAGTCCATAATTCATCAGCTTCTAAACCAGTCTATGAATATCAGAATGATTTGAATTTTTGTGAGGATGATCTCCTCACCATAAAGATCATCCTCACAAATAATCAGCCATTGATTCATCTTCTATGTGGGTACGCCAAAATTGGGGTCCTCGAGCCTGACCCATAAGCTGAGAGTGATGAATGGAGCTCTTTAAAAAAAAATTGGTTACGAAGGTTTAATAAGGAGGTTGGTAGTCTTTGGAGGAAGGTGATGATTACAATGTATGGTTGTAGAAACTCGGGATGGGATAGTGGCATGCATGGTCTGTTCTACTTTCGGGTGTATGGTGCTATGTGGATCTCAAATTTGTATGGACTTCTCTAAAGAATAAAGTTCAAAGTGTGGAAGGGGGATTGAGTTCACTTTTGGGTTGATGGGTGGTGCAATGAGAACTCTCTAGGCCGTGTTTGATTGCCAAGTGGGAAAATTGCATTTTCCTTTGGGAAAACACAACTGTCCCTTGTTAGATAGCCATTTTAAATCTATATAATTTTTCCTACCGAGCCACTTAAATTTGGATAATTTTTCCTTTCAAACTAGGAATTCATTTCCTATCGAGATAGGTGAGAATTCATTTCCACCTGAAAATACGACTTTATTTTCTCACATGATTGAAATATGTGTACTCAGTTGCAATCAATCAGCCATTTAAGGCATTTCATTCCCAGATGTATTTTCTTGGAAAAATTTTCTGTGCAATCAAACACGTCCTTAAGGATGATTTTCATTGTTGTTTAGCATTTCGGATAAATGGGAGGATGTGGTGACTACTTTTTTTTATAGTTGGGCGAGAACAAATCTAGGGCTTTTGGTTTTAGATGGAACCTGAAGGTGGATCTTCTTACTAATCTGCTAGAGAAAGTCAACATTTACTCTATCAATGATACCTTGAAGAATTCTCAATTATGGAGTCGGATCATAAATGTGCTTTTTTCTGTTCACTCTTTCTATTTGGCTCTAAATTTGTCCTCAAATGAGTTCTTCCCGGCATCAACGGTTTTGGGGTTCTAAAATTTCGTCTAAAGTTTTTTTCTATGTATTATTTGGTGGACTTCTTTAGAGAAGATTTGACTTTTGACAACATAATTAATCAAGAGAATGAGAGTTGTGGTAAACTTTTGTTTCATGTGCAAGGCTAGTGGGGAGTCAGTTAACCATCTTCTTCTCCTTGGGAACACAGTCAAGGGGATATGGTACTCCTTTTTCTATTTATTTGGAATACGTGGGTTATGCCAAGATCTGTTAGGGGTTTGTTTAGTGGGTAGCCGACTCCTGTATTTTTATTATGTGGTAATTGATTGCAGAGAGCTTTCTTCCTTTTGCTGTGGTTTGGATCTCTAAAAGGTAAAAAAAAAAAAAAGGAGTGTTTGTAGGGAGGAAGATGGTCAGTATGAGGTGAAATCTTTGATGTTCCAAACGGTACTTTTCCCTTTTCAAGGAATATAAAGTTTTATTTTTTGAAGATCTTGTGTTTAAGTGGGAGTCTTTGTTATACAGGAGAGCAGAGTGGTTGTGTTGGTTGTTTTGGTTCTTTCTGTTGGCTCTTGCTCCCATAGGAGGCCTCCTCAACCTTATGTGAGCCTTTGTAGCATTTGATTAGCATTTAATTCGCTTGAATAAATCTACACTTGTCAAGACAAAAAATCTAGAAGATTCTAGATTGATCTTAGACGGCTTTGACCACTTCGTCACACATCACAAAGGTTTATTATTTTACTCTCAAAATTGATCACTCAATCCCAATAGTGAAACACCTTAATACCCATGATCAGTGGCGGAGCCAGGAGGGGGCGAGCACCCTCAACTTTAAAAGTTCAGTAGGAATTTTTTTTTTTTTAAATTAAAGTACCCTTTTGCCCACCTTGAGAAAATACATTTTTGCCCACCCAGGAACAAAATCTGTACAATATTGCCCACCCTTAAACAAAATCGTGGCTCCGCACTGCCCACGATCATGATTTCGATTGGTCCCAACTATGCCGAGGCGACGCCTTAAATGGGTTGTTTGCTAGCATTCCTCTTGGGAAGGTGAACATAAAAATTTCCAGAGAAAACTTGAGATTTGACGACTTATAAAAAATGAGTGAGAATATTTAGGCTCTCTTACATCAAATTTCAGAATATTCTCCTATTTTCTTTTTTGCTAAGGAAACGATACAGAGCGCACTAAGGGGAATCACATGATCTACCGGCATCCCAACTAGGTTGACTTCAGAATATTCTCCTATCAAATCATAAAGCCCCTACCTTGCCATATCGTCAATTTTTTTCACCCTCAGGTCGAGCCCACATGACTTCAACAGGCCGGAACAATACTCCAAAATGTGCTGTGGGTCCCACCCCTCTACGAATAAGTGCCGGCTCCTTAATTAGCTTGCATGAGAACAAAAAATATCATTTCCGAGAGGATGCTCCTCCTTGAGAAAAACAGCATTAACAAACTACTAAACAAGAAATAACAAAAATTTAATTTCCCCCTCGTATAAGTCGAAGGACAATCCAAAATCACCTGCTTGCCGCTTTGGTAGCCGGCATGACAGTGAAACTTTATATTACTACTCGTACTCGCCTTCTTCTTATCTTCAATATTTCAACGTTCTCTACTACTTTTTCTTAGTCTCAAGGACTTCAAACTTCCAACCTTCTTTTCCCGTCTTTGCCTTGCGAGAGCAGCTTCAAAGACACTTTTGTTGCCTTAAAAAAGGTCTCTCCTCTCATATCTGGGTCTTTGTTTCTCAAACTTCTCTCTCTTGTCTGACCATGGAGTCCCAGGAGTATCTGGACAAGATGAAGGTCCGGAAGAATTATAGGAACCTCTGGCACGCTGATCTCATGAGCACCATCGAGGCTGATACTCCTTGTGAGCAATCCATGTTTTTCTGTTTTTATATTGATCTGTTTATCTTTGTGTTTCTTTCTTATTAATGGATATCTGATGGAAATCGTCTTCTTGTTTACTTAATTATTTGCAGATTGCTGCTTCGCAATGTGGTGGTATGTAGTCAGAGAAAAACTTTGCTCTCCAGATGGGAGAAAATGATCTCCACCCACTAGCTAGCTGACCCCACCCCGACTTTGACCAACATCTCTTTTTTGGACAAGTATAAAATTTATTAGATGGAGACCTTTAGAGGCTGAGAAAGCTGAGAAATTTTTTCAAGCCGTGGGATATTTGAACTTTGAAGAGGCGATCAATCATGTGCCAATGATCATGCGCCACATATACCCATCGTTTAGGTTTTGGTTTTTAAAACTTTTTGAAAATCCATGGGCATATGTGGTGCACAACCATTGGCATATGATCGCCGCTTCAAAAATTTCTCGAGAAAGCCTACCAAAAGCCTAAACAAATTACAAAGGGAACAAAACAACAACACTACAAGAAAAACCCAAACGACCAACATCCTAACAATCTCCTGCACTAATCATTTGAAAATGATATCCTCGAACAAAATGCCTTCCCTTCTCCGTACAACTTAATCCAAAAGTATACCAATTAACACAGCCTTAATCTCTAATATGATCTGTTCCAGTTGGATTTTGCACTCAAACACCCTATTATTCTTTTCCCGCAACACTTCCCATATAACCGCTAGGAGTATCAATGCCCATATCTTCCTTCCAACCCTACCAAACCCCTTTCTGCTCCAAACCAAAAATAACTCCTTAATCGACTGAAGACCTGCCCAATAGATCCCAAACTCCCTGAGTAACCCTAGTGTAATTGAGCCATGCGCTTCTACAATATAGGAACAAGTGATCAACTGATTCTCCGCTTTGCAAATAAAGTGGACATTGATCAACAGTTATCTTTGAAATGCCCCAATGTTATCTTTGAAATTTGGCATATCCTTCACAAATAGAGAATCCTGATTTACGCCTCCATGACTTGTCCCTATGTCGTTGACCCAAACTTGACTAACATTTAGTTTTGAAAGGACAAAAATATCCCTTTCTTTAACCTTAATTAGATCACAAGAACATACTGATTTTGGCCAAAACCTAAACCCCAAATCAAACGGCTGTGGTTGTCGGCCAACCACCAACCTACGCATGGCCGGCCAGCTGCCACTCCGTCAAGCACTTTAAAAATCCAATGAAAGATAAAAATGTTTAGAAAACCTATTTGGATTATTTTTCTCCTTTTCTTTTAAATGTCATTTTTTTGTATATGTAAATTTCTATGAATCTTCTTAAAATTCAGTAGTTTATCATATACACCATCACCCAACTTTTTTTTTCATATATAGTTGCACATTATGCTCATAAAAAATTATAAAAGACGAGTTTGGAATTAAAATTGCTCACCGAAGTGATAGTTGACCAACCAAGAGACTTTGGTAAGCTGCTCGCTAGTGATGGGCGGCCAACCTACCAGATTCTCATGGCCAGTCGGCAAATCACAACCGTTTGATTTGGGGTTAGGGCTTTGGCATAAACCCACATCTTTTTATTCTAAGGTTGAAGAAAGGGATATTTTAGTTCTTTAAAAATATATATATATATATATATATATATATATATATATATATATATATATATATTAATCGATCAGTTTGGGTCAACGGTCCAATTAATTTAAACTTGTTTTGTTGTCCAAAATTTTGTATAAAATTAAGCAGCTGACAAGGTGGAAATTTACACATCCTGCATATCTTGATTCTGTTCATATAGGTAGAAGTGCCAAGCTAATTGTAAGCTAGCTTGACATTTCTAATCTATTTCTCTATCGAGTTCTCGCATTTTATTTTTCTTTTTCATTTTTTAAACAATAATCAGTGAGTACAATCCTGATTCTTTTTCTGCAGAGAAATGACATTTTTTTTATTATGTTGGTGTTCTTGATTCTTCACTTTAGCTTATCTAATGCATTTGTTTGTAGTGGACCATATGCATCATACATGCTTCGCAAACGAGCTCTTTATAATGATATGTCAAGGTAATTGATTTTTACGTTTCCCTTTACAGTTCTAATATATTAACTGAGATTTTGGTAAAATTTGTGATTTTTTTTTTTTTTTTGATTACAGGTATGTATGTTGTGCTGGTTATACACCATGCAGTGGTAAGTGTGGTGAAAGTCGATGTCCCGAGGTTTGCCTCTGCACTGAGGTATGAGGATCAACTTCTTGGCCGAACTTGCTAGCGGCTTACTGTACTTGGATCTATTTATTAAAGTTTCATTTACTTTTTCTCATACACTTGCAAATTTTGTATGCATTTGTTCAGGTTTTCTGCTGCTTTGGAAATTCAGTTGCCTCAACTCGCTTTCTGTTGCAAGATGAGTTCAATATTCAAACAACACAATGCGATAACTGCATCATTGTACTCTCTCTCTCTCTCTCTCTCTCTCTCTCTCTCTCTCTCTCTCTCTGTATATGTGTGTGTGTGTGTGTGAACGCGTGTGTTTGTTGAACTTATTGCTTCCTGTTACCATAGGCATTCATGGTGTGGCTTCGGCACATTGCGTGCATATTTTCCATAGTTGCAATGGTAATTGGAGGTAATGGAATGCAAAAGGTTGCTCAGTCGCTGTCCTGTCTGTCTCATTTTGTTTACTGCACGTAAGTTCTTCGCCTTCCCTGCCCAACACCAACAGTTGATAGATTTTGAAATCATGTACTGATTCTAACATTTGGTTTTGTTTTTCGTAGAGTTTGCGCATGTATGCAGGTATGCAAGAGATACAATACAATACTTGCATATTAAGAACTCAATTTTTTACTTTCGCTTCTCTTAATATGTTTGTTAAACTGATGTTCTTGTGGAGTGCTGCAGACACAGCACAAGATTGAAATGGATAAAAGAGATGATATGCTTGGACCACAACCGGTGATGCCAGTGCTCCCCATTCAGCAGATGTCGCGCCTAGATCAGCCACTTCCTCCTCCTGTTGGATATCCAGCTCAACCAGCATATGGGTATTAATTACCCCCTCAGGTTTAAGGTTATCCCTTCGGCCGGTGACCCTCCTGCTGGCTCTTCCAGGTGATCCTCAACATAATGCATGTTGGAGTGGAAGTAGAACCACTTTAGGATTTTGATTTTCAATTAAGCTTAGCAATTTTTTTTCTCGATATGAAATGCGTGAGTGTATCAGAATTACTTATAAAAAAAAAGTGAGTGTATCAGAATAGAAGAGGCAATAATCCTGAGCATGGCATTTTTGGGAAAATATTATGTAATTTGGGATTTTACTTTTCTTTTACTTCATATTTTCCAGTTAGTTGTTGATTGTGTTATCGGGAAGTACTGGTTTTATAGATCAATTGATAAATATTTGGGAGCTTCTGTTAACCGACATATTAGATTTGTGTTTGAGCATCTTATTTTGATGTTATGGTGTAGTTCCTGGCATGTAATTTTTAGTTCTCATTGTCCTCGGGTTCGATCTATTTGGTTTGCAGTTCAGCATAATTTTGGTGGAACTACAAGAGAATGTACCTAATTTACCACATAATTCACTAAGTTTTTAACTATTGGGAGTGTAGTCAACTTGGTGATTATGGTTCATGCTTCAACTAAAATCCTGCTCTGTTTGTAAATCACAATGTCATCACAACACTGCGGTATATTTTATAGCAGAAACCTGGAACAGCCCCACGCAAGCAAGAGTTTGTCGTTGGTGTAAGAAAGACTCATTCTCTTAAACACAACAGTAAATTAAAATTAAATCCTAGCTTGCACATTACTGAAACATGTCAGGTCAGGCCTGAATCAGTGCATATCCTGTTTTTGATCCTCCATTAGTATATTACAGCCCTGCATGATAACCAAAGAAAAGTTTTCTAGATGATCATTCCAAGGCCAAAAAGTTCTAATCCTGAAAACTTTTATCGAGAACCTCTGTCCCATGACTCCCATCCAAGAGAATCAAAAGAGAATACTTAATCAACATGGCACATGGATGCGGATGGATTTGTGATGATAATTCAAGTAGTTCAGAAGGTGAAGAAGAAGAGAGAACTCATGACATCAGAGCTGTAATCAATGGGAATGTTTCTAGAAAATTTTTCTAAGAGCAACCATACTGGGTCTACACGTTAAAAAAAAATACATTGGGACCAGTCCCCTGTCCAACAGGGTCAAGCCTAGGATCAGCCTGCAGGTGAAAAATTGCTGCCCAAGCCCGGCCTATTGATCCCAGTAAGAAAAAGGAGAATCTCAGGGAACGCCATAATTTGTGAAAGGGAAAGGTTTTCTGGAGCTGCACCCCAGATCTCTTTCTGGAGTTATGTGGTTTACTTTCCATGTGGAGGATCGTCATGGCCAATCCAACCGTCCATCTGATAGACGACCCCTGGATTTGCTACATGGATAATTGATTTGTCCACATCATGCCTATGTCCTATCATGTATTGAAATTTGCCCCTACAATTGCAACCATTGCATTTTTAAAATCCTTTAATAGAGAAAACATAGCAGCTGAGCTGCACGCTAGAACTTTGGAAGGACACTCAAAAAACCTTTTCCAGACACGGGGACTCATTTCTAGGTCTACACACCAGGAATCATAGGAGTGGGTTGGTTTTCTTTAACTTTGGCAGCTGAGGTGGAAGGCCTTAAGGGACCCACACATTTTCCCACCTCGGCAACTCCCCATGTGGCAAGTTTCTGCCAAGAGCATTCTTGCCACATGATAAAAAGAGGCATTTTTCTTGTACTCTTTTTGTCTATTTAAAAAAAAAAAATTCAATGTTATTTATTGGGGAAAGTACAATGCATGGTAGGGTATGGACTTGAGGTGTTCTGAAGTTCTGAACTGGCCATGTCAGCCTTCTACGTGGCAAGGGAACTCCTGCTCCTGCAGAGAAGTGGCTAGGACCAATACTCCAGAAAACTGTTTGTAGGAGCTTGAAACCAACTCAACAAAGGTTTGTAAAAAAACTGCTGTAGAATAACACAAGACTGGCAGAGTTTTACATGGGAGCAATCAGTATAAAAAGATGACTTAATATTCAAGTGATAAGAAATGAAAAAGAGGCAAAAACCTACATTAAATGCATAGTTTAGTCATTGAATGGGAAGATTGAATTTCTATTTTTGAAACATCAAACCTCTTGTTTTTCTTTTCCATAAGAATCAAACAGCCATTTTGTCTCCTAAAAAAAATTCAGACGTCTCAACGTATTATGGGTACAACTTACAAGTGCACTAAACTTCGTCTTGAACAAGAGCTAAAGCTAAAATGATACAATTTATAGGTGTGCACCGTCATTATGAATGCTCTCGGGAACAAATGAATCATCCTCATTGTCATCCAGGAAATCATGCATTTGCATTTGAGACAACTGCTGGAACTTTGGGGCAGCTGTTTCTTTCTTCTTGAAGTTTCTTTTAGCATAAATAGCAGCACCCACAACTGCTCCTGTTGAACACAAAACGACCAAAAGCACTGCAAACCACTGAACCAAAATGTGAAAATAAGGCATCAGTGATTATTCTTGCAATCTTGGCAATTTCAACATTCATGATGACTATTCAGTAAGCTTTCTCTAATTTTTTATGATAAGCATCACTCATTGCACTGTCAGAAAGGTCTAGAAGATCAATAAGGGAAGGCATACTCGGTATATTACGGTTATAATGCAACTCTCAATATCTACATAATTGCCACTATAAGTTTTAGACTGAGAAATATAACATGACTAAGTTCATGGTTCATTAAGTTTTACAGTTAGTGTCTGAGTGGTTCTGCATGCTATGCATATCTAGAGTTTGTGATTTGTATGCATGCTTTGCATATCTAGAGTTTGTGTTTGGGATCCTTAATGGATCCCAACCCTTGATACTGCACACATGTCCCACGAACTTATAGATCTGGACTGTTCAGTCAGTGACTTAGCATTGAACATGGATACATTCAAATTCTGGGTTGATCCCAGAAAATAACTCAAATATGTCCCTTCCGTCAATCTGCTTTTGTTGGTTTCAGCAGTTACTAAACAATGAGAAAAATTTCAACTAAAAAAGATATCTTGTCCCACATACAACACAGAGAAGCTTAATAATTAGACAAAGAATATCTTCCTGGCAATAGCAATAGATTTATATAACCAACAAACCCTTGATTGCTGTCAGAACAGTTTGACTGAATGTGTTGCACACTTCACCATTGTAAGGAACAAAAAGCCTTAACCGATTGGTGGTTGCATAGAATGCAGTGCCAAGACATCACAGCAAGTAGGACCGCCCATAGGTGGACTTTAGTTTATGCGAATAAACATCTTGGCAATTGAGAATACAGAAGGAAATTGTGACCATCAAACTTTATGGTGGTAATTTGTTCCCTGAGTTATCTCCCTGATTGAGACCCTAAGGATGGCAAGGGTACATTGGATTGAAACATAGAACTTAGGGTAAAGACAGAAAATAACTGAGCAATAGTAACAGATAGTCTTCTTGTTTATGCAAATAGTACCAGATAGTCGGTCTTACCATATTAAATCACATCAAAGAAGGCCCAAAAAATGAGTGGAGCACTATATCTCTCTCAACTTATTCAAATTCCATAATAATGAAGCTATTCATATCTTTCAACTGCGAAAGACCAGTGACTCACATTCTTTTGATAGACTAGCACAACATTGAGTAGAATCTAAGATGGATTTCCAATTTTACCTATTTGAAGTCTGAAAGCATAACTTAAATGACTCCAAAAAAAATATTGAAAAATCAACACAACTATTAAAAAAATCCAGAGTTTTTGGGTATAACTGCTGACATCAGGGAGAAACCATGTTGAACTCTATTGGTGCTTTTCCTTTTAGGCACTTTGTATCAGTAATCCGTGTAAAGAAAAATCTTAGTTGGAAAGCAATTTACAAAGAAGGTTGTGTATTGACTAATCAGTATTGGCTTGGGGTGCATGACACATCAATCTGAATTAACTTAATACTTGGTTCATTTCCTTAGCTTATTCAGGTCCCAGTACCTGAAATGTTTACATAAAACTATAGTCAGAAACAGCTACAAGAGGATGTGAATTTTGATAGGAGGTAGTCTTTTGCTAAGGTAGCTGTTCATGTGTATCTCCTTCAGTATTGCCTTTTATCATGGTTATTAGTCAAAACTTAGTTAGATTTGATTTCCCGTTTTCATGACTACAAACCACCATGGAGGCCTAAAGATTGTCAAAGCCTACTCTACCGAATGATCTACCTACATCTTAGTGTCAATGGCAAATGTCATTTGAGGCCATATCAAGATGGGTTTTTCCACCATGAACCTCATTATATTTTTGGCCCACATTAGGCAGATAGACTTGGCTGATATGATAATAGTGGAAGAACTGCATAAAGTATCATTGAACTTCTATATCACCACTTTCAAACTAATCCTTGGTGAAAAATGACTGTTTCGCTGTGGTGGAAGGAACAGAAAGATAATATGACTCTGCCATGGTGACCCCTGATGTGTTGAATAGTAACTCAATAATACCGTATTTACAGACTGAAAGGGAATTTGATACACAGATTAACTGACCAAGGTAAAGTTTACAAGAAGAGTTGGGCTGTCAATGTTGAAAATTGAATCCATCTTTTGGGTTTCTTCTCTTGGTGGTGATGAGAGCTTCACTTGTATTTTGTGTAGCTTGTGCATCTATTAAATAGAGTTATGGTTAACTTATTAAAAGAAAACAGATAACAATATCTACATTATCTAATTCTTAGCTTCAAACTCTTCAATAAATGGAATTGGTTTTCTGGAAACTTATTGACTTCCATTTGGCTTGCTTAAATGCATCCAATTCTTTGATGCTTAGGTATTAACATAAGAAAGACAATACCACTAACAAAACTAATCTGAGGAGTGATCATTCATACACACCTTCGAATTGTGAGTACGTTCTGCACGTGGAAACCTGACGGTGGTTGAATTAGCAGTGATAGCTTCTGCAATAGATAAGAATGTATGATGAAAAAAAATTAAAAAAAAAACCCTCTACCACTTATAATTATTGGTTTATACAGAAACAGAGATTTCTCAGATTTAAATCTTTTTGAGAATTCCAGGTTGCAAAATTTGATGGATTAATGGATACCTGGCAGATATAATAATAAACTGAGAATTGTATCAGCAAGTAAGGGCTGTACAAACTAGATGGTATCTGACTAAAGTTTTGCACCCTTAATCCTATTTGAGTAGACTTTAAACTGATACTGCTCCACTTGGCTCATTGCACGGTGGGTTAAGGTGATCAATCCACTTGACTCGCATGAACCAAATGACAGACCAAAAATTTGATGTTTCAACTCGTAGACAATCGGCTAGTGACTCCTGCTTCCAAAAGAAGAGTACATGAACACTCTAGGAACTAAGTTTCAGAAGCCCCAATTGCGTGCATCTAATAATTTCTTCATCCATACCAATCAATTTTTTCATTTTCCAACCAATTTTATGTGTGTTTTTTTTTTTAAATTTATATTACAATCCAACAGTGATCACTTGTGTCGGCAACTTAACGACAAACTATACAGACAAATTAATCACAAATATAGATCAATTAAAAAAAAAAAAAATCAAGGAAGTTGACTTAATGAAATGAACATCAAAGATATATATTTAGATAACAAAATGATAATGGGTCAACCATTATCATCAGTTTTTCAACCATTTTAATGTGGGTTTTTTTTTTAAAAATTTATATTACAATCCGACAGCGATCAGTTGTGGACGGCAACTTAAACGACAAATTATAGAGACTATTTAATCATGAATATAGATCAAATCAATAAACCAAAAAAAAAAAAAAGCAAGTTAAACTTAATGAAATAATAATCATAGATTTTTTTTTTTTTAAAGATGATAATGGGGTCAACCTGAATCAGTTCTGGTGGGCTGAGAGCAATCAACACTCCCCTTCCAATCCGGTGGGCACTCGCAAACATCACCTTCAACTAAGCACTCTGCCTGATGAAAACAAAAAATCTGACCACAAGGTGCCCCAGTATGCTCACAATGCTCTCCAGTGTACCCCGGCAAGCATTTACAAGTGTAATTCTCCCCATGAACAATCTCCTCACAGCTTGCTCCATGCTCACACCAGAACGAATTAGTCCCATCACACATGATCAGCTCCTCATCACAAAACCTCCCTCTTAAATCAACAACACCAAAATTAATCAAAAACCCACAAAAATTCAAAGTAGATAGAATCAAATTAGAGGAATTTGAGATCAATGTACCCAAGAAACGGTCGGTCACCATCTAAGATGGTGGAAGGATCGGGTAGATCGCAAATGCAGGCGCCATTGTCGTTACAGGATCCAGTTTTGCAGCGATTGTCGTTGCAGGGTAGAGAAGAAGCTTTCATGGTTGAGAGAAGTAGAGAGAGGAGAAGTAGTTGGAGAAAACATAATTTTCTTCTTCTTCTTCTTCTTCTTCTGAAGATGAACATTTCAGCAATCAAAAGATTAAGCAGAGAGAGAAGAAGCTGTGTGTTGTTTTCCAAACTTTTGTGTCTTAATCTTTCTTTTTTATTTGGTAGTTTGGTGTGTGGGCTCTGTGGAGTAAGAAGAGAGGGATGATTAAAGGGAGAATCTTAGGGTTTAAGCAAAGTTGTGCAAAGTGTGAAGGAGAAGTGATGATGATCGGTATCTATCATGTATGGGATGAAAGGGAGGTTGAGACTGTCTCAAAAGGGCAGTTGGAATGACAGTTATTGGGCATCACAATATAGTTAATTCCAAGGTTTAAAAGGGGCCGTAATAACGGTATAACTGACTGTGGGCGTTACCTTTTTAACACACTGGCAAAAACAGAAAATAACTGAAAAAACGGCTCAAAAATTCAAAATTTCAATAAAACTATAACATAAAATAACTGAAATAACGGCCTTTCTTATAACAATTTTTTCAGAAAATAAGGGTCATTATTTTCGTTATAAGTTATTTTCTGAGCATTAAAACTGTAACGGGGGAGGTCCAAATCCGTTATAACGGCCGTTATTTCTGTTATGACCCATTTTTTAAACCATGGTTAATTCTTCGAAGACGGATTCAAGGGTACTCTGATAATTATTTGAATTTGAAAGTGCTTTTTAGTCATTTAAAAGCAGAATTAGTTTATATTTTTTGTTTTATGCTTTGTTTATGGGTAATTAGTAAGTCAAACGAGGCAGGATAATAATTTAATTAACCTAATTCCAAGAAAACAATTATCGAGGGAGTTTATTTTTTAAGATCAACCTCTGTAATTTCTTTATTTAAATTGCCAAGTTTGTAGTGTTCCCTTCTCCCAATCAAGGTTTTAAATGGGCCGTTATAATGATACTTATCGTTACCGTTATATCCATTATCTTTTTTTTGATAAGGACCGTTATATCCATTATCATAGCAGTTGTAACGGAGCACCAGTCAAAATATAATCACTTCATTGTTTTTTATTTTTTATTTTTTAAAATAACCTTGGTACAATCACAAATAACGAAGCAAGGTGCATTATTTCCCATTATTATTACAGCTGTTATATTGCCGTTAAGCACGTTTTTTTTCCGTTTTCGGACTGTATTTTCTAAATAATGTAATGGGATTGGGCATTACCATTATAACGGCCGTTACGACATTTTTTTAAACCATGTTCCCAATCTCTTACCGCTGATTGAACCAGAAAGGAAGAGACAGTGTACAGGTTCCCTCCCTAGTTTTTCGACAAGTGGTCCACATGCAAAAGTGCTGGGGTCCACCCTTTGATGGGTCCCACCAAGCAAATTTCTATAAAGAAGGATCTTGCTGAAAGCACGCCCCTTCTATTGCAAGATCATAAACAAAAGAGTCTTCAGCCTCTCTGCCAACTTTGACAAGCTGATAGTTGATCGATGGATCAAGGAAGCAGCCAACCCCACCTCCCAATCATTAAGAAATAGTCTAAACCCAAAGTCCCAAAAACTGCTAACCGCCTCCTCATAAAAATAGTTCTAGACTAATAAATTCTTTTTATCTGATACTAGGGGAACACCACGTGCGATGCACGTGCATCTTACGCATGGAAGAACCTTATATGTGGAATACCCGTAGAGATCACTGATCGTATCGATGTTTGGCCCATCTCTAAGTGGGCCTACATGCAAAAAATTAGCCTGATTAGTGGCTTTTAAGAATTTGATTGGAGTCGTTTTCATGGGATGATTTTTAACCATAGATTTCAAGCATTATTTGGGGTACTCAGATCTAAAGGTTTGAAATCACTAATCAAACTGATATTTGGTATATAGGTCCACCTAGGAATGGGACAAACATCCATAAGGTTAGTGGTCTCTAAGAGCATGCCACATGGCTTATACTATTGTCCCTCATCATCATTGATGAGGGATGTGGGCGCGCCAGACAACTTGAAGACATTTAATGAGGGAAGGTTTTACCTTTGAAAGGAAAGATGCCTCTAATTGTGTCAAATGCTTGCCAACTCCACTTGTTGTTTTACTAAGAAGAGCGAGAAATCTTCCTTAAGGGGGGGATCTCTCTGCACCAACAATCTTCCCAAAATCTCACTCTATCGCATATGTCTACGGTACCCTAAACACAATGTAATTGAAGAACTGTAGTGACACATTGAGAAGCCCCTTTCACACAGTGCACGTACCCATCATATTTGTCATTCCACAAAAAAATCTTTAAAAAGTCTCTCCAACCTCTTTATCACTCATCTAGAGAAAAGGGGTAGACAGTTTATAGATAGACTAGTAAGGATGCTTTTGATATATATAAGCATGCACCATATTTCCTCCTTTGGATAAGTATTCTACTTTTCAAGAAACTAGCTTTCTTTCACATCTTTCAATAACAGGGTCCAAAGTGCCTTGGATAGTAGTTGTACTAGCTAGCTCCTAACAATAAGCCAATATAGGAAAAAGGAAAAGAACCAAGGCCACAACCCAGAGTTGACACCAATGACCAAACATGACAACTATTCATCCACCTCCCCAACTCCAAACACCAAAATCTTGACCACGTTTCTATGTAATCGATCCCAACACAACTCCGAAGAAACATAGAAGGCTCCTAAAAACTATTAACTGTAGGCCCAATGCCTCTACAAATAATAATTAAGGTGCCATCAACGAACTACAAATGAGACATAAAACGCTCACTTTCCTACTCCAAAGCCCTTCAACTCTCTACCTTAAACTGCCTTCACTATCAATCTTCCTAGCACCGGTACCTCCACCACTTCATGAAGTCATTCCAAGCAATGAGTAAAGAACGCCAAGGTAAAGTCATATAGCACCCTGAGACCTTGCCCCCTCCAATTTTCTGATTGATGTGATCATTTCTTCCTCCTCAAACAATTTCTCTAGTCAACAACCCTAATCCATGGAACTAGTGAAGGTCTAATAGTCTTAGACTTTGTATATAACATGGGCTAAAGTTCAACCACACTTGATGTAATATTGGTAGTCTCATCCACCAACGTACATCCATTAATCAGGATATTGTAAATGTGATTGCTTCTCTTGCTATCATTAGCGATACGATGGAAAAAATGAATACTATTATCCCTTCACTTTTGTCTCCAGCTAACTTCTTCCATTCTAGCAATTGGGTCTGAAACTCTACTTCCAAATTTGACCTTCTACAATTGTCTTCCATAAAGAAGATCCCCTCCTCCACCTTTCGATCGACAGATGTGATCTCATCAAGAATATTATTTAGTTTTTGCTTCACTCTCCCAAACTATTCTCGGTTCCATTGAGCTATCTTCTCCTTAAGGGCCTTAAGCTCTCTATGAAACACAAAACTAGCTCCACCTTCGAAGGAGAAATAATTCCACCATTCAGCCACTATTTTCAGGAAATTCGTAATAAGGAGTCACATATTTTTTAACTAAAAGGGAGATGGTAACCTTAGAACATCTCCAAAAACCAACAAAGGAGGAGTATGGTCTAAGGCCAGTCGAGAAAAAGCAATTTGATTAATGCGAACAAAGTGTTAAATCCCACTTGGGCGTGACCAAAAACATTTACAACCTGTAAGGAGTAGACACCTCCTGGTTATTAGACCAAGTTAACCTAACACACACACACACACACACACCCCACCCACCCACCCACCCCCTATGGTAGATCATAAGACTGACTATTAACAAAGCCATCAATCGCACAGAATTTTAATTATTCTATTCCCTCCCGTCTTTTCGTCAAAAAATGAATCACATTAAAATCCCAAACACCAAGGCAAATCCCAAAAGCCTGATCAGAGATGAGTTTTCAAGCCCTTATCAATTGGACAATAGTGAGTAAGAGAAATACCCTACAAGATCCTTAGACAGATTAATAACATTCTTATCCCAAAGGATCACTACTCCTCCAGATGATCCCAAAGCAGGAACTTCACACCAACCCCAAAAAATGTCCTTTTAAGGGAAAATTTTCTACGTGTTAAGCACAGCCTACATTAAGGTCCATACCAATACGGGTTTAGAAAATTTCAGATATTACATCTATTAATCCGTCTAGTATATGATTATTACAAAGATAATCATACTTCTTCCATGCACCTTTCATTCTTTTTTTTTTTTAGCAGGATCACGTTCTTCTTTGTTGAATTTTTAGTTTTTCCTCAGTTAATACAAAAACAATGTTTGAATTAAGTTTTAATTAAGGTAGAATAATTAACTTTTGGCTGCCATCTGTTAAAGTTTAGTCCCTTAAAATTTTTGGTTTCTGTGTTAATAAGAGTCATGTTGACTATTAGAGTAATAAGAACAATCCTTAAGCTCACGAAATTTCCTTAGATTGTAAGAGCAAGGGTTCCTTATTTATGTAGAAATAAACAGATAACAAATTAAATTAGAGTCAAAAAAATAATATAGTGGAATATGTACTAATTGAGAAAATAATAAATAATAATTGTGTCATGCGTTCAACACACTACACTACAACAAAATTAACCTTTTAGGGCGTTCAAAAAACGCCATAAAACATATTTTATGGCGTTCATCGACTGCCATAAAAAACGCTGTAAAAGGCCATGCCGTGCTTTTTGAAGTTAAATGATGGCATTCTTTGAACGCCATAAATTCATGGCATTTCTTAAACGCCATTATTATATAGCGTTTGTGAACGCCATAGTATTGATTTTAAACGCCATTATACTGAACACTCTTTTGTTGTTATTGCGTAATATTATGGCACTTATTGAACGCCATCATTTTATTTTTTACTTCTTTAATAACATGGCATTTTCTGAACGCCATCATTTTATTTTTTATTTTTTTAAAATATTATACCCCATATTAATGCAATGAAATTTCCTGTGAAAATACACACATTCTAATCACATTGCCTATACATGTTTTATCAAACAAACACCCCATTCACCATTCACATTCCATATAATAAAAAAATGATTCTATTATCTGAAGACAAACACAATACTAAAATATAAATTTAACAATTTGATTCAAGTGTTAAATATTACAAGTTATACAAAATTCTAAGTACACAATGAGTACAAGAACTCTCTCACTATCATCTCCCATGAAAATACATAAGATGATCCAATGACTCTTTTCCCAGCCCAAAGAAAGAAAATAAAAATTAGAAAAGATGTCCACCATGGTCTCTATTTCATAATATGTAATGTGTAACTTTCCATCGATTCTTTTATTGGAGAAGACATGAACCTGTTAGGAAAAATTTAACCAAACAGTGATATAAGTGATTGAGGGATTACCTACACGAAATTTGCATTATGGGTGATATAAGTCATTGAGGGATTACCTAAATAATAGCAACACCACCTGAGAGTTTGCAATTCTTTTACACTTTTCTTTTTCATAATCCTGTCCTATTCTTTTACTCTTCTTTTTCATAGTCCTGTCCCACAACCTGTATAACCAAATATACATCATTATGATATCTAAATCAGTAAGGATAGACGACAAACACTAAGCAGGTTGTATTTGGGTAAACTTATTGCTTATCTTAAGTGCTTACACAATATAGCACTCATATGAATGTGCTTAAGTTGTTTTAGCCACTTAATAAGCCATATAAAAGGGCTTCTTTAAAAAAAACATTTTAAGTGTTCGGTAAAATAGTGCATTTTTGGTGGAAAATGCCTATTTTATCCTTAAATTACATAAAAACACTGATCGACCATGGAGGGCCTGACCAAATTGTTTTGGGACATTTTTTGAACTTTGTAATGACCAAAGAAAGGTGAAATAGACAAGTCTAAATACAAAGTGCATGCCTTCATGTGTGCATACCTTGCAAGAAGTCGCAGTTCTCGGCCTCTTTCTTAACAACATCAAGAGTGGAATCGATGAGCTCTGCATGCACCCTCCGTGTAATGGCCCTTGGCCCAGTTATTCCCTGCTCCAGATTGCCCAAAATCGAAGTTATCATGCATGAAGATCTGATTGTAAGGCCCAGATCTGAGGCTGCCCATTGTCACAGGCTCCATATATACTTGTAGGCATGCAACATTCTTATGTTTTCACATGAAGTAGTAGACAAGGCTTAGAAAAATTTACCTTAATTTTTTGATTGCTAGAAAAAATTTGATCTCATCTTCATGGTGCGCATCCAGGTCTCACATGTACCATTAATTCATTTTTGTCAATACAGATTCAGCCCCACTTGTTCTTATCCTTGTCCAATTCTTTGTTAACAAAATTTTGGATGGCAACAAGCAGCAAACAGGAAAAATGGGAATACGACAAGCCTAACATTTGTCTTGAGATTACATTTCTGCAAAATACAAATGGCAAACAAGAATATCATCAAGTCAAGAAATAGAAATAAAAAATCTTTTGAATTAATCCCTTAATGACATAGTAGTTTTCTTCTTGCTTTTTAGTAACTGGAGTAGGTCAATTGGTTTCGTCTAGCATCCTCTTTGAATTAATTCACTATGAAAGAGACTCCTTGGATATGGATACATTTACTCTAAAATTTTAAGAATAATTGCTTTAACCCTGTGTGAGAAACCAATCTACTTTATTGGCTTCTAGATTCACTGGCCAATCAACAAAAAGGTTACACTTTCTTCTTGATAGCAAATATTTGCACCCACATGGACTTCAAACTTCTTTATCCCTAGAACTCGTAACTATCTGCCGATTCTTGACATAGTTCTCTATAAGCAGCTACTAATTGATCTGTTATTTTCCCTAAAATTGCAACAACAAAAAAATATTGCACAAATCAATTATACACCAAGTATATCTAAATCACCCGGTAGCCGTATTGGGGGACAACCATTTTGGCGGGCCCACACAAAAGATGAATCAGTGTCTAATTTTTGGTGAGGATGATCTCCTCACCATATAGATCACCCCAGCAAAAAATCAGCCCATTCTAAAATTTCTAACCCCATCAAATGTGGTTTTCAAGTTACACGGAAAAAATGGACGGTCCATAATTCTTCAACTAACGCTCAATGATGTTAAAGGTACCATAAAGGTCTCATGGATGAAGAAAGATATCTCACAATGGAATCTTGGGGTTCGTCTAAGAAATCTAGACTTGGCTGATGTTCTTTCTGTTAAATTGTCTAATCTATTCATGCTTTTTGTGTTCGTAATGATTTGTTAGGAATCAGAAAAGGACACAAGCAAACACAAGAAGAAAAATGGCAATCTATTTTATCTAAACATTCAGGATTCTTTGTGGTTAGAAATCACACATATAAGACACTCCTCATAAGTAGATCATCCAAAATAATAGCCGCGAAATGGGCTGATTGATCCCCAGCTCACAATATTATTACACAAAGCAAGAGCAAGAGCAAGAGAACCAAGGAGAATTACAACCCACAAAATGATATATTAAAAATCAATGAGCACAGATGACCATGTTTAAGACATTTATCACAACATCATCAGATATGCAAGTGAGACAGTAAAGATACATCCTCTCACTTATTGAAATTTCTGAGCAGTGAATCAAGGAGCAAGAGAACCTTTGTGTGAACAGGTAGTTGGTCTCCCCGAAGGATGGTGTTTTCAAACGATGCAAGAACATGTCTTTCTTGAGGCAGCAATGCACATTACTAAATTAGTAGTCCCTTCTAGCCACAAGAATAAATTACCGGGTCGGGCTCAAGGGACCCTTACATTACCATCCTTAGAAGATGAATCAATGGTTGATTTTTGGTGAGGATGATCTCTATGGTGAGGAGATCATCCTCACAAAAATTCAAATCATTCTGATATTCATAGACCGGTTTAGAAGCTGAAGAATTATGGACCGTCGATTTTTACCATGGAACTTGAAAACCACATTTGATGGGTTAGAAATTTCAGAATGGGCTGATTTTTTGTTGGGGTGATCTATATGGAGAGGTTATCATCCCCACCAAAAATCAGCCATTGATTCATCTCCTATGTGGTACGCCAAGATGGGAGTCAAAATGGGGGTCCCTTGAGCCCGACCCTAAATTACCACCATCAGTATAGTTCTGCCAACATTACAGTATATAATAAATTAATATATGATATGAAAGCAAATTTAATGCCTTCCAGTACAACAATAGACCAACTTTTCCTTTTTTCCTCTCTTCTTGAAAGATTTGTCCTTTCAGCCCAACTATCTCAATTCCATTCACCATTTTCTTCATCTCTCTTGCTTTTTTCTTTTTTACCATCTTCCACACAATAAATTGAACTCTTGGGCGATAGATACATCAGTCCACTATTTGCCTCCAAAGAATTAATGGTGGATAGAGCTTTCTTATGTGCAGCAACCAGCTCCATGAAGCACCAAATTCAGTAAAACAATTGAGTATAGGAGAAAGAAGAAATACCTTAAAAAGATGGGTTCCAGTGTGAGCAGCATCCACAGCCCTGAAAGGATCATCAAACATAAATATGTCCTTATAAATAAGGATTCTAAGCAATCCAAGAGCACCAGCAAGCTGACAATTAGTCCATTGAACAAGAAAAATAGGTATGATTTAATATAGAGAAACCAACTTATGAACAAGAAAAAATCAATATGAAGCTGTGGTAACGAGTTCACCTTCCCCTTGTACTGGTGTACTCAGAAAAACAAGCAGCAGGAGCATGATATCTCTACCATGAAACATTTCGCAGAAAAGTATCGGTTGAGGAACTCCACGCGGCCACGCCATTGCCAATAGACTGAAATATCGAACGAGGAAAAGAAGAATTGAAGGGCTCAAAGTTCAACTCAAGCACAAAGTTGTCCAACTTAAGCGCACTTGGTGTTGAGGAAACTTACCCAAAGTCAGGCATACATAGGTAGGAGAGGTAATAGATCTTATACAAGACGCACTGCCAGCAGTACAGAACCTCCACTTTCTTTGAAACTTGGCCGGAGCTTCTTACTTTTACATGATCAAACTAGCAAGATACAAAGGCAACAGATCAGTGTACTAATACTGGAATCACCAGCTATAAATCATCAACCTGCATGGTACAAAATCATGGGAAATGGTCATATTGAAAACCAAAAAGCCATTATTATATTTCTTTTTTACTTTGCTTGTTGGTCTGTATATACCTTAATTAAAAGCTGTGTTTTTCAAATATGCAAACCTACCTGTACAGTAAATAATATATATATGACTATCACAACAGACACAACAAGTCCCATTCCTAACATGATCCGATTTTTGTAGACTAGTTTAGAGGTTGAAGAATTATGGACCGTCCATTTTTATCATTAACTTGAAAACCCCATTTGATGGGGAGAAATTTCAGAATGGGTTGATTTTTTGTAGGAGTGATCTATATGGTGAGGAGATCATCCTCACAAAAAATCATCTACTAAATCATCTTCTATGTGGGTATGCCAAAATTGTTGTCAAAAACGTTGTATGAAATTGTTGTCCCCCGATCCTGACCCTATATCAGGATCGGGAGACAGCAATTTGCACAACTGCGTACCCACATAGAAGATGAACTAATGGCTGATTTTTGGTGAGGATGATCTCCTTACTATATAGATCACTCGTACAAAAAATCAGTCCATTCTGAAATTTTGAACCCCATCAAATGTAGTTTTCAAGTAAACAGTAAAAATAAACGGTCCATAGGTTATGAGTTCTAACTTTCATAATTGAAATTTTTGATGCAATAAATATAAGATTACAATAGAACATAACCAGTACCTCATGCTATTCTTGTATCTCCCTCTCATGTACGAGGAAATACAAAAATGTATCAATAGAGAAAAAACACTTGCTTGGCACAACTCTTCACAGATTTATCATTCTTCTTTGCCTCCTAACTTTGATAGGAAAATGAGGCAGTGTGTAAGACAAATGCTAACAAAGCTTCATCAAGATGCAAACCAAAGAAATAAACATTTTAACAAAGCAGCAACGCATCTTACCTAGTAATCCATTTCCAACTTCCTCTGCACTCCTATAAAAAAATTTAAACTAAATGAGTATTTGCAAATTTTCAGCCATGTTACACTTGTAAACAGCAGCCTTTCGAAATAAGAACACCTACAAAAATCAAAGATTGATAACTAGCTTTTCGATCAAGCCAATTCTCTGTGCAGCTCAAGTACCTTTTAAAGAGAATGAAAATCTAAAGCATACCTGTTTGGATTTTTGCTAGCTTCCAGCGTGGTTCCTTTGTCACTTCCATCCCCATCAGAGAAAATTTAAAACGGATTGCTATGTAAAAAAAACAGAAAAGTGAAAGAGTCACACCAACTATTGTTTGGGAAAATGAGAGCAAAAACAAGGTGATGCCACTATTTTCCTTGAGCAACATGCAACTACAGTTGCCGTCCGTCCAAAGCAAAAACCTATAACTCAATGGAGCAAAGAACTTGACGCCTAAAAAATATAGATGGTGAGAAAAGTAGCTAATATGGCATGCACAAGTTGGTTTTACCCATGTGTGGCATTGGGGGTAGAAATAAATGAATTTGACCCTGAATGTGATTCAAACTGACATTCCTATACAACAAAACAGAACCTTTAATGTGATTCAAACTGACATTCCTATACAACAAAACAGATGGAAAAAAATTCTTAAATTTGTTTAAAATGTATTGAAACTTATTTCGACGCTACAAAAATGACTTACAAATGTTTTAAATTAAGAAGGTTGGAAAGCCACACGCCCGCAACAAATGACAAAAGGAAAATCCAAGTCCATACTTCAATGCCTGCAAATGGAGGTGATTCGGCATAGGTTCAGCCCCTACCATGTTTGTCTTTATAATCTTTCTTACAACTATAGCTGTGGAACTTGCAATGGAAAGTGAAGCCACCAGCCCCCAACTGCAGAAAACAAGGAAAGAATAGTCTGTTACCTCCATAAAAAGCATCATTACGGATTCCTCTTTATGCCATAAAACTTTTTCTAGATCAACAACTTTTAACATACAAATTCTTTTCTTAGAGAACATTTTGTTTATCACACACAGAGCATATGATGTAGTGAGTGGCCCAACTTGAAAGAGAAAAGGCTACCATTCTGCAGAAAACAGAGCAACAATACGTTGATTTTTAAATAGAAAAATATTAGAAGGTGCTTGTAATTCAAGAATCAAAATCTTTACCCTATGAAAGGCTTAGGACTTGGGTGGAATGCCAATCATATTTCAGGTTAACGAGAAAACTAATCACCCAATGATCTATGGTGTTAACTTGTTATCCTTCAACATTTGCAAAGATCATTGAGAACATGGAGAACAAAGCATTATAGGCTAATTTTGAAGTATTAACTGCATTTAGGAAGGGAACGCTATACATCATTGATGCTGTCATAAAAGATGGATTAAATCTCGGCAGAAATATAACATAGACAGAAGAACCACTAAGAAAGCCAAACACATTGACAATACATGCTAGAAGCAGGACTATATAGTACGTGGGTACAGTAACCCAACCCAACAAGATTTTAATTTATAAAGATAGTTCATTAGATAAAGATAGTTTGTCTTTCAGCCTGATTTTTCTGAAACGGAAAAGAAAGAAGGAGGACTAAAGGGGACAACGTCTGTAAGAAAATGTGGATTGCAACTCTGCAAGTAACGTGGACTGAAAGAAGATGAAAACCAAAAACAGTTACAGAAATGTTAAAGAAAAATGTGAAGAAGAAGAAGACGGAAACCAGAAAACAGAGTTACAGAAAAACGTGAAGTAGAAGAACAAGTGGACAACGTCTGAAATAACATGGACTGAAAGAAGGCGAAGTGGACAATGTCTGAAATAATGTGGACTAAAAGAAGGCGAAAACCAGAAAAACAGATGAAGAAGAAGAAGAAAAAGGACAGAGGAAGGTATACCTTTCACCTTTGCTTCTATGACGTGGAGGCTGGACATGCTTGACAGCACTGCCTATTCCTTTGAACAATGATAGAATCATAAGCTGCAAAATGGCATCAAATTCATTTAATTTTTACATCGCAAGCTGCCCTTGTTCTAATAAAAATTGTAAGAGGAAAAGAACTCTTGCTTCCCGTGTACAATATTATTACACATCATTTACGATGTAACTAAAACCAGATATGTTATTTTTCTTTTTAATAGAGTATATGTTCTTCTCAACATGGATATTAGCCAGCCTCACAAAAATAGCGCATTCTGACATTTTTAATCGAAGGTAATGGCCAGCAGCATCGGAAATAATTAATACTTACAAGCTTGATTAGAATATTAGGATCTGCAACACAAAAAGCTAAATATAATCTTCATTCCACTCAAGATTTATGTTGCTTTTTTTTACACTAGTCTTCAATTTATGCATGAGATTTTAAAATTTATTTAACATCAGAAACAAAGAATAACACCAAGAGCTACACAACTGAATTTCAAGAAAGAATGGGAAATAAACATTAATTATGTAGAACTAATTGCCTACCATGTTATAATTGAATATAACTATTTTCGACGTTCAACTCACTAAGTTCCAACATAAACTTCTTTATTTGAAACATATTCCTACTCTGCAGCTTGTCCTATTTTTACAACGGCTGCTACAATGTTGAAACAAATAGGATCAGATTGGTGTGGTTGTAGAATTTATTTCTGCATCTTTAACAAATAACGATCCAATCTTGCAAGTACTGTAGGGTAGTTTTAAACATAACCACCAATCTTGTTCTAGGAAAGTTTTCAACAAGGAAGATTTTAGGAGATTTTATACTTTGTCTTTTTTCAGCTATTTAGCAACAAATTCCTGTGTTGTGACAGGAGCCATTTGCAACAAAACAGCCCTGGTCTCATCCTCTGTAACTGAACTAGCAGATGGTGTTGACTTAGTTTTTGTAGCTGACGATGTTGGACGTTTTGAAGGCACACTTACTACTTTTGGAAGCAGATGCAGACCCATCTTTTGTAGAAGATTTTGATTCCTATACCCAAAGAGAATATTATCTACCATCCAGCATAAAAGAAATGACTAGCACTAGAAGTGGTTATCTATGTGCAACAAAATCAAGCAGGTAGAGAATATTATCAACTAAAGCAAAATTAAAGTCTAGCTCTCTAAAAGGAAATGACGTACATTTTCCATCTTAACCTTTTTAGCAGGTGAGCCATTAGCAACTTTTACATCATTACTACCAAATTTTCTCTTTACCTTTGTTGACTTGGATGTAGACGGGGTTCCTCGAGCAAATCATGTATGATTGTTTTTGAGGGACTGTTGTCAGCAAGTTCTTGTTTAGGTGCATACTTCTATTTTGGAGCTAGCACAAGGGACATGCTAACGTCATCATCCATCTGTACACATCAAAACAAAGGGCACAATGAATCATGGAGAAAACAAAATAGAATTGTGAAATAACATAATGGAGATAATCCAACTTGTCTAATGGTTCTTCAAGTTCTTCATACTTCCAGCATGTAACTAAATGGAAACACAGGACACATTGAGACGCAATCAACATATGTAATCATTTAGTGTCTTTTAAATTCGAGGCAGAATGCATGCAAGTTGGCTAAAATTATTGATCATATAAGATTCCCCAAGTGTGTTGAGGCATCAATGTACTGAATTTAACATTGTTGATAAGGAAAACAAAACAAGTAATACAGATTGACCTTCCTGAATTCTGCATAAAAATGCTGTCGACAATGCAAAGTGAAGATGCTATCAAAAAGAAAAAAAAAAGTGAAGATCAATTCATATATGTTGCTCATAAAGAAATGTCTGAACAAAGCAGCTCCAAAATGTTATTAATATATTAGGGCAGTCAATTGTGTATAAGCATCGCATGGGCGTACATCATCATCTTCAGCATCTGATTCATTCAGCCCACTAACTCGCTCAAGAAGCTTCTTTAACTCCTTTCTAGATTTGCTCAGTCCTCCCTCCCCTTCACTAGCTTCATCCTGCATGCATGTGAAAAACATATGACCCTTCACATAGTTAATGCTGATATTTCAAAATTTCAATAGAGCAACAAACCCAATACATATATGAAACTATTCCAGAAAACCCCATTCTTTAAGTCTAAGAACACCACTCATAAATCTCAACAATTAAGGAAAAGAATGGACCATTCTGTGTTGCAACCTTATGGGAAAAAAATATATAAGACAAAACAGCCAAAATCATCATTCTACTGAATGAAGTTCTATAAAATGTTGCAACCTTACGGGCAAAAAATATATAAGACAAAACATCCAAAATCATCATTCTACTGAATGAAGTTCTATAAAATTGACCTATAAAATATTTTCACCCCGGAAGCACAATAAGGCATCCAAAACTGAAAGTTCATCAAATAGGCATTAACATCTCAAATTAGTGTCAAACCTCTATGACAAATGAAAACATCTCCATTGCCTGTGTGCAAGTTGCAGCCCCAGGAAGACTTAACTATAAAACAACTCCTCAGCACTTCATATCTTGTAAAATCCCAGCATATAATAAATCTCACATCCTTGTGTTCAATAATGGGCTTTAGAGATATATCAGGGAAGTTTGTCATTTGGGAACAGAGTTGGGGGGTTAAGATGGCGTGTAAAAAATAGGCTTTCATAGGAATAGAAATAAGTTAAATTTGGAGAAAGATTTTGGGGCTTAGGATTGGTGTGGAGAAGGAGCAATTGATACAGTTATGAAAGTACACTTGATTCAAGGATGATGTGCCATTTCAAATGTTCCCTCTCTTATTTGTTATTGAGATCAATAAAAAAATATGGTTAGGAATTATTTTGAAAGATATGGAACTACCGGGTTCTAAATCTAACACTTGAATATCCTTGAACACAATTCTCTAGCATCATTGATGAGAATGAGGAAGAAAGATTATATTTCTGAATCCACATCCAGATTGAGATTTTGGAAGCAACGAAACGAGGAGACTTTTGGATTTCTTGTACAAAACGATTGTGTGGAGAGATTTCAATCATTGTTTAAGCCTTACTGATGACATAGGACTAGCATGGTCATGTGTCTTTCCTCTATAATCAAAGGAGATGCTTGAAACTGATAGTCTTCTTTTATTAACTAAGTCGGCCTAATTTTTTTACAAACATCATACCTAGTTTGAAATGAAATTTAACATTTAGTTCCAAAATAAGGGGCCTGTAACTTGTACACAAACAAAGAACTAATATAGAATATGCCAAACTATGATAATTTCAAGCATCGAACTGCATGACCAAAATGCATATCTAACTTACAAAAGTTTAGGAAATGAAATAACAAACTAAATAATATGCAAAACAGAAATGTTGTAACTTAAAATTGTAGCATTAGTTGCTTTTAGAAGTACATTTCGCAACAACTTGGACAAAGAAAATTCCTACTACGGGGAAAAAGTTATCCAAAGTAATGAAGTTTTTAGGGTTTCAATTTCATTAGGCAAATAGGGTTTCAATGCAACAAAAATGTGCCACAAATAGGTCAAAAGAATGAAATAGATACAAATCGATTCAGTCAAAGGAAATGACTAGCAAACAAAGTATGAAGAACATATAGAATTAAAGATTAAAGAAGAAAAAGGAATAAGATATCAAAAACGAAATAACAAACCAGTCCTTGAGGGAAGAGATCTGTGACATCAGTGATAGAATGAACCAGTCCGTGAGGGAAGTGATTTGCAACATCAATAATAGAACAAACCAGTCCGTGAGGGAAGATATCTGCGACATCAGTCATACAAATAGAGAAAAACCCATGGAATATCAACATGCAAGGAAAAAAGAATGAAATTTTATGTAGAGAAAAAGAAAATCTAACTGCAAACCAGTATATAAAGATTTTGTGTAAATCTTTATATCCCCACTTGCCAAAGAGTACCGTGAAACAAACCAATCCACAAAAGCTTGGAGACGAAGAGAAACGGGCCACGGAGATCGAGCTCTATTCTTCGATGTCGCCGGCGAAAGAGGAGACAATGAGGAGGGTTGACAGTGGTTGGGCATTTCTGCCCTAGGAAGAAGAAAAAACTTGGAAATGAAGAGAAGGGGGCAAAAATGAGAATGGAATGGGAAGGTGTTTTAGGGTTAAGGTGTTTTGGCGTGGGGAATATGAGTTGGGTCGGGATTTTAGGTAAAATGTTATTGGCGTTCAGAAAATGAACGCTGTCAAGTATATAGTTTTTAACCCCCACTTAAGTAGCGCACGGGTTAAAATCAAGTGTTAACGGCGTTTAGAACGAGAACACCATAATAAATAGAATTTTATAGCGTTTTTATCTAAAAGCCGTGATTTAAATGCCATAGTAGATGTTATTTGTTGTAGTGCTAGTGTCGTCTTAAGGAAGATTTCACTATCACACTTTGAGAATTTTGCTGACAGTTGATCGGACATCTACTCTTGAAATTTAACAGTCGACTGAAGATAAGCAACACTCCAACACCTCCAGTACAAACGAACTTACAGTTGAAATGCCCTCAAGATAAAATTGTAAAACTTGTATACATTAGAAACACAATAAAGAGTAAAGAAGGTGAACATAGTAGACTGTATGTCTACAAGTTGAGGTTGAAGAAAATATCAAAGAGTAAAGAAGATGAACATAGTAGACTGTATGTGTGCAGGTTTAGGTTATAGAAACACAACAAAGAGTAAAGAAGATTAACAAAGTAAACCGTTTGCAGGTTCAGGTTGTAGAAACACATACAATAAAAAGGATCGGAGGAGTGAAGTTTTGCAGATGATTGCTCTAGACTCCTCCACCTCTTTTTATTTAGAGCCATTTATCCTTGGCCCCAACACAGGTGTATATGTGAGATTTTTGTGATATGCATAGTTGTGCCAAATGAGCACAAAATTAGGATGCTCAAGGGCTTTACTCTTAGAATCTCATCTTCTCATATAGGAGCTTGAGAAAATTTATCTTCCAAGCAATGTAAGATCAAAGGATTTGAAAAAGTAAAGAAATTGAAAAACTCCTTTATGGTTTTTCCCTCCAAAAATTAATAAAGTTTGGTTCCAAAAAGTGATCAGATACTCTTAGATACTCTTAGAGGTCTTGGGTTCAAAACCCTTTAGTCTCAAATGTGCTGTCCTTTTGTTTTTTCAGGTCTTTGAGGTGTTGGGTTCAAAACTCTATAGCCTCAAGACGAAAACTTTAAGAATAACAAAAGCAGTTGAATTAATTTTCTACATTCCTGAACGAGTGATTCCAGATGCTAAGGGATCACTTGGGAAGGTTGAATGAGCATAGTTGCTGTCGCGAGTTGCTTTCGACAATGATTGACTGAATACCCATCTCCCGAACTTGTTTCAGGTCCTCCCTGAATTTACATAGTTCCCCTACCCACACCGGAGTGGCTGATATTGCATCCAAAGCTCGCACAAATTGTCCCACCATGTTGCAAATAATGCCCCCCAAAGCATTTTTTTTTCCCGAATTGGCTATGACACTGCCATCTGAATTTTAATTTGAACCAACCGAGGTGACTGCCAAGAAATGTAATTCCACCTGCAGGTAATCTGGACATAGGCGATGTTTAGCACATGACGCAGATACAAACTCCATTGCCTGGACTGGAGAAAGCTTGTAGTGCACAGGTTTGAAAACTATGATTTAGAAAATATTGTATTTGTAGCTTCTATTTTCCATTAGCGAAATGATATATAGCATCATCCTTAAGACCATATCGAAGCATTGTTGTCTGTGTGTGCAACTATTGGATGTTCTTTGAAATTTGAGTGGTGATTGTGGGATTTATGACGTGGGAATCCCGATGACAACACCACTAGTTTCGCAGAACATCAATGGTTTGAAGAACAGTTAGGAAGAAACTAACACTGCCCTTTCCGTTAGTAAAAAATAAAATAAAAAACACAAATATTCAAAGAAAAAGGTAAAATAATTGAAGATGAACACAAATAAGCAGGACTAAATCCTAAAATATGAAAACCCATCTGAATTTAGAAGAGGATAAAAAAAATCTCCCAAAATCCGGACGAGATCCAATTCAATGCAACTTGATGACAAGATCCGAATATATCGCTTTGATTAATTATTTAATGCATCTCCCAAATGTTTCATAGAGGTACAAAACCTAAAAGACACCAATCAAATCCGATCACTTGTCTTCTTCTCTGATTTACCAATCTCAGCTCTTCCATCTCCCAATAGGCATCTCGTTCTAAATCGCTAGATCCAAGACCCCATCTGAAAAAAGAAATTTGCAATACGGTTCATGACGGTCACAAATAGACCGGGTTCCGGCCAGAACCTTCCATTACCGCATTTTATTCTCCGGAAGAACCAAAGAAACTAATAAAATAACGATTTTTATGAGAAATCCAGTCCGTAAATTTCCAAAAAAAAAAAAAAAAGAAACTGTACAAAACCATCTCTTTCCGGTTCGCGGAATCTATGTATATTTGCGATCTGTCTTGTATATACAACTCAGTCAGCCGAACAAACAAAAACCCATTTTGAATCTCAGAGCTAGAAGTCCGAAACCAACGAGTATTCGCCGTAGAAATCGGGAATCCCAGAAGCAGCCCATAACCTTTCGTTGAACGTATCCTGCATCTCATCCGGGATAAATGGAGTTCTACAAAGAGGACAAGTTTTCTGATCATGATCCATCCAACGATCCAAACAACTCCGGTGGAAAATGTGTCGGCAGTTCGTCAACCGTCTTATTTCTTCTCGCCCCTCGAACTCATAGAGACAAACAGCGCAGCTGTCGGGGGTGTCCCCGTCGCCGAAAACCAAGTCCTCGAACTTCACCACAGGTAGAATCTCTCGGATCAGAACGGCAGATACGGACTGGAATTCGGGGAGGTGCGTCGGACGGTCCGGCCAGGTAATGTCGGATTCGAGAAAATCTCCGAGACCCAGTATGCGGAAAAGGCAGGAGATGACTTTTCTGATGAAACCCAGAAGGGAAAGTGTGTGTACAAGAAGCTTTGGAAAGAAAAGCTCGGTGTATCCCACTGGAAAGCCCATGGCGACAGAGAGAGAGAGAGAGAGAGAGAGAGAGAGAGAGAGAGAGAGAAGGAGAGGGAGAAGTTGGGTGGTGGCGTTGTTGTTCTGCGTTGGTGGGTATTTAACGACACACGGGACTAGAGTTTGGGGTGTGTGGGGATTTAACTACACGCGGGACAGAGACAGATGATCAGCTGGACAAGTCTGACCCGTTCAGAGAGAGAGAGAGAGAGAGAGAGTTGTGAAATGTCGATAATCTTTCAAGAGAAAGACGGCGAGGGGACGTAGGGGTAAGGAAGCTTCTATTAGTATTTAGTATAGAGTCATACGTGGCTACGTAGCTTCGAAGGACATTCGGTCCTATGTTACACATGACACGCGTGTGTAAATGGGGTGGTTGAGATCCTAATCATCACTCTAATCTATATTGAGATTGTTTTTTAGGTAAGCAATCTCTATTGGGATTTTAATGAAAAATTTAGGAAAATCAATGGTTAGATATGATGTGATCTTGAAACTTATGTGAAATTATAAACAATGAGACTTGATAAATTGGCAAATAACAGATAAAACTCTAATTTTATAAGAAATAGCAAAGAAGGCCTCCTTTTTGGCTTCAAATTTTAATCTCAATATCTTCTTTACCACATCAATTAGTAGACAATTTTTATTTTTATTTTTAGGCTCTGTTTGGGTGTTCAACAAATAGTTTTACAAAAAAAAGGATTTGTAGTTGACAGAAAAGACAACATGTGCGATAAATGAAAACGGGCAACGACCCCTCAAAATTTCATATGATACGGGAAACGGGCTGCAATGTCAAAGGAAATGCCAGAGCTAGTAAACAAGAATAGAAAAATAGATTTAAAATGACAAGGGAAAACAAATGGAGAAATAAAAAGCCTAAATGCTCACATGTTTTTTTCTTTACTTTAAGCTCTTCAATTTCTTAAAACAACCATATGATTGTCAGATCTACTAATATACGCATACTTGGGAGATATAAAGCATCGATAAAACAAAACAGGGAAATTGTCTCCCCCTCTTATAGGCTTCATAAAGAAGGGCCGAGATCTTATCCCCCAACTGAACGGTGGATCTTAGCCACTCACACCCAATTTTAACAAAACAGGGAAACTGTATCATACCCGTTTTCCAAATGTGTTTTTTTAGGAAACGCCTATCTCCATGGGAAATGCCTAATTTCCTAGTAAATCTAGGCAAATTAACAGTTATGAGGTGAATGCTAGCTAGCTCATTGGCGAAAATGATGTGTTTTTTGTGTTGATGTATTCTTTTCTATTTTACTTTATTCACTAAAATTTATTCTAAGTGCAAAATAGATTTGTTTAACATGGAGAAGGGGGTGCTTTAAAATTAAAGTTAAACAAAATGACTTTTTTATTATTTTGCACATATGGGGTGGGTCCCTTTGCAATTTAATAAATTACCTGTCTTTTCAATTGGATATTTATAAAAAAAAAATCAAGATTTTCTTTTTTAAGTCTTCATGAGTCCAAATAATGGATTCTTTCTTTGAAGACATGGGGATTTTAGTATTAGTTGAGGTGGTTGGATCCTTTCTTTTTCATCTTTTTTTCCTTTTTTTGGGGGCCAAGAAAACTTGAGTATATTAAATCATTGAGAAAAGGGTCCATGGAATTGATTCTTGAAGGATAAGCCTTATAATAAAGTAAGAGAGTGTTTAAGTACTACTAATGCTGATCGATCCCGATCCCGTTCTGGATCGGGATCGATCGACCCCCACCGATCTGAACAATACTAGGGTTTTCTCGGCAGGATCGTTCGGATCGGGGCAATCCGGACTAGGATCGGCGCCCACCGATCCCGAGATTTTGAACCATGTTTACAACTAAAAGAAAGGTTTGATCAGATTGGATTTTTCTCCTAGAACTTTGTTGATTCATTGATTGAACTTTGTAATTGAGGGTAACAAAAGCAGTCTTAGGTCCTCAAACAATGAGCCAAAAAGAGAAATTTTAGGGTTTCCATGTCCTACAGCATCAAGTGGGGCAAACAGTACTTCTACCAGCCATGCCATGGGATGCCAGGTAATCATGTCAAACAAATAAAACAATTTAGTGGAAAATAGACGAATCACGGGTAGTGGATGACACGTGCACTTATTGACACGTGTTACTTAAGAATAGACCAAAAAGGATTAGGTGGTGCGACGCATCATGGTGGCATTGGTGCTTCTGAATGGGGCTGGCACATCATTTTCTGCATTGCCACATCCTCTTGGAATTTCTTAGAAACTTGTGTTGGGCCCCTTTCTATCTCATTTTTTTTTTTTTTTTGGAGTAAAGAATGATCTTCATTAACCATTAATAAAACGTGGTAGGGACATTTAATTAAGTCCTGATGCAGAAGAAAAGTCTGTCAACGACAAGATGGGTCCCTCAATCAACAAAGATCTTTTAAAATCAGGAGGCTGCTTATTAAAACCTCCTGATCACTGTTGAAGTATTAGGGTGTGTTTGATTGCACAGAAAATTTTCCTCAGAAAAGTTTCTTTTCTCATAAAAAAATTATGGGAAAATACGTCTGATAGGTCTGTTTGATTGAACCCGAAAAAATATGCCAGAAAATTATATTTTCATGAGAAAATGCGATTTTCCCATGAAAAAATTGGCAAAATTAAATTTCTTATAAATAACAAAGACAAGCACACAGTTATAGGTGTTGTTAAGGGCTATGTTCTAAAACTCGGAACTCGGACTTGACTCGGAAGTCCATTGGGCCGAGTCACCTTAATGACTCGGGTGTCGACTCGGCGAGTCATTAAATTGATTATTATTTATTTAAATATATAAAAAATAATATTTACTAAGAAAAACTTTGAAAATAGGAAACAAATACAAAAAGATATTTAGAAAATCAGAAAAATTTTGAGTTTTGACTAGACTCTGCCTTTAAAAGGGTGACTCGGCTGAATTGTGAGTCAACTCGGACGAGTTTCCGAGTCAACTCGCCGGACTATGAAAATCAGAGTTTATATACCGAGTCGACTCTGCGAGTTTTAAAACATAGGTTGAGGGATAAAAAGTTGACAAAGAAAAGCAATAACCGATGGGAGGACCTTTTTGTTTGGATAAAATGAGGAGAGGACCTTTGATGGATAAAAATTTGAACATAAGGGTCTCTGGGTTATTTTTTGCAGTTAGAGGTCTTTTGGACAAGAAATTTAAAAAAAGATAAAATAAAATGAATAGTGGGTTTTTGGAAGTTGTGATTGTTAGATGTTCTTTGCTGCACGCAGTCCCCCACTGAAGTTTCTTCCTTTTTTTTTGTGGGTCAAGCTGGGTCGTACCCAGGACCCTAGAATTGCAACATCTGGGTCATAACCATTTGGACTCCAGTCTCAACCCCTTGGACCATCTCAAATTATTCCCCCAAAATCTAAAGCAATAAGAGAAGCACGTGTCATTTGGGTCGAGACTTTTTTGGACTTTTCTACTTTGTTCGTCCACACCTGGATGAGTGCCACGTTGCTCTCTTTGGACTTGTTATTCAACATGACCTATCTAGGATCAAGGTTTTAAATTTCGTCGGCATGCCCCAAAATTTCAGTTTTAATCAGTTATACCGAATTTTGAGTTATGTTTTATAAAATTTTATAAAAATTTTGAATAAATTTCGGCTTCGACGTGAGCGTTTATATAGAACTGGATACAACCAAAGATAAAAACTAATCTATCAGATCTAATCTAAGATAGTATCTTAATCCTCTTAGTCTTGACAATTGGTGACAACCCAGAAAATTTGTGATGAGATGCACTAGATCAGATGATTATAAGAGAACCATCTCAATCTAATCGGGTTGATATGGGCATTACCCATCAAAAAGTGGGTTTGAGCGGTGGATATGCTTTTAGAGAATTAGGCCCACATGTCCTCACCTCTTTTTTATAAGAAAATGTGAGTGGGGGTCGGTGGGGGGGCAAGTACAATTGGACCATAAGAGGGAACAGTGACTTTTTTTGTCAAATGGGAAGTCGTTCTGACCTAGAAGACAAGGACTGTCGGTGGTGCGAGCCCTGGCCAACCGGCCAATCAGCATGGAATGGGAGAGCGCGTGGCCTTTTGTTAGCTGAAGTCGGTGAGTGCGCAACCCTCATACCATACCACCCCATGCACCAAAGCCTGACTGCCACACCTTTCGGGTTGGTCTGACCCGGCCAAGACAGGCTGGGCCCACCCCCCTCCCCATAGTCTCTTTACCCTCACGGATAGGAAGGTGCCCCCCAGACCGGTTGGAGCGGGGGCTCTCTCACCCCTACCTCCCTGTCTCCTCCTTTGTCTTGTATCCAAGCCAAGGGTATCGGAGCAGTAACGTGGTCGTCCTTTGGAGCAGACGATTTTGTCATTTAAAAATGCGTTAAAAAATTTGGCAAAAATAATCTGTACGGTTTGCAAATTATTCGAGAATTTACTATGGTCCACCAGGGGTTCTAAATGGGTCGGGTGTTGGATTTTGCATTTTGGGTCTGACAGGTCAGAACCCAGATTAGGCGATTTGGATCTAATTAATAGTAATCAGGTCGGTTTCGGGTTGATATTGACCCAAATTAAAATTCTCATATAGCATAGATGCATTGGATAAGCTTAAACTGTAATCAAATTGTGTCAGATTTGACTCAATCTGTACGCTTTTTGGATCCAGGAAGTCATGTCTTAAGGCTGATCATAGAGTCCGACTTATACAAAGTTTGAACGGACCCTTCCCAAAAAGCAATGTGGCACCCTAGTTAGTAAATTCGTGTATTATACGCGTTTAATATCTGATTTTTTTTATATTTTTGAAGAAACGTTTAATACTTCTGTATAAAATAAAAAATTAGAAAAAATTACGTATTTTAAGACTATACGAATAAAACACATATTATTCACGTTTAATACACAAATTTTACATTTATTTTAAAATAAAAATATTTTAAATGGTCGCATAAAATGAAAAAATAGTAAAATTCAAGCTTTTTAAGGCTAAACAAATATAACATTTCAACAATTACCGAATTTTTGACCCAATATTTTTATCTTGAAACCGAATTAAACTCAAACTTTTTCCATTTTGAATCTTTGCCGTATACTGAATTGCTAACTATGCGTGGCACACTCTTTCAGCCTCACTAATAACCATGAATGTTTGGCCACCCTCAGTGGACCTACACACCAAATATCAGCTTGTTTGATGATTTCAAACCATTGGATTTGACTTTTCTTTGTCATAGTCGCTTCATGGCGTTGGAAGTCATCCATAAGTCTATTCATAAAGCCTGTGATGAGAAAAGATCAAATCCAACGGCTAGAAATCATCAAAGAAACTGATTTTAGTGTAGGTCCACCAAGATGGGCCAAACATTGATGGATCAGTGGGCCCAGAAGGGGTACAGAGCTTGTTGGGATAAGTTCAAACTCTCTCACTCTCTCTCATGGTTCATGGTTTAGTGTCTAGGTATTCTCTATCTCAGAAATTGTCTGCATTTCTGAATCAGAACTGAATTTAATTTAACAGCACATAATCGTGATAATTAATAGCAAGTTTGCACCTTAAACGCTTCGATCTTTTTTTAAAATTAATGTCGTGACAGGACGTCACAATTTGCAAGAGAGCTGATGTGGCCCATGTGGCTTCTCTAACTGGGCTACCTCTCTTCCCTTGTTTTGGAAGAATGAAGAACAAATCATATCTTCCCTCTTGAGCTGCGTTTGGGTGGGCTTAAAAATTGCAATAAGCCAGCTTTTAGCAGTTTTTAACAACTTCGAAAACAATATGCACGTAGTAAAACGTGAAAAGAACTTTTTTAAAGCCCAATAAAAACTCCCAAATTAATTGCCATAAGCAAAAGCCGTTCAGAAATGACTTCTTCTAATTGCGTTTGCGAGAAGCTGTTTTTAAAAAAGTTCCTCTACAAATTTATCCTTTAAAAATATTTGTAATACTAAAACTTCAATGTTTTTACTTTTGCCACCAAAAAAGCATTTCTTTATTAAACACCGTAGAAGGGTTTTTCGAAAAAAGGAAGCACTTTTCTTGTATGGTTACCAAATGACCAAAACAGCTGAACGCAAGCACTTTACATATAAATGCTGTTGTGTAAGCACCTAAGATACCTTTAAGCTTACCCAAACACAATCTTGTTTACTTTAGAAAAAGAAGCTAAATTAGTGTAAAATATCAAAGAATTATCGAGTTCGCGTTATGATATCAACAACCCGAAATCACAGGCTACCGGGAAATGTCTGTAATGCTATTTTTACCTTTTTAAGGCTGTGGTAGTTGCTAATAAATTATGCTAATCTGGCATACATCCATATTTTTACAATATTTTTACACAATTTTGAATGGCTGATTTTTGGGAAGGATCATCTTCTCACCATATAGATCACCCCTACAAAAAAATCAGTCCATTCTAAAATTTCTAACCCCACCAAGTGTGATCTTCAAGTTAACGGTAAAAATAGACGGGGTCCATAATTCTTCAACTTCTAAACAAATCTACGAATGTCAAAATGATTTCAATTTGTTACGATCCTAAGTTAAGACCTTAGCTTTCCGCTCCACTATCACCAAGGAGCTTTTGGAGGTTTGGGTCTTAACATTTGGTATCAGAGCAACCCTACCTCTTGGGTTCAAGTCACGGGAAAGGCAACTATGGTTAAAAAAAAAAAGAGCTCACTATAGTATGGGACATGGAGGGCCCGCCATTGTGGCCTGCTGTGATCAGTCTCGAAAGGGGCGACCTGGGGAAAGGGCTACTTGGGGGCTCGCTCAAAGAATGAGAAAATAGGGGTACTGAGAAAAAAATGCCGGGGGCCCGCCACAAATAAAACTGAGAAAATAGGGGTACCAGAGTGAAAGCCACCTTAGAGTGGGCCACCGTGGACGTCGGCCTTAAAGTGTGGTGGAATGTTACGATCCTAGGTTAAGACCTTAGCTTTCCGCTCCACTGTCACCAAGGTGCTTTTGGAGTATTGGTTTGGGTCTTAACAGAATTTTTGTGAGGATGATCTCCTCACCATAGGACCATCCTCGCCAAAAACCGAGGTTTAAAGGAGGTTGTTTTAATAGTGTAATGGACAGGGGCTGTTCCCGTTAAAACGGATTGAAACGGCTAAGGAAAAATGGATTTTAATGATTTTAACAGAAACAAACGGAAAAAATGGCGCTGAAATTCAAATTTTGAAAATTAAAAAAAAAATAGAATTTAAGGGACATTAACAGCCATTTTTTTTTAAAAAAATTTTCCAGAATTTAACGACGGCCATTTTTAAATTCATGCCAAAAACCATCCAATTCCAAAATTTATAATTTATATATTAACCCGTGCCAATTTTTTGTTGTAAGAAATGTTGTCCCCCCATCTTGACCCTATATATATATATATATATATAGCTTTTGGGCTTATAAAATGTAGATCATCTATTCAAAAATCAGCAAATTCTAGGACTTCTAACCCTATAAAATAAGGACCAAAATTTAATGGTGAAAATGATCAACAACCCACAAAATTTCAATTTACAACCCACTTTTCATAAGGTTACCAATGTTGGAATGGGATGATTTTTTTGTGAGGTTGATATCCATGTTGAGAAGAATATCATCACCAAGAATCAGCCCTTAATTCATCTATATGTAGGCCCCACACCTATATATATATATCGGGCTCAAGGGACCCCCATTTCTGACCCCCTTTTTTGATCCCCATCTTGGTGTACCCACCTAGAAGATGAATCAATGGCTGATTTTTGGTGGGGATGATAATCTCACCATATAGATCACTCCAACAAAAAATCAGCCCATTCTGAAATTTCTAACCCCATTTAAAGTTACACGGTAAAAATCGACGGTCCGTAATGCTTCAGCTTCTAAACCAGTCTATGAATATCAGAATGATTTGAATTTTGATGAGGATGATCTCCTTACCATAGAGATCATCCTCACCAAAAATCAGCCATCGATTCATCTTCTACGTGAGTACGCCAAGATGGGGGTCAAAAAAGAGGGTCAGAAATGGGGGTCAAAAGCATGCATGAAGAACATGAAAATACAAACTGTAATTTTGTATCAAAAGCATGCATGAAGAACATGTGTTCTTGGTTCTAGGTTTAGAAGATGTTCACATGACCTAGGAAACAAGAAGGAGAAGCATAGCTTTAAATTACAAAAGGGAGGAGGCTCCGATTCTTAGGGACATCTGCACGTGACTAAGTTGTTTAGTTTGTGACAAAGAGAATAACTCATAGGTGGCTCAATTTGGCCTTCTGAAAAGCTGCCTACGTATTTAACTACAGTTGCAGTTTATAGATATTAACGTGTAAGAAATGTAGTGTATTTTAAAAGTACTTAGTTATAACGGCGTTACAAATAACATAACAGTATTCAGAGCGTTACTGTTATAAAGGCCGTTATAATGGTTTTTTTTTTTTTTTAACCATGATCTCCACCATATAGAATGATTTCAAGATATTTTTTGGAAATTTCGCATCCAGGTTTAAAATCACAAAAAATTGATGGGCCTAACTATGGTGGGCCTTTATTGTTATCCGCCGTTATGATGGACATAACGGCTATTATAATGGTCGGTACCCTTTACACTGTTTACTATTTTTAAATAGAATATATCATCAATATGATGTATTGTCTCATTCTGATAAAAAAAATACTAAAATAACATTAAAATGATATAACAGTCCTCATATAACGGAAACAAAAAAAAAAAAAAGCTGTTGATTACAGTTAAAATATTAATGGCCATAATATTAGGGGTAATTTTGCATTATATAATGAATGATTGTCAAAACTATGTTCCATATTAAATAAATTGCAAAAACATTATATTTCATATATTGCATGTAGGAGCTGTTTGGACAGAACCTAAACACAGCTGGCTCTATTTTTTGAATGTTCTGCAACTATGTTTAGGGATACTACGGGTTTGGACCGGTTGCATTTATACCCCGTCATTCGTGCCAACCGCAATATGACCCCAAGATTCAGTTGGATCAGATTTAGGGGAAGGTTTTTCTGCAATATCCATGTTTTGATTGTTTTCAGCCCATTTTGATTTGCATTATTTCATCCAAAACGGGGCCTTCAATTTTAAGGATTCGGTTTTTTTCAAAATGTCGAAACCAAGGTTTAAAAGGGGCCTTTATAACGGTATAACGGACTGGGGGGCGTTACCCTTTTCCGTTATAACGGATTGTAAGGCACAGGGGAAAAATTGGAAAATAATAGAAATAACAGGAAAAAAACGGTGCTAAAATTCAAAATTTCAGTAAAATTTATAATGGAAAATAACGAACAGCCTGAATCGCTAATGATTCAATGAGTCCAACATTGATTCCTTCGGACGTGTCAATTGGGCAAATGCGTCCATAGTGACTATGATGGATATCTCGGAAAATGGTACATAATGTAACGGGGGTGGTCCGAATCCATTATAACGGCCATTATTTTCATTATAACGGGTGTTTTTTAGTATGTGGAATAATTGGGTGGAATATTAGATGTGGGGCCATGTCGAGTATATGATGTTTAATTTGACGAAATGTCTTCTTCCTTGGTAGCATATAATTTATCTTCTCCCTATCTCTGATTCTCTGTACCCTCCACTACCACAACCTCTCTCTCTCCACCACACTCCGTGTACCTATAAAAACGTTATCTTCTCTTTGATGTTGCCTTTGTACTCTTTTTTCTTTTGACTCTTGATTTGGATTTCTCCCCTACTTTCAGCCCCATCTTTGTCACCCCTTTCTCTTAACTAATCTCCTTCTTCTGATTTTGATGGATCATGTTTCATGTTTCTGCCTCTCCATTCAACTTTATTCATCTAATCTTCTTATTTCCTTTCCATTTTTCCTTACTAGTGGGTGGCCCGTGCCCACGGCACTCTCCGACACAGTGTTTGTCAAAATCGGGTGTGAATTGGCTGAGATTCACCGTCAAGATGGGGGATAAGATCTTGGCCATCCTTTATGAAGTCGGATAAAAGGGGAGACAATTTCTCTATTTTGTTATATAGATATTTTAGGTCAAAAATAACTTCTGAAGTTCTAATTAACAACTACAAGGTCCTCTTATCAATTTTATCCCTTCTTATGGGCGACTAAGACACAACTTTGCTCTCATTTTTTTTTACTCTAATCCTCATTGTTTTTTAATAATGGGGTTGTGAAAAAATCCATTAATTGTGCTTTCAGACCCTAAAACCATGTCTTGATAAGATCGTTTTCATGAAATCCCTTCATTTTAACTACAAGGGCCTCTTATCAATTTCATCCCTTCTTGTAGGCGACTAAGACACAACTTTGCCCTCAATTTTTTTTCCCCATTTCTCATTGTTTTTCAATAACGGGGTTGTGAAAAAATCCATTAATTGTGCTTTCAGACCTTAAAACCATGCGTTGCTAAGATCGATTTTCCGAATTTCCCTCATTTAACTACAAGGGTCTCTTATCAATTTCATCCCTTCTTGTAGCCGTCCAAAACAAGTTCACTCTTAATTTTACTACAATCGTCTTTGTTTTCAAATGATGGGGTTTTGAAAAATATCCATTAAGTGTGCTTTCAGACCTTAAAACCTTATTTCTCGAATTCTCCTCAATTTAACTACAAGGGCCTATTATCAATTTCATCCCTTGTCTAAGACAAATTTTCCCTTATTTTTCCTAGTTCTCATTGTTTTCCAATAATGGGGTTTTCAAAAAATCGATAAACTATGCTTTCAGACCTTAAGCCATACGTTGCGAAGATTGTTTTCCCGAATATCCCCTGATTTAAGTAGTTTTTTTATGTTATTTTTGGTGTAATGGTGTATATTTGATTAAATTAGTGGCAATCTTAAGTTGCATTTGAATATTTCTTGGTATTTTTTTAAGAAAAAATAGGGACCAATTTGATTATAAGCCCAGTTTTAGGAACCTATTTAAATTCAATTTCATTACTTATCTTTCTTCTTTGTAATCTTTGCTTCTACTCTAAAGCAGAATCTAAGGCTATGTAGCTGGACCCCACTTGATTAACAGCACCGTTATCATCAGTGGGTATGATTTCCGTGTCATATTTGATGAGATGATAAAGACATTAGCCGGCACGAGTCAGTAGGGTGGGCCATGAAGTCATGTGGGATGTTGGTGTGATTGCACCTACCCATAAACAGTGAGCAAATCAAATTTGTGGTCACGGGGGCCATTAAGTAGTACAATTATAAGATGTGTACAAATCTAATAGACTAATACTATATTTCTTTGACACAAAAAACAATACCCACAAGAGCCAAATTTTGAATGACTTTTGATTCCGTCACGCGTTTTTTCTGTAATTGGATTTGTTTAGAGATAATGTAGATTATGATCAGTGGTGATATCTTGCACCATGATTTATTTCATTCTAACAAAATGTCGGCCTTGAATTATCTCCATGTGAGCTAGCTGCACTTAATTGTGTCAAATGATGTGTCAACAGTGGCGGAATCAGGATTTTGTTCTAGGGGGGGTGGCAAGGCGGCAAACGACTGTCTAAGTGGGGCTGCAGGGCGAGAAATTTTTTGCGATCCAGGTGCCTGGGCACCACTTAAAAATGTCACGAGGCACACTCTTGGGGACTAATGACCTTATGGATGTTTGCCGTACGTACCAAAATTCAGCCTAATTGGTAATTTATAGCCATTGGATCCGAGTACGTCAAAATAATGCTCTAATCCCACGGTCTAAAATCAACCCATAAAAAAAGACTAAAATATAATAGTTATAAAACACCAATCAGGATGATTTTTGGTCTGTAGGTCAACTTAGGGGTGACTGGATGGGCCAAACATCCATACTGTCATTCGTCTCTAAGAGTATGCCAGTAGACGTACGAGACCTTAAGAGGGAAGGTCGCGGGCGAGATTTGAGAGAGGGTGGTCATTCTCCCTTTAGCTTTAGTTATATTAAAAGTGTATTTTTGGAGGGGTCGTGATGTAACAAGGTAGACCTGACGCCAAAAATGTCAATTTTTGTTACTCACCGCTGCCAGTGGGACCCACTGACCGCATGGATGTTTAGCCCACCCTTTGATAGACATTCATACCAAAACTCAGCTTGTTTGATGATTTTTAGCCCTTGGATTTAGTACCCAAAACATTTGTTGAATCCAATGGCTAGCTAGAATCGCGCTTTAAAAAGTACTAAAAATCTAATGGCTAAAGATTACTGATCATGGTGATTTTTGGGGTGTATATCCACCAAGGGGTGGACTAAACAACATGCTGTCAGTGGGGCCAGAGGGCATCTTTTTTCTGCTTACAAAAAAAAAAAAATTGATTAATTTTTAAAGTTAAGTAGGGCTCCAGTTTGCCTTTTGTGATGCATTGATGTGTTCGATCACATGCCCCATCTTGGTACATGCCAAGACCCACCTGAACCTGAGATGTATTGGTCCCACATATTTGGTGTGTTCTTAGTGTGTGCACATGCAGCAATATTCATGCATGTGAGAAACACTTGGATTTTTTTCAACCTTCATGGATGAATGGAAACATATTCAGCAAGTCTCGTTCCTAATGATATTCTAGACCCCCTTGAAATCTATTTGTGCTTATGTGCATTGGAGGGGGAAATAAAAAAAATTTAAAAGTTGAGGGGCCAGTAAAAAAATTGGGTGGGGGCCAGGGGCAATTCTGAAATAACTTGTTAAAAAATAAAAATCAATCTTTAAATGACACTTGGTTTTGTGACACGTATAATGAGACACGGTCATAGGGCTCAATGGAGATGACCTAAGGCCGATTTTTCATGAGGATGATCTCCATCGTGAGTAGATCTTTCTCACCAAAAATCGGCCCTTGGGTCATCTCCATTGAACCCTATGACCGTGTGTCAATATATGTGTCACAAAACCAAGTGTCATTTAAATTTAGACCATCTAATTTAACCATTACTCTAGGTCAACTTTTCATAAGCTTAGTAATTAAAGTCAGAATTGATTGATTTGTGGTGATGATGATTCCTCCATATGATGTGGGTGTGCTTAGAAATGTTGAAATTGACTGATTTTGGGGGGGAATTGATATCTATGTTGAGAAGAATATCATCACGAAAAATCATCCCTTAACTCATTTGCATGTGAGCCCCACACCCATGTGCCATTTTATAACTACCCATTTATTACATCTGATTATGGGACCCACATGGATATCGGGTTGGACAACTCAGCAGCATAACATGTTGTGTATACTGTGGAAACCATCATTACAAAATATCCATTCATTATGACATTCATAACATCATCAAAGAGTTAAATTTGAAAAAGCTGTACCATCTAATTTAAACGTTACTTTAGCTGGGTTAACTTTTCATAAACTTAGTAATTTCAAAATTGATTGATTTTTGTGATAATGATCAATATCGCGTAGATAATGCACTGTGCGGTTGGATTTTGCAACATAATCTCTATGCGAGCCCCACATTGGATGTAAGATGTGGATGTATATCTATACACCCAACCTTGCTAGTAGCTTAGATGGTTGGTGTTTACCCTCCCCTTGTGGGAGGTTGTGGGTTCAAGCTCACAAGGCAAGTTTCCTACATATGCTATGAGCACACAGTTAAAAAATATTAAACGAATAAAAGTCTTTTTTAGCATTAAAAGAAATGACCCTTAAAACAAAGCTAGTTTTTTTATTAATGCAAAAGAAAAATTTTATGTTCCTATTGAATAAATAAATCCTTCATTTAGAAGAGAATATGTTCCTTAATGTCGTGTCTAAACTGTAGAAAGAAAAAACACAACGGCATAACGGAAGATTCAATCTTTTATGCTCAAAAGAGGAAAAAGATTATTGGTCAAAATTCTAATAAAATTTACTTAGTGCCATTCGTCAAATTTACTATCCTCGTTTGAATCATCAACATGGCCGTCCATTGTGAATAATCAGAACCATAACCTATAATATCTTCTGCAAATCAAGCTATATGGACCCCTTTCAATATACATATAATATCAATTAACGTATTCCACTAATCCTACAAAAATTAAACTGAGTTAAACTATTTATGTTCAACTAAAAAACTCTTTAAATAAAATAAGCCATCCTCCATCTAAGTAAATAGTGCTTATCAAAGAGTATCTTTTTTTGTGACTAGTTTATAAAATAAAATAAGTGTAAAGAGATAAGAATAAATGAAGATATTTAAAGTGATTATAGAAATATTGAAGAAACAACTTTGTCCAAGAACAACAAAAAAATGAAATGTTTTGCATGGATAATCATTTTTGGAAAGGAAGAAACATTTTTGAAAATATAAACTCTTAGCATTGGATACCGAATAATTATTCCCATTATTGTAGTCAAATTTCCTTAATAATCATTTCCATTATGATAGCTTAATTTTCTTCTGAATAAATACCGACACATAATTTTATTTTCTAGGTGCACCAAATAACAGAGTAATTTTTAGCCATTAAATATGAACCTAATGGATAGATTTTAAAAGGTGTAATTAGTCCGTTGATCATTGAAACCTATTAATGAAATAACAAAATTTAAAATTAGAGGAGACAACAAAAATATTAACCAAACAACATGCTTTTACATGCTAAAAAAAAAAAATCAAAACAAATAACCAAACAAAAACATAAATATGGTTATTGTTGGGCTAATAAAAATGAAAAAAAAAATGTGCGGAGAAGAAAAATATAAATCCAACAAGCAAAAAAAGGGCATGAATAAAAAAATATAGGGTAATTTAGTAATACCCCCTGTTACTTAAAAGTATGTTGTACCAACCCCCTACACTTTGGAACTACTGCATTAACCCCTTTGACCAGGTCTCACGGTATGTATCACGTGTCCGTTGCAATTAATATAAAAAGTTTGTTTTGCCCCTTCCTCTCTCTCCCTCTACAATTATACTTGGACAAGAGATGACATCACAGAAGATCCAACTAAAAGATATGTTGGAGGCAATTGGAGGGGGTGATGGTGGAAGGGGTGGGGGAGAAGAGGGTGGAGGTGGAGGAGGTGCAACTAACACAGAAACTCGTATAGACTGAGGCAGTAGTGGAGGTCCACCTTGCTGAGCTGGAGGGGGTAGGGGAACTACATGAGGAGGTGCAACCGAAGGGCCTTGCTGAATTACAAGAGGCGGTGGATCAAGAGAGAGAGGAACTGTAGCAAGAGGGCCATGCTGGAACGGAGGCAGAGGTGTCGGAGGACCATGTCTGAACTAAGTATAGTTTCATTGCCTATTCATCTACTACATGACCTGGGGCGAAATCCTGCCTATTCAACAAGTAACAACACAAAACAAACAAAAAGAAGGTAAGAAGAAAAAACGAGATTGAATGCATAAACCATTACATCTGATACGTAACTACGATACCACATCTTACAGAAAAGCTCTGTAAAAATAGAACCCGAAACAATTTGTTAATGTGAAAGCGTTGTGAGTCCCAAAAGGAGCACCTCTCAACAAAACTCTCTTTTGTTCTTATCAAATTCAAGAAAAAAAATGGATTTCTCCTCGTGGGTTCGCCTCTTAAAGGTATATAACTCACATTATTATCTGTTACTCTGTTTTTGGTAGTTAGATTTTTAATTAAAAAAAAGTAGGTGTAGGGGTCTGGTCTATTTGTCTTGTTTCTTCAGGGGGTTCTATGGGAATTGCTATTAAAACAAAGTCTTAGAAGGGATTAGTGTTGAGTCAATGCAAGAAGAGCATTTCCTCTCGACCCATGATTCTTCTACCAGAGCAGAGTCGGTTTGTCATCCCCGCTACCACGCCTAAGATGGTAATCACATCTAGAACGGCAATGACATTGCCTGCGCTTTGATGGAGAGACATCGATTACAGCATCGTTTTCGCATACAAACAAGATTGAATGCCAAAAGGATTGTTTTTATTATTCCTAGAGAACAAAATACTTTTGAATAGAAATGAGGGAGAAAGAGAAAATATGGCAGTGGCGGTGGTGGTAGTGTTGATGGCAGCACTTGGTGTTGGTTATTTACTCGAGGAAAGAGAAAAGGGCAAAATAGACTTTTAACATTAATTATGAACACGACGTGTGAGTTAATAGACAGTGGAGTTTGTCAAAGGAGGTATTACGATAGTTCTAAAGTATATAGGGGTGGTATAAAATATTTTTTAATAACAAGGGGGTTTTACTAAATTACCCAAAAATATACTTGATTTAAAATATTATGATTAACATTGACAGAAATATATGTCATGTTGTGTAAATTAATGTCTAAGACCCCATAGTATACATCCCTTCCTTCCGCACGTCATTACAGGTTATCCCTGCATTTGCTAGCAAACCCGTATGATCATTCAATCGATTTCGATTTGATCATATGAGTAGAAACCTAGAGCCACGAAAAATCATCTTCAACCATAGAGATGAACTTGAAAATAGTTGATATAGTCACAATGATCTGGCAAACTATCGTCTGATACAAAGTAAAATATATAAAAAAAAAAAAAAAACCTGGATCAGTCACAAAAGAACTTTTAATAACTAAAATATTTAAATTAAATTCCTGATAAAAATCAGTAGATATACGTTTTAGGAGAGAGAGGAGACGTGGAGAGAAATAGTTATATTTAGAAACTAATAGATATTAGAGATAAGGGGAGATTGTGAGATTTAAGAAATAAGTAGGAGATTTTGGAAGAGGGAAGGTCTAATTAAAGAAGACGTTTCGGAAGAGAAAATATTTAAATAAAGAAGATTCTAATTGGAGTTGTAAAGAGAGGTTATGTAATACCTTGAATTTTTGTTCATTGATTTTCGAGTAAATTAATTATAAAAAGTTGAATTTGACTCCTTAATTTCTTTTTCTATAATTTATTTTCAATGATAATTAACTATATTTCTATTGTGGTCTATGAGCGGCATAGTCGTAATAAATAATTAATGAGTTATATTATTGAATGGGCCCGTAGCGCCAATTTAAAAGCCTTTTGGGCTTAATAATAATATAAAATAAAGCCTATTTGATATCCATGGGCCTTAGGCCCATTTTTAACCCATATCCATATTAAAATAATTCTTTTAATGAGTTATAAAATTCACCCATTTTAAAGTGACGAAAATCACTTAAAATTAGAAACCCTACTTTTAGATAGTTATAAAATTCACCCATTTATTTTCAATGATAATTAGTGAGTATTTTATTTTTATTTATTTTTATCACACTCTGGATCTTAAGTAAACGGATCATTTTTTAGGCGTTCGGGTCGGATCCGGGTGCTCGGGTCCAGGGTGTGACAGAATAGTATTAGAGCATAGACTTCAGACACCTAGAGATTTGTGTATAATGGGTCTTTGCATGGTTAACTTATTTATAATTATTTATAAACCTTAAAATCAAAATTTACTGATAGAGAACCGTATGATGGCTCCGTTGAACTTTGATATGTTTGGATTAATAACCTAATCATATTAAACTTTTTTAATTTATAATTTGCATACATAATTTAAAGAAATTATATGAAATTTGAAAAAAAAAGTTAGACCTTAGAGTTAATTCAAAAAAAAAAAAATTTGCTTAAGCAATGTTTTAATAATCACAAATATATGAACACGATGTTTAAAAAAAAGAAAAAAAAAACATAAATTGGAAGTCCGACTATTCAGACTAGTTGGTCAATTGAATAACTTGATTAGTGTGATTGGAAGACATTGACTAGATTTACTAGTTGATTAGGCTGAATAGATTGACTTAAGTATATCAGTTTAATTGATGTTAACTATATTGACTAGTTTGACCAGTCTGACTAAGTTGATTATACTTATTAGATAACTAGTTTGACTGGGTTAGACTAATTAGTTTAGATAACCAATTTGACTAGATTTACTATGTTAATTAATTTAACCAATTTGATTAGGCTTATCTATAAAGTTTTATCAACCGATCTAACTAAGCTTGACTAGAATAATTAATCAACTAATCTAAAATGACAGACTAGAAAAAAAATTATTAATTATATTTTAAATTTTGAGGACGAAATTCTTGTAAGGAGGGTAGGTTGTAATACCCTGAATTTTTGTTTATGGATTTTTGAGTAAATTAATTATAAAAAGTTGAATTTGATTATTTAATTTCTTTTTCTATAATTTATTTTCAACGATAATTAACTATATTTCTATTGTGGTCTATGAGCGGCATAGTCGCAATAAATAATTAATGAGTTATATTGTTGAATGGGCCTGTAGCACAAATTTAAATGCCTTTTGGGCTTAATAATAATCTTAAATAAATCTTATTTGATACCCAGAGGCCTTAGGCCCATTTTTAGCCCATATCCATATTAAAATAAGCCTTTTAATGAGTTATAAAATCCACCCCTTTTAAAATGACGAAAATCACTTAAAATTAGAAACCCTACTTTCCTAAACCTATTTAATAAAGCATTGAGAGCTTGTGAACTCTTACAAACCCTAAACCATTACTCCAATATTTCTCTCATCTTTCTCTCCATCTTCCTCTATTGAAGCACCTCCATTAAAGAAGAACTTGAAGAACCTTCAAAACCCTAGAAATGTCACCATTTCACATCATCCATTGAGACAAAAATATTGATTAGACCCCGAAACATAAAAATTAGAAGAATGACTCCATCCGACAACAATCAAAGAAATATATTATACAATTTCATCTCTCTCGAATCTAAGAGAAAATAATAAGAAGTACACTCTACTTCGGTTATACTCATTGTATATGTATTGCACTAGAATATATTTGAATTCTGGTGATCTATTGAATGGTTAGATATTTAATTGCATACGTTTTTGAAGTGTGGGATTGATTCCAATGGTTGAAAATTTTTTAAGCAAGAAAGGCCTGGAGCCTTTGGATACAAAGCCCTAAACCCCTGCAGAAGAGTTCTTGGTTGAACTGCTCCCGATGTGGGAATGAGAAGTAGACCCATAATGGGTTATTAGTTGCATCCACATATTAATTTTGGATCATAGTTTATTTTGAAATACTCGTTATTCTTATTCCATACCTATATTCTACGTATGAACTATTGATCGATAGAACTGTCATAGATATGATGTAGTGATTAAATTTTATTTGGCTTTCATAAGTTCACGGTTCAACCGATAATATTTTTCAGATTATTTAGAGATAGAAGAAACGATGGACTACAAGACAATATACCAAAGAATAATGAAGCGTTCATTGAAGACACATAGTTTTATTTATTTATTTTTGTTTTATAATTGCAATAACTTAAATCTTAACTTTATTAGTCTATTTTGAATCCGAATTGATTGATTTAGTATTTTTATTTTATTATTTATATTTTAATAAAATATATAATCTGACCCACATGTAGTATTTCTGTCATAAATCAAATTCTGTTCTTTTTTAATAAAACACGAAAGGGCCAGGTGAGAGTGAAAATTTGTTAAAATAAAATAGTAAATGATATTTTTAGGCAAAGTACCTTAACAAAATATACTTAAAATAATTTTTTAATAATAGAGAATTAATAAAATAATTTTTTATTAAATTATATTTTTTCAAAAATTTTACGCATATCCATTAAAATTCTGAAAAGTTAATTCAAAAAACCAAGCAAATAGAAGTTTTAGTTAAAATATCTTTACAAAAAATTCTTATTTTAATATATTATGAATTATGATTATTTTTTAAAATTATTTTAGAGTATTTTATTTTTATCACACCTTGGATCTTGCGTAAATGAGTCATTTTTTAGGCATTCGATTCGGATCTGGGTGCCTGGGTCCAGGGCGTGACAGGTTATGGGGAATAAATGATGAGTAATTTTAGAAGTTGTGGAAAATGGAGAAAGGCAGGAATAGTTATAATTAATTAAATGAAAAATATTTTACATGGAAAGCTGGAGAACTTGAAAGATTGTAGGATAATGGAGAGATTTTGGATGGAGATAATCTTAATGTGGAGGGTATTTTTGAAAAATATAGAAAAGTTGGAGAGAGCACCACCTCAGTAGGCTCGAGCTTTAGTATAGATAATAGATGGGTGTGCTGTGGAGTCGAAATCACCTCATCACTAGTATAGCCTGGTGTTAGGGGTGTCAATCTGGCCCTCTTGTAAGGGGACGCAGCCTGGCCCAGCCCAACCCATTGAAAGCCCTAAAAAGGGGGTTTTTATTATTATAAATTTGAAGCAATTAGGGACTGGCCAAGCCCAAATATGTAAGGCCCTTCTAAATGAGTATTGGGCTAGGTGCATGGTATATTCAGAACTAAATTAAGTTGTGCCTTTTTTTTAAAAAGAGAAGATACAATTTTGGAACAATTTTGGGCTACTCCCAAACAGTTGAGCCATTCCCAAATTAGGAACGACCAAAAATCATTCCTATTTTGAAAACTTCAAGAATTGTTCAAAATTGTTCCTAAATGACTTTTTGTAGTGTCAATTTATAATATATCATTTATTTTATTGTATTTTTTATCGAAGCTTTTAAAAAAACTAAAAGGTTTCATTTCCAAACCTTAACTGTGAACCCCTGTAATGAAAAACTTATGATCATTCGTTGAAAAATCTACATAGATTAAACAGAGAAAACATGTTCACCAAGCTAAGTGCATTATTCAAGCATTTACTTTTTCTACTGAAAGAATGCATTTACTTTTTCTACTGAAAGAATTTTATATTTCTTAGTACTCTTCTTCTAGGCCCTGGCCCTACCCTAACTTAGCATTGGCCCTTGAGGGTAAGGCTAGGTCCTAGCCAATTCAGGTCGTCTAAGGGCTAGGGCCTCACCCTTATAAGTCAGGAGAGGGCTAGGGTCGGGCTAGCTCTAAGCCCTACCCTGGCCCCGTCCTTTTGACATCCCTAGCCTAATGGTCTTGCATTGTGGGAATTCCAACCCCCGATATACGGTCCTATATATATAGCATCAGGATATGTTGACAAATACTTCTCGACAACAGTCGTGGAGCCAATTTGGAGAAGAGATAAGGGTTGATTTTTTTTTTTTTTTAAGATATTCTCCCTAGCATTGATATCAACCTCACAAAAAATCATCTCATTTTGACATTTCTAACCTTATGAAAAGTGAATTACAAGTTACAAAGTTCTAAATTGCCCATTTTTCACCATTAATTTTAAGTCCACATTTGATAGGTTAGAAGTTTCAGAAAGAGCTGATTTTATGGTAAGGAGCTCATCCTTACAAAAATCATCCTTAACTTAACATATTTCCATGTGGGATTCATAAGCACAACTCACTTTATTTGTCAAACAACATTTGTAACTTTATCCCAATCCATATATATTTAAAGTTGAAATAAAATGGCTGATGTTTTTCTGACTAATAAATAATACACAATTAATCATGGGGTATGTGGATGGAAATGAGTTAAGGGATGGTTTTGGTGAGCATGATCGTGACACCATGGAGATCATCATCGTCACAATCTCAGCCCATTCCGACATTTATAGCCTAATGAAAAGTGTATTATAAGTTGAAAATTTCTGTCTAGTTCATTTTTTTCCATTAAGTCCACAAGTAATAGGATTAGCAGTTTCAGAAAGGGTCTATGTGGGCCCCATGAATGCGTCTCATTTTATTTGTTCAAAAGCATTTATAAATTTATCCCAACCCATATATATTTAAAGTTGGAATAAAATGACTGATGCTTTTACGAATAATAAATAACACCGGCCATGGGGCCCACATAGTAAATGAGTTGCTGAGCATGAACGTGTCACCGTGGGGATCATCCTTACAAACTCAACCCATTCCGACATTTATAGCCTTATGAAAAGTGTATTATAAGTTGAAAAAGAGTTCATTTTTTCCATTAACTTTAAGTCCTCATTTGATAGGGTTAGAAGTTTCAGAAAGACTACTTACTTTTTTATGAAGATTATCTCTATAGTGAGGAGATCATCCTAACCAAAAATTAGCCCGGCCCCTAACAAATTTCCATGTGGGCCCTATGTCAATGTGTCCTTTTAAGTGTCAAAAAACATGTGTCAACCTATCCCAACCCACATATATGTAATGATATTCTAAAATAGATTTTGACACATGGCTCTATAGGGCCTATAAGGAGAGAAGTCAAGGGGTGATTTTGACATTGTTATGTAGATTCAAGAATGGAGTTGGTACGATTTCGCGAGAAATATTCTCACTTAACCATCCCTTATGTAGAAAAGAATATGCATGCACAATTGGTTAGAATAAACATTGGTTTTTCATCATAGGCTGCATAGCCATACTTCATTCTGAGTTCTTCATTTTGATGCTCAGTGAGTTAATAAAACTTAATTTAATCGTTCATTAATTATTACAAGGTGGTAATCGTACTGATTCGTAAGAAGGCTAGTGAAAAAACAATTCTCAATGCTGCATTATCCTTAAGAGGAAGTACTGAGACGTGAGTAGAGAGCTAGCGAAAGCTTGCTTAGAAGGAGTCAGGCCTAAGCTCATTGGATACCCCTCCCTACTTCACGGAAGAGACCCCGTGGCGTAGCCTACAGGTAGGTGAGATTTCTATCATCGCTTTTTAAAGTGATACCGGGTGTTAGTTGATTCACGTGGGGCGGTGCAGGGATCAAATTTAAAGTTGATGAATCGGAACAGTGAACCCCAAGATGAAAGCTCAATTTCTGTGAGATGAAAGTATGAACTCCTTCTTGATGATCAAAATGTAAATTCATTATATATAGTTTTTGAATTTTCTTCAACCAGGTTTACTAAGCCATACATAAGTATTTCATTATATACATATTTACTGTCTTTTGTTGACCCAAAATGAGTTTTTTTTGTGAAGTAAAATTGTAGATTTGAGCTCCAAAAATGAGCTCAGGGCGGCAATATATCAAGCCAAATGGGCAAGGGGTCCTTGGTCCCACTTCAAGATCTCCTAGGCCAAAAACTGATCAGAATTGATGCTCATAACCATCCGATTTGTAGACCTTTTACCTTGAATAGTTGACTAAATGTTTCTCTTCTTCTGCTTATCCTAACAAAGAAAAAAGATTAGACTTTGGGATCATACATTTTGGTTGAGTTTTCCCAGATCTCCTAGGTGAGCCCCATTCGATGCTGGGTCCCAAGTTCTAATTAACCTCCAGCCGGTGAGCAATGGGTACAATATGGACAGAATTGCCTCTACCATGCATCCTCTCTTCTAGGGTTGTAAACTGGCCGGCCCATGAGAGGTTTTGGGCCCAAATTTTAAATTGCATCTTGTTGGGTCTTGGATTCAGGCCCATCAAAATTTAACACAAGCCCAAGCCCAACCCATATGCAGGAATTCTTCATCTTTTAGAGGAAATTTAACATGGGTCAGCTTCCTAGCAAATGATGAGTTTCACTCTCTTCGCAACATCTAACATCATACAAATTGCATTGACTAAGAGTCCTTTCCTTTAGCATATCCCCAAAAAAGGCTTTATTAATCGGATGGTGAAGATTGTTCTGTCAACGAAAGCTGCAACTCACCGAATCAAAGCTCCATTTTTTGAGGATCCCATCAAATGATCATTCCCACACTCCCACCCTAACATTACACGTGGAGCACATGTAGGGGAGGAACTATCAAGAGAAAGCTATACAGAGAAAAGCTAAAACACTCAATAAATAAAGGTTGGTTTCTCTGAAAAACGAGATTATTCCAAGGAACACCTTGATTTCATCTTTGATTAACAAAAATATTCAACTTTTGACTTATTCTACCGACCATAGCTCAGTCTGCTTTGATCTCTGATGATTGGATCGAAGACGGGTATAAGAACTTCTTGGCTCCAGTGGCATCCAAGATCTTTTTGCTAAGCGTATCCGACGAACATGTCCCTGGTTTGGCGTAATATAGCCGGCCGTAACACCAATCGACTATCTCGGGAAAGAAAACCCTGAACAGGTACAACGCCCCGAACCACGATGGATCCGTTATCGATTTCTTACCCCGGCGTACACCATTCACGATAGTTTTCGCACACTTCTCCCCACTTTTAATCGGAAATGCACCAATCATTACCTGCCCAACAACCGGACACATCAACCATATATACTAAATCAAGCAGCCTACTATGCATACATGAACATGACACACAAGCCAAAGCACCTACCAACAGAAGGGATGCAACATATTAGTGATCCTATAATACTTGATTTGCTTGTATAATGCCACATGCCCGTATTGTACGTGTTTAGATCCTAAAGTTTAAGACTTAAACTTTCCACACCTCTATCACCTAGGTGTTTTTTGTGTGTATTGGTTTGGGTCTTCACATTTGGTATCAGAGCCAACCCCACGTCATGGGTTCAAGTCATGGCCAGAGGGGTGACCTGAGGAAAGGACTACCTAGGGACTCACTCAAAAAAGAGAAAATAGGGGTTCCAGAAAAAATGATGGGGCTCGCTCATAAAAAGTGAGAAAATAGGAGTACCAGAGTGAAAGCCGCCTCAGAGTGGGCCACCCTGAACGTTGGCTTTGGAAGTATTGTGGAATGTTACAATCCTAAAGGTTAAGACTTAAACTTTCCGCACCTCTATCACCTAGGTGCTTTTGGTTTATTGGTTTGGGTCTTAACACATTGACGGATGTAGAATGTCCACTTGTATATGGCGGGCATGCATATGGAAGTGTTAGGTGTATTAATATTGATAATATGAAAAGTCCTGACAAAATGAAAGCTTACATCTCTCTTATCTTGATTTATTTCCACTGCACCTTCCTGGGTTAGGTGTTTGCCTTGGGTCATCTCCGATTCTGTGAACGCGAGACTTACTATTGTTATCGTCACCGCAGAATCCAATTCAATTCTCAGTGTTTCATAGAAGTTTATCAATGCCGCTTTACTAGCCTGAAAACAAAAATTCATGAGGAAAAAAATACAAGGTAGATAAAAAATTGAACAGAAGGGGGATTTGATGAGATATCCTTACACCATAGAAGCAAACTGTTGGTGCAAGCATCCATCCAGCGACTGACGCATTCACGACGATCTTGCCTTTGCTCTTTTTGAGGTGAGGAAGGGCGAAATAAGTGGGATAAACTGATCCCCAAAAGTTAACATCCTAGATAAACCAGAAGAACAAAACCCCCTCTATATAGTTAGTACATGCATGCAGGAACACAAACACACAAAATTCTAGCTTTTTGATGGATTACCATGACGGATGTAAAACTGGTGATGTTGGTTGCCTCTTCAAATGTGTACCAGCTATTGATTCCGGCGTTACTTACCAGATGATCCACTGAAATGTAAATCAGATCCTTTAAAACATTTTTGATCACCAGACTCAAAGAGGAGATCGAGAAGACAATTTTTTGCACTTACGACGACCAAAGTGGCTCACTGCTTCTTCAACGAATCGCTTACAATCCTCTACTTTAGAAACATCAGCACGAGCAACTAAAACATCAGGGGAGCCAATCCTACGAGCTTTCTCAGCAACATCTCTAAGTCGATTCTCCCTTCTCGCAACGAGGACAAGACAAGCTCCCTTCTTTGCGTATTCATAAGCCATTTGCTGTAATTTCATATATTAAAACAAGTGATTACAACCCGAGAAACAAAAAGGAATCAGAATGAATTTCTAATTAATATAATTTGCACTCTCATGGACCTCGCCTATGCCTGATGAAGCGCCGGTGATGAGAACGACCTTTCCGGTCATGTCTTCCATGCAGAAGAATCTTAAGATGAAGAAGACAAACTTGAAGATGAGGAAGGGAGGTAGCAAGAGAATGATAGTAACTATTATGAGAGGAGGCATCAGCAACTCCATGAGATCGTCAATCACTTCCATGACTTGGCCACGAGAGAGAGAGAGAGAGAGAGAGAGAGATGATCAAACTAAATTAGTACCTGAGGGAGTTATAAACAAGCCTCATGACATGATCAAACTACATTACTACATGTTTTTTATATTTTATGTGTGAGAACCTCATTCATATCGATTCGGCTTGGCCCGCTATGCATCCGGTCCAGGCTTGGGCTTTGAGTTTCAGGCCGTGGGCCGTGGCCCGGTCCGCCAGCCCCAGCTTAGCAACGTTAAGAAGGTTTGGTGAACAAAGAACTGTCGAAATAGAATAACATACGTACGCAACTCCTTGGCGTACAGGAATCGGACTCAATTTACATTATTCTTATGACTATATCATACACCCGAGTATCACGGATTGTAACGGACAGGGGAAAAGAAGGATTTTAACGAATTTTAAGGATTTTAACAGAAAAAAATGGTGTCAAATTTTGAAAAAGGAAGAAAAAATGAATTTAATGGAAAAATAATAGATTTTAACGGAAATAACGACCGTTTTTTTCTAGAAAATTTTTCAGATTTTAAAGGCCGTTAAAACGAAAAAAACTGTCGGTTAATTTCTAAGTGTCAAAACGGTTTTTAATGTAACAGGCTTGAGGCGTTACCGTTTTAAAACATGGTCGCAACAACTACTACCTAAGGAAATATGTAGTACCGTTAGGTGAAGATGTAGCAAAAACTCATGACAGAACCACTTTTGTCACCTAAATTCACCTGTCTAATTTATTGTAGAATATTTAAATGAACTAGCGTGATTCTAAGGGCTCATTTGAAAAGCTCATGCTTTAACGGCCTAGCCCAGTCCTAACTTGGAAGAACTTGTTCTATGTTGCAACCTCTTTTCAGAAGCCAACTCTGTTCCTGTTTTAAGGACAAAATGAAAAAGTGGGGCCCCACATGGTCTCCAAACACAGTTTAATTAAGAAAACTGGACTTGGCTTCTCCTTAGCTTGTAAGTCATGATCCACACTTTGGTTTATCCTCTCATCTCTCTTAGACTGTCACAAGAGGTCTTTTCTAGTCACTATTTTGTAAGAAAGTTGCTTTGGTACTTTTCTTGTAATCGACCATTCCTCAGGTGAAGAAAATCTAAGTATCCAAGAGCTCTCGTGGCTTTTAATGATTGGCAATCCTCTTTATTTTTTTTTTTTTTTTTTTTCTTTTTTTGAATGAAGTCAGGTGAAACCTGGACCCAGTCAAGCCGGTAAAGGGGATTTTTACTCATGGCACATTGCTCAGAGGAAACCTGCCTGTGTGGGTTTGACCCCACGACCTTCCGAAAGAGGTGAATACACACCAACCATTTGAGCTGCCATGTTGGGTGTGTGTTACAGAGGTTGTAACTATTATGTTTAGAGGAGTATGATGGTGCTAGAGTACTGTATAAATCATGCCACAAGGTCATTTTTATATATACTTTTACACAGAGTTACTGAAACCCTAGTATACTTCGGTTCCGTGAGACAATTATGATTGTATTGTGAGTTTTCTTTTTCCTCGAAGCATAGTGGAATCGACATGATTCCGTGGACGAACGTAAATTTCTGTGTTATGTGTGATTGAATCTTCGTGTTCTTTATCCTTCCAACAGTAACCCTATTATTTTTATAGTGAAAGTTTTCTAGACTAAGTCCCATTGTTTTACCTTTCTCATTGGAGGGTTTTTCACGTTAAAAGTCATGGTGTCTCTTGTTCTATTTTTCTCATGTTAAATTGTTTGTACTGTTGGTTAATTGCTTCAATATTGTACTTATTCCCATGTGATGTTTCTCTTTGATTTATAGACAAGTGGGAAAAGCCTTATTAGATGGATGTCTAAACCATGGTTTTAAAAACGGTTGTTTAAAGGGTAACGCCCCAAGCCCGTTTATGTTAAAACCATTTAAATATGTTTTATCGTTTTTGAATGAAATGGCCGATTTTTTTGTTTTAACGGCCGCTTAATTCTGAAAAATTTTGTTAAAAAAATGGCCGTTAAATCCGTTTAATTTCTGTTAAAATCCGTTAAATTCTATTTTTTCCATTTTTGCCCTTGGCCGTTTCAATCCATTTTAATGGCCATTTAAACGGTAATGCCCCCAGTCCGTTAAACCTTTAGACCAAGGTATAAAGGGGACCGTTATAACGGTATAACAGATTGGGGGTGTTACCGTTTTTTCTTTTATAACGAGAAAAAAAACGCTCAAGGGCAAAAATGAGAAAATAATGGAAAATAACGGGAAAAAAGGAAAATAACTGAAAAAATGGTGTCAAAATTTCAAAAATGGAAAGAAATGGAATATAACGGAAAATAACAGAAAAAATGAAAATAAGGGCCATTTTTTTCACAAAATTTTCCAGAAAATAACGGTCGTTATTTTCGATATAATGGAAAAATAACTGAAAATAATGGCCATTATTTTCTGGGCAATTTAACGATCCATAACGTAACGGGGTAGGTCCGAATCCGTTATAATGGCCGTTATTTTCGTTATAATGGCCGTTTTTTAAACCTTGGTCTAAACTACCTCATAAGTTAATTTTTAACATATGAAATTTTCTTAAGTTGGCCCAACACGGTACGTGGTCAAATCTTGAATTAAAGGGTTTGGACTCTGGAGTAGTTAAGACCATGGTTTAAAAAACGGCCGTTATAACAGATTCGGACCTACCCCATTACGTTATGTACCGTTAAAACGCCAAAAAATAACGGCGGTTATTTTTCGTTATTTTTCTTTTTTGAACATTTGAAATTCAAATTCAGTGCCATTATTTCCGTTATTTTCCTTTTTTTGCTCCTGTGCGTTACAATTCGTTATAACAGAAAAAACGTTAACGCCCAAGTCCCTTATACCGTTATATATAACAGCCTCTTTTAAACCTTGGTTAAGACCTCCTAGTTAATGAGTTCTTTCTCGATCACACCTCGCTCCACTGCAAACTCCTCGCTTGATAAATATCTTCAGAAAACTAGTTATTGTCATCGGATTGATAGAGGTTGTTGAAGGGATAAAGGATCATTTGAAGGATTCGCTTCTAGCTCTTTTTCCTTTAGGTGCCATAGTGAAGAGTAGATGAAAAGATAGGCTACACCAAACATTTGAAGGAAATGGTGGAGAGTAGAAATTTCTAGTAAAAAGATTAGATTTAGATAAGTAATAGCGTTTTGGGGAGGCTGTAGAAGAGTTTTAACATGGGTCAATATGGGCAGTATTACCTCTTCCATCCTCTCTTCTAGGGTTACAAATTGGCCGGCCCATGAGAGGTTTTGGGCCCAAATTTTAAATTGCATCTTGTTGGGTCTTGGATTCAGGCCTATTCAAAATTAAACAAAAGCCCAGCCCATACCCAACCCATATGCAGGAATTCTCCATCTTTTAGAGGAAATTTAACATGGGTCAGCTTCCTAGCAAATGCTGAGTTCTCACTCTCTTTGCAACGTCAAATAAACATCATACAAATTGCATCGACCTACCGATCATAACCAGTCAATAAAGAGTCCATTTCTTTAGCATATCCCCACAAAAGGCTTTATTAATTGGACGGTGAAGATTGTTCGGTCAACGAAATCTGTCTCTACCATATGGCCATTAAGGCAGTCGTCTTAGGCCCAAGGTGAGAGAAGCCCCCAGCCCACTAACCACATGGATGTTTAGCCAACCCCTTGTTGGATATACAAACCAAAAATATAACCTGATTGGTTATCTTTAGCCATAGATTTTAGTAATTTTTAGGATTGATTCTAGCCACTTGTTTCAAGCATATTTTTTGGGTAGTAAATCTAATGGGTCGAAATCATCAATCAAGCTGATTTTTAGTGTGTTTATCCACACAGTCATTAGGCCCAAAAAATGATCTAGGCATGGCCGTGAGAATCCTTTGCATGGTCCTCTACATCTACATTTTTCCGTAGCTTTGATTATCATGAATTCTTGTTAAACTAGTAAGTGCCCCGTTCCTACGGCACTCCTCGACAAAGTGTTTGTCAAAATTGGGTGTGAGTGGCTGAGATCCACTGTTCAGTTGGGAATAAGATCTCAGCCCTTCTTTATGAAGCCTATAAGAGGGGGAGACAACCGTTGTGTTTTGTTATATAGACTAGTGGGTGCCCTGTGCCATCGACTTCGACACTCCTCGACAAAGAATTTGCCAAAATCAGGTGAGTGTCAGAGATCCACCGTCCATTTGGGGGAGGATTAGATCTCGGCCCTTCTTTGTTGATGCTTATAAGAGGAGGTATAAGTAGGGAGACAACCAATGTGTTTTGTTATATAGAATAGTAAATGGCCCATGCCCACGGCACTCTCCGACAAAAGCGTTTGCAAAAATTGGTTGCCTTTGGCACTCAAACGGTATAACGGACTGGAGCGTTACCGTTTTTTCTATTATAACGGCTGTTATAACGGATTGTATACGCATAGAGGAAGAAATGGGAAAATAACAGAAATAACAAAAAATTACGGTTTAAATTTTGAACAAATTGACGTCAAATGAGGGGATTGAGTGGCTGAAATCTAACCATCCACTTTAGATCGATGGATTTGATCTCAACCACTCTTTATCTAACCGTCCACATTAGATGGATGGATAAGATAAGATAATACAACTGAGTTGTCTTGATATATGCGTGGGTGGCCCATGCCCGCGGCACTTTCCGACGAAGTGTTTGTCAAAATCAGGTGGGAGTTAATCTCAGCCATCGATATGAAGCATGGTGGATTTCACGCACTCATTATTGAAGCCATATAAGATAAGAGGGGTATAAGAAAACCATTAAATTTTTGTTAAATTCTATTTTTTTTTTTAATTTTGAATTTCAGCACCACTTTTTTTCCGTTAAAATCATTAAAGTCCATTTTTTCTATTTTTACCCTTGGCCGTTTCAATCCGTTTTAACGGTAACACCCCTCTCGAGGCATAAAAAGTGGGGAGCCTGGCCCTTGGGCTATATGTAAATCCAACCCATTTCATTCCTTATATGTAGGTAAATAGTAGGTGACCCATGCCTACGGCACTCATCGACAAAGCGTTTGTTAAAATTGGGTATGAGTAGCTGAGATCCACCATCCATTTGGTGGGATAAGATCTCGGCCATCCTTTATGAAGCCGGATAAGAGGGGGAGACAACCGTCCTGTTTTGTTATATAGATAAGATTTTCTACTATATAGAGTTAAAATTTTTAATTAATACCATATATATTAATATGATATTAATAAATATAAAAAAATTCCTTATATGAAGTTTTCGCCTTATGCTTCAACTTCGGCACTGGCTGCAACTCACCGAATCCAAACTCGGTTTATTGGTGGAAATTTTGGATCCATTATCACACAATTTAATGCATAAACATGTGAGAACACATCATCTAGCATGCAATGGTGCTGCATGCTATACATCCTCTTCTAGATGTTGCTTCCCTGGGTTTTATTCCAACAAAAAAAAAAAAAAACTAAAGAGGAAAAAGAGAGACAGCACGTGGTATTGTTACCCAAAGTGAAAGCAAAGTATCGGAGATAAACCCAGTTTTTTACATGGTGGGACCTCCAAAAAGATATTTTAACTTTTAAAAAGATAAAACTAACTTATAACTGAAGCTAAATTTTTTTAGCTTTATAACTTGTAAGAGAAATTACTTCTCATTTGGGCCCAACGCCCCCTAAGAAGTCCCATGAAAATGGGACCTCACCTCAGCCTATGGTCCACGTGTTAGTTAATGACTTAATGATCCCAAATCCAAGTCCACCCCAATTGGTACACTAAATTTTTGATACACAATTTTGTATCAAAAGCTTGATACAGAAATCCCTCAAAATGCTATGTGGAATATTGATTTGACACATACTTTAGTGGACTAAAACACCAAAAATCAGCATGATCAGTGATTTCTAGGCATTGAATTTGAGAACTTTTTCTTCATGGGCTTGGAATCAGCCTATATGCTTCCTTATGAAGCCCAGAATGAAAAAGTGCTCAAATCCAACCGATATAAATCATCAATCATGATGATTTTTTTAGGGTCCACTAAGGTGTGAACCGAACATCCATGGATCAGTGGACATCATGGTTCAAAGTGACTGGTTTCGCATTGGCGAAACCAATACCAAGTGACATTTTATAAATTAAAATTAGTTTTTATCAATTTCGGTTGGTTTTAGATGAAACCAACTGAAACCAAAGTAGTTTCGTCCACTATTGAAACCAAACCGATTTGGTTTCGGCCGAAACTTAAAATCATGGTGGACATGAAAGAGTGTGCGACATGGCACTTTAAGTGACTTCAGTATCAAAATTTTGATACATGAATCTCTATCACAGACAAAATGTGCACAGTATGTGGTTTTAGATGGCATGTCCATTGAGTATAACTTCAATCTCCACTTCAGTTCAGCATATATCCTGTTGACACATAAACCAACTATGGTTAAAAAAACGGCAGTTATCTTGAAAATAACGGCCGTTGTAACAGATTCGGACCTCTCCCATAAAGTTATGTACCGTTTTAACGATCAGAATCATATCGGAAATAATGGCCATTATTTTCTGAAAAAAAGTTAAAAATTTCGTCCCTTATAAATTTTATTGAAAATTTTAAATTCAAATTTTGAATTTTAACTCCCTTATTTTACTGTTTGTTTCCGTTTTTTGCCCATGTGTTACAATCCGTTGTAATGGCTGTTATAACGGAAAATATGGTAACCGCCCCTATTTTTTTTTTTTTTTTTTTTTGTAATCTCACTGCCCCTATTAAACCTTGGTATCAACCTCTCTTTTTAACAATTCGAATCACATTTTTGAAGTATGTAGGAAGGCAATAAAGCTGATGGTCAAGATCGAAGATGAAGTCAAATTTTAAAGGCATCTGTAAGAAATCACTTTGGGGATCCCATCAAATGATCACTTCCACACTCCCACCCTAGCAGTACACGTGGAGCACATGTAGGGGGGGAGGAACTCTCACGTGAAAGCTAGACAGACAAAAGCTACAAAACTGAATAAATAAAGTCTGGATTCTCTCAAAAAACAAAAACGATCGAGATTATTCCAAGGAACACACTTATAAGATACCTTGATTTCATATTTGGTTTACAAAAATCAACTCTTGACTTATTCTACCGACCTTTTCTTTCCTTGGTTGTTCCAAAACTTGGCTTTGGATTAGACGTCCGTTGCAATCTTTTGTTTGTTTTTGTTTTTGCTTTATTCCCCCGTCTCCCTTTGGCGGAGTACTGGACTACTCTCGATCGTTAATTCCGTGGGCTAACAGCTCACAATAGGGATACAGACAGAAAGAGAGGAAGAGAAAATGTGTGAGAGAGAGAGAGGACGAAAACAAGGAGTGGTCAACTGGATCAAAAAAATAAGTTTACTTTTTGGGGGATGGGGATTGTTTTTGAGTACTCGGTTAATGAGATTGTGTTTGGATCGTTGAAAATATGGACTTCGGAGATCATGTTTTCTTGTATATTTTTGAAATGCATGTTTGGTTTGTTCAATGGAAAGAAAACCTTGGAATAAGAAGATATTTTTGGAAAATAAAATAAGAAAACCAATGTACCGATTTAAAGTCAGTCTGTTGATTTTCTACTCTTCACTCGCCTTTCTTTCTTGTCGTAGATGACACTCGGGATATCTCATCAGGTGAAATCGTGCGATGGTGATTGAACGATGATGACCCATCAAATTGGTTGTCCCTACCATCGGTCCCACTAACAATTGGTCTGACAAGTCTAACCTTCCCATCACCACCATTGTTTCCTCCAACAGATGTCATGATCTTCCCAGCTGAAGGAGAAATAGAGAAAGACTTAATTGCCAAAGATTAAAGTTTTGTCTTTCGATCTTTTAGTCGCCTAGGCCTCTTAGAGCACTTGATTAAGGCCCTGGGACACGCTAGTCACCCCTCCACATGTGCCAAGTGTTCTGGGAGAGACTGAGCCACTTATTGTTACTCTTCCGGGGGTGGCCCCAAGGAGAGTTGAACTCAAAATCTCTCACTTTCTAGAGCGGAGCCCTAGCCATCATCACTCAACCCTTGGGGTTATAGTCAAATCCAATCTTGAGCACCTTTTCTCTAAGGTTGTCAATGGATTGGGTCAGCCTAATAACCCGACTCAATATAGTTAGGTCTAGACTTGGAAATCATGATCTGATAAGTTGTGGAATCAACTCTACATCTACATTGATCCAATTAAATAACGACCTGATCCGATGTTATTAATGAAATATATAACATTATTCACATACATTAAATTAATGAATGTATGTTGATAAAATCTTCTACCATTTATTTTTTACTTAAGAATTTGATCAAATCAACTTGATGTTAAATTGCACCGATTCAATCCAGTAAGTTCTAATAGCTTATCGGATCAAGTCTAGGTCTGAGAACCATTATCCGATAAACCATTGGATCGGGTGTGAATCAGCTGACCTGATCTGAACCAATCCATTGACAACCTTACTTCTCACCGAATGACAAAAATGCAAAGGTAGCTCATATTTGCACACCCCATTTCCTATCCCGGTGGACTCCTAGTCAGGGCGCACCCCAAAAGAAGACAGATATATCTAAAACTTGGCTGACTGTGACCGTGTCACTGACCGCCCACAAAATGAGACATGTGGCACATTTTTAGAGGACACTGACGGTATGGATGTTTGGCCAATCCCTAGGTGGACCTACAAACCAAAATCAGCCTCATTAGTGATTTCAAACGTTTCGATCTTGCACCCCAAATAATGGTCGATAATGCTCGAATTCCTACAGTTAAAAAATGGCTCCAATCCAACGCTTGGAAATCACTAATCAAGTTGATTTTTGATTTGTAGGTCCACCTAGATATTGGCCAAACATCCATATGATCAATGTCCTCTAAAAATGTGACACGTGGCTCATTTGAGGGCAACGGTCAGCCAAGTTTTAGAGAGAGATCTCTGTTTTTGGGGTGTGCCTCAACTTTGAGTCCACCGGGATAGGAAATGGGGTGTGCAAATATGAGATCCCAAATACAAATCTCTCACAAAAGAGTGTCTTAGAAAACTCTCTCTCACTCAAAAGTGTCTTGGAAAAAACTCACTCACTCTCTCTCTCTCTCTTAAAAGTGTCTTAGAAAACTCCTTCTCCTTCTAGTTCTCTCTCGTCTCACTCAGAAGTGTCTTTGAAAACTCCATTGCTGACTCCTTGTTGAAATTTACACAAAAAAAAAACTCTTTGTTGTCTGTTATGGCCTTTTGCACTCTCTCTCCCCCTCGGACCCATCTCCATTTCCCTGTTTTTTCTTCCTCTCTCATCGAAGACAGAAATTATATAACCAAGTAATCCAACCCGGCAGCCTCTCTCTCTCTCTCTCCCGTAACGGACAACATTACCACTTCCCATGGCACTTGAAATCGAAACCCAACCCTTGAAAATCAAACGTCGTAACCGCCGTGTAACCACCATTTCCGCCTCCTGCACCTCCCCTGATTCCTCCTCCTCCTCCTCCCGAGATGTGACCCACGTCACCCACCACCACCACAAACGTGACCCACCCATCATCGTCACCCCCGACAGTTCTTGGTGTTGTACCGTTGCCAAACCTACCCTCTCTCCTTCTCCTCCTCCTCCTCCTCCTCCTCCACCACCACAACAACACCACCGTTCACTCACCACCACCACTCTATCTAATCTCACAACTCCAAATCGAGAACAAGAACCCATCTCAGTTACCGCCACCGTTAACTCCTCGTCTCCATCTCCATCTTCATCACAGTCACCTGCAACATTCAAGCTTAGATTTTCACCCGATAGGGGTTCTCCAATTATGGATTCCTCTTCTCCTGCAGGTGTAGGTATTCTTGGTTGTGGTCCTTTCGGGTCTTATCCTTCGAGTTACGACAAATTCAATTCTGCCCTAAACGCAGGTCTCTTAAACCCCCTGTCGCCTCCGCCACCGCTCTATAAAACCCGATCGAGTCCGACCCTCTCCGAGATGATGGCCAACGAGCAGGAATGTCACCACAGAATCCAAACCCCACCTAATAACCCTCTGGTAATTACCGGAAAAACCCCAATTTCTTCGGTGCAAGATAAGCAAGTTTTGCTCCAGCAACGAGTGGCAGAGATTTTAGGGAGTTGCAGCCTTGGGAACAACAAGTTCAACGATTCGAATTCCAGCGATGTTAAGCTAACCATAAGCTCCAAGGATGGATTTGGTGTTTCCATGAACCTTCACCGCCATATTCTTGTTGCCCACAGTAAATCCTTGGCAACAAAGCTGTCCAATCGATTGTCGAAGCATCCGCGATCACTTCCCCACATTGTGGAGGATTGCGAAGATGTTGAAAACTATGTGGAAACAGTGCGATTGATGTATTGTAAGGATATAAGGAAGAAGCTCATGAAGGAGGATGTCTCTAAAGTACTGGGTATCTTGAAGGTAAAACACATTTATTAAAATTAATCTGCAATTAGGCTTATGTGTTTGAATTGTTGAGGTTTTGTTGGAGGATGTTCCAGTTTGCGATTTGCTGGGGCATATGGAAAGAGATGAATCACTGTTCCAAGGAAAGGAAGATGAGATAAGTAATACCGCTCTCAACAAGGGTTTAATGTACTTGTAGTCCAGAGCTTTTGTTGAGTGTCGTGGCCTCTTTTTGGAGGACTTTGTATTCGGTTGGGATGTCATTTGCTCTTGTAAGGTTTAAAATTTCGGTCCATTTTGGTAAGGGCCCAAACAGAAATTTCGCCTAAAACTTTGAAATTTCAGTGAATGTCTATTAAAAAACCCAAATTTTGGAGATTTTGGTAGAGCTCGAAACCAAAATTTCTGGTTCATCCTTAGTGGGTCATCTCGACCTATAAGGCTGCTGTTGTATTCTTGTTAAACTGAAATTTCGGGTTTAATATAATTTACACTTGTAACAAAAAAACAATTTGTTGAGGTTTTGGGGTTTCTGGGTTTCCATGTTTGATTGATTCTTTTGGTGTTTTAGGTTTCCACTGCAATTGTGTTCGAAGCTGGGGTTTCATCTTGTTTGGAGTACTTAGAAGCGGCTCCATGGGCGGAAGATGAAGACAAGGTGACTTCGCTCTTGTCGCAGCTTCACCTTGAAGGGGCTGGAGCAGGGGAAGTTCTGAAAAGGGTTTCAGTGGAAGTTGCAGTTGGACCAGAAGATGGGAACAACAATGAAGAAGTGATTCTTAGGCTTTTACAGGCAGTTCTTGAAGGCAAAGATGAGAAGGCAAGGCGGGAGATGAGAGTATTACTCTCGAAAATGCTTCGTAAGAATTCAAGTCAGAATGACCTCAGGAAGGAGTCTCTGTACTCTACTTGTGATGGGTGTTTGGAACTCCTCCACGTCCATTTCCTCAGTGCGGCGTCTTCCGACTTGCACAATGTAGGTCAGATTGCGAGGCAGGCAGACAATTTGCTCTGGATTCTGGATATCTTGATTGATCGGCAGATCGCCGAAGACTTCTTGAAAACTTGGGCAGCTCAGTCTGAGCTATCGAAGGCTCACTCTAAAGTCCCTGCTGTTCACCGGTATGCGGTGAGTTGCATCACTGCTCGACTGTTTGTTGGGATTGGAAAGGGGCAGCTCTTGGCTTCCAAGGAGGTGAGGTATTTGCTTTTACAAACATGGTTGGAGCCATTTTACAACGATTTTGGGTGGATGAAGAGGGCTTCCCAGAGCCTCAATCGACAGTTAATAGAAGAAGGTCTCGGCAACACCATTCTCACTCTACCTCTAGTTTGGCAACAAGAGATCTTAGTCGCTTGGTTCCATCGATTCTCGAACTCCAGTGAAGATTTGCCCAATATACAAGGAGGGTTCGAAGTGTGGTGGAGGAGGGCTTTCTGGAGACGAAATGGTGAACCCGAACGTCCTTCACAACTCATCCGAATTGCGACTGCCACTTGCGAGCACTCTTAAAACTCACCAATTCCACAATGTAGGATGATTCTTCAATGGCTCTTGTTTACCTCTCTTGGTTCTGATTCCGAAATTAGCGGTTCTTTCATTCTTCATTTCTAAACCAGGTCAAGATTATTCACAGAAGGATTAAAATTCTCAGAGCAGTACAGTGAGTTTACTGGATTCTGGTTTGGCTTGGAAGAAGAGAAGAGCTTAGATGCCCCCATTTACTTTCTATGGAGTAATCTGTATGAATAATTTGTTCAGTCTCTTTCATGTCTGTTGAACTAATACTACCAAACAGTTCGTTAGATTTTGTGCTAGTTATCATCAATGGTGGTTTCCGAGGAATCTAATAAATCGGGTAATCTGTTTATGGAGTAGGAGATTGTCACTTTTAAGGAGTTGAGAACCAGTAAGGAAAAGAAGAATTTGAGAGGAGGAAGTACCAGACTTTTGTTGCTGCTGATGTGCTGTAAATCCTCATTTAATGGAAATACAAGATCTGGTTCAAGAAGAAATTTAATTTCAGATTCTACATTCCTAGTGTGCCTTGTTCCGGTTTTTTGCAGCACTCGTACTCTTTATCTGGTAGGTGTTTGGCTTGAGAGGCCCCAAAAGGATGGTTTGCACTCTACAACGATTTGAATAAGATTTAAAGCTGCACCCAAATATCCCCATAGATTTTAGTTTACTCTTTTGGTACAGCTCTCAAATCAATTCGATAGCCGGATGTTGGGAACCTAACCAATACTCTAACAGCACCTAGGTGATAATGAAGTGAAAAACTAAGCCCTTATACAGTTTGGGTCATAACATTTCACCGTACTTCGAATGTTGATGTCCACGGGCCCACTCTGAGGTGGCTTTCACTCGGGTACTCCTTTTTTCCCACTTTTTTTGTGAACAAGCCCCCAGATTTTTTTGAAACCCCTATTTTCTCTATTTTTGAGTGAGCCCCCAAGTAGCCCTTTCCTCAGGTCATCCCTCCTGTGACTTAAACCCGTGACGTTGGGTTGGCTCTGATACCAAATGTTAGAACCTAACCAATACTCCAAAAACACTTAAGTGATAATAGAGTGGAAACCTAAGTCCTAATACAATTTGGGTCATAACACCGTACTCCATAAAAACATACCGATCAAAATTCTAGTTTAGCTCTAGATTGGATGAGTAAAGTAGTTCTTCGGGTACCCCACAATCTAAGAGATGGGTAGTTGATGAGTAGTCTTGATTGATGAAGTCAGTAGGTCATGAGCAGTATGAGGATGATATTCCCTTCCATATACGTTGTTAGTCGTCAACAATTTCACCTCTTAATTCCACCTTCTTGGTAGCAAGTTCAATCAATAATGTTAGGTCACAATCACATCTTGAATTCAGTGGCTTCCACAAAGGCTTGTTGTCAACAATCTCACCTCTTAAATCAAATTTAGCAGTTTTATTGATGAGATTGACTTAATGTTAGATCACTCCAATCCAATAAGTATTGGGTCTGGATCTAAGAACCGTGATCTGATAAACTATTGGATCGGTTTTTGATCAATGCTGAGCCGAATGGTCCATTGACAGTCAACAAGGTTGAATTAAGAGGTGGACCAAACATCCATAAGACCAGTGGGCCTGAAAGAGTGCTCCTTGTGGCATTTTCGGAGGGGGACTTCAAACTCGGCTTGGGCCTGGATGATATGTTGGGGTGCAACTTGGACTTTGGTTCCCGACTTTTCCTACTTCGGGTCGGGGTTGGGCTTGGGTTGCAAAGACAGATCCCGAAGTGACCAAAGAATTCATGGTGATCCATACGAATTTATAATGATCTTACTTCAAGCTTTATTTTTGGACGTCTGTGAGTCTGACCAAAGAGCTCGAAGGAACGCTTTTATTTCTACTTTGGCGTCCTATGCTCAAGGGTAGTTCTATTTGCACCCCAAAATTCCATCAGCACCCCATTTGGGTGTTTTTGGGCCGAAAATAGCTTTAGACAAAAAAAAAAACCCAAACACCCACCCCCACCTGGTTGTTGAAGAAGAAGAAGAAGAAAGGAAGAAGAGGAGGAGGTCGTCGTCGTCGCTGTCGCCACCACCACAGGTAGGTCTCTCTCTCTCTCTCTCTCTCTCTCTCTCTCTCTCCACATCAATTGGTGCCGTGGAGAGAGAGAAAGAGAGAGAGAGAGAGAGAGGTGGAGAAGGAGAGAGAGAGACGTACCTGTGGTGCTCGTGGTGGCGGCGGCAACGGCGACGGCGTCGTCCTCCTCCTTCGTTCTTTTTTTTTTTTCTTTATTTTTGGTTTGTTTCAAGGCGAGAGAGAGACAGAGGTGGAGAGGGAGAGAGGTGGAGAGGAAGAGATGAAGAGTGGGGTGGGGTGCTTAGGGTTTTTTTTAGTCAAGGGTATTTTCGGCCAAAAGCACCCAAATTGGGTGCTTATGGAATTTTTGGGGTGCAAATAGAATTACCCTATGCTCAAAGGTCCCAAGCCAGGATTTTGTTCTAGGGAGTCAAGGTGGCAAACAACAGTCAAAATGGGGCAGATGTGCCCACTGATCGCATGGATGTTCAGTCGATCCTTTGGTAGACATTCATAATAAAAATCAGCTTGTTTGATGATTTTTAACCATTGCATTTAGCACCCAATTTTGTTTTGAATTCAACGTCTAGAATCACGCCTTAAAAAAGTACTTAAATCAAATGTTGAACGATACGTCAACGTCTTTATTCTGCCTTTGGAGTTGGTGCGCCTATACCGCTTGTGACAGACGCTTCACCACACTCTCTTCTTCTTCTTGTCTGAACCATTGGTCCCACAAATGACACCAAAAGATTTAGGGATAATTTGGACCTCATGATCTTCCCTGAGTTCTACAAAGACACGATCTGACGCTCAAGTAAGAGGAGGAAAACGAAGTTGTAAGTGAAATTGAGTGGAGAATTGATGATCATACCTGTAATTCTTGGAAGGATTGAACTCTCTATAAGAAGTTTTCCATTACGGGAGTCGACCTTGTTCAAGGAGAGTTTCCAATTGAGATATGCCACATCAGGTCTGAGAAGGACAAGGCTCTCGCGGGGAACTTTCAATTATATTTTGAAAAAGTTTCCTAGTTTATATCTCGTGTGACCGAGTCAAGCCGACGACACAATGAATCTGATATTCTCACAATTTTGTTGGGTGGAAAAAATCTGAGATAAGAAATTCTTTATCAAAATTTTGATACAGTAATCTCTTAATGTGCCACTTGTCATAATCTTTCAGGTCCCTCGACCCATGAATGGTTGGTCTACACCTTGATGGACCTACATACAAAAAATCAGCATGATTGATGATTTCTTACCGTTGGATTTTAGCATGTTTTATCAAGGGCTTGAACCACGTCATGGCCCTGTTCACAGAGCCAATGATGAAAAAGTGCTCAATCCAACGGCTAAAAATTACCAATCGTGTTGATTTTTGGTATATATGTCGACCAAGGTATGGGTTGACTATTCATGTCAGTGGGCCAGAAAAATGCCATGTGGTATTTTTAAATAGGTTGCAATGTAACAAGCTGTAGCTCACATTTTAGCACCATTTTTTGTTTCTCACCGCCGCCATATGGGCAGGGCCGTCTTAATACAAGTTGAGGCCTTAGGCAAAAACACTAAATGGGGCCTATTTTTTTTTTTCAGAAATACCCCTAAACCTAAGTGAGAAGATGTCCCTTTAAAAATGTGTTATTTCAATGTTTTCAAAAAAAAATATTTTATAAATTAAAAACATGTTTTTTAAGGAGAATGCAACGGTGGATACAATGTTTACATACTTTTAAGTCTGCAAACAATTACAGACTAGATTTATCCGGCTGTAGCATAGTCTTGTGTTATTGGAGGGAGTGAGCGAAGCCGATCACAACACACAATATGAGCCATGTGGCACACTCTTAGAGAGCGCAGACCGTATGGATGTTTGGCCAAATCACTAGGTGGACCTACTAACCAAAAATAAACCCCTGATCAGTGTTTTCTAAGCATTGGATTGAAGTTATTTTCATGGGTTGTTATTAACTGTAGGAGTTTGAGCATTATTGAGCGTTCTTTGGGATTAAAGATTCAAATGTCGTAAATCACTAATCAGGCTGATTTTTGGTTTGCAAGTCCACTGAGGGACTGGCCAAACATCAATATGGTCAGCGCTCTCTAAGAGTGTGCCTTGTGGCTCATATTGTGTGCTGTGATCGGCTTCACTCACATCATGCAGTGAACAAAGCTTTACTTGATTGGAGGGGCCTGACGCAAATAGACAGGTAAGGACCTTTTCATAAAAAAGTTACAAAAATTTAAAAACACATAAAAATTTCTGAAATTTGGGGGCCTAACCAGTGGCGGGCCTTAGGCAACCGCCTCATCTGCCTAATGGTCAAGCCGGGCCTGCATATGGGCCCACTGACTGCATGGATGTTAAGCCCAGCCCTTGGTAGACATTCACCCCAATATCGCCATGATTGGTAATATCTAGCCATTAGATTTTAGTACTTTTTAAGCCATGAGTCTAGCCGTTGGATTCAACCATTTTTTGAGTACTAAAACCAGTGGCTAGTAATCATCAAACAAGCTGATTTTTTTGTATGAATGTCTACCAAGAGGTGTGCTAAACATCTATGCAGTCAGTGGGCCCAGATGGCAGCGGTGAGTAACAAAATTTCGATACAGAATTCTGTACCATAGAATGGCATTGCTGTACTGTTGTAGGTTCCTGGAGCCTTGTTAGGAATTCGGACTACGGCAAAAAAATCGATACGCAAAAATTTTGAGTTTTATTCGATTTTGAAGTTTAAAAATCTGGTCAAATATTCGGTCAAAAAATTGTTAAACGGTAAATATGCTGCATATGTTTCATACGTGTTTTATTTTTATTTTTTTAATTATTTTTTTTTGTGTAAGCTTTTTATACGTATCACCTCAAAAATTCGGAAATCTAAAATTCGGTGCACTTCCAAAGGGAGTGAAATAGTAATTTGATTTCTTCTCCAATGTTTTTTTTTGTAATTAAGGTCTATAAGGTCCAAAGTAAATCAGTGATAATCGTAATCCTATCACTGATTGACCTTCATGCATACGTGTGTACATATGTGGGTTTCTCTATACGGAATCTTACGGTCTATGAGAGTTGCGCCATAGAATGCCTCTTCTTGATGTATACTATAAATTAGGGGTGATCCTTGATTTTACATAAACATAAGGAACTCCATTATTGTGTCTATGCCCATTATTTAACAGAAAGCTCTTCAAATATTTTCTTCATCTCGAAGATCACCGGCTACAATTCGTCAACAGACTAAAACTTTGTGGGGTGGTGTGCACACCTAGCATGGTGTGGCACCACACACAGAAAAATCCCCCAGAACCAAATCTTCTTAAACACGCCTCTCCTCTTTCTCTTTTTTGTTGATTTGCTTTTTTCAACTTTTCTACCTTCGGCGATTGCAGAAATTGATGGCGGCGACCAGCATGGCTTAGCTTTGAGGGAGGTTTCTCATCCCACCCTTCCATCCTGCTACATGCGGTGCTGATCGGGGCGGTGGTGCTGGCATGGAGGAGATTTTGACCGATGTAGGTCGGTCAAAGTGGAGAGCTTAAACCCCCAATTTTCCCCCTTCCTTTCTTCTTCTTCTTCTACCTGTCATTTTCGATTTTTTTTTTTTTTAGCGGTGGAGGGTGGCGCTGCTGCCACCGAGGGGAGGTTGGCCATGGAGGTGGTGTAGGTTACACGACACAGTTTGTTAAGCGTTTTTTTGGGCCGTATATTCAAGAAAAATGTGAAAATGCGTTTTATTCGATTGAGCATGAAATTTACCGAATTTTTCGAATAGTCAAGAAAAATGTGAAAATGCGTTTTATTCGATTGAGCATGAAATTTACCGAATATTTTGAATCATTGATTGATTTGGTGGAATAAAACTTATTTCGAAAAAGTAAACTTTTATTGACACCCCAATAATTTTCGAAGGCACCCTGTATTTTTCCCTTAAATATGAAGACCCTTTGATAGCCCCCGTACTAAAACCTATTATGAGAGCACCCCCATGCTCATCCTACAACCGCTCATCTCCTCCTTAACCCTATTCCTCCTTTACCTCATCCTTATACTTGATGCCATCGTCAACCTTAGAATTGACGAAGATCACTAGAGATCGTCGGAGAAACGTCAGAGAATCACCTTTGATAGCTATAATGCAAAATAAAATAATTGAAAGAGTAAAAAATTCATAAAATTAAGTAAAAAAACTCACTTAAAATGATTAAATATAAAGAAAAATCAACTAAAGTAGAAGAGAACATTCCACAAACATCTTCTTCAGTAGTAATAAAGCTAACTTTGCCATTATCGACATTTTTGCCCTATTTTTTTGCATATTATATAAGTGTCTGCAACTCATCGTATCGGTTTCTCAACACTGGCATAGCTTCATCCATATGTCTGTTGGATTCCATTGAAATTGATGAAGCAATTTCAGTTAAACATAACCGAATGTGCTAAAATTTTAAATACTTTTTCTTATTGCCGTATGTTTTTGGCATTAGAAACTTAATATTGATAATGTGGAATATGCTGAAGGCATTCAACTCCCAATGATCCATGTACAACAAGAAATAAATGGGCGTTTAATTTGTTTTGGTTTCTTAGTTTATTTTTATATTAAATGATATTGATGTTAACTCTTTTTTACTGTAGAACTCTATAAGTAATGATGATGGGAATGTTGTTTCGAAAAAAATAACTAATATAGTGAAGACACGTGAGTTTAAAAAAATGACTGATGGGAATATTTTGAAAGATGTCATTCTAGTGGATGATGATTGAGCCATTTGTTGTCGTGGAGGCCTACATGCTCTTTTTAACTGTCGAGGCCTGTGTGCCCTTTTTTGTTGTCGTGGGGGCCTATGAGCCCTTTTTGGTTGTGGAGGTCTGTGTGTCTTTTTTTGTAGAGGCACGAGTTCTATTTTTGTTGTGGTTTGTGGTCTCCGAGCATTGTAATTATTTCAAAATTACTTAAAATAAAAGTAATATAAATTAAGAAAATAAAAAAAGAAGTGCAGATATTATATTAATATAATTGTCTCTGTCGGTGTCACACAACCTTATAACATGCTCTATCGGTCTCATCCAACCAACATATGTGAGACAGAGTCAGTCGGATCCAACTGACATTTGTTTCTTCATATCGGTGGCACGCGACTGACACTAAGAAAACTCATGCTCCATGAGAGGGACAGAGAAATAGTGTCAGTTATATACTATCGACACTCTCTATCGATCTAATCCAACCAACATATGTGAGACAGTTATTTGTCCGTTCATATCAGTGGGATCCAACCGACCTAAAAAAAACTTAACGAATTTGTTTGTTGGTTTTTTGTTTGTAATCTTTTACCTAATTGATCAATATACATTTAACATTTAACAAAAAAAGATTATGATCATCATACATTGAACAATTAACAAAAAAATATTATGATCACCATACATAAAAAATTAACAAAAAAGATTATGATCATCATATATGAAACAATTAACAAAAAAGATTATGATTACCATACATGAAACAATTAACAAAAAAAGGCTCAGAAGCCTCAATAAATTTATGGCACTTGTGCCTCCAAAAAGGCTCACAACCCTCAATGAGTTTATGGCATGTATAACTCAAAAAGGCTTAAAGGCCTCTATGTACAATTCTAATTTTTCTTCTTTTATTTTTTTCTCTTCTCCTTTTACGTGCCTTTTACATTTTCGTTGCGTTGCACATTTTCTTTGTCTTTCTCTTCTTGTTGACGACTTCTCTTGAGCTTCACTAAGACGATTTCTATGCGATGCTATGGAGTGTGTCATTTTTTTGGAGCATCAAGAGCGAGTGGCTCGGCAGGATTTCTTCTTATTATTGTAACCTAATAAGGAAAACAACCATTGTCATGTTAGAAATAGAAAAAAAAAATTAAATTAAATTTTATTAACAGAAGACGGTTGGATCCAACTAAAGTCGTCATCAAAATTTTGATTGGATCTAACTAATAATTAGTAGTTGAGTTTTTCTTAATGCGAGTTGGATCCAACCAAAGTTGTCATCATAATTTCGGTTGGATCCAACCAATACTAAGGAATTCTGAGTTTTTCTTAATGTCGATTAGATACAACCAAACTTGTCCTAATAATGTCGGTCAAATCTAACCAAATCCTTTGAGGCATTTTATCAAACATCATAACTTCATTTTTTGACCTACCATTTTTTACTTCCTTTCTTCGGCGTGCATTCAGAGAATCCAACGGGGGTTTTGTTTTGGCTAAAAGTACATGCTATCTTAGCGTTATCACCATCGTTACATTCTTAAAATCTACGCCGAAGAAGGGGAGTGAAAATAGTTGTAAAAAAAAAAAATCGAAATAAGAAAACGGTTGAAAAAAAATTCACAGAAAAACTCAATAATAGCTAGTTTTGAATTTCTAGATGATAAAACTCAAAAAAACTCAAAGAAATGAGAAATGGTTGGATGGAATAGAGAAATCAAACTTCAAAAAGAAAAGAAAATAACTTAAAACTCACCGAAATGGAAATCGAACGGCGTAGTATTATTGGAAGGGTTTCGCCGGACGTTGTAATGTCACCGGAGAACGTTGCCGGTGTCAACAAATGAGAAGAATGAGTAGAAGAACAGTTAAAAAGAAGAAAAATCAAACCCTAAGTTTTTTACTCCTTGTTAATGGATAGGTGGAGTGCCTTTAAGCAATGGGGTGCCCACTGATTGTTTTTAAAATGGGTTGGAACTTGGGTGCTCTTGGTAAGATTTGGGGTGTCGATAAAATTTACCTTTGAAAAATATGTAATATTCGGGAATTGAACGTGAATTAAAGCTAACAAGGTCGTGGAGTAGAAAGAACGCGGAGAGAGTAAAAGGTAGAAGTTTCAATACCGAGTTTACCCTTTATTTTGATGAAGAATCCCATCAATTCCCATATCAAATCAAGAGCCTCACCTACCAATGCTCTCCCTTTCAATGCACTTCAACGGTTCAACTACGAGTCTTCTTCTTATGGGTCAATCGTCCGCAAGAAAATATTTGCGGTCCAACCGGACTTCAAAATTTGAAGTCTTCCCCTCCCAAAAATGCCATGTGGAGCTCACTTTATGACCCACAGAACGAATGGGTGTTGGGTCCACCTCTTGGTGGATCTATACGTACCAAACATCTGCTTGATCGATGATTTCTAAAAAACAATGCTCAATTAATCTAACGGCTAAAAATTGCGATATAAAAATGCTAAATCCAACGGTTAGAAATCACAAATTAAACTGATTTTTATTGTAGATTCATCAAGAAGTGAACCAAAGATCCAAAAGGTCAGTGGGCCCTGAAGCCTACTCCACCTTGCATTTTGGGAGGGGGACTTCAAACTTGGAAGTCCAGGGGACATGAAACTTGGACTCAGTCGTCCGCCACTTCAAATGTTTGTTCCATTACCAAATGGAGGAAACATCTGTGTAAAAGGCTAGGCAGGAGGACCACACTAAAGAAGTCGTGAACCTAACACATCACACCATCTGTGTCATAGAGGCGTGTGTGGCTTTTATACTACGACCTTCACTTCTTTTCAACTGAGAAGGGTGATTTTGTCAAAACTATAAAAATTAAAAACATAATAGTGCTATATAAAGGGTGATAAATCGAAAATAACGGCCGTTATTTCCGTTAAATTAAACTCCAATTATTTTCTCTTTTTTTTTTTTTTTGAAAATTTGAATTTTTTTTCCGTTTTTCCCCATTAAATTCTGTTTTTTTTCTATTTTTGCCCATGTCCGTTACAATTCATTTTAACGGTAATGCCGTCAGTCTGTCGATATACCGTTAAAACAGCCTCTTTTAAACCTAGTGATAAACCTCAAGTCTATATAACCTCAACATTGTATTCAATCATATATACACGATGATTCATTTCATTGGTTCATCACAGAGTTCAATTTGTGGGCCATCTCTTGGTGTGGAGCATCACCAAAAAGCAGAAAAATCAAAGGTTCATAGGGATGCTTGGAAAGCTAAAGTTTTCGGGTCCTACTCCTAACCCAATTCCAAGTGGAATAACCAATTCAAACCGGAAGTACCAGTTTGATATTGCAACATTTTTTTCAAAATAAAAGCTCACTGTTGTACTATTTTAAGGCCAAAATCTTAAAAGTGTGGCCCAAAAAATGTGTTCCACCCAGTTATCAGACAGGCCAGAAAGACTGGACTTGAACTGATCTCAACTTTTAATGGTAGACACAATATAACGCATTTCGTGTTTTAACAGCCGTTATCTGTTATCCGTAATTTTTTTTTTTTTCAGAAAATCAGTTCTTAAAGATAATAAAATGATAAGATTGATTTAATAATTTTTAATGTGATTTGACATTTTTTTTTGTGAAACCGTGGGTATCCAGGCGTCTTAGAGCACCCGACTAGTCCCCCGGGGCATGATAGTCAACCCTTCCACACATGCCGGAGTGTACTGGAAGAGTTAATGTGGACAGAGCCACTTACTACCCTCTACTCTTTCCGGGGGTGGCCCTAAGGAGAGTTGAACTCCGAACTTCCTACTTTTTGAACTCTTGCATTGTCATGGAATTAGCGGTATTACACTTCTGTTATTCCATTACAATGTTATAACGTCCCCGTTTAAAAAAGAAAATGGCTATGATGATAGCTTAGGCTCGATGCACCTCATGTATTATTGTGAGAAGGGTAGTCCTTGAATCCTAGGATCTAGTACACTACGGCCTTGCATGGTTCGCTGCACTGGGATGCATTTTGCACTCTAGTGCAAATGCGGTGTGAGTCGCATTGCAGTCACTTACCACGGTTTTTGGGCATGCACATACTTGCATCTAATTTCTTAGAGTTTGCAAGGGCTTGGCAACCACTTGCACGCCCCCAATCAATCACGTGTAATCCCAAAACCGTGGCAAGTAGACGCATTGCATCCAATTTGCATTGAACCAAGCAGACATGTATTAGTTAAACCAAGTTTTAGAAGGGGCCGTTATAAAGGTATAACGAACTGGGGGCATACGTTACCGTTTTTTCCATTACAACAACCTTTATAATGAATTGTAATGCACAGAGGCAAAAAGGGAAATATGGAAATAATGGGAAAAAAACAAAAAAAAAATGGCACTAAAATTTAAAATTCAATAAAATTTAAAATGATAAATAATGGAAATAAGTCTTTTTCTTTTCACAAAGTTTTTCATAAAATAACGGTTATTTTCATTATAACGGCTGTTATTTTCTGAGCGTTGAAACAGATCATAATGTAACGGGGTAGATCCAAACCAATTATAACGGCCGTTTTTTAAACCATGGTATGAGCACAAGGAAAATGCAAAATGAGATGTATTTTAAGCTTTGCATATTCAAATTTTACTCCCAACACATTTTCTAAAAATTCTTCGAACATAATCGTGGCTAATGTTTAAGTGAAGAATGTTCGTTGCTTGATCTTGAGTGCTAACGCTAAGTAATCGGAGAATCCTTCTCAACTAAAGTGATAATTAATTAGAATATGCTAATCTTTGATGCCAATCAAAGTCACTTTTGCTCATCATTTGAATATTCACATCAATAATCAATTTTGGTGGAGAGAAATCTTTGAATTAACTGCTATATGCCTTGCATGATTTGCAATTTTGCAGTATCTAAGTCGCAATTTGCTATATTCAAGAAGAACCCGATTCGTTGGTGGGCTAGTTGAGAAGGGTCGTGGCCATCGGCTCAAGAGAACCCTCTCTGGAATTGTGTCCTCGGTCGTGGATCCCGAGAATCTAACGATTGTTGTTAGCGCTGAGCTAACATCACTTTTTTTCACTTTGGGCGGCGCTAACAACCATCGTTGGATTCACCAAATCCATGGCCAAGAACACGACTCTTGAGAGGGGGCAAAAAAGGGGGGCTTTGAGTCTGACCCAGTTGAGAAAATTACAATTTTCTAGATTCAATTTGCTTGGTTAATCATTGTGGTTGGCTACATTCCTTTTTTTTTTACATAATTTTGTAGAAATAATTAAATTTTTTTCTTTTTAATTTTTCTTCTTTTATTTCTCGAAAGCATTAGTTGTTATTCTCCAGAAAAAAAATAAATGAATAAAAAATCCTGAGCCACGACTCTCATCCCCTATTTATGTCCCTCGTCTCTTTTTAAGTAAATTCTTAAAACATTTATCGACATACCTCTCTCTCTCCAGTGCTTTACTTATAAAAGTAAAAGACAACATGATTCTCTCTCTCTCTCTTCTTTCCTCTTGAGCGTATATAATATCATCATTATCATCATCATCATCATAAGCCTTTTAGAAAAATGACAACAATATTTGTGGACAACACCGACAATCAAACGAAAGTTGCGATTTAGTTCGTCCATGACTTGGGAACTAATTTGTGGGCAAGCCAGCAAACTATAAGAGGAAGAACTAGTTCACGACGAATGAGATTGAGTTGCAGCTAACCAGGTAACCTTTGATAAATCTTCTCAACTATGTGCGAACTCGGACACAAGCAACCCCTATGCACCTAATTTTGTTCATTTTATATTAGGCTCAAGATCCGATGACCCCCTTTTTCCGACCCCTGTTGGTGTTCGCACGCTTGGCCGTGGATTTCAACAATCCAACCGTGGTTGTCAGTGCCTTCAAAAGTGATGCCAGCGCCGCGCTGAGGACTACCGTTGGATTCTTGAAATCCACGGCCGAGCACACGAACACCAAGAGGGGCAGAAAAATGGGGGTCCCCTGAGCCCGACCCTTAATATTAAACATATTATCAAAAGTAGATCATTGGATTAACAAGTCTCCAACATAATCACCAAGTACACAATAAAAGTTTTCCTGGGGTCCTGGGGTCCTGGGGTCGAGCCTCAACAATGTTGCCTGATCAAAAATAATAATTGTTCATTATATGCAGATTAGATATTGCTGCAGTTGAGCCTTGCTCAGTAGTTATTTTTTGTTTGGTTTTTTGTAATCGATACCAATGTTTAAAGGGGGCCGTTATAATGGTATAATGGACTGGGGGCGTTACCGTTTTTCCAATGAAAGATAATGGCCGTTATTTTTTTGGTGTTTTAACTAACTGTTCTTGGACACACTTTTGTGACCTAAAATTGCACACGGTTGTGGGAGCTAACAGACATGGAGGTGAATTATTTTTGGTGAGGATGATCTCCTTACCATGGGCCCACATGTTGTTCATCCTCGTAAGAAAAAATCAGATCTCTCGGATATTTGTAAGGTATGAAAAGTTGATTAAAGTTGAAAATTTTTGAACCGTCCATTTCACCGTTAACTTAGATTCCACTTTTGGTAGCATTAGAAGTTTTAGAAATGACTGATTTTTCTGAAGATTATCTTTATGGTGAGGAGATCATCCTTATCATAAATTTACTTTTAACTTATCACCATGTGGGCCCCACAACTGTGTGTCATATATATGTATGTATGTGTGTATGTGTGTATGTGTGTATGTACAAAATGACTGATTTGTGGGGATATGTATATTGCTTTCATGTGAAAAAATCTCCAACCCAAGGACCATATCTAACTCTTTATATAGTAGAAAATCTTATATATTTAACAACTATTCATGATAATCAAAAGCTACGGAAAAAATTTAGATGCAGAGGACTACCGTTGTCCCATTCTGTCCATGCAGATGACTCTTGCGGCCTTACATATATCATTTTTTGGGCCTAATGGCTGTGGATGTTCAGCCCACCTATTGGTGGATAAACACACTAAAAATCAGCTTGATTGATGATTTCTAACCATTGGATTTACTACTAAAAAAAATGCTTGAATCCAATGGCTAGAATCAATCCTAAAAAGTAATAAAATCTATGGGTAGAGATAACCGATCAGGTGAATTTTTGGTTTGTATATTAAGGGCGAGCTATCCATGTCGTTAGTGGGCTGGGGCCTTCTCTCACCTGGGCCTAAGGCGACCGCCTTATTGGCCTTATGGTAGAGATGGCACTGCCTACAGATTGATGATTTTTAGCTTTTAGATTTTGAGTGTTTTATGAGTTGATTTTTAACTGTGGGAATAGAGTGTTATTTGGGATGCTCAAATCCAACAGGTAGAAATCACCAATCAGGCTGATTTTTTTTTATCGTAGGTTCACTGGTGGGCCAAACATCCGTACATTCAATGGTCTCCAAGAACAGCTGCGAAATTCTAAGGAATTAGTATTTCCACTCCAAGTGGATATTGTAATTCCCACCGCCAATCTTCTGGCCTACACAAGCATGACGACACTTACTGCATTTCGAAAAAACAAAAAATCTGGTAGTCGTGAATCGTGATTATCCTTTTCCAAAATGGAACCCACTGACACGGCGACCACTTATCCTTACTATTTACTTTCTTCTTAAAACATTTAAATAAATTTTTTTTAACGAACCACATTTCAATCGAGTCCATCAGTAGGCCTACATGGCAGCATTTTATCCCGGCCCTCCGTGGATATGCACACCAAGGGGTGGGCTAAACCTCCATAAGATTAATGGGCCCAGAAAATGCGCTAAGTAGGGCCACTGATCTACTGGATCAAAATTGGATGTTTAAAAAGAATATTTCCTCACCGATCTGGGAGTAAAACTTGAGCCATGTGGCATGTTTTCAGAGGACACTGACCGTATGGATGTTTGGCTAATCCCCATGTGGACTTACAAACCAAAAATCAACATAATTAGTATGCTTCCTAAGCATTGGATTGGAGTCATGTTCATGAGTTGATTTTAACTGTGAGAATTTGAGCATTATTTGGGGTACAAGATCTTAAGGTTTGAAATCACTAGCAGGCTGATTTTTGGTTTGTAGGTCCACTTGGCCCAACCATCATACAGTCAGCACCCTCTAAAAATGTGCCATGTGGCTCATATTGTGGGCGGTCAGGCCTTATCTGCCCGACGATGGTCAGGCAAGTTTTACTCTGTGACCACCACAATATGAGCCACGTGGCATACTTTTAGAGGACGCTGACCTAATGGATGTTTGGCCAATCCCTATATGGGCCTACAAACCAAAAATCTGCTAGAATAGTGATTTAAATCCTTTGGATCCTTGAACCCAAATAATGGCCAATAATGCTCAAATTCGAGTAAAACTTCTATCACAGCCTTCCGACAGATGCTTCTATCACATTGAAAATCACAGGCCACGTGGCATGCTCTTAGTGGACACTGACCGTATGGATGTTTGGCCAGTCCCTCAGTCGACCTCTAAACCAAAAATCAGCCTGATTAGTGATTTTTAAGTGATTGGATTGAAGTTGTTTTCATGGGTTGATTTTAACGGTAAGAATTCGAGCATTATTGAGCATTATTTGGGTGCAAAGATCCAAAGGTTGTAAATCACTAATCAAGCTTATTTTTAGTTTAGAGGTCCACTGAGGGACTGACCAAACATCCATAGGTCAGCGTCCACTAAGAGTGTGCCACATGGCCTGTCATTTTCATTGTGAGAGAAGCATATGTCAGAAGGCTGTGACAGAAGTTTTACTCCTGAAATTCAGACGGTTAAAATCAAACCATGAAAACGACTAAAATCCAACGCTTAGATATCACAAATGAGGCTGATTTTTTATTTGTAGGCCATATATAGGCCATATAGGGATTGGCCAAACATCCATACGGTCAGAGTCCTCTAAAAGTGTCCCACGTGGCTCGTATATAGGGCGGTCATATAAGTTTTAGCTCAGGCTCCAGTTACCGCCCTAAAATGACAGGCTCCGGTTACATGACGCAATATGAGCCACGTGGCACACTCTTAGATGACTCTGACCGAATGGATGTTTGGAAAATCCACCAAAAATCAGCCTTATTAGTGATTTCTAGGTGTTGGATCTCAAATAATTACCACAGTTGAGATTAGCACATGAAAATAAGTCTAATCCAACGCCTATAAATCACTAATCAGTCTGAGTATTGGTTGGTAGGTCAACTTATGGATTAACCAAACATCCATACGGTCATAGTCCTGTTAGAGTATTCCACGTGGCTCTTATTGTATCCTGTAACCGGAGTCTGTCATTTTAGGGAGGTAAAATAAAATTGGAAGTAATTTAGTAAATACAAAAAGCCTCCTTGGATCCGTTAGGATTTGGCCACGCCGACAATATCGACTTTTTTATGGTAAATTATTCTCTCCCTTCCTCCATCTTTGTATTTATAGTAAAAAAAAAAGAAATATTTCGATTTATTTATAGGTGTGGTCATCGATTGCGAGTCCACGAAGTCATCGTCCAGCCTGTTGACTTGTGGAGCCGCGAATCAAAATTCAAAAAATCCCGATCCGAGACGCAATGTCTACAAGGTATTTTAGTCATATTAGGAAACAATAGAGGGTAGTTTGGGTATGAAACAGACTATAAATACGTAGTAAAGGATTAAAGCCTATTCTCATGTTTTTTCAATCAATCAAACAAACAGGGAAGAAGATTGGAGAAGATAAAAGAAGATTGACGGAGAGGGGGATTTTATTTTATTTCTTATAGAACGCCAATCTCGTCGCCTCAGCAACAACAACATCATCATCAACGGCGATCGATTCTGTGAAGATTTTCGTCTCTGGTTCTCTCATCTGAAGTTTCTTGTCGTAGTTTTCATACAAATCTGCGATTTTTCGAACGAGGGAGAAGATCGATTACAGGTATTCAAACCCTAGCTTTTGATTTCTGTGTTTTTTGGTTGTTTTTCGTCGATTGAGAACGGTAGGGGAGCGGTTCCCTCTCGATTACACCGTTTGGATTAGTAGTTCTTCTGCTTGGTAGAACGGGGAAGGCTTTGATTCGTAGCAGGATCTGACAGGAAGAAGGCATCTGTTCATGAAGGAGGAGAGAATAAAGTTAGGTTTTTTTTGAAGAGTAAACGAAGAACCAGGGCAGTTGGATTGATTGATTTTGCTTTTGAGGGTAATCTTCGAGATTGGGTTCACGGGATTCACGTAGTCTCCGCTTGTGTTCGCTAAGAGCTGCAATTGCTTTCTTATGTGCTTTCATGGAAGAAATGCCTTCAATCTGGATCTAGGTTTTCTGAAAAGTAGGCGTTTTTGCGCTGGATTCGCGATTTTTGATCTTCTGTGCTACATCTCTTTGTACAAATTAGGGTTTGTGACAACCCCTTTAAGAGTAAGTGGTTATTTTTCTGTTGCCATTGACACGGCGTCGGAGGAGACTTCGTGAGTCTTTTTGGCGTGTCTCTATCCGCGTTGCTTAGTAAATGTTAGGGTTTGTTGCAGGATCCATGATGGCTATTGAGGGGGCTGATTCATCTACTAAATTAGTTTAGGTCAACTGGATCTGTTGTGTATTGTTCGCTGAAGCTCAATCTACTTGTCTGTGTTAACTGTAGGTTTCTCGAAATTGGACTCGTGTTTTTTTGCAGTAGAGAGGTGGATCTTGTACATCATCTATGTCTATTTAGTAATTGGTGTTTTGGGGTTTGACTGAAGGAAAAGGAAATTGCAAAGTGGACAAGTTGTCAGGCCTTTATTCTGCCTTCCAGGTCAATCAAGCACAGATTCTTGTTAATTATCTTGAAATTGCGGACTTGTTGTCTGTGATTGTTGTTGAGGTGGGTTGTAGAAGGCTTGATTCCGAGGTTCTTTAGATCAAGAGACAGGTTCCTCCATATATTGATTGGCTATTTATGTTGGTGGAGTATTTGTTGTTTTGGATGTGCTTCGGGTTACTTGGACGGTTGGCACAAGTTGTTTGCCTTGTTTTGAAGTAAATTATATAGATAGATTTTGCTGCCTCCTTGGGAATAATCTGAATGAGCAACAATCTTTGTGTTACTAATATGGTGGATGTGAACCAGAGAACCCTTTTGAAGTTTTACTTTTGGGTGTTATGCCCCACTATTGAAGCTATAGAGTCATGGTATTTGTCGTCCTGTTTTATGTTACTTGAAGTTTTTCATCGGTCCTGTTTAGTTGGCTGTGAAGAAGCCCCCATTTCAACTTTTAGGTTTCAGCCTTGTCCAAAGCCACAATGTGAACTGAGGGAGTTGCATGGAGGCCTTCAAGGCTGGTTAACACGATCTGCCCCAAGGTAAATGGCCTCTGGAGGCATGTACTGGCAGTCTTGTTATCAGCTTTAGGGCGCGGTAGCGAAGCTAGTTGATTGGACTGTATAACTGTTGCTTTTATTGAATTTTTCTTATCTTATTTGCTGCTGTGTTGATCTATCATCTTACCTCTCACAGGTGACGCGGTCCCCAGTCATTTTGGATCTTGCTGTGGAGATTAGGAAGGGATCTGGTCTGCTGATGACATTTCTGAACAAGCAAGGACAATGAGGGGTCCAAATCAATGGTTGGTTTTTCAAAATATAACATGCTATGTGTCTCAGATATAGATGTCGATATTTGCATATATGTGGGCATATCTCTTTTCTAATTGGACGATATTTTTTCTAACTTGCAGATTCGTCAGTGTACTTGTACTGGGGGGTCAGCTGCTACTCTTGAACTAAGTAGAAAGCAAGGAGGGACAGCTTCCTGCAAGTCTTGTGGTGGCAAACCACTAGTTGATGGGAGAGGACCTGTGTCCGGGAGCATGCTGAGCACAGTGGGTCTGGAACTTACAAGTGTTATCAATCCTGACTTGACGTGGAAGACAGTTTCAAAAGGTAGCAGGAGTGCATCAAGGCGAGCTAGGAAATCTATTGCAAGAGGCTCCAAAGGGAGTGGAGATCTGATTGATAACGACCCAAAGAGGGTGGAGGACATGCCGGTCTCTGAATCTGAGAAGGTTAATATTATGGAATGTTATCAGGTTCACTACATGGTTCTTCTATGTACCATATTCTTTTCAGCTGAAGTACCCGCATTATTTTGCAATGTTATTTATATTATCTCTTTTCTATATGGCAGCTTGGGGTTACCGTTCTTGGGAGGCGCTTCAGTGACAAAGTAGAGCATGTACCCATTAAAAAAAGGAGATTTTTGTTCCGGTCTCCATCACCTCCTCCTCGGATGCCTTCTCCATGCCCCGAGGAGTCTGATTGCCTTTTAAAGAGTCAACCTGCTTCAGTTCAAGATTCTTCCTCGAATTTAATTGCGAAAGGGCAATTTATGACAATTGACACTGCCATTCCTAATGAGTTGGGTCAAGTTGTCAATGCTGAAATTATTGTTGATAGAAAGAATTTGGAGGTGATTAATGAGAAGCTTGATGACAATGAAGACTTCTCAGGTATTTCAATACTGGCAGCAGCTGCTTGCAATAACAATATAGGAGGTGGTCTGTCTGAGGAGGGTTTAACTGTTGAAGAATCCTCTGTGCGGGAAGGGTCGTTTGAAGTTTTGGTGAACACTGAGTCATGTTCCGAGGTAAAGCAATCATGCAAGGAGCATTCACTCAATTGTCCAGAAATTTCAAACGATGGAACTGGCTCGTGTATTTCTGCTATACGTGTAGAAGAATCTACTGTCTTATTAGGGGCAACCGATTCCTCCCAAAAAGATGCAACAATGGTCAGCAATGTCGTAGATGGAAAGAATATGGATAGCTCTTTCTTTCCAGAGAATCCTGTGGCTGTGTCGCAGAATCTTCCAAGCAACAGCGATGATGGAACTCGTACAAAGCTCAAGTCTTCTTCACATGATGATAGGGCACTTTGGGATTTAAATACTGTGATGGACGTGTGGGAGAGCCCTTGTGATGATCGCACTGTGGATTGTCAGAAAACTGCTCTTTGTGGCATTTCTGAGGATCGTGTGCATGGTGAAAAGCCACAGAACTTGGAAGTTTGTGAGGTGCGGAGGAGCCTGGAGATACTAAACATGCCATAAAAAAGACAGTGCAGCCTATGATTGGCAGAGTTGTTTCGGGTGATGCACAAGAGGACATTTTCAAGCTCTCAGACTCGAGAAGATTTGTTCCTGGGGCTCAATCGAAGAGAGAGGAGCGTAATGTGGATGCATCCGCGGGCCTTGACAAAGCTACCTGCTTCCATGAAAAGGTTTTTTCTTTTGAGACAGGCCTGGCGGAAGAAACGAAACCCTTGCATAATCAAGAAATAATCAGCACCAATGCTGAAGCTGTTGTTTCTGCTCCTGCCAAACAAACTCTGGAGTCCTCAGCATTGAATACTTGTGCTGTTGCAGATGAAAGTGCTTCCATTCAGTGTGTAAACTTTGGCTGTACGAAGAATAGTGATTTCCTATCTTCTCATCAGGTTGTCAGCGTGGATGCATTTTCCTGTCATTCTTCATGTCCTGTCTATCCTGGAGCCAATCATATTACAAGCAAAACAGTGCCCGAAGAAAACAGAGATGCAGCATCCAAAGTTCATACTGGTAAGCAGACAGGAGATGGTTGTGCTGCTGATGATCTAGCAGGCGAAGCTATTTGCTTGAGGAGTCCTCAGGCTGAGAAGCGTTATAATACTCTACCTGATTCAGCCATCTCAGAGAAAGCTTCCTGTGATATGAATAACTTTCCAACTGAAGATGATGTGGATTCTGACAGAAATTCTGGTTTGCTAGTTGATGAAAATGTCTCCAAGAAGATGATGAGCATGGATGTTATGACCGGTCAAGCACTACCACCTGGGCCTCTAGACAATGTCATGGGCAACTCAGTTAAAATGGACCTTTCCCAAGTATCACTTAACTGCGAAGAGTTGTCTAAATCAGCTGCATCCATTGGAAAAGGTGAACCTCTGGTTGCGGATGCAAGGGAAGAAGATGGCAAAGCTTTCGTGGATGGTGGTGAGAATTTGAATACTATTGAAGTTGATTCTTCGGTGCACATTGACTCTGAGGAATTCACACACAGGTCCTCGATACAGGCTACAGGAGTGGTTGACACACCAACAGTCATAGTTGGTTCAAGATCTCATGATGCATGCAAAAGCCATAGTGACGATCCTGTAAATAGCTTTGGTATGGTTGCTTTTGAAGAAGATCCTTTTGATGACAGCGATTATGATTCAGATGTTTCTCAAAATGATCCTGGTTGTGCTGGGATGGAAAAGGTGAGTGAGCTTCAGGCAGGTTATGATTCTCAGTATGAGGATGGAGAGTTCAGGGAGCCGATTGTAAATTGCTGGGAAGAAGATGCCGGTGATGAAGGGGAAGCCGAGCATGTTGACTATGGGTCAGACAACAGAGACCCATATGGCTTTGAAGCTGCTGCAGATTATTCAGTCTCCATGTCAATAGAAGGTGAGGAAGGAGTGGAATGCAAGACAGAGAGATCTGAGGAGGTTGATCATGTTGATTATGAAGGAGGTGAAACCGAGGAGAAGAATGTACAGGAAGCCAATTGTCAACCTCACGTAGGAGGCCCATTGAAGAGAAGTATGGACGCAGGATCTGGTAAGGAAAGAGCATTGAAAAAATATTCGAGGGAGCACTTTGAAAGAAGATATGGCGTTGAAAATTGCAAGATGGTTGTTAGAGTTGACAGAGAGTTGAGTGCTGGTGCTGATAAGGTGATTGGAGATGATGAGCTTTGTGCCAGAGGAGATGCTGCAGAGGAATCAAGCCAATCAGCAAGTTCAAGGATGAAATTGTCTGGATGGGATCAGTTGCCAGAAGGTGGTTGTAGTTCTGCAGATATGATTATGGATGTCAGAGATGGCAGTGGTAAAAACAATCATACTGATTGTCGTGTTGATGTGCCCGATGCTGGAAATTCCTTGACAAGTGTTGCTGGATCAGTGACATTCAGGAGGGAGTTGGCATCATGTATTGAAGGATCAACATCCTCTGATCTGTTACTTAAAAATAGAGTTTGTAAACTGGGAAGCAGGTAGTTGTCTTAATTTCATTAATTTTCGGTATGCTTTCTTTCTCTATCTTGATCTGTTGTTGATAATCCAACTGATTGATTTCTGATTGCTCTTATGTTTTCAGATCCAACAACCTTGATGATTCAACTCCTAGGGTTGAAAGAGACACTGGATCTGCTAAATCCATTGGAAGGGGTGGATCCTCATTGCATATGCATGGCAGAGGCCGTGGAAGTGATCATTGGGGCCCAAATCATCATCAAGCCCCTAATTATTATGGCCCGGCTGGTTTTGGGCACCCTGGGCCAAAGAATGCTGCAGCAGCAGCTGCTGCCAAGGTAGAGAGCAGCGGCTTTGTTGTTGCACCAGATGGTACAATTGTAAAAGCAGGTGGTGTGGGACCCAGTGGCCGGGACCGTAGACAATCTGTAAATGGTTTCTCACCAGGTGTGCATCGAACTCTTACTAGGAAGGGATCACCATCTGATAGGGATGAGGCTTTTGGTATGCATATGGGACTTGGACCTGTGGGAGAGATGAGCCCTGATAGAAGCATCAGTGTTGGCAGGGGCAGGTCGGGAAGATATGGTCCACGAATGGTAGGTACTGGTCCCAGGGAGAGGTACCGTGGGCCTGTGCCCTATGACAGAACTGATTCTTCCTTGCGTATGCAACATCCTTTAGCCAGGAGAGAACGGAGCTTTTCTCCCATTCAAAGAAGAGAAGGTCCTCCTCTACCTCGACTCCGCATGAAATCTCGGTCACGATCCAGAACTCGCTCCCCCCATATGTGGCCATCTCCAAGGGGAAGAAATGGCGTTGGTCCAGGTTTTAGACAACACAGTAGGTCTCCAAATTTCAGGTCTGATGCTAGAATGGACAGAGTGAGGTCACCCCACCGACGGCCTGGTTTTGAAGTAGATCATATATTAGGTTTTGCCTCGACACCTGGAAATCGTGGTTCCCCACCACCAACTTCCAGATGGATTGGTGAGAGGAAGGATGCTGGGGATCATTTTAGGGAGCATGGCTACAAGCAGCGATCTTCAGCTCCGGAGAGGAGCTCACCTGGAAGAATTTTCCCTCGGAACCACAGGTTTGATTTGGTGGATTCCCCAGGAAGATTGAAGCCAGATGAGTTCTACAGACCCATGCATCCTGGAAGGTTTCCTGAGATGGTTGGATCTGGTAGAGGACCTAGGTATGATGGAAGTGATGATGATAGAAGGAAACATAGCGACAGATACAGGGTGGTCCATCCTGTAAGACGTTATGATACGGATGGTGCTGTGAGGCGGTTCCGGTATGACATGGAAGATGGTTTTGTGGCACATAACTCTCGTAACAAGGATGCTACAGAATTCCATGGCAAAGGGGGTCCGAGGGACTTTGACAGGGGTATCGACAGCAGGCTTGGCGATGCACCTAGGAGAGCTAGAGAAGAGAAGGGCCATTTCAGATATGACCGAGACTGGAAGTATGGTGTCAATTCCAAGTCATTTAGAATGCGAGACTGTGATGAGGATATGGAACCTAGAAAGAGAAGACCTTCATGACCTTGTACTCGGTGCCTTTTTCCATTGGGTGCTTTTGCAGGTCGATAAAGAGATACTTGAACCTGATTATTTTTTTTTTGACCATTTCAGCGGGAAAGCATCTCAATCCTGCAGTTTTCCTTGTTATCAACACTTTTGTCAGATCCACATTCACTAATATGATTTTCTTTGCAAAATTTTGTATGGATTGTATCTCTTGGCCAATTGAGTGATGTAACTTATTATGAGCCATTGACCTATCATCAATTGGTGGAAAAATATTTCAATTTATGTTTGTCTTGTTTTTCATCCAAACTATGGTTAAATGTTTATGTGCCAAGGACCAGATTCATTTGAGAATCAGCATTTTTTTTTTTTTTTGGTTATAGTGAAAGGCGGTTTCTTTTTCTTAGCTAAATCCCTTGATCTAGATCTGGAACTGGCTCTCAATTTGTCAAGGCGGGGATGCGTGCTTCACTTCCATTGCTTCCTAATCCTATGCACCGTGGTATGGAAGATTGGTCCGCTCCGCGAAGCTGAGCTTTTCAGTTCGCTCTGCCTATGTGGTCGGCCGTCTTACCAGTCCGCCTCCTTACTCTTGATGGAATATAACAATGCCTATTTTGAGGGATGTAACATCTGTGAGGCAAATTGAAAGAAATAAAAAGATGAAAAAAAATTAATAGTGAAAAATTGAATTTATGTATGTCATGTTTTCATCCAAAGTGTTTTTGTTGGTTGATATATGGTTTAAGTATTCATTCAACAGTCTAGCATTCCTTTTTTGGTTATGGCAAAGATAGCATGCCCGTGAAATCAGTATGATGCAATAGGTCCTTCAGAGATGCAAATTGTTCTCTTTCCCATCCAAAGAGGTTCCTTCTAAGGTCTAAGTCTCTATGTTCCTCCTGACTATTCCCATTCCAAACTGTGGTAATGAATTGGCCCTTTCGTTGGGATATGGAATACAGGCGGGGAAAAGCCTCCCTAAGACTATGGTCACTACACCAAACATCCTCCCAAAATCTAATCCTAGTCCCATCACCCAAAACCTGTTCTATTTCCCATTCTTTCTTGGTCCTACTTATCTTACGACCTTTAGGTTCTAAAGAATCCTTCAAGTTCTACTTTTGCATTTACTCCCCTTGTCTCATAGTTCTACTTTTGCATTTATTATAGGTGTAGATATTCTTTCTTTCTTTTTCTAGTCTCTCTCTTTTCTTTTTTCTCTTGCCACACATGGGTGTGTATCTGACTCATTAGGTTCGTACCCAACATATAAAACATAAACTTGTAAAATTGGACACATATTCAGTGGATTTGTCATGGATCATTTGCTCATACATGTGTTGTGTCATATCGACACAGGTATGATTGGGTAAATAAAAGAGTCCAGGTATCATAGGCTTATGGACAAGAACTTTCAAAAAACCGAAATTGAGAATCTAATCCAAAACATGATAGCTAATGTGTATCATTTGTTCGAATACCAGTCCTTTCACCTGCCATACCAGTTCACTGTAAAAATGTGATGTGGAGGTATTCAATTATAATGGTCCGCCGCTACACCAAGTCAGTGACGGTTAAGCAAGTAAACCCCGTTTTTACTATTTCTAGTAAATCATGAAATTACTATTTATAGTAAATCCTATTTTACTATTTATAGTAATTTCACGATATTACTATTTATAATAAATTCTAATTTTCCAATTGAATTAGATTTTATTTCCAATTTGGATTTCTAGATTGATTACAGCTACACTTTTTTGTTTTAGTTGATTAGAATTAGGAAAACTACGTTAAGGCATTAATAAATAGTGATGTAATTAATGAATTGTTATGAATGAATATTGAAGATTGAAGATGTTTTTGTGCATTATTTCCCATTGATGAGTTTGGCGTGAGGCCAATGGAGTGATTCCCACCATTAACCCCTCCCCCTCTCTCTCTCTCTCTCATTTTCCCAGAAACCGCAGAACGACCAATCGTCTTGCGTCAAAATTGTTAGTGGCAAATGTGTTCAATACCGGGCATTGAATTAGATTACCACAATGGCAAGAAGCTTTCTATCTTGGCTGTTGATGAGCTCTTGGGGAAGCAATATGGAATGGAATACTTTTCCTAATTGCATATCCAATTTAGATATCATCAAATACTTGTTTTTAAGGGAGATATTTCAAGATGGAATTGAATATCTTTGTGATTTTGTTATTTTGGCAAACTAATGCTCTAGCTACATTCACAAGCTTGATAAATGAGGCATTTGCCTTGATAAGTGTGTTCCTGAATAACAATTTTTTTTTTTGATAAGTCGAGGATATATTGATAAAGAAGGGAGATCGAGGAGATCTCAAGTACAGAGAATAAGATAACAAAACTAGCACAAAAGATGATCCATTCTAAAAACCAAATCGCTAAAAAACGTCCCTCTCATTTCTTGAGATATGCTTCCCCAACTGAAAATAAGTGCCTTTATGCTAATGATGACCTCTTGAAGTGATCTTTCCTTACCTTGGAATGTTCTCCTATTCCTTTCCAGCCACACACCCCATATAATTGCTAGTGGAACCACTCTCCACATCAACTTACCTCTTGCCGTCATAGGCGGATGAGGCCAGCTCTCCAAGACTTCGCCTAGTGTTGCCGGCGAGGCCCAACATAAGTTCATGTGGCCAAGGAAAAGAGACCAAATCTGTCGAACGAACTCGCAATGAACGAAAATGCGGTTAGTATTTTCTCCATGAGCCTTACACATGACACAATAATCCACCAACACCCATTTTCTAATGATTAAATTTTCAACAGTAAGAATCTTGTTGAAAGTTGCAATCCAAGCAAAGAATCGAATTTTCAATGGTACCACGGATTTCCAAATGAAAGAATAAGAGTGAGCTACAGTCGAAGAGGTGAGAGCAGGTGGGGGTGATAGTATATTGTAAAAAAGAGTGAACCGAGAATATTCCTGATTTGGTATGGTTCCAGACCAAAGTGTCCTCCTCTGAGGTGGAGAAAGAACCTATAGTTCACTAAAACAATCGAGAATTTTAAATTCAATAAGCTTACAAGATGGCTTTACTACAGATTTCTAATTTTAAATCCACTTCCAAGTTACAACAGAGCACTTGAGGGTTCATTTCTCAAGATGGGCGATGCAAATGATCATTTTATTATGGCTATACATTTTTTTGTAGCTCTTTACATCTTCCATTTATTTGCCTAGAAAGCTCAGTGAATTTTATAACTAGGCATTTCGCTAGGGAGCCATTCCACTAGTAAACGACATTTAACAAGTCTATCGGCAGAGGCTCAAGTTAATGCGATGAAGGGGTGTAGCTCCAAACTTCCATGCTGAGGTCGTAATTGGTGAAAAGACATGTTCCACACTCTTAGGTTTTGTTGTCTTCATCATTAAAATGGGTAAAGAATGATGGTCCAGATGTCAACCAATCATAATTCAATTCACCTGGCCTTGCAGTCTTTTGCCTGGATTAAAAAACCAGCAAACAGAATGGTTAGCACAAGTAAAGAAAAGAACTCATGGCTTATGCTAATTTCCATCAGAACGACATGGGTGACCATCAAGATATTCAGGGAACGCCAGTTTGGTACCATTCTTGATCAATAAGCATTGGCTCCGTCAAGCCGAACTCTCTTAGCTCATCATGGGTGTGATGCACCAGTAAGCTATACCTGTTCAGATCATGGATTTGAATGGTTTGATAGTCAGAATGTTTCCTTATATACCATACAGTTCTCTATCACTCCAAGGTGCTGGAACTAATGAGCAAGTAGCTTAATTTAGACAAGGTATTAGTAGACAGTAAAGACAAAGGAATGTTGAAGATGTTACGAATTACATGAATGAACACTTTGCTTGTTGGAGAAAACTGAACATAGAACTAAATCTTCGCATCATTTGAAATCCCAAGAATGATCCAATTTTTTGGTTTCATTACGTGTGCCTACATGCCTTTCTCAATTGGAGCACATGAACCTTCTTTTATGATTTTAGATCCCTTGTTTCTAAAGTCAGGTTTAATGGTCTTCTCAGAGTCACTTTATAGGCCACCGGTCTCGATAAGGAAAGACCAACAGGGTCAATGCATCAAAGTTAACATAAGTTGAATATTTGTGTTTCACGTGTCGGGTAGAATTGCAAATTACACATGCAATCTATCTATGGTTAAAGAACTCAAAGGGTTTGTTCGTTGAATATCCAGACAAATTTCATAATCAAGGTATTAAATTTTGGTTTCGAGGTTTATTAAAACCAGCCTAGAAATGGAAATATTTTGACTAGTGTGAAAACAGTACATTTTACATGGAAATGATGGAAATATTGTGGAAATGATAGAAATATTGTGAATGCTTTTGTGGAAAGTTTAGGAAATGATAAAACAAGTATAAAAGCACGCTCATAAGCCACCAAGTTATACTATACTACCATATGGAGTGTGGAAATGAATGACCCTAGCGTTTTGTAAGATGTTGAGCCATGTATCTGAGAGTCCGACAACTTAGAGCTAAGAACAACTGTAATTACAAATGGAAATGATTATAACCATCGAATATTTTTACATAGTCACATTCAGCTCATTTGAAAGATGTTTTATGGGTTTAAAAGATTTTTCTAAAAAATCAGCTAGGGCGCAAATTGCTTTTGATTTGAGATTTCATCTTCATCTTTTTATGTTTCTGAATTTGGTCAAAAGTGGATAGACTTTTTTTATGCTCTTTCCATTGATATATGGCTTACCATGTGATTTGCTCTGGGTAGATAGTACCTTTTGAGAGACAATGGGAACATTTTTACAGTATTTTTAGGTATTTTGGGGTTTGGCCTGCACATTTTGTTTCATGTGTCAGGTAGAATTACAAATTAAACATGCAGTCTATCTATGGATAAAGAACTCAAAAAGGGTTTGTTTGTTAAATATCCAAACGAATGTCATAACCAAGCTATTAAATTTCGGTTTATTTCGACCAGCCTGGAAATGGAAATACTTTGACTACTGTGGAAAAATTATGGAAATGATGGACTAGGGTCTCAGGCCTTTGCTCAGCCAAGCCTGGCCCAAGTCGCCCATTTGCAACCCTAGCTAAATTCTAGTCCTATTACATATGGAAACTAAGTCAAATTAGAAAACTTACTTGCTAGGCTCTAATTTAAGAAATGGACCAAGTCTAAAATAAAAACTTAAATAATTAAATGATGGGCCTGATGGGCTGCTATAGTAGGCCTCTAAATGGGCTGAAAGTGGGCTGGACGATAGCCTGTTGAGTGCTGCTAATAGGCCTCCAGATGGGTTCGATATGGACTGTCCAACATCACATTTCTTCCTTTCTTCTTTGTTCTTGGCTTCCACATCAGATGTTTTTTCTCTTCCCGATCGATGGATTGTTCCCCATCACAATGGTTCAAAGAATTAATTTAGGCTTGTCTGCAAACTCTCTGGACCCGCATTTTCATTTTAGGTTTAAGTGTAGCAGACAAAAGAAGTTTTCATCACGAGAAGTAATGTTGAGGTCCAAAGGCAGGCCTTCCAACATCATAAACACATAAGGGAAACCATATTGACACATTGCTAATTTTGTCAAACAATCGAACTATATCGAAGAACAGAGAGTGCCAAGAGCAAAAATAGGCTGGGCCTAGAATGTTTATGAACTACAGACAGGTTATATTGTTGTTTCCAGCCACTTAAATATTACCTAAAAGCGGCATCGAGTTCAAACACTACCTAGCAAGACACGTATCTAAGAACATGTAGATTCCCTTGAGGGTGACAAGTTCAACTATCTACTAATTTTTTTTTATTAGAGATGAGTTCAGCAACATCGTATTTAAATATTCTCAACCACCATGTTAGATGTGAATCCTTGGAGCGTATGTTGCATGGACTCTTCAAAACAGGTGAAGTACCTGTGTAAGACACTTGTCAAAGTCCAACATGATACGGATTCTGGGGGCACACTTCCAAATTCTGTTTTGTTTTTTCCTTTCCTTGCAAGATACTAAAAATTGTCAATCTGAGTTCTATATTTTACAATCGAAGTTCTCTATGCAAAAAATGTAACATTAAGTACATGATTCTTGTGACTCAAGTATATGATACAAATCATAAGATATAGTATCACATTATGATAGCAATTTGTGTCATTTGTGTCAAATTATTTTAAAGTATGCTGTCAAGTCCACGAATCCTATTTTTCAAGGTTCGCCGAGTCATACACTTTGCACCCATGTCAGACTCTAACACCCGTACCCGTATCAATGGAACATATCTTGGAGCTGATCAATAGAATGAACCTGTATTGTAGATAAACTTTATATCAGAGAGATTTTTGGGTAGGCAGAGATAGTTGTTTTTGTACTTCTGTAGATGTTGACTTATTCAAGTTAAATATGGCTGAGTTCTTTTCCGCTCGGACTTCCAACCAACAAAACCATGTTCAATGAAAGAGTGTTTTAAGACTAACAATTTTTATCTAAATAAGAGCTCAAAGTGACTCAATTTGTCATTAAAATTATATGGTTTGTGACGGATATACCATTGTCTGTAAACATTTATAATTGATGCTTCAAATAAAAAAGATTATGTTTGGGTGCAAGATCCTTATTACTTATCCAAAAACTTCTTTACTCTATTATACCGCTAAACACTGGAGATTATGGGGATTCTTATCTATGGTCATCAAAGATAATGCAGCTAAACAATTTTAGGCATTTCTGTTGTCCATTTCTAGGATACTGCACTTCCATAATTAGGCTGTGGTGGTTAAAATAGATATATGGTTCTCATGGGATATCTTTACAACAGAGAATGGTAATATCCATGTTACACTTCTCGAGAGCTCCTAAAATGTATGAGAATTACATATAAAATCAACTTTTGGAGTATCTTGAGGTTAAACATTTAATTTTGCGAGCAAGTCATAAGGAATGTTAAGAAGCTGTTTCTGGACTTCCTTAATATGACTTAACTGTATAAGACATTGGTGGTAAATCTGTGAGCAGAAGTCTCCATTATAGCAAAGGGAAAAGAGAAACAATCACCTTCCACCAGATCCTGTTTGCATAACAAGCATGCCTCCATTGCCGAAATTGTTGAGGCTCTCAAATTGCTCCACAGTCCATTTGTACCACCTCATCAGGAACACTCGCAACGTTAGACCATGTGATACTATTACTAAGTTCATGTTTCTACTCCGTTGACCAGGTGGCTGAAAGCGTCCAATGTCAATATCTGCCCTAAGGGTCTCCCTGAATCCTGTCAGTAATACATCATAAATTTGAAACTCTGCAACACCTTAATGGAAAGTGGAAAAGTCAACAGGGATGAACACAGAAGTCATAATTACTAGGCATATTGGAAGTGAGACATTAACCGGTTAAGGATGTAGAAACCTTAACATTTGGCTTTTGGTTATACCTGTTATTCGGTCATAAACATCAGCAGCAGATTCCCCATTAGGAAAGCGGTAGAAGAAACGGCCATAGAGAAGACGAATAGCTTTCTCAACCCGCATCTTCTCTCTATCCTGAAAATTCCCTTTTCACAGAGAATTAACAAGTTCTCGGTAAGTACAGTCATGTAGAACAGACTTGAATCTCAAAGACTACAGATAACAGTTTGGAACATTGAAGTAAACTGATCAAAAAAAGAACATTGAAGTAAAGAACAATTAAACAACCTAAGTAGAGGCTAGAGCTGCACAACTGGAACAAACAGAAATTTCTTCAACTAAAATAAGCTCTTTATTAAACCAAAACTTCAAACAAAGAACGCTGTTAATGTTAGTATTCACTGCCTTTTAATACGGACACAGACTTGACTTCTAAGCTGACTACTTTCTCTTACAAAATAAGACTCAATTGGAAACTTTTAAACCTCCTAAGACTTAAGATTTTAATTATAACCATAACTAACTCATAAAATAACTTTCTTAATGTAATTAAACCTATTTACAAAGCTTCTATCTTAAACAATTCCTACTAACTTTAGGACACTTTGTAAATTCAAATCCTAACCCAAACAACTATTTAAAATATGCATCAGTCTCTGTTGTACCATCATGAGTCGTACTCGTCCTATTTTACCCTGCTGCACTAGCCCTTGTATCAAACCACTTGGGTTCAAAAGAACCGGACCCTGAGTTTGAGTTGTCTTCTCACATTCCAACTTCTTCCCTGGTGTGTGCAGTTTGGACATATGCATATTTGCAATAAGGTATAGTTTAATATGTTATCTGGATACTTCAAAATCGGCACCATATCTGTATCAGATACTTTAAGTGTAAATGCTGTATCTACACCATATCGGTCCTGTGTTCTTGCCATATCTGGGTAAGATAGATAGTTTGGGTTATGATTGCATCTTTCCTTCATGCTATCATTCTTAAAGTTTTGTTGCTTTTAGATTATGGAATAATGCCCCTTAAATGCTTTTGAAGCAATTCGCCTATGTCTTGACAATTCCTTTGTTGGTATCCACACTTTTGGCTCTGTAACTTTAATAAACCCCTTTTTTACTACCGTTACTAAATGTAGCATGAGGGTGTTCATATAAAGTACCGTAGGTTCTGATGCTGCAATCTTTCCAATTGCATCTAAAGTACTCCATATATTCAAGCTCTTGCTATTGTCTGTCTAGAGTAAGTACTTAATTTTTCTATCCAGAGGAAGCCGCATCTTCACTTGAGGATTCTAGACCGCCCAAGGTTCTTGAGACCATGACTGGTTTGTACATGAATTGAATTAGAATTCACATGTCCTATTTTCAATCTTGCATCCAGGTTCTGCTCTAATAACAAAATCTGATGCAAGACAAGCCCAAACCTGAAAGACTGCAGAGAATGATTTGCAGAACAGGAACATATAGTAAAAAAAAAGTAAAATAAACCCTTTATTAAATCAAAACTTCAAACAAAGAGCGTGCATGGAAGCTTGGTATTAACCCCTGCGTCATATAGTCTGATTTTCCTTATCATTTGCTAGATTCAAGAAGATTTGATGAACTTGCTGAACAACTAAGCAATCGATCACAAAGTTTCTAAAAGGAAAGCATAGCAAAATTTTCTAGTGTCAGCTTTGCTTGAATGATGTTGCAGTTATGAAGATTGGAGGATTCATTCAAACTTGGTTCCCATGATATATAAAACCTGAGGGATTTCCCACTAGATGAAGGCAGCCAGAATAAAGAGCTTCTCAAATAGACTGACCTCGAAATGTGGGTGATCAATTTACAAATTTCTTGAACCTGTTATAAGGGAATTTTAAGTCCCACATGTATGAACAGTACCTACATTGGAGATCCTCTGTCGTCCTGGAATCCAAACATACAGAAATCAAGAAACAGAATCAAAACATACCAAAATCTTGCTCGCGCAAACGTGGCTCTTCTCTCACTCCGGCAATCCTTGAAGGTTCGAACGTCTTCCCCAGACATCGAAGTGTTTCAAGAGTCCTCTTATACGGCGACACATAGAAATAAACCTTCCAATCATCGGTGCCATCACTTTCAATCATGTCCCTAATCCTCTTCCCACATTCTTCAGCTTCAGCCATACCTTTCTCAGTAAGTCCAATCTTAGGATCAGGAACTCGAGTGTAGAAACTCTCATCAACATTCCCATCACTCTGCCCATGCCGGACAAGAATTATACGTCGAGGACGAGGAGGCAAGGGAGTAGTAGGTATGACTATAGAATTCTTCTCTGGGAAACTAGCCAACCCATTATCGGACGTGAAGTAGTTCAGTCGTCCAAGAGTGTCCTCGCAACACCGAATTGGACAACTCAATGATCTTTGGCGAGAAGTGGGTAGAGACAGAGCTAGAGAAGAAGTCGGGGAGAGCACGGGCGACGCGGAGATCATTGCTTCAGAAACTGAATAGCTCAAACAGGATGAGTAAGGGATACGACGAGGAAAAAGTGAAGGGGGGGGGGGGGGTAATTTAGTAATGGCCGTTAGTGTCTTCGTCTGCTCTTTTGTTTTGAGATGGAATTTCAGTTGCAGAGGGGACACAAGTTTTGTTTTTTACGTACAAATGGACGGTTAGCACAGAGCGCATGGGAGGACCATCACACTGGGTAGGCCAGGTTTTGGAAATTTTTGTGATGGATTCGTTGAATGATTCCCACGTTGGATGGAATTTGTTGGTTGATTGGTTCTGTTTTGGGGTCTTATCCTTCAGCTACCCTCATATTAGCACGTGTGATTTTCGTTCAGATTAGGTGGAAACTCTGTTTGATGGATCTCACTCTCTCCTATGAGGTCGAGGCGATCGGATGATCGTAACCGTTTGATCTATCATATTAGTATTGAAAAAAAAATTAAAATTTGGAATGGATGGTAGGGGTGTCAATGGGTACCCAATTAACCGATACCCGGTTTCTTCTAGGGGTGTCAATGGGTACCCAATTAACCGATACCCGGTTTCTTCTAGGGGTGTCAACAGGTCGGTTCCGGTTCCGTTCCTAAGGTACCTGGAACTGGAACCGGTATTTCTGATTCTTAGATCCGGAACCCAGAACCGGTTATTTGGTTCTTGTCGGTTTTGGTTCCAGTTTTGGGTATATATTGTACAAATCTTGATAATATTACAATTTTAATTTTTTACAGTACGTTTGTATATTGGTTCTGATTTTTATCTGTTCAGTTCCAGTTCCTTTTGGTTTCGGGTCCCAATCTAACTACCCAGAACCAGAACCATTATTTTCTATTACTGTTCTTTTATAGTCAGTTCCCAAAAATGTGGAATCGGAATTAGTGTTTTCGGTTCTGGTTCTGGTTCGATTTCATTTAAATCGGGTAAAATTGACACCCTTAGTTTACTCCACTTTAGAGACTAGCTATTTCAAAATTGAACTCAAAAAGACCCGGAACCAAAGTATAATAGGTTCTGGTTCTTGATACACCAGTACCAGGACCAGACTGGAACTGGAACTGGAACAGAAATCAATGGGACCCAGAACTCATGGTGTATATTAATGTTAAATTTGTTAGGTGTTTTTTTCTTTTTTAAAACGGAAAATTGCAGAAAAGAAAACAAACTTTAATTTATTTACAAAAAAGAATACAACTTTTCGCAAATCCCAAAAAAGAAAACGAAACGCCCTTTCAAAGGGCGTTTCGTCTGCTGTCAGTCCAATCAGTCCCCGACTGACTAACGAATGACTGATGGCTGACACGTCTGACAAACACCCTTTTAAAGGGCGTTTATTCCTGAGAAATTTTAAAAAACGTCCCATAATTCCTCAACTTCTAAACCAATCTACGAATATCGGAATGATCTGAATTTTTGTGAGGATGATCTCCTCACCGTAGAGATCATCCTCACCAAAAATCAGCCATTGACTCATCTTCTGCGTACGCCAAAATGGGCGTAAAAATTGGGGTATCAAAAAACGCCCTTTAAAAGGGCGTTTGTCAGTAAAAAATGCCCTTTAAAAGGGCGTTTTCTATTGACACACGCCCTTTTAAAATAACGTCTGTCAGTTGTCAGAGGTCTAACAGACGTTTTTAAAAAAGGCATCTATTACTGAAAAACGCCCTTTAAAATGGCGTTTTTTACTGACAAACGCCCTTTTAAAGCGCGTTTTTTGATAAACATGTGCCACGTAATGAAACGCCCTTTGAAAGGGCGTTTCGTTTTCTTTTTTGGGATTTGCGAAAAGTTGTATTCTTTTTTGTAAATAGATTAAAGTTTATTTTCTTTTTAGAAATTTTCGTTTTTAAAATATAGTATGAAAATTGTTTTATTTAATTTTTCATATTTTTTTATAGAACACATAGGTATCAATATCAGATGGGAGAACCGGATATTTATCGGTTCTGATTCTAGATCCACTTGTTTCGGTATCCGAACTGGAACTGTATTTAAGTGTCATACATAATAGGTTTTGCTCCGGATACATTGGTACTTGAGCCAGAACCCGCCTGATGACACCCATATTAGATCATGGTTCGAAGTATCGGCCGATCCCGGTCTGGCTCAGGCGATCTGGGGTGGTATAAGTGATCGATAATAGCAATATTTGGGATGGTATTAATGACAACACCTCAGGTTTCCACCAATTATGATTAGGGTTTGTTTCGTTACCAGGAATTGAGCTAGGGTTTGGATTTGTAATTCTTGAAATCATAAATCTTTGTGTTTGGGAAGAATTCCAAATTCAAATCATTGATCTTCACGGAATTAAAAATTTTAGGGAGGAGAAAGAACATTCAAATCCTAGACTTTTATTTGTGTTGGTAAACTTTTTATCGGCCAATATTCATTGATCAAGGTATCGGTTTTGGGGACCTCCTAATACGGCCTAAAATCATGTGATATTGGAAAAGACGGTCTAAACAAGTTAAAAATTTTATAAAATTTATTAAATTCATAAAAATTAGTTAAAATTACTATAAATTGATAAAAACTATAAAACTTATAAAAAATTTATTGAAAATGAGAAGTGGGTTATCTATTAATTAAAATTTATAAAAAATAAAAAATTATAAACAATTAAAAGATTAGAAAAATGTAAAATTTTATATTATGTTTAAATAAAAATGCATGTATAAAACTCCAATACGGATTGGTCAATCTGGTTGATATTGCCAGAAACTGTGTGATATGGAACTAGATGTTCTCAATCAGTTAAAATATTATAAAATTTATTAAATTTATAAAAATTAATAAATACTATTATAAATTGATAAATACATAAAAATGTTATAAAAATACTATTAAATTGATTAAAAAAATATCAAAATGGAAAATACGCTACCTATCCATTAAAATTTGTTAAAATTTTAAATATAAATTTAAACATCTAATTGGTTCCATGCACATATATTTCAAAAATATTTATATTATATAAAATATATTTATTCTTTTTTTTTTTAAAATAAAATACAAAAACAATATGTTTTTAAAAAAAGACTAAGAAAGGGCTAGTAAATTGAAGGACACACAAATCTACAAATTTGCATTAGGTATGCATGAAAAATTTATAAAAAAAATTATTCATATATTCTTATTCTTTATCAAAAAGCTATAAAAAAAAAAATCCAAGAAAAAACATAAAATTTGGATCATGATACTAACAAGATCAGTATCATGAATGATACATAGATCTATCCATTTGTATATATATATAAAGTATATTTTTGTGGAAGCATCTCCTCTCTATATCAAGAAGATAACCCCCTCTATCTCTTATATTCTCTGCAACTTATATCAAAACTCTGCTATTCTATTATCATGTTAAAAATTACTATCTTTTGTGTTATATTTTCATCATTTAAGTTATTTATATATAATACCGTAAGTCTTTAAATTTGGCCTATTAAGAATTAAACTAGGTGACCATTTTGATAAGAACAAACTAATTTGATAAATAAAATTTCGAAAATTATCTCTTTTGAGAAGGGAAGTAGAGGGGGGAACCTCCATAGATACTAATAGTTATTATTTTTCTTCATATTGTGCGTAGATTCAAACATAGCTAAGGGGTCGTTTGGCAAACACAAAATAAGTTACTTTTTGCTTCCAAAAGCAAAAAAGGTGAAAAGTTTGTTCGGGTTTCAATATTAAAATTGCTTTTTGCAAGTCAAAAAGTTGTTCTATCTTGAAGCAAAATTTTTTTGCTTCCGGCTCTCAGTGGAAGCAGAAGCAAAAAAAATTTGTGGGGTGTAATTTTAGTCGCACCCCACAAAATGGGAGGGCACCCGAAACCCTTGTTTTTTTTTACCTTATTTTTCATTACGAAAATGCCCTTTTAAGTTGGGGCATTTTCTTTTGAAAACATTTTACGCACCCTGCTCCCGTCTTCACGTCTCCTTTGCTACAATAAACTCTGAAGCTCCCCTAGTGAGTAACTGCAACAAACTCTCAAAACTCCCCTCGTGTCGACGACTCTCTCTCTCTCTCTCTCTCATTTTGGGTAGAGCAGAGAAGAGAAACGAAGTTCAACAGAACGGTATGGTTATAGAACTAAATATTCCCTCTTCTTCATTTTCTATGCTTATCGTCTAGATTCCCTCCTCTAACTCCTCCCAGAAAACCTACAAAAGCACTCAAATTAGAAACAAACCTAACATCTCCTTCTCTCTTCCTCACCATTTCAAGCCACTGCAACATTCAAGAACCACCACCCAGAACTGCATTAACAAAGAAGGAGGAGAGAAGTGTGTAAGGGTTAAGGTTGGTGAGAAGCTCCTTAGTGGGCTCAGTACTTGGGGTATTGGGGAAAACTGAATGTCCATTAGAGTAAAGATGTTGGAAGGGGAAGCTACTTGTTTGGTGAATAAAAATCTTGTTTCAGTGAGTAAGAAATTTACGTCTTACTGTATTAGCGTTCTTGGGTTTTAGTGAGGTGCATTTAACAGGTCGGGTGTGTTCACAAAGTTTGAAATCAAAGTTGGGGTGCATTCAACATGTCGAGTGCCCTCACCTTTTGTGGGGTGCGACTAAAATTACCCTTTTGCGGGACACCCTGTTATAAAACGTAAGTGAATATTTCAAAATACCAACTTTAGCCGTTAAAAACGTTTAAAAAAAAAAAAAATACATATTCTGTCCCTTCTCTCTCTTTCATGTTCAATAGATTAGGGATTAGAGTTTTCTCTTCTCCCTTGCTCTCCCTACAAAAGAAAATCCAAGGTATGAACCCTCCTCTCATTCATGTATATGGGTTCAAAAGAAGAATTCTCTCTTTCTTAGCGTGGATTTTCTAGGGTTTGGTCGAATCTTCAGTGGGAACAGCTCTAAATGTGTGGTTTTTAGCTATTAGGTTTAATATCAGAATACCAATTGAGGGACTATTATTAGAGGAATATCGTTGAGGTGTTTTTCTTCATAGTAGAATTGAGATCGCAGCTTTATCTGTGTTTCATAGGTGCAAGTTTGGATCTTAACGTAAGTTTGATAAGTACCTCGACCATTCCACCTCAAAAGACCGGCCTGTCAAGAGGAAGAGGATCTAATTACTTAACTCAGGCACATAACAATCCACCACACTTAAGAGCCGACGTCACGGCAGCGATCTAGGGGACCCCTTTTTTGTCTCGAAGAAGGCCTCTCGGAGGCGTGCAGGAGAATTTTTCCCGAAAACACACCCCACGTCACTGCGATCTAGGGGACCCCTTTTTTGTCCCGAAGAAGGCCTCTCGGAGGCGTGTAGGGGAATTTTTCCCGAAAACACACCCCCCGCAACTCGAACCCTGGACGTGGTGCCTGCTCTGATACCAAATGATAAGTACCTCGACCATTCCACCTCAAAAGACCAGCCTGTCAAGGGGAAGAGGATCTAATTACTTAACTCAGGCACATAACAAAGTTGAAGTCAGGGAAATTGATTCATTATTTCGGTGTTGAGTTTCTGGACATTTTCTTGCGTTGAAATCTGGTATTTCATTGAGGGAGACGTTACAGAATGAGCTCTTGGGCGTGTAAGAGGATTGCACTTTAAAATTTGTGATGGTACATTGAGGATTTTAAGTTCACAAACGGTTTCGGTTGTGGTTAGTATTTGATCTTGTCTGTTGCATCAAGAGCCCATGATATTGATTTTCACGAACAAGGCTCTTCTGGGAATTATAGGTGAGAAGGGAGGTAAGAAGATCAATGGAGTGTTATTGAATCTGAAAATTAGTGTGGGGGCTGTATTAATACAGAGCATATTAAGCACTCTCAAGAATTAGAAGACTCCTAAGAAACCAATGGCGGTAGATTGGGTGGTCAATGGTCCACAAAGTAGTTCTTCTGCAAGTGATGGTTTCCATCCCGGTCCACAAAGTAGTTCTTCTGCAAGTGATGGTTTCCATCCCAATCCTGGATCCAGTGGGCAACATGGTAGTACCTGCCCATCTTTGTTACTTCCATGTCCTTCACCAAGTGCACAGCCCAGAGTGGATGATGCTCAAAAGCAAAAGCATGATGATGCTGATAAAACAATTGCTCTACTTTTCTTCCATAACTCAGTATTATCAAAGAATGGTGGATGCTGTAGCAGATTGTGGTGTAGGCTATAAAGCCCCAAGTTATGAAAAATTGAGATCCACTCTTCTAGAAAAGGTGAAACATTTGCAGGTGTTGAGATTGGATGTATGTTGGATACATACATGTCATAATACAACCATTTGTAACAGGTTTTAACAAACCATATAGAGTAGCAAGACCAACCGACCAATCCATACTGCAAATTATATTAAGAACTGTTGCTCTACATTTGGCTCATAAGCTTGGTTCTGCAACTAGAACTCGAAGAAGCTTGTGGTTTAGAGAAACAAGTCTGGATAATATTAAACCTACAGACTCGATAGAACATAGCTAATTACGGAATAAACTAAAGGGCTTTTTTGCTTTACCCCCTTACTTTACTGATGTAATTTGCAGCTCACCCAATGTTTTCAAAATATTTGCGTCTCACCCTTTGACCATGATCAACATCATTGACCATAGACGGTCTCCGGATGGACATCCCAATATTTTTTAAATGACTATAATGACCTTGGGTGATACGTAAATTTTTTGAAAACATTGGGTGCATTGCAAATTTCATCAATAAAGGGAGACAAGCAAAATATCAATTTTTTTAGGCTTCTTTTTTCGAGGACTGTGAACTATAAAAGGAACGCACCTTCACAGGTTGTTAAGCACGCCAATGTCCCTCATCAATGATGACGAGGAGCCACAATATGAGCCACGTGGCATACTCTTAGAGGTCACTAACCGTACAGATGTTGGGCCCATCACTAGGTAGAGCTACATACCAAATATCAGCCTGACTAGTGATTTCAAACCATTGGATCTTTGTACCCCAAATAATGCTCAAATTATACGGATAAAATCAACCCAGGAAAATGACTCTAATCCAATGCTTAAAAATTAACAATCAGATTAATTTTTGGTCTGTAAGTCCACCTACGGTTCAGCCAAAAGTAAATGAAGCAAGGTTTTGAGCTCACAATCCTCGAAAAAAAAATTTGTTTTAGGCTTGTCCCCCTTACTTATTGATGCAATTTGCATCGCACCCAATGTTTTTATAATATTTGCATCTCACCCAAGGTCATTATAGTCATTTAAAAAATATTGGGATGTCCATCCGTAGACCGTCTATGGTCAATGACGTTGACCATGGCCAAAGGGTGAAACACAAATATTTTGAAAACATTGGGTGAGATGCAAATTGCATCAATAAACTAAGAGGGTAAAGCAAAAAAAGCCCTAAACTAAATGAGGCGGATATAGCTAATTATTAAATAAGAAGTTCTTATCCAAAGAATAAGGATCTTCCATATCTAAAGATTAACTGCAGCGCAATCTTCTCACCATCAACTTGCATAGATTATGGCACGATTTCCTTTTCTAGACTCTTCCTAGGATTGCATGTTGGCGAACGGTCGCAAATACCCAAACTCATCATGGGCTTGATTAATTTGGGCGTCCTAGCCTAAATCTTATCACATTTGCTCATGTTTATGTCATACACAATGAGACGACATTTTGTTCATATTCATTATGTTGTAGGTTTCAACAAACTATTGTTTGTGTGATCGGATATTATCTTATATATAAGTTTCTACATAAAAGATTAGCTAGGTCGAAAATTTCAATACCGTTAGATATCTAAACATATAATTTGGAATTTATGGGGAATTCTAAGAAAATTACATGGTGCAATCAAACACAAGAAATTTTAATTCTTAGAATCTAAATTTTTAGAAGTCACAAGTTGTGAAATTCTATTTTTATTTCAAACCCATCTTTGGTAACCAAACAGACCCTCAGTGGAAATATCTAAAAAATATGATGTTTATCGCTAGGTCAAAGTAAGCTAACCCATGCAAAACTTGGACAAGTTCGTAGGAAACCCATCCAAATAAAAGCCTGGCTAGGTTTTTAACTAAGAGAGTTTTTAAATCTTTATTTCCTTTTAAAGGTTCTATTTGAAACTAGACCCAGAGCATGTTTGGATAACCGTTGTTGGTCTTGGTCCTAGTCCAAACGAGCTGTTTTATGATACAGAATTTTTTTATCAAAGTTTTGATACAGAAATCCCTCCAAGTTTAACACTTCCACGGGGCAAATTATTTTGGGCCCATGCACCCATCAATGGTTGGTCCACACCTTTTGCTGACCTACACACCAAAAATCAGCATGATTGATGATTTCTAGCGTTTGATATGAGCACTTTCATCATAGGCTTCATGAAGAGGCTTATGGGTTGGTTTCAAGCCCATGATTAAAAAAAGTGCCCAAATGTAATGGCTAGAAATCATCAATCATGCTGAATATTTGTGTTTAGGTCCGCCAAGTTGTGGGCCAAACTGATTCACTGGGCCTACAAGAATGCACCACATGGCACTTTGATGGACTTATGTATCATAGATTTTCCATTCCAAACTGTCACAACACATCTATACGCTCTAGTGACGACGAGTGCTTATGGATTTGGTGGGCTTCAATCTTAAATGAAGAAGATGGATTGGGAAGTGTATTTCGTCCGCTTCTTTCTCTATTCTTTTTAACAGTTGACTGAGTACTTTCGGAGCTCTAGGGAACTTAGGCAAGGGATCCTTTGTCTCCTTATTTATTCATTGTGGTAGCGGAAGCTTTGGGAAATATGATTTCTAGAGCTGTGGACTTTAGGGAGTTAGTTGGTTTTGAGATCGACACTAGAGTCCCTCCTATTTCCCAGCACCTTCAGTTTACATACGACACCTTAACATTCCTTGGCAATTCCATGATGTAGATGTGATTCTTGAGGAGCCTTCTCACTTGGTTTGAGGCGGTGTCGGGCTTTGGGTCAATATGGCTAAGATCGTACTATTTGGGGTGGGTCTGACGGATAACACGAGCAAGTTGGCCGATAGTTTGGGATGCATAGTGGGAATTGGCCTACCATGTATTTGGATCTCCCTTTGGGGGGCTAATTACAGATCTAAATGTCTTGGGGACTTGATGATCGAGAGATTCGGTAGCAGATTGGCCCCATAGAAGTCCAAATATCTTTTTGAATGTTGTAAGTTGGTGCTTCTCGAACATGTCTATCCAGCTTGCCCATATATTACATGTATCTCTTCTCTATTCCCAGTAGCATTGTGAATTCTCTAGAAAGAATCATGAGGAACTTCTTATGGCATGATAGAGGCAATGTCGGCAAATTTTACTTGGCAAAGTAAAAGTCCATTTGCCGCTCTGTCTCAGGGAGGACTAGGCATTAGAAGACTTTCTGTTATGAATGTTGCTTACTGAGTAAATGGTAGTGGAGATTCGAGGTGGAAGTGTCTAATCTGTGGAGGAGGGCAATGGCAAGCAAATATGGGGTGATGGATCTCAAATGGGATGGGAGAGTCATTCTCCCTTCTTATTGGTGGAACGTAAAGAGGGGATTCATGAAATTACAGGAGAAGTTTCTAAAGGGGATTAGCTATAAAGTGGGTACTGGGGAAAGAGTCCATTTTTATAGGATCAGTGGTGTGGGGAAGCCCCCTTATGGATGACTTCCCCGAGCTCTATTCCATATCAGACATGAAGTGTTCTATTAATTTCACAGATCTCATTTCAGGAGAAAGAGATAACACGGCTTGGAATTTTGGTTTCAAGGGAAGGATTAATGATTGGGAGATAGAGGTTGTGTCTCGTCTTCTGGATCAGTTATAGGATTGTCAGATTTCTCTCTCAAGCCAAATAGACAAATATAGAAATGGACCAAAGATGAAAGTTTTTTAGATGCAGTCAATGCAGAGGGGTCTCGTGGCCCTACTTGGCTCATTTTTTTGGGCCCACTAACCGCATGGATGTTTAGCCCATCCCTTGGTGGATATGTAAACGAAACATTAGTCTCATTGACTTTATCTAGCCATAGATTTTAGCACTTTTTTAGGATTGACTGTAACCGTTGGATTCAAGCAAGTTTTTGGCATTTTTTTGGACACTTAATCCAACGGCTAGAAATTATCAACCAAGCTGATTTTTAGTATGCATATCCACCAAGGGGTGGGGTACACATCCATGTGGTTAGTGGGCCCAAAAAATGAGCCATGTAGGGCCACGAGACCCCTCTCCATCCAAAATCCTCTGCATCTAAAATTTTTCCATAACACACAATGAGAGAAACTCTCTTTAATTTCCCTTCAAAAAAATTATACAAATTTTATAAAGTTTTGACCAAGGTTTAAAGGAGGCCATTTTAACGGTTAAACGGACTGGGGGCGTTACCGTTTAAATGGACGTTAAAACGGATTGAAAAGGACGGGCAAAAATAGGAAAAAAATGGGAAAAATAGAATTAAACGGGTTTTAACTGAAAAAAATGGAAAAAATGGCACTGAAATTCAAATTTTGAAATTTGAAAATTAAAAAAAAATAGAATTTAACGGAATTAAACGGATTTAACGGCAGTTTTTTTCACAAAATTTTTCAGAATTAAACGGCCGTTAAAACAAAAAAACGGTCATTTTTTTCAAAACCGATAAAACATGTTTAAATGGTTTTAACGGAAACGGGCTTGGGGCGTTACTGTTTAAACGGCCGTTTTTAAAACCATGGTTTTGACAACTTAAAGTGGAACACTTAAAGCACAGATGTACAAAATTCTTTCTCAAAACTTTATAATAACATATTGTTCTAAATGAATATTTAAATGTTCTAATAACAGTTGGTCCGAGTAAGAAAAAAAGTAAATAAGGGATTTTTTTTTTAAGAAATTCATGTTTGATCGCTTTCATTGTTGGAAAAAATTGTATTTAAATAACGGAAAATTTCTTAAACAAAAAAAAAGTTTAAACTATTTACAAAAATAAAAAATCTTTTGAAAATTTACAAAAAATGTAACTAGACGCCCTCTTCCTGGCAAAAATTGAAGCTGTCGAACATCCTTTTAAAAGGCGTCTGAACCTGACAGATGCCCTTTAAAAGAGCGTTTTTCATTTGACGAGTAAAACTTCTGTTGCAATACAATACGAGCCACGTGGTACACTCTTAGTGGTCGCTGGCGCCGTATGGATGTTTGGCCAATCAGAAGGTGGACCTACACCAAAAATAATCATGATCAGTGGTCTAAGCGTTGGATTGAAGTTATTTTCATGGGTTGATTTTAACCGTAGGAATTTGAGCATTATTGAGCATTATTTAAGTGCGAAGTTCCAAAGGTTGTAAATCAATAATCAGGCTAATTTTTGGTTTGCAGGTCCACCCAGAAACTAGCCAAAAATCCATACGGTCAGCATCCACTAAAAGTGTGCCACGTGGCTCATATTGTATTGTGAAAGAGGTTTTACTCATCAATAGGCAACGCCCTTTTAAAGGGCGTTTATCAGCTTTATTTTTTATTTTTTGTAAATAGTTTAAACTTTTTTTTTGTTTAAGAAATTTTCCCTTTAAATAATACTCGCCAACCTGATCACTCATCAACTACCGTATTGCAAGACTACCATTTGACCAGGTCTTGGTCGAATTTCATACGCGTAGGTTTCCCATCTCAATTAGATCTTTTTTACTTGGTTCTTATTTAGTAAATTTCTGCAAACCACCCTTATTTTACCGTCGTTGGCATCGACCTGTTCATTAAGGATCAATCGATCATGACCGTAAATATAAATGACATAGATATATCAAAAAGTCCATTGATCGGATGGTTAGGATCTTTCGACGACAGGCAAGACATCGAAGAAACTTATCTTGATTAACAAAACAAAGAAAATAATTAGATTATACGTACAAAATGGTGCAAGTTGAATTCTCCATTAGAAAATGTGTCTACCCAATGGACAGAACATAAAAACCAAAAGTAGGAAAACAACACAAAATTAACTTGACATGTGGTTTTCCAAATGCGACAGAGAAAAACTGTTGCGAAAGTGGAGAAGCAAATACTAAGGGTTTCTTTAAGAAAAAATGTCAACATTCACAAATCAAAATCATTCTCTTATCGTCATTTGCTCCAACTCTTCTTCCGTCGGTGGCATCTTCTTTATTTTCCACAGTTCGTGTTCTACAAAGAAAAAGGAATATGAAGGAGATCTTTTTATTTTTATTTTTATTATCTCCTTGTGGGGCCCTAATTAATTAACACATTATCAGCATGATGACAAGTTATATGTCATAGTTAAAGGGAATTCAATCATGGATATCGTCTTTAGTCTTGACTTTTGTTTATTAGAAGATCAACGGTTAGCAAGTAACTTCCACCTGAACCTCATCTGAATGGAGGCCTCATAATTGTATATCCTGGTCGATAGACTTGACCAATGTTTTAAAACTCGGAACTCGGACTCGACTCGGAAGTCCACTGGGTCGAGTCATTAAATTAATTATTAAATATTTAAATATATAAAAATTAATATTTATTAGAAAAACTTTGAAAAATCATAAATATAGGGAAAAAAATACATAAAATATTTAGGCCGTGTTTGATTGCACGGAAATATTTTTCAAGAAAATACATCTGCGATATGGTTTAAATGGCTGATTGATTGCAACTGAGAACACATATTTCAATCATGTGAGAAAATAAAGGTGTATTTTCTAGTGGAAATGAATTCTCACCTATTTGGATGGGAAATGAATTCTGGGCTCAGTAGGAAGAATTATCCAAATTTCAATGGCTTGTTAGGGAAAATTATACAGATTTATACTGGCTATCTAACAATGGGCAGTTGTGTTTTCCTAAGGAAAATGCAATTTCCACACTTGGTAATCAAACACGGCCTTAGATATTCAAAAAAAATTGAGTTTCAAGTCAACTTAGCTCTATTAAATAGTTGACTCAGTCTAGTTTCTGAGTCAACTCGGCAAAGCTTGCAAATCCTAGTTTCTAGGCAGAGTCGACTTGAAATAGAATCGAGTCGACTCGCCGAGTTTTAAAACATAGGACTTGACAACTGTTGGTGTTGAAAATTTTTTAAAATAAGATTTTTTTGTTTTAAGTCCAACATTGGATAGAGACAAAAACCTTCACTTATTTTTATAAGTTTTTTTACACTTAGGGCATGTTTGATTGCTAACTTTCCCATAGGACAATTGCATTTTGTTGGGAAAACATTATTTTCTATTGTTCGATAGACATTTTAAAGTTAGAAAATTTTTCTGAGAAAATGAGATTTTCCCATCTAAGCCTAGAAGTCATTTCCGTTCCACATAAGGGTCTGTTTGGTAACTCGGAATTGAGCCAGATTTGGATTTGTGATTCTTGGAATCACAAATCTCTATGTTTGGGAGGACCGAATTTCAGGAATTATATTTTCAATTCCGTGATTTTTTCGGAATTAGAAGTTTTAGGGGGGAGAAGAAACTTCTAATTCCTGGAATTCTATTTCCGGGCGGAGAAATTCAAAAGAATTTTTATCGGGCTCCAACTCTCACACTCATCCCTAGGTGGACCTATAAATAAAAAATCAGCAAAATTAGTTATTTGAAACCGTTGGATTAGTGTATTTTTTTTTGTTGATTCTTAACCGTGTGATATCTAGCACTATTTGGGGTACTTAGATCCAAAGGTTAGAAATTTTTAATCAACCTGATTTTCAGCATGTAGGTCCATCTACGGATGGGACAAACATCCATATGGTCCGTGGTCTCTACTAATGTGCCACGTGATTCATACTGTGGTGCGTCATCAATGGATTACAAAATTGTAACCTTTTGATTGATGTCTTTTATGGGTTGATTTTTAACCGTGGGGATCTATAGCATTAGTTGGGGGTACATAGATCCAAGTTGAGAGATAACTAATCAGCCTGATTTTAGTTTGTAAGTCCGCCTAGGGATGTATCTAACCACTGGATCGGTGTCTTTTATGGGTTGATTTTTAACCATTGGATTTCTATAATTAGTTGGGGTATGAAAATCCAAAGCTTATAAATAACCAACCAACCTTATTTTTTGTATGTAGGTACACCTAGGGTTGGGATAAATATCCATACTGAATTAGTGATTTATAACCATTGGATTTGTGTCTTTTATGGTTGATTTTTAACTATGAGATATCTAGCATTATTTGAGGTACTCAAATCTAAAGGTTAGAAATAACTAATCAACCTGATTCTTAGTATGTAGGTCCACCTAAGGATGGGATAAACATCACTACGGTCTATTGTTTCTAATAATATGCCACATGGAGCGCTCAAAATGTGGTCCATCAGTAGTGTTGATAATGGACATCACATTTGTATTTGTTGCTTCATGTGACACTTAGGCTTTAGCCATTGATATTTTGACATGGGTTAATCATAGTCAAAAAATTATCAAAATAATTTTAATTATTATTTTTAAATTTTTTTATTTGCATCGATAACATTTAATTGACGGATGACAAAAAAAAATAGCAATCGTTATAATACAAAATTCATGAGATGATATTTCTCTTACGTAGATGGATAGATATTTTAATTCTATTAGATATCCAAACAGCTAAAATTCAAGAAGTTTCAATTCTTTGAATTCAAATTCTTAGAAATCACAAATCTTGAAATTCTATTTTCAATTCTAGATCCGTGTCTGGTTGCCAAATAGACCCTAAGTGAGAATTTGTTTTCATGAAAATCCACCCTTATTTTCTCGCATAATTGAAAATTGCATATTTTCTCGGGTGCAATCAAACAGCCTTTGAGGCCGGGATAACAACGGTAGTAGTTCCAATAAAAATTATAAATCAAATGGCTAAGATTATATGATGAGGTTGACTTTGACTTGGGTCTCTTAAAGTCCCAACACGTTCATATCATTCACACTGATAGTCCTCCATGCACTTCACTTTCTTGTATCTTATAGCGACCCATACGAAGTTGAAAGTTAGTTTTCAAGGAAGGAACACATTTGATGCTACCAGTTCTTGTTCCTAAAATCGACATTTCTTATAATTTTTTCAGAGAATTTAGGGCTTACCATCGAGGGGCCCACTTCGGATCCTCAGCAAATGAACGGTCTGGATCAATAAGGGCATGGTGCACCACCTCCACAAACATATTATTCTTGTTTTATAATATTATATTATTATATTATTACCCGGTCAAGCACGCTATCCTGCCATTGGCTGACAATATTTAATGGCGGAGGGTAAGATGAAAAGGTTCCTCTGTCGTTTTCTTACGTTTAAGGATTAAACCTTGTTGTCCGAGTAAAACTTCTGTCACAATCGGATTGCAAATCACACAATCACAGCCAATGAGTTCTCGGCACGTACACCTAAAAAAAAGCACATGGGACGTTGCAAAGCACTTGTGTACGTGCCGAGAACTCATTGGCGTGTGATTGTGTGATTTACAATTTCTTGTGACAGAAGTTTTACAAAGAGGAAAGCTTCCTAAACCCTCGATTTGCGTGGGCACACGTTAGTCCCGTGAGAGTAAAACTTCTGTCACAACAAAGTTGCAAATCACAGCCAATGAGTTCTCGGCACGTACACCTCAATGAAAAAGAACATTGTACGTTGCAAAGCACTTGTGTACGTGCCGAGAACTCATTGGCTTGTGATTGTGTGATTTACAATTTGTTGTGATAGATGTTTTCCCGTTAGTACTGACGACACATACTAACTATTTGTGTAGGTAGACCTAAATGACATTCTATCCCAGTTTTAAAAGGGGCCGTTGTAACAGACTGGGAGCATTACTGTTTTTCCGTTATACAAGGCCATTATAACGGATTATAAATGGGAAAAAGAAAGGAAAATAATGAAAAAATGACGGGTGCCAAAAAAAAAATTTCAATAAACTTTATATCGGACGTTTTGTTAACAAATTTTTTTCAGAAAATAAGGGTCATTATTTTTGTTATAACAGAAAAATAGCAGCCGTTATAACAAAAATAATGGTCGTTACTTTTTGAGCATTAAAACGGTACACAACATAATGGGGAAGTTCTGAAGCCATTATAACGGCCAATTTTTTAAATCATGATTCTATCATCCCCGCCTGCAAATTGGGAAAGAACTAGAGGTTCAATTTGTACCCGAATAACTGATATCTGGTAGGATCCTATCCAAATTATCCTGGTTCCATGATTAGCTATTTCAAAATTAAATTCAAAAAGACCAAGAACAAATAAGACCACAAATCAATGTAAGAGCAACTCCAAGTGTCGTCTCCAAATTTTGGCTACAAAAAGGAATCTTTTCCTTATTTGAAGATGAAGACAGCCTTAAAAAAGTGGTGAACTCCAATTGCCTCATCTACAAAAAAAAATATTTTTTGAGTTAAAAAGACACCGAAATAATTTAAAAAAAAAATACAAAAGAAATTAAATTTATTCAAAAGATTACTAAAAGGGTAAAGATGAAAATTCAAAAAATTCAAAAAAAAAAAAAAAAAAAAAAACATATCTTCATATTTTGAGTCAGAAATAGAGATAGAGGGCTGACTTTAAATCTGGAGCTGAATATAGAGATGGGTTGGAGTTGCTCTAATAGATTCTTACTCAGTGGTAGTACACTAGTATTTGGACCAAATGGAAACTAAAACCAATGGGATCCGATGGTTCCTAGTAGTGAGAAAAATATCAAGGTTTTGCAAAAATTTACTATATAATCATTTTATTTATTTATATTTTCATAATTTTTATATAACACAAGTTCAACCAATATTCGATGGGAGAATCAGATATTTATGGGTTCTGGTTAGTTCTTGATCCACTTGTTTAATTAGGGTATACTGATACTGGAACCGACCTGTTGACTCCCCCATGTAGCACTTGTCCCCGATGAGTAGTGTAACTAGGGGTGTTAATTTGTACCCATCAAACCGATACCCGAAGGAGTCAGAACCAATTATATTGGTCTTGGAATTAGCTATTTAGAATAGGAGCCAAAAAGAGCAAAACCGATAAGTAGCAAAAGGTTCCAGTTCTTAACACAGTAGTACCCAGACCGAATTGAAATTAGAATTGTTTCTTAATACCCAATTGGTAAACGGTTCCCATCGGTTCCGGTTCCACTTATTTGCCAACCGGAATCAACCCGTTGACACCCTTAAAGAAAAGATAACATAATGTCCGCAAATTAAATAGTTATACCGTACTCTAATAAGGTTGGTCGTGTATAAGTGAAAGAGATAAAGATAGCTTAGGTACGACCAAAACGTGTAACTAACTATACTGTTCATACTCTAGCCCGTTGGACTTGTACTTTCTTTGGTTTCTTGGTCGGGCTCTCTACCTCCTAAGTTGACTTTATTTTTGGAGGGGGATAGAGAGCAAAACAAGACCTAAGGTGGTGGTTGTTTGGGGCAAGGTTTATAAGGGGCCGTTATAACGGTAAAACGGACTGGGGGTGTTACTTTTCTTTCGTTTTATAAAGAAAAAATAATGAAGAAATGGTGCTGACATTCAAATTTTGGAAATTTTCAAAAATGAAAAAGTTTGGAAAATAACGGCCATTTTTTTTTTCACAATTTCTTTATAACAGAAAAATAATGGAAAAAACTTGCCGTTATGTTTTGAACGTTTTAATAGTATATAACGTAATGGGGTAAGTCCGAATCTGTTACAACAGCCATTATTTTCGTTATATAACAGCCATTTTTTAAACCATGGTTTGGGGTTTCTGTTTCTGCTTAGTTTTAATATAATTTGGCTTACAAAAAAAAAAAACAGCTTGGGTAGGATCAATTATATGGTGGGTTCCACTCAGTATGACCGATGTACAAGTAAGTAGGTTTTAACTGGTCCATTATAACGGTATAACGGTCCCTTAACGTTACTATTATAACAGTTAAAAAAGGTCAGATATTATTATTTTATATTTTTAAAAGAACCTCTATAGTAAAAATTATAATAATGACAGTTATTTTCCGTTACAATGACCGTTATAATGGATATATCGTGTTTTCGATCTCAGGCGTTATAACGTTAACGTTTTTTAACCATGAAATTGAAGAGAACCATTATGTCATTGACGTCCCCAAGCGATCACGTGGAGATGACGCAACAACTTCATTTCACTAGTGGTTAAGGAGAGTTATTTCGCAGTGTTGGCAGAGAAACACAAATTAATGGGGCGATTTGAATGCAGATGAGGACAAGGATAGGCGGCCAAGATGATGACGCAAGCATCTAATCATAATCCGACGTGGTCCCCACTATCAACGGACGCCACTGGCTCGTGACTTTTCTCTTGGGCCTATTAGGGGTTGTTAGGGCCCACACCTTAATAAAACATGGAAATATGCGCGTGGGCTTGACTCTTCTCGCAGCCATGAATTTCCGTAAAGGCCGGACCAAACGCATGGCTGCAAAGTCTTCCAATAAAGTGGGGACGTGGAAGTTGTTTTTATCACCGAAGCGTTAACAAGAATCTCACGCGTTATATTGACGGCTAGGATCATCCAATTTGTTGATCCTCAAGGTAGGGCCCAGTGATTAGCTTCTCCCAATATCAATTACATTAGCAGTACACATGAGTTTCTGTTCGGCTTGCCTCACCCAGTGTACATCTTACCTGACTACCCACAATATTAGCCACGTGGAAATTTCTTAGAGGACACTGACCGTATAGATGTTTGGCCAATCCCTTGATGGACCTATAAACCCAAAGTCAACCTGATCAGTAATTTCTAAGCGTTAGTTGAAGTCATTTTCATGGGTTGATTTTAACCGTACGAATTTGAGCATTATTTACTATTATTTGGGTACAAAGATCCAAAGGTTTGAAATCACTAATCAGGCTGATTTTTGGTTTGTAGGTCCACTTAGGGATTGGACAAACATGCATATGGTCAGCGTCCTCTAATAGTGTACCATGTGGCTCATTTATTGGTTGTCAGGTCTTCCCTGACCGTTGGTGGTCAGGCAAGTTTTACTCCCTCACCCATTTGGTTGAGTATAGTACTGATACTTGCTGACCTTGGGCCCCTACAATGTGAGCCACGTGTTAGACTTTTAGGGAACACTGACAGTGTGGATGTTTGACCAATCCTAGGTGGATCTACAAACTAAAAAATCAACCTGATTAGTGATTTCTAAGAGTTAGATTATATAGTCATTTTCATGGGTTGATTTTGACCGACGAATTTGAGCATTATTGACCGTTATTTGGGGTACAAAGATCCAAAAGTTAGAAATCACTAATCAGACTGATTTTTGGTTTGTAAGTCCACCTAGAGCTTGGTCAAACATCCATACAGTCACCGTCCTCTAAGAGTGTGCCACATAGCTCATATTGTGACTGGTCTGGTCTTCACTGACTATGGGTGGTCTGCGCACTCAATCCCTCAACCCTCTATCATGTTGTGACATGTAGACAAAGGCTACCTAAAGAGTAGGTTGATTACATGTACAGAAATGTTACTAAAAACAATAGCTTTAACGAAAACTAATTCCCCCGGTTACCCTTGACCTCCCCCCCACATGTCACAACATGATAGGGGTTGAGGCATTTTAAATTTTGCCGAAATGTTCGAAATTTTGGTTTTGGAGTATACCAAACCAAATTTCATAAAGAATAAAATTTCAGAAATTCCAAAGTTTCGACAGAAAATTTCAAAATTTTGGTTTTTAATTTTTCTTTGAAATACCATGTGAAATTTTGACTTTTTCCATGAAATTTCAAATTTTTCATGAAATTCTAACTTCAAATTTTCATCAATAATCTTTTTCAAAATTTTTCAGAATTTCACACGAAATTGCGACCAAAATTTTGGTCTCAGCCCTCACCGAAATGGCACGCAAAACCAAAATTTCAAACCTTGATAACATCGAATGATCGAAGTCTAAGCTTCCCATCTTATGGACTTTTAAAAATGGAAGCTACGCTTATTTGAATTCAGGAATATTTTTTCCGATTATAATTTTGTTTTTCCAAGAAATCGATCGCATAGTTATATAATTTATCTAAGGGTAAAATTGTCTTTTAATTCTAAATTTATTGCACTATATTTCAAGCTTAACCGCAACAACAGAGCCATGCGGTTGAGCTGTGAACAATCGGACCGAAGAGATCCCTAGTCCATGTAGCCACGACTGCAAAGGATAAAAAAATCCCTGCAAGCGTAGATCACTCTCTTTAATCTGACGGTCCACAGCTCAACTGCACGGCTCTTTATTGAGGTTAAGGCCTTGCTTGGTACGTAGCACTACAAATGCTTGCGCGGTGCAAACGTTTGTGGCATTTGTATGTGCTTGGTGGCACAACATCCAACAAATATTTGCATTAGGCCCAATGTTTTTTATGGCCAAAAAGTGGCTGCAAACATTTTGGCAAATGACTTCTCCTCCCCAATGGCTCTTCCTACCCCAACCATACCAAATATTTTCCTACAAATATTTGTCTACAAACATTTTCCTGCAAACGAATGCGATGGCTTCATCCAATAGCTATTGTTTAAGAATAATTTCATTTATTGACTCATCAGCTTTTTCGCCCCAATGTACAAGGTTTTATGTATAATTTGGTCACTCACAAGCACTGGTGGAGCCAGGAAGGGGCTGGGGCACGTGCCCGCATCTACTTTCAAAATCCTTTAAAAAAAAATGATTTCAAAAAGTACCCTTAAATTTTACTTTAGTGTCCCCTCATATTTTAATCCTTTAAAGTCCCCTCGGAGATTTTAATCCTTTAAAATCTAGCGCACCCACCACATACTACAAGTACCCCTTGAACAAAATCCTGGCTCCACCGCGTAGAAAACTCCAGTGTGCTCCTGGCAACCAATCTTGATAGGACAAAAAAAAAAACGGAAAGAAAAGGAAAGTCTATAAATTGGCTGATTAAAACAACCTGATTTGAATCTTCTCTTTTTTTTTTGTATGTATGCAAGATCTCTTAATGTTGGGAAACGACATTATCAGTTATCCCCACCGATGTTTAAAGGAGGCCGTTTTAACGGTTAAATGGACTGGGGGCGTTACCGTTAAAACGGATTGAAACGGTCAGGGGCAAAAATGAAAAAATAGAAAAAATAGAATTAAACGGATTTTAACGGAAAAAATGACGCTGAAATTCAAATTTTGAAATTTGAAAAATAAAAAAAAAATTTAAAGGAAATTTAACGGATTTTAAGAAAAATTAAACTGATTTAACTGTCATTTTTCACAAAAATTTTCAGAATTTAACGGCTGTTTAAACGATTTTAACGGCCGTTAAAAAAAAATGGCCATTAAATTCAAAAACATGTTTAAACGGTTTTAACGCAAACGGGCTTGGGGAGTTACTGTTTAAATGGCCGTTAAAACCGTTTAACCGGCTGTTTTTAAAACCATGGTCCCCACCTCTGTAACGTGTGGATGTTTTGTTGTTTATAGTCGGTATATGTCACTATAAAAGTAGAGGGACCATGCGTCATCTGCGAACGGTTTGGTCCAAGTTTACCTTTTTATCTTTTTCTTTTGTTATTTTTAGCATTAAGGATCAGGCTCCTAGGACCCCCTTTTTCTGACCCTTCTCGGTGTTCATGCACTCCGCCATGGATTTCAAGAATCCAACGATGGTTGTCAACGCCGCCAAAAGTGAAAAACTGATGCCAGCTCGGTGCTGACAACCACCGTTGGATTCTTGAAATCCACGGCCGAGCACACGAACACCGAGAGGGGTCAAAAAAATAAGAAGAGGGGGGGAGGTCCCCTAAACCTTTATATGAAATCTAAATTAATTTCTTGCCTTTTGGAAATAAAGGGTGGCTTAGGGAACTCCATTGAGGATGGAAATTGTAATTCTCAAAACGGTAATCATTAATATATGGACCCAACTCAAAAAAATAACTGGTCTGAATGGTGGGGTCCGGTTAAGTTGGCTTAAAAGTTGAAACGAATTATAACCGTCCAATAAGAAAGCACCCAACCTTAGTGTCTAGACTACTTTTACGTCATTTTCTTAGGCTTTATAGCTTCTAATGCTTGTTTAATCTCATCCACCTTTATGTATTAGATCTACCTCAATTAATTTAATGGAAAAAAGTTCTAGTTGGGGTCTTAACGGAGCCGACATGACCGGTCGGATTTGGATAACCTAGTTCTACAACTGCTTAATATTTAGGTAGCGTTTGGTAAAACTTATTTTAAGGTTTGATATTTTAAAGTGTTGAATATAAGATCTGACATCATAAAGTGTTAAATATAAGGTATGTAAAGAAAAAAAAGTTGTTGAGGTTTGAAAATAAGTGTTAAGTTTGTTTCATGAGCTTAACTTGAAATTTCTGAAAATTGTTATTTTGTCATATTTGCGCTTATTAAGTACCTTAAGAGACTATCCAATCAGTACCTTAGATTCTCTCTATAATCTTTGATGTTTTTTGTTATTCAACAATGAGAGAACGACACCAACCCATAAAATCTTGAATGAGATCAGATGAGGACGGGATTATTTAGAGAAATAAAGTAAAGAAAGAATATAGAGAAAGTTGATTTTTTTTGTTTTTTTTAAAGAAATTCAAAGTTGAGGGGAGGGCAACTGCTCCCTATTCCCTTCCTGGCTCAGCCACTGATCGGAGTAGGACGAGACGAGATGCATTCTACCCAATGAAATAAAGATGCATAAACCCCTTTTGGTCACTTAAGTGGGTAAACCTTATAGAATCACTATTACTAGAAAAGACTTTTCGTACCCACACTTCAAAACATGGTTTAAAAAACAGCCATTGTAACAAAAATAATGGCTATTATAGGGGTAAAACCCTAACTCCAGTTATAATGTCTAAAATCGAAAAATAGGTTTAGCATTATAACGGCCGTGATTTTAGAAATATTATTGAGGTTTTTATGAAAAATAATAAAATTTTAATATTCTAACTTCTTTTTTTTTTACTCAGATGTGACCCGTTACAGCAGACATAACGACAACATTTTGTATCCGTTGTAACGGACCCAAAATGCGACATTACGCTCATTGGAGCCCACCTACCATGAATGTTCAGCCCTATTTGAGGGAGGTTAGCTTTGGTGTGTAGGTCCACAAGTGATGGGCCAAACATTCATGATCAGTTTGCCTGCCTGAGAGAGTACCACTTTGCTTTCTTCCTTTCTATTTTTAATCATTTACACTTCAAGGGAGGTCAGTCTATTGGATTCAACCCTAGAGAACGTGATATTGAGATGATTTGTACCACTTACATGTTCAATGGCAGCAAAAAATATTTCCAAGGGCCATTTATCGATAAAGGAGAGGTGGCCTACATCAATTTTTTTAAATATGTGGGCTCACTTCCCATGTATTGATGGACAGGACGTCCTTTGAGCCAACCATTACAAGGGGCGAAATTTTTAGCAAAGATATGATCCATGATAACAGAAAATTTTTATAACATGCACGGACGTAGCCGTATGTGCCATATGCCACACTTTTAGAGACTACCAGTCCTATAGATGTTTTGCCCATGGTTTAAAAAGACTTTTTGAGGCTACGCCTTGAGGCTCCAAAAAACAGCGATTAAGGCTATAGTTTCAGTGGTCATTTTTTAGGCTTAAACCTCAGCCCATTGAGACTATAGCCTCGTGCCGAACACAAGACTATAGCCTCAATTTTACATGTTAAAACCCGAAATTGTAAACCTTTATTTTTTTCACTTTTTTTTTCAAAATATCCTCTCCAATAATCTTGTATGATAAAAATGACTTTAAAGGTCTTAATTTTGTTTTTTAAAACTTTTGGTTTTTGAGAAACCCTAAACCTGATCTTTCATCCTTAGTTTTCTCCACTTGAAAGAATTTTATAGAGAGCTCAATTCTCATTGGGTTTTGATTCTGTTACTTCCTACGATTTGTTTTGTGAGGAAACTTACCAAACTCAATCAAGAAATCAAAGCATTACAGACTTGCTCTACTATTTTCTTAGTTGTATCTTATTAATTTGTTACTTTATTAGTATTGATACATTATTAATTAGTAGACTTACCTTATTAATTATTTAGATTTGATAATTTAGTTACATGATTTATGTTTTTTAAAATTTGATATCAACATTAAGGTATCGGCCCAAGTGCCCAATAGTGTCACTCTTAAGGTAAAAACCATAGCCTCAGTAATTTTTATATTTTTTTATATTAATTTCACATGGTATGTTGTTTCTACTTTTTTAAAAATTGATTATATTTAAAAAAAAAATTCAAGTTAACTTTTTTTTTTTGAAAATGAGACTTAAATGAAGCCACCGTCTCGAGGCTATGCCTCACCTTTCTGAAGCAAATCGCCTCAATACTTGAACTAGCCTTTTTAATCCTATTGGTTTTGCCCACCCTTTGACGGACCTCGAAACAAAAAATCAGCTTGATTGGTGATTTATGGCCATTGAATTTGAATGCATTTGAGTGTCCCAAATAATGTTAGAATCCTATAACAAAAAATCATCTTTCTTTTTATTTTGTTGTTTAAAGATAAAGGTGTGTAATGGATATTATAAAACCTTATATAGGCAAATTCAATATTTGATTAAGGAATCTTAAAATATTTTAAAGATTTCATCACTTACAGTAACAAGTGATTTAGCACTTAAAAAAAAGCCAAGGGAGATAATTACTAAAAAAATCACTTATATGTTTTTAGTGATTTTTGAAAATTCAATACTAAATAAATTTTTTACCAAATGATCTGAATTTTTGAAAATTGTTAAAAATAATTTATTTCCTACTTGAGGTTTTAAAAAAAGTTTTGTCAAGGACCCCTTAGTATTTGACAGGATATTGAAGTGAATTATAAGGGTCAACTTTGGGCACACAAGTCCTCAAACTAAATTCAAACTGGATTTGATAGAAACTGAAGTATTAAAAGCATCTCCAATGGCAAGCTAAAAAGGGGAGCATTAATACTAAAATTTAGCACAACTTCCAAAAAAGGAGCTCAAATGTTGTTATTAAAAAGGGTGACGATTATAACATATAGTCCGGATCCGGGGACCTAAATTTTTGGACATAACTTTTCACCGAAAATCTCATCCATGGATCCTGAGAATCTACAGTGGTTGACAGCGCTGAGTTGGAGCATTCACTTTTGCCAAAGTAAAGCCACCAAGAACTTCGGTGAAAATTTATGCTCATAAATTTAAGTTTTTGGAACCTGTTCTTATAACATATGTTATATCTTGTGACAAAAATGGGACAAGATTACGTATATCTCAAAACATCTTTTGAGAGTTTTTTACCATTTTACCATCCAAAAGCATTTAACATCTCCTAATAGTGATTGGTTATAGCATTTTTCCACTTCATCAATCTCATTTTTTAGACAGAGATATATCATTGCCTCGGGAGATGCTCTTCAGTATGTTAGTTTCCTCTTAATTTAAGCATAAAAACTATTTATTGTACCGGCCTTATAATTTATTTTATAATATATAATTTTAAAAATATTTTTCGATTTAGATTCTAGGACCACCTGTTTCAGTATTGGAACTGGAAGCGGAACCGACACATAACCACAAAATGTTTTAGTAGAGTAGTACACCAACTAGAACCGACCTGTTGACACCCCTACGTCTAGCTTCCTAAAAATTGGAAAAAAAAAAAATGAGGATTTTATTTTTCAATTTATACAAAAAAAAAAAATATATATATATATATATATATATATATATTTTCGAATAATAGTAAAAAAAATAGAAAATGGTTTAAGCCATGATTAGTGGGTTTTCAGAACCAATCCATTTTTCATTTTCATTTTATTGCATTAAAGTTTTGTGCTCTTGATATCCTACAGGTTGATCTAGACCGTTCAATAGGTGGCCCACATCTTGGATTGGTCGTACCCCCAAAAACTGTATCGATAAGGTTGACTTTAACAATCCATTTGAGAGAAACAGTGAGTAAAAGTTAAAAGGGAGAAAAAGATTTACCTGTTACAACAACAAAAGGCCAATTTTGTATGAATTTTGGGTCGAAGCCCACACACAAAAGAGGGCCCACCAATTGAAAGGTCGAATTCAATTTACATGTGAGCCATGTGTGTGGTACACACCACGAGGCGCACTTATGTTTTTATGTCTCCCTTACGAGAAAAAGAATAACGAATAGCATACAACAAAGTCAGTACTTAATGGTCCATCATCCTCAATGGACCCTACTTCTATAATGCTGCACCTAACCTGTACCTAGCTACAACTTATCAATCCAAACCATTAGCAACAAATTAAGCACTTCTATCCACCTGATGTATGGACTTCTTTCTAGTGGCTACAACATAAGTGATTTGATAGCCACGTGTTCGATTAAGATGGTTCCCGTTAAGAAATAAACTATGAGAAAATTTTTGAAACAGCCAAGCAGTGGCCAATCACAAAGCACTACAGTCCCCTGATGCTTTTTGAACAAACCAAGAAATGCTTTGGAACAACAGATTGTGGCACCATGTGATTGGCCACTGCTTCGCTGCTTCAAAATTTCTCCTAAACTATTTGGAACTAAGCCATAAACACGCCGTTTTTTTAGGACGACCATAGCCTTTTTTTATTCTTTGCTTTGTAGTATGGACCAAGGTTTAAAGGAAGCTGTTTTAACGGTTTAACGGACTGGGGGCGTTACCGTTAAAACGGATTGAAACGATCAGAGGCAAAAACTGAAAAAAAATAGAGTTAAATGGATTTTAACGATTTTAACAGAATTTAATGGAAAAAGTAGCGCCGAAATTTGAAATTTTAAATTTTAAAATTTTAAAAAAATAATGAAATTTAACGGCCGTTCTTTTCACAATTTTTTTTAGAATTTAACCGCCGTTTAAACGATTTTAACGGCCGTTAAATACAAAGCATCAAAACGTGTTTAAATGGTTTTAACGGAAATAGGCTTGGGCGTTACCGTTTAAACGGCCGTTAAAACTGTTTAAACAGCCGTTTTTAAAACCATGGTATGGACATGCTTTATGGCGTGCGCCATATACACAAGAGGGTGCGTATTAATACACACAGATAGCATGCTCAAATAATCTGCATGGTACGTTAGTAAAGCAAAAATAGACTATAGTTTGTGGAGTATTTTTTCATGTGGAGCTACGAAGCAAATATAACTGTGCTATGTTGACGTAGTGGTAGCTTGAAGTTAATCACGAAATCATGCAAGGAAGAAAATCGTTGTCTTCAACCGAAGAAAAGCCTTGAATCCACAAAGAGAAGTGACCAATAAAATTCTAAACAAATAGCTTTAATTTCTAATTTTGTCCAATTTCGACTTAATTTTTACATAACAAACTGACTAAAAGCAACTCCAATCGAGGGGATCTATCTTCACATTTGATGAAAAATTGTAAAATACTAACCAGACTCTATCTCCAGTTTCAAATTTGAAGTCAGTCTCTATCTCTGTACTTGGCTTCAAATATAAAGACCCTACTTTTTGACTTTCTAAATTTTAATTTTATTTTTTCACATCTTTTTAGAAAATTTTGATACTTTTATATCCTTTTGAAGATCATCTACTTTTTACTAACAAATTTTAAATACCGTTTATATCTTTTTGAAAAACTTTTAAATACCTTTTGTCTTTTTTTTTTTTTTAAAAGATGACTTTTTGAAGTTATGGCAAGTCGGAGTTAAACACTTTTTGAAGGGTGTCTCTGTCTTCAAATTTGAAGAAGATGTTTTTTGAAGATCTGGTTAGAGATGAAAAATAGAAAACAACTAAAAAGTGAAACTTTCCTAAATAATAAACTTACCCAAAATAGAAATCTTTCCTAATTCGACTAAAACATTCATCTTTAACCCTAAAATTACTAATTATTTAAATATTTTCCAACGAATCTGAACAATTTTTTTTCTAGATGACAAAAATAAAATAAAAACTATTAAAATGGTAAGCTTGACCTTCTAATTACAATTTGACCTCTTAAATGATGGAATTTGACTTAAATCAACGAAGTTGAAAGACTAAGACTATTTTAATTTTGTAGATCTCATCGAGAGCTTGAATTTGCAAATATGATTCACACGAGTCCGAATTATGGATTTTGGGGCGAATTCTAAAAATAGTAAAATCTGGTTTATAGTGTTTAGGCTTTAGATTGGACTTCTTCGCTTCGAATTGATCTATGATCACATGTGGCACAATCTTTCGAGCCACTAACTCATGAATGATTGGCCCACCACTTGATTGACCTACACACCAAATATGATTTACACAATTCTAAATTATGGATTCTGGGGTCAATTATAAAACTAGTAAAGTCTAGTTTACAAGCGTTTAGGCTTTCGATTGGACTTCTTCCCCTCGAATTGATCCATGATCACATGTGGCACTCTTTCGAGACCACTGACTCATGAATGATTGGCCCACCACCTGATGGACCTACACACACCACCAATAAACTTGATTTGTGATCGGTAGTCGCTAGAGATCACCGATCAGGCAGATTTTTGGTATGAAGATCCATCAAGTGGTACTGGGTCAATTTTTCATGGTTCAGTAAGCCTGAAAGAGTGTGCTACATGGCAAGTTTCTATTCGCTCTATAGATCCCTATAGATCCACAGGAAAAATGCTCCACAGAATAATATTTTTACCAGAAGAGTGAGACCCACAGCTATTAATGTAGGCGTGATGCCTTTTAGACCCACAAAAAAACAGCACTAGAGAATCGCCAGCATGCATCACGTCAGCATATAATAGAGTGGGGTGGTGGTACAGGGATGGTAAGAAGGCAAGCGGCGGAGAAAGCATAACAGGACCACAAACTTCTTAAAAAGTAAAGGAAGAAAGAAAGAAAATAAAAGGTGAGAAGCCGGTCCCACACAATAGAAGATGGGATGAGAGAGAAGTGGGATGGTCGGATCCTTTAATACGCGTTTTAATGGGAATTAGTTGGAAACACTGGACCACTTCTTCTCCTCTCCAGCTCTCCTCTCCAGTCCCTAGTTTTGGAACATTTTGCACTCAGCATCTACTCTCTCTAAAAATCTTCAAAAACTCTGAGTTTTGATCAGACTCTACAGAACCAACAGAACAGTACCCAGAACCCCATCTGAAAAGCCTGATCAAAACTCTCACTTGGGGACTCATTGGGATTCGTGCTCATCACTCATATGTCAAGTTTTTAATTTTTTTTGTATTAGAGAATTATTAAAAAAAAACAAAAAAATCTCCTTAATTTGTTGTAGTTGAGGTTGATCAGATTTAAGAGTTGTTCATGTTCGTATGGCGGCTTGTATTTGAGTGCCAGGCAAGGGACGAACATCTCTTCTGCAATATCTGCTTCTGTATCAGTACTTGAAAAAGCAAGGGAGGGTAGTTTTTTTTTTTCCTCTTTTTACTGTTTTTTGGGTTTTTTTTAATTTTATTTCATGGGTAGAGGAAATATATCAATAATTGAGAGGATTTAATATTATGGGAAATCCCTTTTTGATGTATTTATATCATGGAGCATTGACCCACTTGGCGTCCTGGCCTAGCTAGAGAGAGAGAGAGATCAAATCATGGTGATGGTCTCTATCTGTTACTATTTGTATGGATCTTCCTCCCAAGGTTGGTTCTCATGGTATACTATGTTGGGTTATTAAGAGAGATCTCCGAGGAGTAGTGCGCACCCCGGCCCCCTCCTCTTCCTCCTCTTCCTCCTCTTCCCACCACCACCAACTCCACCACCATATATGGTGACCGTTGGGATAACAACATAATCTGCTCTTCTATAATCGGTAAGAACTGCCTCTACCTCTTCTAGTCTTGCCGGCTGGTTACAACACTCACATACATATATAGCCAAAAAAAAAAGTTTTTGGTTTTCTGAGCAAAATAGGACTTGGGTTTTGTAGATCTTTCTTTGTACGTTCTTGATTTTGTGTTAATGAAGAGTGTTTTAATGGTGGATTTGTGGGTTTTCTTTATGGGTCTTTTGCAAAGGACTGATTTTTAATGGACTTATTCATTTGCAGAATCATCATCATCTTCATCATTATCATCAACAACGACTACAAGAGCAAGAGCAAGAACAAGAAGAATTTTCTTCTATGTCTGCTCGTGAATCTCGACAAGAGAAACCCAGCAGAAACCTGGAGTCTCCTGGGTTTTGCTACTCTGATATCTCGTCTACACATCTCGTGATGAACCAGATGCAAAGCTTCGAATCCAACCCAGAGCTTTTCAACTTGACTACAGGCATGGAGATGCTAGATTTCCCATCTAAGACTCGAGATGCTAACTCGGTTATGTGGAAAGGTTTCTTCAGCAAACCCGGCAACCATGGCGGTTCGTCTTCTTCGAAGACGATCAATGAACCCACAAACGATTTCTATCAAAATGAGTTCAATAAACCCGATTTCTCAACTGGTTTCTCTGAAACAACGAATGAGAATCTGATGGTTGCACCCGACTCATTGCTCGTCAACGATTCATCTTTGCGCTGTGTTTTTCCTTGTGAAGGGAACGAGCGGCCGAGTCAAGGACTCTCACTCACTCTGAGTTCAAACAGGCCTTCTGGTATCGGGTTACAATCGTTCGAGGTGAGAGATACGACGACTCATCAAGATCATCATCAACAACAAGATGGGTTCTTTGGAAAATCTGCAAATTTTCAATACCAACAACAGCAAATCCTGCAAGATGGGTTTGTAGGAAAAGCTGCAAATCTTCATCAAACCAACTCACAGCTCAAGAATTCGAAGTATTTAACTCCTGCTCAGGAGCTTCTGAACGAGTTCTGTAACGTTGGAACAAAGCAAACTGATCCACCAAAGCAGAAGTCCTATAAGATCAAAAAATTGGATAACGAAAATGGTACTGGGTCTTCAAGAAAACAATCATCTCTGCACTCTCTAGACCCCCTTGAATTACAGAAACTAAAAGCCAAGTTGCTTTCCATGCTTGAAGAGGTATATTTTTTTTTATCACTTTTCTCCATTAAAGCTAGCTCCGATCCTTTTTTAGGTTTCTTAGTTCAGTTTCTCTTTCTTTCTCTATCTTTAGGTGGATAGAAGATACAGGCAATACCATGATCAGATGAACGCAGTAGTGTCATCATTTGAAGCGGTGACCGGGACCGGCGCTGCGAAGGTCTACTCGGCGATGGCATCGAAGGCCATGTCTAGACATTTTAGGTGTCTAAGAGATGGAATTGTAGAACAAATTAAGACTATAAAGAAGGCAATAGGGGAGAAGGATCCAGTTGCACCAGGGATGACTAAAGGTGAGACACCAAGGCTTCGGATTCTCGACCAAACACTTAGACAACAGAGAGCTTTTCAGCAGATGAACATGATGGAGAGCCATCCATGGAGACCCCAAAGAGGCCTCCCTGATCGATCGGTGTCGATTCTTCGCGCTTGGCTCTTCGAACACTTCCTTCACCCGTAAATCTCTCTATTTTTAACACATTTTATCAGTCTTGATCAGTTTGTTAGGAAGAACAGAAGATTTTGGTGTCTACTTCTATCTATCACAAATTTCATTTGTCATATTTTTGATGGTTGTGTCTGATATATAGGACACGACATTCTTGTTAATTAGTAAAACATACAGTTACTAATACTATATATTGTCGTGGCAACCTTGCAGGTATCCAAGCGATGTGGATAAACACATTTTAGCCCGCCAAACAGGACTCTCAAGAGGCCAGGTACGTTCCATGCAATCTCAATGGGTACCTAGCTATAACAAAAACATGGGTCGGCTTATTTTGACACTTTGTGCAGCCTACATGGAGAAGAGTTAAAAGGGTCCTCAAAAAAATCAGCCCATTTGGAAATTTCTTAACCCTATCAAATGTGAGACTTAAAAGTTAGTTGTAAAAATAGACGGTCTGGATATTTTGGGAGTTGTATTACTTTTCATTAACATTAAAAATGTCGGAATATGTTTGTGAGGATCCTGATCACCATAAATTTGCCCCTGACTTATCTCCATGTGGGCTCCACACATAGGTGTGCCGAAAATTTCTCAGCCACACATAATTCTTGAAATTTTGTCTTCGAAATTTTTTTTGGCTCTTGTTGCAGTGTTGTGGGGTGCTTAAAAACACGCCACTTGACACTCTTTCAGGCCCATATTGTCCAAACCCATCGATGGACCTACAGACCCAAGTTCAGCCTGATTGTTGATCTCTAGCCATCTGATCTTATTACCCCCAAAAGAATGCTTGAATCAATGGCTAGAAATCATACCATAAAAAATGTTCGAAACCCAACGAGTAGAGATTACCCATCAGGATGATTTTTGGTGTATATGTTCATCAAGGGTGGGCCAATCATACATGGGTCAATTGGCTCAAAGAGTGTACCATGTCATTGTGCACCCTGCAACTCTGCAACAGGCGAGCTCATTGCAGTTTACACCTAGTGTTGGGGCAGACATGAAGATCATGTTGGACAATCCAATCATATATCGAGTTGCCTTCATGACGATCATCGTTACCAAAAGTCAATCTATTCCGACACTACTAACCATACAAAAAGTTGACCTAAAGTAACAGTTTCATCGGAGGGTGGGGAATTCAAAATCCAAATCAACTTTTCATGAGGTTTAGAAGGACTAATCTTTTATGAGGATGGTACTCCATTATATCCAATTGTTGTGAAACAAAATTTATGTCTCCACAGGTGTCCAATTGGTTCATTAACGCAAGGGTGAGGCTATGGAAGCCCATGGTCGAGGAGATGTACTTGGAAGAAACGAAGGAGCAAGACAACATAGCCTCCTCAGATGGGGTTAGATGCCTTGATGATGACAACAGCCGGCCAAATCAAAGCCACAGCCCAAATCAAAATCCTCAACCGAACTCGGATGATCAGAAGCCGACACTTGACCAGCTTGTTCGTAGCGATTCCGAGTCTCTTTCTTCCATTATCAACAATCCAGATAAGTCTGATACTAGAAATGGTAAAAGCTATCATCATCACCAACACCATTACCAACAGCAGCACGATCAACGACAGTTTGAGAGAGTACCTGATACATTTGGCGTCGCCAACTTGGATTTCTCATCTTACAACCAGCACACAGCTAGCACTGTCTCTTACAACAATGACAATGTCCATCGAAATTTCGGCAATGGGGTGTCTCTAACATTGGGATTGCAACAACACGGCGGGAGTGGTGTGAGCCTATCATTACAAAACTCCCTCTTCTTCCCTAGAGATCACATTGAAGATTGCCAACAAGTTCAGTACTCGATCTTAGATGGGGAGTCGCAAAATTTGCCTTATAGGAACTTGATGGAAGCGCAATTGCTCCACGACTTGGCCGGATAGATCGAGAGAAGCTCCATTGGCTAGTCTGCCTCTAAGGGATGGTGATAGTAGATAGATACATTGATATAGATACATACTCCATACATACATAAATACGTACACAAATAGATATACTATGAGCATTAGTACCACGATCGACTTCAGTCTTTTTCAATAAAATCGTTTAATTACTGGTAATTTGCATCCTATGTTGATCTTAGGACATGTATATTATTGAGCCGGATCCTCTACTCTAGGGAATTGGGCAGTTACCCGACTCGCACGCTTCTATGTTTGCCATTGGAGTACAGCATCTGAATTTATACTTGCTGATTAATTAATCAACTGTGGCTCTAGTTTGATCCAGATTTTTTGTATTTCTTTTGTGCTGAGGACAATTAACAATCCATCAATTTGGATCGTCGGCTCTGGCGATTATGACCTTACCAAAGGAGTTACAGAATGGTCACTTAATTGCAGCGGTCCCTGATCTATCCTCCTCTAGATGATTTTTTGCTTGCCATGCAAAGAGAATCTTGTGCGTTTAGTTTTAGAGTTAGACAACCTTTGCCTAGCTTTTGAGACTGAAGGAGCAAAAATTGGTTAAGTGTTACTTTCAGGTTGTGAAAGGATTATTTGAGCTTGTTAAAGGATATGGTCCCTATGCCTTTGAAGAAACAACATTTTCCTTTCTAGTTAAAATCAATGTGTCAATGTTTCAAGCTTTAGGTACATGGAAAGGTCAAAGTCGAGGTCCATCTGCATATGTGGGGAACAATGCCATCTGCATATGTGAGGTCCATCTGCATGCCAGCCGAGAGCACATGCAAGATCTCCAACCGTGCGAGATCTCCAAACGAATCCAAGATCTTCAACCGAATCCACTCTTGAACGAATCCACTACCCATCCTCTGAAGATGTAGTGATTCTAGGAGTATCGCCATGTAGGAAACTCGTGTATTCCCTTACATTGTACAACTTGTATCTCCCGTGCATATCTTGTTTCCATTGAAGTGTTTCCACAAAATAAGGAAACATACTTATCTTTGTAACAACCGAAGAGATCCTCCACACCTTAAATATACCATCATACAGCTCTCACAACTCACCTTGAGTTGGAGACGTGATTGCCTCAATGTTGAATCGACACAACCTTTCTGGTGTTAGAATTGAATGGTGGGTTGTTTTGAAAGCCTATTATCCCTCTTTTACACACTCCTTAATGGCATCGTCTTCCACTCTAAACTACCCTTACCCCTCCACTCTAAATGTGGGTAACTTTGTCTCGATCAAGCTCACCCAATTCAATTTCCTTTTATGGAAAACCCAATTAATGAGACTCATCAAGAGTCCGGATATGATCAGCTTCATCAATGATAAACTTCCCATGCCTGATCTACTGATGGGAAAAATTAATGAGGTCATGCTATTCTGTCTAGTTAACTTGGTGTTGGTCAGATCGTTTTCTACGAGGATGGATTTCCAAAACATTATCTGAAGAAAGTATTGGCTTGGTGGTTAGACTTGACACCGCAGCCGATGTTTGGACTACCCTGCTCAATCACTTTGCTCAAAGCTTACAAGAGAGGGAGTTAATTCTTCTTCAATAATTACAATATCTTTGCAAATGTACTTCGATTGTTCAAGAACACATTTGATTATTTAAAGGGTTTTGTGATGATTTATCTGCCATTGGTAAGCCCTTGGATGATTGGAGAAAGGCATTTGACCTTCACAAGGGACCCAGCTCTAATTATGAGTCATTTGTGACCACCATATGCATACTCAAACCACTGGTCCCTCCCTATGCTGAATTGGTTCCTCTTCATCTTAGTCATGAAACTATGAAGAATCTCCATAATCAACAAAGCCTTGACCATAATGTTCTTCCTTGGTCAACGTCTTCAAAGTCTCGGTGGTAACAAATATGGTAATAAGAAAGGAAATAGAATAGAGGAAATAAAGGCTCGAATCAAGGGAATTATCCCACAATTCAAGATCCTTTTGTTGGCATTATTCGCAGAAATAAATCAATAATACCACGGATTTAGGATTTGAATCGAACAAAACTATAACTGAAAATAACATGAGAAACATACCTGGATTCATTTAATCCAATTTACAATGGTTGAATGTCTATAAATAGATAGCTCTACCCCAATTCTCCTACACTTTGACGATGAAGCCTCTATATCTAGAATAGATGTGTGTGTAGAGAGTAGGGGATTGCCACCTTATAAAAAGTAGAGACTGATTCTCATCCCATCAAGGAGAATCAATCTCCTAGATGGATACTACTATTGGAGTTATGATTGGGTGCATTACTAACCTATTATACTTGATATTGGGAGCCACGTAGACCATGAGTCCCAATATATATCATCACTAATATTGAACAATCCACAATCCAATTAATTTGAATAAAACCTTAAATGTGAAAAGGCTACATTTATTTAATAAAATATAATAATATAATACTTTTCCAACAATCTCCCACTTAGCATTCACATTCAATAAGAATTTTAAGAATGCTCATTGGATTACTACATTTTGAATATACGAGTGCATTCTTTTGAAAAACTCGATCGAGTTGACTCGACTCCATTGAGTTTCGAGTGGAGTCGAAATAAACTTGAATTGAATAAACAACGGGTTTGGTGCATTGTTTTTTAATCAACGTACCAAATAAGTTTTTCGAACACCTTGTCAACAAAAAATCAACCAAATCTCTTCTTATAAAAATATGATATTTATATATTAATATATTACTCGAGTCTTGTTACTTAGGGTCGAGTTTGAGTCTTTGAGTTAACTCAACTCGGTAGACTTTCAAGTTTTCAAACACTAATGTCAAGCTTCAGATTCATCATATGTAATTCTGAGATTTTACCGACAACCCACCATGTGATGTCACATCACCTGTCTATCCAGAGTGAAGGTTTCACCAACGTGATGCCAAGTCACGTCTAGCCCAAGTATCTAAAAACTTTACGAGTACGTTTACTCATAGGCAATAATAATAATATGCAAGCTTTACCAACGTGATGCCAAGTCACATCTAGCCTAAGCATCTTAATACTTTACGAGTACATTTACTCATAGGTAATAATAATAACATGCATACACTATAGAGTATAAAACAAGGATTAAATATCCTCAATAACTTTTAACAGTAACGAACAGTTAAATAGTAGCATAAATAAAGTAGAAAACTAGCATAAAATAACTCAATTACTCTCACTGATTAAGCCATGCTCTAAAATATAGCATAATCAGTTTCAATATCTCTACATACCTCGATGGACAGTAAAATTGTAAATTTTTAATCTCTCATAGTGTCTAATAAATTAGTTCTAATTATTTCAAACTTCTATTATTTAGTCCTTAATTTATCTTTAGGTGTCGAAATATGAATAAAATCTATAGGGCTTATAATACAATCCTCAAATAATGACCTATTTTCAAGTGTCATAATCACATAAAACTTTCCAATGAACTAGAATGCTTATATCCCGAAAGAAGATAATCAATAGATAAATACAATAATAATACTGAAGCAAACGAACCATCTAATTCAAAATAACTGATAAAGATCGTCTATTAAAATAAAACCATATCCAAAAAAATAAAATAATATTTTGTCTAAATGATAGAATAAATAAAGTAACTTCTAATGTCTTTTGCATTCGAAAAAAAAACTAGTTATCATCTGGTTTGATTTTCTCTCCTACTGATGAATTCCACATTGGTTCTTCTGCAACCAATTCTTATAGGCAAGACAATATCTCTTCATGGTTCCCTTCCCCTTGCAGAATCAACATTATCATCATTTGATTTTCTAGTCTTTATCCTTACTAACACTGCCTTTCATTTGCATGCGTTCTGATTCTTGAAAACCTTTGTTCTTGAAGTTCTTCTTGCTATTCAGATGAATTGTTAAATGTGTTAACTCAACCTTGGAACCTCTCAATCTCTCTTCCTTAGTGACACAAAGGGTAATGGGCTGGTGCAGATCTCATTTAGTTTCTTGTGCATTGTAGTTAACTTTAAAGGTGTCATAAGAGCTAAGTAGGGACAAAACTACCATGTGTACCAAAAGATCATTCTTAAAAGTGATCACATGCTCACACAGAGCTATAACCATCTTGAACATCTTAAGTATGTGCTCACGCATGCTTCCCACAGGTTGCACTCCCATCAAAGACCATTGTACAGATCTCCTTTACAAATTGCCCAATATAAGAAATAAAACAAGAAGTTTAAACCATTCGATTAAAAACAAGTTTTAATGGATAAAATTTTATTTCATATAGAAGCAAAATAACTAACCCAAAATTCAGTAAATAAAAGAAATTTATTACGCACAACTTTGAGAGTCTTGAGGTTTCTTTTGATGAAAAAACTTTGCTAGAATCACTCTTGTTGCTTTCTGATGCAAGCTCTAAGTATTGAATCAGTAGATCACTACAAGAAATGTAGTTTTTAGTGGCAAAATTTTTAGCCGCAGTTCATATATCACCACTAAAAACTCATCTTTAGTGGCGAACATCTGATGTTGCCACTAAAGGTGTCACCATATCCATTTTTATCGACAATCCAAATGTCGTGGCAAAAAGTTGCCACTAAATGGATGGCGAAAAATTTTAGCTCGCATTTTATTTGGAGGGAAATATAATTAGTGTCGATGTTTAGTTTGTCGACTCTAAATGTTAAGGTTGTAGTGGCCACTTTGCGTTTCGTCACTAATTGTTAGTTTAGCAGCGTTTGTTTTGTTGAAGCTAAATATGAAACCTTTTGTGGCCACTACACTTGTCACTACAGGAGTTACATAGCCATATTTAGCGATAACCCAAATGTTGCAGCAAAAAGTCACTACTAATTGTATGGCAAGAATTTTGACGAATGTTATTCTTCTATCGTTAAAAAATAGTGGTTTTAGTGGCAACATTATAATTTATGGCTAATTGTTAGTTTTAGCCACGTTTATTTTTACTACGGCTAAAGGTGTATTTTTTTGGCTACATAAGTCGCCACTAATGCTTTTCATCTCTATTTTGCTAATTTTACATTGAAAAAAGATGTAACAATGTATACCTGAAACTTTTTAGCATACTAAGGAGATCTAGATCTCATTAGCGTTGATTCATTTAAGCTCCTTAGTGGCCTTATATAGACTACTTATGGGTAGCTCATAAAACGTACTCTTTTAATGAACCTTTAAATAAATATATAACTATTAGTTGCATTAATTTATAATTTATTTACTTTATATAACTTACACATGAGAAAACACAAATCTCGTGGAGAATACGAGTCTTTCTTGGTTGACTACTTAATTTATTTTAGACTGCACTTAAATTTAATTAAGTCAAACTATTAAAAAACTATTTTAATAAATTACTTTTGAAACACTTAATTTCAACAATAATACGAGAAATCTCCTTCAGGATCAATGTCATTTTTTGTCACTATTTTTTTTCTTCCAAAAATCCATACAATATCTAATACACGCTAAATATAAATAGGAGCATTTTGGTTATTGTAAGACTTATTCTACCTTGAAACCTTTTCAAGTTTCTAGTTTAGAAGATGACGGCCTCACCCCAAGTAGGTGTATCAATTTGTACGCGTTTAACCAGAATTGAATCAAAACCAAAACCAAAACCAAAACCCCAATTTTGGTTTAACATTTTTGGGAACCGACCAAACAAGAATCATAACTGAATTAATAATAATAGTTCTGATTTTGGGTAGTTTGATATTGGAATTGAACTGATAAGGACTAGAACCGAAATAATATCAATATAATGTTAAATACATGAACATAGTGTTAAAATTGTTACATTATCAAGATTGGAACCGAAGTACCTAAAATTGATTGGAGTCAAGCTATTGGTTCCAATTCTAAAACCGTCATTTTGAGAATTGGAACAGATAGGAATTGAAACCGATAAGCAATGGCAATTTTGATTCTAGTTCTAGGTACTTAGGAACCGAACTAGAACTGGCCTGTTGACACCCTAAACCCTTAAGAGAGATAGCTAGGTCCTCAAAATAGGATTGCGAAGGGAACTTGCAAGTGTCTTAGCTTGTTCCTTATTTTGTTTTGTTTTGTTTGTTTTTTTATTTTTTATTTTGGAAGGAAGTTGTTATTTTCTAAAAAATGCAAAGAAAAAACATAATATATCAAGGTTGATCTAGAACCGACACGATAGCTTAGGGGGAGTTTTGCAACATAAAAAGTAACTTATTGACTTTTATAAGCGAGAAAGAGAAAAAGTTAGTTTGGATGTGCTCCAAATTTTAACTTTTGAAAAGTTAAAAACTAACTTAAAACTGAAGCTAACTTTTGTAGCTTTTAACTTCTAAGAGAAATTACTTCTCAAAAATTACAAGGCCTTGGACACTTTTAATTTCTGACTTTTTGGAGGTAAAAAATCAACTAGTAACTTCTACTACTACAAGTAGAAGTGCTTTTACTTCTCGTTCCCAAACGCCCTCCTTAGTGGACCGCGATGCCCAGATCCGGACCTAATGTTATCAAATCGGATCATCGAGGTGACCCCATCCGTTGACAGCCCTAACCCGAAAAGACTACTGCAAGTTGCATTATCTTAACCTGATACATGGATGGTTCAATTACTAATCGAGCAAAAAAAAAAATTTTTTTTCTTGGGAAAGCACCCTCCCTATTTTCTGTTTCTCCAAAATAACATAAGAACGTTCATACATGTAGCAGGTCAATTATAGTTATGAGGGCACATCGGCCAATTCAAGTCAAGGCCGATGACCAACGTGGCACATTCTTAGAGGACTCTGACCGTATGGATGTTTTCCAATCCCTAGGTGGACCTACAAACCAAAAACTGCTTGATTAGTGATTTCAAACCTTTGGATCTTTGTACCTCAAATAATGGTCAATAATGCTTAAACTCCCACGGTTAAAATCAACCCATGAAAACAACTTGAATCCAACGCCTATAAATCACTAATCAGGCTGATTTCTGAACTGTAGGTCCACCTAGGGATTGGCCAAACATCCAAACGGTCAGAGTCCTCTAAGAGTATGCCACGTGGCTCATATGGCGTGCTGTCATCGGCCTCGATGACAGAACTCTGTCATCAAAGTTTTACTCGTGAGGAGAGCAAAATGAAGAAATAAATAAAACAGCTGACATACCAACCAAACAGAGGGTTTCTTTTATCTTTTCTTCAGATTCACCTACAGACGGGTCTCATCTCCTCCTTGAAATGCTCTTCGCCCCCTTCTCTGAGCTCTCATTTCTCTCTCAGATCTCTCATTCAAACCTAATTAGTTAAGAAATAAGAGTGATTCAAGATGTATATGGCGTACGGGTGGCCTCAGGTCATCCCTCTCGAACCCGGACTCTGCCCAGCTTCCGAGCAGATCGTCTACCTCAAAGTCATCAATCGTCTCTTACTCGTCGTCGCTCCATCTCATATAGAGCTCTGGAGCTCTTCCCAGGTAAATTTTCTTCTTTAATTTATCGATCCATCTCTCCAATTTCGCGTTTTTACATTAATTTTGGAGATTTGACATTGAGAATTCGGAATCAGCACAAGGTTAGATTAGGGAAGTACAAGAGAGATTCAGATTCGATACAGCGGGAAGGGGAGAATTCGCAGGCCGTGTGGAGCTCTGATGCCAAATTGATTGCAGTTCTAGTAAGCGTTTGATGCATTTTTTTTCCCGGTTGAATTTTGATTCTAATAAGTGCATTGTTTGTTATTACTATTAATTCTAGTATACACTAGTTTTTGTGTCGACGCTATTGAAATTTCATGTCTTTCTGCTAGAAAGTCACCATTTTTGGATCGATGCTGGTGAATTACATCGGGTATGCATGAATTGTTCTATGCGGTGCTGTTTTGAACTCATGGTTGTATGGATGTGTACTATACAAGTAAACGACATACTTGTCAATTCTACTGTTTGTTAAATAAGACATATCTATAAGTTTTCCTACACCAAAAGGCAGCCTATTGGATGATTTAGAAAAAAAACTTGTTTTTTTTTAATATGAAAATACATTGTTTGTTTGATGTAGGGTAGGTACTATTGCAAGTATATTAGTTCCCAGACTATATTCTCCAATTGAAGTTGCTTGTTATCTTTCCACTTTTCTCTCTTCCATTTTTTGCCTTGATACATCATTTAATTGGTGCATTCTCAAGTTGTTACTTATGAATTTTGCCTTCCACGCAGACATCTTCGTTCTTTCTTCACATTTTTAAGGTCCAGATTACAGAAAAGAAACTACAAGTTGGTGGAAAGCAATCCTCTGGGTTGTTTCTTGCAACTATTTCTCTACTTCTTAGTGAGCAAGCACCCTTTGCAGATGGAAACGTGACAATGTAATAACTCTTTCTGACTATTTGAGGCTTAGTTCATTAAGTTATATGATTTTATGATCGATCTTAGTGGTTTTCCTATTACATTTTCTTCCAGGAGCAATATTGTATGTGACAGCAAACATCTACTCTTTGGACTTTCAGATGGATCTTTACAACTTATATCTTGGAAGGGGGAGGTATGCACGGAATTTTAGTTGAAAATGGAAATTTTGCACTATCTGTTGGATCTATTCAATGTAGAGCACAATTTTTGTCTCACATTATTTATCATGGAACTCTGTTTAGTACAAGCAAGACTCTTAACCTATGTAACATGGACATCCCATTGCCCAGATACCCTTGGTTGTTTCAAAAAAAAAAAAAAACATGGACATCCCATTTTCTGAAAAATCGCCGTGCCGGACAAACGTTCACTCTTTTTCAAGCAAATCTTATTGCTATTATTTTTATGATTCTAATATATATCAGCTTATCTTTATACATTTCTCTATATTGTGGACTTAACAGGAACTAATTTATTTTAAGAAAAATATCTCTCGTCATATAGAATAAACTGTACAGATATGATAGCATATTGGGTTTATAAGGGTCAAGAGTGTCTGACACTTTGTATCAGTATCTAAAATTGACACGTGTCTGTGTTTCTGTTACATAGTTCTCAAGTGGTAGTTCACTCCTGATTTCTTCGTTGTGTTTTTACTATATTACTATGTTGTTTCATACAGTTCTATGGGGGCTTTAAACTTGATTGCCATCCGCACAGTAGCAATGAAATTACTGAACCATCCCATTCTTTGGACAATGGGCTGTCTTCCGAAGGGGCTTTAAGAGTCTCGACATCCACTCATAATTCTGCAAGTAGTTTTGCTGTTCAGCTGGAGCTGTCCTTGCTGTTGAGGTTGCTAGTTGTGTTGTACTCTGATGGGCAACTTGCGTTATGTTCAGTAAGTAAGAAAGGTTTAAAGCAAACTGAATTTATTAAAGCTGAAAGATGGTTGGGTTCTGGTGACGCAGTATGTGCTTCAGTAGCTTCAGACCAACAAATCCTTGCAGTTGGTAGTAGAAGAGGTGTTGTTGAGTTATATGACCTGGCAGAGTCTGCATCACTTCTTCGAACTGTGTCTTTGTATGACTGGGGGTAAGTCTTGTAAATCATTGGTAAGGCCAGTGAACTGGCAATGGAAATTGATAATTCATGAAATTTACATCTTATTTCCATTGATTTTCTTTGCTGTTCTTGTGGCATGTGCAAACTTTAATCTTTTACATTTCATCCACGAGCTACCTGCGAAAGTATTGTTTTTCATTGCCTTTCTGTCAATATTTGGGGACACTAAGTGGGGCCTGACAGTGTAAATTTGAAATCTTAGCTTAATGTGAATCGTTAAATCTCAGTTTTATCCATATTCTAATCGATGTTAGTGAGATTACTGATCCGTTGGCCAGAGGAGGTTCTGGAAGCCATCTTTGGTAGTTATGGATTGAACCCCCTTGTCTAATTGTAATTTTATTTTGTTTTTCTTTCTTTTCCTCATTCTCTCTAAAATTTTATTTTATTTTGATAAGTTAACTCTTGTTTTTATTAGAAAGTGTCAAGTAAATTAGGGTTTTGAGATGGGAAGACGAAGGAGAAGAATAGAGAGAGAGAAGAGGAAGTCGAACTAGTGTCTTGAAACTTACTCTAGTCGACCCTCACAATTATATACTAATGCTGTAATAAAGGTAAAAATATAGAAATACCCATGTTATATTAACACTCCCCCTCAAGATGGAGTATATATGTGACAAATGTATGAAAAGAAGGAAAGATAAAAAAATGTATGAAATTAAACAAATGTGTAAGAGAACAAAAATGAGAAATAAGGTGCAAAGTGCACATACGTTTACCTTTATGAAGGGTAATGAGAAGATATGCTGAGGGAGACAGATTTGCAGACGTGGAAGAAGATTAAGGAAGCACATGAATAGTCAATGGTTTAAGAGGCAGCAACTGGTGGATGTGTGGGATGGTGCTTTGAACATAGACTTACAAATTTGAATTAGAACGAGTAGAACCAGAGTAGGTGGTGTGTAGCCAGATGTATCAAGAGGAAAAGGACCAGTTAGAGGAAGAGGAAAATGACCATCTTTCATTAAGTAAATCCATGACATTTAGGAGTACTCGTCTACAAAATTAGCAAAGTACTTAAAAACTATTATATGAAGGTATCTTGGCCAGGCCCTGAACATCAGAATGAACTACTGAAAGAGAACTAGACACACGGCTATTATGCCTAAATGGAAAAGAGACATGGCAATGCTTATGAAGTTGAAACGTCTTATAATACAAATATGGTAATTGACTCAAAGTAGGAATTAAAATCTTCAAACTATGTTACGACAGATGACCAAGGCGACAATGCCATTGGTGAGGAAAAGTGTGGTCTGAATAGTAGAATTTTGAGGACCACCACCACCATCAATATAGTGAAGACCATCGTCTTCATGCTCTCTACCGATTCTCTTTTTCGTCTCTAGACCTGAAAGACACAAAAGAAGGATATAAGGTAACAAAACAATTAAGATTTGGTGTTTACTCACCGATATTAAGTTAAAAGAAAATTTAGGTACGTGTAAGATAAAAGATAATGAAAGAGAGGAATGAGGATGTACATTACTAATGGACACTTTGGATGTAGTGCCATTGGATAAGAGTAACACACCGAGTGCAGTAAGATGGACTAAGGGAAGAAAACACACTGAGGGTGCCAGTCATAAGATTTGATGCACCAGAATCAAGAATGCATGGAGAACTAGTAGAAGGAACACAAGATATACCTGACTGAACCAAGGTGGTAGTAGAGCTGGAGGAAGCAACGAATTGTTGGACTTTCATTAACTTGGTATATTCCTCTTGTGAAATAGAAATAATAGCAGATTTGGTAGGTAATGGAGGGGCTGTATAGTTTGGAATATTAGCCTCAACACTTACAACAGAAGCCGACTGGCCCATGCAGGATTCCCATGAAGATTCCAACACTTATCTGAGCTGTGACCATCACGACCAGAATGAGTAAACTTATGTGTACTACGTGCTCTAGTAAGGCCTCCCACTGAGTTTCTACTAGCTCCACGGCCTTGACCACCTGTTCGACTGTCATGACTGGTAAAGGCGCCTCTCTCTGAGATAAGAAAATTATCTGAAGCTACAAGGGTGGAATTATCGATTGTTATGGCACTAGTGGCAATGATGGAGATCCGCCGAAGGTGAGAGTAAACTTTTGTCAACGATGGGAGCTCTTATGCCAGAAAGAAACTTAATAACTCAATAATCCTCTCGTTGTCTTTGTTGGATCTCCGAAGCAGTAGTAATAGGCTGATATACGTTCAGCTCATCAATTATTCCCCACATGCAGACAAAATATTCACCAAGATTTTTTCACCTTGCTGCAGAGTAGAAAATTCTTGAAACAATTGATACACATGTGTAAAAATTTTCTTACCAAAATACATATCCCGAATCGGCTTCCATATTTCTTTTGCAGTCCAAAATCATCACTTTTACACTTATTTGTGGATCTATACTATTCTATAACCAGGTCATGATTTGAGCATTTTCTTGAGTTCACTCTTTATAATTACTGATGTCCCTAGGAGGTTGTTTTGTATTCAAATAACTGAGTTTCCCTGAAGTTATGAGGAAAACTTATATTGATTTAGAACAAGGTACATAATTACTCCCATTGAGTTTAATGAAAGTCATCTGAGACAGAAGTATCTCAGAAGTAGACAATAGACTAGTTTAAATTCCATCACCAACCATTAGGTCATAAAGACCTATACATAGTCTTGAAAGCTTGTGATTTTCCTTGGATACCGACGATATACTTTGGAGAGCCCAGAAGAGAAATCAGAACACTTGAGATTTTCTATAGAGAACCAAGGAGAGAATTATGAACACTTGTGATTTGCTTTGAAAAGTCCAGTGAAAAAAACCAATACCCACGATAAGTTGAATTGAAGAATTAGGGTTAGGGTTTAGGTTAGGTTTGTGGAAGAGAGAAGAGAGAGAAGAGAGAAGAGAAATGGTGTCTATTTTCCTTAGGTCACAATGACTCCATAAATCTTATTTATATAGAGATATTACATAAAAGACAAATATACCCCTCAAGGGGGGTATTTACAGAACTACCCCTGAAATGATGTCTATTGTGCTTAGGTCACAATGACTCTATAAATCTTATTTATGTCGAGATATGACATAAAAGACAAATATACCCCCTCAAGGGGGGTATTTACAGAACTACCCTTGATACATATAAAATACATATTTCTACATATATGATAACACTCCCCCTCAAGTTAGTGCATAGATATCTCTCATGCCCAACTTGCACAAGCACTTATGGAGTTGCCAACTGGGAAATCCTTTCATGAAAACATCTGCAACCTGTTCATTAGACTTCACAAATGGGGTGCACACTGCCCCAGAGATAATCTTCTCTCTAATGAAGTGCCGGTCCACCTCAATGTGCTTGGCACGATCATGCTGAACAGGATTGTGAGCAATGCTGATGGCGGCCTTGTTATCACAGTATAAGCTCATAGACCCTGAAACTTGGAAACCAAGCTCAGTAACCAACACTTTCAACTAAGGCATCTCACACAAGCCATGAGCCATTGCTCTAAATTCGTCCTCTGCACTAGATCTGGCGACAACGGGTTGCTTCTTGCTTCTCCAAGTGACCAGATTGTCCCCAACAAAGGTGCAATATCCAGAAGTAGATCTCTGATCATCTTTGACCCCTGCCTAGTCTGCATCGGTAGAAGCCTCTATACGCATGTGGCCATTCTTCTCAAACGGAAGACCTCTACCAGGAGCTGACTTGAGATACCTCGAGATCTGATGTGCTGCCTCTAAGTGAACACATCAGGGTGAATGCATATACTGACTGATCACACTCACTGTATAGGCAATGTCGGGTCGAGTCAGGGAGAGATAGATCAATTGCCCAACTAGCCTCTGAAAGCTCCCTACATCCTGTAGTAGCTCACCACTGGCATCTGCTAACTGGTGATTCTGCTCTATAGGAGTTTCCACTGGTTTGGTACCCAACCTGCTTGAGTCTTGTAACAAGTCTAAGACATACTTCCTTTGAGAGATGAAGATCTCCTGACTGGATCTTGTAACTTCAATGCCTAGGAAGTATTTTAGAGGTCCTAGATCTTTGGTTTCAAACTCCTCTGCTAAATGACGCTTCAGTTTGGCTACCTCTGCTGCATCATTCCCTGTGAAATGATGTCATCAACATAAACAATGAGGGCAGTGATGTTCTTCCCTTGATGCTTCACAAATAGGGTGTGATCGGCCCGACTTTGAGTATAACCCAACTTCTTCATGGCTAGGGTGAATCTCTCGAACCATACCCTTGGAGATTGTTTAAGCCCATAAAGGGCTTTCTTCAGTCGACACACCTTTCTACTATGTCCTGGTGGAGTGAATCTAGGAGGAGGCACCATGTACACTTCTTCATGTAGGTCCCCATGAAGAAAAACATTCTTCACATCCAGCTGATGCAAATGCCACTCTTGATTTGTTGCCAATGACAACAACACCCTGATAGAGTTCATCTTTGCCACAGGTGCAAAGGTCTCCACATAGTCAATCCCATAGGTCTGGGTGTACCCCTTGCCTACTAATCTCGCTTGTACTTCTCAACTGACCCGTCTGCCTTGTACTTGACTGTGAACACCCATCTGCAACCCACAGGTTTCTTGCCTCTTGGTAGGTCAACAAGCTCCCATGTCCCATTCTTGTCTAGAGCTCTCATTTCCTTATCATAGTAGCTTTCCATCTTGGTTGGGCCAACTCTTTTGCCATTGAAGATGGTATAAGAATAGTGGAAATGGACGTGATAAAGGCTTTATAGGAGGGGGACAAGGCATCATAGGAGATAAAGTGGTTCAGAGGATGCTGAGTGCAGCTCTGACTCTTTTTCTTAAAGCAATGGGAAAATCAGAAGCATTAGTAGAAGGAGAAATGACAGGTATAGAAAGAGATGGAGATTTACTTGGATCCAAGGAAAGAGCCACTGGTACTGGATCCGCTGTGGCTTTCTCCCTTCTGCTATAGACTTTGAGCTCCTTCTAAGCTCCATGAGCAATATCAATCCCACTTGTAGTATGAGTAGGTAGAGAGCTTTGAAACTCTAACGGAGGGGATAGGGATATAGCAGGAAGAGGAATAGTCCACTTCTCTTCATTACTACTCTCCCCTTGAAGAGAGGTGGGGGACAAACTTCTTCCCAGAGGACGGATGGTAACACTTGTAACCCTTATGGGTAGAGGAGCAACCAAGAAAGACGCACTTGAGCTCTTTGGGATCGAGTTTGGTGCGATGGGGACCTAGGATATGTACATAGCATACACACCCAAAGATGCGAAGAGGAATAGTGAATAGAGGAGAGCCAGGAGCAAGGACCTGAATAGGAGATTGGAAATTGAACACTCGAGATGGCATTCTGTTAGTCAAGTCGGCAGCCGTCAACACATCATCCGACCAATAAGATTTGGGGACATGAGAGCCAATCAAGAGAGATCGAGCTACCTCAGTCAAGTGCCGTATTTTCCTTTCAGCTACACCATTCTGTTGAGGGGTGTAGCTGCAGGAATTTTGGTGACAAATCCCATGTTCAATGAGGTAGTGTTGAAGACCCCCAAACATATATTCTCCACCTTGGTCAGTACGTAGAACCTTGATGGAGGCACTATACTGGGTCTGGATCATCTTATGAAAACCCTGAAAGATGGAATGAACCTCATCTTTGGTTTTCACGAGATAGACCCATGTACACCTAGTATGATCATCATCAAAAGAAACAAAACAGCAGAAGCCAAAGATAGTAGTGGGGGAAGGGCCCCATACATCAGAATGCACAATGTCAAAATAAGTAGAACTTCTATTACCTCTGGAGGGATAATTCGATCTACAATGCTTGGAGAGCTCACAAGTCTCATAGTGTAAAGCCGAAAAAGAAACAGAAACAAACAAACTAGGAAATAAAAGTTTAAGATACTGAAAAGAAACATGCCCCAGACGGGCATGTAGTGTTGTGGGATCAGGAAGGCGTCCATCCAGAAGGTAGAGGCCACGCGCTTCATGTCCAGTGCCAATCGTCCTCCTCGTCTCGAGGTCCTGAAAGACACAAGAAGTAGGAAAAAACGTGACACTACAGTTTAGGGATTTAGTCAAAGCACTAACAGAAAGTAGGTTAGAAGTAAATCTAGGAACATGAAAAACAGATGAAAGAGGTAGTTTAGGAGAGGGAATGATGCTCCCTTTCCCAGACACAGGATAAGGTGCCATCAGCTGTCTTCATCTTATCACGGCCAGAACAGATAGTATAACTGGAAAATAAGGAAGACATGCCCGTCATTTGTTCTGAAGCCCCTGAATCAATGATCCAAATGGGACTGGACGATGGAAGAGACACATGATGAGCAGGTCTAGGGTTACCTGACTTAGCAAAGGAGGTGGACGATGTGACAGGTGGGCCATCCAGCTGCTGAAGCAATCGTTGAAGGCCTGCAAGCTCTGTGGCTGAGATACCACCAGGAGGAGCTAAAGTCGGAGACTGTCCAGGATGAGAAATAGAAGTATCCACACTGGTAGTATGATCACTAGAAGACCCTGGTTGGCTAAGGCGACCATGTAATTTTCAACATTTGGCACGCACATGCCCTAACTTGCCACAGAAATCGCACTTGGGCCTCTCTTTAGATAAGTACTTCCCAGAAGAAGGTCTAGTGGGAGCATAGGAAGGTGCTGAGACAGGAGTCTAATAAGATGGACCTCTCCGAGGCTGCTGAGACTGGAGAAGCAACTAGCGCTGATTGCTCTGGAAGGTACTCGCTCGGAAGGGATATCCACCTACTTTCCTCACTCTGAAGATAGGCATACATCTCACTGAGAGAGGGAAGATCCATCCTGCTACTCAAGATCTGAATACAAGTAAGCTCATAAGATGGATTGAGCCCAGCAAGAAAATAAAAAATCTGAATGTTCTTCATATACCGCTGGTAGGGAGCAATCTCTCCTTGGTGAAGAGGCTGATAAGAATAATAACGATCGAGCTCTTGCCACATGGTGTGAAGAGCGGTATAGTACTGAGAAAGGGACTTCTCCCCCTTCCGAAAGTGGGAGATACTCTCTGCCTTAGCTGAAATGCCTGTCTTGCATTCTGCTGCTCTGAGTAGGTTTCCGGGTAATCTCCCATACCTCTTGTGCCGTGCGCATGAATAAGAAACTCTGGCTGATATCCAGCTCCATAGAGTTGATGAGCCAAGACATGATAGTAAGGTCATCTGTCTTCCATTGTCAGTACGAGGGATCAGTTCTGGGAGGCTCAACTGTATCCCCCGTAGTGTGACCAAGTTTCCCATAGCCCCCAATGAACAACCGTGCAGCTTGAGCCCAGCGTAAGTAGTCCTTGCTGTCTAACTTCACTGAGGTGATCTGTAAACTGGGATTCTCATAAGCCAAGTGATGCACCATAGGGCCTCCAATACCAGTGGAGGGAGTTTCTGTGCTCATTTCTGACTCCGAAGGAGAAGCCAAGGAAGGTGGAGGATCTGCCATGAAGAACTATGGCCAAGAACAACTATATAAGAGCACCGGAAAGTCACAAATAATCACTCGAGGGCTAGAACAAGGCTAAATAACCACACCATAGACCATAAGAACATCCAAGACCCAAAAAACCCTCAAGAAACCAAAGAAAGTAACTAGATGGAGAATGGGACTCAACACACACCCATACGAACCTCAAAATTGGGTATAAGTAGCCGGAAGAAGGAGAGAATAGGTATAGAGATGCAAGAAAGCATCATAGAACTAGAAAAACACGAAGTAAAGGTGTTTAGAGTCGATTGGATGGGATGTTGGACCAAATCGATGGTCATAGGGGGCAATAAAGCCACCGGCGGTGATAACCCCTCTCTTGACCAAGGCCATTCAGTTCAAGGTAGGAGCGGGCAACAAAGTCCGTTTTTGGTGGGATGTTTGGTGTGGTGATAAGGCTCTCAAGGAAGCTTTCCCCATCCTTTTCTCTATTTCGACAAAACAGGCTAGCTTAGTGCATAGTTTTGATGAGGGAGAAGGTAACGAAGCTTCTTGGGACTTCGGTTTCAGACGCAACTTGAATGATTGGGAAACCCCCTTGGTGTCAGATCTCCTACTTCAGTTGGCAGACTTCCGGGTGGACAGAGATAGGGAGGACGTCATATGTTGGATGGGCAGCAAGGATGGCCTTTTCTCCGTCCGCTCCTTCTGCTCGTGGCTAGACAGGGCTTGGAGAGCCCCCAGCGACTTCCCTCATCTTTAGGTATGCCGCTCACCCCTCCTCCAAGATTTGGGGCTCGAGGATTCCTTCCAAAGTTGCGTTTTTCGTGTGGTGCGCCTCTCTGGGGAAAATCCTCACGATTGATAATTTGATCAAAAGGAAGTGGGTACTAGCAAACTATTGCGTTATGTGCAAAGTAGCGGGGGAGTCAGTGAATCACCTTTTGCTCCATTGTAAGGTTGCTTGGGAGATATGGTGTATCGTCCTCAACTCCCTCGGGATCTCTTGGGTTCAAGCCGAGTCTGTCAAGGAGACTATGCATAGCTGGATTAATCCCCGTCTTCCTCCTTGTGGCCAAAGACTGGAGTATCTTGCCTTTCACGATATGGTGGGGATTGTGGAAGGAAAGAAACAACTGGGTGTTTGAGAACAAGGAAGCTCTATTTTCGACATCTTGCTCTCCATCAAATCCTTTATCTTCTTTTGGTCCAAGCTGTTCGAGGAGTGTAAAGGAATTGCCTTTGAGGATATGGTTTTCTGTTGGGACTCCATCTTGTTTAGAAGCCTATAGTCGCCTCTCTTTGTTTATTAGTTTATGTTTTTTGTTTTTGGTTTCTGCTTTTTTTCGGAGGCCTTCTCGTCCTCCTCTCTGTCCTTGTAGCTTTTTCCTCTTGAATATATTTTACCTTGTCAAAAAAATAAAAATAAAAAATAAAGTCGGCGGCGGCAACTACTTGGGGAAGAAATCTTCCCACAAGACTCAATCCTCAATGGAACCTTGCAAGTAAGGTGTCCACACGTCGGTTAGATTAGGAGGGAACTAGATCGAAGCAAGAAATCTCCAGAAAAAGTTCATCTAAGGGTCGAAAATCGAGCTGGTTCACAAATTGATTTTTGCGAAAATTCCGCGAATAATTGCCAGAAAACACCCCAAATGGATCCAAAAAATGATCTCTATCAAGAGGTGAAGGTTTCAGCAAACCTCGATTTTCGTGTTTATAGAGATGATGACGTCAGCCTACGGTCAGCAGACGTCAGGTTGCCTCTGTTTTTGTCTCCAAAATTACTCCGACAAGCCTCGACGGCAGATAGCTCTGATACCAAGTTGAATTGAAGAATTAGGGTTAGGGTTAGGGTTAGGTTTGTGGAAGAGAGAAGAGAGAAGAGAAATGATGTCTATTGTGCTTAGGTCACAATGACTCTATAAATCTTATTTATATAGAGAAATTACATAAAAGACAAATATACCCCTCAAGGAGGGTATTTACAGAATTACCCCTGAAACATATAAAATACGTATTTCTACGTATATGGTAACACGATTTACTCAAGTGACCTCAGGAAATGTGTCACAATGGACCTCGAGAAACGTGTCATGGCAAATTATAGGAATCTGCGATTTGCCGTAAAGATAAAATACACCATGCTACAACAACTTCTCATCTGCGGTATGAGCATACACACATAGAGGCTAGGGTTATCCATTTAAAGATGCATGAATGACCACTTGCACATCCTCACTCGTCCGATTAATCGGCGATTAATTCGGTAATGTGAAAAAACGGCGATTTTTGTGACTAGGATTATAGGTGGTACGAACTATCACAAATGGGAAATAAAAGAAAGATGAGAAAGCCAAGGGTTTCACAACCAAACCCTTGTTTATTATTTCTCACCTCAAAGAAGGAAAGACAAGAAGAAAAGAGAAAACCCTAGTTAATGGATCATATGCCTTGATTACCATGTAAAGTAAATTAGGGTTTTGAGATGGGAAGAGGAAGGAAAAGAATAGCGAGAGAAGAGGAAGTCAAATTAGTGTCTTGAACTTATTCTAGTCGACCCTCATAATTATTATATATACTAATGCCGTAATAAAGGTATAAGTACAGAAATATCCTGTGTTACATAAAAAATGAAAATAAAACCATTCTCAAACATCTGATGATTGTTTAGTGTCATTCAGTTATTTCATGCCTCCAGTGCCTGCCATTCTAATTTATTATCTGAGATTATAAAAGTTCCATCAGAAGCTATTGTTACGAACTTATGTGACCTTGATGCAGGTATTCTATGGACGACACTGGTTCTGTCAGTTATATAGCATGGACACCTGATAATTCTGCTTTTGCAGTTGGGTGGAAGTTGAGAGGACTTACAGTTTGGTCTGTATCCGGGTGCCGTTTGATGTGTACAATCCGTCAAATTGGTTTAAGTTCTGTCTCTTCGCCAATGGTAAAGCCAAACCACGATTTTAAATTTGAACCTGTGATGGGTGGAACCTCATTGATGCAGTGGGATGAATATGGATATAGGCTTTATGCTATTGAGGAAGGGTCTTCAGAGAGGATTCTTTCATTTTCTTTTGGCAAATGTTGCCTTAACAGAGGAGTTTCAGGCACGACATATGTTCGTCAAGTGATTTACGGTGAAGATCGGTTGCTTGTTGTGCAGTCTGAAGATACTGATGAACTTAAAATACTACATCTTAACCTTCCAGTTACGTGTTTAAGATAATACCTGTTACTTGATTGTCAAACTTTCTGATGGCTGTAACTTGGATGTTCCTGATATAATAGTGCTTTTTGGCCAGGTATGTTACATCTCCCAAAATTGGCCAGTTTTACATGTAGCAGCTAGCAAGGATGGGATGTACTTAGCAGTTGCTGGTCTCCATGGTCTGATCTTATATGATTTACGTCACAAAAAATGGCGTGTATTTGGAGATATTACCCAGGAACAAAAAATCCAGTGCAAAGGCTTGTTATGGTTGGGGAAAATTGTTGTTGTCTGCAACTACATCGATTCTTCTAACACGTGAGAACTTTATTCAAGAGTTGAATTGTCAAATGTTAATAGTATTCAAGAATTTGTTTCTAATTTGTCCACGCTGTTGTGAATCTTGTGATCCCTATCTGAAAAGTTCTTGATGCTACATTGGGTTCTTCTTGCACAAATTCTCTGTAAGAAAAGGTACTCTTTCTCCTCGTGTTCTTGGTCTTCTTCCAGATCCAAGTTCCTGGAGAAGTTCTGCAAAAGATTATTTTTTTTTGTGTTTTATGTTGACGCGCCTGTTCGAAATTGAAGTTCAAGGATTTATATATTTCGTCACAGTTTCGTTGCCAAAGTTTTGCTTCAAGTCCATGTAATTAGGGGAATTCATATAATAAAAATCTGGTTATATCAGAATCTAACACTCGTGTGGGTATATCAAGTGTCATATCTTTTGTTACAGCATGCTTCTTCAAATATTTTCTCACAACCTTGATCCTCTGCCTTTTCAGCCTTCCCATTTTCCTTTTTGAGCCTTCAACCTCTACTAGAGTGCTCCTACTCACCAGTGTCATCAAAGGTTTTTGTTCCACATGGAAAAACTATCTCAAGCGGCTCCCTTAAGTTACCATAAAAGGAAATAAGAAAACTGGAATGATGTTCAACAATATGCAATGCATTATAATTGTTTAGTACTCATTTCTTTCATAACAATAAAATTAATTGATATCTTGCAGGTATGAATTGCTCTTTTATCCAAGATATCATCTCGATCAGAGCTCTTTACTTTGTCGGAAACCACTGCTTGGAAAGCCAATGGTCATGGATGTGTTTCAAGATTATATACTCGTTACTTATCGTCCATTTGATGTTCATATTTTTCATGTGAAAATCTCGGGCGAATTATCACCTTCTAATACTCCAATTTTGCAGGTAGAGTAATCATTCGGAGCTACTTTTTATTTTATGAACTTGTTGGAAGCCGTTATTTATATTTCATATTATTTTTGGTTTCTTGTTGAGTTGGTGTCTATTAAGGTTTTGAGTTATGCTTTGATTGGAAATGCTCCAGCCGGATTACTTATCTTAAATGCATTTGTAAGTAATAAAATGACAAACAGCTTTCTACAGTACGAGAACTTTCAATCATGACTGCAAAGAGTCATCCTGCAGCAATGCGTTTCATTCCTGATCAGCCTCCAAGAGAATGTACTCCAAAGAACCATATCTCATCTTCATCTGATTCTTTAGTTAGGCAGCATGATAGGTATTTGTGCTTATCCTTCCAAATGATAATTGAATTTCCCATGAACTGTAGGCTGCTAAATGTTTTTTATGTTATGTTAGATGTTTGATATTGCGAACAAATGGGGAGCTTTCATTACTTGACTTGGATGATGGGCGTGAGAGAGAGCTCACGAACTCGGTAGAATTGTTTTGGGTTACTTGTGGTCAATCCGAGGAGAAAGCAAACCTGATTGAGGAAGTTTCTTGGCTAGATTATGGTCATCGAGGAATGCAGGTAACAGACTGTGTGGGTCTATGATTTTTCGAATTGCTTATCCCAGATGTTGACTATATTATTTTGTAATTCATAAATTCATAATTCTTCATTGCTAGTATTCAGTCTGTTTACTTGCTGATATAGATTCTGCTTGGAAGCTTATAATTACAGGTTTGGTATCCCTCTCCTGGTGTTGACCCCTTTAAGCAGGAGGATTTCTTGCAGGTATTTATACTTTCCATGGTTACAGCAATTTATAGCTTAGGTGCTGTGCAGATCCTATTTATCAATTATACTTTATATATTTATCATCGCCATCATCATAAGCCTTATCCCAACTATATGGGTTGGCAGCTTGAATCTTGTTCCTCCATTCAATTCTATCTAGATCCATGTCTTCCCTTAATGCAAGTGTCTTCATTATCTTTGAATCTACTTAAACCGCATGTGTTTTGGCCTTCTCTCACTCTTTTAGAGTATTCAACCTGCACGTTCTTCTCATTGGTGCTGTTATTGGTCTTTGTTATACCCACCAAACCATCTCAATTGACTGTCCTTTATTTTATCACTCACTGGGGCTACTATATTCTCTCGTATGCATTCAGTTCTGATTTTGTCTTTCTTAGTCTTCTACTCATCCATCTCAACATCCTTATCTCCGTAATGCTCATATGAACAGGTTGTTTCTTGATTGCCCATCAGTCTGCTGACTCTGCTCCATAAAGCATAGCTGGGCTTACTGTCATCTTATAAAATTTTCTGATTATGTTTTCATTTTCTTATCTGCGGTACTTTTAGCTTTTGTATGGGAACTTTTTAGAATTTATTTATGAAATAATTAGTTAGAAATTTACTCAAATTAGTTAGGTTTGGCGTAAAATAGAAAGAAGCAAATGCTGTTCGTATATTTAATGTGTTCAAAGAATATTTAAAAAGTTGTTAATTGGGTTTGTTGGAAAGTTAATGGGCATCATATCTTTAAGATGGATGTACCCAATAATATATGACCTTTTGGCTTAGCTTTCGATGCAATACTGTTATGACTATGTATTATATCTTTGGCAATGAAGATATAAACATTTCTTTTGACTGACTGACAAGTTTTTAGGATCTGGCTAGAATTATATTACATGGTCATATTAGGTATTCTTGTATTTTTTTTTTGATGAGTAGGTATTCTTGCTCTGGCCTGCTCATGTAAACAATTATTTATTTGGTAACTATCCTAAGTTGGATTTGAATGTTGTATTTCTGTATTTGGTTCTAGACTTCTGGTAAAGCTATCGAAAGTTAAGCGTTCTGATTTGAATATTTGGGTCATGTTTTACTTTAAGTTGGTTAAGTCTCATTAGTTCTTTTCGTGTTATTGGTTGTCTTAGTTGGATCCTGAGCTGGAATTTGATCGTGAGGTTTACCCTTTGGGGCTTCTTCCAAATGCTGGGGTTGTGGTTGGTGTATCCCAGAGAATGTCATTTTCAGCATGCACAGAGTTTCCTTGTTTTGAGCCTTCCCCTCAAGCTCAAACTATATTGCATTGTCTACTGCGGCACCTTCTTCAGGTACACTAGGTCCATTGTTTTAATGTGTGTAAACTGGATATGTTAAACAACTGCAAGACGTGGAGTTTTCAGTAAAAAAGATTTAATTGAATTTCTTACTTTCTGCTTTTCCTTGGTACTCGTGATTGATGACTTTGAATTTAAGTACCCTTGTAAGATATTCATGGGCCATCCTGTATTCAAAGGTTCTCCATCATGCCATCTAATGATATTGGAATATTTGCTTGATCTTGCACTAATGTACTTGACAGCAAAAGAGCAAAATACAGATCTTTAACTTAACCATACTGTACTCTGGCACATTTTCATATGTAATCTATCCGGCTTTAAAATTGTTATTATTATTTCTTTTTTTTTTAGGTTTGTTTCAACTTCATGCGCCTTGATATTAAGTGAAGCCTTTCTCAGCGGCAGATGTTTTGGAGCTTGCATGCTTTTTATGTAGTTTGTTTGCATTATATGGGTTCTTGATGAAGGGTCTTGTCCCTTCTTTGTTTACTCTTGCATGTTGTACCCTTGGGAGCAGAACTGCTAAGTTGTCATTTGTTGTTAAAGGTGAAAAGCGGAAGTGAATTAGTAAGGAGGTGGGAAGTGTAAAACTCTGGAGAAAATCTTAATTATTGTAGAGTTTATATTTTGAAGCAGCTCTTATTTTTAGTTATAGGGTAATGAATTGTCACTTGAGGAAATCGGTCACTTTCTGGACCTTGTCAAAGAGAAAATACATTATTGGTCATATAAAATGTTGTCTTCTTGAAGCTTGTAGTTGAAACCAGTTGATCACAGATTGTAATGATTTATTCCATATCCATGACATACTGGACTGCGATGAATTTTTTTGGGAGTTACATGAGTGTATGCATGAAATTATCTGTTACTATTTATGACTCCTGTATTTCTTGTTACATTTGGTGACTTCCTAATTTTTCTATTTTTGTATTCAACAGAGGGACAAAAGTGAGGAAGCCTTACGGTTAGCACGCTTATCTGCAGAGAAGCCACATTTTTCCCACTGTTTGGAGTGGCTTCTTTTCACTGTATTTGATGCTGAAATATCCAGGTAGAATTTCTGTATATGACATGTTTTGAATCTTAAAACTTGTCAACAGAGTTTTGAGGAAATATTGTGATTTTCATCTAGAAATCTAACTGTTGCGTAATGGTGTATTATTTCATTTTTACAGTACCGACTATTAAATGGAATTCCCAGAAAGACTATTGACATTTTGCAGAACAAAATGACAATGACAGAAGTAGCACTAGCAGGTCTTTATGAAAAAGGGCAATTGCAGTTAACCAAAGAACATAAACTCGAGTGCAAAATGACAATGACAGAAGTAGCACTAGCAGGTCTTTATGAAAAAGGGCAATTACAGTTAACCAAAGAACATAAACTCGAGTGCCATTCATGTTTATGATGGTTGAGAGAAACTCATTAGTCCAATGACATCAGAGAGAAATTCACAAGAGTTACATTGTTGTAAACTAGATTTGATACGTAGGTGAAGAAGCTGTCAGTGCATATAGTCATGGTTTAAAATTTCGGAATGTTTCGTAATGTTTCGTTTCGTTTCGTAAGGAAACTGAAACGAAACATTGAATATTTCGTATGTTTCGTTTCGTTTCGTAATGTTTCGGAATGTTTCAGTTTGTTTCGCCGAGACAATCCGATACAATCCAAAAAAATAAAATAAAATAAAAATATAATTTAATGATTTTGAATAATATTTCGTAATGTTTTGGATTGTTTCGCCGAGACAATCCGATACAATCCAAAAAAATAAAAATATAATTTAATGATTTTGAATAATATTTCGTAATGTTTCGGAATGTTTCGTAATGTTTCGTAATGTTTCGCAATGTTTCGGAAATGTTTCGAAAATTTCGTTTTTTCAATGTTTCGTTTCGTTTTGGAGTTTGTCTCGATTTTTCACTTGACCGAGACATTCATCCGAAACGAAATTTTAAACCTTGCATATAGTCACGACACTAGGTTGACACTATGATCCACTTCTTGTATAGTACCCACGTAAGATTTAGGTTCCGAAGAAGTCTTCGGACTGCAGGCAATAGGACCTGTCTGCAGCATAGAGATGTACTATATTGCAATTATCTGTCAAAAATTTGGCTGGATTATGAATCTTGTCACACTCATTCTTCATTGTGGTGTCATAGGCTTTCCTTTAAAACTGCACGCCTTGTTGATATTGCATTTTTCATTACCTGTACTTTTGTTAATAGACATGATATGGAGTTTGTTTCACTGTTGGTTTGCTGAGTCTTTTGGCTTTTCAACATAATTATCTTGTATAAAGGACATCACTTGTTTATCACTATCAAGTATCAAGATATTAAATTTCAACATTCTGTCGAACATTTTGCAAAATATTTCCATTTCAGTGGAATTAACAAGGAATATCACTTACATTTCTTTTTCTTTTTTATGTATTTCACGGAATATTTTTCGAAATCACTATTCATTTCACAAAATGTTTTGATGAACAGTAAATTTCGACAAAAATAATCAAAACTCAGTTACAAAATTGCAATATTTTGATGAACAGTAAATTTTGACAGAACTATTCTTTGTAATTTTCTAATTTAAAATATATAAAAATCTAAAATATTATGTATTATTTGTAGATAGGACTTTTAATTATGTGTAATATTCATTCATTAGATTAAATGTGTTATGATTGGTTAGTTTTGTTTATATATAATCTTATTTTTGTAAATGAAATATAATTTAAAAAAATATTTTACAAAAGTAGAAAAATGTATGTATGTATGTACTTTAATGGAGTCGAGTGGTGAAATAGGATTAATGTTGTATTTATAAGCAACCTTACTTATTTAAGCTGTGTGGTCAATGTGACGTGGTTATGTTCATTTTCATGTGTAATTATAGTTGTTTTTGGCTGTCCGACTCTTCAATACCTGTATCATCGTGTAACAAAATTCTATGGATCTTCATTTTCACACTCTATATTGTTGTTCATTATAGTTTGATGCCTTATTAGTATGCTTTCAAGCTTGTTTTATCATTTCCTAAAGTTTCAACTTTCAACCAAAATTTCCACAATATTACAATCATTCTATGAAAAATGTATTATTCCACACTGAATCAAAAATCTCCAAGAAATATTTCCATTTCCGGGCTGTATGAAATGGACACTGAAATCAAAATATAATACCTTGAACACCATCGTATGGTGTAATAACGATATGATACTCTTAGGTTTTTTTTGTTTCAACATGTATAAACACGAATACGTGCATGTCCTGACACATCCTGATAGGTATAACAGTTCGGGTTCTCAATGAATCGGGTCTGGGTTCAATCCCGGACCAATCTTATACAAGGTTAACTCGATTTGACCCGATAATATTTCAGTAAATGGTATCCAGACCAAATCCATAAACAAATAGTGATTCTAAGACCTGATCTAATCTGATAACAGTAGGATTGGGGTGACCCACCCAATATCAATCCAATCTTTAGAACTTGTTAAATTTTATATACAAAAAAAATACGTACAAGGGTAAAATTGTACGTACATTTAATTGGTATTGTATACATAATGTATATGCATAATATACATATATTAAAAGATACCAGATCGGGTTTTATTGGATCAGAACAGGGTCAATCCAGAACTGATCTAATATCTGATCGGACCATGTCTCCAAGGGCCAGACCCAATCTGTTGGACACTGTACCCCAATCCAGACCTGATACGAGATCAGATCGAATTGGATCATTAGGTGGACCGGATCCATTGAAAGCCCTAATGGCAATGTCACCCTTTATTTTATTGATTTTTATAATATGATTTCTCAAAGAGGGCTTGTGTGTGTTCCAATTTCCATACGCTGCTTTATTAAGTTGTTAAACACGATTCAGATGTTTAATAGTCTTCCTTCTTATAATTTACTTATATTTATTAAGTTATTGGTTAGTTTCTGGTGTATGATGTTTTATTTCTCTGTTTCGGACACTGATACACTGTGTCATTGTTACATAGTTGGATAGCCTTATATGTGATTAAAATTTGACAATGGAGATGAAAGGAGGGAGTTAGTTATACACGGGCTTGGCTACTCTTTCTTCTTGAATCTACTAATGAATTGTTCTATTTTTTTTTTCTTTGGTGGGCATTATTGATGCCTTATGTTGTGTTTTTAAAATTTTTGTTATCTAAAATATGATGAATACTTCTTTACAGGCAAAATACAAACAAGAACCAGTCTTCACTTCCTAAAAGTACTACAAGCTTCTCTCTTTTGGAGAAGACCTGCGATTTGATTAGAAATTTTCCTGAATATCTTGATGTAGTTGTAAGTGTCGCAAGAAAAACTGATGGGCGGCATTGGGCAGATTTGTTCTCTGCTGCTGGAAGATCAACAGAGTATGTTTCTTATCATTTTATCTTGATTTTACCCCTCTTGTGAAGAATAATGTCAAATTATGCTTTAATAACTTAGGAAGTACACGTCTTCGATCTGAGTTCCTATGTTGGATTACATGTCTTTTGTTGATGCAAGCATGAATTCATTTAATTTCTCACTGGGTTGTAAGATTTCCATGACAGCTGCTTCGCTACTCAAGTATGACACAGTAACATATGCTTCTTTCTGTTGAACCTGCAAAATAAAGTCATATACATCTTAACTATTTGGTACGAACATGCTTACAAAGGGTTAAACTTCGAAGGGTGCTCATTGGTAATTACACAATACTTTCATGGTGACAAGCTTTTCTCTACTCCCAATCCAATGGTAACCTGGCCCGCTATAATAGGGGGTATTTTCTGGTATTATGAAAACGTCTCTCTCAAAATTTTCTTGATGCTGGTTGGTGGAGGAATGCTAGAGAATTAGAGGTGCTTGTCCTTAAGACATTTTGACTTCTTTTTTCTTGTCCCCTAATGGTCAAAGTCTATTCTTTTGATGTTATTTTATGGGCTTCTTGTTGTGCGTCATCGACCATATTAGGGACTTGGCTGGACGGTTTAATATTCTGTATAGTCATACTCTTCATTGTGCCGAGGAGAAGGTAGACTCTTTGGTTAAAGAAGGGGCCTTGAGGCCTTTTTGTACATTGGGGATGACAATCTGTCTATTTTTCCTTGTTTGACAATAAAATGTTATTTCATACTGGTAAAAAACTTAAAAAAAGTCTTGAAAGAAGAAACTTGATTAGTTTTGAGGTTTTTTATTTATTTATAAAAAGTGGATGAATTCATTAAAAATGTATAGAAAGAGTGGTGCCAAGATCTGGTTGGGTTGGATGACATAATAATATATCTTTGTTCTGGATGACTAAAAAACACAAAAACACATGCTCAAGTCACACTATGGAATGGAAGGAAGATATCATTGATCAAAAGCTGAACAAGGCAAGATGAGTACGTGCCCTTTTTAGCCCACAGATTCCATGATTATTTTTTGTAGTAAGTGAATATTAGTGCTCTTTTATGATATTTGGGATGATATCTTTTAAGGTGCTTATGTTTTACATAAAAATTAATGTTGTGATAAGTGCTCATGTGTTGCAATAGATAATTGGAGTCAAATCATCTCATAGTAATGAATTTACCTAGCTTTCTTTGAAGCAAGGAATCCATTTTTTTCACAAGTTCACTCTAAAGTAAATTGAAGCTTTAATATGCCAAAGTTCAAGTACTTCTCTTATTGTTATTGCTAAGCATCATCATCATTGTTGTTGTTATTGTTATTATTATTTTATTATTCCACTTTTCAGGTTGTTTGAGGAATGCTTCCAACGGAGATGGTACCGAACTGCAGCTTGTTATATACTTGTAAGATTCAGACTAACTCATCTCCTATAAGAAATCCTGAATCCAAGTGAACTCTCATCGATGGCCCCAAATTTTCTTCTTACTCTTCTGCGTCACTAGGTTTCCTGAAGCAGATGGTAAATATCAAGATGTTAGTTGATGATTAACATGAGAGCCTCCCCAATCAGAATTTGAGAAAGTATGGATACTGAGGTGTTAAGAGGTTGATGTAACCCCTCGTTGCCTTTTCTTTCTTAAAAACATAAGATAGATCGACTCTGGTAATTGTATCCATGTTAGGTGTCCGTGAAGCATACCCCCACTTAGTAAGATGGATCAGGCCTCATAATTGACAAATCTTATCATCTTACAACTAGTTGACAGGATCTAGGACCATCTAGATGCTTACCATTTGTTTGACCAAGATGATGATTAGGCTTCATTAAGGAATGATAGGTTCCAAAGTCCCAGTGATCAATGACAAACTTTATTTAGAAAATGAAAACACTCTTTTATATGGAGCCACTTGAGTCCTATGCACTATTAAAGAGGATCGAGATGTTTGCTTTTTGTTTTACGATCTTTCAGTTTTCTTGTGAGTTATAGGAGACCCTGAAAGTTTTTCTTGTCTCCCAACAATGTTGATATTTTACCGATTAGAAAAAGAAAGAGCAGCATTATATTTATAAAACTGTCTATAGGGAAACACTAGTGATTTTTGTGACCGTGAAGTACACTAAATTAACACGGTCCACTTGTTAATTTGGTCCTTCGAAATTAGTGGAACCACCTCTTGGATATGCGACCACCGAAAATTCATACAAATTGATCAATCTATATTTTCTTAACCACCCAATATAATGGCTTGTCCCGGGACAAATAAACAATTTTGTTTTAGCCATCTGGAAATTTCCTCATTTTCTCTCTTGAATCTAGGCCTAACATGTATGTACGATTGATATGATTTTCTTACTATGACCAATCCAAGTTGTGGTTCTGATGCAGGACGAACTGTGATGGCCTCAAACTAAAGGCTGATATTAATAGAAAATTATTAAGAACAATGAAATAGTAAATTTCTATGCTAATCACACACAAATAATCAGATTTAAACAAATAAATTTATTAAAATTCAAGACCTTCACATAATCCCACAATATTAGACCTGTTGCTTTAACGGCGAGGATCTAATGGAAGGTGAAACTTCCAACAAGCTTAGAGAATCAGTTAAAAGATTAAATAGATCTGAAATGATTTCATTTTCCAAGAGGTTATAAGTTATTTGAAGTTCAGAAAGGTTTCTGGTAAGTTTCGGACACTATTCACGCAACACTATTCACAGTGTTGTTCCATGGTTAGGGCTTAGAGATGGAAGAGATACAGTTGGGTTTTCTAGGTCAAACTTGATCCAAAGAAAAGAAAATAAAGATGGAAAAAGAGAAGAGATTAAGAGAGAAGAGATAGAGTGAGAAGTTACATTCGGATTCACATCAAGTAGCTTGGATTCACACCTAAGAAGCTTGGATTCTCACCAAGGAAGAAGAGAGCACTCCACAAGAGAATTCTCAATAGCAAGATTCAATATATTTCATCATCATTGAAAGAGTACAACTAAAAGAGTATATAATAAGTCAAAATATCCTAATCTTATAAAAAATAACTAACCAAAATAACAATGAGCCTCCTAAGTTTGGCCTAATTGCAAAGATACCAAAAACTCTAAAAAATATCAAAATAAGCCTACAAAACAAATAAAACTCTTCAAAAACTCCCTACGCAACCCACATGCATCTTTCCAAAGTGGAGCCTTCATGATGCACATGCATGTGGGGTCTTCAAAATCTTCTTCCTTGTCACTGGTAGAACCCATGTAATGCTTTGATGTCCTCATCAGGTTCACCTATGTAGCATAGACATGGACATGCGCGTCGGTGTTAAACTCTGATACGAAGTATCAGCCGCACTGATCCCCACAATGCTGATACATTCCACATCCATACGTTTATTCCATACATAGAGCAATATAATTTTTACAACACTTTAGTGTCTGTTAAGTATACAAGATAGAATGTATTTCATCATATAAACAATTAAACATTATTAATATCGAATAAAATATTTGAATAAATTAAGATTTGTTTAAAAAAAGTTTGTTTGAAAAAGAGTGTGGGTGTGTGTTTGACACATGAGTATGGCACTGCAAGTTGTTAGAAAATGAAGTGTCCTTATTGTAGGTTTCGTTAGGGTTTCCTCATTGTAAAGAAGAAAAATAAGAAGAAGAGGAAGAGTATGACGTGAAGAGAGAGAGAGAGAGAGCAACCATGGAATGGTCTGCATGACTTCTACACATCTCACGAGCAACCATAACCTTACTAAATTTATGACGTGAAGAGAGAGAAGAGAGAGAGAGCAACCATGGAATGGTCTGCATGACTTCTACGCATCTCACGAGCAACCATAACCTTATTAAATTTATCGAACCAAGCTCGAGGAGATTGTTTTAGTCCATAGATGGACTTCTTTAATTGAGACACCTTATTGGACTCCCCTTAAGCAATGCACCCAGGAGGTTGCTCCATATATAATTCTTCAGACAAGTCACCATGCAAAAAAGCATTCTTAACATCCAACTGAAATAGTGGCTAGGACATGTCAAGGAGATGATTACATGAACGGAATTTAACTTGGCCACAAGAGAGGTCTCGGAATAGTTTATTCCATAGGTCCGCGTATAACCTTTTGCCACCAATTGAGCTATAAGTCTTTTAACTGTACCATCCGGATTCTTCACAATGTAGACTCAACGACACCCAACAACTCATTTTCCATCGGGCAAAACTGTTAACTCCCACGTGTCATTTGAATGCAGGGCTGCCATCTCATTGTCCATTACTTTCTTCCATCTAGAGTGATACAAGGTTTCATTATGAGAAATAGGAAGATGAAGAGAGGACAGGGAAATAGAGAAGTATTGGAAACCAGGAGATAAGTGATCAAACGGCACAAAATTTGAAATTGGTTGTTTAGTACACAAGCATTTACCTTTTCGAAGAGCAACAAGAAGATAACTCTCCGGTTCCTAGTGGATAACTAGATCTTTAGACGGCAAGGACGAGGATGGAGTAGACCGAAGAGGTGAATCTCTAGTACCCTTCGGATGTTTCCTAGAATAGACTTGCATATTGTTAGTATGTGAAGATTGAACAACAAGAGAGGGCATAGCCATAGACTCGGACAAATTAGGGAATTTAACAACAAGAGAAGGGAGAACCACAAACTTAGATACATGATTCTGGAGCTGACATTCCTCAACCGAGTAAAATGGGGTAGTCTCAAAGAAAGTTACATCATCACAGACTTAAAACATGATCCTGGAGTTGACGTCCCTCAACCGAATAAAATGGGGTCGTCTCAAAGAAAGTTACATCATCACACACGAATTGTTTCTTTAAGTTAGGGTTTTAATAGTGATACCCTTTTTGTGTTTCCACTCGGTTCTCGAAACCTTCAATGGTTGGCTCTCCAAGGCTTTTTCCTCGAGTGGTAGAGCGCTTTGGAGGATGTTACCTTTTGCTATTTGGTGGGAATTATGGAAAGAAAGAAACCGCCGCATTTTTGAAGACAAGGAGTCCAATAATGACGAGATTACCATGAACATCAAAGCCACGCTTTATTATTGGGGGGCGTCAAATCTCGAGTTTAAGCCTTTCAGATTTGAAGATTTCGTTTTAAGGTGGTATCGTAGTGGTTGTCTTTTTTGGTGGTTTGTGTTGTTGGGGCCTTGGGGGTCTCTGGCTCTCATAGCTTTTCTTTCTCTCGGTTGTACAGTTTTAGGGCCTTCTCAACCTCTTTTAATTTAATTATCCTTTACCGATAAAAAAAAAAAGATGCATTTAATGGCACGTGTGTCGAGTTTGTAATCCCCCTCCCCCGAGTTCGTGAGCAAAACATACACAACCAAATACTTTGCCTGGTAGATAGTGAAAGGAGATTTTCCACTCAAAACAGAAAAAGGGCATTCTATTCTATAACAAGTAGGGAGAATAGCATCACTCCAAAAATGTTTGGGTACATTCATTTGTAATAGCAAAGCCCGTCCAACCTCAAATAAATGTCTATTTTTTTCGGCTACCATATTTTGTTGAGGTGTGTGACTACATGATCTTTGATGCAAAATCCCATGACTATCAAGAAAGCTTTTGCAAAGGATGTGATGCATATTCACAAGCATTATCATAAAGTAAAATGCAAATACATGCATTAAACTAATTAATAACTTCAGCATGAAACAATTTAAACACATAGGATATCTTAGAATTTCATTAAATAAAGCCATGTCATTCGAGAAAAATAATTCGCTAACGTAACAGAATAACGATAGCCAAATAAACTAGGTACTTAGTAGGGCCTCAAACATCAAAATGTACTAACTCAAAAGAACTCGATCTACGACCCTTAATACGTGGATTAAAAGCAACACGATGACGTTTACTTTACTTACACACCTCACACTCTAAACATGAGACAGACGACAAAGAAAGAACTAAATTATGCAAATTACTTAAGGATGGATGACCCATCGACAGTGCCACTGAAGAGGAGAGGTTTTGGCATTCAACACAGATCCAGCAGACCAAGGGTCTAGGTAATGGAGGCCTCCTCACTCATGTCCTCTACCAATCTTCTTCGTCTTTAGATCTTGAAAAATACAGTTTGAAGGAAAGGTTACAGAGCAATTCAAAGATTGAGTTTACTCATAGACATAAGGTTAAAAGGAAAGTTGAGAACATAAAAAACAGATGACAATGAAATGTTGAATAGGGATCAATAGTATCTATCCCACTGACTTTAGATTTGGTACTTTTAGCAAGAGTAACAAATGAATTATATGAAGAACTATCAAGAGTAGAAAAAAATTTAGAACTACTTATCATGTGGTCTGGGGCTTTTGAGTCAACGATCCATGGAACCAAGCATAAAGAAGTTAGACAAGTGTTACCTGAATGGGCAAGTATAGTAGTGGAGGAAAGAGGGAAGATTCATTGATTGCAGTTTTTCAAAAGTTTAGAACATTCTTCTTGTAACCGCACCACGTACTCATTGGAAGTATACTGATGAGGTGCCAGTGCCACTGAACCGCCTGATCCACTGTCACCCTTATCTTGAAAAACAAAGACTTGATTAGGCCATGTTAGCTTTCCATGAAGATTCAAAAATAGTCAATTGTGTGATTTATCAAACCACAATGGATACATTCTAGGATCCACGACCTCCTGAATCCTGATTTCCATGTGATAACCCACCTCCTCTGCCAGTCTTACCACCACCTCCTCTACCATAAGGAGGAATAAAACCAAATTTGTTACCCTTATCAGAACTAGGTGTGGACCACCAACTGAGACTCCCTATAGTCATGTATAGGCTTCATTCAGCAAGGGATTTCATGCCCCCCTAGAATCTGGGCACGAACAAGGTCATACTTAGGTTTGATAGAAATTTGGCTACTCTAAACTCTTCATGCTGTCGTCTTCTTTGAATATCTATATCAGTGGTTAAGCGGTTGATAAACATTTAACTTTTTCCATATACTCAATATTGATTTATCTTCACCAAGAGAATTATCTCCTTGCTGAAGAGAGAATCTCTTGAAACAGCTGGTAGGTACGAAATATGTTCTTTCCAAAGGAATACATGTCTCTTAGGCCTTTTATATTTCTTTAGCCGTAGAGAGAAACATAACGTTGGAACTCATAGTAGGTTCAATTCTGTTCCATAACCACGTCATTATTTGGACATTCTCCTGCAGTCACTCCGTAATCCTCTGTAGGCTGTTGAGACGTCAATTACTTAAGTTTTCCCTTGGCAGTAAGAAAAACTTGTATTGACATAGACCATTGCAAATAATTCATATACCATTCAATTTAATTACGCTCATCTGAACTCTAAAAAATTTAGAAGGGTTTGATAGACCAGTTTTAAGAGATTTATCCTCCATGATCAACTAAAAAAAAAGGCAAATAAAACACTAACAACAGTTTCCAGCCAATTTTTTAGTAATCCAGCACTGTTCATGACGTACTGTTTACAGACTACTGTTCCCAGTTACTTGGATCACAAAACACGAACAACACAAGCAATGCGACATCACACCTTCATAACCGATGACAAACGGTTCTTTCCAAGAAGAATTATCAAATTGGAGTAAAACAAACACTAAATGTTTTTATTGCTTTTCTTTTTTTTGAAGACTTTGTTTTTCGGTGGGATCGCCTATGTTCTAGAGAAGGCCCCTAGCGTTTTTATCGCTTTCCTTTTTGTTTGTTGTTTTCGCCTCAAGTAGGTCTTCTCGACCTATTAGGCTTTTGTAATCTTCCCGGCTTTCGGCCTTGGGCCTACACTTACAAAAAAAATCTAAACGCGTCACAAATCTCTCTTAACAAAAAAATATTCTTCAGCATGGCACACTGACCTGAAAAGAAAGAAAAAGGAAACCCAAGAAACAAAAACGTGGAAATCAAACCCGCTCTAATTTCATGTAGGTTTTAGTTAGGGTTTCCTCACAATAAAAAGAAGAAGAAGGCATCACATGCAAGATATGCACTGTGCTATTCTAACTATCAGACTGTAGGATCTACCTTCTTCGCTTCCATTAGTTCCAGATTAGAATCATTACAGTTAGGGCATCTCATGCAAGATATGAACTGTGCTAATCGTGTTGCAGCTACAAATTTATGCATACAAAACATTTTTCTATTTGATCTTATTTTAACATAAAAATTATTATGATTATACCCAAGAGACTGACTCTTACATTGGAGGAAGTTATTGTGGCTATTTATATATATAATGCTATTGGTCAAGAGGTCATGCTAAAGTTGATGAATGAAACAGGTGATTGCTAAACTTGAAGGTCCTGCCGTGAGTCAGTACTGTGCTCTGCGTTTATTACAGGTAAACTCATGGTATTTGTTTAGTAGGTCATTACATTTTATCTTCTTCATTTGTTTTCTTTTTCTTTCTTCTTTCCTTCTTTCTTTCTTTCTTCTTTCTTCGTTTTTTTTCCTGGTTAAATGAGTGATAAGAAGTTTGACACCATGCAGGCAACACTTGATGAATCTTTGTATGAACTTGCTGGGGAGCTGGTATGACATAGGACGTCAGCGTATGCATCTTTTAGTTAGATGAAGTGATACACTTCAGGGTTTGCATAGGATAATTTTTGTATTTGGTTCTCAGGTGAGGTTCTTGCTGAGATCTGGAAGGGAATATGAACATCCAAATGCAGATTCCGACAAACTGTCTCCAAGATTCTTGGGTTATTTTCTTTTCCGTTCTAGTTACAAGAGACAGTCTTTTGACTCTAAAAGGTAAAATCTGTATTCCATAAAAGGACATTGTAAAATCTCGATGTCTACGAAGTGTTATGTTTTATTTTGTATTTGCACAACTTTGTTAGTCATTTAGCCGTAAATTATTTTGCATACCTCTTCAGACCCTCGTTCTTTGGACCTCCCTATTGATAGTGTTCTTGTGTTGCATTTTTTAATTGGAGCAGCACCTCGTTCAAAGAGCAGAATGCACATGTTGCTTCTGTTAAGAACATCCTAGAAAGCCATGCTAGCTATTTAATGTCAGGAAAAGAACTTTCCAAGCTTGTCGCATTTGTAAAGGGCACTCAGTTTGATCTAGTGGTGAGCATCTATTTCTTATTCAGGACACCTTTCTTCAACTGTTTAAGAAATTTGAAGTTGATTTCTTCCAACTTATTGTAGGAATATCTTCTGCGGGAAAGAAGTGGGTCTGCTCGCTTGGAGAATTTTGCTTCAGGACTTGAACTAATTGGGCAAAAGGTATCAACAAGTATTTTTATTGTATGTATGCATGAATTTGCTGAACTGTTAATTATATTCAAAAATTTTGAGCATATGGAATGTTGACAGGTTTATGAATTTTATTCATAGATCTATCTGAATGACAAGGTTTTCATATTTCCTCTGGAGTCTTATTTTATTTCTCCTATGGTTTGCAGCTTCAAATGGGTACTTTGCAGAGTCGATTGGATGCCGAATTCCTTTTGTCACATATGTGCTCTGTCAATTTTAAAGAGTGGATAGTCGTCCTAGCTACGCTTTTAAGACGTTCAGAGGTATAGCTGCTTCTTTAAATCCATATAACTCTTGCACATAGTATGGTCACAATCTAATTTTCATCAGCAACCACTTATATCACTTCACAAAATGCTGTTATTAGTTTGATCTTGCATGAGAAGCATATATGCGAACTTGTCTTGTTTATAATGAACTTTTAACATAGTTATCCTAGATCCTTCAATGCTAGTGGATTTTCTTTTTGGTGGGTTAATGCTGGAGACTTATTCCTTTAAGGAAATACATGTGGTGTCCTCTTTTATGTAATATTATTAATATTTTGATGACCATACACAACTATATGATAATATTATATTGATATTAGTTTATTTAACTGAAAAATATATTAGATCACATTTAGATGGATAAAAATGCATTGAAGCTATAGAATTGGTGTGTAAAAACTAGCAAAAAACAGAAAAAGGGTATGAAGTCTCTTCACATCTCACATCCATGTTCAACACTGATATTTTTTTAAACTTGGGTTCCTTTCACGCAGGTTCTTTTTGATCTTTTCCGACATGATATGCGGTTATGGAAAGCATACAGCTTGACTCTCCGGGTATGTCTTCCTTTTTAGAGTTTATTAGAATAATTTTAATACTAGTCACATTCAATTCTGCCAACTTCCATCCTTTTCTGAATTTTGTTTATTTTCCAGTCACAACCTGCATTTGCTGAATACTGCGATCTGCTAAAAGTTTTGGAAGAGCAACTATCATCCATCTCAAATTTGGAGGAAAAATAAAGTGGAGAATTGGATAACCCACTTACCATCAGCTAATCCCAAGTACTGTTTGAACGATGGATTCACCGCTAACAGATGTAGTTCCTCTCCATGGATCGTCTCCTCTCCCAATTATAGAGTGGGATTATTGATAATGGTTGGGTCCTTCGGACTTCCTACAATAGCTCATAGGTCATGTCAGGCATGTAAATAAACCACATATGAATGAATTCATGGAATATTGTATTCTATAGAGTGGGAAGGGCTTTACTCACTGTCTTGGGCTCTGCATGACATGGGATGATTTTCATCACAATTGAATCATTGGTGAGGGCTCTGTACCGGTCTCCATGAAAATTCTGAGTTGTTTTTTTTTAGCTGAGTTTGTGGTGAGTCCTTATCCAGAGTTACCTGGTTCAGTCATTTCGTGGTTCTAATTTACCTTTTTTTTTGTAACTTTTTTTTATGTGAATTAAGCGAGAAATAGCCACTCCATACACCAAATCAGCTTGCAGTTTGTGGTGGGTTTCATGCCATGGAAGCCAAGGTCCATTTACAGCACTGCTTGGATCCAAAGGCTGACCAGCTCATCCTCAAACCTTTGATGAAATGTTTACCAGTCTTCTCCCTGAATCCTCTTGAGTGCTGTAAACCAGATGGCTGGTCACCAATCGAGTCATCTTTTGGCCAATGAAATTTTACGTGTGGGACCAACAGAATGTTAGGTTCCACCTGCCTGCATATTTATCACCTTATGACACCATCAGATACAGGGAATGAGTAAAACACCTGCCTCTTCCATGCATATGGTGCACATCTAGGATGCAGGACCCATACATGTCCTACCTTAGTTTTTGAGTTTTTCAACTTGTTTTGCAAATGCCTCATGGATGGGCCAATTCTAGGGCTGTAAATGGGTCGCTATGAGATGAGGTGAAACCAATCTTACATATTCAAACAAGGAAGAAAGAGTCTTCAAAGTTTCTTTACACTTCATGGTCATCACCTAAGATCTTCATTGCACTTTGTTATATACAAAAAATATATCCTTCTTTCGATCTAGATGTGTACTTCACCAGCTAAAGCTGATTGACTCAAAATGTAGGTTATCTGCCAAACCAGATGAACATATGGTTGCAACTTCATGTCGCATCTTCCTCGGACCACAAGCCAAAACACCAACACTCGATCCTTCACACTCAAGTAGCATCTCTGCATGAACGATAAACATTCATTCAGCTTCCTAAATCACTAAGATTATCATCTACACATGGTAAGGCAGAAGAACTTACTCTTTAGATCAGGTTTTGCACCAAAGTGCACCTTGGTTGCTTGGACAAGAGACTGGTGGGGGAGGCTTTCCAACTCTCTATCAGCATTGTAGAACCATGAGCCTGGTGATGTCGTTGGTGTCGAAACATCCGTGTTTTGAATCTGCTTTGCTTCGGTGGCGTTTTGCCTTTTGTTCCAAAGAACTACTGCACTAGCTGTCATGGCTATGCAGACGCATATGAATAACACGTTTAGAAGGTTTCTTGATGAGTAAGAGTAGATCATGTTGGTGTTGTGGTCAATAGGATATATATAGTAACGAGTGAGAATGGCCAATTGTGTAAGGAAAATAACAAATGAAGATGAGATTATCGTGCCGAGCCAGAGCCAGCTGTTGGGGCCAAGGATGCCAGATATCGGCATGTCGGATGCATTGGGCTTGAACCAAATTGTACGAAGCTTCTGATTGTCTGTTGTGGGTTGTTTCTCTCTTGTAACATATGCCTCAATTTGTAGTTGCACACGGGAAATGTCAAAAGGGGTGCCAGAGATAGGGAGGAGGAGGTCTAACATTGTAAGATCTGTAGAGTTCTTGAAGGCACAAATGAGGAGGACCCTTGGTGTCTTGGATGCCAACCTGGTACTTCTAAAGATGAGCTCCCGAATGATCGAGATGATAGGCGTAATGCCGCTACCTCCGCTGACCATCACAAGCATGTCATGCCTGCATTCAATTTTTTTGTGTCAAACAATTTATCAAGAATGTTAATCAAAGTATGAAACCAGATTGCAAACCTTAGAAAATGAGTTGAAGTAGGCCCATAGGGTCCTTCAATGGAGACATCAAGACGCTCCGTTGACGAGCGCGATGAAAGGATCTGGTAAAGCTTTTGGGACCAACTTCCTTCACTTTTTACGACGATACTTAGCTTCTCTGACTCCAAATTACTGTTGGAAGTTATAGTGAAAGGGTGCCACTGCATCTTGGAAATGGTAGGCACATTGATGAACATGGTGCTTGTAGGAGTATAGCTCAACCCTGAAACATGAAAGAAGTTTTATTTTTATTTTTTATGATTAGCATTGTGAGCAAGAAAAGTTCAGTTAATTAATCTCTAAGCCATTCTGTGATTGCAAAATCACCTGGGCTCTTGGAGAAGTTCAGCTCAACAGCTTCGCAAGGTAAAAGACGGGCGGAAACTAGCCGAATTCTTTGTCGTGATTGTAAGAATCGTAAAAACCGGTCGATCAAGAAGAGATACAGACCGGGAAGCATAATGGAGGAATATGAAATTCCGACATGTAGTACAAAGAATAGGAAGAAGAGAGAGTAGAGATTATGAGTGTAAAAGAATAGCTCGAACATCTTTCGCCTTATGCGAGGAAAGCTCGTAGCCCACATTGCTAATCCTGCAAGCAAAGCCAACTCTCCAGCCACATTTGATACCCCAATTTTACCCCATTTTAGCATCTGCATTGAAAAAATAGCCCATAAATTTTCAACTTAGAGAAGTCCCATGAAGTGATGAATTTTAACCATGGTTTAAAAGAAGGCTGGTATAACGAAAATAACGGCTGTTATAATGGTAACGCCATGACCACTTACGTTATTTTGAAAATAACACCCAAATTCGAAAAAAAAAATGGGCTTAGCATTATAACAGACATAACGGCTGTTATTTTAAAAATAACATATTTTGAGGTATTTTTTTTTTAAATATTAAAATATTATTGATGCTCATTATTAATTTCTGATTTCCTTCCTAAACCAGCTTGCCCACTAATTTTTTATTTTTTTATTTTTTTAATTTTTTAAGTTTGAAGAATATATAAAGTTTTAACAAAAAAAAAGTTTTGTTATATCGAGAATAAGAAAGATTGGTAAATTCACTTAGCTATAAAATAGAATATGTAGTCCTTTGTTATAATAATGTAGATGCTTCGATATGCACGTGCTTATATGAACTTCATATGGGAAACTTAGAATCACGTAGGACAATCAGCACTTGGATATAGACATAAGAGATATAGGATTGGAAGTAGAGAGATAAGCCTGCAAGGTATGATCTTGATGTCATTAGGAGTCGTGAAGGTGCCTTGTCGACTTCATCCCTATCTTTTTTTAGGCGCCGAATATCTCTCTCTCAATCCCTATTTCTCTTCATATCTAACTGCCCGAATCTCTTATGTTGTCCCGGTTTGACGAAGATGGAACCCAAACGGCTAATGACTTAGTTTTGGTGGGTCTCCTAGACTACCTTCTCTCACTCATTAGGCATCTGCACTTGCCTTATCCTCCGACACTTTGAAATACATGAAGAAGAATGCTACCAATCAATTCCTTAATGGAGTTGCATAGACCCAACCTCATAGAACACGAGAAAAACTATCACCGTAAATTAAAGAAACCCTTATTTCACAGAAACCCTTATTTCACTTAGACATGTTTGATTGCACGTAAAATTTTTTCAAGAAAATACATTGGGAAATGCCTTAAATGGCTGATTGATTGCAACTGAGAACATATTTCAAGCATGTGAGAAAATAAAGGGCGTATTTTCAGGTGGAAATGAATTCCCACCTGTCTAGATGGGAAATGAATTTGAGTCGTAGCAAGGAAAATTATCCAGATTTAAATGGCTTGGTAGAGAAAATTATACAGATTTAAAATGAGTATCGAACAATGGACAATTGTGTTTTCCCAAGGAAATGCATTTTTCCCACTTTGCAATCAAACACGCCCTAAAGAACAATATTTTTCTTAAGAATCATGCAGCATTCATTTATAAACGATTGCCATGATCCGAGTGGTACAGAAGATAAATTAATTTATAATCACAACATCATCACCTGGGTCACATGCATTGGTTCAGGACCCAACATTCAATGTACCCTACCTAGGAGATCACGTAGGTCAAAAATAATCAAAGGTAGTCAGATGATCACGGGCATCCAATCTATAGAATTTTTGTGGACTATTTACTAGGTTGGCACCATGGTTTTCAAAAGGGCGTTATAACTAAAATAACGGCCATTGTTTTCTGGGAAATTTTGTGGAAAAAAAAAGGCCGTTATTTCTGTTTTTTCATTTTTGAAATTTGAAAATTTGAATTTCAGCGCCATTATTTCTGTTATTTTTCATTTTTGCCACTGAGCATTACAATTTGTTATAACGGAAAAAAACAATAACGCCCCCAGTCCGTTATACTGTTACCTCTGAAATCTGATGGGTTGCCATCCAATAGATGATATAACATAGGCCGTGCGCGGTGAAGAGGGTCATAACGATATGTCCGAGCCAAATATGATACTTGATGCTGGCTTCCGACGTGAGCCCCACGAGCGGCAACAGCGACGATCCTCGAGTCACAGGGAAGAAGAGAAAGGCAAGACATATGTTCCCTACAAGCCCTAGCTTTAGAGCTGTACACTCCAGCTTAGCCTCCCACCTATCAAAATCATAGTTAGCAAATTGTGAAGCAGCAAAACTTCGCCCACTGAAAAATGTGAGTTTAAAATTAACAATCCGGATTCAAAAAATTCTTTAATGTTTAAAAATAAGATTGAATTTTATTCATGAGATTTTTTGAAAATTCCAAAATTACGGGGTCGTTTCTAAAGGGCCGTTATAACAGTATAAAAGACTTGGGAAATTACTATTTTTTCCATTATAACGGATTGTAACATGCAGGGGCAAAAACGAAAAAAAAAAAAAAAAGGAAATAAAGGCGCCAAAATTCAAAATTTGAAAATTTTATGACGGAAATAACAGGGATTATTTTAACAAATTAATGGTCATTATTTTGTTATAACGGAAAATAGTGGCCGTCATTTTCCAAGTGGTAAAACGGTACATAACGTACTGGCCGGGGAGGTCCGAATCCGTTATAACGGCCGTTATTTAAACCACGATCAAAACTCCAATATTCGGAAACAGGTAAGAAAGAAGATCATCTTCTTACACTTGCTCCCCATCCTCCTCAGCCGACTGTGTGGTGATCTGTGAGTAGCCAACACGTAAGTAACTGGAGAAAGACCAGACCAAGAGTGCTATAAACATGAAGAAGAAGGCCAGCTCTATCCTGGAAACAATCCCTAGAGGACCTTTCACCAGTACCAGCTGTTTCCACAAGACGAGACGATTATTTCCACCATTGCTGTTAAAAAAACAAAAACCCAGCACCCAATTTCGTAAATTTCTTGGAAAAGATTGTGAAAAAATGACAAAAATTAGCATGTTCTTAAGTACTTAGTTTATATATTTTCTAATTAATAAATTTATCGTCGGACTAATAATACGAACGAAACGACGCACCTTTGAACATAATTATCGTCACAATTCTTTTCCAAATGGAGATATAGACAGCCCAAAACAGCAATGAATAGTATGGGGAATGTGTACACCAAAAGTGTTGCCCCTGTAATTAACATAAAAAAAAATATTATTGAATTAATCAAAAAAATAAAATGTACAATAGCCCAAAAAATGATGAACGACAACGACGAACCTTGTTCGCCGAAATACGTGGAATTGGTCTTAGCCCACATATGGGGTAACCAAATCTGCCAAAATGTGTTGGTGGGCATCATGATCCAGACCATGAGAGACCCAAGAAAGACTAGTATGAGCAGCAACCTTATAGCTGCTAGGGCAGTCTTCTTCCATGAATCCATATCTCGCTGTTATGATTTTAAAAGAGCTTTGGTTGAGGGGAAATGTATGAAGATCTGCGTATTTATGTGTAAAGAAAGAGTGATTGAGAACTTAATGAAGGATTCATGTCCAGCAGCCAGCTACAGTGGCATTGAATTGTAAATTCCTTGTGTGCGCCAGATTACCTGTCAATTGGCATATGGGTGTGTCTTAATTAAGTAGACACTTATTTTGGAGTCAACGTTAATGGTCATTTGGGATGCGTAGATGAAATGGTTGGTTCACTTCACTTTACAAAGCTAGGGTCAGAGGGGATCCGGTTTTTTGGAACTACACGTCCAGAATTCTTCTCAGGAGTGGCTGGACAGAAAGGGTCGTAGTTTAGAATTTGGTTTTAAAATGTTTTGCGTATTTTAGTAATAGCTCCCTGAAATTTGAAAGTAATTATTAATACACCCTTTGACTTTCAAACTTTAGGATTACCCCCCTTGACCTTGTTTAATCATCATTTGACTAACGTTTTAATGTGACACACATCATGCACCTATGAAAGGACCATAATATTTCGAGTACAATGCTACTGATGTGTGATTCAAGTCCATTTTAACTTAAGTCAACCACTGTTAAACTAGGTCAAGGGGGTAATCCTAAAGTTTGAAAGTATAAGGGGGTATTACTAATTACTTTCAAATTTCAGGGGATGTTACTAAAATACCTAATTTTTTTAAAAAGTAACCATGGGTATATGTGGTGTGTGATCATTGGCGCATGATCGCACTTCAAAAATTCGGCAGCTTCAAAATTTTCTCCCTTTTCCTCACATGGAACGGAAAAGGGAGACATGTTTATTTTTCTTTATTGTATATGAGTATTTTAGTAAAACCCTCTGAAATATGAAAGTAATTAGTAATATACCCTATGATACTTTCAAACTTTAGGATTACCCCCCTTGACGAAGTTTTACAGAGGTTGACTTAAGTTAAAATGGACTTAAATCACACGTCCCTAGCATTGTATTATGGTCCTTTCATTGGTGCATTAACAGGCGCATGATACATGTCACGTTTTAATGTTAGTCATCAAATGATGGTTAAACTAGGTCGAGGGGGTAATCCTAAAGTTTGAAAGTATATGAGGGTATTACTAATTACTTTCAAATTCAGGGGGGTGTTATTAAAATACCCTTTATTGTATTTGAATAAAATTATAAACCTCAAGGGTTGTAATTAGTAGGAGAAGGTCGACGTTATAGGCCGGAAATAGACAATGTGGGCAATCCAGAATCCAGATAGTAGGCCATCAGATGGACGGCTTGGATTAGCCATGTCAGCCTTGCTCTTGTAAAGAAAATACTGCAATTCATAGAAGGCTTTTGGAGTGTAGCTCCAGAAAAAAAACACTTTACCAGCGCAAAAAGAGGACGGGTTTTCTCGAGCCACACTCCCTCGTGCCTTTTTAGGAGGGGCGGGGTTTTCGTTACACATGAAATGTGAGGCGGTGGGCCCAAAGAGGTCCATATATGACAAAAGTCTGCCTAGAGCTACACCCATTTTTTACATCCAGTTCTTGCACCCGATGGTGGGGTCCACATGGAGATCATGTTGGACAATCCAACTGCACAATGAGTTGTTCATACTTTGGTTACCCTCCTCACAAAAAATCGGTACATTTCGATATTCCAAACCTCATGAAAATATGACTTTAATTTGAAAAATCCAGACCATCCAATAAAACTATTATCGTAGGTCAATTTTTTATATGGTTAGCAATGTCGAAATGAACTGATTTTTGGTGATGATGATCGTCATGACAAGAAAAACTCAATGTATTGTTGGATTGTCCAACATGATTTTCATGTGGGCTCCACCATTGGGTGTAAGAACTGGATGTAAGAAATGGGTGTAGCTCTAGACAGACTCAAGACAAAATATTGTTCTCTTTTTTCATTTTTATCTCCCTCGGTATTACAAAAAAGGAGTTGGGAGCTGTGGCGGGCATTTTCCCAGATAAGTGGTTTGACCCAAGGTGTAAAAGGGGCCGTTATAACAGTCCAACGGACTGGGGGTATTAGTGCATTACCCTTTTCCGTTAGAAACGGATTGTAACGCACAGCGGCAAAATTGGGAAAATAATGGGTTAACATTCAAAATTTGAATTTTAAATTTTCAATAACAGAAGAAAAAAAAATATTAACTTACAGAAATAACGGGATTTTTTACCAATTTTTTTTCAAGTCGTTATAACAGAAAAATAACAAACATTATAATTAAAATAACAGAATTTAAAAAAAAAAAATACAGAATTAAATCAACGGACAATTTTATAAACGAAAATAAATTTAAATGTATTTACAAAAACAAAAATAACTTTATGACATTTACAAAAAAAGTAACGACATTTAAAATGGCGGTCTCTGCCTAACATAAAGTAAATCTACCAAAAGGTTGACAATTCTGCCAAGCTGCAAAGGCTGACAAATGCCCTTCTGTCACAATATGAGCCACGTTGCACACTCTTAGTGGATGCTGACCGTATGGATGTTTGGTCACTATCACTAGGTAAACCTACACACCAAAAATAAACATCATAGTGGTTTATAAGAGTTGGATTAAAGTTATTTTCATGTGTTGATTTTAACCGTAGGAATTTGAGCATTATTTGAGTGCAGAGATCCAAAGGTTGTAAATTACTAATCATGCTGATTTTTGGTTCGCAGGTCCACCTAGGGACTAGCCAAACATCCATACAGGCAGCGTCTACTAAGAGTGTGACATGTGGCTTGTATTGTGATAGAAGTTTTATGCCTCCATGGCAAACGCCCTTTTAAAGGGCGCCAGTCAACTTTTTTCAACTTTAATTTTCGTTAGACAGAGATGCCCTTTCAAAGGGCGTTTAGTTACTTTTTTTGTAAATGTCAGAAATTAGTTTTTGTTTTTGCAAATACATTTAAATTTATTTTCATTTATGAAATTTTCCGATAAATCAATTTCTAAAAACAAATACAATTTTTATTTTATTTTTAAAAAATATGTTGCTCCCTTCCGTGGATGGCGACCTGACGCTTGCGCCCTTTAAAATGGCACATATCCAAGATTCACGCCATTTGAAAGGGCACACAAATGAAATTTGATTTCAAAGGACACGAATCTTGGATCGAGCCATTTCAAAGGGCTCAAAAATGAAATCTGAGCCATTTCAAGGGGCTCGAAATAAAAAATAGAGCCCTTCAGGGCTCCGGTCCGTTGGTGCTTTAACATCCTATTCAGCGGTCTTGCGCCATTTGAAGGGCGCAGAAATAGAAATAGAGAGCTATGATCCGTTGGGGCTCTTCTATAAATCCTCCATTGCTCTCTCTCATTCTAATCTCTATCTACTCCATTGAAAAAGCTTCAAATCATCTTTTTACACGATCTAATCTGTACCTATCTCTCCATTGCACATACTTGCTCATTCTTTTCAATTTTTTATATTTTATTTTTGAATTTCAAATGGCGACATAGCTCATTGTATGTCGATATGGAGGCCAAATATATGAGAACGAGTACATCGGTGGATACACACGGATGAGTACATCGGTGGATACACACGGATGTTATTTGTGTCATCAGAGATCACATTGGTTGAATTATCATATCAAATTGTTGCGGTGTGTAATTCAACAAAATTTCACTTTAAGGTCAGTTATTAGTTTTAATTCTGAAAAATATTTAGCCGATATTTTTAATAATTCATTTTGGTAGTAGGCCATCTTCAATCGACCAATGACGGATGGATAGCAACAAAGACAAGGGAGGTTAAAGAGAGCGAAGGGGATGTTGTGCCAAAAGCGATTGGGGAGAAGGATTTATATAGACGGATTGTGCACCATTTCAAAGGGCGCAAATGTCATTTGTGAGACCTTTAAAAGGGCTTAGATTCCATTTGTGAGCCCTTTGAAAGGGCTTATATCCAAGATTCGTGCTCTTTGAAAGGGCTCACAAATGGAATCTAAGCCTGTGTTAAAGGACGCATGTACCACCTGACACATGCACTCTTTGAAGGGTGCGCGCGTCAGGTCACTATCTTTTTTAGAAAAAAAAAAAACAAAAATTCTATTTGTTTTTAGAAATTGATTTAATTCTGTATTTTTTTAAAAACAATTCCGTTAAAATAATGGCCATTATTTTCTGAGTGTTAAAACGGTAGATAACGTAACGGGGGAGGTCCGAATCCGATAAAACGGCCATTTTTTTTAAAACCATGGGTTGACCCTTTAGTTGGTTTACAAGCTCCTATTTGTTGATTAGGGCTGATTTAGATCGGTTTGTGCGGACGTGTGGCTGTATGCGGCTGTGCGTGTGTAGGCGTGTGGTTCTTGTTGGGTCGGCACACATGGAAATCTGTGTGTGTGCCTGTTTGTACATAAGCGTGAGTTGGAGGGCATGTGCTTGTCTGTGTATGTTGGTCTGTGATTCCATGTGTGTATTGAGTTGGGATAAACTTACATCCATTTCTTACATCCGGTTGTTGGCCCCACATGCATGGAGATCATGTTGGACAATCCAAATGCACCGTTTGGATTGAAGAAGTTTATAATTAAGTTAAAAGGAGCCATTTATGGCTTAAAACAAGTACTGGGGGTATGAAATTCTAGAATTCACAAATACTTCACTGAGAATGGTTTTGAAAAATGTTCTCACGCAAAATGTTTTCAGTAGAATGTAGTTTGAAATTAGAAAAAATGGAGAAGGAAAATGTTTAAATCTGTTACGATCAAAGGTTAGGACTTAAAACTTTCTGCATGTTTATCAGCTAGGTACTTTTGGTGTATTGGTTTGGGTCTTAACATTTGGTGTTAGAGCCAACCCCTCGTCATGAGTTCAAGTCACATGAGGGGTGACTTGAGGAAGGGACTACCCGAAAAAAAAAAAAAAAAAAAAAAGAGAAAATGGGGTACCGGAAAAAATGCCGGGGACTCACTTACAAAAGTGAGAAAAATAGGGGTACCGGAGTGAAATCCGCCTCAGAGTGGGCCATCGTGGACATTGGCCTTGGAAGCATGGTGGAATGTTACAATCCTAAAGGTTAAGACTTAAACTTTGTGCATGTACGTCTAGCACCTATGTGCTTTTGGTGTATTGGTTTGGGTCTTAACATTGTCTTAACAAAATCCCACATATTAGAAATTAAAGCATGATTGAGAGTCTCTAGTTCTTAACATGAATTCGTCTGAATATTCTTTATGGAGTTGGATGATCAGTAAGTCATTGCATTGAGACGCCAAAGATGTCACACTTGAAGGCAACCAAGCGAATCCTACGTTACAAATGTATGCTAAATTTTGGATTGTTTTATGGTTCTACTAATAAATTTGTGCTTGAAGGACAGACGGATAGTGATTGGAGAGGGGGGTTAGGTGAAGGAAATAGCACATTCAATTATCTCCTCTACTTGAGAGACACAATTTTCACATGGTGCTCCAAGTAAGAATCAATTATCATTGCACGTACTCTACTTGTGAGCGGAGTACGTTGCAGCAGCGCAATGTCATGTGCATATGTCACATGGGTTGGTTAAGAAATTTGTTGAAAGAGCTTCATGAACCCCAAGAAGAAGCAACAAAGATATATATGTCGACAACAAATCGAGGATCAAGCTCATGAAGAATCCAGTGTTACACGATCGAAGCAAGCACATCGAGACAGGCTATCACTTCATTAAAGACTGTGGAGAAAAAAAAAGGTCGAGGTTAACTATGTAATTAAGGTCTAGTCACTAGTGATTCCATACTTAGCCTCTCACCTAAACCCTTCTTCTCTCCATACAATTCCCTGTTTTATAACACAAATATATATTTTTACAGTAAAAAGCAATCCTTTACATATTCAAACGATAGAGTAGTAGTCTTCTTTGCACAAACACAACAGATCAAATTAAAATTAAAGAAAGCCCTCTTCTTTCGAATTTAAATTAACTACATATATCACCAATTAAAGCTAATGGACTCGAAATGTAGCTTATCCTCCAAACCAGACGAACAAATTTTTGCAACCTCATGTCGCATCTTCCTCGGGCCACAAACTAGGACTCCAACACTCGATCCTTTACTATTGAACAATATATCTGCAAGGAAAAAGAGACATAAACATCTAGTCATTTGGATTTTAATCTAGAAATGGTATGGTAAGAATGTCATGGTGAGCAAGGAGAAGAAATAAAAGCTTACTCTTGAGGTCAGGCCTTGCACCAAAGTGCACTTTGGTAGCTTGGACAAGGGACTGGTGAGGGAGGCTTTCGAGCTCTCGGTCGGGGTTGTGAAACCATGAGCCAGGGGATGTCGTTGGTGTTGGGATGTCTATGTCTTGAATTTGCTTTCCTTCCATTACATTTTGTTTCTTGTTCCACAAAAAGGCTACACTAGCTACTATGACTATGCATGCACATATGAAGAACATGTCCCAAAGAACTCTCCCGGAGTAATGGTAAATCGTGTCGGTGTTATGGTCAATAGGATATATGTAGTAACGGGTCAGAATGCCCAAGAAGAGGAGGAACATGACAAATGAAGATGAGATCACTGCACCGAGCCAAAGCCAACTGTTTGGACCTAGGATCTCAGTGATGGGTGTGTCCAACGGGGTGGGCTTGAACCAGATCGTCTGGATGAGCTTCTTGGTATCTTCGACGGGTTGCTCCTCTCTTGTGATATAGATCTCTATCTGCAACTGCACGTGGGAAATGTCTGAGGCAGTACCAGAGACGGGGAGGAGGAGGTCTAACATGGCTAGATCAGCGGAGTGTTTGAAGGCACAAATGAGGCGGACTGGCGGAGTTGGGTAGTTCTGAGCTCTGCTCCTATAGATGATCTCTCGAATAATAGAGATGAAAGAAGTAATGCCGCTACCTCCGCTCACCATCACTAGCGAGTCGTGCCTGCATCAATGTCAATCAAACACCATGAGTATGTTAATGAAAGCCATATTTGATAGCATCATCAAAACACAACCCATTATCCCTATCAGCAAAGTTTCTGATCTTTTTTGTGCAAACCTTAGAAAATGAGGTGAAGTAGGGCCATAGGGTCCTTCAATGGAGACATCAAGACGGTCCACAGAAGATGGCAATGAAAGTGTCTGGTAAAGCTTTTGGCTCCAACTTCCTCCACATTTGATGACAATGCTTAGCTTATCTGTTTCCATACTACAATTGGAGGTCACAGTGAAAGGGTGCCATTGTAGTTTGGAAATGCTAGGCACATTAATAAACACCGTGCTCGTGGGAGTATAATTTAATCCTGAGACAAGGAAATCATGAAGCGCATGATCATACTGTGATTCTAGAAAAGATTTAAGTAAACCTACTATGAAATTGTCCTATGGCCATTGTATCTCACCTGGGCTCTTGGAGAAGTTCAGTTCAATGGCTTCACAAGGTAAAAGACGTGCAGACACCATCCAAACCCTTCGTCGTGATTGTAAAAATCGCAAGTGTCGATCGATCAGGAAGAGGAAAATACCAGGAAGGATCGTGCAGAAATAGGCGATTCCTACGTGCAATACATAGAAGAAGAGGTACAGGATGTAGAGGTGATGAGTGTAGAAGAAGAGCTCAAACATCTTTCGCCTTACACGGGGAAAACTTGTCACCCACATTGCTAATGCAAAGACAATAGCAATCTCTCCAGCCACATTTGATACCCAATCTTGGCTCCATTCTAGCATCTGCATCATAGTAAATTAGGGAGAGAGAGAGAGAGAGAGAGGAGTCCTACAAAAGTCAACTCGATCAGATGATCCCAAGCTTCCAATCAAATGAACTTCTGTTACTATTCCTTTGGACAATGGGAAAGAATGCCATGGAGTGACTGATTGTGATCATCTGATCATATTGAATTTTGACATTTTAGATCGAGGAGGACCCATGATATGTTGGGTGCAGAGTCCATAAACACTCCTGAATGTGTACACGTGTCCAAATTTGTTCCTATAGACAGTCGACACTGTGTACAAGTACCCATCAACATCACCCACTAATCCCTGTTTCTTGTGACAAAGATTGCAGAAACCTTTAGCTATTGTCACTACTACCTCAACAGAATCAAACAATTCCAACCACAAAAATAAAACCAAACTCCACCACAAACAACAGCAACCATCCCGACAAGAGAGTCCTGATTAAAGACGGGGAAATTGATTAGAAAGAAGCACATAAGATTAATGCTGAGTAAGTACCTCAGACATCTGATCCGTCATGGCCCAGTAGATAACAAAACCTATGCTATGTGCAGTGAAGAGGATCATAGAGAGATGTCCAAGCCAGATATGATACTTGATACTAGACTCCGATGTGAGCCCCACCAATGGCAAGATGGACGATCCTCGGGTCACAGGGAAGAAGAGAAAGGCCCAACAGATGTTTCCCACGTACCCGAGTCTTAGAGATACGCTTCGAAACTTAGCTTTCCAACTGCCAAAGCCACCACCATCGCCCAATCAATTAGAAAAAGAAAAAAAAGATTAACAGAAACTAAGAAAAGATCGATCTTCATACGTACACTTGCTCTCCTTCCTTATGCATCCTGAGGTGCCCGAAGCTAACATGTAAGTAATTGGCAAGAGACCAGATCAAGAGTACAATAAACATGGCCGCAAACGCCAACTCCATTGCAGTGACGATCCCCAGAGGGGCTTTCACGAGCACTGGTCGTCTCAAGAAGGCCAGACGACTGCTTGAAAACATTCTATCAATCTATCTGTCTTATGACTGGAATATATTAGAAAAAAATAAAAATCTAAAAAGATTTAGCGATATACCTTTGGCTGAAATTATCATCGGATTTCTTCCCCAGATGAAGATATACACAGCTAAAAACAGCAATGAACATGATGGGGAAGGTGAAGAGCAAAAGATTTATCCCTGTAACAACAAAGGAAAAAAAAAGGAAGAAATATATCCAGAAAAAAATCAATGGGCTGTGAAGCACAAAATGATTCCAAACCTTGTCCCCCGATATACGTCGAATTCAGCTTGACCTTGAGCTTGGGTGACCATGAATTCTTATAGGTCTTCGTTGGCAGCATAACCCAAATCATGAGCCACCCAATAAATACCACCATGAACACTGCCTTCAGAGCTGCTCGGCTGTTTTTCGAACCTTCGTTAGTAGAAGGAAGAGACCTCTTCACCGCCGTCGAATCCATTAGCAAGCAGGGCTAGAGGCTGCTGCGCTATGCACCACTCAGACCCCCTATTGAGATGAATATATCTTAAAACTTTTAATTTATAGGTATAATTTCTAAGTAAGAGAATTAAAAGGGTAAGAATATAAAGCAACAGCATGCTTCATGCTCACCTACACTGCCTTCTAAAGCTAAAATTCGTTTTGCACGTTTAGACCAGTAAAACACTCAATACCCACATGAGGGCTTGTGCAAGTTAAGGCTGTCAATGGATCGGATTGCCCCGATAACCCATCGGAGCAGTTCTAGATCTAAGTTGATCCGATAATGACCCAATTCGATATTACTAATGAAATATATATATATATATATATATATATATATATATATATATTAACGAATGTATGTTGATAAATTCCTTTACCTATACATTATCAATTGACATCTGATATATTGTATGTCATTATATTTTTTATGAAAAATTTGTAAAAAGAAAATAAATTTTAACCTATTTACAAAAACAAAAATAAATTTCTGACATTCCCAAAAAAAGTAACTAAACGCCCTTTGAAAGGACGTTTTTCCATGACGGATATAAAAAGAGAAAAGATCGGACAAAAAGCTGAAAAAGCTAACAAACACCCTACTTGACAGACGCCCTTTAAAAGAGTGTTTGTCCATAGAGGAGTAAAACTTTTGTCTCGATACAAGCCACATAGCACATTCTTATTGGACGATGACCGTATGGATGTTTGGCAAATCACTAGGTGGACCTACACACCAAAAAAGAAACATGATTAGTGGTTTATAAGCGTTGGATTGAAGTTATTTTCATGGGTTGATTTTAATCGTATGGATTTGAGCATTATTTGAGTGCAAAGATCCAAAGGTTGTATATTACTAATCAGGCTGATTTTTGGACTGCAGGTCCATCAAGGGAGATCAAACATCCATACGGTCAGCGTCCACTAAGAGTGCAAAAGTTTTACTCCTCTATAGGAAACAACCTTTTAAAGGGCGTCTGTACCTGACAGACGCTCTTTTAAAGGGCGTTTGTCGACCTTTTCAGCTTTTTGCTACTTTGGTCGGGAGATTTATTTCCGTCATGGAGAAACGCCCTTTCAAAGGGCGTTTAGTTACTTTTTTTGGGATTGTCAGAATTTTATTTTTGTTTTTGTAAATAGATTAAAGTTTGTTTTTTCTTTTTAGAAATTTTCTGTATTTTTTATTTTTTTAAAATCAAATTTAACAACTTTATTGATCAGATCGACTCGATGTTAGGTTGCCCTGATCCGTACTGATAAGTTTCGATAGCTTACCGGATCAGGTCTGGATGTGAATTTGTGATCCGATAAGTCATTTGATCAGGTCTGGACCTACTCCGATCCGACCGGAACTTGATCCGTTGACAACGTGCAAGTTGACAATTATTTTGGCGTCAAAACGCGCGCTATCGTCACCTATGCCTCTTGTATCCGGGAAGAGCCATACACAATTGTACATTTTTTTTAATTTTTTGACATTCACAAAGAATGACACGTGGATGCTGATGGTTTAATTGATCAAGAGAATGTAAGGATATAATGTTACTGAGGTGCACTAGGATGCTGTACCTTGTACCTTGAATACCCTTCATCATGTGAGCCACAAATTGACTGATCCAGTTGGTGGGTTATCTCTTGAGTTCCACAAATCCTGAAATAGGAACTGGTGGGATTAACAGTGAGTAGGCCACGTGTACGTCTTAGAATTTTGTTATATAGTTGTCAATGCACCAATAATTAATGCTTCGTCTATTTACAGCTGCACGGCTGCTTTAAGTACAGTTGACTATACCTTAAGTCCATGAAGTACAACTTGTATGACTATGTAGTACTAAGTACTGTGATTATACTGTACTTGAGCTTTTATTGGTCCACACACTTGATCTATACACTTCAATATAAGCTCGAGTGTTCCTTCGCTCAAATGAGCTGTTACTACTATTTCCACCCTTGTGTGCTAATATTTGAGACCACTAAGGGTATGGATAGGTTTGGCCCATCCCTAGGTGGATCTACAAACCAAAGATCATCCTGATTGGTGATTTCTAACTTCTGTATTTAAGTCTTAAGCTTTTCCATGGGTTGTGTTAACGTTTAGCGGTGTTAAAGGTTCCCAAATCCTACATTTTCTATTTTAGCCATTTTTTTCTCTCAATTCTTGAAGATGTCTTGAGTTGCAACCATTTTGGATTTTGCCTCTCCCCTTTCACTCTTTCCAAAGTTATTTAAAAGTCCCTAAAAGCATTAATGTAATTTAGTCGGCTACATATAGGTTAAATTATCTTTTAATTTTATAAGATTAGAAATTTTAGTCACATCTTATGGCTCATTAAAAGCACCCCATCCACCTTGTTTTTTCTTATATTTTTATTTGTCAAAACGTTGAAAGCACCCCACTGCAACGTTTTCTCCTGGTCACATTTCTCCTTCACTTCACTTGGTGTAGACCGAAGATGGTGGCATCCCCTCCCCTCCTCTCGATGTTGGCGAGGAACTTGAGTGCTAGGTAGGTGTATCCGATGCGTTTATACCATGCTACACGTCAGATGAATGAGTAAATCATTGAGCAGCATCAATTAGATGGAAAAATGAGACTTATTTGGAAATGAAAGAAAACAAACGGAATGACACTCTTCTAATGGTGTCCCTCTCAATGGAGCTCATGAGAAGTTCTCTCAACTATAATGAGCGTTTTGATGGTCGGGTTTGTTAAGGGTGGAGACGGAGGAGCAATGGGAGGAAATGGAGCTGGTCATGAGGCCTCCTTGGATTGATCGATATGAGAACCAAAATACAAAGAAATTAATTACATACAGAAGAAAAGTAAAACCTAATAAACAAGGGAAAAACACAGAGATAATAAAATCCAAACATAGAAAATCGATTGCACAACCCAAAACCCTATAAAAGAAAAGCACTCAAAAGGAGAGGATAAATTCCTACATAGAACTTAAAATATATAGGGTGCATAGAAAACCCTAGCCCTATAACAAGCTCATTAAAATCCAAAAATTGTACTAATTAAGAATAACTTATAAATCAACATTGGAGAAATATATGTGAAAAAAGATAGAAATATGAAGGCTTTGCTACCAACTCACCTATGAGGGGCGAAAAGAGAAGAAAGAGGAGCTTCGATTAATGGGGTGCTTTGATGGGGGATGTGTGCTTTCAATAGGTTTGAAATTATAGGTGAGGTGCTTTCAACAGTCAAGCGCTTTCACAATTCATGGGGTGCAACTAAAATTTTCCTTATAAGATTTGTTTAAAGAAGAGAGAAACCCAAAGTGCTCAATATCTTTCTCTCCGTAATAAATGAACAACACCTTTTGAAGAAAGTATTTTTTTTCTTTAAAAATTTTTAGAAACTAAGAACTTTTAAAACCTAATTTCATTCGCAATAAGAATGGATCCTTTAGAAAACTCTTGCTAATTAAGATCTTTTCAATCATACCCAATACTAATTATTTTTATTAAAAAATAATGTTGACACACACACATACATAAATACATGAGGTACAAGAAGGTAATAACGTTGCTTCGCCTACTTATCCTTACTAAATAGAAGTTGTGCATTTACCATTTCAATAAATAAACATAATTTTTATTTATAAATCATGTGCATCGCACGTGCACTCTGCTAGGGCACTTTGGTTGGCACAATGTTTTCTTTGTGTTTTTAATTTAGACATAAAATAAAAAATAACTAAAACATGGGATTTGGGAGAGCTTTTTAAAATTATTATTGAGATTTGAGAGAAAAATGACTATTTTTTAAATAATTCTAATTTATATTAATATCTATATAACAAAATAGGGAAGTTGTCTTATCTCTTATCTTATCTGGTTTCAACAAAGAGTAGCTGAGATCTTATCCTCCAAAAAGATGGTGGATCTCAGCCATTCACACCCGATTTTGGCAAATACTTTGTCAGAGAGTGCCGTGGGCATGGGCCACCCACTAGTTTTAAATAAAATAGGGTTCAATTAGTGTTTTCGCCTTATTAGACCTCAACTTATAATTAGACGGCATTTTGCAAGCTTCTTGTTTCCATTTCCCATATTGCGAGCTTCTCGCACTCGTTTCCCTTTGGTCTAATAACGTTTCAAACTCAAACTCACTCAAACACGAGCTGCTATATATAATCACAAACAAATTAACTTATCCTTGAGTGGAAAATCCTCCTCAAAAGCCATGCGGTTGAAGTTTAAGTAGAAAAAGAGATGAAGAAAAACACTTGGACTAATCAAATGTGAAACAGCAACCTCATCATAGGTTGTAATAAGTGGTCTTGATAACATAGCTATTGAAAACATTTGATAATTGGGTCTTAAACCCTTTATCAACAACATAAGTTTAACATCATTAAAGATAGGCTGATTGATAGCCTCTAGAGCATCGTATACTCCTTTCCTTTGAACTTTTGAAAAAATTCTGTCACCTATTAAAGCTAATAGACTCGAAATGTAAGTTATCCACCAAACCAGAAGAACATATTTTTACAACCTCATGTCGCATCTTCCTTGGGCCACAAACAAGAACTCCAACACTTGATCCTTTACAATTGAATAGTATATCTGCAAGGAAAAAGACACATATACATCTCATTAATTTGGATTTTAATCTAGAAATGGTATAGTAAGAATGTCATGGTGAGCAAATAGGAGAAATAAAAGCTTAATTACTCTTGAGGTCAGGCCTTGCACCGAAGTGCACCTTGGTAGCTTGGACAAGGGCCTGGTGAGGGAGGCTTTCGAGATCTTGGTCGGGTTTGTAGAACCATGAGCCAGGGGATGTCGTTGGTGTTGGGATGTCCACGTTCTGAATTTGTTGTCCTTCCATTACATTTTGTTTCTTCTTCCACCGAAAGGCTACACTAACTACTATGACTATGCATGCACATATGAAGAACATGCCCCAAAGAGCTCTCCCGGAGAAATGATAAATCCTGTCAGTGTTATGGTCAATAGGATATATGTAGTAACGGGTCAGTATACCCAAGAAAACGAGGAACATGACAAATGAAGATGAGATCAGTACACCAAGCCAGAGCCAATTGTTTGGACCTAAGATCGCACTGATGGGTGCGTCCAATGGAGTGGGCTTGAACCAGATCGTCTGGATGAGGTTCTTGGTATCTTCGCTGGGCTGATTCTCTCTCGTGATATAGATCTCTATCTGCAACTGTATGTTGGAAATGTCCGAGGCAGTGCTAGAGACTGGGAGGAGGAGGTCTAACATGGCAAGATCAGCAAAGTGTTTGAAGGCACAAATGAGGCTGACCTGCGGAGTTGGGCAGTTCTGTGCTCTGCTCCTATAGATGATCTCTCGAATAATAGAGATGAAAGGAGTAATGCCGCTACCTCCACTCACCATCACTAGCGAGTCGTGCCTGCATCAATGTCAATCAAACACCATGAGTATGTTAATGAAAGCCATATTTGATAGCATCATCAAAACACAACCCATTATCCCTATCAGCAAAGTTTCTCTTTTTTGTATAAACCTTAGAAAATGAGGTGAAGTAGGGCCATAGGGTCCCTCAATGGAGACATCAAGACGGTCCACAGAAGATGGCAATGAAAGTGTCTGGTAAAGCTTTTGGCTCCAACTTCCTTCACATTTGATGACAATGCTTAACTTATATGTTTCAATATTACAATTGGAGATCACAGTGAAAGGGTGCCACTGTAGCTTGGAAATACTAGGCACGTTAATAAACACCATGCTCGTGGGAGTATAATTTAATCCTGAAATGAGGAAAGGATGAAGAGCATGATTATTTTAGAAGAGATTTAAGTAAATCAACTATGAAATATTTCTATGGCCATCATATGCTCACCTGGGCTCTTGGCAAAGTTCAGCTCAACGACTTCACAAGGTAAAAGACGTGCAGAAACCAATCGAACCCTTCGCCATGATTGTAAAAATCGCAAGTTTCGATCGATCAGGAAGAGGAAAATGCCAGGAAGGATCATGCAGAAGTAGGCGATTCCTACATGCAATACATAGAAGAAGAGGTAGAGGGCGTAGAGATGATGAGTGTAGAAGAAGAGCTCAAACATCTTTCGCCTTACAGAGGGGAAGCTCGTCACCCACATTGCTAATGCTGAGACAAGAGCAATCTCTCCAGCCACATTTGATACCGAATCTTTACTCCATTCTAGCATCTGGTGGGGAAAATTCTAGAAAGTGTGAGATTGTTCAAGAAGTCTTTTTGACTATCTTTTAAAACTCGCCGAGTCGATTCGGGACTCGGCCGAGTTGACTCGACTCGATTGCATTTCAAGTTGATTTCGAGTCAACTCGGCATACAAACTCGGATATGCTTAGTCCGGCGAGTTAACTCGGAAAATCGTCCTAGTTGACTCACATTTCAACCGAGTCACCCGTTTAAAGGCCGAGTCCAGTCAAAACTCAAATTTTTTTCAGATTTTCTAAATGTCTTTTTGTATTTTTTCCTATTTTCAAAGTTTTTCTTAATAAATATTATTTTTTATGTATTTAAATAAATAATAATCAATTTAATGACTCGCCGAGCCGACTCCCGAGTCATCGAGGTGACTCGGCCCAATGGACTTCTGAGTCGAGTCCGAGTTCCGAGTTTTAGAACATAGCTTTTTGATAGTCCAAGTTGTTACCTTTGGAAAAGAGATTCACATGGAAAATGTATTTGGTTAAATAGGGATATAGAATGAACTTAGGAAACGGTTTATGGTTTGTTAGGAAAGTAAGAAACATTAAGGTGGCGTTTGGTAAAATTTTTATTCAAACCTTAAGCCTGAATGGGCTGAAATTCAATGATTTCGACGATTAAGTGGCCTATGGTAAACAACTTACAGTCTGAATAAAAGTGAAATTCAGACATAAGCAAAAAGTGAGCTGGCGGTCACTTAATGGGGTAAGTGGTTTCAGCGAAAAGCATCTAGAAAAGAGATTCTAAGATTCTCTCTTAAATACCCATAATGCCATTTTCTCAAAGCTTTCTCTTTTAAAAACTTACGAAAGTGTCCTAATAAATATTTCAAAATACCCACAATGCCCTTGACTTAATTTTAAGACTTAAGATCTTTACTAATTATCCAAATCAGACATAAGTCATTAAACTATCAGATCTTAAGCACTTTAAGCTTTTAGATTATCTGATAAATTAATTTACCAAACGCCACCTATGTGTCATTTCTTCTACTTTTCTCTATATAAGGCAAGGTCTATGTGATGTACTCAAGTGGAGTGCATAAAAAAGTTTGTAGAGACAAGAATAAAAGGTGTAAAATTAGAAAAAAATTGTCAATAAAAAATAATTGTTCTCGTGTTTTTTACTTTTACATTTTCTTATTATTCGGGAGCTCTGCACTACTCCTCTGGGGGTGTGCATCTTCATTTTCCCTTCCCTCCAAGTCGTCGGGAAAAAATTCCCAAAAAAGAGTGGTATTAGAGCGGGATATTACCCAACATAGTGGTATTAGAGCTAGGTGCTCTATGATTTGGATTTTATAAAGTTCGTGCTTCCAAAAGAAAGGGGAATATGCTTGTTCATTTTGGGGCAAATTTGGGGTATACAACTTTGTGTTTAGGGGGCTGATTTTTTGTGTATATATCTTGAGAAAAATTTCTCTCTTGACAAATGGATTTTGCGTAGTAAAGTTGATGGGAAAATCCCATAATGGTTGCAGTCATTGTTTTTGGAGATAAGATGCTTCCTAAAATGTATCTGGTATGATCCAGAAGAGTGGTCGAATCCAATGAACGATCAACAAATGTTGAAGCACATTATTTGTTGATTTGGAGGGTTATAGTGGAACTCTCCTATTTTTATTGCAGCATGGAGAGGATCGCGATCAAAATTCTATTGAAGAGAATTCTGAGAGAAGTGTTACAAAAGATGAATATCATGTCTTTTTTTTATTAATGAAAGTAGCGGACTGGATAATGCTAAAAGGAATTAACCTTGGCTTTGTTGAAATTTTTTATCTCTGTTTATATGAAGAATACAAAGGCCCCCGGAGATCAAGTAGAAAAGACATCGAAAATGCCATCTCTTGATTAGTCTTGGAACATTTGAAGAATTTGTTGATGATCCAAGTCATAGATGTCAATTTCAATGATTTGCTGCATGTTCTGATGAAAAGGCTCACATTCGTCAACAAATTCAAGAATTAAAATTGGTATTAGAACCGATGGAAGATGAGAACTATGAAAATCATCAAGAATGTGTAAGGTTGTTCAAATAGTCTTTGTGAAAGTCCAAGCTTGTTAGCTTGAGAGAGAGGTTCTCACATAGGAATTTGTAAATGTTCTAAAAAAATATATTTGGTTACATAGGAAATATGGAATGAACCTAGGAAAGTGTCTTATGTTTGTTGGGTCATTAAGTGTCATTAGTTGTACCTTTCTTTATATAAAGTTAAGGTCTATGTGCTATGCTCAAGTGGAATGTTTGTGCAGGAAAAAAAAGTGTGGGTAGAGAATTAGAAGATGGACAAGAGTGAAAGGTATAAAATCAGAAAAATTTGTCAATCAAAAGCAGTGTTCGAAGACTCGAAACTCGACCCGAAGTAACTCAACTCGAGTAATATCTTAAGATTAATATATAAATATCATATTTTTATAAGCATAATTTATAAGATTTGGTTGATTTTGTGTTGACAAGATGTTTGAAAAACTTATTTGGTGCGTCGATTAAAAAACAACGCAACAAACCTGTTGTTTTTTTCAGAAAATAACGCACCAATATACCTGTTGTTTATTCAATTCGAGTTTATTTCGAGTCAACTCGAACCTCAGTCGAGCGAGTTGAGTTGACAAGTTTTAAACACTGATCAAAAGTAAGTGTTCTTGTGTCGTTTTGCATTTTCTTGTTATTATCTGCAGTCTGCCCCTTTGGGAGAGAGAGAGAGAGAGAGAGAGAGAGAGTCCTACAAAAATCAACTTGATCAGATGATCTCAGCCTTCCAATAATATGGACTTTTACTATTGTTTTGGAATCGGAAAGAATGCCACGGAGTGACTGACTGTGATCATCTGATCACATTGAATTTTGAGATATTAGATTTCCTAGGGGGACCCAATCATACGTTGGGGTACAGAGTCCATATACACTCCTGAGTGTACACGTATCCAAATTTGTTCTTATAGGCAGCAGTCGACACTGTCTACAACGTCCATCAACATATCACCCTCAAATATAAAAACAAACTCGATCCACAGACAACAGCAACCATCCCGACAAGAGATTAATGCAAGTACCTCGGACATCTGATCCGTCACGGCCCAGTAGATGATAAAACCTATGCTATGTGCAGTGAAGAGGATCATGGAGAGATGTCCAAGCCAGATATGATACTTGATACTAGACTCCGATGTGAGCCCCACCAATGGCAAGATGGACGATCCTCGGGTCACAGGGAAAAAGATAAAGGCCCAACAGATGTTTCCCACGTGCCCTAGTCCTGAACATACGCTTCGCAACTTAGCTTTCCAACTGCCAAAGCCACCATTAAAAGAAAGTGATATATGGGTACTAAATATGTCATTGAAAGCTAAGAAAAGAGAAAAAATTTGATCCTGCGCGCAACTTATAGCTGGATCAAAAAGTTGCAGGATCAAAAAAATTCCCCCAAGAAAAGATCTTCATACGTACACTTGCTCTCCTGCCTTAGGCATGATGAGTTGGCCGAAGCTAACATGCAAGTAATTAGCAAGAGACCAGATCAAGAGTGCAATAAACATGGCGGCAAACGCCAACTCCACTGCAGTGACGATCCCTAGAGGGGCTTGCACGAGCACCGACCGTCTCAAGAAGGCCAGCAGAGGACTGCTTGCACCAGCACGGCTACAAACAAATCCAAGAAAACTTTCTATCAACATTCTATATATCTTATGACCACACTAAATTAGAAAAAAAAAATATACCTTTGGCTGAAACTATCATCGGATTTCTTCCCCAAATGAAGATATACACAGCTAAAAACAGCAATGAACATGATTGGGAAGGTGAAAAGCAAAATATTTGTCCCTGCAACAACAAAGAAATCATCAGAATGACTAATGGACGTTATGGCGGTCCATCATGGCCCTGCATAGCTCATGTTTTGGGTCCATTAACTGCATGGCTGTCTAGCCCACCCCTTGATGGATATACATACCAAAACTCACTCTGAATGGTTTTCTCGAGCCATAGATTTTAGCAGTTTTTAGGATTGATTCTAACTGTTGAATTCCATGCATGCTTTTGCATGAGCTATGTAGAGCCACGCGATGCATCCAAAGTCCTCTGCATCTAAAATTTTTCCAAGGCTGTGGAGCATAAAATGATTCCAAACCTTGTCCTCCTAAATACGTCAAATTCAACTTGGCCTCAAGCTGGGGTGTCCATGAATTGTTATAGGCCTTTGTGGGAAGCATAGCCCAAATCATTAGCCATCCAATAAACACTACCATGAACACTGCCTTTAGAGCTGTTCGGCTGCTTTGCGAACCTTCGTTAATAGAAGGAAGACACCTCTTCACCGCCGTCGTCGCCGTCGAATCCATTAGCAAGCAGGCCCTTAGAGTCTCTGCAGCATATATTGGCTATACACTTAATTTATAGGGTAAGATTATAAAGAAACAACGTGCTTCACGCACACCTGTGCTGCCTTTTAAAAATAAAACTCGTCTTGCACGTTCAAGTTAGTACAACTCGCTATTAGAGTGTCATATTGTAATAAATTGTGATAAGACGCACAATATTATCGTTAGTGTATCTCATCATGATTCTCCGCATGATTCCATATCAATTTCTATATTTAGATATATAGAATAGTGATAGAAAGTTTTCTTGCATTTGTTTGTAGCTACAAACAAATGCAAGAAACAAATGCAAGGAAACTATATTCTATTTGTTTGTGGCTACAAACAAATGCAAGAAATTTGTTTGTAGCTACAAACAAATGCAAGAAAACTTTCTGTCAGTATTCTATTAGCTTTGATTTGATTTAGATTAATTTCTATATTTACATTTTATCATTATCTATATATACCTATTAAGGTCGGTGTAATAATCATCCAAGCAATTATCAATAAATTTATATTTCCCTATCAACAACACTCAACCCCACGAGGTTATATGTAAGTTAGGGCCGTCAATGGATTGTATCAGCACGGACGTTAACCCGATCCGATCAAATCCGATAATAACATTGGATCTGGACCAAGGAATCAGGATATCCGATCCGATAATGACCGTATTAACAGAATATTTAATATTATTTTTATAAATTATTAATGAAATATATAATATTAATAAGTGTGCATTGATAAACTCTGTTACCATTTGTTATATATTTTTATATATTATCAATGGCATCGGATATATTTTTGGGGTCGAAATGCTATCATCCATGCACCATTAATTAAATATGCCTCTTGTATCCGGGAAGAGCAATATATAATTGTAGATTTTTTTGTTTTTTTATATTCACAAAGAATGACACGTGAATGTTGATGGGTTAATTGAGGATATAATGTTGCAGAGGTGCACTAGGATATGGTGTACCTTGAATACCCTTCATCAGGTGAGACACAGATAGACTGATCCAGTTGGTGGGTCATCTCTCTCTCTCTCTCTGTCTCGATGTTGCACGAGGTTGAACCTTCGACTTTGGTGTGGCTTGTTCTCCTCAATGAAGCATTAATGGAGTTACTATATAGTCAGCTTGTCTTTGACTATCTCTCTCTTATTTTATGTTGCACGAGGTTGAACATTTGACTGTTGTGTAGCTTCTCAATGCATATTCCCTTTTGCATGCATATTGAATTCGATCTGTTGATTTCCAGCATTTCCCTTTTGCCTCTCTCTCTCTCTCTCTCTCTCTCTCTCTCTCTCTCATTTTGGTCAAATTCCATGGTCAAGGGTCAAGGGTCAAGGGTCAAGAAACATCTTTAGTTTATTTGGAATCTTGGATGGAGGGAGGAACGTCTAACATGCATAGAGGAAGGAAAATTCCAACAAATTTTCCAAGCATAATTAGTAAGTGATATTTGCTTAAATCGCCTAAGATTATACACAATTTAATAAATTTATTCGTGTTTGGTGTGTTTGATTACCAATTTTCCTGTGGAAAATTCACATCTGCTCAGGAAACTATACTTTTCCATTTTTTTTATAGCCATTTTAAATCAAGAAAATTTTGCCGAGAAAACATGATTTTTTCCTCCCAAACCTGGAATCATTTAGGGCCCCTGTTTGATTGCCAAGTGGGAGAAATACAACTGTCCATTGTTAGATAGCCATTTTAAATCTGTATAATTTTTCCTACCAAGCTATTTAAATGTGGATAATTTACCCTACTAATTAAGCCCGGAATTCATTTCCCATCCAGATAGGTAAGAATTCATTTCCACCTAAAAATTAATACACCTTTATTTTTTCACATGATTGAAATATGTGTTCTCAGTTACAATCAATCAGCCATTTAAGGCATTTCACATATGTATTTTCTTGGAAAATTTTCTGTGTAATCAAACACGCCCTTAGGTTATTTCATCGAAGGTTTAAAAAACGGCCGTTATAACGGATTTGGACCTACCCCGTTACGTTATGTACCGTTAAAACCCCAAAAAATAACGGCAGTTGTAACGAAAATAACTGCCATTATTTTCCGTTATAACGAAAATAACGACCATTATTTTCTGGCAAATTTTGTGAAAAAAAAATGGCATTTTTCATTTTTTCCTTTATTTTCCATTTTTGATATTTTCAGCTTTTTTCTCATTTTTGCCCCTGAGCATTTTTTTTGTTATAACGGAAAAAATGGTAACACCCCCCCCCCCCCCCCCCCCCCCCCCCTTCCATCATCGTTATTGTGCTAATGCACGTGCACAATAAAAATAAATTATTATATAAAAAATAAGTTTTTAGATTTTTTTCAACAAATTATCTTACATCCAAAAAAGCAACTTAATTATTATTGATTGAGTCAGGTTCGGGGGACAACCATTTGGTGTACCCACATAGAAGATGAATCAATGGCTGATTTTTGGTGAGGATGATCTCTATGGTGAGGGGATCATCCTCACAAAAATTCAAATCATTCAAATTCTTGTAGACTGGTTTAGAAGATGAAGAATTATGGACCATCCATTTTTACCGTCTATCTTGAAAACCACATTTGATGGGGTTAGAAATTTTAGAATCGGCTGATCTTTTATTGGGGTGATCTATATGGTGAGGAGATCATCCTCACCAAAAATCAGTCATTGATTCATCTTCTGTGTGGGTACGCCAAAAATGGTTGTCAAAAATGGTTGTCCCTCAAACCTGACCTTGATTGATTTATAACATTTCGATCATAGTACAACCAATAATCAGCCTAAATATTATTGATTTCTAACTTTTTGATCTTAATACCCAAAAAATAATGCTTGATTCTACAGTTAAAAATAAATCCATGAAAATAACTATAATCCAATAGTTAACACTTAATAATCAGGCTGATTTATGGGCTGTAAGTATACTTAGGGTTGGCCAAATATAATGCAATTTGTAGGACAAATGAAGACACCAAGGAAAAATTACTGCGTATATTTTTTTGCTCCAGGGAGCACCGACTTTCTGTTAAAGAGGCACAATCAGCTACACAATTATTTTTTTGAACCTACAATTTTTGATCCAAGACGTTCCGTCATTGAAGAAATTATAGCTCCCGCATTTGTTTTTTTGCTACAAAAATTTGTTCCTACCCTTTTTTTGTTATGATCCCACATCCAATGAAAGGGATATGAGAGTTGAAATGTTTTTATGAAAAAGATAAAGTTTTTTTTTAGGTAATCTAGAAAGAGAAAGTTTTTTTTTATGAGAAAGATAGAGTTCGAAATTATATGTGAGAAAAAGTTTATTGAAGAAACAAAAATAAGATACCTAAATGCAAATGACAATTCTTATAGAGCTGTTTCAAAACTTGAAATTACTTAAAGAATATCTACTTTGTTGGTGATAATTATGGTCAATATTGCTCAAGAAGCTCGACCACAGATCAGAGCATCGTCTTTACAAATAAAATCTTACATATAATAAGAGTAGAGCATAAGGGATTCATTAAAAAAATTAACAGAAGATGAGAGAAGGTGACCTGTAAATTTTCTTTGGAAAGGGGAAAACTAAAACTAAGTATAGAAAAATAAAAAGATAGTAAAAGAAGAAACGAAAAAAGGAAAATGTAGGTAGACAATAATATACAAAATGAAAAGTAAGAAAGACATACCAAAAAAAATACATGAATAGGATGATGAGTTGTACGTAAATATTTTGATTGAAACGGATGAGTTTAGGAACAAAATTGTAAAATGGAGAAAAGCGTAGATTGCAGAGAATAAATGAGAAGATATAGGAGCATCTTCTCATTTAAGAGGTTGGTGTCCCTTTGAATTTTTGAGAAATCGTTTGAGATTTGAAGGAAAATAATTTAGGAATTTTAGTGCTTGATTTGGTGAAGAGAGAATTTAAGAATTTAAGAGGCAATTAAGGAATAGATAATTGATTTGTGGTTGTGGAATTTGAAGTTTGAACCATTAAGAGGTTTAGAGGAAGAGACGTTTTGGGTTTTAAGATGAAAGAGAATGTTAAGGAGTGCTTTGAGAAAAAAAACAGTACAAAAAATATGGAGGAAGTGCCACCTTAGCATGGTCAAGCTTTAGAATTTAAGAATTTAAGAGGCAATTAAGGAATAGATAATTGATTTGGAATTGTGGAATTCGAACCATTAAGAGGTTTAAAGGAAGAGACGTTTTGGGTTTAAGATGAAAGAAGATGTTAAGGGGTGTTTTGGGAAAAAATAGTGCAAAAAAGATGGAGGAAGCGCCACCTCATCAGTGCCGAGCTTTAGTATAGATAATAGATAGATAGATGGGTATTCTACTTTAAAATGCATATTTAATGTGATATTTGCATATTTGAAGAGGCATGTCTATTGCAAGATCTTTACAATGATATCCATTACTACTTTTACTTGCTATGAAATTGCTTTTTAATTTACTCCAAAATTCCTATATTTCCTTTAAAATTTTAATTTTTGACTAATAATGAAGCATAAAAGAATATAAAAAATACTCGCATTATTTATAAAAATAGTCTAAGCTGTGCATTTGCTAGATCCTAAGAGCCATTTAACATCTTCTGACACGACCTTTCACCTACTGTTTATATACATCTCATGAACCGTTGGCGTAGAGGTCAAAGGCGTAGGCATAAGACAAACATCAACAGTTCCAAACAATCGAGGAAACACCAATGGTGACGGTTCGAAACCGTGGACGAAATACAAATAGCTGAGGCCGTTATAACGGACGGGGGCGTTACCGTTTTTCGGAAAGTTGGTCCTTTTTTCACTGCACAAAATTGTGTTTGGCAAACAAACATAGTTATCTCAGCAATTAAGACATTTACAGTTTAATATTTAATATTTGAAACGATTACATATATTTAAGAACCATCAGGCCAAACCCAATACCAAGAAAAGTTGCGATGGAGATTCCGAATATGCCTGCAAGAATCCCAGGAACAACCAAAGAGCTCCATCCTTTGGCTGTGGCCATCCCACATGCTGTTGTGGGGCCTCCAACATTGGCATTTGATGCCAAAAGCAACAGCTTCTGATCGAAGTGCAGTAGTTTTCCCACTCCAAGGATCATGGCAAGATGGATTGTTACCTGGACCAGAGCAAACACGAAAATACTAGGAGCAGTGTTGATGACGTTCCAAATGCTCCCACTTGCACCCACCACAGCAAAAAAAACCTATTGTTTTCCAAAAGCTAAACATATCAGATTAGAAGAGACTTTCTATTCCCAGTTAGAAAACCAGAGGAGAGAAATGAAGGTTGCTTCTTGAAGTGTTTTTGCTCTGTCTCACTGCAATGTGCAATTTTAATCAGTATCAAAATTGCTAACCCTGCTTGGGGAGACGCACTTTGAGAAACTATAATTCAGGTGATGAAAAGACACAAGCACCCCTGATTTTATTCTGTAAGTCAGGAAAGTTTGATTTCTCGTGTTTCTCACATCCATAGAGAAGGAAATTCCTATGCAGATATTTTAGCTAATTTCGGAGTTGAATGTACTTCCTTTATGGTATAGGATCACTTTCCTGTCTAGTAGTTTTTCCCCTCAAAGGTCTCCTTTTGTATGTCTTCTTTATATTTTTATTAAATTGTCACCTTTTGGAAAGAAAAAAAAAGGTAGAAGAGAAGTTCTATGCTCAAATGGTACAAGGAAAACATTTGATACACACTACTTGAAAGAAAAATCACAATGCATGAAAGCCCAATGGATTTGGTCATGCATGAAAACTCATGGGTTTCTTCATATATATGATGCAATATAGCAGTATACCATGATTTTTCGCATACCTAGAGATTTCCAGAAGCAACTCAGAAAATACACATACATACAGAAAAATGTCATTCATGTGTTTTTTATATCCAAAAGTGTTTCATGCTTCCAAATTTTCCTGAAAAGGTATGCGTCTTTTTTGTATTTGTGGTAAGCTGGGTTCAGACCCACAATTCCATGGGTTTAAAGTGGGTATGCTGTTAATGTTTCTGCAAGGATTTTTCAATCTAACTTTGTCTCTAAAAGTTTGAGAGGACAAAAAAAACACTCGTCTCTAGAAGCACACCGGGAAGGAAAAAATTTAGGTTAAGGAACCAAGGAAAGCTAAACAAATGAGTGTTAAGAGTTTCCATAGCATGAAATGTAGAGTTGCCCTATTGTAAAAAAGCACAGTAGTACCATGCTAATTGACTATATTCTTAGAGTTAATTTACCTGCATCAGAATGAGAGCCATAGCCTCACCGGCAGGTGCAATGTAGTCAAATTGTGCTGAAAATATAGTTGCCAAAATTACTACAATTGCTGTTATAATTGGAAGGCTTCCTCCTTGAATTCCCAACAATTTTGTCAGATAAGTGCCAATCTTGCAGATACCAAAGGATACACAAAGAGCAGAAGCAGTCTGTAGCACAGGCAGCTTGCTTCCGAGATTAGACTCCGTTTCCATAAGATAATCTGCCAAATTTCAATTTTTATCAGAGGATACATCTTATATTAGTGCCGTTACATAATTCATCCGCCCTTTTCATGGTTTAATGCCTTGAAACCTTGTTATTCAGCTGATATAAATCATCCTAATACTTCTAAATAAGAAGTTGAGCTATCAATATCTCTAGACACATGATAAAATAAAAAAGAAACAGGAAAAAACGAAAAAGAAAATCCATAATGAAGTATACGAAGTCCTGCATTTGTTATTTAAACATCAAAAATGGCACACCAAAAACAGCTGGAGTGAAGAAAAATTTAAGCAATGGCAACCAACAATTTCAAGTAACACAAAAAACCAGGTTTCTTGGGTTGAAAGGGCATAAACAAATGTTTTACAGCACATAATAGACAAAAAGAATTATGTAAAAGTGTCCAAAGAACAATAAGAAGGGAAACCAGCATGCATCTTGAACCTTGATAGAAGGTGGATTTACAGTGGATAGAAAGTAACATGGAAAAACACTATGTACCATTGGTTGATGATGAAGCCTCAGGAGGTATTTTAGATGCTAACGCAAAAAGTGATGTGAAATATATCGCGCAAATAACATTGTCTGCAGCGATTCCTGCAGCCAAAACTGATGGAGAAAGACCAAGAGCCTCCGAAACAGCAACGTAATTGACCGCTACAGAAAATCAAGGACTAACTTCATCAGTAGTGACAACTTGATAAATGAAATGCAACTTGCACAAACTATCCACAGCATGCAAGATATTAAAATAAGATATTAGGGAAGCAGAAAAATTGGATCCTAGGTGTCTATATTAGCTCTAGAAAGTTTTCCAAATAATGAAAATTAGACTCTTTGATAACTATCAGTTATTGTACCCCATCTTACCCAAGTATTAGCATCATCTAAGGTGTCATGCTTGCTTGACCCCAAATCTCATAGTATAGGACACAACCATATAGCAAACATTGTGATGTTTCATAATATTATAATAATTTTGTATATGCAGTGTAACTTCAGTAGGGGTATGCAAAGGGAAGAAGCGTTAGTTAATTAAGATTGAACCATGCCCCACAAATCATCCTGATCAGTTATGGGGTTTGTGAACAGGCCCAGCTATGGGTCAAAAGCAGTGGGTCCAGGCACGTGGTGAGAAAACACTCAAATCCAATTACAAGGAATCACCACTCAGGCTGATCTTTGTTGTAAGTTCACTATGTGGTAGGCCAAACAATCATGGATCAACGAGCCTAAATGTGTGCCACGTGGCACCAAACCACGTAGTGCACAGAAAATACTCCCTATGTGTGACACACTTTGTAACAACGAAAGGGAATGTTTGTATACCCAATGATAGAGATCTGCGTGAACATGGCCCAACTCAAAATTGTTTGAACTCAAGGTCAAGTTCTTTTGAACATGGTGGGCTTGATGTGGGAGCATCCAAGGTTCTAAACTTCGACTTCGCCTCAAACTTCGGTCAGTTAAAATTCGGAATTAATTCGGGGAAGTTCAATTCGATTTAGAGAATTTCTGTAAAAATTCGCAAACTTAGAGAAGTTTGAGAAATTTTTGCCAAAATGAGTGAAATGATATTAATCTTGCTTAGGTTGCTCTAAATGGTTTTTTTATGTTATAATGAGTTAGAAGTGTTTTCTCTTTCTTATTTTATCGTATCCTTAAAAATTAGTGTGTTTTACCAACGTTTTGGCAAACAATTCTCCAAACTTCTCTAAGTTTAGTTTTTACTTCGAATTAAACGAATTAATTCAACTAATTAATTCAGCATTTTTTTGCAATTTTTGTACTAAAAATGGCTAAACTTCGATAAATTAGCCGAATTTTCATTGTTTAATTCGAATTAAACAAATTAATTCGGCAAATTTTTGTAAAGTTTTTAATACATGTACACTTTAATTCGGTGATTCAAATTCGGAATTAATTCGGCTAATTTCGCCGAATTTCGTCGAATTTTAAAACCCCGGGAGCATCTAGGCTACGATATACTCGTATTACACTAAATAAAACCTTTAAACAAAATGTGGGCTTACAACGAGAGAAAGAAGAGAAGTGCTACAAGGAGACTATTCAATTGTGAAAGAAGTTTAATCATATTTACTAGTTGTATTAAATCCCATTTTACTAATAGTAAAAATCTCATTTTTACTATTTACAGTAAATTCCGATTTTACTATTTTTAGTAAATCTCGTTTTACTATTTTTATATAGGTCTAAAAGGTTCTAGAAGATAGTATGAGAAGTTTGAACTACCTTAGGATTGCTTCTTTGTTTCTACATTTGTTTCAGAGTTTTATTTGTTTAGAAATTGGTTCTTTAAGTCATAATAGGATTATGAGAGTTTTAAAGTATTTTGTAGTCCAATATGAGTAGTTTTCATTGTTTAATGTTTATAAATATAGGTTGTGTAAAAACGAAAAAATGATGAATTTTTTTATTTGATTATAAAATTAGAGAGAGTTTTCTCTTAGCTGAAGCCTTTACTTAGGTTTTAGTCGACCAACATGGATTCGCCAAGTTTGAATAGTGGATTCCATTCAAGAATTGGTGGATTCCCATCCCCCTACATTCGTGATTCACTTCACTCATTCTGCTATATTGATGATTGACTTTACGGGTTCTACTACATCAATTGTAGATCGGCCTATCGTCCTACATGAGATACTCCTATCGAAAATTTGTTGGGAAACTTATTTATTTGACCATTACTCGTTCTGACATAGTGTATGATGTTAGTGTGGTTATGCATTCTCCTAAAGGTGGGGATGTAGTGGTCTAAATTCTAAAGTACTTGAAAGGTACATCGAGTTGCAGTATCTTATATAAAGTAAATGGTCATGACTTGAATATAGAAGAGTATACAGATGCAGGTTGGGCAGGTTCTCCTTTAGATAGATGATCCGCAACAGGATATTGTACCTTTGTCGGTGGCAATTAAATCACTTGGAAGAGCAAGAAGCAGACATTTGTGGCCAAGTCTGGTGCAGAGGCTAAATACCGTGCTATGGCACATACCACGTGTGAGTTCATTTGGGTGCGGAATATGTTGTGTGAATTTGGTGTCCCTTTCACAATCACACATTGTGGTCGATTGTCACTACATTCAAGAGAATCCAATCATGAGATCTCCACTTCATACGTGTCTTCTCAACATCAACTTGTTGATATCTTCACCCAAGCATTGACGAAACCGGCTTCTAATCGTATTTATTCCAAGTTGGGCTTAGATAATCTCTATGCTCTAGCTCGGGGGGGTTGTTAGAATGTCTTATTTTCTAGTTCATATGAGGTTAGGAATGTTTTTGTAATTTCTCTAATAGTTCAGGGACCTAGTCATAAATATCCATTGTCTTATTTTTCAGGTTCATATGAGGTTAGGGGTGTCATTGTAATTTTCTTTGATAGTTCAGGTACCTAATCGTAAATATCCAAAATACTTCTTAATAAAATATGGCATGTGTAGAGAACATCTATCCCACTCTCTCTTTGTTCTCTTTTCTCTTATCTTCTCTTTTCCCTCTTTTTCTCTTTTTTTCCTCCTTTCATCGAAACCCTAGAAAACTCAACAAGTTTAATATAAAACATTCAAGTACTGCTAAGATATATCAAAAATCAGTCCCATATGCATACCTTTGTCTTGTTAACACAAGAAACTTGGAGGTTTTAAATGACCCGTGTAACATAGTTTACCTCAAATTTAGTTTTACTTGCACTAATAGCATAAATTCTATGTAATAATGAGATACACGTATGTCAATGTCCAACTCGGATACGAGGTGTCTGACGCAACGCCTTACGAAGACTGATCTGCAGACACTTCCGTACGCATGCATCATAATATAAGGAAAGAAATATATGAAGAATAAAAGAAAACATTTCTATACGCCATGGAGCTATCCAATAACATAATAAACATACTATCAAATGGAGGATGGAACACACCGAAATCATTTATTTAATAAATCCTCAAAAGAAAGGCTGACACTATCGTACATGCTAGGATGTGTCGACACACTTCCGTGTGTCAATATGTCCGACATGGAAAATCCTTGTCACATAGATAAAGCATGTCCTTCTTAGTTATATCCTCACCACCCCCACCCCCACCCCCACTTCTTTTTTCTTTTTTATTTTAACTCTTATAAATATTGAATTTTATAGAAAGCGACCACAGAAAATTAGTACAATCTACAGCTCTTTAACCCAAGCCAAATTCAAAGCTCTTGCTATCAGTGAGTTTTATGATTGATGATTCAGGTTTCTAGGGTGGTGCTGCACCTATTCAAAGAAACCCCAATTTCCCCTCACTTTCTCTCTGAAACATGTGGTCTATTGAAAAGTAAGCTCCAAACATGGAGGCTGCCCTCCATATCATATCAAACAGCATACAAAAAGCATACTATCCCTAACATGTGCATGTGACTAAGTCCATATAAATCAGATATCAACGAGTACTGTGTTCATTAACTAATACTATAATATTAATGGCATTACAATGTCAATAAATGACATCCATTCATCTCATTATATTTGTTAGAAGGACATCATCCCAAAGCAACGTGCACATAATTTCCTGGAAATTACCTCCACCAATATAACTACTCATGAGGGCAGCTGCTAGCTTCCAACTATCTTGACCAAGTGATCGCATAGGCACCAGTACATATGCCAGTATTGTTCCAACCATTGTCGCAACTGTAAAAACACAAAGAAATAAATAAGTAGAAAGCTGATTTCTGACCTGATATATATGTAAGAAACACAGGTCCATAGAAAAGTGAAGTGTATACACCAATCTCTCTGTTAAAGGTTATCAGTTTATTTCCCATGTTATAACCCATATTGGTCTACAAATCCATCCTGAATATAAATTGAATCTTTCTTAAAGACTATCATGCTTTACATCCTCTTTATTAGCATCTCCGAGTCGATCAATGTGGAGAGAACAATCCATAAGGAAACCAAAAAAAAAAAAATCATCATATCAGTAATAGTGCCACGAATCCGGTTCTGTCATTCAATTTAATCTAAAGACTAGAACCATATCTTCTGCAGGCACAAATCTTTGCATACAAAATCCATAAAAGAATTAATAGGAAAAACTTATGATAGTCATTGCAAAATTTAACATAAACCTTATTTTCATAAAACATGAAAGCAGGGCAGTTCTTTAACATTGAAAATTAGTTTTTCTATATATCAAGTTAATTGAATTACTATAAAGAAAGATACAAGAGAGTTCTAGTTGAGGATGCAGACCAAATTCAAACTACAAGAGATAAATCCTGTGCCTACAGATATTATTCTAGTTGAGGATGCAGACCAAATTCAAACTACAAGAGATAAATCCTATGCCTACAGATATTATTTAGCTAAAAAAGCATGTTTCAAACAGGTAGATGGTTACCCTCTACATAACTCTATCAGTATGATACCCTTTAAGAAATTTGAGACTTTCTAACTACAACTAGCAATTGAAGGTTAATTGTATTTAATTTCCATAGAAGTCTGAACAAGGTTTTGAAATCTTATGTTACCCAAGTACAGGTGTTGATTTTGACGTCAGCCCTGGTAGTTAGACATGCCAACGTACAAACCGGAAGATATATGGGTATGGTTATGTTATGCATTTGATAGGCAATCTTTAATATATAAATAAAGTGATATATGAGTGGCTTAAGAAGAGGTAAATAAACAAGAATAATTCAAAATTAGAAGGTTTGGGCACAAAAGTCTAAAGGTTGCACTCAAATTGGTTAGCACTTAGAAAGTATGTATCCTGTCATAGTGATAGATGAATCCCTACTATGCAGCTACACGAATGAAGTAACAAAATAAGAGATAAAACTTTGATCACCGTTGGAGCCAGGATTTCTTAGAAGGAACCTGAAAAAACTTCTTGCAAGGTGCTAATCCATGCAATCCCAAGAGTTCACAAAAGGACCTAATATAAAGCCTAAAGGAAATTTTTATTCAACAATCAAAGTCTACTTTACAATGCTCTCTTGATGATTATTTATAATAAAATAGAACTCTAGAAATTTAACTTGAGGTATAAAAAATTAATCTGAACCATTGATCTAAAATAGCCTAAATCGAACTTTTAAAATAACTAAAATACCCCTAAATCACGTCACCATAATTACATCCAGAATTATAACACAGTTGAAAGCCCGAAACATCAAAATGTTGACAAAAGTCATGAGATAGCTATTGTAGATATTGGAAATAGCTTTCCAACGCATCTGGCGGCTTCTCAATCGGATGATTGAGTAAAATGTTACACTTTTTGGAAGCTAACTGTCTCAAGACTCGACAAGATTAAAAGAACCTAGACCTCTTTTTCTAGCTTCAGTTGACACTTAATCTTTAAATTCTTACCACTTGATTTGGAAGGCATATTGCTCTGGATTGTGTCATCCTCCCCCATTTGGAGAATAACTCGTCCTCGAGTTCAATTTGATGCCCTCAGACTTTTTTCTTCGGTTTTTTTGTTTTACAACTCCTTCCAATCTCAAATTGCCCATATATCTTAGAAAATTCAAAAAAAGGATCAACATAAGTCCATGAAGATATTGGTATGCACTTATCCAAATCATTCATCTTTTTTGAATTTATCGGTTGAGCCCATGAAATTTCAAACATGATTTCTTCCAATTCTTTTACTAACATATCAAAGATAAATTTTTTGATCGCAACATTGAGTGATTCACTGATTGCCTTATTGCGATTAAAAATTGATAAATTAAGAACTAGGCTTTAAACAACAATGGAATCCTATTCCTCTGGATATTCATCAAAAATTGGTGGCGATTACCCATTTATTATAATGATGGAATCCTTTTTTTTTTGGGTATTCATCGAAAATTGGTGGTGTATCTCCAATGCTTGCAGAATGTTAACATAGGAAGTAAAAAAGATTATTATAATCGGGTTAGTTACCACAACATCTCAATCTTCTAAAATCTCCAATATTTTAGCAATTTCAACATCAAACACCCCAAGAGGACTTCTTCGAATCTCCATCCAAAATCTCCCGAAGAAAGATTTGCTCTGATACCATTTGATGTGGGGAAAGATCAATCCCTAACATAGAGTTAAAAGAATTAAGTAACAAAATAAGAGATAGAACTTCGATCATCATCAAAACTCCCAACAATCCCAAGATTCACAAAGGAACTAATATAAAGCCTAAAGGAAAATTTCCTTCAATAATCAAAGTCTATTTTACAATGCTCTCTTTATGATTATTTATAAGAAAATAAAACCTTACAAACTTAAAGACTAAGAAAGTAATATGGAGCATTGATCTAACATAACAAAATCTAACTTTTAAAATGACTCAAATACCCCCAAGTCATGTCATTATCATTACATCCGGATTTCCAACAAAGTTTTGAAGTTTGAAACATTAGAATCTTGACAGAAGTCATAAGATAGTTGTTGTAGATATTGGAAATAACTTTCTAATGCATTTGACGACTTCTCAATTGGATAATTAAGTAAAAAGTTATGCTTCTTGGAAGTTGAATGTCTCTGGACCCGACAAGATTCAAGAAACTTGGACCTCTTTTCTTGCCGTCTATTCGTTGGAGATTCAATTGAAACTTGATCTTTGAATTCCTACTACTCGATTTGGAAGGTGTATTTCTCTGGTTGCATCATATCCCCTTTTGGACTTGGTATGGCAAGGAAATCCTGTGATAACAGTGATGTAATCATAACGAGACCCACTTGTGTGTTTTAATTTCCAGTTTATTATCTTACTACTAATGTGGCATGAGAATATTGAAAAACATATAAACAGTTAGAAACTCAGCCTAGTGAAGGATCGAAGTGTTAAATTCGGGTGGTACAGTTATTAGCATGGAGTAAGGAATTATTTCTCAATGAAGCAATTGCTATATAAAAATATAAAAAAGGAAATGGTCTTATAGTCTTCGAGCCTAATCATCTAATTAATTGTTGTGATAAGTGTCTTGTATTATGCAAGAAGTTATGTTCTGTAGGGATTTTACGGTTCATTAAGCCACAACTGCATTGAGCTGGTTGGGGGGTTCTAAGGGGGCAGCGCACCCCCTAGCCAGGGGTCCTAGGGCAGAGCCCCCAATCACCAGTTAATGGTGTTTTTTGTCCGTAAAGTTTGTGGAGTACAACTTGTATTGGGGGTACTTCAGCTATTTCATTGTACCAGAGATTAAATATATTCACTAAAGAGGAGTAGTGGTTTCACTTGTACATTGAGAGAGAGAGAGAGAGAGAGAGAGAAGAAACTATTGTAACATAGGTGCACTGCCAAACCACATAAATCTACTGTGTTTGTGTGGTTGATCTTTCATGTTCTCTATATTTTGCTACTTCGTGGAAGGTCGATTTTCAACATTAACATTTGAAACTTCTACCTATCAAATAAAAATGTATAAAATATCAAGCATACAAAGGTGAAAAAGAATGAGTCATGCATTAGACTATGATATGAGTTAGGAAACAAAAAGCAGCCACAAGAATAAAATCCAAAAAGAGATTACATGAACTCAAAGGAACTTACAATATCTGAAACATATTTAGTCTTGATTCTTAGATCTGCCATTGTGATTGATGAACTAATGCACATCTCCATTGAAAACTATGAGTCTATGCCTCGGAATCAACTAGCCTAGAATAAAGCCCACGAAACACAAGTCAAATGATGAAATCGTGCAACAAAGGATGGTAAACAAATAAGGATAATACGTGTGTTTCACTTATTTTTCTGGCATTTCCTTAGAGCTGACTTGAAAATATCGATCTGGGTTCCACCCAAGTTTTTTGTTAGAATCTGGTCAAGTTGGTTTTAGACATTCAGTCATTTGTCAATGAATTCTTTTAAGAATTAGCTGCTCCTAAGACCTGAAGGGAGTTAAGATTTAGAAAATCTAATTCATCAAGTTTCTCAAGTACATTTGAGCTTATTGGTATCTAACTATCTATCATATCATTTTTGTTATAAGGATTGTGAACTCTTTTTGATAAGCTAAGGATTGCGAACTCTTAATCATATCAAATGGAAGATATAGCACTTTATTAATAAGGGTTGTCATAGAACTAGTGGTAGTTAAATTATTTAAAGCACCTTTATATGTATGTCAAAACCTAGGATTTTCGAACAGAATACCAGACAAGTAAAAAAATACAAGAAAAATAAACTTCCGATCCCAACCTAGAAACATGACGACAAAAACATTGAACAACAATAACTCTTTTCCTACTTTCCAATAATTGCAATACAAAGCAACAATTTTTTCATGCTAAGATAAAGATTGAATAAATTGACAACCCAGATCAGAACGAATCACAATATCAATTACACTGCAAGATTATGTTTCCAGCACTCATATCGATCAAATTCAAGCTTAAAGCTTCAACAACCAAATGAAGCATGGAAAACTGAAAAGAGTTGAGATGTGCACAAGTATGACCTGATCCAAGCAAGAAGGCCAATAGCAATTTCCCCGTAGACTGTATCACACGACGCAAGTCCGCTTTAAACAACAGCAATGGAACAGACATGGGAAGCAGATACTCCATGACCACGGAATATGCTGGAGCTTCACAAGAAATCACTCCGAGATTACTCGCTGCAAGCCCAACCAGAATGCTCACTAATGCTCCACTCAACATGCTCCCGATCTTGGTCTTCTCAGACCTTCCATCCCAAAATCCAAAATCAAACAATAGTGTCAAGAACAAAAAAACGTAAATTAAGGCAGAATTAGTATCGATTTTGATTTTTGGGAGAAGTTACCATATACCGAATGCGCCGATGGCGAAGAGAGTGGTCCATGTACCCCATTGGTCTTGAGGAGAAATGAGAGGGAAGTTCAACTGAGCTCTAGACTTTACAGATAGATTCGAGTTAGGGTTCTTAGGGATGAGAGGTGAGAGGAGGGTTTTGTTTTGGAGAAATGGGTGTTGAGTGATTGAAGAGTTAGTTGAGGTCGTTAAAACAGTTGGGAGGTTGTAACCGGAACAGAGGGTTGATCTTCTCAAGGTCAGTAATGGCGAGGGAGAACCAGGCCTGGAGAGACACAACAATGATAAGCCCATTACTTTTAGAGAGAGAGAGAGAGCACCGCCGATCCTAAGCTCAACGGATTGTTGCATTGCAGCCGGACGGCCCCAAACTTGTGCCAAATCTTATGGCATGAATTGTGTCTGCTTCTCTTTGTTGTTAATGTTGTCTTAAGACTTCACTTCGAATATTCTCCTCTCCTACCAAATCATGTGGGTCCCATTTTGAAATGTACTTCGAAATATTTTGCCACAGAAATTAATGGAGGAGAATTTTTTTGAAGATGATGGATTTTTGAATCGGTTATCATGCTCCAATGACCCCACGCCACATATACCCATGGTTATTTTTTAAAAAGTCTTTCTAAAATCAAAGCCTCAACCATGGGTATTTGTGGCGCGCGGTCATTGGAGCATGATCCCGGCTTCAAATTCTGCTGCTTCAAAAAAATTCTCCAGCACGGAGAGAGCAGATTATGCTGGCCGAGCACATTGATTGGAGAATTTGTCACATCACCGTGAGGTGGAGGAGAGGTTTTGGTACGAGAAAATTTTTGAAGAAGCGGGGATTTTTAAGCAGCGATTATCCGCCAATGAACGCACGCCACATATACTGATTGTTACTTTTTAAAACCAAAGTCTATACGGCAGCGTATATGTGGAGCGCAATCATTGGGCACATGATCGTTGATTCAAAAATGCCACGCTTCAAAATTTTTCTCGTTTTGGTGCTAAAGTATAAGGCAAAGAGGAAGATGAATGATATTCCATAAAGTTTTTTTCTTACACTTTAGCACTAATTGTGGCAGTGTGAACTTTACATATGGCAAATGGAGTGCACTACACATCAGAGCTTAGCGAAGTCTAGGAGAGCCCAACAAAACTCCTCTTAGTTTAGCCAAGCTCCTCGGTAGAGATCCTCTCTACTCCGCAAAGCTCTTCTTCGTTCAGTTTAGGAGTGTCAACGGGTCAGTTCCAGTTCGGTTCCTAAGGTGGTTAGAACCGGAACAATCGATTTTGATTTTTATCGGTTCGGTTCCTTGACGGTTCCGGTTCTCAAAGTAATGGATCCGGAATCGGAACCAATTATGTATTTATCTCGGTTCCGATTTCGGTTCCGGGTATATTAGGCCAAATCTTGAGAATATGAGAATTTTGACACTATATTTATATATTGGTACCGGTTCTTATCGATTTGGTTCCGGTTCTTATTAGTTTTGGTTCCCTATTAGATTACCCGGAACCATTATTTTCAGTTCGGTTCCGGTTTCGATTCCTTTTTAATTGGTTCCTAAAAATGTGGATCCAGAATCGGTGTTTTCGGTTCCGGTTAAACAGGTAAATTTGACACCCCTAGTTCAGTTGACCCCCTTGGCAACTCCGCATGAGGATGGGCATTATCCCAAAGCTACTATGATGCTTCGAACTATGATAAACCTAGAGACCCTAGGACAAATTGGCATTGTGCCTACTATCTTTGCGTTATTTTATTATTATGTAAATACATATATTATTTTTTATTATTTAAATATCTACATGTAGAATATTTATATACTGATTACTATATACATGAGCCAAGAAGTCCCAATAAGAATGAAACTAAATATAAGATTGAATACTAACCTATAAAATCTATTTATAGACTTAGTGTGAAAAGAAAATATTTCAAAATATTCGTAGGAACTGGTTTACGAATCTTTTGTGCCACGTACTCACACTTCATCTAAATGCATGGCATACTAGATAACTTTGTTTGTCTTTGTGCTCTTTCCAATATAAAATATAGCCATTCTAACATGCATATATCTGATCATACACGCACCATTCACAAATCTTTGATCATTTTCTTAGCGCTGTAACATTTTTTTGATAATGTGTTTCTTTCTAATAACAACTTCTTAACCAACTAAAGGAATTCATTGAATTGTTGTTAACCAACTATGACGTACCTTTAGGTTATTCAAGTCAACAATCACTGGCAACTTTATAATTTTTGTTGGATATAAAAGATATAAAGCTTATTTTGCATCATCAAGTAATGGATTATATTTATTCTCTCTATTCACTTGATGACTATGAAAATTCGAAGTGCCTTCGTGCCTATCTTCATATCTTTCAATATCTTCCATAAATGTATCAGCTTGTTCACAAATTCTTCCAAATGTATCGTTCACAAGTTCATAACACAAAATTAAAAAAGAAAGTTTCCAATATAAAACTAGTAGAGATATTACACAAATATTGACAAAGATCAATGAAATCATGAGATAAACGCACCAAATTCAACCAGTGAGAACAAAAAAAATCAATACCAATAAAACCCTAAAATTGAGGATTGAAATAGAGGAGACTCATCGGAAAACACGAAGAGCGTACAACGAGGGAAAAATACGATGAACGTACCAACAACGACGAGTTGTACCGGCAAGGGAGACGGCGAAGGAGAGTGAAAAATACTTGGCGTGATCGACGGTGAGGGAGAGCTGGAAATACATGGCACGATCAATGGCAACATGGAGGGAAGATGGGATCAACAGCAATATAGATAGAAATGAGCTTGGTTTCTTACCTTATGAGAAGTGAATTCACACGAATAGCTTATCAAACGTTTTGGTCACTTTAGAAGTGAAATGAAGAGCTAGGACACAAATATTTTCGCACGAGCCTCCTTTTTTGGAACAGATTCGAAACGGTTTTCAACAGTTATACAACTATGTCAAGCCGTTGCAAAACAATTATAACAGTTCTAACAATTATTTTACAACGGTCAGAACTGTTGCAAACCATGTCGGCATCCGTCCTATTAATATAAATCTATAAACCATGTATTTACAATGGTTTTTTTGACTTAAAATGGTTATAAACCTTATTAAAATTTTGAAACGGTTCTAGACCGATGCAAATCTTACGATCAAATATTGGTGTAGTGTGTGTTCTCTTTGACTATCTATTGCACAAGGTTGAACCTTTGACTGTTGCATGGCTTGTTCTTGTCAATGAATGTCTTGTCTTCTCTTTTGCTTATTGAAGTGTGTTGATTTCAAGCATTTCCCTGTCATATAAACCATGGTTTTAAAAACGGCCGTTTAAACGGTAATGCCCCAAGCCCGTTTCCGTTAAAACGTTTAAACATGTTTTATCGGTTTTGAAAAAAACGGCCATTTTTTTGTTTTAACGGCTGTTAAAATCGTTTAAACGGCCGTTTAATTTTGAAAATTTTCGTAAAAAGAACGGCCGTTAAAACCGTTTAATTCCGTTAAAATCCATTTAATTTCCATTAAAATCCGTTAAATTCTATTTTTTTTTTAATTTTCAAATTTCAAAATTTGAATTTCAGTGCCACTTTTTTCGTTAAAACCGTTAAAATCTATTTTTTTTCCATTTTTGCCCCTGACCGTTTCAGTCTGTTTTAATGGCCGTTTAAACGGTAACGCCCCCAGTCCGTTTAACTGTTAAAACGGCCTCCTTTAAACCTTGATATAAACATCTGGCCATTAACTCTTTTGTACATCTAAAATCCTTACATAAGATTTCGAAATCTTATTCAACATCAGCTCACCAGGATTCATTGAAACTCCGTGGGGGTACGTAGTTTTATCCAAGGTTTAAAGGGGACCGTTATAACTGTATAACGGACTGGGGGCGTCACCGTTTTTCCGTTATAACAAAAAAAACACTCAGTGACAAAAACAGAAAATAATAGAAAATAACGGAAAAAAAATGGAAAAATGACGCTGAAATTAAATTTTGAATTTTAAAATTTGAATTTCAAATTTTCAAAAATAGAAAATAACGGAAAAAATTGAATGTACGGAAAATAATGGAAAAAAATTAAAATAACAGCTATTTTTTCACAAAGTTTTCCAAAAAATAATGGTCGTTCTTTTTGTTATAACGGAAAATAACGGCCATTAGTTTCGTTATAACAGCTTTTTTTAAACCTTGGTTTTATAATTTCATAAAAAAGCCAATATTTTGGTCAAATTTCATATGGAGGAAGGAAAATTCCAACATATTTTCCAAGCATACTTGCTTAAATTGCCTAAGATTATACACAATTAATTCAAGTCAGTGTGTTTGATTGCCAATATTCCTATAGGAAAATCACATTTGCTAGGGAAATCACAATTTTCCATTGTTTGATAGTCATTTTAAATCAAGAAAATTTTCCCCACCCAAGCCCAGAATCATTTCAGGTCCGCATGGTGAGAATTTGTTTCCACGCAAAAATAAGCCCTTATTTTCTCACAGAATTGAAAAATGCATATTTTCTCGGGTGCGATCAAACAACCATCTTCTTAAAATACTTGGACATATGGTGCATGTCACGATAAGTGGTCGAATTAGTAAGACCCTCTATACTTTAAACTAGCTAGGTTCATCATTGGGAATTGACAATTTTTTGTTGCACACTAAAATAATTGTTATTAACTTAATTGCTTAATTAATAAGTCTCGAATCAATGTTTGGGAATGAATAAGCACTTCTTAAAGACAGTTGAAGCCTTTCATTTGTGAAAGCGAGATATGTTGGGTTAAATTCCTACCACACACATTGACAGTGATCAGTCACTTTCGTGTTAAATTCCTACCATGCACATTGACAGTGATCAGTCGCTTTCGTGTTCCGGCGATAGTTGCATCTCTTTTGGGTTTAAAACAGGGTTTAAAAGGGGGCGTTATAACGGTATAACGGACTAGGGGCATTACCATTTTTACGTTATAACGTATTGCCCAATCTCTAGTTTTATATAAAGAAAGAGACGTTTTGTTGTTTTTAGTTAACCTAGAATAATTATTGAGGGTGTCCTAAAATCTGCAAATGAGGTGCACACTTCTAACAAAACGCCTTGCCTATAAGAAAAAAAAAAAAATTTAAGACAGCTGTCAAACATACAAGACATACCCTTCTGTGGGTCCACTGGCCACTAAAGTCCGGGTCTCTTTTTATGTCACTGTACCCTATTGGAAGATGGTAGTGGGGGTATGGGCTCATGTTTGCCACTCCACCACCTCAATTTCATTGATGATAACATCTGCACCCTTTTTGGGAGTGCAATTTACGCCACAAATAATTGGACAAATCTAGTTTGCATACGTTTGCAGACTTAAAAATATGCAAACATTTTCAGCATTATTGGATGTCCATTAAAAATATGCAAACAATGTTTTCAAAAAAGTATTTTATAAATTAAAAACACGTTTTTCAAGGAGCATTAAACGGTGGATACAATGTTTGCATACTTTTGAGGCCACAAACATATGCAGACTAGATTTCTCCCAAATAATTGGGGTTTTATTGATGAATCCTTCGCTCATGACCATACACATGTTTTCCACAATCAAATCTAACTTTTAGTGCCCCCTCTTTCCAAGTGGAGCATAACCTTGAGATCTTGATGATCAAGCAATATTACAACATTTGATCTAAGTCCAATTTAGAGCTAAAACTTAGACAATTAAGAAGAATATGGTTAATAATTAGTAAGTTCACAAGATCGTTCGCCAAAACTACTACCATTTTTGTCCGTACAATGTGTTGGGGGTACAACTTATATTGGAAGTACTTCGGGTATTTTATTGTACTAGAGATTATATATAATTTCTAAGAAAGGCGTTGGAGTTCACTCATAAAGAGTGAGAAAGAGGAAACTATTGTAACCCTAATTCTATAGAGATGACAAAAGAGCTCCTCACCGAGGGCACACTGCAGAACCTCACAAATCTGATGTCTGTGTAATTGATCTTTTCGATTCTCTCCATTTTTACTGGTTCCGTAAAAGGTCAATTTTCAACGGATATATCTCGGAAGCAAAAATCGACCCGGTTGGATGGTCCATGACTCCAATGGCAATCCTCCAAATGTGAACCTAGTGGCGGGACCCATTCGTCTCTTGATTGCCCCATTACAAAAACCAAACGGACACTTCCACCGTTTGAAGAGTAAAACTTTGCTGACAGCCAACAGTCAGTGAAATCGCTGACAGCCCACAATATGAGCCACGTGGCACATTCTTAGAGGACTCTGACCTTATGGATGTTTTGCCAATCCCTAGGTGGACCTACAAACCAAAAATCAGCATGATTAGTGATTTCAAACCTTGGGATCTTTGTACCCCAAAAAATGGTCAATAATGCTCAAATTCCCACCGTTAAAATCAACACATGAAAATAACTCCAATCCAACGCCTAGAAATCACTAATCATGTTGATTTTTTGGTTTGTAGGTCCACCTAGGGATTGGCCAGACATCCATACGGTCAGCGTCCTCTAAGAGTGTGCCACGTGGCTCATATCGTGGGCTGTCAGTGGCGGGCTGTTAGCAAAGTTTTATTTCAATTTGAATATTGTCTAATATTAAAATAGCAAAAGTTGATTCCGTGGCTCCACTAGGATTTTACTGACATTCCTTAAAGTCAATCAAACACTGTGACTTCACAACCGTTGTTTCTTCACATTCCATCATCTCTCGATGGAACACTGAGCTTAAAGTTTCTCTTTCAACAACCCAAAAATCTCCATTAATGGAGAACAAAAGGCTTCAATTTCTATCTCTAATTCTTCTCTGTGTTCTTCATTTCTCATCTCTTCATCTTCTATCATTAGCTTTCACTCCTGTAGATCATTATCTTATCGACTGTGGTTCAAATGGTAACACCACTGTTGATAACCGGAACTTTATCGGCGATTTGTCAAAGCCGGGTTCAGTTTTTCTCACTGCAACTGGAACAATCTTGCTCAGAAAGCAAAACCCATCTCAGAGTTCATCACCTTTATACCACACAGCTAGAGTTTTCACAAGGGTTTCCAGCTATGAATTCAAGATCAAGAAAAAGGGTACCCATCTCGTACGTCTCCATTTCTTTCCTTTCATTTCTCAGAATTATGATCTCAACGATGCATTGTTCCATGTTTCGGCTAATGGGTTTTCGCTTTTAAGTAACCATAGTGTCCAGAACAATAGCAACAACAACACTGCTGTGTTAAAGGAGTACACACTAATGGTAGATAGTGAAAAGCTCAAAATCTTGCTTACACCTGTGGGTAGATCCGATTTTGGATTTGTTAACGCCATCGAAGTCTTTTCTGCTCCTGATGATCTAATTGTTGATGATGGTGCCCGATTTGTTAGTTCGGCTGGCATTGAAGAGTACAAGGGCCTGTCTTGGCAGATTTTGGAGACAGTTCATAGGATCAATGTTGGAGGCCCGACAATTACACCATTTAATGACACTCTCTGGAGGACTTGGATTCCGGACGGAGATTTTCTGACTCTGACATCTGCGGCAAAGGCCGTTTCTCGCAGTAGTGCGCCTAATTACCAGGCCGGAGGAGCAAGTCATGAGATTGCTCCTGATCATGTTTACATGACTGCTCAAGAGATGAATACAGACAAGTCTATTACAGTGGCGAGTTTCAATTTAACATGGGGATTTTCAGTGAGTCCTGGCAATGCTAGGTACCTGGTTCGTCTGCATTTCTGCGATATTGTTAGTCCCTCGCTTAATCTCCTGTATTTCAATGTGTATATAAATGACTACTCTGCATACAAAGATCTAGATCTCTCTTCTCTAACATTCCAAATGCTGGCAGCTCCCTACTACATTGACTTTGTCATTGATTCAGACAATTTGGATTCTATACACGTAAGTGTTGGCAAGTCCGATTTGAGCAGCCCACCAAGGATTAATGCTATTCTGAATGGGGTAGAGATTATGAAGATGATGAATGGTGGGGGTTCGATTTTGCGCAGTGGATCAAAGAAGAAAAATGTCAGGATTCTGGTGGGTTCAGTTCTAGGAGGCTTTGCTTTTATATGTGTGGTGATACTTGCGGTCCTCCTGGTATTAAAATGCTGGAAGAAGAAATCGAAACTGAAACCTGCAGAAACTGTGGCCTGGTCACCCTTGCCTCTTTATGGTGGGAGTGCATATAGTAGAGTCTCAGAAGGAACCACTGCTGCATCCCATGGCCCAAATGTAAATCTTGGCTTGAAGATTTCTTTTGCTGAGATACAGTTTGCAACAAACAACTTCGACAAGGATTTGATTATTGGTTCGGGTGGATTTGGTATGGTCTATAAAGGAGTGCTTAGGGGCAGGACCAAAGTTGCTGTGAAGCGAGGTGTGCCAGGCTCTAGGCAGGGCCTCCCAGAATTCCAGACAGAAATCACAGTCTTGTCCAAGATTCGCCACCGTCATCTAGTTTCCCTGGTTGGGTATTGTGAAGAACATTCTGAGATGATATTGGTCTATGAGTTCATGGAGAAAGGATCACTCAAGAATCATTTATATGGTTCTGCGTTGCCGGCTTTGTCTTGGAAGCAGAGACTTGAGATATGCATCGGTTCAGCAAGGGGTCTTCACTACCTCCACACAGGTTCAGCACAGGGAATAATCCATCGTGATGTTAAATCAACTAACATTTTGCTTGATGAGAACTTCATGGCTAAGGTTGCTGATTTTGGTCTTTCAAGGTCAGGCCCCCGTCTTGACGAGACACATGTGAGCACTGGTGTAAAAGGTAGCTTTGGGTATCTAGACCCAGAGTATTTTAAACGGCAGCAGTTGACAGATAAGTCGGATGTTTATTCGTTTGGAGTGGTCCTTCTCGAAGTACTCTGTGCAAGACCGGCTGTCGATCCTTCGCTTTTGAGGGAGCATATGAACTTAGCAGAATGGGCAATGCAGTGGCAAAAGAAAGGGTTGCTCGAGCGGATCATTGATCCCCAACTCATGGGCAAGATCAATCCCAATTCTTTGAGGAAATTTGGAGAGACGGCAGAGAAATGTTTGGCTGAATATGGTGTTGATAGGCCCACAATGGGTGATGTGTTGTGGAACTTGGAATATGCACTACAGCTCCAGGAGACTAGAGTGCACAGAGAACCACAAGAGGACATCACGAACCATGCATCCGAGCTCCCATTACCTGCTGCTGTTCTGCGCGTTCCTTCTAGTAACATAAGAATTGAGGGAGATAATAACAATGGAAATTCAGACATATTGACAAGCCAAATCTTTTCCCAATTGATAACAAATAAAGGCAGATAGTTACTGGGCTCATGATGTTAAATAAGCAGCCCTCTTATATCTGCTTCTTACTCCAGGAAACTTTCGAGAACAGATTGTGGAATTAGCAATCTGGAGTTTTAGCTTCTAATGACTACTACCACCATTCAAGTTTTCATGCTTTGTTGCATCTCTTCGACATTTTACCATGATATTACAATGAACCTAAAAATGTGTCCTGTACACAGTCTGATTTTAACTTCAATTACTTTAACTCTGGCATTAGCGTCAGAGTAGTTTGTGGTATAGATTTTGTTGTAAGTCATTATAGAATTACTAGACAATCAAGCATCCAATGTAGAATTCAACCCTGTAACTGTCTATTTCTATATTTAATGTAGTTTTGGTCTCTCCAGTACACTGGATGTAGCATCCTGTAACTTTGTAGATATCTCATCTTACCAGTTTGGATATATAGTTTCACCTGGTTTCATGCAAACTGTTTTCTCTCACAACCGGATTTGGAGAATCTACCAAATGGCTAAAGTAGTCAGGGAGCCAAGTGGTGCACATATAGCAAGAAACGGCTAAGTTGGCACCATCCCACTAGCTTCACACATCACCAACTAGATGGGGGTGAACATGAAATTGTAAGATTGGTCATGCCTTATATCCAACAAGGCCATCCATGTCTAACCCAACATGGCATTCCCTTTTGATCCAGAAAGTTCTCCTCCTAATTCCTTGCTGTTTAGGTGGGAGGTTGCTATAGGAATCCTAAGCCCAATTGCTTGAGTAAAAAAGGTTTAGCATGAAAATCACCAGTCCTACAGAACAATGTATACATGCTGAGCATTCTCATCTTCATTGATATTTAAAAGTATTTATTCAATGCAGTGAAAATCTGCAAAAGAACACTTTAGCAGAGACGAATATAATGCTGACAGTCGCTTAATTTTTTGACATGGTCTACAGAAGGATAAGGTTTTTTTTCGAGTCAACTGGTAACTTAGATATTAAAAAAACAGAAAAAGTGTAACAAGTGATTATGGGTCGATCAGTAATCTTATATATTAAAAAAGCAGAAAAAAATGTAAAACATGATTATGTGTTAGCTTTTCATTGGTCTCTGCCAACGTTACCCGAAGCAGATTCATCCCATTGAATACTCTTAAATTTAATTCTAGGAAGGTGGAAACCAACGTAGCACATTCAACATCCCCTGCAACCACCCATTCCTATGGAAGAAGCCATGTCACCAAAAGCGAGGTGATTCCGGACCAGCGTAGAACACTCCAGTGCGCTCCTGCATGCCAATCTTGCTTTCAAGGCGGCATGGGACTAGAAAGTCTTTAATGTTTAATATATTAAAAAATCAGAAAAAATGTAAAAAAGGTGATTGTGTCGACTTTTCACTGGGCTCTGCTAACATTACCTGAAGCAGATTTACCCCATTACTCTTGGATTATGATGGCAAATTTGATTTAAAAAAGGTTTTCTATTCCAATTATTTGTAGAATAGTCTTATGCTGCATGTGAGAGTAGCTTTTAGGGATCATGGCTGCAGTCACGTTTAGTGGGAACACAATTTTCAGAAGAGTGGAGCATGGGGATGAATGGGATGGATACATCTTTCGCAATAAAATAGTTTGAGAAATTAATTTATTTCCATCTGTGTTTCATGCTAGCAATTTCTGTGGTCCCTATGCACCTGTCCTTTCATTTATCACTTTTCACTTCCCATTTAATGACATCTCCATTTCTTGTTTTTTCATTTGTGCATTAGTCAATGCAAGTTGTGTGGGTTTGGGTGGGGGTGGGGTGGGTTGTGTTTGGTAATTTGGAGAAAAGAGAAAAATAATCTGTCACAATTCTTTCATGTTTGCTATCCTGTTTTTGGAGTTTGCATGTTATAAGCATGAAGTTTAATTTTATCTAATAGTCTTCAATTATGTTTTCTTGACAAACATAAGCAATTTACCAACACTGGCAGCAGAACTCTGTTTTTACAATATCTCCAAAGGTACTCTGATCTTTGCATTCCTTACTTTGGTGTCGTTGACATTTTGATTTACATTAGACCTATCTTGGACATGGAGATATTGAATGCAGGGACTCTATATTTGTTGGTGACTTCCACTAAGACTAGACATGGAATACAGTTCTCTTATTGGCTCTGCTGCTTGGCTGACACACTAAGCCACAGTTTTACTTTGTTCAAATGTTGCTTGGGAGCAGTCCTTGACAGTATTGAAGTGTATCAACCAGCCGCTCTTGGATGTTTGGTCCATAGCCATCCAAAGTCCAGCCATGGGCAGTATATGGGCATGTTTCCCCGAGGGCATCCATCAGTGTGAATCCAACATATATTTTGCTTGGACCCATAAAAAGCTTGAGTAAACCCACCAACCAAATCACTTGCTGGTCTTCATTGTTCCCAGAAAATCATCAGCTGCTTGGCATTTAAGCCTAGATCTTGATGTTGATGCATAAATTGAATTCCTGTACTATGATACCATATCTTCAAAAACCTAATTTACGTATTTTGTTACGCAAGTCGGTCAGTGGTTGGTTGATGTAGGAGGGTTTTGAACCCAGGCTCTGGTATCAACACTCACAAACCTTACCAACTTAGCAATCTGATACCTTAAAAAATTAAAACCTAATTTCAGGTTATAAAAATAGTCACTGGAAGATGATCCTAAGCCTCAATAATGATACATTTAGAACTATGACCCATATTAAACGAAAAACAAACTGAAACTTCTTGTACTAAATCTTTCTTCCACAGTATATAATTTACATTTAATGCAGACGTATTATGCAGGATACAATATATTTATGTTGCTAATGTTTTTCTAAAAATTAAATACCCTTCATAATACAATCAACTCTTGGGAACATTCCCTTCCAGTCTTACAAACCTAAAGTACTCACCAACAAACAAAAAATTGCTTTGATGCACCTATAGAGCCCATCAAAGTTGAAACAAGATCAGATGTTAGTACAATCCCCATAGCAGTCCAACAAGTTTAAGTTAGCAAAATCATCACAAGAGATCCCCCCACAATCGCAGAAAATTCGTCAATGATAACAACTATAACTTTATCAGTGGGGGGACAACTAATTACTAACCAACTCTCTAAAGCAGTGTGGGTCATGCACCTGAACAGTTGGTACCCACTATAAATTGAGTTTGCATGGTTCACAGATTTTGTATTGTCGATTGTGTGCATACCCATCAGGATGATCCTGCTAACTTGACTTTTGTACCCCTCACAAACTCAAGTCCAAAAGGTATATTGAAGTAGTAAGATTAGACTACACTGTAAGATTGTCTATTTACTAGGAGAATGATACAAGGAAAATTATCTGTAAGGGGCCCAACTGAGTGTTTGATTGAAAAAATGAGTTAGTTTCCTTGGTGGGCAGGTAAAGAAATAATGGACCCTTTTTTTCTCAATGAAGATGGGTTAAGGTTTTATATAGTTTTTTAAAGTATGTAAACAGTATAGCCATGACAAAAGTAGACAGGTGCATTTAGCTAGATGTATCTACCCTTCAGCAAGTTAATGATCAAATGTTGTGCCATGTGTTCCTGTAACAGCAAAACGAATCTATTGTTTCTCTAACAACATGCATATATAAGCAAAATAGTTTTTTTAATTTATGGGAAAATTTTGCCTCACGCGATGCTTGACGCAAAGGGTGTCACGCAAATCAAGGGCCGTCCATTAATACACGGGGTTGGGCTCAGTTTATGTAGGCCCCACCTCCGATCGACAGTCCTTGATTTATGTGACACCTTTTTGGTCAAGCAATGCAAGGGGCAAAATTTTCCTGTCATTGATGACATTTTTAATATGTGAATTGGTCAATTACAAGTGATTTCTTCCACATTTCTTATGTCCTGTACACACAATTTTCAGAATCTAAAAATGGTCCCATGTTACTATAACCAACAAGGGAACACTTCCATGATGTTTGCGACGTTAGGAGGGATGGTGAACACCATTGAGTTCCACCAAACCTATGGTAATTTGTTCATTGCATGATCATTTTGGTTGTAATGTTTTCAACATTCAACAAAGTTTTGATTGAGTTCACTCAGCTGATTCCATATAAACTATCAAAATGAAAACTTGGGTTCTTTTTTTTTAATAAAACAATTGTGTTTAGGTTGAGACCTGCTACGACTCAAAATTTGACACATTGTGAAGGTTACCTCACCAAGAAAGACTTTGCTTTCCCCGCCAAATCAACATGTTCAAATCACTGGGAAATATGTTTTAACAATAAGGATAAAGGAAGAAAAAACAAGAGCTAATTGTATAAATAAGGTAAATAATTCACTGAGCTACTACGCAGCATTCCAAATTCATGATCTGCTTTCCACAATACAAAAGTCAGCTTCTATTTAACAATTTTCATTATTAGACGGCTCAATTAACACAATAACAACATGAGATGCGAAAAGTATTTGCTGTTTAATCTCAATGTTATTGATAATTTAATACAACTCACAAACAAAGACAAGTACAATAGTCTACGTGCATATATAACTCTTTAAAGAGCTTCAAACACAGACTTATCATTACAAGTTGACACCCCATGTACTGGAGGAATTGATATCATCCTTCCTACATAAACCAAGTTATATAGTACATAAACTTATTGACCTTTCAAAAGTACACCAATTTACCTGATAATGGCTGATTACACAACTTCAAATTACCTTCTGAAACATTAACAGACAAAGGTGACCACCCCACAGAGTCCTTTGCCTCAGCCCTCCTCCTATGCATAATCACAAATGCTGCTATGAACAAGCTCATAACAGCAACTGAAGGCACTAAAATACCAATGTTTCTTCTCGGCGAACTACGCAAAATCGAGTCCACTGAGAGTTCTCCGTCAAGACTACCCATCGAATTATTCATCTTCATAATCTCTAACCCATTCAGCATCGCATAAACTCTTGCTGGAGTGCTCGGGTGTGCAGGACCTATGCTTATGCTCAAAACCCCCAAACTATCAGCATCAACGACAAAGTCAGCATAGTAAGGAGAAGCAAGCGATTGGTCCGTGAGCATCGAGAGATCCAGATCTTGATATGCAGAATTCCCATTGATGTAAACATCGAAATAGAGCTCATTGAGTGACAAACTAGCAATATCACAGAAATGCAGCCGAACAAGGTACCTATAGCCAGAACTCACAGGAAAGACCCATGTTAAGTTCATGTCCCCAACTGAAACATTTGGATCATTCCTCACTCGGGCAGTATTGTAAACATTATCCGGACCAACTTCTCGGCTCGCTCCTCCAAGTTGATACCTAATCCGACCACTGAAGTAAACCGTCTTCGAGGCGGCAATTAATTTCACGAATCCATCATCAGGAATCCAAGTTCTCCATAACGAATCGTTAAAAGGGGTGACTTTAGGACCTCCCACATTAAGCCTGTAAATAGTCTCTAACGCCTGTTTAGTTAACCCATCAACATCCTCAATTCCCTCAGAATTTACGAACCGTGCAGTATCGGCGACGAGATCTTCCGGCGCAGAAATAACTTCGATGGCATTAACAAACGCAAGAGACAATTCATTCGAAGGTGTAAAAGAAATGACAAGCTTTTCACAGTCAACCGAGATTAAATAATCCTTTAAAACAGGGTTTCTGTTCTGAGTCTCCTGACCACTAAAATCGTTCAAAAGCACAAACCCATGAACCGAAACATGGAACAGAGCAGCGGAGAGATTGAATCTCGAAGAATCGAAGGGAAGGAAATGGAGACGTACCAGATGTGTGCCCTTTTTCTTGATTTCGAACTCGTAATTCGAGGATTTCGTGAAAACCCTAGCTGTATGGTAGAGAGGAGATGAACCCAGAGATGGGTTTTGGTCTCTGAGTGAGATTGATCGAGTTGCAGATAAGAAAGCCGATCCGGGCTTGGACGAGTCGCCTACAAAGTTGCGGTTGTCGACGACGGTGTTGACGACCGATCCGCAATCGATGAGGTAATTATCTACAGGAGAGAAAGCCCATGAGAGATTGAAGAAGATGGAGAGTTGGAGAGAGGAGAAGAAGAAAATGAGATAAAAATTTGGGTTTTTGGGGTTTTGGAGTTTCTCCATTGGAGGAGATGGAATTCGAGGTCGGTTCAACAGGGATGGAGGATGGTTGGGTCTCCTGTACAAGTGTTGGACTACAGGATCATTTTTGAGAGGGCGTAAAAGAGATTCTTACGTTGACCCCTTGACTTGGGTTCCCGTGTTTGCCAGGTGTGTTGTTGGAGTTTTTTTAAATAACGCGTTATTCGGGCTGTCGAGTTATAGTGCGCGTGGGTGCGCTGTCCGCCACGCAGTGGGGACCGGGGGGTTTGAGTCGTTTGACAATGTCAATAAATTGTGAACGCTCGTTCCTCGGCGTTCGCTTTTGGATAGTGACAAGCCGTAGATTACGCCATACACAACAAATCACCATGATCGGTAATCTCTAGCCATTAGATTTTTATTACTTTTTAAGGCTGAATTCAACGGCTAGCAATTAGCAAACAAGCTGATTTTTTATATGAATGTATACCAAGGGGTGGGATAAACATCCATACGGACAGTGGGACCAGATGGCAACGGTGAGAGCTTGTTACATCGCCACCCAATCTTTAATACTCATTGATCTAAGCTAGTCAGCTGGCAAATTTCTATTGGCTATCATTTAGCTTGGGCTATTTTTGTAGTGTTTGGCGCGTCATTTTCTCACGTAAATATTTAACTGGGCCACAGATTTACTCGCCGAAGTGTGAAAATATTTTATCACCCCTTCCCTTGTGCAAATATTTCACGCTATTTTTAGCCTTGGTGGGCAAAAACAATTAAAAAAATGAGAGAAAATGACTAACTTTTCGACCAACTTTCTTGAAGCCCACATGTGGCACAACTTTTTGGGCCCACTTGCACTTCAAATGTTGGGACCCCTTATATATCAACCAATATGACACAAGGCACACCTTTCTGGACCCACTTGCACTCCAAATGTTGGGACCCCTTGTATATCAACCAATATGACACACAGCACACCTTTCTGGGCCCACTTGCACTCCGAATGCCCAACAACAAATAGAATTACCAATCAAAGGATTTTGGTGTGTATGTTCATCAAGAGGTGGATAACATTCATCGTTCAATGGGCCTGAAAGTGTGCCAAGTGGCAGTTTGAGGAAGGGTCCTATCAAACTTTGTATGGGACTCGGTCTCATACAAGCCAGACTCTAGGTACCTTGTATACGAGTTGTGTTCAATGTCACGTAGGCCATGCTTGGTTCACAGCAAATTGAGTGCAATGCACTCACTTGCCACAATTTAGGGATTGAAAGTGATTGGTTGGAGGAGTGCAAATGACTGCCGTCCAAGTGGTTAATAAGGACTTGCAAACTCCTTAACAAAATAGATGCAAGGAAGTGCAGCCCAAAAACTGATGCAAGCAAGTGCATTGTGTTAACTCAACATTTTTTTTCCCCAAAAACAACAACAATAATAATATCAACTTTTTATTATTATCTTTTTATTTTTATTTTTTTACTTTTTAGTTTTCTATTTTTTGATTGGGTCAAGATCGGGGGACAACTATTTGGCATACCCTCATAGAAGATGAATCAATAGCTAATTTTTGGTGAGGATGATCTCTATGGTGAGGAGATCATCCTCACAAAAATTCAAATCATTCTGATATTGAAGAATTATGGACTGTCTATTTTTACCGTGTAACTTGAAAACCACATTTGAGGGGGTTAGAAATTTCAGAATGTGCTGATTTTTTGTAGGGGTGATCTATATGGCGAGGAGATCATCCTCGCCAAAAATCAGCCATTGATTCATCTTCTATGTGGGTACACCAAAATGGTTGTCAAAAGTGGTTGTCCCCGGACCCTTTTTGATACAGCTGGTTGGGGTCCCCTGACCCCAAGCTTTCCCCTCCAAAACAATAATAATAATAATAATATTAATTATAATCAAGGTTTAAAAAGGGCCGCTATAACGGTATACCGGACTTGGGGCGTCATCATTTTTTCAGTTATAAGGGCCGTTTTAACGAATTTTAACGCTCAGGAGCAAAAATTGAAAATAACGGGAAAAATGGAAAAAAATGGCATTAAAATTCAAATTTTCAAATTATTAGTACGGGAAGGCTTGGGTAAACCTTCCTCATTGAGTAATTTTTAAAATTATAATTATAATTTTCAAACGGCCCCCTTGTGTAAACCGTGTTGTGTGTACGGGAAGGCTTGGGTAAGCGCACACAACCGTAGGACTAGTCCCATCACCAATGTATGTGGGGATACCTGCGTTATCAAAAAATAATAAATAATATTACAATAGTAATTTTATTGTGCATTTTTTTTGTAAAATAAAAAATAAAATAATCCATTGCATTCATTTGCAACGCACTACCAACCAATCAACTAAACTTCATTTGCATCTATTTACATAGAGTGAACCAAACAGTTGTAAGTGACTTACATCGCAAATGATTGCAACACAATTCATTGTATTTGCACTAAAGTACAAAATGGACTCAAGTGCAGCGAACCAAGCAAGGTTGTAGCATCAGTTCTATTCATTGACCCCGTCAATTTAACGTGCCGGGTCAATCTTTCGGACCTAACTAATAATCGGGCTGGATCTGTATATATTGATAGTGGCCTGTTGCCCCCACGTATTCCACAAGTTTGGACCTTTTGTCTTCATTGGACCACTTTACTCCATCGGTAATTAGGAGAGCAACTTTAGAACTTGACTGGGTCTGATTCAAGATTCAACTTGGGTTTGGCCCTTAAAGTCATCTGAATCATGAAACGGCCAGAGCTTTTAAAATAGGGAAAATATTGTTGTTGGATGATCATGAGTTCACTATAGCGGTGGTCGACCGGCCAAAATACTCTGGTAGGTTGGTCGCTAGTAATGGGCAGCCAACCACTTGGATTCTCGTGGCCAACCATCTACTACAGCTGTTTGATTTCGGGTTGTGGCCATCCATATTTTTTTTCCAATGTTAAAGAAAGGGGCATTTTTTGTCCTTTTCATAAAAAAAAAAAATGTTAGTCAATGGCGGTCTTGGATGGTAGACCAGGTCATAGGGGGGTCTGTCAACTTTTTTCAAATTGTGGGATGGTATGTCAAATTTTGAAGATAACATGGGGGTATGTCAAAAAATCCCTTTAAATTTTTGGGTTGATTTACGCTTCCACGTGTAAAAAAAAACCCTACACTTCAAAAACATCTCTCTACACTTCAAAAAAATATCTCTCTCTCTCTCTCTCTCTCTCTCTCTCTCTCTCTCTCATGTGCAATTCTTATAGGCACACTAATTGGTAATTCCTAGGCAACCCTAATTAGTTAAAATAGTTGACAAGGACGCGCTACACTCGTGTAAAAAATAGGAAGTAGGTGTCGTTCACGATCATATGGGGTTTATGGCTAAAAAGGAACATGAGAGTTTCAGAAGGAGAAGAGAGTTCCCTTAGGGAAATAATATTGAGTATCAAGGCTCTTCTTTTTAGTTGGGGTTGTATATCCTCAGAGATGAGATGTATTTTCTTCAGTGGCTTGGTGTTTAGGTTCGACGAAGATTTGTTATAATAGTCCTTTACTCCTTTTTGCTTCCCTTAGAGTTTGTGGTTGTAATAAAAATCAAGGTTAAAAAAACGGCTGTTATAACGGATTCGGACCTACCCCGTTACGTTATGGACAGTTAAAACACCCTGTTATTTTCTGTTATAACGAAAATAACGACCATTATTTTCTGAAAAATTTTGTGGAAAAAAATGGCCATTATTTTCATTTTTTCCGTTATTTTCAGTTATTTTCCACTTTTGAAATTTTGAATTTCAGTGCCATTTTTTCCCATCATTTTCCCATTTTTTTCCGTTTTTGCCCCTGAGCGTTTTTTTTTCTCGTTATAACAGAAAAAACGGTAACACCCCCAATTTGTTATACCGTTATAATGGTCCCCTTTAAACCTTGATAAAAATAACGACCCTTATAATGGGTTCGGACCTCCCCCATTTATGTTATGAACTGTTAAAACACTGAAAAAATAATGGCCGTTATTTTCGTTATAATGGCCGTTATTTTTTCTTTATAACAAATGTTATTTTCTGAAAATTTTTGTGAAAAAAAGGCCGTTATTTCTATTTTCTTCTGTTATTTTCCATTTTTCCATTTTTTGAAAATTTGAATTTCAGTGCCATTTTTTACCCTAAGCGTTAAGATTCGTTATAATAGAAAACGGTAGCGCCCTCAGTCCATTATACCGTTATAACGGCTCCTTTTAAACCTTGCTTTGGAAATCTTCTCGATCTCGCTTTTTAATATATCTATTTGGACTTATAAAAAAAAGGAAATTTTTTGGAAGAAGTGCCAAAATAAGAAAGTTTCAACCCAAAGAGTAGTTTTGAAACAATGGCAAAAATGATCAGAGCTCAGAGGACCAACCTTTTTCGCACCAATAAAAGCACGTTCGCTCTAGGGCATTGATGCCGAGAATCCAACCAAGTGCTGAGCTAGCATTCACTGGATCGACTTTTTGCCAAAGCACAACCACCGTTGGATTCTCGGAATCGGCTCCGGAGTGTACGTGCATTTATTGGTGCCATAAAGTTAGTAAAACGAGGTGTTATGACAGTAAAACGGACTGGGGCATTACCGATTTTTGTTATAACGAATTGTAACACTCAAGGGCAAAAACGAAATTTTTTTTGAAAAATAACGGAAACAATAGAAAAAATGGCACTAAACTTCAAAATTTTGAATTTCACATTTTCAATAAAGTTGATAATGGAAATAACAGTTCGTTATTTTCCATAAGGCCGCCGTTATTTTCTGATCATTAAAACGGTTCATAACATAATGGGGTAGGTTTGAATCCGTTATAATGACCATTATTTTCATTATAACGGCTGTGTTTTTTTTTAGTTATATAGGCTTGTTCCTTGTTCATGAAGCCCATCACAAAAGAAGCTCAAATCAAACGGTTATAAATCATCAATCAGACTGATTTTTTTATATGTAGGTCCACCAAGGGATAGGTAATATTGTCAGTGGGCCTGAAAGAGTGCTACGCTGCATTTTAGGGAGGGGTCCTATAAAACTTTGCATAAGGACCTAGTCGCATACAAGTTGGACTCCTCTTTCAGGCCCATTGACTACATGAATGTTCAGCCCACTCCTTGGTCGATCCACACAACAAAAAAATTGACCTGATTGGTGATTCTACCCATTGGATTTGAGTGTTTTTTAATCATGGCTTGAAACTCCATAACCTGTTCATAAAGTCGATTATGAAAAGAAGCTCAAATCCAACGACTAGAAATCATCAATCGAGTGGATTTTGTGTAGAATCTCATCAAGAGGTGGACCAACATTCATGGGTCAGTGGGCCTGAAAGAGTGTCAGGTGGCATTTTGGGGAGAGGCCTATAAAATTTTGTATACGACTCGGTCTTATACAAGCCAGACTCTAGGTACCATGCATACAAATACAAGTTATGTATTGAGTCATTCGATTTAACATGCGGGGTCTATTTTCAGACCCAACTAATAATCGGGCTGGATTTGGACCTATTGATTGTTTGCCAGTTGTCCCACACAACAAGGTTTAAAATAACGCCATTTAAACGGTTTTAACGGCCATTAAAACGGTAACAGCCCAAGCCCGTTGCGTTAAAAGCTGTTTTGACGCTTAGAAAATAACAGCCGTCTTTTTTCGTTTTAACTGGTTAAAATTATTTTAATGGCCGTTAAAATCGTTTTAACAGCCACTAAAATCTGTTAATTTTACGTTAAATTCTGTTTTTTCGTTTTTGAAAATATGAAATTCAAATTTCCAATTTTTGAATTTCAGTGTCATTTTTTCTGTTAAAATCCATTTTTTTCCATTTTTGCCCGTCCGTAACAATCTGTTTTAACGGCTGTTTTAACGGTAAAGCCACCAGTCCGTTATACCCTTAAAACAGCCTCTTTTAAACGTTGCCACACAACACTCGTTGACACTTGACACCCCTCCAAATCTGGGAGCCAATTCGTATTATCCATAAGTTGCAGGATGAGGTCCACTTGATTTGATAGGAACAATAATTAGTAATTCCTACACAACCCTAATTAGTTGAAGGGTATACCTGAGATCTTTTCAATGGCGGAAGTGGCATTTTTGGTAGTTACCACTGCCATCTGGGCCCACTAACCGCATGGATGTTTAGCCCATTCCTTAGTAGACACTCATACCAAACATCGGCTTGTTTGATGAATTTTAGCCGTTGGTTTTGTACTAAAAATAATGGTTGCATTCAACGGACGCCTTAAAAAGTGTTAAAATCTAATGGTTACAGATTACCAATCAGGGTTATTTTTTGTGCGTATATCCATCAAGGGGTGGGCTAAACATCCATGCCGTCAGTGAGCCCAGATGACAGTGGTGAGTAACAAAAATCGTGCTTCCGCATTTGAAAAAGTTTCAGGCATACCTTGTTACATCTTTTTCCTAAGTGAAACTAGTTGACAGCGACACGTGTAAAACTTGGGAAGCTTTTGGAAGAAGTGGCAAACTAAGAAATTTTCAACCCAAATGGTAGTATTTCAGGCTGTAACTGTGGCCCGATATGGTTCTCAGGCCTGCCTCTCTGAAGCCCAGTTTGTCCCGAAACGAACCCGATCTGGCCTAGTTCCCTATTTTTTTTAACATTTTTTCTTCATTTTTATTTTTTTAATAACAAAATCCCAGGCCCAGCCCGGCCCAAGGACTGGCACTATAAATGCGGCTCGACCTGGTCCAGCCCGAGCCAGACCAGAAAGATGGGTCAGGCTCAGTGGACACATACTTTCACACAAAAAAAAAAAAAAAATCATCCCGGGCCAATATATAAATTAGAAGATTTGGAAAGGGATGATTTTTGGTGAGGATGAACTTCCTCGCTCTTACTACAACTTCGTTCAACCTCTCCTCTATTGTTCTCTTCTCCCTCCCCACTTTCTTTGTTTGAATATTAAAACCTCTCTCTTTCCCTTTACAAAACTAAACCATCCATCTCACTCTCTCTCGCTCGCTCTACATTCCAAGGAAGTGGCACCAATGGAACAATGGTTGGATGTGAGGTTTTAAATTTTGGCCAAAACACCGAAATTTTGGTTTAGGTGGGTACTGAAATATAGCTTAATTTCTAAATCGATATCCACTGAAATTTGAAAATTTTAGTTTTTGACTTCACCGGAATTGTTACCAAAACCGAAATTTAAAACCTTGGTTGGATGCCTCTTCATGGTCAATCACTCATATAAAGTGGAGCCCAGCAGTATTGGAATAGATGGATTTGTAGAAGAATAAGAAGATAAATATTGAAAATTTTAGGGCATAATTGTTCAAGGACTTCAGATGAACAAGGGCAGCTACTATAGCATACTCCTATTTGTGTTTAAGGCCTGTCAAGGGCATCATAATTTGATAAAAAAGATTTGCCAAAGCAAAGATTCAAAACCCTAGATATTTCTAACATCTAGAACTAGGTTTTCAAAACTTAGAACTTGGAGCTCAGAATCCTTTCATTTATAGAGCAAAGATTCAAAATTCTAGATATTTCACATGCAAGTCAAACTTGAAACCTGGAACTTAGAATCCATTTATATTCATTTTCATTGCTTCTTGGGCACTTAAAACGATCCCTCTTGTGGGAAAATTTATTCATCTCGCGATCCTCAAGGTTGGCTCTAATGAGGAGATTTAAAATCTTACTCCCTCCATAGGTTAGACATAGGGTGGTACCTACAAAGACACTCCCAAACTCTAAAAAGACGAGGATGGAGTTGTAAGTAAATTGATTAAACATCAGATCATCATACCTTTACTCATGACCTTAATTTATAGATTCAGAAGGTAGTCAAATTCTCAGAAGAACTAGGACTGTGTTGGAGACCTTTTAATTCTCAGATTGGTTGAGTAAGGGAAAGTCTCTAATTGTAGTGTGCCATGTTAGAAGGAGTCTAATTTAAAAAAGAATACTCTCCTTGGAATCTTTCGATAATTGATATTAAATTAGTGTTGTAGCTAGCAAGTCTTCAATTCTTTGTTGGACTATAAATTGGGAATCTGTTCTCCCCACATATGTGGATTCCCTTTTGTGATATTCAGTGAGATTCTTGTAAATTTAATAAGATACTTATAGCTATCGTGGAATCTTATTAAAGTATTTATAACAAAAATAAATAAATTAAAACATTATGTTAATTGGGCCTCATGGGGTTGGTCAATAGGTCAAGAGCCCCTATGTCATGTGTTATGGCCTACGTGTATGGTTGTTCGGTATGAACGTGTACAACTAAGATTAGTTGGTTTATATATGATATCCACATCACCTCCTCTTGATACAGCGGTTAAAAAGCCTAATTGGCATGTTGAGAGGATGATGGCATTGTTTCCTCATTGGGCAATTTGTGTATGCGTATTTAAAGGAGCGTGCAACGTTTGAAATGATGGCAGTATAACTATAACCACCTCAAGCGTTGCTCTCCTGCCCGAGCTTTATAAATGTTGGAAAAAGGTACTTGTTTGGCACCTTTAGTGACTGAAAGCAACCCTATTCAGTTAAATGAATTTTTTTAAGATCCCTTATTGTGTTGTACATGTAGACATAAATAAGAGATATAATAACCTTGATTTAGGTGTACCTGTTATTAGGTGCATCTTTTGTTTGAAAAAAAGCTGATCAGACGTAAAGGGTTGTTTTTATCTCGACAAAATGGAAAAATTGGAGCAATTTGGTCAAGGGCATATCAACTTCTGATAAGATATGAGATACGTACTAAATTGGAGAAATATGGGTTTGGGGATATACAAGTCGAAGAATGAAGATTAGGGTTTCTCAAAAGTTTTAATTATGAAGGTAATGCCCTTGCTCAACGTGTAAAATGAAATGATAAAATTTGTTCGATTTTTAATTTGATTTTTTCAGATATTGAAAGTGGTCCACCTATTGAATTGATGAAATTTGAAGAGACTGTAGAAGATTTCTGGCCGTCTGAGACACTTTAACATATTATTTGACCGACTGAGGAAACTTGAGTATGTGACAATTGTAGCATCTATCAATTGTTATTATGTAAATGAGAAGCTGAAATTATTAAATTACCCCTAGGTTGTAAAATTACCCAAATGCATTCTAAGAAAAATTATGGGTGTTATAAGCACGTGCCTACACTAAGGTCCATACCAATTTAAGTCTAGAGGTTGACCATAGGCCTCTCCTCATTCTATCTTGGCACATCGATAGCCTAAGGTAGGGCCTCATTTCGAACATAGAGCTTATTCCTTTGGTTGGCTGTGAATTAGTTTAAGAACTATTTCTCTATCTAATCCTAGAAATGATGCTGGAGAGTCATGCAATTAATATAATAGTGTGCCCATAATCATAATGCAAAGTGTACAAATTAGATTTATAATGAAACTACTCATTCTTGGACCTCAGAGGTACTGGCCACTTCAGGTATGGCTCATTCTTGATGTGTCCGAGAATCCTATCTATTTTAGTATTCAAGAGAGTGAAGTCCCTTGGTCTATTCGGTGGCCTATCTGTTTTTTCCTCTAACTGAGGTGATCACTTATTGAAATTCTTCCCTTTGTTCTTATCAACAAGAAGTTTTCAATTTTCTTCGAGGATCTACTAAGAATTAGGAACTCTATTGCTTGCATCATCTTCAAGTTTGACATATTATTTGGCTTTAGCAATAATATCTTATGTATACTTTGGTTGAAATTTCATCACTGACTTATAAAGCTTAGAGTCAGGTTGTAGGGCTTTTCAAAAGGTAGTGACAGTCGACCTATCGTCACAATTCTCAATTTGCAACATATCGGCTTTGACTTATTTCAGAAAATCATAGAGCAATTCTCCTTCCACTTCTTCATGTTAAAAGAGTGTCAACATCCTTTTTCCGTTTCTTGCTATAAAAATAATGTTCAATGAAGAGTTTGGAAGTTGATGGAACCAAATAAGAGCTTCTCCTTACAGACTCATAGGAAAAAAGCTTGCATATGATAGGGTCATCATTCTCCCATAGAGCTATTATCTTTTGGTAATGCAAGATATGCTCGACTGAGTCCCGTTGTAATAGAAGAATCGTGTTACTGTGAACTTCTTTGGGACTTCACTATTCCGGATGTTATCTACCGAATAGAGAATCCCTTGACATCTGAATAGCTATTAGGGCTGTCAATGGATAGTTGAAAATTCGATTCGAATTCGAATTCGAAAAATCAGATATTCTCCAAATTTTTTGGATATATATCGGATTCGGATATCTTTTTAATATTCGAATATTTTTCAAATACGAATTCGGATATTGATGTATTTGATTCAATAATATCTAATCTGATATATTATTTAATATTATAAATTTATTATATATAAATATAATATTTATAATTATTTTATATATGTGTTTATTATTATCTAAATATAATAATATATTTTATATATTAGATTTTCATATCGAATATTATCGGATGTCCAATAACTTAATCGGATTCAAATTCAAATATTGATTTAATTAGGATATCCGTCTGATATTGAATTAGATTAGGATATCATATATTTTTCGGATTCGGATTCGGATTTGGATTCGGATTCGGATTCGGATATGCTTATATCTAATCCGAATAGTATCCGTTGATAGCCCTAATAGCTATTACTATCATCTTGTCTGTATGATTTTGTTTTCCAGTGTCTATGATCTGGCCATCTCTTCTTTTTTGTTTCTTCATTATTTTTACTATCTCCTTATGATTTGGTCCGAGGACATTTGCAATTTAGTCAACGGCGGTCTGTTGCGAAGGTACAGGAAGTATGTTCTTTTTTCAGTCAACATGGGAATTTTGTAGTGGCTTAGTATACATGCTTCAACTTCTCCTTGTGAAGAGACTTCCCTTGGTCAAAATCCACAGATTCTTCATCTTGTCAACTTTAAAAATTGATTAAATTTTTTTCCGAAAGGAAAATGTTGTAACAAGGTAGAGGTATAGCAATTATTTTTATTCCTTCTAGGCCCACTAACCACATGGATGTTTAGTCCACCCCTTGGTGGAAATACACACCAAAAAGAACCATGATAGGTAATCTCTTAGCCATTATATTTTAGTACTTTTTAAGGCATGACTCTAATCGTTGGATTCAACAAATTTTTTGGGTACCGAATCCAATGGCTAAAAATCATCAAACAAGCTGATTTTTTATATAAATGCCTACCAAAAGGCGGGCTAAACATCAATGAGGTCAATGGGCCCATATGGTAGTGGTGAGTAACAAAAAGGGTCGCTCTACGGGCACCTAGGTCATTAAGCCGGGCACCCCACTTGGACCAAAATACTCCTACGTTCAGTCGGGCACCCACCCCTTCCCCGTCCCTTCTCCTTCTCTCTCCCTCCCTCTCTCTCTCTCTCTACTGTAACTCCTCTCTCTCTCTCTCCCTTCCTGAGCTTTTAGCCCCCAAGGCACAGAATTGCCGTGGGGACTATGTAGACCACGGGCAGCCTGATCGTGGGCTACATAGCCCCCACGGTAGTGCAGCACTGTGGAGGCTAAAAGCTAGAGAGAGAGAGAGAGAGAGAGAGAGAGAGAGAGAAGGGAGAGTGTGAGAGATAGGGGAGTTATAGTAAAGAGAGAGTGGGGGGGAGTGAGTTACAGTAGAGAGAGAGGGGAAGGGAGAGCGAATGAGAAGGGAAGGGGTGGGTGCCAGGCTGAAGGGAGGGGTATTTTGGTCCAAGTGGGGTGCCCAGCTTAAAGACGTGAGTGCCCGTAGAGCGACCCTAACAAAAAAATTGCTATCCTTGACGTCAGGTCTACCTTCTTAAGTCACAGTCCTTCCAAAAATACCCTTTTTAACCTGTAGCTAAATGGAGAAGGGTCACTCCACGGGCACCCACATCTTTCGGCTGGGTGGGTGCCCATATTGGAGGGGGCATTTTCGTCCAGTGTGGGTGCCCAGCCGAAAGACGTGGGCGTGGAGCGACTCAATAGAAAATGACCACACACACACACTCAAATCTCGCGATCTTCCTATGACCCACCACTCTGCAAAGTCTTCAAAGGGTCTTTCCTTTTTTCTTGTTTTTTTCTAATAATGCATTGTAAAAAAGAATAATAATAATAACACAACCAGCAATCAGAAGAAAAGAGGTAATCATTTCATCCCTACGCTACGTAGCACGATTTCATTGCTGGGATCTAGTACGCCACGTGGCTCATATTGTGCCCTGTTATCATAGTTTTACTCCTAGAAAACAGTGGTGTGAGGTTGCCAGGTGTACTTATTTAGTGCAGAGGCGTCCTGTGAGTCTGTGACCAACATGGGTAACAAGCGCTAGTGACCAAAATGCATTTTTCCTTCGGTGCCACCGACAAGACGTACGTACTAAGTTGTTCAACGACTACTTGTGGACCACCGACCACCTCAGCGATTATGAAAGCCTGACCTGAGCTGCTGAGCAAGAACTGTGTTAGAGTAAACCTGAGGTCCACAACAGATTACGGTGTGTTCCATTAATTGTGATCCTCGAGATACACAACAGAGAGAACAAAATTTGAACTTGGAAGTTGGAACATTTTCTTTTCTCATGCAAGGACATGCAGAATGGACGGACAGAACAGGTCTTCCAAAGCTTTTCATAAACCCGGGAAGAGAATTGTCGGTCACTGGTGGGGCCTACTATTTAACAATTATTGGCTCAGCTTTCCAACCACCGATAATAATACGCTTGTCATCTAGTGCAGTGTCTGCATCTGCGATCGGATGTACTATAACTCCATTCAACAACTCCTCCAAGTTGGAAAATTTCCGTATCCCTTCTGGCTAAATCTTTTTTGGGCCGGGCTCCGTTGACAGATCCAAAATGACAGGGATACAATATAAGTCACGTGGCACACTGTTACAGGACTCTGACCGTATGGATGTTTGTCCTATCCCATGGTGGACCTAAAAACCAAAAATCATCCTGATTAGTGATTTATAGGCTTTGGATTGAACGTATTTTCATGGGATGATCTCAACTGTGGGAATTTGAGCAGTATTTGAGGTAGAAAGATGTAACACTCATTAATCACTAATCAGGCTGATTTTGGTTTGTTGGTCCACCATGGGATAGGACAAACATCCGTACGATCAGAGTCCTGTAACGATGTGCCACGTAGCTTATATTGTGTCCCTGTCATTTTAGATCAGTCAACGCTGCCCGACCCTTTTTTTTTTTTTTTACTGTTTTACCCTTTTATTAAGGGTCGTGATGTAACAAGGTATACCTGAGATCTTTTCATTTGCGGAAGCGGCATTTTTGGTAGTCACCACTTCCATCTGGGCCCACTGACTGCATAGATGTTTAACCCACCCTTTAATAGACATTGCTACAAAAAATCAGCTTGTTTAATGATTTTTAGCCGTTGGTTTTAGTACTCAAAAGATGGTTGTATTCAACGGCTATTAGAATGCCTTAAATGGTGCTAAAAAGTATTAAAATCTAATGGTTATAAATTACCAATCAAGGTGATTTTTGGTATGTATATCCACCAAGGGATCAGATAAACATCCAAGCGGTCAGTGGGCCCAGATGGCAGCGGTGACTACCAAAAATGCCGCTTCCGCAAATGAACAGTTTCAGGCATACCTTGTTACATCTTTTTCCTTTATTAAAGCTGCTTTTAAAAAACTACTTTAGTTTAGTAGACCATTTTGCCCTGAAACTTTGCCTTGACTCACTTTTTCGAATAATACAAGGTATGTACGTGTTGCATGGGCCCACCATCCGATAGGATAATATAAGATATCTGTGTCAAAAATGCCACATGGGACTTGCCTTTTTTGCACCCATAATTTCACTCTTGGAGGATGCTGACCGTATGGATGTTTGGGCAACCCCTAGGTGGACTTACAACCCAAAATCAGCCCGACTAGTGATTTTAAACCTTTCGATCTTGTACCCCAAATAATGCTCAAATTCCAACGGCTAAAATCAACTCATGAAAATGACTCCAATCCAACACTTAAAAATCACCAATCAGATTGATTTTTGTTTGTAGGTCTACCTAAGGATTGGCCAAACATCCATATGGTCAGTGTCCTCTAATAATGTGCCACGTAGCTCATATTGTTGGTAGCAGTCAGGCAAGTTTTACTCCCCACAATAGAGTCAGTCTACCCTCCCTCTCATAATAGTGGTTACCGACAAACAAAGGAATGTTTGCTACCCATCAAGCAGACCTTAAGGATGGTCTACTGTCCTCATACTTAGAGGTGGGGCCCACTTTCGATGGGCTCCAAGCCTCTCTCTCTCTCTCTCTCTCTCTCTCTCTAGATTGCATAAAAAACAAAGGGAGGGGAGATTCGATCAAACACCAGGATTAAAATATTAGTTACACATTTTTTTAGACCTTTTTTGTGTGTTTTGAAGCTGCGATGAATCCCTATAATCAAGTTCATATATATACCTGTTGTACATTGAAAAATTTTCTAATCATTTGCTAGAAATTTAATACTGGAAAGAACAAAAAAACAAAAGAAGAAGAACAAGACTCTCTCTCTCTTTCTTTGTTTCTCTCTCTATGTTTCTACTTTCTATATTTCACTGATTTCACCTTCTCTGCATACACCCACATCAATTAACATGCTTCCTCTCTTCTTTGAAGTCATGATCCTGCAACAACTTCTCCTTGGAGACTGCCCAAAACAGGAAAAAAAAAAAACACACATTGTTATATCAGAAGCAAAATCTAGGATCTACTGGTTGAGGTACACCATTCACCATATTGCAATCGGACCGTTAAATTCGATCTATCACATTCCTCAAATTGGATCAGTATTTGGCAATGGAGATGTTTTAGGTGGTACCCCATCAATGCAGGTTAGACCCAGATTGAGAATGGTGTATTAGGCTTAGGATCTAAAACAATAAAGAAGATATGATCTACATACCTTGTCCCATAGATATGGGTCGGGTCTTTTGTAAACCTCCACTCTTTCAACATTCGCAGGATCCGCCATCTTCCATTTACATTGCGGATGCGGGACATGATGTCGAACATACTCGCTCACCATCTGCTTCGTGGAAGAATCATACCTCGCTGTCGACATGTAAAACACAAACGGTTTCTGGCATGGGTTCCTACTAACAGGCCGGGTGTTGAAGGCGTAGGCAGTATAATCAGCCTTCCTGTACCAATTGAGAAATGTTCGAGACGGCATCTCCATTTCTCGGGGTGAAAAGACGCCTCGGATTATCTGAACAGCAAAACCCCAAGAGATGGAGACTGTCCATGTATTCTCCTTGTCATAGCAGATGGACTGCTGCATGAGACCCGCTGAATCGAGCTTCATTGGCACCATAAGCCGTTTTAGGGCTTGGACCCGGGTAACGTTCGGGAATATAGACTCCACCACGTCCAAATGGTGCAGTGTTACTAAAGGTGTCACCGGGTGCGCGGCCAATAGGCCAAACAGGTTCCCATACACATCGTACTGAACAACCCATACATGAACACCAATACACCACAGTTAGAAAGGGTGTAGAAACAAAATTTTGAAAAAACCAACAGATTTTTTTCGATATTTTACTAAGACACCCTAAAATATTAAAGTAATTAGAAATACCCCCTTATAATCCTCTTGACTAACGTTAAAACGTGACATGCATCATTCGCCTGTTAATGCACCTATGAAAGGATCATAATATTGCAAATACAATGTCAACGACATGTGATTCAAGTCCTTTTTAACTCAAGTCAACCACAGTTAAACTAGGTCAAGGGGGGTGATCCTAAAGTTTGAAAGTATAATGGGGTCTTCATAATTACTTTCAAATTTCAGGGGGGGGTGTTGCTAAAATACTCATTTTTCTTTTGTTTGAGAAGAGTGATAATATTTTCCAGAAAAAAAGACGTGCATGGATGATAAAATCTAAGATAAAGCCAGTAGAAGTGTAGAACACGTCAATTTGTGGGTCCCACGACTCCCACTACAAGCACCACCTTTTCATCTAACGTAGGTTAAGACATAGGTTTCTTTCACATAAGATGAGTGAACGAATCCGATCTACTAGACTTAGGTTACACGTGGTACCTTTTGATAACTCTAGAGATCAAATGTGACCACCAGATCAAACGGCTCCAATTATCCTATCTGGAGATCTCCCTAAGGTGAACCCAATCCTACGGTGGTCATCAGTTTATTGGCAATTTTGAACATTAGACAGGAAAAGTCTAATGCTTTAAGGTCTATATTTTATAGACTATAAAAGTGATCTACAAAAGGGCCTGACCCAACTATGAACAAACCCTTAAATTGTGGGCCACCTGCGTGTCAACTTTCCTCTTTTTCTGTCGGACTTTTGTTACAACCTAGAAAAAACAACAGACCGTGACACTTCCAAGGAAAATATCCCTTGAATTTCTCGAAACCGGAAATCAATTTCTCACGCGCTCAGTATTTGATGATCCTCGACATTCACGTTACACGAATCTCGACGACATCACTGAAGCTGACAGGAGTAAAACTTTGATGACTGCGAACTGTCATGAGCTGTCATCGAGACCGATAACAGCCCACAATATGAGCCACGTGGAATATTCTTAGAGGGCTCTGACTGTATGGATGTTTTGGCAATCCCTAGCTGGACGTACAAACCAAAAATCAGCCAGGTTAGTGATTTCAGACCCTTTGATCTTTGTACCCAATAACGGTGAATAATTCTCAAATTCCCACGGTTAAAAATCAACCCATGAAAATAACTCCAATCCAACACCTATAAATCACTAATCATGTTGATTTTTGGTTTGTACGTCCACCTAGGGATTGGCCAAACATCCATACGGTCAGCATCCTTTAATAGTATGCCACGTGGCTCATTGTGAGCTTTTATCGGCCTTCGGCAAACAGCGACCATCAGTTAGTAAAACTCAACAACCGATAATAAGTAGTAGGGTATCTTCGCGTACAACTTTGATGACAGCGGGCTGTTACCGAAGCCCGTGGCAACCAATGAATTCTCCACACGTACCCGGAGCACTTTTCCCCGTACCCTTGTGCTTTTTTGCTTTTACAATAAAAAATTAATAAGAATCTTAAAAAACAGTCACACGGGTACGCGGCAAAAAGCAGTCCGGGTATGTACCGAGAACTCATTGGCTCTCCATGACAGGCCACTGTCACCAACATTTGACTCAGTAGTCAGTTTCTTCAAGCTCATATCGGCGAAATATCGCGATATGTCGGGCGAACCTCGTAACAGTGACGAAAGAGCAGTGTCTTCCGTAAGAAAAGAAAAAAGAAGTAGAAATAGAGAGGGAGAGAGAAACCTGGTGGAAACCAAGCTCTTTGGTGAGCGGTACACCGAGCTCAGCCATGCAAGCTTGCATCCGGTCATCGGAGCCGTACAATCCAGGATATCTCTGTATACACCTATCCTGCATTCTATCCAACGCCTCCGCTAATGGGTAACTAATGGCGAACCCACCACCACCGTACGCCATACCATACGAGAAATAAATGTTCTGTAAATGGCTCTCCGATAAGCTCCCGATATAATAAAACTGGTTATGATCATACTTCGCCAAAACCCTAACCAGATTCTCCGCTACAAACACCGTATCGTCATCTGCCATCACAAACCATCTCACATCCTTCAATCCCAATCTCAATGTCTCCGATACGATCCGCGAGATCCGAATCGCAGACCGGTGACCTTGCCGGTTCTTGTAAGCGAACCGAGACGTATCGCCTGAGATCTTCAATGGTGGAACCCCTTCGTCTCTACGGGTCTTCACGGGTTTATCTAACCACACAATTCCCCTCATCTCATCTGGTTTCCACCATAGTTTGATGTAGTTCTTCCTTTGCTCCCATAGATTTGATGAAGCAGCGATTCCGAAAACAATGTGCTTGAGCTCTGTTTTTTCAGGGGTTTTAGGGTTTATAGCCGTCTGATTCTGAATCAACGACAAGGAGGTGTTGGGCGTGGAGAATCTGGAGATATGGCTACGGCGGAGATTATTGAAAGAGTCTTCGTTGTCACAAGAACGATTAGAGGAGACGAGCTTTACTGTGTACACGACGTAGGTTACTGAGACGAAGAGGATGAGCCAGACCATGAGCTTGGAGAGAACTCGAATTGGAGAAGTGGAGACGGTAATGGAGGCACCAGAGGGACTTCGGGTGTTAGCCATCATCTGATCCCAAATCAACTTCTCTGAATCTTTCTGCGTTCCTTTCATGGTCTAGGGTTTCGGGGTTTCGATTACAGAGGGAAAAAAAACAAAAAACCCAGAAAAATTAGGACTTGGGCATTGTTAAAGGCGTTTGAAGAATCTGCGTTGTTTTTCAATCGGATTTCAGAGCCCGCAAATAGAAATATGCAAATCTAGAGTTGAATCTCACAAACCTAACAAAATCTAAGAAAAAAATGTCTCTGAAAACTAGAGACGAAGATCAAAAAGAGGAGAAGAAGAAATACAGAAAAAAGGATTTGATGAAGATCAGTAGAAGGGTTTGAGTTTGGGTTTCGGAGAAGAGGTGAAGACCGACATGCATTGCTGCCAGGTTGCACACTCTCCCCCTATGAAGTTACGCGCAGAAAAAGCGCCAGCTGTATTCTGTTCCCTGGGGAGGACGTTATCCTTAGGTCCAAGTCATTGATGGTCCTTCTAATCCCGAGGACGTTACCACGATTGAGCCACGCGGCACACTCTTACTGACTGTTGGATGTTTGGCCCATGGACCTACGTACCAAAACTCAACCTGATTAGGGATTTCGAACCCTGGGATCCTTGTATCTATAACACTCAAATTCCACGGCTAATAAACAACCCATGAAAACGACTCCAATCAAAAGCTTATAAATCACTAATCAGATTATTTTACTGTATGTAGGACCACGTAGGGTGGGGCAAAACATCCATACGGTCAGAAATCGTGATCAAGTATTGTGATGCCAGTAAAACTTCTGTCACAGCGTTGCGACAGAAGTTGACCACGTGGCACACTCTTGGTGGACGCTGACCGTATGGATGCTTGTCCAGTCCCTTGGTGGACTTAAAACCAAAAATTAGCCTGATTAGTGATTTACAATCTTTGGATCTTTGCACCCATATAACGCTCAATAATGCTCAGATTCTTACCGTTAAAATCAACCCAAGAAACTAACCTCAATCGAATCGCTTAGAAATCACTAATCAGGCTGATTTTTGGTTTAGAGGTCCACCGACGGACTGGCCAAACATCCATACGGTCAGAGTCCACTAACCATGTGCCATGTGGCTCGTATTGTGCATTGTTACAGAAGCATCTGTCATAAGCCTGTGACAGAAGTTTTACTCTTGTGATGCATATCAGAGAAAAGATATTGTCTTGTGACGATGAAAAAGGAATGATTAGAAGGGCTACATGCGGTGTCAGCCTCAGGACGACAACATCCCCAGACTGTTGGATAGCAATCGGTTGATGTAGTGTGCATCTCAAGGAATATCAATGGTATAGAAATAGGGAAGTCGTTTTCCCAAGGCAAGAAGCACAGCTCTTTATTTTCCTACATGGGTTAGTTGGTGTAGGGTCCACTTATTCAACTCCGCATACCTTCGCATACCTTTGCAGTGACGGGATTTATAAAGGATACGTACACCTAAAAAAGCTCTAACTCAAGGTAAAGTTACTTTTTAATCATGTTTTAACAGGAATGGAGTTCTTTTCCATGTACGTGTTCTGCAAAAGAACCGGGCTCACCGCAGGCTAAGGAATCCTCTGGTTGGACGTTAAAAGAGTCCAACACCGATAAGTTGTTGAGACTTGAGAGTGTAATAAACTCACATCACGGGCTACCCGAGAAATCTGTTTTCTTCCTTTTTCTTATGTTAAAGAGTCCGCTGGAGCTACACTCATTTCTTACGCCCGATGGTGGGGCCCACATGGAGATTATGTTAGACAATCCAACCAGGCAATGAGTTTCCTGTCCATGATGATCATTATCACACAAGAATCAAAATAATGGTTTAATTGGATGGGCTAGATTTTTCAAATTAAAGTCAATTCTCCGTGAGGTTCGGAACCTCGAAATGTCCTGATTTTTTGTGAGGACTGTAACCAACACTGTCAACGTCTTCATGAGGTTCGGACCGTCGAAATGTCCTGATTTTTTGTTAGGAGTGTAACCAGCACTGTCAACCACCGTTGGATGCTTGAAATCCATGGCCCGACTCCGGCCCCGAGGGGGGGTTAGACAAAGGAGGGCTCCTTAGCCCCCTCCTATGAATCGGGCTCTTGGCCGTGTATTCTAAGAATCCAATAATGGTTGATAGCCCTGAGCTGACATCACTTCTTTTTCAATGTGTGATGTCAGCTCAGGGCTATCAACAACCATTGGATTCTCGAAATCCACGCCGTCCAACTCCCAAGAGGGGGCCTTCGTAGCCCTGAGCCTTTAAAATATACAAAAAAAAAAAATTTTGATGGCTAGTCTATGTGTTGCAAATTCATTGTTGCTGGACACTTATTACAAGTGTCCTAATGTAGAACAAATATTTGATGACGAAGTCCATTGTTACTGTTGATGACAGAGCACAATATAGGCCATGCGGCACACTCTTAGGCTGTGTTTGGTAGCTCATCTTCAAGTGAAGACATGCATCTTGAAGGTTCACGTCTTCAAGGTGGTTCTACATGATCATGTGAGACCCACATAAGAACAAATGTTGATAGATCACGCGGGTCCAATATAAGAACAAAGATCGATAATTCGTGAGGGCTGCACATAATAACTAAAGTTGATAAATCATGTAGGCCCCACATGTTAATGGGGTCTATAAATCATGTGGGTCCAACATAAGAACGGAAGTTGATGGATCATATGTGGGTCCCAAATAATAGATGGGCGTTGATAGATCATACATGTTCTATATGTCAAGTGGGCTCATACATCATAAATGGGCCACATTTAGGTGGGCTAAAAGCCTATTGGGGGTGGAGGGTGAACCTTCAAAGTACATGCGTCTTCGAAGACTCATGGGGAGGTGAACATTCAAAGGTTCACTTTCGCACGTCTTCAAGGTCCACTGTGTCTTCAAAGGTACGCGCCTTGGTGTGACCCAAACACTTGCCATCAATCAAGACACACATCGAAGGTGCGCTACCAAACACAGCCTTAAAGACCACTGATTGTGTGGATGTTTGACCCATCCTAAGTGGATCAACATACTAAAGAATCAAAATTAATTATTTCTAATATTTATATTAGAGTACCCCAAACAGTGCGGGATATCCCACGGTTAAAATAAACCTATGAAAAACTCCACTCAATAGTTACAAATCACCAATCAGACCGTTTTGTGTTTATAAGTCGATGTAGGGAAGGGCCATACATCTATACAATTAGGGTTGTCAATGGATAGTCGAAAATTCGAATTCGATTCGAATCCAAATTCGATTCGAATCCAAATTCGAAAAATCAAATATTATCCGGAAATTTTGAATATCGGATTCGAATTCGGATATCATTTTAATATTCGAATAATTTTTTGATATGGATTCAGATATTGATGTATTTGATTCGATAATATCCGATCCGAGATATTCTATAATAGTTAAATTTATTAACAATAGATTATATTATATTTATCATATTAATTAATATTTATTCAAATAATAATAATATTTACGGAAAATTTCAAAAAAGAAAACAAATTTTAATTTATTTACAAAAACAAAACTAAATTTCTGACATTCCCAAAAAAAGTAACCAAACGCCCTTTGGACATCTTTGGACAAAAGCTGAAAAAGCTGACAAACGCCCTTTAAATGGGCGTTTTCCCATAGAGGAGTAAAACTTTAGTCCCGATACAAGCCACATGGCACACTGTTATCAGACGATGACCGTATGGATGTTTGGCAAATCACTAGGTGGATCTACACACCAAAAAAGAAACATGATTAGTGGTTTATAAGCGTTAGATTGAAGTTATTTTCATGGGTTGATTTTAATCGTAGGAATTTGAGTGCAAAGATCCAAAGGTTGTAAATTACTAATCAGATTGATTTTTGGACTGCAGATCCATCAATGGACTGATCAAACATCCATACGGCCAACGTCCACTAAGAGTGTGCCACGTAGCTCGTATTGGGACAAAAGTTTTACTCTCTATGGGAAACGCCCTTTTAAATGGCGTCTGTCGAGTACAGAGGCCCTTTAAAAGGGCATTTGTCAGCCTTTTCAGCTTTTTGCTACTGTCAGGGGATTTATTTCTGTCAGGCAGAAACGCCCTTTAAAAGACGTTTAGTTACTTTTTTTGGGATTGTCACAATTTTATTTTTGTTTTTGTAAATAGATTAAAGTTTTTTTTTCTTTTTAAAAATTTTCCGTAATATTTATTATATATAAATACAATATTTATAATTATTATATATATATTATTATGTAAATATAATAATATATTATCTATATCCAATTTTCGGACCGGATATCCGATAAATTAATCAGATTCGGATTCGAATATTGATTTAGAATATCATTCAAAAATTAATCCAATTGGCCCATCCCTAGGTGGATCTACATACTAAAAAATCAAAATTAATTATTTCTAATATTTATATTAGAGTACCCCCAAACAGTGTTAGATATCCCACGGTTAAAATAAACCTATGAAAAACTCCAAATCAATAGTTACAAATCACTAATCAGGTCGTTTTGTGTTTGTAAGTCGATGTAGGCAGGGCCGTCTCGATGCAAGTTGAGGCCTAAGGCGAAATCTGTATAAGAGGCTTTTTTGATATATTTAATATATTAATATATATATATATACAACAATTTCATACAACATTTTTGACAACAATTTTGGCGTACCCACATGGAGATGAATCAATAGCTGATTTTTGGCGAGGATGATCTCCTCAATATATAGATCACCCCTACAAAAAATCAGCCCATTCTAAAATTTCTAACCCTATCAAATGTGGTTTTCAAGTTAACAATAAAAATGGACGGTCCATAATTCTTCAACTTGTCAACCGGTTTAGGAATATCGGAATGATTTGAATTTTTGTGAGGATGATCTCCTCACCATAGAGACCATCCTCACCAAAAATCATCTCATTCCAAAACTTCTAATTTATATATTGGGCCGCAGCAAGTTTTTGTTGTCAAAAATGTTGTATGAAAATGTTGTCCCCCGATCCTGATCCATATATATATATATATATGGAAGAATTTTAGATGCAGAGGACTCCCGATGCAATCGATGTAGAGGACTTTCGTTGCCTATATAGATCATTTTTTGGGCCCATTGGCCTTATGGATGTTCAGTCGACCTATTAGTGGATTAAGACACTAAAAATCAGCTTGCTTGATGATTTCTAACCATTGGATTTACTACCCAAAAAAATATGCATGAATCCAACAGCTAAAATCAATCCTACAAAAAGTACTAAAATCTATGGCTAGAGAACCAATCAGGTTGAATTTTGGTTTGTATATTGAACATGGGGTGGGCTAAACATCCATGTGGTTAGTGGGCCCAAAAAAAAGCAATTATACACTATAATTTATGCCAACAACTTTAATGTCCATGACAAAAATGTCACGTTTCACACTAATTCGGGCAAACTGTTTCCTTGAATTGAGTCTACGCACCGAAAATAGTAGCCATTATGCGTGTGTAGACTGTGGAGGGGCCTTCCTTAGATGTACAGGTGGAGGGGCCCTTTCACTAAAATATATTAAAAATCAGAAAGGGCCTCTTAAGAAATTTCAAGAATTGGGGGCCTTATAGGTGTGGGGCCTTAGGCAGCCGCCACAATTGCCTAATGGTTGAGCCGGGCCTGGATGTAGGGAGGGGCCAATACAATCAGTGGTCTCTAAGAGTATGCCACATAGCTCATACTGTGGTCCAAGGACGTCCTGTCATCTAGATTCCAACCCATGTTTGATGTCGGGAAGGACTTCAAAGTTTGATGCCCCCCACCCCTTCTCATCCCTTTTGCCATATTTAGGTAACAATCAGCCCATTTTACCAATACGAGGTTTAACAAAAAGGTGTAATCTCCATTTGCTGCTTCAAAATAGCCAAGAGATTCAATAAAATTACTACTTTGTCCTTTTTAAATTATAAAACCACTTTCGATCTTTGTCGCTAAAATTGGCGGGGTGGAGAATTTTTTAGCTAACCCCTCGAAATAACGAAGAATTTAGCGACCTTGATGGAGGGCGAATTTGGAGTTTTTTCTCTTAACTTCAGCTTAGAAAAAGAAGATGAAGACGTGCTGGCCGGAGATGCACCAAGTAGGCTAGTTTTATTCATAAAGTCAACCAAACGATGAGAAAATAAATTAATTGATGTTAGTGTTTGACTTATCCTTTTTTTCATAAAAATAAAAAAGTTCATTTAAAGCTGCACCTTTTTCTTGGATCCACTTCTCACATCATGTGGTGGTAGTGGCGAAACCAGGTGTGAACCGATCAACTTTGAATGTCAGGCCCATCTCGAAGGTGGTCTACAGTATATACGCGCCACATGCAATAGTTAGAGAGACCACTAACCATATGAATTTTTGGTCCCTCCATTGGTGGACCTACATACCAAAAATCAACCTTGTTAGTGATTTCTAACCTTTAGATCTGAGTATCCCAAATGATGCTTGAATCCAACGGTTAAAAAATATTTTCATGAAAAATAGTCCAATCCAATGGTTAGAAATCACCAATCAAGCTGATTTTTGGTTTGTATGTCCACCTAAGTATGGTCGAGCATCCATATGGTCAGTGGTCTCTAAGAGTGTGCCGTGTGGCCCATACTATGATTCATCATCAGCATTGACGATTGACATACGTAGCGGAGGCGTGAAGTTAATCACAAAATTGAATAAGAAAGAAGAGCATCCATCTTCAACCAAAGAAAAGCCTTGAATCCATAAGGAGAAAATGAACAGAAGAAGCTTAAGAAAAGCATGTATTATTGATAAATTCGTCAAATTACAACTATAATTGTAGAACACAAAAATATAAAAATTACTAAAAGCAATAAAATCAAACTAAGCATGGAAATTGATAATACCCAACCTTAAAATCAAAGCAAAAATGAACGATGAGTGATTTGACTTCTATAACTAAACTTATTGCTAGAACAAAATTTTCCTAAAATAACAAATTCCCTTTTTCAATGACCTTAATGAAGGAGTTTGACCCAAAAGTGAAAAATCAATGGCAAAGCTAATGATCTTGAATGTCTCGATTCCATTCGGGAATGGAAATGGAAGCCCTTGCGCACTTCTAACTCCAGGGTTATTGATTGCTACTAGTGTCGTTTGGGTTTTTGATGGTCCAAACGCTCCATGAAGTCTTATGGCACGCGTTCAACATTACTCTCATCCACTTGAAAAGAACTCGTCCTCGAGTTTATCAAAGGCAATAAATGTGAATATGATGCATCAAATAAATCACACACATTACAAGTCTTCGAAATAACCATATCGATGGGAAGATCCAACGACATAAGCATTGTAATTAATCTTTTGCAAGATCTAACATAGGTCAATTTTTTTTTCGATTCAACTTGTTGTACGTACCCACCAAAAACATGTCCTTATAGAGATGAACTATAACCAAATCACCTTCCTCATCTGTAGATTTATAAGTGGTGGTTGATTCTACCAACTACTTCTTGATGTCTACATGGATTGTCATCATCTTTTCAACCATACGATCAACAATAATACTCATACCCAACAATTTTGATAAATGGGCCAAATCGAGAGTGTACGTAGAGAGTCGTACGTAGATAATCTTGAATGTTGGCTTACCAGTATAGCAATTGACCACATTATTATAAGCAAACTCAACTTGGACAAGTGCAAAATCCCATTGCTTTGCCTCTCACTAGACAAGCTCCCCATAATATTTCCATAGTACGGTCACCACTTCTGTTTGCCCATCTATCTAGATAATACGTACTACTATGCTACAATGACGTATCCAAACGTCTCTATAGTGTATGCCAAAAATGGCTAAAAAATTTACTATCACGATTAGAAGTGATATTCTTGGGAAGTCCATGCAAATGAACAACCCCCTTAAAGAACAAATTGGTAATGTTGGTAGCATTCAATGTTTATTGGGTAAATCATGATAGTATGACCTTCAAATTCTTTAAATTGACAAACATTGCTTATTTTGATTTTTGAAAAATTTTAAATTATAAAGGTGCTTTGGTCATTCAATATATTTTCACATTTAACTCAATTGTGAAAGCATTAATTGAATCCCCACGGCACCTGAACTCTGGCCATGAAAAAAAATTTAGATGATGCTGTCCATCATCAAAGTTGATGAGAAACCCACAGTACGAGCCACATGGTCTTATGTAACAAAAATTGGCTTGATTAGTGATTTCTAATCTTGAATCTGAGTACTAACTACTAGAAATCTACAGTTACAAATAAACCATGAAAAAGACTCTAATCCAGCGCATAGAAATGAATAATCAGGATGAGTTTGGTACGTAGGTCTACCTAGGGATCAGTCAAACATCCATTCAGTTAGTTATCTCAAAGAGTGTGCCACGTGGCTCATAATATGGTCCATTATCAACGTGGATGTTTGAATAAATAAATAAATAAATAAATAAATTAATTAAGTTACCCTATGTACCTATTATTATAAGAGTAAGGATCACATGATCCAAGAGCTATGGACGTTATCATGTTGCATAGTGATATCATTTTGTCATTGGCTAAATAATACTCAAAATCCACGGTTGAAAACAAACCATGAAAAAGTCTTTAATCCAACATATAGAAATAATTAATCAAGATGATTTTTTGTATGTAGGTCCACCTAGGGATGGGCCAAACATCTTTACGGTCAGTGATCCAGTGTTCCACGTCTACAGTGCTGCTGCACGTGCAATGAACATGGCGGCCCCCTAGTAATTTGACCTTAACCACTTGACATCTGGGCCAGGGCCCAATTAAACGGTGACCCATCATTCCACAGCACCATCAATGGACTGGATACAAACAAATAAGTCACTCATTATCGATCACTGATGATGCACGCCACTTGTACGGTGATCCGTTATGCACATATATAAACTTTTGTCTTTCTCCACGCACACAAGCTTCTAAAATACACCGTGCTCTCCACCCTTGCCCTTTTCCGAACCTTCTTTAAACAACTCGAGCAAGGTTTAAGCTTTGTCTGAAAGTTCTTCCTCTGTGATCAATGTGTCTGAACTCTCAAGGTCGGTATCTCTCAATCTCAAATGGTTTCTTTTTTCAATCCCAATTTTCAGGTTTTTCTGCTATTCTAGTTTCTTTATACCTAACATTAATTAATCATCCCAAGACAACTTCAATCATCTCCAAAATTCAACCGAAGTATAATAAGAACATGGATGATTTGCTGTTTATCTTCAACTTCTAAATAATGGGTTATTTTCATTTTAACTTGCAGAGAAGGCTACGCGTTCCAATTTGTTCTTAATGAACACCGATTCATAAATTCTAGAGGATGTTCTAGGTTTTATGATGGCTGGAGGTAGATTTTCCATTTTGAAGTCATTTTATACTGGTGTTAATCATGCCTCACAGATGCGATTTATTCGGTCATATAGTTCTTGCATGAACTTTACAAACTTAACCGACCGGATTCTTCCAGCGCGAGCACATTTGAATGCAAATCATAAGAACCCGACAAGCGTTTCGAGGCTTCTGGGCAATAAAGTGGATACCCAGTTCAGAATTTTGCCTTTTCAATCTCTTGTAGATAATCGGCATTACAGAAATGAACCCATCTCAGCTTTTTCTCATAGATGTCGACAGAACAGTGGGTTATCAACATTGCATTCTCAGGCTACTGCTTTTCCTATTTGTGTTAGCAGTATGTCCAGTTGTCGAGCATATTCATCGTTTTTTGGTAGCAAAGGGGATGGTCAGAAGGATCCGGATGTGTCGGTTGCTTCCGTTGCAAGTGAATCGAATGTCAATAACACTGATGTAGTTGGAAGCGATTGGGCTGATAGTTTGAAGAATGCTTGGCATTATGCTGTAGATGCTGCAGCTTATACGGGGCAAAAGGCTAAAGAGGCATCTGATGAACTCACTCCTTATGTTCAACAGTTGCTTGATTCACATCCGTATCTAAGAAATGTGATCGTTCCTCTTGGTGGGACTTTGACTGCTACATTATTGGCTTGGCTGGTAATGCCGAGGTTTTTCAGAAAACTTCACAAGTACTCAATGCAAGGTCCTGCTGCATTACTATCCGGAAGCTTACATCAAGAACAAGTTCCATATGAGAAAAGCTTTTGGAGTGCATTGGAAGACCCCGTGCGATATCTAATCACCTTCATGGCATTTTCACAATTGTGAGCTGTTTCTCAGTTTGTTAGTTTAACAAAAACCATAATGAGACAACCTTCTGTTTATATGGTTTTTATGTTCTAAGCTCCAATACATACATGTTATGCTCTTTTGTTTTTTCCTTTGTGCAGAGGTGTGATCATTGCGCCTACCACAATTGCATCTCAATACATTGCTCAAGCTTGGAGGGGTGCAGTTATCATTTCATTTGTATGGTTTCTCCATAGGTGGAAGACGAATGTATTTACTCGTGCTCTGACTGTTCAGAATGTAGCTGGGTTTGATCGAGATAAGTTGCTAGCTCTAGATAAACTCTCATCTGTGGGTCTGTTTGTGTTGGGATTGATGGCTTCAGCCGAGGCATGTGGTGTGGCTGTGCAATCTGTTTTGACTGTTGGTGGTATAGGAGGTGAGTTTTAACTGTGCATTGTTTACAGTATTTCATGTTCACTTTCATATTTTATCAAGAGTCTTCGGAAGAATTTTTGGAGTGCAATACATACATACATCCATATATATATATATATATATGGATATCCTTATAAGCACTTATCCTCTGTTACTACTTTGCAGACAAGGAAGCTGCAAATCATCATGTAATTGATACTTATGAGTGATTCTTATAGTAAATGTTATTCTAAGCATTTTACCATGGCTCAGATTGAACTATTTGACTCTATTTATTGTGCACCATGCCTGTATGTTCCCCAGAGAATCACAATATCCTCTGGTAGTCTAGTCAGTGAAAGTGTTTACCACATTTCAGATTGTTATATTTCAAGGTGATAATTTAGTTGACGTTTCTTTCAGTGGGGTGTGGTTTAGAGAGGTATCCTCTAGTTTTTTCTTTAGTTTCTGATACCCATGATAGTGATTAATAAGCAATTTATGTGGTGGATGACCTAGAAGATGATGCCAAAGTGTTATTTATTATTAATATTAGTAATATTTTTTTATTATGATAAGTAGATGCCTAAGCATTATGATCTAGGGGGTGGTTGTTAGAAAATTTTCGTGGCCTTTTTTTATGCGGATGAAAATATTTCTAGCTGTTTGAAAGCCGTAATAAAATGTTGAACGATATTTCAATACGCCTCCTCCCTTGTTTTTGAGCATTCATCCTTCTAATCTATCAGTCCTCAGTACATCCCCAAGGATTGTTTTTTTAGCCTCAACTCTACCAGAAGTAACTGATACTCAATTGCGATCCATTTTTCTGTTTTTTCCCTTCAAAGTTATCAACTTCAAACCAATTGCTTGTTTCGTTTTTCAACTTTGAATGGCTTTGACCAATTCGCCACCATTTCTCAAACCCTCAAACCTCTAGCACATGTTTTTTATTTATTTATAAGTTTTATTAAAGAGTAAACGGAAGAAACAAAACACGGGACAGAGGTCAAGATGATCTGGAGAAGAAAAGACAAAGGAAAAAAAGGGAGGGCAACTACATAGTTACTCTCCTCTGTACAGCAAAGAATCCCATCTAATTACTAAATCCTCAAAGAACAAACTCCTCCATTCCTTGTACAGCTTAGACCACTGAAACAAGGCGCTTTTACGAAAAGTAGAATGTCTTGATTACCTCTCTAAATGCCTTCAAACACCCTTTGAATAATGTCTTGTACATCACATTTCTTGAACCAGAATAGGGAGGTTTTCTGCGTAATGCACCACAAACTAGAATAAGTGGACATGATCTAAAGCCGCCCTTGGGTTGGCTTTTTGAGACACTTGAGAAAAATTATGTTGTCGTTTTGGAGTAATGACAACATATCAAGACATGAGATACTCAAGTTTTTTGATTGCTGGATCAAGTGAACAATGCACCTTTGAGGGATGGATGAACTAATTCACCATTCTTGCAAGCTATATTGCATTGATACTGGTACGAGTGGCAGATTCCGTCATGAGTGCAGTGTCTGACTTGGCGAATCTTGAAAATAGGATTTGTGGACTCGGCATTATACTCTAAATCTCTGTAGTCAAGGCGCACGCCTCAGGCGCAAGGCACACCTAAAGCGCCTTAGAAGGGTCAAGGCGAGGCGCATTTAGTAAGGCGCACGCCTCAAACTAGGCCCCAGGCGCATCAGGCCCGCGCCTCACTAAAATACATATTTTTTTATAAAATTTTGTTCTTTGGCCTATTATATTAAACATTGGTATGATAGGAGAGATACAATTGAACCTATCTCATTGATGAAAGCAATGAATGACTACCCGGGGGGATGGAAACAGAAGGTGGTGTAGCAGAAGATGAATTGGTGTTTGAGGACGATAGCTTGACATGGAGTGTTGTTGCGAGAGTTGCTAGAGTTGGTGAATCAACATCAAATACTAGATCACAATCAAGGTCAAGAGTAAGAACAAGGGCTTTAATAAGGGAGTCGGAAGAGGAAGAGGTCAATTTGGAGGAGATAGAAGAAGAATAATATATTGAGACTAACACATATGATGATGATGGGATGAAGCTAATGATTATATTTTAAATGATGGCGGTGTTAATTAGAGGCTATTTGAAATTTTGAACATTTGCTATTTTTTATGTTTATGGCTTTTTGATTACTTATTTTGTATTTAGATAATGACAATGTTAACTAGAACTGCTTTCGGGTTACTTGAGATTTTCGACATTTACTATCTTGTATGTTTTATGACCTAATGATTACTTATTTTGTTATTTTATGATGTTATTTTTCTTTATTTTTTTATATTTCTTATATTTTTTATAATTTTTAATACGGAAAATTTCTAAAAAGAAAATAAACTTTAATCTATTTACAAAAAAGAATACAACTTTTCGCAAATCCCAAAAAAGAAAACGAAACTCCCTTTCAAAGGGCGTTTCGTCTGCTGTCAGTCCAATCAGTCGAATCAGAATGACTGATGGCTGACACATCTGACAAACGCCCTTTTAAAGGGTGTTTATTCCTGAGAAATTTTAAAAAACGTCCCATAATTCCTCAACTTCTAAACTAATCTACGAATATCGGAATGATCTGAATTTTTGTGAGGATGATCTCCTCACCGTAGAGATCATCCTCACCAAAAATCAGCCATTGATTCATCTTCTGGGTACGCCAAAATGGGCGTAAAAATTGGGGTATCAAAAAACGCCCTTTAAAATAACGTCTGTCAGTTGTCAGAGGTCTGACAGACGTTTTTTAAAAAGGCGTCTATTACTGAAAAACGCCCTTTAAAATGGCGTTTTTTACTGACAAACGCCCTTTTAAAGGGCGTTTTTTCATAAACATGTGCCACGTAATGAAACGCCCTTTGAAAGGGCGTTTCGTTTTCTTTTTTGGGATTTGCGAAAAGTTGTATTCTTTTTTGTAAATAAATTAAAGTTTGTTTTCTTTTGTGCAATTTTCCGTTTTTAATATTGCGCCTCGCTTCAATCAGGCGCGTGCCACGCCTTGCGCCTTGCGCCTCAGGCTCTAGAGGTCCTAGCGCCTTAAGTGCGCCTTGCGCCTTTAACTACCTTGCTCTAAATAATGTGAAACAAAGTAATTATTTTTTACCTAATAATATGGATAATAGTGGATAAAGTTAGGATATCTTATAATTTGTATCATATACTTATAGACAAGAGAATACGTATATATATATATACACACATACATTTTTGACAACAAAAATTGGCACAGGCCAATGTATAAATTAGAAGTCTTGGAATGGGGTGATTTTTGGCAAGGATGGTCTCTATGGTTTCATGCCTGTCGTAACCATGCATCCTTCTACCTTACCATAGGAAACTGAATCACATTGAAATCATCTACACTATGGTACATGACACCTAACTGTTAATTACCTTTTATCCAAACGTCTCCCCTCAAATTATCATTTTGTGTTTGTTATTTCACATTATTACCTTTTTGTCACTTTTCTCTAACCTGTAGTTTAGATTGCTTAATCAGTCTTGTACCATGTCTTTGTTTTTCTATCTTCAATTGAATCTAAGTCATTTCTAATCTATGTTACAGGAGTGGCTACTGCTTTTGCTGCTAGAGACATCCTTGGAAATGTGCTCAGTGGATTGTCCATGCAGTTTTCAAGGCCCTTTTCGTTGGGAGATACCATAAAAGTATACAGAAAATGTTTATGTCTGCTATATGCATGTGGCTATACGATTCATCTCATGTTTGAATCAACAATAGTTCAAGATAGTTCTATTCTTTTGCACACACCATACATACCATATACCACTGACTGAGACACTAGGGAAGCAAAGAAAAAGCATATTCTAGGTTCTCTTTTGGCTTTCCTTTTAGTCTTAGATTTTAAAATACTAACCCTATTAGGATTAGGACAAAAAAAAATCTATAATACGTATGTCCTTATTAGATATGGAACTGTGTGGAAATTTTCTCAGGTTTAGTAATTGTTATTTACATCCTGTTTTAGAATTTCTGCCCATGAACTGTAATTAATTCTTGGTTTTGCAGGCTGGATCTATAGAAGGTCAAGTGGTAGAAATGGGACTTACTACCACGTCATTATTGAATGCCGAGAAATTTCCTGTCATAGTTCCAAATTCATTATTTTCTAGTCAGGTGTGCATTTTTTGCTTTCTTCTCTCTTTGCAATTCATTTTATATCACAGTCACCACAGCTCATGACTTATGGGCATTCACAGTTGCACATTACTCATATTCTAACTTTCTAAGTATCTACAGTGGCTATAAAGGGATCTTTTTATGGATGAAATACCATGTACAGAAACAACACTTTACAGTTAGGCATTTAACTTGAAAATAACCAACTCAGGGCTTCCTTTTATGTTAGACACGTCATAACTAGAGCCACTACTTTTACCTAGTTGAGTAAGGCCTTGATTAAACATACCACTTACTAAAACTTACCCACCAACTAACACACTTTCCACACAGGTCGAAATCAAATTACTCTTCAACACAGTTTTCAGAACATGGTTCTAAATATTTATAGTTGTGATGTGTTGATAAGTAGCAACGAACTCTTTCCATAGTTTATGCCCACTAACAGGATCAATCAACAGAATAACCGTATAATTAAACGTTATCCACTTGTTTCCTACAAACTTCACACAAGATTCCACTAGTTTCTACTTATGTAACAAGGACACGGCACTTTTTGAGTGTTTTGCCATGTCGGACACCGACACACGTCTGTGCATGTTCGAGAACTTGAAACTGACTCAAAAAGTCTTCTTTGTATCCAAGATTGCATTGATTGAGTCAATGTAGAATTATAGACTTGAAAAATTAGCGAAAATTCATTAAGATATTGAAAAATACGAACACATGCCATTTTCAAACTTGCCTTACGTTGCCTCTATCAAGTTATGCATGTACGAAGGAAGCAAGCTCTAAGTTTTGGGGTTGCCTTCATGTTTAGGGATTGGACCACAAGTAGAGAAGATAGAGAAGGTCTGTCTGCGTTTTCAACTAGGCAGAGAAAAGAAGACCTAGGCTGAGGACTTTGGAGGGTTTAAAGAGAAGAGAGATTGTTATTGTAAAGCATCAAGAAAGGAAGGTTGAAGAGAAAAGGTGAATGTATTGTTGGAGGATTTGGACTCAGAAGAGAAGAAATATTTAAATAAGGATGCATGAGGATTGAAAGTATAATAGAGTGGAATTGTAGACCACAACGAAGAGAAGAAAATAATAGTATGAGGGAAAGAGAAGAAAGATCTTTGGTTTCAACTTTCAAGCTTTTAGATTACAAAGTGACTGCAAGTAAGACAAATGGAGGGAATGAGGGAATTGAAGATAAGTAGATTTCTCTAAGGGCAATGAGGAGAGCTGGAGATGATAAGAGAATAAGGCGGTTTCTCTTATTCTGGTCAAGTGATTTTTAGTGCTTTACGGCAAGGAGAGTTTAGAATTGCTTAAACACCTCCGGGAAAACATTTAAGAATCCAGTTAAAATTGACTACATGCTATTTCATTTTTGGTTTTCATAAATGTCCAAGTTCATTACAAATTAGGCCCAGTAAAATTATTGAACCTCCCTATTATTTTAATATGGTTAAATCAAGTTTTTAGGAATTGATGATGCATTGCAACCAAATCGAGCAAGTCGGTCAAATTCGGAATGTGGCTTGTGTTTTTGTGAAAATCGGTTCTTTGATGATTCTGCATGGTTTCATAAGATTCCCTTCTCAACATACTAAAAGTATTTGAGTAATCTTTCTGCTTTTCTGTTCCTTAAAAATAAAAAAAACAAATCTAAGTATGATGGTTACTCCATTCAACTTATATTCACAATACCCAAAGGGTCATGCATTGGTTTCCACTCATGCAAGGAATTGGTGCCCTAATTTGGGTGGATATCAGGATTAAATAGCATCATATTATTCTGGAATATCTGTCACATTGTTCAAATCATAGGGTTCTATCTCGTCTGTTGATGACAGTGTAAGAATTTGCTACCTTATGATATAAGTCCATTGTTGGAGCCAATGCCTTATATAGGAGCTGACATCTTTTCTGATGGCCATTTTTTTATCTACATGTGTCAATCTTGCACGGCTTGCCTAGCGTAATAGAGGCCTATGTGGAATGTAATATAAAAGTACTTTTGCCACTATTTTGAATTTTTGATAGTGCTGCTAATATAATTTTCTCTGTTGATCTAATTGACTATTTTTAATAATGAGTTCAGCTTTAAACAACAGATCTTCTTCGTCTTCTTCTTTTTGCTGCTTTCTATTTATTTTGCTTTTATTTATTTAGTTTGGGATATCTGGTACATGTTTTGGTTTACTGTATTGGAAACTACTTTGAATTTTACTGCTTCTATCCAGATAAGGCTTATGAATGATAGAAGTAACAAATCTTAGTATGTGCCATGTAAATTTTTGTAGGTGATTGTGAATAAATCACGTGCCCAATGGCGTGCTATGGTGACCAGAATTCCTCTGCGGCTTGATAACTTGGAAAAGATTCCCCAGATCTCAGAGGATATAAAGTCCATGCTAAGATCAAATGCAAAAATTTTGTTGGGAAAGGAGGCTCCTTACTGTTTCCTTTCTCGAATAGAAAATTCATATGCAGAACTGACTGTTGGATGCAATCTCAAACATATGGTAAATTTTCCTAGTACCAGTCAAAATTGTCCCCATAACCTGTGTTAGTACAATAGTACATAGGCATGCGGCGGCATGCCACTACAATAGTGGGTATTTATTATTAACTATGATACCCGATACTTGTACATGGCCATCGTATCCGTGTCGACCGGACACGACACCAGGGCAGCCACTCCTAAAGTTGGTCCGTCATTCTATGTCCAGTTGCAACTTCAAAAAATTGTGTCGATGTCAATTATTTGTCCTAGCAACTGTGAATGCTTACAGGTAGTCATGAGAGTTTGAGCAGCCCTTATAGAATTTAGGTTGGTTGTTATGTATGTCAGGAGTCAAGTCATATAATTTCTAATTTGAGACACATTTTTGTGGATAAACTGTTTGGTTCTTTTATCAATTGTTAATAAAGGTGGGAGAAGTGCAGTATTATGTTTCGTTCTAAGCTACCCTTATAAAAGAAGTTGCTTTTTCATCTCCATATGTTGAAAATGATTGAAACCAGGAATGCTTTCAAAACAGCCCACAATAATATCCAGAACACTTTTCCTTTTCAAAATTTCTGCTTTCAACACCAATTCTTGATGCATTCATCCTTTACTAGCTTATTGAGTATTGGTCTTTCATTGTTTTTGCTATGATCTGCTTTAAATTTTTCTGTCATAATTGTAGAGCAAAGAAGAGTTATACGCAACAGAACAAGATGTTCTGCTACAGGCAGCCCAGATAATTAAGAAGCATGGTGCTGCTCTGGGCAGCATGCTACAAGTTTGACATGTCGGTGATTTGTTAAATGACAAAATCCTTTACATGGAGGTTCGTTAATTTCTTCTCAGTATTTCTCCCTGGTTACTTGATACCCTCAACAGTTTAAGGATATGAGTTTTAACAACACTGGAGATTAGTATCTATGTAAGTCATCACGAGTGCGCCAGCTATGGAACCTCTTCTAGGAAAGCTTCATTTAGCATCTCAATGTATGTAGGGTGGATTTCTAGATATTTATTTCTTGAAAAATACTGTAAACATTTCCTAATCCAATCCCATGTCAATTAATTTCTGATGGCTGTTTATTTTAAACAGTATCTTTCTTGCTTCAACGCAGTTTCATATATTTGAACTATTTTTAAATGCCTGCGTGTGTATCTTGTTAATATATGGTATTCAGGTTGCCATGCTTTTTTTTTTTTTTTTTTTTATCTTCCAACTTAGTGTTCCGTGATTGAACCAAGACTATATTGAGATTGTTACTGTTTCGTAAGAAAAATAGTTACAGGAAAAAAATAGTGACATTTTTTAAATCAAATGATCAACAAGATATTGGTAAACTTGGTCGTTAGTCTCAGGAATGACATATATGCTCCACCTTGAGGGAGAGCATTGTGGGGTAAACACTATAAATTTGTCAGTGGTTATAAGTTTTTTTTAAATTGTCATTGTTTATATTATAAAGTTCTTTCGTTTTACTATACAGGGGTATATTAGTCACATTTACTCATTCTTTTGGTATACATTGAAACCCATAGAGGGCAGCTGTTACGATCGTAGGTTAAGACCTTAGCTTTCCGCTCCACTGTCACCTAGGTGCTTTTGGAGTATTGGTTTGGGTCTTAACACTTGGCATCAGAGCCAACCCCACGTCATGGGTTCAAGTCATGGGAGGGGCGACCTGAGGAACGGGCTACCTAGGGGCTCGCTCGAAAAGAGAAAATGGGAGTACTGGAAAAAATGCCGGTGGCTCGCTCACAAAAAAAGTGAAAAAATAGGGGTACCGGAGTGAAAGCCGCCTTAGAGTGGGCTACCGTTGACGTTGGCCTTGGAAGCCTGGTGGAATGTTACGATCCAAGGTTAAGACCTTAGCTTTCCGCTCCACTATCACCTAGGTGCTTTTGGAGTATTGGTTTGGGTCTTAACAGCAGCTAATATCTGGGTCTCACAAAATCTGTTCTTTTGATCATTTTTTCCATTTTTATTATGGTCTCACAAAATCTGTTCCTTCAATACTTTAAAAAGGTGTAACAACATTTTTCGTAGCAGATGCCATATGATTATCTTTCTCTGCAGTATCTTTAAGAAGTCATATTGATCTTCGATTTCTTTTGCTCGTGTGTGTGTGTATTCACAAGTTAAGTGGTTAATTTCTTGCTGCTGGAGTTGTGTTTTTCTGCGTTACTATTTGAAGCAGTTACCTAGAATTTGATGCATTTGTGTAGCAAGAGTGCAGGTCACCTTGACAAATTGCGGAAAAAGGAACAGACTGGCAAAGCTAGATGTGAAGCTAGCTCAAGTTGTCAAAATTGGGAGATGGAGTTTGTTCATGGACCATGTGGGTTGTGACTCCATTCTCTTGCATTCAAGTTTTTTCTCAAGATTTCCTCAAAGTGTTGTCCAAGGGCCAACATAAACAAAGTTAATTGTCTGCAGAGTAATGCCCAAACACTTTGTAATGGCATGAGCTTTGATTGTTTTTTGTACATTGAGTCAGTACCCTGATCAGCTCTGGTTTTACACGAACTTGAGTATTATCGGCTTGAAAAATTATGGTTATAGCATTTATAAAATTTTCAATTCAAGGGTTCTGAAGAAAATGTAGAAAAGATGATTGTTGCTCCTCTTAGCATAGATAGGTGGAAAGATATTTCATGAAAATAATGTGAGTCCTGTTCTTGTGGACCATGAAAGCTGAACTGGGATGATGCTCCTCCCAGTGAAGAAAAATAATTTTACTACCAACATTATGAAAATGGTGTGTCATAGACTGGATTATTAAGTACAACATCAGGACAAATGGACTAGTCGCCGGTGTTGTGGCTGCCATTCAATGGATCACATCTTGGAGATCTTCTACACAAGTAGGCGATGACAACCATCTGGACAAATCTAGTCTGCAACTGTTTTCAGACTTAAGTACGCAAACATTGTCAGTACTGTTGTATGTCACTTGAAAAATGTGTTATTTCAATATTTCAAAAAAAATATTTTATAAATTAAAAACACGTTTTTCAAGGAGCATTCGATGGTCGATGTAATGTTTGCATACTTTTGAGTCTGCAAACAGTTGCAGACTAGATTTGTCCCAACCATCTGATCTATTGCATTGTTCTTGATGGTAAAAAAAATGGTGAACAGACTAAGAGAGAGTTTGTTGAGACTCGAACCAATACACCAAAAGTACCTAGGTTATAGAGGTATGGAAAGTTTTCAGTCTTAACCTCTAGGATTGTAACATTCCACCACGCTTGGAAGGCCAACATCCATAGTGGCCCACTCTAAGGCGGCTTTCACTCCGGTACACCTATTTTCTCACTTTTTGTGAGTAAGCTCCTGGCATTTTTTTAAGTACCCCTATTTCTTTTTTTTGAGCGAACACCAAAAGCACCTAGGTGATAGAGGTTTGGAAAGTTTTAAGTCTTAACCTCTAGGATCGTAACAAAGTTATAGGTCAGATAGTCTATTGAATCTTTTCCATGGTCGATAGATATTGTCAGATATTCCATAGATCAGATGGTTGTGATCATTCTGTGCCACGGTAACACGAGTTCTTCTCCACAGTCGATCTCCTCGACTTCTGCCTTACCGATCAATCTATTCCCTCTTCTCCAAATCTGGGTTCACCCTCGACATCGTTCTCGTCAGCTCTGTCATCAACCATTTCTCAAAATTCGGCAATCATTGCTGTGCACATCGTCTCCCCCTGGACATGCCAGATACTAACATGGTTGCATGAAATGCATTACGTTATTTTGAAAATAATGCTCAAATCTGAAAAACGGGCCAAACATTATAACTAAAGACCGTTATTTTAGAAAATAAAATGTTTTTTACTGCGATCGAGATTTTTAAAAAAAAAATAATAAAATATTAATATTCTGACCCTTTTTTTTTACTCAGACGTGACTGATGTGACCCCGTTATAATTGTTATAAGCCATAATGCTAACGTTAAAGGGACGGTCATAATGTTATAACGGACCATTTAAAACCTTGGGTAGGACCCATTTAATGGTGACTGCTCCAACCCAAACCTGCAGTGTGCAGTATGAAAATGGTACAAAAATATTAAAACTTTTGCATTTGTTATGCAGCACACATTTTCATTTTCTGTGTGCTTTTGCAGTAGACATAAATAATGTGAATAAAAACAATAATAAATTGACATTAACAAAACGGTCGTGATGTAACAAGTAACAAGGTATACCTGAGATCTTTTCTAACGTGGAAGCGGCATTTTTGGTAGTCACCGCTGCCATCTGGGCCCACTGACCCCATGGATGTTCGGCCCACTCCTCAGTAGACATTCATACCAAAAATCAGCTTGTTAATTTTAGCAGTTGGTTCTAGTACTCAAAAAAAATGGTTGGATTCAACGGCTATAAGAATGCCTTACAAAGTGCTAAAATCTAATGGTTATAGATTACCAATCAGGGTGATTTTTGGTGTATGTCCACCAAGGGGTGGAATAAACATCCATGCGGTCAGTGGGCCCAGATGACAGCGGTGAGTAACAAATATCGTGCTTTCGCATTTGAAAAAGTTTCAGCCATACCGTGTTACATCTTTTTCCTAAACAACAAAAATACATATAAATATAGGGTCGAGCTCAGGAGTACTCCCCTTTTTCTGACCTCTATTGGGAGCCAGCCCTGTGGATTCCGAGAATTTGACGGTGGTAGTACTGAACTGACACAGCTCTCCACTCGACACATACCCGTATAACCGTGATTTTCAACTTTCAGAAAGAAAAAAAAAACAGTGATTCTATAAGGGTAATAAGTTGCTCAGTCCACATTAACTCTCCCAGTATACTCCCGCACGTGTGGAAGGGGTGACTATCGTGCCTGGGGGATTAGTCGGGTGCTCTAAGAGGAGGCCCGGCTACCCACAGTTAAAAAAAAAAAAAAAAAACCTCTTATCTAAATAATTTTAAGAGGTCCTTATGTCCTTTTTCACTGAGAAGAATGCACCTCATGCTCCATGCAAGCCACTTAACTTTAGTAATAACAGCTGGAAGTGCATCTTTTACACTGTGAAAAAAAACACACAAAGGCACACTATGGATTGTTAGGATGAAGGGTCCTATGCAGAATCACTAGGCACTCCCCGACAAAGCATTTGCCAGAATCAGGTGTGAGTGGCTGAGATCCACTGTCCAATTGGGAGATAAGATCTCGGCTCTTCTTTATTGTAGACTATAAGAGGGGTATAAGTGGAGAGACAACTACTGTCACTTGTTATATAGATTAATATTATTAATAAAATATATTATGTCAATGAAATGTTCATTGATAAGAACTTTTACCAAGAACTTCAGAATTTGTAGCTTTCATTTTTTTGTAAAATCAAATTTAATAGGTTTACAGATGAGATTGGCTCAATGTTAGGTCGTCCCAATCTATCCTAATTCGATCCATTGACAAATCTCTAGTCATTGAAACATAGTTATTAGGAAACCTGGTGTTTCCTAGAAAAACATTTTCATTTTTTGTTTTTATTTTTTGGGAAACGCCTTAGGATACCCGTAGGAGGAAAATCTCACACCCCCTCGAGATCTGAGATGGGCTGCGGTGAGTAGGGACATCGTTGAGATGTCCCTGCACATTTGGCATCAAAGAGCTAATGGGTGTCCATTGGAAGAGCCTCTGATGCTTAAGTTAGTACGAGCAAATGAAGAAATAGTGCTCAAATGTGTAAGATTCGATCCCCTTTACCTATGTGTTACCTCAGTATATTCATGTAACCATTGCATCCCATGATCTTGGCAGTTACTAACCCACTTTCCATAACCGTCCTCTTCCCATGTTTCCTACATTTCTTGTACAGTTGTAACTCCATGTCCGGCATGACTCATGGAACATGGCTCAATCACTCCATGTTTGGCGTAATTCACAAAACGTGTCTCACGCTCTTACTAGTTGAATTAAAAAACAACCCTTCTTGAATTTTTCATAGCCGATGGCTCAGTGGGGAGCTAGGATTTTACAGTCAATATGAGCCACGTGGCGCATTCGTAAGAGGATACTAACCGTATGGATGTTTGGCCAATCACTAGGTGGACCTACAAGCCAAAAATAAACTTGATCACTAATTTCTAAGTGTTAGATTGAAGTTATTTTCATGGGTTAATTTTAACCATAGGAATTTGAGCATTATTTGGGTAAGAAATCCAAAGGTTTTAAATCACGAATCAAGCTGATTTCTGGTTTGTAGGTCTGCCTAGTGATTAGCCAAGCATCCATATGGTCAGTGTCCTCTTAAGAATGTGTCAAGTGGCTCATATTGGCTGCAATCAGCGGCATTGCTCACTCTCAACAGCTGTCGAAGGTTTACTCGTCAAAGTGGGGCAGATGGGCCCACTGACCGCATGGATGTTTAGCTCTTCCTTTCGTACACTCATACCCGAAATCAGCTTGTTTGATGAGTTTTAGCTGTTGGATTTAGTACCCAATCTTTTTTGAATCCAACAACTAGAATCACGCTTTAAAAAAGTACTAAAATCTAATGGCTAGAGATTGAATATCAGGTGGGCTAAACATCCATGCGGTCAATGGGCAGAGCAGGTCTGAGTGAGGGGGGCCCATCAACAATTTTTTCCTCTTAGGAAAATTTTCTTTTATCAATTTTTAAAAGTTGAGGCCCCCCTTGGCTCCGCCACTGGGCTGGCTCATGAATTCTTAGCCGAAACATAGATTAATAAGCTCTTGGCTGAGATTCAATATCTTGGCCAAATATGGTTATTGGACAATGTTGCTTCCACTGAGGCAGGGGACTCCAATACCTTGACCCACTGGATCTGTGGCCGAGAACCTCTTATCTCGGCCACGGGGCTTGTGGCCGAGAACACCACGTCTCGGCCACTAGGTTTGTCGTCTATAGATTACAATGCTACTAAAGAAACACGAGGAGCTTGTGTTACTCGGCACGCACTGAGCACGTGCTACCAATCCACATGTCATCACTCAATTATCTATGTGGAGGGTGCAGACATTGGCACCCACAAAACCTATTTCTCAAATGAATAGAAACATGTTTCCCCAATCTCCTTTTCTTTGCAAATGAACCAATGAGCACATATACGTGGGTAAGACTAAAAAAATTGATTTTTTCCCACTTAATATCTTTTTCTTCATTACCTTATCGTTTCCCCCATAATTTTCCTGTATGTTTCCATTGTCATTTTCTTGTATTACTTGAAATATTTAGGGGGCCTTTGGCAATACAAAAAAAAGTAACTTATCTATTATGATTATAAAGCGAGAACCGGGGTTGGGGCACGCCCAACCTCGCCCACACAAAAGTAAACTAAAAACAAAACAACCCTTCAGGACCACATATTTACTTCCCATGCCATTTAAAAAATCAGCCTAATTAATCTTTCTGTTTTCAAAGGCAAAACCTTCCCTCATTAAATGCCCTACAGTGTAGGTTGTCCGGCACACCCACATCCCTCATCAATAGTATAAGATATGTGGCACACTCTTAGAGACCACTCACCTTATGGATGTTTGTCCCATCCCTAGGTGGATCTATATACCAAATATCAGCCAGATTAGTGATTTCAAACCTTTGGATTTGAGTACCCCAAATAATTCTTGAAATCTATGGTTAAAAATTAATCCATGAAAACGACTCCAATCAAATCCTTAAAAACTACTAATCAGGCTGAGTTTTTGCATATAGGTCCACCTAGGGATGGCCAAACATGGATACAGTCAATGATCTCTACGAGTGTGCGATGTGTAAAGTGTACGTGCATCGCCCGTGGCGTTCCCTTAGTTGACTTTTATAAGTCAAAAAGTTAATTTGGATATGTTTCATATTTTAACTTTTGAAAAGTTAAAAACTAACTTAAACTGAAATTAAATTCTTTTAACTTTTAACTTATAAGAGAAACAACTTCTCAAAAACTAGAACTCCTCCCAACACTTAATTTCAATGACTTTTTAGAGGTCAAAAATCAACTAGTAGCTTCTACTACAAGTATAAGTGCTTTTACTACTTCTCGTGCTGAAACGCTTCATTTTTGGTTCTCGTATTGCTTCCTTTCTGGAAGATTCGTTTCCTTTCTGGCAACTATGCATTAAAGTAAGTAGTAGCTTTTAGAGAAATGTAAGCGCTATGATGATGGCTTCCACTTAAATGAGTTTAATTAGGCTCGGTGTTTCACAAAAAGAGGGCCTTCTTGCTGAAAATTAAAAAAATTTCCACTTTTCGGGTCCATATGCAAAACTTTTGCAAGTTGGATTTGAAAATAGATGACATGATTGCAGTAAATTCAATATGATTATATTAACACTAATTCCACTTCTCACTGTCTTTGAAATCAAGACCACTGACCATATGGATGTTTGGCCCATGGTTTAAAAATGGCTGTTTTAACGAAAATAACGGCCGTTGTAACGGATTCGGACCTCCCCCCGGCCACTATGTTATGTACCATTTTAATGCTAACAAAGTAACGGCCGTTATTTTCCTTTATAACGAAAATAATGACCGTTGTTTTCTAAAAAAAGTGTTAAAATAAAGTCAATTATTTCCGTTACTTTCCTGTTATAAATTTTATTGAAAATTTGAAATGTAAATTTTGAATTTTAGTGCATACATTATTTCAGTGAGTTACAATCCCTTATAACAGAAAAAACTGTAACGCACTAGTCTGTTGTTGTACTGTTATAACGGCTCTTTTAAACCTTGGTTTGGCCTATCCTTAGGTGGATCTATATTGATGATTTCTAGTCGTTGGATTTGAGTTTTTTTTGTTCATTAGTTGATTTTTAACCTTGGGATTTGAGTATTATTGGGATAATTATATTCAAAACGGTTAAAGTTAATCATGGATGAGGCTGATTTATGGTGGGCCAAACATACATATGAGTGGCCCCCCCAAGAGTGGAGTAGAATTTTGCTGACTGATCACATTATGAGTCACCTGGCACAGTCTTAGAGGATGTTGACCGTAATGATGTTTGGTCAATCCTAGGTGGACCTACAAAACAAAAATCAACCTGATTAGTGATTTCAAACTTTTAAATCTTTGTCCCCAAACAATGGTCAATAAATCAAATTCCACAGTTCAAACTTCAAACCAACCCATGAAAACGACTCCAATGCTTAGAAATCACTAATCAGGCGATAAACATCCATATGTCTGAAATCTCTAAGAACATGCCATGAAAACTTAGAAGGAGCAAGCTACGCTCGGGGGCCTTTGACTTTTGCGGTTCTGTTCCACTCCTTACCAACAACTCGGCGTTACGCCGGAACACACTATAGGTTGGTCCAACAACCAGTTGGCTCCTCGCCGCTGCACATTAGCAGAAAAAAAGTGAGTGAATAGCCAGCCTCATGCAAGTTTATCAATCGGTTTCCTTTATCCTGTTGCATATTTCTGCAACTCAAAAAAAGAAAGGCTTCGATCACGAAAGGGGCATTTGTCTCCACCGTGCGTTGCCCTTTCTCCTTTTTGAGAGAGAGGGGAGGCTTGCACTAGATGGACTCCCCCCCTTCCCTATTGATCATACAACAAATGAACGTGGTTAGGAATCGTTAATGGCAAGCAATGGATTTGCTTTACCTGATCTTCTTTGCCCCTTTCTTCTTAATAGGGGACAACGAGCGGTTACAAAATGTTTTGACTGGTATTTCACAGCGGCGACTCGATCTACGTATCCATTCCAACCCAGCAAACGGAGGCTTGAAAGCCAGAGTGCACTCCAGTTTTCTACGCTGGGTGGGTGCCGGTCAGCAAACTTCTTCTCCCCCAAGAGTGTACCATACATGCAGCCAGCTGGCTAGAAAAATCACATCAATCGAATGATCTTAACCATTGGAGGAATAGACTTTTCTTGAACCCATTACCGAACCACGTGCACGGTCTGCATGTGAGCCACGTTCTCACCTAGTCCTAAGACAAGGACAATGTTACGTAAAAATCCCAATCGAAATGAGGTATGAGGAGGACATTATACGGTAATGGGTCGGGCTCCGTTGACAGATATAAAATGACAGGGACACAATATAAACCACGTGGCACACTGTTACATGACTCTGACCGTATGGATGTTTGTCCTATCCCATGGTGGACCTGCAAGCCAACAATCAGCCTCATTAGCGATTTATAGGCTTTGGATTGGACTTATTTTCACGGGCTGATCTCAACTGTGGGAATTTGAGCAGTATTTTAGGTACAAAGATCCAACACTTATAAATCACTAATCAGGCTGATTTTTGGTTTTTAGGTCCACCAGGGGATAGGACAAACATTCCGTACGGCCAGAGTCTTGTACCAGTGTGCCACCTGGCTTATATTGTGTCCCTGTCATTTTATATCCGTGTCAACGGAGCCCAACCCATGGTAATTAAGTTCTCGGTTTGTGGCGTCTCCTTAACCGGATAGGTTCCGTGGTATACTGACATTTTCGTAATGGGTCGTGTTGTAACAAGTTAGACCTGACTGTTTTTGGCGTCAGGTAGCGCGATTTTTGTTACTAACCACTGCCATCTGGCCCCCTGACTGAATGGATGTTTAGCCCAAGTTTTAAAAGGGGCCATTATATCGGTATAACGGGCCGGGGAATTGTAACGCTCAGGGGGCAGAAACGGAAAAATGGAAATAACGGAAAACATGAAATTTTGAATTTCAAAACATAGACAATAACAAAAAATAGCGGCCATTTTTTTTTTTCACAAAAATTTCTAGAAAATAACGGTCGTTATTTTTGTTATACCGTGTTATTTTCTGGGCGTTTTAATGGTATATAACATAACGGGGGAGGTCCGAATCCACGGCCATTATTTTTGTTACAAGGGCAGTTTTTTAAACCATGGTTTAACCCATCCCTTGGTAGACATTCATACCAAAAATCACCTTGTTTAATGAGTTTTAAGTTTTAACAGTTGGTTTTATTACAAAAAAAAAATAGTTTTGAATCCAACGTCTAGTATCACTCCTCAAAAGGTACTAAAATCAAATGGCCAGAGATTACCAATCAGAAATCAGAGTGAGTTTTCGTGTATATAATCCACCAAGGGTGGCCTAAACATCCACGACCCACGCCTGCGGTCAATGGGCCCAGAGTGCAGCGGTGAGTAACAAAAAATCGTGCTACCTGTCGCCAAAAAGCCTATGGTCTACCTTGTTATACTATACCTGACGCCAAAAAGCCTCAGGTGTACCTTGTTACATCTTGTCGTAATTGCCCCCAAAAGCATGGGGCATTTTACATCTCTGATTTTTTTCCAACTGCTGACCACGATTTACCGCAGGAGGTCGGAAGCTAGAATCCTACAACGAAGAGAGAGAGAGAGAGAATAAATCGGAGAGACAGCGAAAAAGAGAGGAGTGGTGATGTTGTAGTTAGCGTTGATGGGTTTGGTTTGATTTGATTTATATAAAGAGATCAAATGAATTGAGAGAGAGAGGAGAAGGATTAGGTTTAGGGTTTCGGAATCAACCGAGAGAGAGAGAGAGAAAGAGGTTTGAAGATGATGGATGTGATCCTCCATGTCTACGATGTGACGAACAGTGGTTCTACGAAGACGAATAACACCATTGTTCAGATCAACAAGATCTTCAAGGATGGCATCGGTTTGGGAGGGATTTTCCACAGCGCTATTGAGGTCAGTTTCATTTCATTTTCTTTTTTTTTTTCCTCTTTTTCTGGTTGATTAGAGAGAAATCTATGATTTCCTGTTGTAGAACTGTTAAGTGTTTACTACAGTTTTCTTTGGGTTTCTGCAATATTGGTTGCTGAAGATGAGATCTAGGGTTTCAATTTTGGTGATTCGAACAGTTTTCTCTGTTCTGGTGATTCGAACAGGTTTCCTATTTTTGTGCTTCTAAATACCCATGACCATCTATATCCATAAATAATTTATCATAAAGGAAACAACTTTGGGAGTGGCCGATAAAGCCGTTATAAGGGCACCCAATTGAAATTCAAGTTGTGGGCGGAGTCACAAGTTACAACCCACATCATGCATGAAGAGGCTTATGCACTCTCTCTCGCATCCGAGCTTCCCTTCTCTCAAATCCACCAACTCCATTAAAACTTTAGTAAGCCATGGCCTCTACCCACAAGCCCTCAAAGCTTCAGTCGATCTCCTCGACCTTCACCTCACTGATCAAATCTATTCCCTCTTCACCAAATCTGGGTTCTCCCTTGACATCTTTCTTGCCAGCTACCTCATCAAGCATTTCTCAAATTCTGGTCATCTCCATCATGCCCACCGCCTCCTCCTGGACGTGCCAAACACTGACACTGTTGCGTGGAATGCACTGATTTCTGGGTATGCAAGAGACCAGCAGACTGAACCTGCATTCCGTCTCTTCAACAGCTTGAGATGTTCTGATCTGAAGCCTGACATCTTCACATTGAGCTCTCTAATCAGAGCCTGCAATAACGTTGAAGAAAATAAGATTGCCCATGTGAATGCAATTAAGATGGGATTAGCGTCAGGAGCTTTTGTAACCAGTGGACTTGTTGATAAATATTCGAAAGCCGGGGATATTAGTTCTGCGAAGAAATGCTTAGAAGAATGCTTGGTCATGGACACTGTGGTTTGGACGACTATGATATCAGGTTTCCTTTGGAATGGAGAGCCTGAAATGGCTAGAGATATTTTCATGGAGATGAGGGTGTTGGGTATGGGTTTGAATCAGTTCAGCCTGACCAGTGTTCTTGGTGCATTTGCTGATATCAGAGAGGGGGAACAGATTCATGGCTTGAGTATTAAGATGGGTTTCTTAGCTGGTGCTTCAGCCCCTCTGAGCAATGCAGTTATGAGCATGTATTGCAGGTGTGGGAGTAAAGCTGATGGGATTAAGATGTTTAGTGAAATTTCTGACCCAGATGTCGTTTCTTGGACTGCACGGATTGGGGCTGCTTATGATGGTGAAGAAGCAATGGAGTTATTTAGATTCATGTGTTCGAGAGATATGGAAATAAATGATTATACAATTATTAATGTTATGTCGGCGATTGGGAGCTCAAGGCTTCTGAAAAGTGGGAAGCAAATCCAAGCCCGTTGTAGTAAGGTTGGGTATTTACCGGTAATATCTGTTGCTAACACCTTGATTTCCATGTATGGGAAGTGTCGGCATATTGAAGTAGCTAGGCAGGTATTTGATGAAATGCTTAATCGGGATTCTGTTTCTTGGAATGCTCTGATTGCTGGGTATGCTGACAATGGATTGGTCGATTCAGCTCTGAGGTTGTTCTCTCAGATGCGACATTCTTTTCTAGAACCCACCAAATTTACCCTGGCAAGCATTCTCGAAGTCTTGTCCAACTTTGATGCTCCAGAGCAGGCAAAACAAATCCATGCACACACAATCAAATCAGGATTTATGTCAGATGATTCCATGGTGACTAGTTTAATAACAGCATATGGGAAGTGCAACGAAATTGAAAAATCGAACCAGGTATTTTCTGAGATTGCTAAAATAGATTTGGTGCATGTAAATGCAATGGCAGCTACATTTGTCCATGCTGGTTACCATGCAGATGCCGTGAAATTATTCCATAACACATGGGACTCGGAAGTGGAAGTGGATGGCATTACTTTCAGTGTAGTTCTTAAGGCTTGTGGTGCTTTAACGGCACTGGAACAAGGGAAGAGTTTACATTGTTTGGTTATGAAATCCGGGATTGACCAGGATAATTTTGTCGGAAGTGCTATTGTTGATGTTTATTGCAAGTGTGGAAGCATAGACGATGCGGAGAAGGCTTTTGAAGAGATACCTAAAGGCAATTTGGCTGCTTGGAATGCCTTGATAATGGGTTATGCTCAACATGGCCATAGTCACGAGGTCTTTAAGCTATTCAATGAGATGCCCAAATTGGGCATGGACCCAGATGAGATAACATATCTCGGAGTTCTCTATTCGTGCTGTCATGCAGGGCTAGTTAAGGAAGCATGTTTCCACTTAAACTCCATGTTTGAACGTCATGGTGTGATGCCACAATTAGAACATTATGCTTGCATGGTTGACCTGCTTGGTCGAGTTGGAGACCTGGAAGAAGCAAAGAGGAGTATCGATCAAATGCCCATCAGCCCGGATGCGCAGATATGGCAGATTCTTCTATCAGCCTGCCACATCCACGGCAATGTCGAGCTTGGAGAAGTCGCAGCACGGAAGCTTCTTGAGTTGCGACCTGAGAACTACTCTGTTTATGTTCTTCTCTCAAACCTATATGCTTCAGCTGGTATGTGGGATGAGGTTGGAAGATTGAGAAAGGTTATGAAAGAGAAAACAGTAACTAAGGAACCTGGTTCTAGCTGGATTCAAGTGAGGGAAACTGTTCATTCCTTTTTTGCTGACGATATGTCACATCCTGCGATTAGAGAAATTTATTCGAAGCTTCAAGAGTTGAATAAGCAAATGATAACGGCATTAGAGTTAGAAAGAAATGGTGTTTGATTCAAACCATTCTTTAATGGATCCTCGAACTGGGAAGCATTGTCAATATGCTCTCATTGTTCGTTATAGCAACCTCCGAAGTAGGTGGCCCTCGTCGGATGGCTACTGTCATCCAATCTGGTTGGCTACGGGATCTAGGGTTTCAATTTTGATGATTCGAATTGTTTCTCATGTCTTGCATTTTGAGTTTTCGATTTCCATAGAAGATACAAAGAGTTTGTAGATTCTGAAATTGTGCGATTCATGGAGAAAGTACAATTTTGGGAAGAATCCAATGAACTACATTTGCATGTCTGGAATACAAAATCTCCTGTCAACCATTGTTGAAATTTTTGACGGAATAGTTTGGGTTTGGCATTTGTAGTTTGTAATCTTCAGGAATCAGGATAAGTGTTTCTGTTTACAACTGGCCTGTGAGTGACAGAAGCAAGTTATATAAATTAGAATAAAAATCATCGGGGGCCAATATATAAATTAGAAGTTTTGGAATGGGATGAATTTTGGTGAGGATGGTCTCTATGGTGAGGAGATCACCCTCACAAAAATTCAAATCATTCTGATATTCATAGCATGGTTTACAAGTTGAAGAATTATGGACCGTCTATTTTTTACCGTTAACTTGAAACCCACATTTGATTGTTTTAGAAATTTTAGAATGGGCTGATTTTTTGTAGGGGTGATCTATACGAGGAGATCATCCTCACCAAAAATCAGCCATTGATTTATCTTCCATGTGGGTACACCAAAATTGTGTGTGGAAATGTGTCCGCTGAGCCTGACCCATATATTTATATAGCGCGGGCCAATATATAAATTAGAAGTTTTGGAATGGGATGATTTTTGGTGAGGAGGGTCTCTATGGTGAGATCATCCTCACAAAAATTCAAATCATTCCAATATTCATAGCCTGGTTTAAAAGTTGAAGAATTATGGACCGTCTATTTTTACCGTTAACTTGAAAACCACATTTGACAGGGTTAGAAATTTGAGAATGGGCTGATTTTTTTGTAGGGGTGATCTATATGGCGAGGAGATTATCCTCACCAAAAATCATGCATTGTGTGTGTGTGTGCATGTGTGTAGTGTTAAAGAGAGAACTTGTAGTTTCTCACTTCTTGGATATGGGTGGTTTTAAATCTCGGTTTCAACATCAATTCAGGTCCTGGCCAAAGTTGAAGCTAAATCTCAAAATTTCATCCAAGATACTGTAAATTTTGTATAGAACTTATCCAAAATTAGTTGAAGTTTCAAATTTCCTGAAACTGAAACGAAATATTGAAATTTGGAGAAACTTCGTTGAATTTAAAACCTTCATTCTGGAAGTGCTATGTTGCAAAGCATCTTGAGCAAGCCAGGCATGATTGACATCTATGTGCCAGCTCGAGGGGGGAGTATGGAGTTGTTGCAATGTAAGTTATAGCAAGGGTGAAATAGATGTTCAATCATTTGAGTGGCCTTTTTTACTTATTCACGCTTCATTAAGAGTATTTCAAGAGATATCCTCATATGATTGGGTAGTTACATTTTCTAGTAATGAAATTAATTTGAGACACTATACATAACACTGTAGCATCTTAAGTGTTAAAGAACATCGAAACATTACTCTGTTTAATGAGATATTCTTCTCATCCTTTGGAATGTGTTTTCAAAACTATACACAATTTTTTTAGAGAAGCTCCTGAATTCCATTTTCAAAAATATGATAAACATTTTGCTATCATCAAAACACCAAACCCACGAAAATTGTGTTGTCTCAACATGATCCTGGAAAACTTCCTAGGCTTCTTTATACCTTTCACGGAATATGACTTCTTTGTTTATAATCTTAAACCATTTTATTTATGTTTCATTCTATTGGCAGGTTTACGGAGATGAGGAATGGTCATTCGGGTTCTGTGAACAAGGCACTGGAGTTTTTAGTTGTCCTCCTAGTAAAAACCCAATGTACACCTATCGTGAACGCGTGGTCCTCGGGAAAACGAACTTTTCAATCTTCAAAGTAAATCAGATTCTGAGGGAACTTAGTAGAGAGTGGCCTGGACACTCATACGACCTGCTGGCAAGAAACTGCAATCACTTTTGTGATGAGTTCTGTGAAAGGCTTGGTGTGCCTAAACTTCCAGGTGACATCCGTTTTCTTTTTCTTTCATTTTATTTTTGTCTGTCAGTGAAAACTTCCTTTTGTATGAAATGATGGTGTTACGCATATGGAGCTTTATCTGGTTTCTTTTTGTTAGTTACAATCATAATGAGGTTTTCCCCAATAGAACTGTGTATGTGAATTAAATTCTAATTCCCATAAAAGCTTCAAAAATCTTATTTACCAGATATGGCAATAAAAAGCAAGATAATAAAACATCGGGAAGAAAATTATTATTTCTGTATACTTTTGCTTCAGTGATTTAAAAACTGTGTAGCTTTAGGTCATATGTTCATCTCGGATTTACATTATTTCATGTTACTAAAATGAAACTTCTGTTCTACCCAACTTAACCCAGGCAGAACATGTAAGGAGGAATGCAGTGAATGTGTCTTTTGACTTTATGTACTTATGCCTCGCTAGCAGGGAAGGCAAATATAAGGCACGATAGACTAGAAAATTTTTGTAGTACTTTCCAGATTCTTCCATATTTATCATTTAGAAAGAGTTGATAAAAATTATTTGAGCTGGCTTTTCTCAAAAATAAGTCAGGTTGTCAAACCAAAGTTTTCCATACATTGGAATGTTGAACTTATCAAAAAAAAAAAACATTGGAATGTTGAGAAAATGAATTATGCATGAAATGCACATGGATTACCATCTGCATATCTCTATTTTATACTGATTTCAGGCTTCTCAGTCAGGGTCAGACTTTTATCTATGTGGAAGCAAGCCATCACAAACAGCAGATATCGAATTGTTGATTTGTTGAAGCAAAATAATATGAACACTAAATCTTTAGTGAATTGGTTTATCCCTTAATATAGCTTCTAAAAGTAGGTGTGATTAAATATTAACAGGTCTACATAGGACTTGCTCAACTAAAGAAATAGCACCTTGTCCATGTAGCCTAAGACTGCCTAGCTGCAGTTCAGATCTGTAATTCAGAAGTGCCTATCTTTGAATTATTAAAGGTTAAGAAAACCCTTTTCAATAAATTTCTTTTACTGTTCAATTTTTTTTTTTATATTAAATTTTAAAATAGGGTCAATGTGAAGGTTACTATACTCCTTGGGTCTTTGCTTCTTTGTTTGATCCATGAATTACTCCTTCCATGGACATTCTCCTAGAAGAAGCTCTCATTGACAATTGAATTTTGAAAAAAGCACTACCATTTATGCATGTCCTTCCATGTTTCTTTTTCCTCGTAAGTGTTTGGATATCTACAAGAATTGGAATTTCCTACCTAACTAATCTTGTAAATAGTAACTATATAAAAGAAATATCTTATCATACGAGACATCATTAGTAAGTTCACATATTATATGCGAAATTTATGAATTAAAAAAAATATTATACGACAAACTTTTCAATGATTCAATCGTATTATTCTCATATTATACGCATATTATTATGAATTATTGAAAATTTAATTTTTAATATAAAAAATAATTATTTTATTATACTTTTTGTCCAAAATTTTAATAGAATTTTTAGGATTATTCCGAATTGCCTATGGTACAACATAAACGTGAGTAAGTGGTCCCTTTAACCATTAAGTCAAAATTGATGACTAGTAGTGATGATGTCATTATGGAGATAGCAGTTGTAGTTATGATGGAGTTGTAATCTTTTGGACATCTTATTTATTTTTTCTTTTCCTTATTTTGGGATCGGTATTAAGAGAGATTTATTCAAAGAAGCAGAGAAGACGCGAGGGGATATCATCCCCATACAAAAAGAAACCTAAAGAGCAATCTTCAAAATTAGGTCTGATTCCACTGTTCTTCGGCCGCACCCAACACAGATTAGTGAGTTCTTTAAACAAGGACCGTTGGTCCACTAGCAATAATCTCTTGCTACCATGCTCAAATTCGGAATTCTTTATGGAAGACAGCCCACTTAATGGTTTTGAGATGAATGATTTCAAGAACTTGGGAGGCCAACCATTTTTTATTTCGAAAGATTCACGCCTTTTTTCGAGCAACAAGATGTGCTTTTCCATTTTCACTTAACGTTCGAGATCATGCAATCTTTAGATTGTTAAGAGAATACGTTTTTTGATAAGTAAATTTATATTTAGATTACCAATCAAAACTTTACATTTAGATTGTTAAGAGTACTCTTCTATTTTTATAGATCATGGCATTTTTAATTGTTAAGAGACGGGAAACTGGATCCATATAACTATCAGGACACAACTTGCTATATCTCGCTTACATAGTCATCACCGTTCTCCCGGGAACCAAGACAAGCACTTGTGGAGTTGCTCTAGAGACAGAATGTTCTTGGTTTACTCTTTTTATTTAGCCTTGGCTAGGCAGTTCAACAGGAGTTATCCAACAGCTTTTATATGAGGTTCTAAAATCCCATCTATTATTGCCTTTTTTATGTGGACATCGTTGGACAAGATGCTTACGGTGGACCATCTGACTTCTAGAATGATGATTATCGTCGACTACTGTTTGATGTGCAAACATAGCGGAGAGTCGATTAATCATCTTCTGTTGCACTGCGATGTGGCAAGAGGAGTTTGGACCTTCTTCTTCGCGGAATTTGGGATGGCTTGGCTAATGTCAAATTCTGTACTCGATCTGGTTTCCAATTGGCTTTCATCTGCTTTCTCTTTGAGAGGAAGATTGTTGTGGAAGATGCTACCTTTTGAGATATGTTGGGGTCTCTGGAAGGAGAGGAACCAAAGAGTTTTCCAAGACAAGGAGTAGAGTTGGTAGTGTTGTTCTTAATATTAAGGGCATGTAGTTTTTGTGGTCTAAAATGTTTGTAGAGTGCATAGGCCTTTTCTTTGAGGACTTCGTCTTTCGATGAGACTCTATCTATACTAGGGAAGGCAGCTAAGCTTTGTTTATCTCTTTTCCTAGTTTGTAATTTGTTTTTTGGGGCATGCTCTTTGCAAGTTATCTCGACCTCTTAGGCTGCCTTTGTATCCATCTCTTGGCGTTTTTGCCTTTTTAATAAATCTACACTTACCAAAATAAGGGAGCTAGATCATGCTTCCAACGTACATCAAAAGGTCGGTTAACGCCTTCTTTTGCCAATGAGTTGGCGACATCATTGATAAACTTCCCTTGTCTACACAAAGTCCTCTAATATTATCCACAAAGATCCTAAGTGGTGTCGTGTTTTTTCAGTTTGTTCGACTTCAAATCAGTTTATTGCATAAATAATGGTTTGTATAGATTATTCATTTGAGAGAATACGTGTGATGTGGTAGCTAAATTTTAATTGAAGTTTTCTCTATAGAACATATTCTTAAAGCTTCTGCTGTTTACAGCTTGGGTCAATCGGTTTGCCAATGCTGGTGATGCTGCCGTGGAAGTCGCTGGAAACACTGCATTAAGAGTGAGATGCTCTTTCCCCACTTATTGGTCACTTGCCTTCTTTGTGCATATTATATTCTACCTGAACTAACCTGTTCACTCTTGTACTAGCAAAGATTTGGTAAATGATGTTCTGAAAATGAAAGACTCCTCAGTAAGTTGGTAGAGGAAATATTAGAATACTGCACAGTCATGCTTATATCTTTGAAGAATTTATTCAACAAGGATCAATACCTTAACTCATTTGTTGACCTCACAACAGTATGAGTCTAGAAAGTTTGTCATGAAGTATAGTTGCGAAACTTCATAATTTGTCCCTATACGGTAACGTAAGGAGAATTTTTATTGGTGTTTGGAAAGTGCCTTTAATTTAGCTTTTTCTAAATCATGTTTTTGGTGGATGTTCAAAAGTTCATTTGTCTAGATGAAAAGAGCTACAAAAGATGGACACAATGCTCTTTGAAAAGAACCCAAAGGATAGAAACCCACCATGAATATGCATAACTTTGTCGTCAGCTGTGACCTTTCCTTTGGATGGCCCAAGTTTTTTGCCGGTAATGTTGAAGTTGTACCTGGTGCACATTAATCAATGTTGAGGCCCTAGTATAACATGCAAATTGTACTTTGTTTAACATTTGAAGCATGATAGTATAAGATTCAACTCATTGAAGGCCAAACACTAGAGAGGAGGTTGACATATTACGTGGTAGAGTTGGGAGGGGGGCGAAGTTGCATAGGAATGATTATAGTTGAATGCTAAATACAGTTGTGGATATTATTCAGAATTTGTGTTATCAGGATGCATGATTATAAGTTCAGAATACAAGTTGGAGTGAATTGTGCATTAAAGATGGTAAGATATTGCTGTGAGACCAAGTCTTCTGCTTCATAATAAGTGGGTTGAAACAGATATGCAGTGCTGCAGAATATGAATGCAAGCAATAAGCTTGGTTGAATACTAAATGTGATCTTCTACTTACTGTTCTCTTCTGACTCATTATTACCTTGTTTCAACGAACCCTTTTGAATTTGGTGTCTGGCTTGTGAATTTAATTTTCCTCCACTTGTCCTTTTTATGTTTTGCAGTTTCGCCAAGCGAAGACAGAGATTGTATCTGCCAGCAAAGTGGCATACCGATTCCTCGCCGGTATCAACTCCAACCCGACTCTCACTCCCGAGTCCCCAAGCAATTCCAATAGAGGCAGCCCTAGATTCCAAGCTGCTTGGTTTAAAAGCCTCATGTCAATTGGCAACAAAACCTCGAGTTCAGAACTCGAAAACCAGGCTGAAGACACAATGCCTGAACAGCCACGACGACAACCTACAGAACAACCACGACAGAATTCACGTTATGATATTTGAGAGTTAAGCTCGTATGGCATCAGTGCTACAATGTATTAGTCATGAAAACTACAGCCAATGGGCTGCCATTCGTTCTGGACAATGTAAAATTTAATTCCTTTTGAAGTGAAATCTTCCCATTCAAAACCAAAATGTTCAGAGAGATTATATACATATGAGGTAATTTATCATACAGTGTTTCCTAAAGACACGAGTTCTAATCTTTTTGATTTCCCGCAAATAGGATTTCCGATTGCAGTTTGGTCGTCGTGAAGTGGCTCTAGAGAGCACAGTGACAATGGAGTGGAAAGCATTGGCTGCTATCTTGGATTTTATCTGCCCTCTCTTTGGTAGAGGCCTTCTGCTCCTGAAACTTCCCTTGCCGAACACAGCAGCAGGAACAGCACTGACCTTGTGGCTCATCGTAGCTGGAATGTAGATTAATCACCTTCTTGGAAGACTTGTGGCCTGATAAATGCTTGGAGGTGTTTATATAGAACTAAAAATGGCGTACCTGGGAAGGTTGATCTGGGAGAGTGGATAGAAGTTGAAATGATCTTTCGAGAACGGTGGGGGGTTGGGGGGCATGCCAGCGAAGTTGTCTGGTTGAACAAAGATTCCTTCTTCGAATTCTTAGGACGAATTTACGACTCTTCAATTAAGACATGATCTTTAATTCGGGTCTCTATCTGGGGTTTGTTTAGTTGTTAGGATGGATGAGGATTGCTGGTAGATAAGATATATGAGTTGTGGAACAGCAAAATCTGGTTATTTTTGGTGTCTTGACAGGTATATTTGTTATTTTAAGAGGGGGGCGGGCGTGGCGGCATTGGGCTACGTTTTGGGGAGCAGGCTCATTTAAATAAAAACGATCAGGAGAAATGGTGGTTTTGCTTAGAAGAGCAATGGTTTTAGTATTATACGGCCAACCAACTCGTGCATAAAATATGTTTGGATGCAGCACAACATGGTTAATTTGTTAATTTATGTGATTATCCATCCATGTTGACATAATAGGGTAGTGTTTCAACTGTGACGTGAATGGCATAAACAAGGTACACGTGCCATGAATCTAGACCCCGATCCAATGGAACTAGTACCTCAATCCAGACCCAATGTTACTGATACGGATTTGATCAGATCTTTCGGGGCAACCTGATCCATTGACAGCCTACCAGAGCTACTTGTTAGTATCCTCATGTGGGGTGGGATGTACTCACTGTTTTGTTCCATTTAAGTTTAGTTTTCTAACTTCAATAAAAAAAAATGCTCACCAGAGGAGCAGAGGTCGATCCTCCATGGCGTTCTTTCATGCCCACCGGTCCTATGAATGCTTGGCCCACGCTTCAATGACTTGTACACCAAAAATCAGCCTGATTAGTGATTTCTAGCCGCTGGATTTGAACATTTGTCATTATGGGCTTCATGAACACGTTGATTCTTTTGGTGTGCAAGTCCACCAAGGGTTGGGCCAAAAGTTTTGTGGGTCCGGAAGAGTGTTCTTCATAGCATTTTTTGATTCGGAGGTGCAGGTAAATGAGTGAACACGGGGTTGAACTTTTAACCCAGGTCACATTGTACCAAAGGGTAACATGCCAATTGCTTATTTACCGGTAACTCGGTGCAGATTAGATTGTACCCGCTCGGAAAACGTAGATATCTCGGCAAGCACCTTTGACTCAGTATATCCATATTATGTAAGTGCCTTTCAATTCACACATTAAATATCTCTGTTTCCTCTCTTTCTTTGATTGATCATGCATATTATACTTCTGTGGTGCTTGATCATCCGATTCGATTGTTTTTTGGCATAGGAGGCCTCCAAGGTGGGTCACATCTAACAGCAGATCCCTGACCCGAGCACTTACTCCACATGAAGATATGAGGATGAAAAACTATCCGTAGGATCTACCTGAACAGGAACCTTATTTGTTCTGCTAGTCAAGAAGCATAACAGTAGCTCTTGGTACCTTCAGAGTCCAAACAGCTGCAACAGACCATACTTCAAAGGTTCTTTCAACTCCAAGGACAGAGAAACCCAAACCATTTACCTTGTGGAAATAAACAATATTGAATTCAGAGCAACTAGAATGTGCCTTCGAAACCAAAGCTATAGTTGCCTTAAACTCACCTGACCATATTAGGTAACCAAAAACAAAAGGGACTTCCCGTAAAGCAAACACGATGTGTTTTACATAACCATCCAAAAGATGTTGTGGAGTAACAAGACACTTACATGACTGAACCCTTTCGCTTCCTAAATCAATGGGGCTCATCACAAAACCCATATTCTCGGGACATCAGTTAGGCAACATTACAGAAAATGTCAAGCAATTGAATCAACAATGCCGTAACTTTTGAATGTAAAGCTCATTTACACTGAAAATAGACTAAATTTCAATTTGACAGCCAAAGAATCTTTATACAGCTGAGAAGAAGATGTAATTTTCATCCATCATGCAACTAAAAACAAGTCGTGTAGTACAATATAGGTCCACCAACACCAATAGAGTTCTGGGAATCACACCACAAAAAGATAGCAAGCATCTTTGTAAGTTATAACAAACAGGAACAGGTGGAAATACACGAGAACATGACATTTAATACTGAGCAGGGCAGGACACATTGCCAACAAGCACAAAGGTACAGTCATGACAAATATATACAAGAATTTATTAGGAATAATGATCAACCTCCTTACAGAGATTGGACCTGGTTACTAAAACTGCTTAACTTACCTTTTAACATTCCATTGATGACAATTGTCTCTGCATGCGCATCTTCTGCAATTCGAAGTGAAGAAACAGCCTGTGCTGCAATAAGCCCATGTGAGATTTCAGTTGTTCCTCGACTTTTCTCTTCAAAATAGGGCGCATGGATATCTTTTCCAAAAACTCTGGATGACAATGACCAGCCACCGCTCCCCCAATCATTCCACTTGCACCCTGATCCATAAGAATCAGACACCCATCCCAACCCTTCTAGGGAACACTTCGTAAAGCTTTGATGAGGACCTGCTCTCCATCCTCCCATAAAGACGCCAATATTGCTAGCATGGTCCCAAGGGTTAAAACCTTCATCCTTTTTCAGCACAATCTTACACGAATCATCCGAGTCTTCACCCAGGAGGACATGCAGAGCTACTGCCTCAGCTATTGCTGCACCCTCTTCATCAAGCCGCTGCTGTTCTTCCTTCTTTTTCTGCTTCTTCTTTTCTAGCTCAGATCGGATGGCAGCAGAAGTAGCGAGTGCTTTCTCCAGGCGCCTCTTTTTCTTCTCAGCTTGTTTTTGACGATCTAGCCCATCCTTCATCTGCTTCTTCTTCTCTTTCCTAACAACAGGTGGCGCTTGAATGCATCCCATATTATCCATGAACGCTTCAAATTTCTCTAACTAACCAATTTCTTTTGCTGAACTTCTTCTTTTAAATAACTCCACTAATGCAAGAACATTCCCCCTACAAACCTTTTTCCTTGATTTGACCACTAACTTCTTTGTAAACTTCTAAAAGTGGGAAATACCGTGGAAACTAATATAACATCTAGCAGTCCACACCTACACCCATTCAGGTATGAAGGAATATCTCATCTTGCGAACAATACAATCCCATACAGAAACCACAGGAGATAGCAGAAGAGCGAAATGGTAAGCACTGACAGACGTGTCCCTGGGCACCATTCTCCCCAATTTCCCACAGCCCTTGCATTTACCCATCTTGTTACGAAAACAGAATCAATAAGCAGGTTAATATTTAAGAAGCGAGAAGATCACACCCTTGATCAAACATATCCCATGGCATCTCCTACTGCAATTTCAGCAAAGAAACCAAGTATAAATATACAAGTTCTACATAATGCAAAACCTTGAAAGCTAAGGGAAAAAACTGACCCAAACCATGGTTTAAAAAGGCTTTCTGAGGCTACGCCTCGAGGCTCTAAGAAACAGCCTCGAGGCTATAGCCTCGGTGGTCATATATGAGGTTTAAGCCTCAATTCACTGAGGCTATAGCCTCGAGGCGCACATGAGGCTATAGCCTCACTTGTACATGTTAAAACTCGAAACCGTAACCCGTGATGTGACCATATTTTGGGTTTTTGCCTTATTTTTCATAACTATATGTAAAATTTAATTATTTTTCCTTCTTTAATAGTCTGTTTTTTTTTTTAATAATATGATTGAAGAAGATGTGAGGGGTTTCTAAGAAGCATGAGAGTAGTGGTAGTTGTAGAAAAGATATGGCGTGGAAGTTTAGGGTTTGTTTTAGTTATTTTTTAAAATTTGATATCGACATTCAGGCACTCCTGACAGTGTAGCGCGTAAGGTAAAGTTCTAGCCTCAATTACTTTTATGCATATTTAAGTTATTTTTTTCACATGATGTGTTGTTTCTCATTTTTATAGTTAACTATATTTTTTTTAGAATTTTTTAAGCACTTTTTTTAAAAACAACGGAGGCTTAAATGAGGCTTACGCCTTTTTGAAACAAAACGCCTCAGTTCCCGAACTAGCCTTTTTAAACTTTGACCCTACCGAGTACAATTAGCCAACCTAAACCATAATTAGCAGGATCTGGCAAAATTGCAATAAGGGAGCATCTGGTAAACCTCAATCACAAAGTTCTAAACCTAATAACGCATCAGATAGAGAATCACAAAGAGAAAAAAACTCCCCAAAAAAATGTCAGAGAAAGTTCAGACTTCAGAGACGAAAAGTCCAGTAATCCTCAATTGAAAACTCAACCAGAAAACTGTAATTCCCCGAACCCATTGAACCATAATTGCAGAAAGATGACAAATTTCCTGCAAGAAGTAGACCAATCGAAACCCTAATTCAATCCCCAGAACCCTCCCAAACTGCCAAGCCATCTGCGAATTAAATGCTTGAAACCCTAATCAAAACCAATTTAAACCAAAGCCCTTAAATCTAGTGAAACCTTGTATAAGATGGAACCCTAATTCGACCCAAAACACTAAATCTGCTGAATCCTTAATTTCGTCCAAGATGAGAACATAATTGCAGAACGACAAAATCCCGCGAGAAGTAGACCAATCGAAACCCTAATTCAATCCCCAGAACCTCAAATCTTCCCAAAAAAAGCGTAGGGATCTGTGATTAAATGCTCGAAACCCTAATTCAAACCAATTCAAACCAAAACCCCTAAATCTTGTATAACCTGGAATTCTATCATGGAACACTAATTCTACACAAGACACCAAATCTTCTGAATCCTTAATTTCGTGCATCTGATCCGTAAAAGTAACAAAAAAAGAGAATGCATTTCGATTCAATCGAAACAGATACAGAAATATCACATTCCAATCGAACGACAATAACAAATCACAGATAGAGAGTGATAGTGTGTGTCATACCTGATAAAATGGCGGATAAAATAGAGGGTCTCGGACTTTTTCTGTCTTCATTTCGAGCGCAGAGAGAGATTACGGTTTATATCGAGATGTGATTTGGAACTCACTGACCTAATTTGCTCGCACAGAGAGAGAGAGAGAGAGAGAGAGAGTCTTCACAGTTCTTACATACAGAAATAAATACGTCAAGATTACAATTACACGAGAAAAACTTTGATGTCCATATCTGGACATCAATCAATGTCTACCCTCAAATATGCCAAGTGGAAGACTCTTTGGGGCCCACTGACCCATAAATATTTGGCCCACCCTTTACTAGATCTACACACCAAAAATCAGCCTGATTGGTGTTTTCTATCCATTGGATCTGTGTATCTTGAATCCAATGGCTAGAAGTCACTTGCTAAAAATGGGCAAATCCCATGGTCATAAATCACCAATCAGGATATTTTTTATATAGGTTTACTTAAAGGGTGGGCTAAACATTCATGGGTTCAGTGGGCCTGAGAATTTGTTTCACATGGCACTTTTGGTGGTGGACGTCAATGTTTGATGATGGACATCAAAGTTTTTCTCCGATTATACACTTTATCAGGACACCTGGCTCGCAAGTAGCGGATACAAGTGTTACTGGGGGTCCCATTTAGAGGATTTCAACTATCCGAGTAAAACTTGCATGACCGCCAATGGTCATATAAGCCCTGACCGCCCACAATATGAGATAGGTGGCAAATTTTTAGAGGGCACTGACCGTATGGATGTTTGGCCAATCCTAGGTGGACCTACAAACAAAAAATCAGCCTGATTAGTGATTTCAAACCTTTTGATCTTGTATGCTCAATTATTCCCACGTTCAAAATCAACCCATGAAAACGACTCTAATCTGATGCTTAGAAATCACTAATCAGGTTGATTTTTGGTTTGTAGGTGCATCTAGGGATTGGCCAAACATCCATACAGTCAGTGTCCACTAAAATTATGCCACGTGGCTCATATTGTGACCGGCGGTCATGCAAATTTTACTCGAATCTAATCTGTTCAACTTTTTAGCGAGAAAAATGTGAAATGGTTCCAATCATCCAAGTCTACAATCTAGATAAAAGATGGTTCAAAGATGGTCCCATATATTTTGAGGGAATGATCATGGTTTATAATTACCCCAAAAAAGAAGAAGAAGAAGAAGATAAGATCATGGTGGTCCGAAACTATGCGATCCACTTGCACCTTACACTTGGCAGCACCTTACACGTAGCACACTTGTAGAGATCACTGGCTGTATCGATGTTTGGCCCATCCCTAGGTAGACCTACGTACAAAAATCAGCCATAATTAGTGATTTTTAAGGATTTGATTGGAGTAGGTTTCATGGGTTGATTTTTAACCATAGATTTCAAGCATTATTTGGGGTACTCAGATCCTAAGGTTTGAAATCACTAATCAGCCTTATATTTGGTATATAGGTCCACCTAGGGATGGTACAAACATCCATATGATCAGTGGCCTCTAAGAGTGTGCCACGTGCTAGACAACCTGAACTTCCTACTCCAACCCATGTTTTGTATTTAGAATAAGGGTCAGGCTCCGTTGACAGCCCTAAAATTATAAGTTTCTGTACAGGACACAATATATGACACGTGGCATACTCTTGGAGGACTATGAGCGTATGGATGTTTGACCAACCCCTAGGTGGACCTACAAACCAAAATTTATCCTGATTAGTGATTTCTAGACATTGGATTGAACTTATTTTCATGGGTTGATCTCAACTGTGGGAATTATAGCAGTATTTGAGGTACAAATATCCAACGCCTAGAAATCACTAATCAGGCTGAAGTTTGGTTTTCGGGTCCATCTAGGGATTGGACAAACATCCATACGGTCAGAGTCCTCTTAAGAGTGTGTCATGTGGCACATATTTGTGTCTTGTGCAGAATCCTGTTATTTTAGGGCTGTCAACCCTTTAGAATAAAGAGGCATTAAAAGAGGAAAGTTTTACTTTTCAAGTTGCGACTTGTGAGGCCTTTAATTGTCAAATCCGTGGGTGGCAACTATAGGGTTGGGCTTAGGGGACCTCCTTTTTGTGACCCTGAGTTGTGTGCTCGGCCGAGAATCCAATGGTGGTGGATAGCACCGAGCTGTCATTTACGTTTTGCCAGCACTCACCGGATAAAATTTTGATGACTGGGCTTATCATCGAAGGAGATGACAGGGCAGCAGATCTCGGCACGTGGAATTTGTACGGACTGACCACCTCGGTCACACCACACACGTACCCGAGGTGAGTACCGCGAGTGCTTTTTGCTAAAACACTCACCTGTGTACGTGGGTAGTGAGGCCGAGGTGGTCCACCGGTACAAAATCCACGTGCCGTGATCTGCTGCCCTGTCATTGAAGTTTTACTCGCACTCAACCATCATTGGATTCTTGAAATCCACAGCTGAGCACACGACTCTAGCTCGAGAGGGGTCACAAAAGGGGGTTCTGAGAGCCTGAGCCTTTTTTTATAAGTTTAAACTTTACTGCAAAAACCAAATAGAATCAACAAAGAGATGAAACTGGGGACCTAGGGTTGAGGAAATCACTTAAGCACTCAAAACCATGGTTTTAAAAATGGCCGTTTAAATGGTTTTAACGGCCGTTTAAACTTTAACACCCCAAGCCGATTTCCGTTAAAATGCGTTTTGACGCTCTGAAATCCGTTAAATTCTATTTATTTATTTTTAAATTTTTAATTTCAGCGCCATTTTTTCCATTAAAATCTGTTAAATTTCAATTTTTTTCCATCTTTGCTCCTGGCCGTTTCAATCTGTTCTAACGTTTTTAACGATGATACCCCCAGTCCGTTACACCGTTAAAACAGCCTCCTTTAAACTTTGCTCGAAACCACCCTAAAAAAATGAAAAAAGAAAGGGGGGAGATAAAAGAGAATGCACTAATCTTCTCTATATAATAAAAAGTCTCATCTATAAATAAAATCTTCGAAAAACAAGCCCACTACATTACGGAAAACCTTGGACCAACTGAACAAGAGGATTGTGGGTGTCAATATCTGTATCCACCAGGTGGATAATTGAGATGATGACACGTAGATTGGTAGCACGTGCTCGGCACATTGTCAAGAAGCACGTGTGCTGCACATATCTCTTTAATAGTGTAGTAGATTATAGACCTAGTAGCCGAGATATGGTGTTCTCGGCCACAGACCCGTGGTCGAGATTGGGTGATCTTGGTCACAGATCCAGAGGACTGAGGTTTTAGTCTTCGGCCACAGATCCGAGAATCTTATCTGACTAAGATATCGGTTCTCGGCCAAGAGTGTATAAATCGGCATTTCGACCAAGAGTTCATGAGCCGACATCCATGGTGAATCCGAGAAGTGTTGTTCTCGAACCCGACCAGCCAGATCTTCAAACACGTCTAGTGAATTACGTCGGACATGGGGTGGTGGTTGAGGTGCGTTTAGTGAATCATGTCAGACGTGAGGTGACAGCTGTAATGTTCTATAGAGACTGATGATGCTTGAAGCACTGTACATGAAGGCACGATTCCGCGGCCCTAAAAATTTTTGAGGACTTTTTCTTGAGAGCATTTTTGTAATTTTCACGTAGAGATACCCTAATTTTCGTCTTGGGGCAATTTTGTATTATGTGTTTATTTTTGCCCTAGAGCATAGTGGAATCAGTGTGAATCCACCTCAGTCTAGAGTGAACCACGTAAATCTCAGTCCGATTAGTGATTTCAAGGCGTTGGATTGGAATTATTTTCATGGATTGATTTTAACCGTGAGAATTTGAACATTATTGACCATACAAAGATCCAAAGGTTTGAAATCACTAATCAAGCTGATTTTTGGTTTGTAGATCTACTTAGGGATTTGGAAAACATCCATACGGTCAGAGTCATGTAAGAGTGTGCCACTGACTCATACTACGCCCTGTCATCTGCTTCGATGATAGGATCCTGTCATCAAAGTTTTACTCCCCCTTGCATGGATACACCTCACCCTATCCGTAGCTCTCCTCCCCCTAGCTTTCCAACCTACTCCAACAAGGGGAGGCCTGGCAACTTTAATTTGAAAACTGGTTATGAGAGAGTCCTCCTCACCCACCTCCTTCAAACTTGTCCTTTGTCGCAATTGCCCAAAACAGAAATGCATCCTTCCACGTGGCTCTCGTTTGTCTCACCAACCACCTCACCAGCATTGTTCCTCCTCCCTTCTGGACCTACAGTCAACATGTTTCTCCTCTTGCTGAGTTGGGATGTACCAAACAATGACGGTCCAGTAAACTATGTGAAAGAGGGGGCGTGTTTGGCTGCAGATTTCGACATATGTGGCGCTAATTTAAACTGGGAACAAGAAGGGTGATTGTATGACTGCATTTGATCGATCTCCTCGTCAAAAATTATGTGCTGATGAGTTAAGGGCTGATTTTTGGTGATGATAATCTTCTCGACATGGATATTAACCTAAAAAAAAAAAAACGGCTTGTTCTAACATTTGTAACCTTATGAAAAGTGGATTGCAAGTTGAAAAAATTTGGACCGTCCATTTTCACTGTCAAATTTAGTTCCATATATATTAGGGTTAAAAGTTTAGAAATTGCTGATTTTTGGGAGGACGATATCTATAGTGAGGAGATCATCCTTGCCAATAATCATTCCTTAACTCATCTGCATGTGGCCCCCACGCCTGCGCGTCATTTTATAAGTAAAAATCGTAAATAACTTTATCCCAGCCCATATATATACATATATCTGATCGCGTTAATATTAGATCGGATCAAGGTCAATCTGGAGCTGATCTTATTATGTTACGTGGAGACTGATGGTGCTAGAGTGCTACTGTACATGAAAGCACGACTCTAACTTGGGGGGTTACAGGGGAGCAGTGTGCCCCTTGTCCGAAGGGGGGTTCTGGGGCGATGCCCCCAATTTTTTTTGGGTTGGTCTATTTCCCTTAAGAGCGTTTTCATACTTTTACATAGAGATACGGAAACCATAATTATGTCATGGGGTTATATATACCTCGGTTGATCAGAGACGAGCATCCATTGTATTGTATGTGTTTTTCTTGCCTCGGCGCATAGTGGAATCGGTGTAGATCAATGGACGCACCTCAATCTAGAAAGAACCATGTAAATCCCTGTGTTGTGGTTGTTTGCATCTTTGTTCTATTAGATTGTTTATTGTTCTTTCCTTCCAACAGATCTAATAGTTTATCTAATCACGATTCCTAGAACATACCCGATTCAATGGACCCAATACCTCGATCTAGAAAGGTAGACACGATATTATCAGATCAGATAAAAATCGGATCGCCGGGGTGACCTGATCCATTGATGGCCCTATGCTCCATATTATAGATGGAGATCAGCATCTATAAATCTGATACTACTATACGTAGTACGCGTACAGAGATATATATGGGCCCATTACGCGATGGATTGCGCCAGAAAATCACATAAGTCGAGAGTCAACCTGATTGACTGATCACAACCATCCAATGTATAGATTGTTCACTATATTCTGTTGACTGCCCAAAAGCAAATAAAGTTTTGATCATTAGCTACACAATAAGATTGAAGATACAGTGAACCGATTCTTTAATTTCCTGCTAAGGCAGGCAGCAGGCAGACTTTTCCCTTTATCCTTTGCTCTAACTCTACTCTTGCTGTTGTGTTTCCTCCTTATTACTAGACTCCATTAACACAAATATGTATGACCATCCTTCTTGTTTCTGTAGCACCCATGGCTACAATCCGTCTCCCATGTCCGGCCCAGATTCGGCGCTATCGACCCTCAACAATTGCACTGCTCGTCCCCGACTCATCGGCAATCAGCAAGACGTGTTTGTTTAAACAGAATAAGATGAAAACAATGTATCAAGGTGTTTGTGCGAAGAAGAAGGTGGTGCATGGACCAGTCATCACAAGGCAATGGTCGATCATGTCATCAGGCACCAAAACTGGGCCTGAGTCGAGCCCATCTTCGCCATCCGATACAATTGAGCAGTTCTACACTTGCATCAACAACAAGAACTCGAAGAAACTGAGGGAGCTCATCGCCGATGATTGTTGCTTCGAAGATTATTCGTTCCTCAAACCATTTCATGGGAAAAAGGTTTGTCATTGTTTCATCTTCCATGGCATTTTTTTGAGCCTTCATCAAGTAGTGAGGCCCATATTTTGATGGGTCCGCATAAGAGGTCGGACCAGCAGAATATGGACCCCATTTTGTCCCTGCGTTGAGCATGCATGGACGACAATCTTAGCTATCTCCATGATCAAAATAAGGGAGAATCTGATGGTGTGTCATGCACATGAGCTACTGCAGGAAGCTATGGGTTTCTTTGAACAGCTGATGGAATGCATGGGTAAGCACGTGCGGTTCATCGTCGAAATCGTGTGCGAAGGAGATGAATTCACTGCTGCAGTAATGTGGCACTTAGGTACTCTAATCATCACTACTTCAGTTCATTATGCTTGTTAGTGTCATCACCATTGTCATTGTCAAATAATTTTTACCATCTGTTCTTTAAATAGGGTATGAATAGGGGTGTCAACGGGTCAGTTCCGGTTCGGTTCCTAAGATACCCATTACTGGAACCAATATTGCCGGTTCATATCAGTTCCAGTTCTCAAAATGATGAATCCAGAACCGGAACTGATTGGTTGGTTTCAGTTCCGGTTCCTATCGGTTCAATCCCAATATCAAGCTACCCAGAACTGAAACTGTTAATTATGGGTTCGGTTCCAGTTCTGGTTCTTAGTTGGTTCCCAAAAATGTGGAACCAGAACCGAGAGTTTTGGTTCCGGTTAAACAGGTACAAATTGACACCCCTAGGTTTGAGATGGGTAAGATTAAGCTCTGATCTATGTATACCATGATCCAAATCCAACTTTAAACATTTGGACCCAGTTCCAGATCTGGCCCATATATATGGATACACAGGTCAGATCCATTGCAAAATGGATTATTTGTTGTGAATATCCGATAATTGGGTCCAAGACTCAAACCCGATTCAACCAAATCAGACCATGGTTAAAAAAATGGCCGTTATAACGGATTCGGATTCGAACCTCCCCCATTATGTTATGTACCGTTTTAACACTCATAAAATAACGCACGTTATTTTCGGTTATTTTTCCAAAATAACGAGGGATATATTTCTGAAAAAAATTTGTTAAAAAAAGTCCATTATTTTTCGTTGTAAATTTTATTGAAAATTTGAAATTTAAAATTTGAATTTTAGTGCCGGTTTTTTTTTTGTGCCATTTTTTCCATTTTTTTCTGTTTTTGCCCCCATGCGTTACAATCCGTTATAACAGCACGGTAACACCCCCAGTCCGTTATACCGTTATAACGGCCCCTTTTAAATCTTGAATCAGACAACCTAAAAGCAGGTCCAAGGGATTGATAACCAAAGCTTGTGATGCAGAGTGGAAAGAGAAACACATCCCCTTCACCAGAGGCTGCAGCTTCTACGAATGCTCAAAACAAGGAGAAAAGCTAGTCATCAAGTATTTAACTAACCAACCATTTAGATCTCCACCTTCCATAATATCTGATAATAGATTGAATGATTGATTGGTGAATCTTTGCAGGCATGCTCGAATCGTAATCGAATCCCCCATCAAACCAGGAAAACTGGTGCTGGTAATTCCACCAATCTCTTTGTTACAAGACTCGAACCCAGCCCTAATGGGGTCGGGCTTGGGTTGCATTTATAGGCTCCATGTCCAGGACTGATCGAGTATGATTATGAGGTCCGATAGATAAATGGGCTGGGCCAGAGCTTCAATTTATATAAATTAGTTTACACCCAGCCCGAATCTAAAAGCACGGACCATTATATTTATTAATGGGCTGATCTTGGGCCTGAAATGTTAAAGCCCAGATTGGGCTCGACCAGCCCAAACCCAGTCCATTAATAGCCCTACTTAAGATATTTGACAACCATTCAAAGTCACCAGGTGTTGTATGATGCAGAATTCTGTATAAATATTAAGTCCTTAAAATTGCAATTTGGCCATATCTTTCGGGCCAACTGATCCTATGAATGTTTGACCCACACTTTGGTTGACCTACGCATCAAATATCAGCGTGCTTGGTGATTTCTAGCTATTAGATTTCAGCACTTTTTCATTGCTGGCTTCATAAACAGGCCTATGGTTGGTTCTTCCAAGCCATGATGAAAAAGTACTCAAATCCAACGTGTAGAAATCACCAATCATGCTGATTTTGGTATGTAGATTGTTAAAAAGCCATTTACCCCAAAAGATCTTGGTTGACCTACACACCAAATATTAGCGTGATTGGTGATTTCTACATATTAGATTTGAGTATTTTTTTTTCATTGTTGGCTTCATAAACGGGTCTATGGTTCATTCTTCAAAGCTCATGATGTAAAAGTACTCAAATCCAACGTGGAGATATCAACAATCATGCTGATTTTGGTATATAGTTGTTAAACAGCCATTTACCCCAAAAGATTGACCTGTTAGGGAAAGACAAAATAACTATGTATACTAACGGGTGGTCGGGCCAACACAACAAGTGCGCAGAAACACACCCTCCAATAACACGCCCCCTCGGTGGGAATACACTATACTGGAGACATGAACCCACAATCTCCCAGGCCCTAAAGCTCTGATACCATGTTAAACAACCATTTACCCCAAAAGATCGACCTGTTGAGGAAAGGCGAAACAACTATGTATACCAACAGGTCGTCGGGCCAAACATTCATGGGAGGGGGGTCGAGAGCCCAACTCCCAAGAGGGGTCCTCGAGCTTGAGCCTTGTTATTATTACCTCTTTTTGGTGCTGCTTCTAATGTGGGTCTCCCTGTTGAGAATCTCAGTCTCTGTTGAAGATCGTTACTTCCGTATTTGATGAGTTCCCGGGGGCAACTGAGAGTATGTCAACTTACATTAACATTTCAAAACTCATTTCACCATACATAAGTCACACTAAAACATTAGTGATGTTTGGCTCCTGCAGAGATCCTACAACAGCCCCATATTATACTACAGTTTCTTTTAAAGATTTACAAATTTTTCGTGGAGCCTTTCATAAGTCCACTTTTGGTGTGCTACATCAACCTTTGGAAATTCCTGGCTCGAGTGTTTGGCCGAATTTTCCACATTTTGGTCAAGATTTCAAGGATCTTCTTCAAATAAGAGGCAGTAACAGGTTTCTTTCAGACAGTCTCTTATGTATGTATTGCACAGTAAAAAGGGGAAGTGGGATTTTGTATCACCTGTCTGTCAGTCGTCGTTCCCGTCATGACTTGATCCCATTTCCAGCAAAGAGAGGACTACAAATGGCCCAAGAACAGGTGGGAGTGGCGGTTTGTTGAAAGCGACAATGGGCTCAGCCTTGTCATCAGTAATGGGTCCTTCTCCTTCCCCAAGAATGGTATTTCCTTGCTTCTTTGGGACTGAAGTTGCCATGGTCCCTGATTTTACATGTATATTTTGTGGTCAGATAAATAAGATATTAAAGTATGAATAAAAGGCTTTTGAAGAACAGAGCATGGCATTACCACATGTTCCTTTCATAGAATAGATTTGTTTGAGAACATTCTTTGCAGGCAATAATCCAGTAGTTCCGCGCATGTGGCTAGCAGTAATTCTTCCCCTTGACAGAATGAAGTCTTAGTGAGTGAGAAACAAGAAATCCTGCGGCCAGGAATCGTATATAGAGAAATTTCATTACAGGAAAGCATATATAACTAAAGATTGGGGAGGCAGTTATGTACGATCTTTCTTTGGGATCACTAGAACAATTAATTTCTAAGTATCTGAAGTGCAAACACCCAAGATTCTTAATATCCCATCTAATGAAGCAAGACAAGCATTTTAGTAATTTTAACCACATAGTCAAAGCACATAAACCCTCTAGCATGTAACTAATTCAGCAATCTTTAGCAGAGCGATATAACATGCAATCTTTAAGTTGGACTCAGACAAATAACAATTTTACACATGAACATTTTGCTGGTATGTAGTAAGTAAACAACTTAGCCATGGCAATCTGTTAACCATCTCATACAGCCATGCAGGCAAATAACTAATATGATTTCAATTTCAATATCATTCAAAATTGATTCAACTTGTATTTCCATGTAGCTAACATGTTCAAGAATCCAAAGTCCAAACTATCCAAGGGTTGAGCCCCTCGGATTTCATAGCCCAAAACATCGCACCAAATTGTTCACCAACAATCTGATACATAGGATTTCGTCGGATTCTCATCCATGTTTTAGCTTCAGATCAGAGGATTGGGGTTCTAAGATCAGTTCAATTTTGGGTAGGCAGTTAGTGTGATAATTTGTGTTAAAGTCAGGCATAACCTTTGTGTCTTGGACCTCATGGCACAGTTTCCCTCAGTGCTTGCACTTGAGTTGAGATGACAATCACAAGTTTATCTTTCTTTGCCAATATTTTCATAGAAGGGAGTTTGACTCTCTTCCTTGGAGTATGTCGAATACGAGCTATATAGCTAGGAGCTAAAAATAAGAAAGGTGAGTTACAAAAGCCTAGTAGGAGCTGAATATCACATATATCAAATTCCCAAACACATGTTCATATGCAAATACCATAAAAAATGCGATAATAAACAATTATAAGAGTAAATGAAATGAACTAAGCATGTTTCAAAAATACGCCCTCGATGGGTCTTCTGTAGGGATTTAAGGCCATTCACCTAAGGGCATCAATCCCTACTCGCTTAATTTGGGAAACTCATCCCAAGACTCAAAGTCCCCATGCTTATGAAATAAAAATAATTATCATGAGAAAACAATACATCCATTCGTAACATCTCTATCATATGCTACCGCTTATTTGGAGAATAAAATCTAACAAATTTAGATCCATCATTAAAAGGGGTCAACTTATTGTAACAGTCCATTATTAATTAAACAACTTATATAAATATTTTTGTAAAGAAATATAATTCCTACCTTGATAGTTGAATACTTGATGTTTTCTGATGCTCTCTTCCTCCGCTGGCACTTCCACCACCACTCATTTACAAGATTGAGTTTCAAGATGATCGATGAGCACAACAATAGCCTATATTTCGACTTGCAAAGAGAGGGAGAGTTTTTGGATTTTTCTCTTCGAGCGAAGAAGGGTTTAATGGGCAAGGGGCGACACATTAATTGCTTAAAGGTAGGAGGTGGCTAGGGCTAATGGAAGGTCAATATAATTTTATGTGATCCAGGTAGTTGAATTGGAAAGGAGTGCGAGAAACAGAAATGGGAAGCAACCGCTAAACTTTTCAAGTGATACAGGGAGAGATTAGGAAATGACATATTAATCTTACATGGAGACGACAAGGAGACAACAATAGAGACACACATGGAAAAATGTCAAGTACCCATTGAATGCAATCCCTAATTCTCTATGTACCAACATTTTGTTCATGGTATTAGGCCAACTTAAGAGTTTTTTATATAAAAAATTTACCTGTGTGGGTAATGTTGACCATCCAATCTATACAATATTTATATATCCTTTCTTAAACTAAAAATTATATTTCAATGACCACCCAAAATAATGTCATAGAAAGTTAATTTATTTGTTTATTTATTGGTTAGGAATGATAGGAAATAATGGTCAAAGTAAACAAGTTGATGTGTCATATAGATAAACCAGTGAAGATGGATATATTATGTGAGAATCATAGTCATAAATATTTTGGTAAGTCCCACCTATGCGTAGGGGGGTCAATGGGCTAGGTTGGGCCACTTGTGGGCCGGGCTCCTTGCGAGTTTAGATTTAAACCGTTTTTGCATTTTCTACCAATTGTGCAGAAAGTAGAGTTTTTTGCAATCGAAAATGGAGGTTTTGCTGTGAGAATAAAATTTAAATCCGTTTCAGTTATGTGAGAGAGGAAGAAAAGAAGAAGGGAGGAAGAGAGGAAGAAGAGAACAAAGAGAGGGAGTTGAAGAAACCTTTTCAACCACTAATAAACCAGGTTAGTGAATTTTTTAGTGAAATGATACTGGTTCAACCTGTTTTGTGAACATAGTACTGGTTCAATATGGTACTGGTTCATACAGATGTTCGTGAACAAAATTGGGCTAAGAAACTCAAGGAGAAGGTTTGTAGCATTAGAAAATAGGGGATTAGAGAAGGTTGAACATGATTAACACCCTAGAGTTTTTTTCTTCTTTACAAACCAAACCAAAAATAGTTGTTGAAGAAACCTTCTTCGCCTTCTTTCTTCAACGGAGAAATACAACTTGCGTACAGGTGATATGATAGGTTGAAATGGAGGAAAATAAGAGGGGTTGCTTCCTTTCTTTCGAGATGAAATGGTGAGCTGAAATGGCGAAGATGGAGGGAAATGAAGGGAAATTGAAGCCGAGAGAAGGTGAGGCTGACGTATGGTACTGTGTGTCAACCTCATTTTAAATCAAACTGACGTTGCGCAGGAAGGAGGGTATTCCACCAAAACTTGGACGGTAACCCCAATAAAGGCCTTAACGGGTCAACGTTTTAACCAACCAAGTCTTGTTGAGGGGACTTAGTGGTCAGTATTTCTATATAAAAGGACTTAAAAGTAATTTTGTCAAATGGACTTAAAAGCAAGATAGAGATGGTGTTTGGACATGATTGTGTCGAAAAAAAAAAGTGGAGGAGACGGAGAGGAGAGTGGAGAGAAAAGCTCTGTTTCTTTACTTTGTTATGGTCTTTTTTTTTTTTTTCCTTTGTTTACTTGCTGATTTCCATTTTTTGCTCTGTTTTTGTTTTTTCCCTGTAACTTCTCCATTGTAGCTGAACTCTGGTCGACTCTGAAGCACTGTAATTGAAAGGAGTACTGATTGACGCCCACGCCTAAAGCTTCGTCTGCTACTGAACCTAGTGTATGGGTTCAAAGGGCAAGAAAAGAAGAAAGAACGAAAAACTTATCAATAAAGTGAAATAGGGGGTGCCAGGCCATTGTTGCAAAAAAGCAACCCCTTTCAGCCGAACAAACCCATGCCTAGTTGTCTCGGGCTGTAATCCCAAACTTACGGCCCCTCAAGTAAATTTTCCAATTTTTAATCACCAAAAATAAAAAGATTCGAACCTTTAGATCCTTTTACCCAAATAATGGTCAATAATACTTAAATGCATACGGTTAAAATCAACCCTTGGAAATGACTCCAATCCAACACTTAGAAATCACTGATTAGGCTGATTTTTGGTTTATAGGCCCATACAGGGGTTGGCCAAATATCCATACAGTCAGTGTCCTCTAGAAGTATGCCACGTGGTTCCTATTGTGGCCGGTCATCGGGAGCGGTCAACATGGCTGGTCAGCGAAGTTTTACTCGGGGTGCAACAAAATTTTCCCCAAAAAAAAAAAATGAGGGTTGATTGCTTTCTCAATTTTCTCCCTCCAGACTCAAACCTCAGTTTCCTTTCTTAAGCTCTTCTGCGGAAATGTAGCTCTCTCTCTCTAATCAGCCATGATTTCTCTGCAACTACCCACCATTAACACTAACCCATCTTCTCTCCCAACCTTCTCGCCATCTTCTATCTTCACTTCTCCCCAACCTTTAAACAGAAAAACCCTAATACCCAGAAAACACCATTACAAGAAGAAGCTCTACAGTACCACCATCACCCAATCAGTCCTTAAATGGAACCGAAAACCCCAATTAGCCGGTGATACTCCCCGTGTTGTCGTCATCACTTCCGGCAAAGGCGGTGTGGGCAAAACTACCACTACCGCCAATGTGGGTCTTTCCCTCGCCCGCCTTGGCTTCTCTGTTGTCGCTATAGACGCTGATGTCGGTCTCCGCAATCTCGACCTACTCCTCGGCCTTGAAAACCGAGTCAATTATACTGCCGTTGAGGTCCTCAATGGAGATTGCCGCCTCGATCAGGCATTAGTCCGTGACAAGCGCTGGTCCAATTTCGAGCTTCTCTGTATCTCGAAGCCACGGTCGAAGCTCCCACTTGGGTTCGGCGGAAAAGCGCTAATTTGGCTCGTCGACGCTTTAAAAACCCGCCCGGAAGGTTGCCCGGATTTCATTCTTATAGACTGTCCTGCGGGTATTGATGCTGGGTTCATTACTGCTATTACGCCGGCGAATGAGGCGGTTCTTGTCACCACGCCAGACATAACTAGCTTGAGGGATGCTGACCGGGTAACGGGTTTGCTGGAATGTGATGGAATTAAGGACGTAAAGATGATTGTGAACCGGGTTCGGACAGATCTGATAAGAGGAGAGGATATGATGTCGGTTCTCGACGTTCAGGAAATGCTGGGGTTGGCGCTGCTGGGGGTGATTCCGGAGGATTCAGAAGTGATTCGGAGTACGAATCGTGGGTGCCCACTTGTGTTGAATAAGCCGCCAACGCTGGCGGGGCTTGCGTTTGAGCAGGCGGCATGGAGGCTTGTTGAGCAAGATAGTATGAAAGCTGTGATGGTGGAGGAGGAGCCGAAGAAGCGTGGATTTTTCTCATTCTTTGGAGGCTGAAAATAGAACTTATTGGGTGCCAGTGCTGAAGTTGTGCAATGGGTTACAGTGACTTCAGGGTATAGAGTTTTGTTGAGAAGCAAGTAATTTGCTTGGAGTTTTAGCAGCAGCTACTTGTTCAAGGAAATGGAGAAATTAGAGGTTGTGTACAGTGAGTCGGTAAACTTTTTTTTTTTGTACAATGATTCTACATTTCTTTACTTGATAGTTGGTTTTGCAGAATTGTTATTTACATTGGTTTATGCAACTTGCTTTAGAATTCCACTAATTTTTATCTCAGTGCTTTGGTAGAAATTTGGGTTGGAATGACATGTATATTAGAATGCATACAGACAGATCTCCTTTTTTCATTCTAATTCTCCATGGGAGCTTTCTATTATCATTCTATTGCCCTCTTGAATGTATTGAGAAGTTTGACTTTTTATTTTTATTTTTGAGCTTTCTATTATCATTCTATTGCTCTCTTGAATGTGAAGTTTGGCTTTTTATTTTTCTTGCAAGTTGAGGTTGTTTAATTCAGTCCATGTTGGAATTTGAATTGTTGAATTAGGGTTTTAGTACGTAACACAATCAGGTGATATATGGCTAAATCGAAGAAAATGAGTTATTTTATGATTTTAAGGAGATGGTACTAATACTTCCCTGATCTCTGCATAACTCAGATTCACTCCAAGGTAGTTAAAGGCACAAGGCACATTTAAGGCGCTAGGCGCAAGGCGAGGCACACACCTGATTGAAGCGAGATGCAATATTAAAAATCATAATAAATATAAAAAATATAAAAAAAAAAAAATTAACATCATAAAATAACAAAATAAGTAATCAATAGCCATAAAACATAAAAGATAGCAAATGTAAAAAATCTCAAGTAACCCAAAAGCATTTCTAGTTAATATTGTCATTATCTGAATACAAAACAAGTAATCAAAAAGCCATTAAACATAAAAGATAGCAAATGGTCAAAATTTGAAATAGCCTACAATTAGTTCTAGTTAACATCACCATCATTTAAAATATAATCATTTAAAAGCTAGAGCATAAAACATAAGAAAAAACTAAGACAAACTATCTTTAGAACAAAGGTCCCATCAAAACACAAAATCTTCAAAGACCAAACCACGACACTCAATGAAGACTTTGGACCAAAGAAACATCCAACCCTTAATGTTGAGAATAATACCCGACATCCCTTCTTCCTTCCCTTTGAAAACTTTCCGATTTCTTTCCTTCCAAAGACCCCACAAAAATCTCAAAGGGGAGTAACCACCATAACACTTGCCCTTTTAAAGAGAAAGCCAAAGTGTGCCAACTGGAAACAAGGTTTGACACAGAATGGGGCAACACCCATATCGTACCAAATTCAAGAAAGAACGCTGTCCAAACCGCTCTTGCCACAATGCAAGAAGAGAGTTGACTATTTTCCCGCTATGCTTACACATCGAGCAAAAGTTTACAATAATAATTTTTCTGGCAATCGAGTGGTCCACCAGAAGAATCTTGTCCAAACTCGTAGTCCATAGGAAGAAAGCTATTTTGGAAGGTAGTTTGGAACCCCAAACAAGAGACCATATACTAATCTCTACAAGGCTCGAGCAAAGCCTCATAAAAAGACTGGATCGAGAATAGACCATCTTTAGACCATTTCCAAACCCGCCTATCTGACTCCAAGGGAGACAAAAGACACTCCTACAAGCGAGACAATTAACGAGAAACAACCTCGATGATCATTGAGCCTTCGTATGAATCCAATGTTCCAAGCCAAAACTTCCCCTTTCCAAATAGACTAGACTTGAATGGAACATATCTTTATATTTGAGAGAGAAAAGATTAAGAAACTCCTCTATAAGATGAGAGGGATATCACCACACCACTTGTCCTCCTAGAATCTAATCTTGTCCCCAAGCCCCACTTTGTACTTCACCCTTTTAGATTTTTTTTTAAAGTTTTCACGATACCCCTCCAAACACTATACCCATAAGTTGAATGAACATCTATCCCATCCCGATCGAAATCCAAAACCTCGTATTTACCCACTATAGCCTTCCTCCACAAACTAGCGGTCTTCACCCCAAATCTCCACAACCACTTTACCAATAGGGTCAAATTAAGAACTGAAATCTTCCTGATCCCTAATCCTCCTTGGGACTTAGAGCGCACACTAGCTTCCAATCAATCAGTTGAATCTTACAAGTCTCAACTCTAGCGTTCTATAAGAAATCCCGCATGATCTTCTCTAAGACATTTGCAATACTCCTAGTGATGGAAAAAGGATAAAGATAATAAATGGGCAAACTAGACAGACAATGTTTTAAAAGCACCAGTTTGCCTCCTTTCGAGAGATATCTAGTCTTCCATGTAGCCAACCGACTCTTAAATCTCTCAATCATGGGATACCAAAGAGCTTTCGATCTATAGCTTGCCCCTAAAGGGAGCCCCAAATACTGAGTGAGAAGGTTGCCCAGACTGCACCCTAGCCTAGAGTGCCAACCAATTCAGAGATGTTCACCACATCCGCCCACCCCAAAAAACCTTGTTCTTGGCCATATTCACTTGCAAACCTTACATCGCCTCAAAACAATATAGAAGACCTCTCAAGAAAGTAAGTTGAGACGTGGTAGCCCCTAAGAAAACAAGGGCACCATCCTCAAACTGAAGATGGGATACCGTCGGTACCCCTGCACTCACCACGAAGCCAACAAGCTCATACCATTCTCCCTAATGCCTCGGCCACCGCAAAAGCAAAGACGGCGATAACGGGTATCGTCCTTGAACTTCTGAAATAACCAACAAGGAACCTATTAACTAAGATGGAGAAAGATACTGAAGATATACACTTCCAAATCCATCTCCTCCACTTCAATCCAAAATCCATTATGCTAAGCATATAGTCTAAAAAGCTCCAACTAATATGGCGATAAGCCTTTTCCATGTTAATTTTCACCGCCTTAATCTTGGAATCAATACACTCGTTTGCCATGAGAACGCCATCTAATATCTGTCTACCCTTCACAAAAGCACATTGGATTGACGAGATCACATAATACAAAACTCTACATATTCTGTTTGCGAGAGTCTTAGCCAAGATGTTATACACAATTTCAAACCTTTGGCATGGACTTCTTTGAAACGTTTTTCCCTGTTGCCTCTGTTAGGATTCTTTTGTTTGTGGCTGTATCTATGCATTGGCCCTTGTATTAGTTGGACATTAAAAATGCTTTCTTACATGGTGATTGGTAAGAAGAGGTGTATATGGAGCATCCCTAGATATGTTGCTAGTAGACAATTTGATAAGGTTTGCAGATTGAAGAAGGCTATTTATGGGCTGAAGTAGTCTCTACAGGCATGGTTTGATAAGTTCAGTGTCGTTGGGTTATGTTATGGCTTCAAGCGAGCTTATTCAGATCACTCAGCGTTTGTTTTTCGTACAGTTTCCTAAGTTGTTACACTTCGGATCTAAGCTAGTTGATACTCTACGATTCTACTCTCAAGTTTGATGGTGAGCGGAGGGAGCTGTATAGTGATCCAGGTTGGTACAGATGGTTGGTTGGGAAGTTGATTTATTTCACAGTGACTCATCTAGATATTACATTTGCAGTTGGGGTTGTGAGTCAGTTTATGCATGCTTCAAGCCAATTACATTGGGGTGCTATGTATCATATTTTGAGGTACTTGAAGGGTGCACTAAGTAAAGGCCTGTTATATGAACCATCCATGCAGTTGAGTGTTACATGTTCTTTTTGATGCAGATTGGGCTGGAAATCCTATTGATAGAAGGTCGATTTCTGAGTATTGTACATTGTAAATGATACATGGGAGAGTAAAAAGCAGAATGTGGTTTCTAGATCCATTGTGGAGGAATACAATGCTATGACTCATACTATATGTGAAATGATGTGGGTGAAATCTCTTCTACAAGCGATGAGTTTTAAGATTCCTAGGCAGATGCATTGTGATAATCAAGTTGCTCTCTTTATTGTTAGTAACCTAGTGTTTCATGAGAGAATTAAACATATTAAAGTTGAATGCCACTTTATCAGGGACATGGTTATGAGTAAGACGATTGCTAATTTGTATATTCAATCAGCCGATCGACTTGGTGATTCGAAAATCCCGCATTCCTTTAGAGGTTAGCTTTTCATCTGGCACTTCTTTCGTGACCTGTTACCTACCAAATCTAAACTTCACTCCTGAATCACTGCAATTGATCCTTCCTGCCCCAGATGCCAGGCTCCTCAAGAAGATGCAACCCATGCCTTATATCCGTGTCCTTTCAGTGCCAAGGTTTGGTTTGGCTGTAGCGTCACTCTCTGGACTTCTCTAATGACCAACTTCCGAATTCTTCAATGGCTTTTACTCTTATTCTCGGAAGGCAAAAGGGATGAATGGGCCCAAGAAAGGCTGGCATACTCCTGCATCTTGATGTGGCGGCTGTGGATCACTCTCAACGAGGCTACTCACTCAAAATCTCGCTCCCATCCTGCGAAGCTTATAGAATCCATCCCCCATTTTCTCACCCAACCCCTCCAAAGATCCCATCTCCCCCACCCCCCTCCTCTCTCGGATGGCTCAAGCTAAATTCTGATGCTGCTTGGGACAAGGTTTCAGAAAGAGCTGGCATTGGTTTTGTGCTTCAAGATGCTTCTAGTACTGTTCTTCTTGCAGGAGGACTTGCTGGTAACGCTTATTCTGCTGAGGAGGCTGAGGCAAAGGAAATCCTAAATGGCACGAGAACAGCCAAAGATGCCGATCTCGATCACATCTTTGTTGAATCGGATGCTCTTGGTCTGATGAAGTTGCTGCGGAAAGGTTCGATGGAAGTGGGCTGGTTTACTTCCTCTCTGTGCACAGATTATGACTCTTTTTAGATCTTTTGTTCCTATTAGTTTTTGTTATGCTGGTTGCTTGGCCAATGTTGTGGCACATACTATCTCCCACCGGGAAAAATCTTTTGCTTCTCCCTTAGAATGGCATGGCTCCTATTCTCAATGGTTGTCTTTTGTTGTGGAACAGGATAAGGAGCATGCCCATTCTTCTGGTCATAGGTAGTTGGTTTGTTCTGTTTGTTTGCATTTAATACAATCTTGCTTACAAAAAAAAACATGTAATACTACAATCTTAAGTGACCAAAAGTAAACATCATAGCTTGCAGGATCCATGGCGTTGGAACCAGCCAGACCAATTAATATGATAGCTCATGGAAGCTACCAAAATGGGCCTCTAGTATAATATATTTCTATGTTATCATACCACTGTTATTGTAATGTTAGTTTGTCAGGATTCCCATGGGCACCATGTTTGACACCTTGTATCCAATTTTGACTCCAAGTTATGTTCATGTCTTGGTGTTTGTCATGCTTCAGCTTGTCTAGCATTTTAGAAAAATTTCTTGGTGATGCACTTTCACAACGGCGGCCAGTGGGAGTGGTTGCGTCACCAAGTTCGGGATTTCGCACTTGTTGGCAGTGTGGTGTCAGATCAGATGATATGTCATATCTCAGACCAGGGTCTAAAATCTCAGATGTCATATCATCCATGTTTTCTTAGTTTTGAGGATATACCCATACAAGGCACTTGAGCAACCAGACCAAGAAGTGTCACATAAATTTGAAAACTCAGTCAAGTCTTACTCTACCCTTTCTAGTTGATACGAAGTGGTATTGGTTTTGGTGTTGACAAGATTATCCATACAAAGCATCGAAGAAACTGATGAGGTTGTTTGATTTGGCTATCCGCTACTGTCTGATAGTCATTGTCTCGTCGATTTGGACGGTTGGTTGTTTGGCCACCTTCTGCAGTGGCAGATATAGCCTGCAAGGATGAACCCAAACTTGGTTTATGGATTCCTCACCGACAGCTAAACTACTTATGTCCGAGGTCTACCTTTTTGATCATATGGCTAAGCTTGCTGGGTCTATGGGTTTAAGGCTCTGGTCCATTCAATGGTTGCCCTCTTGGCTACATGTACAGATCCAATCCTTGAGACTGCAACTTCTATATTGAATTTTCATATGTTGACTCTTATATCTCTGTTTTGGAAAGTTTATTTGTTATTACATTGACTGCTGCAGCCAACTGAGTTTAAGGGAAAGAACCAATCAATTAACTAACTGGTTGTCATCGATACCGATGGTTTTCGAACATGGCCCATGGTTGACATGCCTGAAATAACACGCCTATTGACACACTTATTTGACATGCCTATTGACACACTTGTAGGGACTCACATGAAGATTAGTTAGGACCTGTTTTAAATGATGGTGGGTCAGGCTCAGGAGCCCCCCTTTTTCTAACCTCCATCGGGGAGTCGGACTCAGGGCCGTAGATTTCGATAATCCAACGGTGTTTGATAGTGCTGAGATGGCATTCACTTAATTGCCAGATCAACGTTATCAACCACCATTGGATTCTCGAAATCTACGGCCCTGAGTCTGACTCCCAAGAGAGGCCAGAAAGGGTCCTCAGGAGCCTGAGCCATGGTTAAATGATGGTCCAAAAAGTTTCAACTAGTAACTCATTTTTTGGGATGAGCTGATCAGGATGTATAATAGATGTTTATATTATATTGATGGGCTTTATGTAGAGTGTTGGGCCCATATGTTTTATTAATGCTAGTGAGCCCACACCACTTAAGTGAATAGTCACCGCTTAAGTGAATGAAAAAGACAATGATATGGTGTTTTCGAGATCTACCACAATGTAGTGAACCGGGCTAACGTGGCTCATTTTCATTCCTCATAGGAAGGATCTGTCGTATATTCTGTCCTGTAGCCATCAGAAAAAGGGAGTGATAGTGTGGACGGCAAAAGGCGACAATAAGAGAACGAGGGACTACATTCGATTATGAAGGTGGTGGTGGACCCCATCACCAGCTTTTGTTTTTCTGGAAACAGCGTGGCTTCAATAGTTGGATGTGTTGTAAGTCCAGAGAACCATTCATTTAGTTTTGGATGTACATGGTCTGTGATTCAATTTCCCCTGCCCGATGTCGACCGTGCATCTTGTCATATAGACGGATGTATGTACCTTAAATCACATCAACGGCTCTGCTTGAAAGCACGTACTCGACTACTGCACACTACACATAGTGCACAGTCAGACATCACGACCTGGTCCCCACTTAAGAAGTAACGGACGTCACAAATCAAGATAATCAATCAGATGATTCAATGTAGAAGTCACTGGACGATCAAGATTTTTTTTTAAATTGACAGTTCAGAGATAAGTCCATAAATGATGGTTGCAACGAATTGATTAGTGTGATTTCTGATCTACATGATCTCCAAGTGGGCCCCAACTAGTATTCGACATGATCTTCCTTAACGTGTCATCACGTGTCTCAATATTATCTTATATAGATATTAAGTACACATCCATGATCCATGACCCATGACGTTCAATTATTCCAAAAACATTCTCAATTGCTTTCATTTCTAGGGATTGTTTTGTCTTTTCACACCTATTAACTTTATCAAAATTACATGGGCATAGGGGGGATCCTATTTATTCAGTTCTGATTTGGTCTGAATACTAGTGTACAGACTACAGAGAACCAGAACGAACCAGAACCTTTTACTTGGGTTTCAAGTCTTTGAGGTGTTTTCACAAATTTTTGGGGGTGCAAATAGAATTCCTCTTTCGCTTTTCTTACTATCCCTTGGGTTGCCACAATTTTCAAGTTTGCCATCACTCACGTGCTAGTCTATATAATACTCCTTAGTTACTAACAGTGCCATGTGGTTGGTACTCCCTCACATGAATCGCCTTTGACGTAGAAACAATTCATGATTTAAGTTGTTGACACAAGTGTCACTTTTAGAGTAAGACTTGCCTGACCACCCACAATATAAGCCACGTGGCAATTTATTAGAGGACACTGGCGTTATAGATGTTTGACCAATCCGTAAGTGGACCTACAAACCAAAAATCAGCCTGATTAGTGGTAAATAATGCTCAAATTCCTACGGTTAAAATCAACCAACGAAAATGACTTCAACTAACGCTTCCAAAACGTTGATCAGGTTGATTTTGGGTTTGCAGGTCTAGCTAGGGATTGGCCAAACATCTATACGGCCAGTGTCCTCTAATAAATTGCCAACGTGGCTTATATTGTCGGTGGTCGAACAAGTCTTTCTCGTAATCAAGTCTTCATTGTCGACACAAGTTCTTGATAAACCTTAGTGGTTCCACACCATTAATTGAATTGGTGGGGCACCTCTCCACTGCAGCATATCCCAAAGTCAAGCCCTTTGGTTGTGGGACCTCGATTCAACGGTCGTGATCAATCATTCGTAGTCCACGTGTCAAAATAAGAGTTAGTTTACAAGTCGTCACTTCTCACAATACAACGCACTTAAACGACGGATGTCACGAACACGAAAAGCAGCGAGCGACACACCAATGGTAATTGTTGGACCTTGGTCGAGGTTTTGTTGGACGGTGGTGGAAGTTTCGCTGGCAAACCCATCTGAGTCCACCACGTGTTTCTACACGTGTCCCATTGTCTCTTACCTTTTCTTTCTGGTTTGTTCGTTTTCTCGACCTATTTAATCAATCTATCTTAGTATTCGCCAATGACGGTGGTCTTTTTAAAGCTTTTATAAGATACACTGACGTCATGGTCACCCATTGGGGTACGTGTAAGCATTTCATTGGATTCTGTTAAAATAGCCATTAGCGGAGTCACCTAATTTTGAATAGTTTGAAAACGCAACGTTAGTATATGTTGCAGTGCAAACTTTGACCTTTTTTTAATTTTTCTCTTTAGGACTTGAGTGCACGCTTGACTTGTTAATGCTTTAAGTGGTCGTTTTCTTTCGTTTTCTTTCTTACCCACCTGTTAAGAGAGAAAATATCACACGTATTTCCATCTAGTAAATTAATTCAAAAAAAAAATCTGGGGCAGGATCTTGGACCCTGTCATAAGGCTGATCATGATTTTCTACTTTTTTTTTTAATCTTATTGATCTTGACCGTAGCCTAAAAGTGCATTGATTGATGATCTTAACCATGGATAAAGCAAACATGGTCAACAACGATTGGAAGAATTTGACTTTTACTATTAAAAAACATTGGTTGATTACGGACTTTTTTTTTTGTTAGTGAACAGTTAGGCAAATCCCTTTCAGCTTTTCAACAATGATCAATCCAATATCACTGGTAGGGCTGGCATCGATCAGATCAAACCCGAGATCCGATCTGATCCGAAAAATTAGGTCGGAAACTTTATTTTTTGTTATCGGATTGGTACCGGATCAACCCAATATCTATACTATATATAATATATATTTAATTGCATAAAGGTATTTAATTATATGCTTAATGGGATTATACATGTATATATATTATATACATATGGGATCAGATCGGATCGGTTCCAGAATTGAATTTTATTGATCCAATCGGGTCCAGATCGATTGGATTTCTTATCGAATCGGTACCAAATCAGTACCAATCCGACTCAAACCCGATCCATTGCCAGCCCTAATCACTGGCCTCGCCTGGCCGGTCGGTGACCCAGTGACCTGGTCATAAAACTAGGTTGGGTTGGTCCTGACCCAACAATCTGTGAAAAAACTATTCACATTCTTGTAACCCGCTCGACCCAACCATTTAAATTGATGACCCGGTTGACCCGGCCGGTTGAATTGGTAACCCAGGGTGGACCACCAAAGGTCAGGCAAAACATTAATGGGTCAGTGGGCCTCAAAGAGTTGCCATGTGGCAGGTTGACCTAGTCGACCTGGGGGTTGAACCGGTCCCTTGACCGATAGTATGAAAACATCCTCTTTAATGCAACCGGTAAAACATAATTCAAAAGGGATTTTCAATAATCAAGATAGCGAGGGAATAGTATGAATAGTAGGAAAGAAGTGTTAGAATTGGGGAGGAAATTCTTCCCCTTGTAAGAGACTAGTGGGTGGCCCGTGCCCACGGTACTCCTTGACAAAGCATTTGCCAAAATTGGATGGGAGTTAATCTTAGCCATCGTTATGAAGCATAGTGGATCTCAACTACGTACTCTTTATTAAAGCCAGATAAGATAAGAGGGGGTATAATTTGACAATTGATTTGAGTTCGTAGATATGTGACATGTGACTTGCCTACAAAGCATGTACCTTAACTTTGTGTTTTTGTCTTCGTAGGCCATTTAAATTGCTTTAGTAGAAGGTGAAAACATACTTTTTTGAAATGCGAGGTGTATTTAAGATGTGTCCAAGATGACCTATTGTTTGAGTAGTAGATCTTTTACTTAGGGCCCGTTTGGCAAACCAGTGGAAGCAAAAAGTAACTTCTAAATTAAGTTGCTGAATTTAAAAGTTGTCTGAATCAAAAGTTTGTTCGGTGAAACACAAACTTATAAGTCAAAAAATGAAAAAGTTAGTTTGGCATGAATTAAGTCAAAAAGTCATTTTTCTTATAATTTTATATACATATTCTAATAAACTATTAATAAAGATCATAAACCAATATCACATATGTTGATTTTTTTTAAAAAAATTTTTAAATTATAAATAGTTGAAAATAAACGACGCATCAAGTATGACCTCACGGTGGACTAGGTCGAAGAGATGATACCACCTCACGGTTGAAGAGATGGAGAGAGGACAGAGAATGAGAGAACCCCTAATCGCCAAAGACAGAGAGGACTGTGATGTAATTTTTTTTTCTTTTTATTTGAGCCAAGTGTCAAATTGGCATTCGGAAAGATTCACTTAAAATTAGAAGTGTTGGTTCCGCAAACTTTCTTTGGCTTTTGCTTCTACCATTAACAAGAAGCAATTTTTTTTTGCTTCCATAAAAAGTAAGTTTTTGACTTTTGAGAAGCAATTCCAAAATGGATACCCAAACAAATTTTACAACTTTTTTACTTTTAGAAGCAAAAAAAGTAACTTACTTGGGTGTTTCCAAATGGGGCCTTAGGTATGGGTTCTAGGAATACCTACCTTTAAAGGATTGAGGTCGGAGAATGGCTATTACTGAGCAAAATTATTTGTAGGAATCACAGTATAAGGCAATTGTCTATGCCTTTTGTCGGCCCATTAAAGCTCTAATTTTTTAATTGACCATGAGAATTGAACTTGATTTTTGAAACGTTAGTCAAATAAGTCAAATTAGCAATCACTGGCTTTTCTGAATTGACTTAGTAAAGTGCGTTACCAAAAATTACTTCAGAAAACAAAAATGGAGTGAAAATTGACAGATCCGAAAACCTTCGAATATGAGTAGGCGACTTGAAGTTAAGATAGGATTTGGATAGAGAAATGTCTAATTAAACATTCTTTTAATTTCGTTTGTGTCCCCTCTCCCTCTTACTCCCATTAGGGTTGCAACTTGGGCAAGCTCAACCCGACATTCGGCTAGCGTTGGGTTGGCCCCTTCAGCACTTGGGTTGGGTTTGTACCTGGATTTTGACAACCTGACTCAGGCGGAGGTTTTGGACAACCCGACCCAACTTGAGCCCGATCTACTACTGATCCAGAGAAAGGTGGATCATTGGAAATGGTTTTTATTCTCAGTTAAAGTGAGCTTATTTTCTACCCTCAAATAGGGTAAAGTTGGAGATAACAAAAAAATGGGCTGGAAGATATCAAAGCGTTTTAAGACAAAAGTTGGGAGACAAATAAAAATTGGAAGAAACACATTTTATACTTTTTCCCAATTCTGATTCCAATACAGTAATATGGTACAAAAAACTGCTCTATCCAAACGGATCCTTTCTAATTTCAGTAGGTACATTGTGATCGAACTCATTATCACACACAATCCTTGACATCGACGAACCCCAAATGGACCCCATCGGATGCTTCAGCAATCATGAACCGTTAGATGACTTAATTCTCCGATTAATCTCCTTATCTAACTCTTCCAAACCTCCTACCTCTTCTAGTTCCTGCAACAAATCAATCACAACCTTTCAGTTTTCATCATTAATGCATTTCAATCAAACCCCTGAAATTAATGAGTAGGGGGGGGTGTGTGTGTCCCACCTTAGGTCCTAGAAACAATCCATATGGCACTCCATTAAATTTGTCCGAGTGATGGATCTAACCAGATAAACAGAGCAAAGATCAACGTCAGTTTTGCTAGAATATTCAAAAGGAGAAAATGTTAAATGTGTATTTCAATTGTATATTTACTTGGTGGGCCGCAGCAACTTTCCGGAAATAAGGGACATTTGCTATGGGACCCACTGGAAACCTTCGGTGGACAAGACCGTCGTGGACGAACATGTAGGCCATCCCAAACACCGTGATACCCAGCCCCTGCAAAATTCATCATAAGACAAAAAATTAAAAATAAAAATCAGACATTTAATTTTGTGGCTAACATAAAATGACTGGAGAGTCAATGATGACGTGGCAAATTAAGATTGGGAAAACAACGATAAAGGGATCAAATCAAATCAAGTCAAGTTCCACCTTTGGAAAAGGCGTGGAATTTTGCTGACTTGGGTGGTCGGTAAAGTTGCTGACCGACTATTATATGAGCCACTTGGCATATTCTTAGAGATTTCTTACCGTACGGATGTTTGGCCCAACCCTAGATGGACATACTGACCAAAAATTAGCCTGATTAGTAATTTCTAAACATTGAATTGGTGTCGTTTTCATGGGTTGATTTTTAAATGTTGAATTTGAGAATTATCGACCACTATTTGGGGTACAGAGATCCAGAGGTTTGAAATCATTAATCAGACTGATTTTTCGTTATAGGTCAACCTAGGGATTTGGCAAACATCCATACGGTCAATGTCTTCTGGGAGTGTCACGTGGCACATGTTGTGGTCGGTCAGCAACTTTGCTGAGAGGCGCCAGTTAGCGAGTTCTACTTCTCGAAAAGCAAAAATGTCATTCTCCATATACAGAAGGGTAGTTTTGTCAAACGGAATTAGTGCGTGTAATGACGAGTTAAGGCTTAATAAAACTGTTAAAAACGTTAACTCGGCTTCCCCCGCAGCTGAACTGAGTCGACTCAGAGAGAGAGAGACTTACAGCACCAAAACAGAGACCAGGAACGAGGCCTTTGTTGAAGAAGCCATAAGAGAGGAGAGCGATTGCAGGAACGGCGTTGGTGATGGCGAAGACATCGTTAAGTTCGAACGGACCTTCTCTAGGTCGGTGGTGAGACTGCAATGAAATTCGATTAATCGATGGAACTTGTAGCTAAAATTTGATTGGAAACAATGGGTAAGAAGAACTAAGAACAGAAACAAACCTCGTGCATGTGCCACAACGAAGCGTGCCAGAGAGCTCTGTGAGCCCATCTTGCCCAGAACTCCATCCCCACCTGAAAATCAAGAATACCCAACATTCATAAACACCAAATTGCTAAAACACCCATGTTTTCAAATAGAATTATCAGATATTTTTACTTCAATTTGATGGAAGAGAAGGGGAAAAACAAACTTACAGCAGCTCCCACAGATAGAGCAAATGTACCGAACATTTCCGAAACAGGGATTTCTCCACCCTATTCATGAAAATTATAGGAACCCAAGTTTAAAAAAAGGGAAAAAAATGAGAAACCCAGAAAGAGAAACACAAAAGAGAAGAAAAATACCCCCATTTGCCATGAAAATCTGTAATAAACAGAAGCGACGGCCATTGAAGTAATCCCGAAACTAGACATTACAGCAGCAATGAGATAAGTAAACCGTTCTGATCTCTTCCTCGCTAATCTCTCTGCAACGCGTGCTGAGATCTGATTTATCTCATCGGAACTCTCTTCAGTGTTATTATCTTCCTCTATTCTAGTACTCCCCTGTATTTTCTCCTCCATCACGAAACAAACAGTCAAGTTCATAGTTTTCTTCGCCAAGGAAATTCTCTCCGGCCGATGAATGGCCGAAAAGTAGAGCGAAGAGGGGCTGATGAGGGAGTTGGGTTTTGGTCCGAGAAACGGATTTCGGCCACAACGGAATGCTCTAGCGTTTGTGGAGACTGAGATTCCGACCGCCATGGACGCTCTGTATTGGAACTTGAGTTCAACGAACTGCGACCTCTGAATGGCTGAGAGAGGTTTAACCTCGAAAACTAGCTTCTGGAAAGGCCTGGAAATTTGGGAGGGTTAAATGCATGGAGACCAGCGCAAATGCCACTGCTATTTGGGAAAACTACTAAAATGCCACTGTCTTCTCAGCAATCTCTCTCAAGTCTCAGGGGAGTCTCAAGGAGAGACTTCGCAAGGACTCGAGAGAATATTTCCATTTAAAATTATGTGGGCCCCACTTTAATTACATTGTGTTGGTTGTGCCACATTCTATCGTTGGTACCGCATATCTCATAGTAGAGCTGTAAATGGATCGGATCGATCCCATAACCTAATCCGATCCGATAATATCTAGCCAGGAGTCTGGACCTAGCATATTAGGGCTCACCTCAGGTTAGCCCTAATATGAACCCGTCATTAGGGTTGGGTTAGGTTAGCCCTTTCAGAGCTTGGGTTGGGCTTGGGCCGGATTTTTGGTAACCTGATCAAATTACGTTGGGTTAAGGTTGAGGCTCGGCCCAACCCGAGCTCAATATACAAAATACATATATGTATTAGTATACCGATAACATCCACACTACATTTTTGCAAGATAGGCCTCCATCCATTGATAGCCCTACCTCAAAGGGGGAGGGGACCAGCTTGCTAGGTCTTTCTGTTTTGAGAAATTGTAATGACCAACTCCCTAAGAATTCAGAATTTTGCTCAACAGCTTGCTTGAAGCACAAGGCCTCTGCTTCTGATATGTACTTGTCAGATGCAGAGGTCCTGTGCTCAGGTTTGAAGCACATCACTAATGAGGACCCAGTTTGCCGCCCCCTATCAAAATGCCATGTGGCACACTCTTCTTGGCCCACTAGTAACCTGGACCATAATTTAAAATTGGTGGTGTTATTTGCACACACCTTTTTTGTAGTGACACCCACAACTTAACTACACACCCAAAGTAGAAAGAAAAAAAAAACCGAACGGAAAAGAAGAATCCACTACTACTATCATCTTCTTCTTCACTACCACCACACCACCACCACCACCACAATTGCACCTACACCATCGTCTTCTTCTTCCACCACCGCTGCCACAACCACTACACCACCACCATCTTTTTCTTCTTCTACTGCCACTACCACCACCTCTCTCTCTCTCTCTCTCTCTCTCTCTCTCTCTCTCTCTTAAAAAAAAATTATCGTTCGTATTGGCAAGCTAGGCTTGCCGATAAGTGCAAGATTTTTTTTAAGGAGGGAGAGAGATGCACTTGGTGGTGGTCTTCTTCTTCTTTTCTTTTTTTTTTTTTTTTTTTTTTTCCTGTGTAGCTACATTGCACACACCATTCCACAGCAAGAAGTGTGTGCCACTACAAAAAAGATGTGAGCAATTAACGCCACCCCTTCAAATAATGTCGTTTAAACGATTTTAAGGGCTGTTAAAATGGTAATGCCCCAAGCCCGTTATGTTAAGAACAGTTTTTATTTTCTGAAAAAAATTGTTGATATTTTCATGATTTTCCGTTAAAATCCATTTTTTTCCCTTGCCCATGTCCGTTACAATTTTTTTAACGAACACCCCCAATCTGTTATACTGTGAAAGCTGCAGCCTCTTCTAAACCTTGACTTGATTACAAAAAAATAACCTTGACCTAGACACCGAAAGTAGCTAATTGATGATTTCAAGTCGTTGGAGTTGAGCATTTTAATGGGAGTAAAACTTCTATCACATCGTTCTGACAAATGCTTCTATCACAATGAAAATACAGGCCACGTGGCACACTCTTAGTGGACTCTGATCATATGGATGTTTGGCCAGTCCCTCAGTGGACCTCTAAACCAAACAAAGTCTTATTCAAAGGTTTGAAAAAATTCATGCATTTTTGAACATGATCGAATAATTTCATGAACATTTCCGAATTATTCCTGCATTATTTAGTTTTGAATATGAAAATTCATTTTATAAAACAAAATTGTCAATATTTTGTTTTTTTGTAAATTTTTAAAATTTTTTTGCCAAAATTTTATACGCATTTTAAATAGCAAACCCGAATGGTTAAAAAGCAGCCGTTACAACGAAAATAACGGCTGTTATAACAGATTCGGACCTCCTCCGTTATAACGTCCATTATTTTTGTTATAACTGCCGTTATTTTTCCATTATAACGAAAATAAAGACTGTTATTTTCTGAAAAAATTGTTAAAAAAATGTTGGTTATTTCTGTTATTTTTCCGATATAATTTTTTTGTCCCCCCCCCTGTTATTTCCGTTTTTTTCGTTTTTGGCCTTGTGCGTTACAATAATGTAGAAAACGGTAACGCCCCAGTCCGTTATACCGTTACAACGGCCACTTTTTGTCGCACCCCGAATTGCTGTGCCTCCGAGGGTTATTTTCGTAGTTGTGTTTAGAATCAAGGGTAATATATGAGAACATGTGGGTGATGTGTTGTCGGAATACGACGGCACGTGTCAGAAGCACGGAACAAACGAGAGGTGGAGGGGCCGACTGAGAGAGAAGTCGAGAAGGGAACGGATCAAATGGGGTCTCCACTCCACCGCTCCACGGCTCGCAATGTTACACGTTACCATCTCTCTCACTAATTAATTAATTATAAGAGAGAAATTGCGTTACGCGTAACCATGTGTTCCGACCTGACCAAATACACAATATATATTCATTAGGCCTAACTAACGTGTATATCTTAAATTTTAATTGGGTGTGCTCTACAACGTGTCAATGTCTTATTTGTCCTCTGACCCAAATGAAAGTGATGTGGTGGGACCGCCACATACCCTATCACCACTCCCACGAGGTGCATGCGGTGACACAACTCTTCGAGTAAGACTTCACTGACCGCCCACGATTAGCGAAACTGCTGACCAACCACATTATGAGCCATGTGGCATATTGTTAGAGGACACTGACTGTTTGGCCAATACTTAGATGGATATACAAACCAAAAATCATCTCGATTAGTGATTTCTAAGCGTTGGATTGTAGTCATTTTCATGGGTTGATTTTAACCTTTGGAATTTGGGCATTGTTGACCATTATTTGGAGTACAAGGATCCAAAGGTTTGAAATCACTAATCAGATTGATTTTTGTTTTGTAGTTCCACTTAGGGATTGGCCAAATATCTATATGGTCAGTGTCCTGTAAAAATATACCACGTGGCTCATATTGTGGTCGGTCAGTAACTTTGCTGACTATGGGCGGTCAGGCGAAGTTTTACTCCAACTCTTCTATTAGGACTTTTTGATCCACCTCGTAGCCAAAGGCACATTTTTCCTTTGCCCCTTTGTCAGCATAAAATGCGCACTCATTTCGGGCACAATGACCCATGAGGCCATGAATGATTGGCCAACCCTTGATGGACCTATAACAATAAATCAGCCCGATTGGCGATCTCTAGCCATTCGATTTGGGCATTTTCATGGGTGCTTTTAAACCGTTAATAATTTGAGCAACTTTTTTTTTGATAAGTTTTTGAGTGAATTTTAGGGTGCAAAGATATGGTTAGAGATCACTAATCAAGCTGATTTTTGGTTTATATATAGGTCCATCAAGGTGGGCCAATTATTTATAGATCAGTGGGCCAGAAAAGAATATGCCACGTGACACCTTTTTATGCTCACAACAGGGCCACATGAAAACATGCGCATTGGGCTAAATTTGAATGGTCAAAAGAGGTCATACATTAAGGTGGTGGTGGCCAATGAAATGAGACCTCAACGAAGACACTAAATCTTTGATGGACCACAGTGGCGGAACCAGAGGTGACCACCCTCAACTTTTGAGAGAAAAATATTTGGTATGTGGAGCTCACTGTAGGGCCTACTAACCTTATGGATGTTTTGTCTACATCTTGGTGGATCCACATACCAAATTTCAGCTTGATGAAGAGGCGGACCAAACATCCATAAGGTTAGTGGGCCCTAAAGAGTATTCTTCGCAGCATTTTGGGAGGAGGATGGGGTTTACTAACATTGTCGGGGGTACTTGTCAAGTGGAGAGGCACTAGTCACCAATTTTGGCCATTGGGGATAGTGATGAAAAGTGAACTCCACAAAGAATTGACAGGTTGTATGGGGAGCGGCTTCTATGCGCCAGGGCCGTACAGACTAAACAAAACGGCCCTGAGTTATTGGGTGCCTCCTTGCCACCCTTGAACAAAATCCTAGCTTTGCGACTGATAGTATCAAAATCCTAGCTTTGTGACTGATAGTATGAGTCGCATGACACAGTACTCTTTGAGGCTACTGACCATATATATAGATGTTTGGTCCATCATTTGGTGGACCTACGAACAAAAAATCAGCATGATCAGTGATTTTTAACCTTTCGATGTAAGTACATAGAATAATGCTAGATTCACACGGTTAAAAATAAACCCATGAAAAAAACTCCAATCCAATGGTTAGAAATAACTAATCCGATTGAATTTTTGTCTATACTCCCCCTAGTGATGGGCCAAACATTGATACAGTCAGTGTTCTCTAAGAGCGTCCACATGGCTTATACTGTGGTTTGTCAAAGATTACCCAATGGAGTTTAGACGACATTAAAAAAGGTTTTTCATAAGACACCCTTGATCAATCTTTTATATTAGTGAAACACTCTTGATTTTTTATTCTTTTGATCTTTCCCCTTTGACTGTTTTTGACTGTCATTGACCAAGTTTGAAACGTTAACCTTGTGACCCTAAAGTGTTAATAGAACAAAAAGTAATCTTCAATTTCTGAACAATATGGAGTTAATGTTTCTGACTCGGTCAATGATGGTATATATAGTCAAATGGGCAGGACCAAAAGTACGAAAACTCCAAGGAGATTTCACTACTATAAAATATTTATCAAGGGGTTGAAGCAAAAAAGCCCTAAAAAATGTGGGTCATCTTTTCCCACGCAGGAATGCAACATGGGCGGGCCAATATTTTTTTTTTTTGGTAAGTCAAATGTATATTAAGAAGGAAGGAGATCGAGAAGATCTCAAAGAGTAACAAAAGATGCTTACATAATCAACATAATAGATGCTCCATCCTAAAAACCATATCACTAAAAAACGTTCCTCTCATCTCTAATGAGATACTACTCCAGCTGTAAATTAGTGCCTTAATGTTTATGATGACCTCTTGAAGCGAACTTTCCTTGCCTTGGAATGTTCTCCTATTCCTTTCTAACCACACCCCCCATGCAATTGCCATAGGAACCATTCTCAAAATCATCTTCCCTTTTGCTGCCATGGGTGGTTGTTGTGTCCAGCTCTCCATGACTTCGCCTAATGTTTCCGAAAACACCCAACATAAGTTCATGTGGCCAAGGAAAAGAGACCAAACCTGTCGAACAAACTCACAATGAACAAAGATGTGATTAGTGCTTTCACCATTAGCTTTGCACATAACACAAAAATTCACTAATACCCATTTTCTCTTGATTAAATTTTCGACAGTAAGGATCTTGTTAAGAGTGGCTACCCAAGCAAAGAAGTGAACTTTCAAAGGTACGATAGATTTCCATAATACAATATTGGGGGAAGAGGTAGGAAGTGTGGGTGTGGGGTATGATGATGTTGATAAGAGTTTATAAAAGGATTGGACCGAGAATATGCCTGATTTAGAATGTTTCCATACCAAGGAGTCCTCTTCTGAGATGTTGACAAGGTAAAGCTTCAAGCATTCTAGCAACACTTCAATCTGTTGTTTCTCCCACACAAAAGGATTCCTTCTAAGGTCCAAATTCTAATTTGTTTCCCTTGAAGAACCGGTCCAGAAACGATCAATTGTCTGTCCTTTGCCACGTGAGAGAGAGAACACCCTAGGAAAAGACTTCTTGAGACAGAGGTCCCCAACCCAAGTATCTTCCCAGAATCTTATCCTGGTCCCATTTCCTAAAGTTAACTTTGAGCCTTCCATAATCTTGTCTTTGGTTTTCATGATTCCTTTCCATACTCCACAACCATGTGGGGTTCTAGTTGGATTTGTCGTCCACCCCCCCTCTTCCTCCCCATGAATTCCAGCTATCACCTTACACCACAAACTATTTCTCTCCTTACCGAATCTCCATATCCACTTCCCCATTAAGGCCGAGTTCATGAGTCCAATTCTTCTAAAACCTAACCCACCTTTTGATCTAGGCAAACACGCCTGAGCCCAATTCACCAAATGGTATCTGAACAAGTTCTCCTGGTCGTGCCATAAAAAATTCTTCATGAGCCTTTCTAATTTCTTTTCCACTGACACTGGGATTGAGAAGAGCGAGAGAAAGTACACCGGTAGGCTAGACAAAGTACTTTTGATCAAAGTTACTTTCCCTCCTTTGGATAGGTACTTACCTTTCCAGCCCGCTAGCCTGCGCCGCATCCTTTCTACTACAGGATCCCAAATCGCTTTAGCTCTGGATGGTGCCCCCAATGGTAAACCGAAATAGGTAGAGGGAAGAGATCTAGATAAACATCCTAAAATTCTAGCCAACCTCTCGACTTCATCCACCTCTCCTATAGGCATAATTTTGCTTTTATTGAAATTCATTTTGAGGCCTGAACAGATCTCGAAGCAGCAAAGTAAATTATTCAAGAAGTTAACTTGGTTTGCCTGATTTGGTAGGAAAATCAAAGTATCATCGGCAAACTGCAGATGAGAGATCAACACCCCATTGGTGCCTACTTTAAACCCTTCTAATTTCTGTAAAGCTACACCTTTCGAGATCATTCTCCCTAGAGCCTCGGTTACCATAATAAAAAGGAAGGGAGACAGTGGGTCCCCTTGTCTAAGGCCCCTAGAGCTGTCAAAAAATCCTGAGGGAGACCCGTTCACTAGAGTTGAAAATCTAGGTGAACTGATACATTTTCTCATCCATTCTCTCCATTTGACCCCGAATCCCATTCTCCCAAGAAGGTAGTCTAGAAATTTTCAGTTTGTGTGGTCGTAAGCTTTTTCTAGGTCTATTTTGCATACCAAGCCGGCCTCCCTGGAGCGTCGTCTGGACTCTATGCACTCGTTTGCAATAAGGATTCCATCCAGTATTTGTCTGCCTTTCACAAAGGCACCTTGTTCTCCAGATATGATTTCGCCCATAACTTTCTTTAACCTAGACGCTAAGACTCTGGCCACTATCTTGTATGTGCTTCCAATCAAACTGATGGGCCTGAAATCTGAGATGTCCTCTGCTCCTTTTGTTTTGGTATTAAGACAATAAAGGTTTGATTGCTCCCATAATCCAAGAAATTCCTTGAGTGCAACTCTTCGAAGACTTTCATCAGATCGATCTTAACAATATCCCAGCATTCCTGAAAAAAAGCTATCGTGAATCCATCCGGGCCTGGAGCTTTATTCCCCGACATTTCGAACACAGCCCTCTTAACCTCCTCCTCACTAAATTTGTCCTTGAGACCTATTCTGGACTCCTCACTGATCGTGTCGAAGACTAGGCCATCTAAGAGAGGTCTCTCCTCATATGTTTCCTTGTATAAGTTCTTGTAGAAAGAAGCTATGCCCTCTCTAATATCCACTTCATCCACCAAGGTTTGCTCCTTTATCTTGATGGATTCAATGTGATTATTTCTTCTTCTGTGATTTGCCACCTGGTGAAAAAATCTTGTGTTAAGGTCGCCTTCCTTCAACCATTTCACTCTAGACTTCTGTTTCCAACTGATCTCTTCCAGTAGGGCCCATTTTTGATATTCTATCTTGAGTTCCTCCCTAAGTCTGTAATCTCCATCCTCCAATGGCCTTGTTTCCTCCCTAACATCTAACTCCTTAATTTGTTCACTAATTCTTTTCATCTTCCCTAGTGCATTTTTGTTCCAATCTTTAATTTTTTCTTTTAAGGCTTTTAACTTATTCCTGAGGATAGAACCTGCGCTACCTCCAAACTTAAAGGACTCCCACCATTCTTTCACTTTCTCTATGAAACCTTCCACCTTAAGCCACATGTTCTCAAATCTAAAGGGCCTAGCTCTCACCTTGTATTCTCCACAGGCTAAATGTATTGGAATGTGGTCGGATGTGATCCTAGGAAGTCCTTTTTGAACTAGTCTGGGGAAAGACTCCGCCCAAGCATCATCCACTAGAAATCTGTCAAGTCTACTAAGTGAGGGGTTAGCTTGGCTGTTTGTCCAAGTGTAGGAGTTTCCCACTAGAGGCAAGTCTATTAGCCCATTTCTTTCTATGAATTTATTGAAGAGTTTCATGCCTCGAACTTTGCGTGTTCCTCATTTCTTGTCTGATGCTAGGACTATCTCGTTAAAATCCCCTCCCAAGCACCATGGCGCTTGCCACAAACCTCGAATATCGTCCAGTTCTTGCCAAAAGTGATGCTTGTCTTCCTGTTTAACCGGACCGTATATGCCTGAAAACACCCATTCGCTTGTTCCCCCCTTGAGTTTACCTAGAATAGAAACTGAAAATGCTCCTATGAGAGTGTCTAGCATCTCAATAGAGTCTAAGTCCCACATGACAAGAATCCCTCCTGAGGCACCTAATGAAGGGGAGAAGCACCAACCAACTTGGTGTCCTTTCCATAATTGACGTACCATTTCTGAGTCAATTTTAATCAATTTTGTTTCCTGGATTGCAACCAATTGTAGTTTGTGTAGAAGGATGATCTTCTTAACTGCCGCTCTCTTGGTGTTACAACCAAGCCCTCTAACGTTCCAAGTTAAGATGTTAAAAGACATGAATACCAGACTCTACCTACTACTACAGAATCGGACCTTTTAACCACTTTCTAGCAGATCTCTGACGCCTCCCCTCCTTTACCCTTCTCAATCGCTTGGCTTGCTAAATCCTCAACGTGAATCTCCACTAGCGTTGACTCTAAGTTGTAGGGATTCAAGCTCCTACTCCTAGCATCTTTCTTTATGTTTCCCTTCCTAGGTCTGAGGGAGTAGGCAGAGCTAGCTCCCCCGACCTTCAGTTGGTCCTCCTCGTTGGGCTGCTCCCTACCCTTTCTAGACTCCTTAGTCTTCTTGTTGTGATCTACCTTTCTACCCAAAACATTTTCAATAAGCTTTAATGAGGTCTCTGTGTTGCCTAAAAATGTTAATCCCAACTCCTGTCCTACCGTCACAACCTGGTCTACTGTAACGGAGATGTGTTCCTGACTCAATGGGCTCTCATTCCCACTTAATTCTGGTGATGGGGACTCCTCTAACTTGTGAGAGACACTACCTATGGGAGGTTCCAATCTCGCATTGCTATGAAGACAGACATGATTGATATTATCAGACATGTTAGACCTGTTGTGGGGTGAGCAAACCGGTTGATTGTCACCAAAATATTGATTCCAACCTTGTAACATCGTACCGAGGAGCCTGGTATCTTGCCAATCCCTATTCAGGATGTTCAGGGTGCGGTGTGAGGGAAGTGAGTTAATGTTATAGATGTAAGAAGGGAAGCAAGGAAGTTGGTTCTCGAAAAGGTGAATTTGAATGAGAAAATTCTTACTGTCAAAAAACAAATCAAGTTGAGAATGAGTAAGTGAAGTACCTGTGAGATGTGGCGAAGCTTTTGGATCGTAGACCACCAATCCTTCGTTCATGGTTTGTTTACTTTGGGAAGGGTCAGCCTTGTCGACAACGACCTCTACGTTCACTGTCCTCGGCATCTCTAACAAACCACCTCTTTGAAGATCTTTTGTGAGCGAATCATTGTCAGTCGGCTGTGGTTTATGGCGTGTTTCCAATCCCTCCGCTATCCTATCGAAGACTTTGACCAAGTTGATAGTGGATGCTTGTGCCTTCCTGGTCCATGCCTCCAAGGGTTCCTTCCACACGGCCTTTCGACGAAGGGGGAACCCTTTGTGGCCTTTGGAGTTCTTCATCTCTCTCAGCCTATGAGGTTCGATCTCCACTTCAAGAGTAATTCCATCTGCCGGACAGTTATACATAGTGCTTTGTGCTGCCTTGTCTTGAGCCTCTACTGAGGTTGTTGCAGTCCCTGCACTTGGGAAGTCTAGGAAGTCTTTTGTCTTTAGACATTTGGCTGGGCTTGTTGAGGTAGGGCCCATATCCTGATTGACTAGTTCTGGTCCATCCACCTTTTCAATTTCTGCCGCTTCTATAAAGTCCATTTCAGACCGTGGTGAGCCGTTTTGCTGCAACTCTCTATCAACTGCTGCCACCTCGTTATCTCCTGTTAATTCAGATTCTTTCCCCAGCTCTGCATGGTCAACTAAGATTGTTTGTTTGCCACATACTACTACATTTGTATTGAGCCTGGCCTTTTGATTTACGTTGCTGCATTCGATCTGGCCGTCAACACAATTCCGTGCATCCATCTGAAAGGGTGAGCTAACCATTTCATGAACAGCTGTCTCTATTTGAAATATTGTGTTCCCTCCAAGAGGTCTCGTTCCTTGGGCACGCTGCCTCTGCCTTTCGTACGAGGATACCGAATGGGAACTAGACCCTATTTCAAAGCACCTGCTATTACATCCTTTTTGGGTTGCTTCTTCCCTCAGCCAAACGATATGGTCACTTGATTGGCTATCCCCCTGACTTTGCTGAAGGTCATTGACTGTCCTATGCCCATCAGATCGCGCCACGTCAACCCATCTCTTGTCAGCGATGCTCTCCCCAGCGATGGTTGTCTTCCCCGGTTGTTTTGCCGACTGTTTCTCCGATAGCTCTTCCGGCAACATCTCTGGTAAACATTTCAGTACTTCTAGAGATATAATGTATTCCTTGGTTCCACACTTTAGTGTTGTCTGGGTTGGGAACTGCTTGCCTTTATTTCTGATGATTACCCTTGCAAGTGATAAGTCCTCCATGTTGAGGGTTGATCGGGCTGTTTCGATGTGCTCCCCAGCCCAGTCTCCCACCATCTTCATTGTTCCGGAGTTCCACAGGCGATAAGGTATTCCAGAAATACCTAACAACAGACAAGTTGCATCCCCGTAAGCTTCAGCTTTCCTCCACATGCCAAAATCCTTTGTGCATGGCCTCAGCCATACAAGAGTGTCTTTGCTTCTCAAGAATTTTCCCTTAAGCAATCTATTCGCGCATTTCTCATCTTGAGCAAAGAAGATTCGGGCATACTGATTAATGTGGTACGTTCTGGTGATAGATTCTCCTTTCGCCCTTCGAAACAGCACTTGTTCTATGTCCCACCAGTCCGGGCTTGCCCCTGTAGCTGCACAAACCACTGCTGAGTCCCACTTCTTTGCTGCTTCGGAGATAAGGATGGAAGCTGGGACTATGATTCCTTGTGGTCGTGTGTTCTCCAACTCGTGGTTTTCTGCCGGTGGGATTGTCTTTCCTATATGGTTCCCCACCATCGTTTCCATCGTTTCTGAGGGCGAAGTTTCTTGGCAGGCTTAAGTATTTTTTTTTCTAAGAACTGTGATACTTTTTTCATCATATCTGCCATGCGTTTCCACCCCACTCCATTGTTTCCGAATGGAATCCTGATTGCTATGTTCTTGTGTACACCTAACTCGTGAAGAGTAAGGAAGACACCGAACCGGTTGGTTTTGAACTCAGCTAACCATGCTTCGTCGCCACATCTAAACTTCTGAAACCAATACACTCTTTGCAAGTTCCCGGCAGCCTCTGTTAGTAGTTTTTCTATCCATTCTACTGTTTCTGCTTTGCATGCGATCCAACTCTTCTGTTTCTGACTTGATTACCGTAAGATAAATCCTCTGTTACCTTTCCACAAGATGTCAAAATACTTATTTTCGATTCTGATCGTTGTCTTCTCCATCTCCTAACTCTTCCACAAGTGTTCAAGTTTTATCCCGCTTCGTCATTATAAGATGACACATGGCTGTATGTAGAAGGGAAAACCGAGAGAACAAGATTCGCGTTACTGGCCTCCAACGCCGGTAAATCAGCAAAGAGAAATCTTAGTTATACCGTGTTACATCTCTCTCTCTCTCTGGTGAGCGAGTTGTGGAAGATTTTTGGTTGCTAGAGAGAGATGGGTTGGGTGTTAGCATCTGATTTGCTGATTTCTTTGAGCAGCAAAAGTTCTCTATGGGCGGGCCAATATAAGTTCGATTGGGCAATCCCCACCTTGGGCAGGGCTTAGGTCTAATGTTCCTGCATTGAGTTGGGATCGAGATGAAGGCCCCCAGCCCAGGTGGGAGAAGGCCCCAGCTCACTAACCACATGGATGAAATTTTAGAATCCTATATGAGGCCTTGTGCAACCCGAGCTGACCCATGCTAGGTTCGACTTTCATCTCACCCTTCTCTCTTATGTTGTCGACTGTTACCAATCTAAGTGGGAAAATTGCATTTTCCTTGGGAAAACACAACTGTCCATTGTTAGATAGCCATTTTAAATCTGTATAATTTACCCTACGAAGCCATTTAAATCTGGATAATTTTCTCTACTAACCCCGGAAAGCATTTCCCATCTAGGATAGGTGAGAATTCGTTTCCACCTAAAAATACAAATTTATTTTCTCACATGATTGAAATATGTGTTCTCGGCTGCAATCAATCAGCCATTTAAGGCATTTCTCAGATGTATTTTCTAGAGAAAGCTTTCTGTGCATTTTCTCTGATTCATCAAGAGTTATGGGTACCTATCTTGTGGCAAGGTTTTAAATTTCAACGTAACACTTGAAATTCCGGCTAGAGGAGTAAGCAACCCCTCGATGGAGTTGCACAGATGCAATCTGACAAAAGAAAAGAAAAACTGCATCGAAAACCACACCTCTGAAATAAGGGGTTGCTTCCTAGAATTCCTCTTTAGCATTTCTTGTTGACTATACATTAAGGAAGACTCTCTCTTTCCATTAATTAAGGATGCATTTGAAACGCGTGCAAATTGAGGGTGCAAATAGGTTTACACATGCAATCGTTTTCCACGCATGTTTGATATGCGTACATTCGGCGATTTGCACATGCACATGAGCAAATGAATGCGTGCCCTCTTTAGTAATTAAAAACTCATTTTACCCCCCAAATTAAAATCCAACATTTTCTCAAATCAAGCCCTATCTTTAAAAAAAAAAAAAAAAAACAGAAATAATGGAAAATGTGGCGTTGAAATTTAAAATTTAAAATTTTACAACACGAGAAAAATGGAAAAAAAAAATAACAAAAAAATAATGGCCTGTTTTTTCACAAATTTAAAAAAAAAATGATGGTCACTATTTTCGTTACAACAGAAAATAACAATCGTTATTTTTTTCCCATTTTAACGGTACATAATGTAATGGGGGAGGTCCGAATCCGTTACAACGGCCGTTATTTTTGCCATAACGGATTCGGACCTCCCTTGTTACGTTATATACCGTTAAAACGCTGAAAAAATATACCGAAAAATAACGACCATTATTTTCTGAAAAATTGTGTGGAAAAAAAAAAAAAGTCTGTTATTTTTGTTACTGTCCATTATTTTTCTATTTTTTTTTATTTTTGAAAATTTAAAATTTATATTCAAATATGTGGGGCCCACGTATTAAGTAGGAAAAATTCATTTTTTTTTGTTCTATGTGGGGCCCACATATTTTGTGCTTTCCTAAGTGAGCGAGTGCGCGAACCAAATGGTACGTAGTAAATATGAACAATGCGTAAATTTTGAAATTTACATATGCAAAGTTAGTGCGAACCAAACGCAAGAAAATAGTAGAGGTGCGCAAAGCATTGCATGGACAAACCATTGCACGCGCAAAGCATTGCGCGAGTAATGATTTGCATACGTACCAAACAGATCCTAAGGCATAATTAAAGACGCCTTTCTATTAATTAAGACATATTTAAAGATTTTCTTATCTTAAAGAGATTATAGAGAGAAAGATATAAGAATTGCACTATAGAGATACGACACTGTGTTGAAGAGGCTTTTTCTTTTGCGCACTTTGTACCACGCATCTCATGGGAAATATGGGGTTTTTTTGGCTGACCCACCCCTATCTAACCTGACTTAATCCGAGTCAGGCTTGACCCGAGCAATGTGAGTAGCTTAAATTGAGCATTTCAGGCTGGACCTCGGGTTGGTGGGGCTTGGATTGAGTGGTTTGAAGCTCGAGTCGGGCTCAAGTTGACTCCATACCCAATCCAATATGCCTTGGTTGCACCCTTATCCCTTGGACTTGCTTTCTCACTAGGAGACCAAACTCAATGTCCTAGGATTGGGATTGGGAGAATGCAACTTGACTACTCTTTCGGGCCCACTAATCCATGAATGTTTGGCCCACCTTTTGGTGCACCTACTAAAAATTAGCCCAAATGGTGATTTCTATACATTCTATTTGATTACTCAATATATGTTCATCAAATCGAACAGCTAGAATCCACTCGTAAAATTGCATGGGTGACTGGGCTTAGATTTAGAAAATCGAGTTTGATCTCTTTGCAAATTTTTATTTCTCCCGATTAGAAGGGGACGTCATGGGTTCAACCTCTTTTATCAGCAGACATTTCTATTTGTTGTGGTACAAAACGTACAGCCCGCCTTGTTGCCTTGCCGCAGGAGTCAAGGTAGTGTTTGGGTTGTTCATATGGGCCTGCAGGGGTCAATGGGCTTTTAAGCGTATCTTGTTTTTGCCAGCTTGGGCTTCACATTGTACCTAGTGCATTGATCGTGGGCTGATGCAGCCCCTTGTGTTAGAGGTTTTGGGTCCAATCCAAAAAGTGGGTATACTAGCTAGTATGCGTTGTGACATGTGTAGTGGATAAAAAGTGGATTATGTGGTGCTTGACGTGGCACTTGTAGTGGGTGACACGTGGATACTGTGCTCCCCACAAGGGATTCACCTTGGATTATATAAAAAAAAAAAACATTCCAAGGGAAGGATGGAAGGAGAAATAAATAAAAGAAAACAGAGATGAAACACTTCTGATCACCAGCGCTGGTGATCATGTTCTCCACTTCACAGGTACACCTAATAACAGTCCTGTTTTCACTTTTTTGAAATTTTGGGTGCTTGTCAAGTGGAGAGGCGGTAGTGATCACGTTTGACCACTAGTGCTAGTGATCAAAATATTTTTTTTAAAGGGAAAATAAGGGTATTTTGGGTAATCAAGGTTTAAAAGTGACCGACATAACTGCATAACGATAGTGGCGTTACTGTTAAATTTTATATTTTTTAATTTTTTTTCAAATTCATTTTTAAGATAAATGGTAAGGTTATAATCGGTTAATTAAGATTGTTATAACGGTCCTTCTTTTCAAAATAATAGCAGTTATTTTCATCATAATGGGCATTAATATATGAAGGTAAGTGTTGCCATTAAAACCGACATTATAACGGTGTTATATAACTGTCTTTTTCAAACCAAGCAAAAATAAGGATGTTTTGTACTACACTAGGGGAGAAAATATTTGAGGTCCCCTAGGGACTTCAAAATTTTGAAGTCTCCCCCTCCCAAAATCACACATGGAGCATTCTTTTTGGCCTTGTGACCTTATGGATGTTTGGCCCACCTATTGGTGGACCCATACACCAGAATCAACTTGATTGGTGATCTCTAGTGTGGATACCATATATAACCACTTAATCTTGACCGTACACATATCACCTCATCCAATTAAAGCATACATATGACACATGTGCCCTTGCTTAATTTTAAGGGATTCAATTAATACAACATTTTAATTCTTTTTAAATGTATTCTAGCAAGATTCCATGCCAGCTACAGACTTGTCTCGCTGAGTCAACACAAAAGTGTATTTATACAAAAGAAAACTTCCTAATTATCAGTTAAAGCTAGTAATAGAAGTCCGAAGAGAGCCCAACTCCTAGAATTGGACTCCCTTCTGATGGCATAATAAGGAAAGAGACTTTCCTGATCAACTAAACCAAGATATAGAAAGTCTCCTAACTCAAAACCAATTCCTTCCGGATATAGAAACATCACAACACTAGACAACAAGAATGAAAACTTTCTTGGACACTAATCCAAAGAGTGGAAAGTCTCCATTAACTTCTATTTCTTTTAAAGATTTGAGTTCCATTACAATCTATAAATAAATGTCATAAACAAAGGTATATGATCATTGAATCTCAATTTATCTCACTCTCAACAACTGTACTTGCAATTATCTCTTCTCTCCCTCTTGAGCATCGATCATATTGTTTTTTGCAAGTCGTTCCCCCACCAACGTGCATTCACAGAGGAACTAAGGTCTTATCTTTTCTTGTCATAACCAATCATTGAGGGTTATCTGGTTAAGAAATTACCCTACATGTTTTGACGTTGTCTGTGGGATAGATAAAAATTGTAATTCAAAAGAAATCATGATTTAGACATGAAGAAAGTGTAGAGACACCTTTGTAGCAATTAATGCGGCCACTGATAAGTCATCATTTTATGTATTTTCTTCCTCATCTTTCTTAGAGAATTATCTCATTTTCTGTGATTAATTGAGAGTTCTATAAGCATGAGATCATTTCAGATTAATCATATTTATAATGCTTGTTATAATAAAATTTAATGGATTTTTATTGAATATCTTGTAATTTGTTTTCTTTTATTAGTTGATCAACTTCAAATCCCTAAGAGAGCCCATGTCTAAGAACCCAAATCTTAACAAAAGTTGGCTGGCCACAAGTTGGGCTAAGATGGTGGGATAACATGTGAGTTGGGTCAACGGAGTGATCCAAGGTGTGAGTGGGCCAAGATATGACCCAAGATTCAGATAAAAAAAGATTGTTGTCATTGGATTCACAAAAGAAAACGATATGCATGGAACGAACATGTGCAAATTTATGGAAAGAATCAATACAAAGGATTGACTATTTTTAAAAGAAATAAAATAAATATTTAAAAAAAAGAAAGAAGATTGTTTATCAATATTTGTATCTAATAAATGATATGGAAGATGCTTGAGATATATTTTTAAAAGAAAGAAGATTTCTTTATTTAAACATGGAATGTTGTATTTCTAAATGAGGAAGATGAATCTACATATATGACAAGTGTTGGATTTTAAAGAAATGACTCAAAAGGAAATGATCTTCATGGATGGACTCCAAGCCCTATAAAAGCTTCACATTGGGCATCTTGAACTTGATTTCTTGGTTTGGACGAGTAGCAGCATTTCTCAATAGTTCATTGGAGGGAAACTTGTATCTCATGGCTAGTCCATTGTTTTTATGAGAATTTATCCATTCGAGATAAGCTTGTATTTAAATTCAATGTCTCAATCTAAGTATACTTCTCTTTTAATTAATTCAATTAAGTTATTTAGACTCTATTGTGTCAATTTCATTTATGCAAGTTAAATTTTTAATTTTTTTCTTGTAGGCTAAGATTCTTCTCATCAAGGAGAGGGATCCGCTCCATGAAGAAGTAGTTAATCTTAATTTTATTATTTTTCTTTATTCTTCTTGCAATCAATTATTAATGTTTAATAAAAAAAAATTCCTTGAGTTATGTTTTTAATATCAAAGTAAGAACTAGATCGTGTGTATTTCCATTAAATTGGGATTCACATAATGCTTGTCTTTCTGAGAGTTAAACAAATTTAAAGTAATTTACAATTAAAATTTCAATTTTACTAAGAATCTAGACATTGATTTTAAGTTGAACAAATAAATTTCTTTATTATAAGAAATTGTTTGTCTGTTTTATGGTTTAAATCATTGTTTAAATTCATTGAGTAAAATGTGTAGATTATAATTCTTTATTATCTATTTCAGAGAGATAAAAATTGTCTCATTTCAAGTGAAGAATCTAGCAAGAAAAATAAATAAAACACTAAAATTAGATGTTATTAATTCATGATAGTAAATCCTGATCCTTAATGATTTTCAAATTCTTGAAGTTAATCAAAGTTAATTAGATTTTCTTTTTTTCGTGCAATCATAAAATAAAAAATCAATCAATCCATTAATCCATTCTTTTCCCTTTCACTTTTGCTAGAATAATTTTTGCTTGATCAAGTTTATTTACTATACTCACCCCTCATTGTGGTTTGATCCCAATACTTGAATTATACAAAAATCTATAGTTTTATTTTGTAGGTTTTAGTTTGATTTGACAGTAAGTCACAATGACATAAATATATTGAAAAAAAAATACTGTCCATCAACTGCGTCCAACCTTGGAGTTCAAACCCTATTATAGGTTATTGACAAATTAAGGAGGGACCTCATCGAGCAAAAGAAATATACAAAAAATTCCGAGAAGGAGAACGATTCCCTCCGACAGCTCCTCAAGAAGAGGCCCCTCCTACAAGAGTTTTCGAATGTTAAAAAACATAAATGACTTAACTGACTACTATCACAACAGATTCCCCAAGGCAAGAACACAATAGCTGAAGTAGTTGTAATATTCACACGTTGATTGGAAAAAAGACACTCTTCCGATCTCTTTTGAGCTCACTGTAGCTAGTATCCCTACAAAAATTGTTTGATATCGATATGAATGAGCTAAATGGACTCACTAGACTCGTTTCATTACCCATACTTCTATGGGGATGAATGACTAATCTCGATAAAATCATGATATGCAATATAACAATAAATATGGTAATATCCAAATAAAAGAACAAGTCTGACTAAATGATAGATGGCGGATTTAATCAATCTCAGAAAAGGGAACATGCATGTCAACAAATACCAATCGATCGAACATCAAGCTTCTCTAATTAGTCAACAAATAACTCTACTACAAGGATTTAGGATTATTTTTAGTTTTTTACCATGGGAGCTTACATGTCTCATTGCTCTTTAAGGTGTATCTCACAAAGATAGAGACTGCATGGACACCTAAGGGGGCAATATTGCATGTAGCACTGAACCATTTATACGATACTGAACATAGCGTCAAATCTTGATCATGGTGTCTATGCATCTCCATCTAATAATAATAATAACTAATAATCTCAAAAATATATGAATGAACACATGCATAAAATCAATCAAAGATAAATCTTTACGCTAACATGCTTTTGCAAAATATCTTTAAAATATGGATTTCTTCAAAACATATAACAAGAGTATAGTTTCTAAAATTATGGAGGAAATACATAAATATAACAATTAAAAACCATATAAGTACAAGTGGGAAAGAGATCCTACCTTAGCAAGCTTTTTCAAACAATCAAATCTTATATACCTTATCTTCTTTTTTCTCATTTTTTTTCAATCTTTTTTTTTCTTAGAGTATTCTCTAATAATGGGGGATTTAATCTCTAATGGAGGCTGAAAAGAGAGAGTTTTGTCACGCCCCAAATTCTAAATACACGAATTCCGTGGTGTGTGCCACGTGTCCTAAATCCAACTCTTGAATTTCATGACATGCAAGGCAAAACTCGTCCGCACATCTAATAAGAGTTGAAAAAATCAGAGTAAATTTTTCATTTTTAAAATAACGGAAGCGTGAGCTTACTAGAATTACGACTATGCTCGGACTACCAAATTGGAACCGATCGATTATAATACAAGATATAAACTACAACTATCCGGCGTGTTATCATGATATTACATAATAAAGAAATGTTTAAGATTCAATGATATAATATAAATATGAATAAGAATTTCAAACATTCTAATGATAACAACCTACCAACTATCCTACCAACATCATCTGCTCCACTACATTTGACTTCCTATCCACCATCAATCTGAATGATTCTTTAATTCTTTTCAGCCTTTCGATTTCTTCTCTGCAAGAGGAGTGTGAGTGGGTGGGCTTTTATGAAAAAGCTCGTGAGTGTGTCAAACTTCTAACATGTCAGGGGTAAAACAATTGATAAATACAAAACATGTCAGTTTCATGAAAAGCACATGTAAAACCATTTGATACAACTAAACAAGTTTGAAAGTCAACGATGCGATAGAATCTATGATAGCAAAATGAAAACATATAAAGTAATAGTTAACTCAATTTTATAAAGCAGTTAAATTCATACACCACAGTAATACAGAATGATCATGAGATGTATGTACGAGATGCAGATTTTAAATTATAATAGTGGCAGGCCCAAGTCGTAACCTCTCATCCCATAATAAGTGTTACTCATGAGTCTACCTATAGTATGCAATATAATATCTAATTTCCTCTTATCCTTTATTCAATATCCTCTTTCCACTTAATAATCGGGACCCAGTCCCACAAGTTTCTTTGGACGGCATTAGAAATACGACTGGTTTTCTCACAGCCCCAGTCAGGGTCTCTCTCCAAGTAACCAAGTAATCATCATCTAGAACCAATCCATCTCCAAATATCCACTATAATACATAGCTCCCAAGTTCACCGGTTGGAGTCTGTCCAAGGATCGATTTCTACCGCTGGTCATACGTCGACGACTACAGATTTGTTAAGGATCTAGAGCTCATCTAGTGCGGCTGCCCACCTACACCCACGTCTAAATGTCAATCAAGCAAGCATGTATCTCTAGGGTCCGCGTGATCACACAAATAAAATCATGATTATCTTGTTAGATACAATGACGTCTAAATTCAGAATCTATTCCTCAAACTGTGTAATCATGCGAACATTCGTAAAAAGTGCAAGTAATTGTAGATACATAATTGATAAGCAAATAAATGCAATTCAAATATGCAATTTAAAACATTTGATTCAAGATCATTTTCAAATAAAATAGCAGCAGAACATTTTCTTTAATATCAAATGCAGTTGATAATTCAATTTTGGTTATGTGAAGCCTAATACAAGGCACGAAGAAGAAGGGGGACCACTCAAAGTTCAAAGCTCCTATTCCTCTTCGATAGTTGAGCTGCTATTTTGATTATTCTCGGCCCCGATGCTTTTGATCTCTGCTTTGAATTTCTCTTTCTTTCGTTGCTTCTTCCTTTGAGATCAAATGATGATGCCATGAAAAGTTTAAGAGGCATTAAGTTAAGTTTGAAAAATAAGAAGGGTTTAGACTCTAAGAAATCATAGCTAAGAATCGGTTAAATCCGACTCAATTAATCTAAATGGTAATATGAAATTGACTATTGTAAAAAGTCAATTATTCTATTATCATCATTTTATTTTATCTGACTTTTATTTCTATATGAAATCTCTAATTAATTTATCTTATTCTTCCTCGCTTTATTAAATTTTATTTATAATTATTTTGAGCTCCCCCATAATTTATTATTTATTTTAATTATTTAAATATATTACTGGTTTAATTATTAAACAAATATATTTCTCGGGTCAGGTCGGGTCATGGCATGGACATGGCTAGGCATTCTCTCAAGCACTAAAGGGGCCTGAGTCAACACGGCGAGTTGACCGGGCAGCAACAAAACCGAACAACAAGTGGTCTGGTATTGGCTGCAAACACGTCAATGTGGGTCCCACTGACCGAAGGGAGGTTGGCACACACACCGTTTGGGTCCATTGACATCAAAATGTGGGGTCACCTCCAATACGAGCCTACGTGTACCTATGAACCAACAATGGACGTGGTTAGAGAAATCTAACCGTTGGATGCTTGGGCCACACAGTTGACCGTAAGGATGTTGGACTGAACTATAGGTGGACCTACGAATCCAAAAATTAGCAAGGTAGGACCTACCATACAACGATGCGCCACATGGCATACTAGGTGATGTTGATCACATGGGGATTGGTCCCACACCCGGAATGGAGCCACGCGGCACAACTTTAACACTGAACGTATGGATGCTAGATCAATTCCTAGATTGATATTAACTGTGGGGTTTTGAGTATTGGTGGGAGCTAAGGTGATGGCTGAAGGTTGTTGCACATGGATCAAACGGTAGCTAGGTGGGGTGGCACATGCATTGAACTCCACCACGAGGCACCCCCTAAGGGACACTACAAAATGTGAGGGTGGCCCACCACATTCAGGTGGACCCACGAAACCAAAAATCAGCACGACTAGTGATCCTAACCGTTGGATTAGAGCCTAACATGGGTTGATTTTAACCGTTGGATCTAAGGAGCATTATGACCACCAATCAAGGTAACAACTAACATCTATGTTGTTAGTAAAACAACTAACCTATCATTATTTTCAAAACAACTAATGTATTGTTATTTATCAAAACAACTAACTTATCTTTATTTTTCAAAACAACTAATCTAATATTGTTTGGGACAAAACACGTCATGGCTATCCCATAGTGGAGGCTACCCACACATGCGCCAAGTGGCCTCCTCTCAATTGACACTAATCGTATGGTTGTATAGCCAACACCCAGGTGGGCCTACAACTCGAAATCAATGTTGAGGCGATGGAAACAGGGGATCTGCCCCAAAGCACAACCACCAACAAAAAGTGGGCCCTACAACAATCTAGCAGGCCCACACCAAAACAAAATTCACACACACGTGCCATCTAGTCTACAATGTCGAATCCCGCGTGGGACCTACCCCAACACTGAACCACGTGGCACCATCAAGGTGGATGTTGATAGTAAGCTAATGGGTCCCACTCAAATACTACACACTATCACACTACACGCACGCACTCACATACTGCCTACACACAATATAAAAACCCATATATCTTAAGTTATTTCTATTTAATTTTAATCCATGGAGAATCCTGAACTTACGATGCTCTGTTTTTTTTGTTTTCCAAAACAGAGCATCCATAAGGAAGGGCAAAACAAGATGAAAGGTGAAGAACTAACCTTTGGACATTCGACCAACTCCGAATTTTGAATCAGGTTTGGGCGGCGAGCTTGGCAAGTGAAACGAGTAGGGGTGCTGCAAGGTGTTGCAAGATTGGATGAATACTGGCAGCAAGCTGATGTTGGTCGAGACCATGGGTTTCTGGCAGAGTTGTTGTCTGGTTGAGTAGACATGAACGAGAAGAAGAATAAGAGAGGGGTGGTTGGTGGTTGCTGAACGTGGGACTCGCCCGAATTGTTGTTGAAGAAAGTTGTGGGAAGATTGATGGAGGTGAATTTCATTGGTTAAAGGAGGAAGAACCAGGCGTCGTCCTGATTTCTCAAAAGGTTTTCAAGTGGAATGGACAGGAGGAGTTGCAGGCCATTGATGAGATCGGTTGCATGGTTGGGTTTGTTGTCGGGAAATGAAGCCATGGAGGAGTTGTTTGATGCGTTGAAGCTGGTGGTCCGTCGAACATCGAAGTTGCTGGTGGGGTTGTGCAAGGCAGTGATGGTAGCTCACTGGGGTTGTAATGGCGGTTGCACTAGTTGGTTAAGGATAGAGGGAATGGAATAGGGTTTGGGTCATGGAGAGTTACCTTTGATTTGTAAGGGTTGGACGGCCAAGATTACCATAGAATGGTGCATGGATGAGACATGAGAGTTGGTTTCATGAGTTGGTCAAAGGTGATTGGTTGGCCACAAAAGGTTGTGCTCGAACCTGCCTCACTCGCTTGGGAATCCAAGAGCGTGGCTGAAGGGGATTTGCATGCAGACCTGCACTAAGTTGTTGTTCCTAAACGATTGGATGATCAAGAGAGAGGGAGTGGAGTCGATGGGGGAAAGGAGGTCGTGGCTGGTGTTGGACACATGGCAATGTTGTTTAAGAAGAGGTAAGGAAGTTAATGGGCTTGGATTGGTGCGAAGGAAGAGAGGTGGATGGACAGAAGGTGTTGCTACATGCATGGTGATTGGTGTTGAGAGAGTTGCCATGGATTGAAGGGTTTGAACGATGGAGACGAAGGAACAATCCATGCGTGCAGGACAAGTTGGCCGCATACTGGTCGTGGTTTAGTGGTTCAGTGGAAGGTTCTGATTGGTTGATACTGGTTGAGGCGGCTAGAGAGGAAGTGTTCGTTAGAACATGCGTGCTGTTAGTGCGCTGGACCAATAGGCCGGTTATAGGAGAGAGAGAAGTTTGCTCGTTATCGAACCGTGGTTGGATGTAGGGAAGTGAAGTGGATAAGGAGAGGAGGTTTGCATGCAGCAAGGGGAGGTTTTCCCATAACCGACTCGTGGTGTAAAGTGGAAGCAACACGTGGTTGCATGGAAGGTGCATTCACACCATTTGAAATAGCCTAACATGGAGGGAGTTGGTTCATGAAATGATGGACTGGTCGGGAAGGTAGGCCATGAAGTGGTTGAGAATATGGGCCCAAGGTAAAAGAGGTTGGGCCATAGGAGTGGGCCGATCTGAGGTGAGTTGGGCCTAGCTTAGATGAAATTCGACAGCATGGCTAGACCAAAAGTGTGGCCTAAGGTGGATGGGCCTAACTAATATGGGTTTGGTCATAGATTAGATGTATGGTCCCATGATCCGACTTGTTGCATCGACGGGACTAGGCATCTAGGGAGGTTCCACTGACTCTGAAGATGGTCAAGTCGACTCAAATGGACTCACACTCGTCAAGGAAGTAAGGTCTACAAGAGATGGAGATCATACAATGAGAATCAACCGCTGATTCTCACAGATAATTTCTAGCCTTAGATCATGCGGTGTTCGTAGACCGTGCGATCTATATATGGCCGATAACCGACATCCAAGCTGTCTCATGGACTACTCAATAAGTCATATTCATCTAAGATGAATCTAAACTCTAAACCGATCTTGCTGAGTCAATAATCGTTTGATTATTCTTTATAAATCCCAAGGCATTAGATCTTGTGGTCTCTTTAAACCACGCTATCGAAGGCCGATCTAGCCAATCGGGATGGGTCCAAAGATCCAACATGGGCTTGATTGGTGGTGGAACCCATACAGCAAAATAATAGCTCGATGTGATCCACAATGGGTCCAAGCCTTATTATGAAGCCCATGGATCTCTAAATGGGCTCAAAAATCTCTCAAATGGGCTCGAAAAGCCCAGAAAAAAATCTGGGATATTAAGAGTTTAGAACTTGTAGACGAGTTATCATAATGAGGGACCAATTTTAGTTATTTATGAATGATTTTTTTTCTTCACAAAACTCATTAATATATAGGGCTAAAAGAGAAGACATTTTTGACTTGTGGGGGAGGAATTACTCTACTACAACAAGTTGGGTTAGTGATTGGAGAAGGAAACTAATTCCAAAAGGATCTCCAATAACTAATTACAATAAGTTTCAAATTTCTAGCTGTAATAGGTTTTCAATTTCTAGTTGCAGTGAGTGTCTAATTAATTTGTTTCATGATAATGTGGTAGACAATTAATTAAATACTTATAATAATAATCTCATAAATATAATGCTCTAATATAGGACTCAAAACATCCCTCTAATATTGCCCCCCAAGAAGGTCAACCAAACCTAAATTTTTTATTCCCACATAAATTAAAACTCTAAATTTCAAACCTAATTTCAAGGTCCAAAACAGTAAAATTATAAAATTTCTATTACAAGATGATTTGACCTCCGTAAATCAAATATTCTAAAACATCAAATGAATCACAATTTTATAGTGAAAAGTTATACCTTGAACACTAAAAAGTGCATTTAATTATCCTATATAAAAAGATAGAAAATACTCTCAACATTAGATTTTTTGAAAATCTTTAGGAAGTTGTACATAACTTCTAATACACATGTAATGAACGATTAGCAATCATATGAGTGAAAATATATGCAAAGTCCAAATAGACTCTGAGCCCTTTGGAGAGGCAATTATCTGAAAGCTCTCTAAATTCGAAGATATAGTATCTAAGGTTATTACTTTGACCTAACCATTATATATGTTTCAAGTATTTTAGAAAGTAAAATTACTTTGTTAACCTAGGTTTTATAGTTATCAAGATACCCTTCTAAAGAAAAAGTTTTGAGTGCTACAAGCATGGGTCTACACTAGTTAGGGTTTAAAAAAAATCTAGATTATTACATCAAGAACGTGATTCCTCGAGGTAATACCCCAACCTAACTTGAACCCTGTCAGGGATTCTACTAAGTAGAGCGAATTCTATAAACCCTAAATAGGGACGTTTAGCTCTTTATTTCCTCTGTCATTTTATTAGATCTTCTCTTCTAGAGAACTTTTTTTGGTTTTCCTATCCTTCGCATCAGACCACGAAGGAAGTTGTTGGGATCCAATGAATCTTGATAAAAGTCTATTGTCTTCCCAGTAATCACCATTTTTCCTTTCAACAGAAGACGAAAAATAGAAAATACAACCTAGTTCTAACATAGGGATGACCTCTTGAGTTTTTGAGACACCTTCAAATTTTGAATTACCTCCAAATATCATCTTATATAAACACCTCGGCCGGCCATTAGAGCATCTCCTGAATTAGTAACAAACTAATTGTTACCATTTCAAATGGCCCACACTTTCATTTAAGGCGTAGCCATATAGCATCTTATCGAGGTGCCAAGTAATAATTTTCTTGATACGTAGGGGTTAGCTTGTCCAATTGTCGTGTCAAGAACATGCAATGTGGATACCATGTATAACCATCTAATCTTGGCTGTACATATGTCACCTCACCCAATTAAAGCACACACGCGTGGGACAATAGTGATACCTAGGTCCCTGCTACTTAATACTAATGGACCCAATTAATAAAGCATTTTAATTTTTTTTAAATATTTTCCATTAAGATTGTATGCCAGCTATAGACTGACCAACACGACAATGATCTAGTTGAGTTAGCACAAAAGTGCATTTATACAAAAACGACCTCCAAATTATCGACTAAAGCCAATAATAGAAGGTCTGAAGAGAGCCCAATGCCTCGTAGAATTGGACTCCCTTTGTATGATGCGATGAGGAAGGAAACTTTCGTGATCAACCAAGCCGAGAGATAGAAAGTTTCCTAACTCAACCAATTCCGATCCTTATAAAGATAGAAACCTCCCAATAATGGATAATAGGAGTAGAGAATTTCTTGGACACTAATCTGTGGAATAGAAAGTATTAACTTCCAATCTTTCTAAAATTGTACTTCAAAATCTATAAATAAGGGTCATCACCAAAGGTATGACCATGTGGAAAAAATAAACTCCCCCACATCTAGCTAGTGGCTGCTAGATTTTAGCAAACGAAAAAAGTTCAAAATCCAACAGCCATAAATCACCCCATTAAAATGATCAAATCCGTCAGCTAGAAATCATCAATTAAAATGATTTTTGGTCATATTTCCACTAAGAGTTGAACCAAACATGCATGAATTTGTGGGCCCGAAAGAATATGACACGGTATTTTTGTAGAATTAATGCAATCACAACTTGATTTCGGCCGAATTATATTAGTGTTGGAAATATATAATTTTAAAATGGGTGGTTCTGCTGGTTGCACCTCCCTGATGTAACTAGTGTATCATCATTTTGAGTGCAGCTACCCAAATTTTCTTCACATAATATATATGTACACTTACTAAATTTGAATTTCCCTCCCATTCGTTCCTTCTTCTCCATCGCACCACCGCTCTACCACCACCACCACCACTGCACCACCACTATCATTGCCTTCTTTCTTCCTTCTTGTTTATATCTTCCTCTTCCTTCATTCCTTCTTTTTCATCCTTCCTTCCCTTCCTTTCCTTAATTCCTTCATTACCATCGTTCCTTGAAAAAAATAAAAATCTTATGTCGGTCTATTTAGTGGTTCAGGCCAGAATAGGCACAAACCACTTCGGTGGGTGCCTGCTGAGTGGGCTTGGGCCTGAACCACCGAATGGACCAATAGTAAAGTACTTGGTCCATTCAATGGTTCAGGCCCAGATGGACCCAAGCCCCACTCGATAGGCACCCACCGAATTGGCTTGAGTCCATTTAGGCCCGGACCACCAAATGAACCAACATAAGCTTTTTTTTAAGGAACAATGGGAAGGAATGAAGGGAATGAAGAAAAAAAAAAAGGGAAGGAAAGAAATTGAAGAAAAGAATGAAAGGATGGAAGGAAGAAGAAGAAAAATGAGGAGGAGGAGGAGTAGTAATGGTGGGCGCAGTGGCGTAGTGATGCATTGGTTCAATTTTGAGAGAAATAAGGAGAGGGGAACTGTTTTTGTATCGAAATAGCTAGTAAATTATATTATGTGGAACTGTTTTTGTATCCTATAAAACTGGTATCCCATCAGGCCTCCCATATACAAAATTACGGTAAGGTGCCCTCGAGGCAATTTTATTGAAAAAATGTTGTACCTAGCTAGTCAATAAGTGCACTTGCTGAGGTAAACTTTGTGCAATCAAAAAATGGCAGGAGGGCACCTCGGTGAGGATGGGGACCCACCTATTTTATATTTTTAATTCGTTGGATTAAGTTGATTTGGAAATCTAAAAACCCGATTTGTTGCTATTTTAAGAAAACCTTATATTTATTTTTTGGAAATTTACCTTTTTCATCACGAAATCTTTTAGTGTTTCAGGGTGAATAGCTTGATGGTTCAAACTAGATCTAGCATTTTTGGCAGCCTTTCGGCAGATGAGATCGGATTCTAGAAGATTCTATCCAACTCGTATAGGGTTTAGGGCGAAGATTAGGACTCAGTTACTTTGAGAACACTCATTCGTTGTATTGGATCAAAGGATTTTTTGAAAATGGGGGGCTTTAGGGTGTAAATGGCATTTGGAATGCAAGTATTTTTGCAATCAAGCCAATCAAAATATGTAATGATATTCTCTTTCCTTTTGGTCTGCAATTCCAAGTTGTTCAAGATCTACTTGCGAATTTTCTTACAAATGCAACATTTTTGCCTCTAAAATCATCAGAAGTTTTTGGAGAACTTTAAAAAGATTTACTCTAACTATGATTTTCCAAGTTAAATGTGATCGGGTTGGGATAAACTAAAAAATTTCGAGTTTCATTGATTTTGCGAAGCAGAGGTAAATGGGTACTTGTTAAAATTAGGATTTTTGCAAGAAAATCAAATACAAGGTTAGAAACTTCATCTGATTTTTGAAATCTAGGTAGGAGAGAACCTAGGGGTATTTTTACTAGAGAAATCATTTGGACTGGAAACTCAATGGGACATGCACCATTCGAAAGGTCTTCCCTAGTGCATTTTCATGGTAAAAATCTTATTGACTTCTATTTGGAATGAAATCAATTGTGTTGAAAATATATTTGCATTGAAAAGTAAACCATTTTGGTCTCCTTGAAAATCCAATATTGATATTAGGGTTTTCACAAAATACTACCATTTTGGGATTAATCTTTGCCATCAAACTAAATGTGTTCAATAGGATATCTCAAAGGCTTCGATAGTTGGGCATGGTTTCCTAAGGGTTTGCTCGCAGTCTAAGTCTTTGATTGTATCAGATCGATGGATCAATGAGGGAAAATAGGGTGTTTACATATGGATCATTAATCTTGTAAAAAGAGAATATGCTAGTTTAAATAGAACATAACATATTAGAAAGTAAAAAGAGAGCACAAGAAGAGTCAAGTACAAGTGTTGAAATGTTCATATTAGTGTAACAAGTAATAATATTGAATAAGTTGTTTAATTTTCTTATATTTGCAAGGAGCTCTCTACACTCCCTCTTGTAGGACTGTATGCCTCCAAACACATTACATACTATCTAATATAGTAGAATTATCTATTATATATTGTATTATATTTACACCCCATTGATGTATGATAAATAATTTTTAACGCATTAATTACATTGCCTCGGCTGATGTGTTAAGTGTAGTCAATAGTGGTATCCGAGCACTAGATGATCCTTTATTCTTTTCTCGTCAATTTAAAAAAAATACAAAATTAGAAATTTGGTCTGGAATTTGAAAAAAAATTTGGGGAAGAAATTTTTTGTAAGCAAGAGTTATTTTTTAATAATAGTTTCCCAAAAATTAAATATACTAGGGGGCCACCACGCGCGATGTACGTGCACCTTTCATGTGGCAACACCTTACATGTGGCACAGTCATAGAGACCACTAACCATATAGATGCTTGGTCCATCCCTAGGTGGACCTACATACGAATTCATCCTGATTAGAAATTTTCTTTCCATTGGATTAGTCTTTTCATGGTTTTCATTTTTATTCGTGGATTTTGAGCAATATTTAGCCAATGGAAAAATGACACCACAATGCGAGTCAATGAACCTTGGATCATGTGATCATTATTCTTTCATATTGGAGCATGTATGTGGGATATTTAATTAATTTTTTTTCGAACATTAAGTTTTGACACCATTGATGATGGGCCATATTATGAGCCACACTCTTAGAGACCATTGACCATATAGATGTTTTGGCCATCCTTAGTTGGACCTATATACCAAAATTCATTTTGATTAGTAATTTATATCCATTGTATTGGAGTCCTTTTCATGGCTTATTTTTAACTGTGGATTTCTAGCATTAGTTGGGTTATTGAAATTCAAAGGATAGAAATCACTAACCATGCCTATTGTATTCATGTAAGTCCATCTTGGGATGGGTCAAACATCCATATGGTCAGTAGCCTCTAATAGTGTGCCATGTGGCCCATCATCAACTTTGATGATGGATACCAGCATCAAATTGTTTCTAGGGACATAGGTTATAGGTGTTATGTTTTCCTTCAATAAGTGCTTTTATAGTTGAGTTGAAATGTGAAAAGGTTGAATAACCAAAGAAGCCCTGTAAAAAAAAATTTCAAATAATGAAAGAAACAATGTTTGTGCCACACCCCGGATCCGACCCGAATGCCTGAAAAATGACCCGTTTACCCAAGATCTAGGGTATGATAAAAATAAAAATAAAATAAAATACTTTAAATAATTTTTTAAAAATGACCACGATTCATAATATATAAAAATAAAAATCATTTGTAAAAACTTTTTAGCTAAAACTTCTGTTTGATAGGCTTTTTAAATTAATTTTTCAGAATTTATGCATATAGGCGTAAAATTTTCAAAAATACAATTTCAATAAAAAATTATTTTATTAATTCTCTACTATTAAAAAATTATTTTTAAACATATTTTGTAAAGGCACTTTGCACAAAGATATCATTTATTATTTTATTTTAACAAATTTTCACTCTCAACTGGTCCTATCGAGTTTTGTTGAAAAATAACAGAATTTGATTTATGGCAGAAATACTACATATGGGTCAGATTATATTTTTTTGAAATACAAATAATAAAATAAAAGTACTAAATCAATCAATTCGCGTTCAAAATAAACTAATAAAGTCAATATTCAATTTATTACAATCATAAAATTAAAATAAATAAATAAAATTAGGCGTCTTCAATGAACGCTTCAATATTCTTTGGTACTCTGTCTTTCAGTCCATTGTTTCTCCCATTCTCAATAATCTGAAAAGTATTATCGGTTAAACCGTGAGCTTATAAAAGTCCAATAAGATTTAATCACTACATCATATCTATGACAGTTTTATTAATCAAAAGTTCTACGTAGAGTATAGGTATGGAACAAGAATAACAAGTATTTCAAAATAAACTATCATCCGAAATTAATATGTACATGCAACCAATAACCTACTATGGGTCTCCTTCTTCTTCCCACACCAAGAGCAGTTTAACCAAGAACTCTTCTACAAAGGGTTTAGGATTTTGTACACAAAGGCTCTAGGCTCTAGGCCTTTCTTGCTTAAAAATTTCTAACCATTGGGATCAATCGTACACTTTAAAAATGTATGCAATTCAATATCCAACCATTCGATAGATCTCTAAAATTTCAATAATACAGTAAGAATAATAACATCAAGATACTCATGCCAAAATGCTAATGAGAATCAACGAATTTTTTTTAGTTTTTCTTTCTTGGGGGTCACATTAGTAATAGAGATTTTTTGACCGTCATCAACTTTGATGATGGATACCATTATCAAATTGTTTCTAAGGACGGAGTTTAGGTGTCACATCGGTTTTCAATAAATATTTTTACAGTTGAGTTGAAATGTGAAAATATTGAATGACCAAAGCACCTCTTTAAAAAAGTTTCAAAACATGAAAGAAACAATATTTATAAATTTAAGAAATATGAAGATCACATTAGGAATAAAGATTTTTTTAATAAGAAATGAGTATTGAATGAGCAGTAGGTGTGAGGTGTGTTTGTAGAGATGATATGTGATTTAATGTTAGAAAGACAAGTACCCCTCCTAAGTGAATAATTCATAGGAAATAAATAAAGAAAAAGATGGGAAATTTTGGGCATTTTGGCGGGACGCAGTAAGGGCCTACGCTCTTTAATAAGTAGCATAGATATGATGAGAATCATCAGTAGATAAAAGAATTTACCCCATGAATCGTGACTGCTCCTGCCACCTCTTGGCAAAGTAGGTTGATGGACAAGCCCCATACTATTGCAATTTAGATTTTAGAATACTAATCTTGTCTTCAATGTCGATATGGTTTTGCCAAACCTAATTTAGACTCTCAGTGCATTTGGGTTTTTTTTAGGAGAACCTTGTGATGATGTGGGAATGTTGATCCCTAGCTAGACACTTGAGACATGGATTCTTGCACAGTGATTAAAGGAAATGATTGGTCATATAAATGTCAGTGATACATAATGTTACATATTTGATTAATTTTTATTTGAGATGATTTAAAAAAAATAAAATAAAATTATGGAAATGCTTGTGGTGAAATCTCCATCAGAACATTTTGAAAGAAGCAATAGATAGGCTGAACTTGTTCCCCCTAGAGTACAACCTTGTGAAGTTTGGACCAAATCTTGCATTATGATTTCGATCATCAGTATCAATTAGAAAGGATGATGTGACTACATTTCTTTAGAAAAACCATTACGTCAAAACCAAAGAAGAGTAAAGTTTAACAAAAGTGACATTGACATCCTATGGGACATTTATAAGAATTCATTATAGGTAGATCATTGATTGGTAAATTTCTACAATGAATTGAATAAAATATTTGGGAACAATATATTAAAATTATGCAAAGAAATTCAAACATGAGAAGACAGATTTAGAAGTTCTAAAACGGCAACAGAAATTGAAAGATTTGCAGTTATACCATGCAACAGAAATGGAGAAAAAGTCAAAGGGACTTGGGAGGCGAAGTAATTCTTATTGAGTATATTTTAAAATTTTATAATAAAAGAGGTAGTTGGAAATCTATAATTTAAAATTTTAGGATATGTTTTTGGAATTACTAAAGAAACAAAGGGAAAAATATATAGAAAGATGGAAAAGATAAGGAATTATTAAAATAACAAAAATACTCTAGAATTATGTAGGTTCTTAGAGATGTACAAAGGTCTTTGTATCCATTTAAAGGAGAACATGTTAGTTGAAAATATGGAATATAACACAAAACGAAAAAGAAATTAAAAAGCGAAAGAAGGGTACAAGAATAGTCAAGTACAAGAGTAAGTATTGAGGAGAACCCCGTGATGAGGAAATGTTGATCCCTAGATGCTTGAAAAATGGATTCTCGCACAGTGAATGAAGGAAATGATTGGTCATATAAATGTCGGTGCTACATAAAGTTGCATATTTGATTACTTTTTTATTTGAGATGATTTTAATAGAAAAAATTAAGGAAATGCTCGTGGTGAAATCTCCGTCAAGATTTAGACCAAATCTTGCATTACAATTTCGATCATCAATATCAATTAGACAGGATGATGTGACTACATTTCTTTAGACAAACCATTACATCAAAATCAAAGAAAAGCAAAGTGTGACAAATGTTGCCATTGACATCTTACGGGACATTTATAAGAATTCATTATACGCAGATCATTGATTGGTAAATTTCTACAAATAATCGAATGAAACATTTGGCGACAACATATTAGAATTACGCAAAGAAATTCGAGACATGAAAAGGCAAATTTAGAAGTTCTAAAATGGCAACAGAAATTGGTTATTGAGTATTTTTTAAAATTTTAGAATTAAAGGGGATGTTAGAAATCTATAATTTAAAAATTTATAGAAACAAAGGAAAAAAATTAGAAAGATGAAAAAGAGAATGAATTATTGAAATAACAAAATACTCTTGAATTATATAGGTTCTTAGAGAGGTTCGTACAAAGGTCTTTGTATTTATTTAAAGGAGAAAATGTTAGTTGAAATATGGAATTTAACACAGAAAGAAAAAGAAAATAGAAAGTGAAAGAAGAGTACAAGAACAGTTAGAACCCTATGATGACGTGGGAATAATGCTGATCCCTAAACACTCGAGAAATAGATTTTCGCTCAATGAATGAAGGAAATAACTGGTCATATAAATGTCGGTGCTACATAAAGTTGCATATTTGATTAATTTTTATTTGAGATGATTTTAACAAAAAAAGGAAACGCTCGAGGTGAAATCTCCTTCAAGACATTTTTGAAAGAAGAAATAAGTAGGACAAACTTGTTACCCCTAGAATACAACCTTATGAAGTTTTAGATCAAATCTTGCATTACGATTTCGATCGTCAGTATCAATTAAATAGAATGATGGGACACATATAGAAATTCATTAACACAGAGAATAACACCAAGAAATTCGAGACATGAGAAGGCAAATTTAAAAGTTTTAAAATGGCAACAGAAATTGGAAGAATTACAGCTATACCATGCAATAGAAATGGAGGAAAAGTCATAGGGAGCTGGAGGTGAAGTAATTGTGATTGGGTATTTTTTTTTTTAAATTTTAGAATTAAAGGGGGGAAGTTGGAAATCTACAATTCAAAAATTTAGGATATTTTTTTTTGGAAATACTAAAGAAACAAAGGGAAAATTAGAAATATGGAAAAGAGAAGGAATTATTAAAATAACAAAAATATTCTAAAATTATGTAGGCTCTTAGAGAAGTACAAAGGTCTTTGTATCCATTTAAAGGTACACATGTTAGTTTTTTGGTAATCTAAGAACATGTTAGTTGAAATATGGAATATATATAACACAAAGAAAAAGAAACTAAAAAGTGAAAGAAGGGTACATGAACGGTCAAGTGCAAGAGTTAAGTGTTGAAATATTTATATCCATTTAAAGGAGAACAGCTAGTTGAAATATGGAATATGACACAAAAGGAAAAAAAAAAAGAAAAAGAAATTAGAAAGTAAAAGAAGGGTACAAGAAGAGTCAAGTACAAGAGCTAGTGTTGAAATATTTGTATTATTTTAACAAGTAATATCAAATAAGTTGTTTGTTCTTTTATATTTAAAGGGACCTCTCACTTGCCAAGGCAGTCATTATCACTGCCTGAAGCCAATCCTGCTGTTCACAACGACCATCTCATCCTCACCACCCATTAAGATTTCCACAATCTATCTTGTTAGTACTTGTTCCAAGGTTTGAGCCATGGATATAAATCTCAAGAAACTGCTTGAAAGGAAAGACAAATAAACTTAGTTTTTGAGCGATCTCCTTAGTTGATTATCAGTGATGGTCGGTTGGTTAGCTGCCCTGAATGGTGAAATCAAATCATTAAAGGAGAAGCTATCTAGTGATGGATAATCTCGCTACAACATTCCAAAGTAGCAGAGGGTGTAGTGGCGTCCTTTTAGGCTTTCACCTGGATGATGTTCTTATTTTGTGCTACCAATCAGTACACAACCACGTGGGAGGTATTCACTAAAGCCTTGTCATGACGATGTGCAGTCATATACGTACTTTTGGAAAAAGCTCCTATATATAATGAGATTGGCATCCGATCCTGCCCCAAAGTACCTGGTCCAGATGGAGGGATTCAAAACCTACAAAACAAGTTTGTTTACACACATACAGTCAGCATCCCTATCATCATCACAGTCAGCATCCTAGTCAAACTTGAGGATCTTGCAAAAATCTTCTAGCTCTGACACATTCTCATTCTATTGTCTTAAAGAAACTTGCCCATTGAGATATAGAAGTTGCCAGCTCTTCCTTCACTGATTTTCAGGATATTCTTTCAAAGGAAGTTGCTAATCCAGATTTAGATATTGCTACTAAAGAATATCACATTCTCAAAGAGGAGTTGTCCAAGAAAAAAAACACTATCATGGAGAATCACATCAGAAGAGGAAGTCTTTGTGTAGACCCACAGATCTGGCCATAGCTGATCGCTTGACCCATGCAACACTCAGTGAGGAAGTCATGTTTCAAGTCGTGGGACTAAAACTATTTCAAGATATTTAGATCACTCCATCTAGACCCTAGTACCAATTCAGCCTAGGGAAAAAATTTAGGCTGGGAATAGTACAAATATAATCCTTTTTGAAAATTTTGAAATACAGTAAAAAAAATGGTCAAATAAAAGGAAACAGAATAAAAACAGTTCGAGAATAATTCGTGTATAATACAATATAGTATAAAGAGACCGGCATCAAAAAATCGTGTACGTATAGGTCTGTGTGTGTGGTCTATTATATTTTTTTAGGTGTGGCCCGGACATTGGATAAAAAATCGCCTAGATCAAAAATTTCTCACGTGGAACACTCTTAGAGACCATTGATCGAATGGATGTTAGGTCCATCCCTCCCAAAAAGATATCTCGTCAGGAGAATGCAAACTTTAGCCTTTATACCAGGATCGATGTCACACCCTGCGGGGCTCCACGATTCGTCCAGTGACCTCTAACGGTACCCGCGGGCCCCACGATTCAATCCTTTGAGCCTTTAACTCTAACGGCGATCGACCTCGCACATATGGCCCTTACCACGCCCTTAGGGAGTGGCATTATATATTGACCCCCAACAATATAGACCAAACATTAGCATGATTAGTGCTTTATATCCGTCAAATTAGTCTTTTTTATGGGTGATTTTCAGCAATGAGATTGGATCATTATTTTGGGGTGGGTACACATCCAATGGCTGAAAATAGCCAATCAAGTTGATTTTCAACCGAGATTGGAGATCCCGTGGATAAAAAAAAAAGTCAGGTCATTGATCTTTAAGAATGTGTCAATGGACTTTTTTGGCACGTGTCAAATTGAAAGTATTATTGGAAAGCTTTATTGAAAAAAGTGGAAATATGTGTTTTAATCGGTTTTAGAGATGAAACGGAGTATAATCCGTACAATTCAATGTGTAAGGTTGTTTAAAATGTTTTTTCAAAAAACTTACTATTCGGGTATATATAATAAGCGTATAGTATACGCAGAATTACTAACTAGCAAGCTCTGGACACAAGATACACACATCGCTCCAAAGCAAGAGAACTTCAGGTATGCCAAGAACTTCAAACGTGTCAAAAAGGTATATCCATATCTTTGACTATCTAAAGAGATTAAAAGTTATCTGTGATGCCTTGGCTACCATTAAACATGTTTGTGACGACGAAAAGATATTTTGGTTACTCAAAGGCTTGGGTATAGAGACTATCATATGTCCATGATCTATGCTTAGTACCAAATCTTTAATCCCAACAAAGTTGTTCCATACCTCCTGATCCAAAAGTTTTTTTTAACTCTTTTTCTTCTCGCTTGCCTGGGCATGATATGGCCTTTACTACTCAATCAGGTGGGAAAGGAAGTCAAAGAAAAAGTGGAATAGGTTACTGTCCTAGCAATAGGGTGAACCCACAACAAAATAACATTTAGGAACATCCTGGGCCGGAGTTCACATGATAGAAAAGTGTTATTCATAAAGTATGAACTTTATTTTAAGAAGAATTGAGTGGACTCTTGCGGCTAAGGGGTTTTGAACCCAAGACCTCAAAAACTTTAAAATAAGTTAAAACTTTAGTGTACTTTTGAGGCTACGGTGTTTTGAACTCAAAACTTCAAATACTTTAAAAGAGGAACTCTTGTCCCTCAATTTTTTAAAACCTAACTTTATTAATTTTTGACTGAAAATTTGGAGGGAAACCTAATCGAAATTCTACCACTCTCTACACTTTCCCATAACATTTTAGTCCTACATTGTTTGGAAGAAAAAAGTCTAAACCTCTTGTATGAGAGGGTTAGAACTAAAGGGGGCAGCAAATGGGAATTTTAATTTTGTGCCACTGGGCACAAGCGTGCTCCACACACACACACGCACATTGAGCCAAGTCGGGGTAGTGGTCGGGGCTGCAGACTGTGGGCTTTTAAATTCCAAGCCTATCTCTTTGAGCAAAAGAGTTTTGATCATCTCCCTTCACATACTTATTATATAAAAAATGTGTATAATAAAACTATCTATATAACAAAAAAGGACGGTTGTCTCTCCCTCTTATTCGGCTTCATAAAGGATGACTGAGATCTTATCACACCAAATGGACAGTGAATCTCAGCCACTCACACCCAATTTTGACAAACGCTTTGTCGATGAGTGCTGTGGGCACGGGTCACCTACTATCTATATAACAAAATAGGACGGTTGTCTCTCCCTCTTATCCGGCTTTATAAAGGATGGCCAAGATCTTATCACACCAAATGGACGGTGGATCTCAACCACTCACACCCAATTTTGACAAACGCTTTGTTGATGTGTGCCATGGGCATGGGTCACCTACTATTTACCTACATATAAGGAATGAAATAGGTTGGATTTACATATAGCCCAAGGGTCAGGCCCAGGAGCCCCACTTTTTATGCCTCGAGAGGGGTGTTACCGTTAAAACAGATTTAAACGACCAGGGACAAAAATAGAAAAAATAGATTTTAATGGATTTTAATGATTTTAACGGAAAAAAGTGGTGTTGAAATTCAAATTTTAAAATTTGAAATTTAAAAATTAAAAATTAAAAAAAAATAGAATTTAACAAAAATTTAATGGTTTTCTTATACCCCTCTTATCTTATATGGCTTCAATAATGAGTGGCTGAGATCCACTATGCTTCATATCGATGGCTGAGATTAACTCCCACCCGATTTTGACAAACACTTTGTTGGAAAGTGCCGTGGACACGGGCCACCCACGCATATATCAAGACAACTCAATTGTATTCTCTTATCTTATCCATCCATCTAATGTGGACGGTTAGATAAAGAGTGGTTGAGATCAAATCCATCGATCTAATATGGATGGTTAGATTTTAGCTACTCAATCTGTCTCATTTGACATCAATTTATTCAAAATTTTAATTTCAACACCGTTATTTTTTGTTATTTCTGTTATTTTCCCATTTCTCGATCCCTCTGTGTGTTACAATCCGTTATAATGGAAAAAACGGTAACGCCCCAGTCCGTTATACCTTTTGAGTGCTGAAGGCACCCAATTTTTGCAAACACTTTTGTCGGAGAGTGCCGTGGGCATGGGCCATTTACTATTCTATATAACAAAACACATTGGTTGTCTCCCTACTTATATCTCCTCTTATAAGCATCAACAAAGAAGGGTTGAGATCTAATCCTCCCCCAAAATGGACGGTGGATCTCTGCCTCTCACCTGATTTTGGCAAATTCTTTGTCGAGGAGTGCCGATGGCACGGGGCACCCACTAGTTAATATACACAACGTTGCAGACTAACTATTGTATTATAATACATTAACGTTGCACATTAACTATTATTAAAATACATTAATGTTGTACATTTATTAATTTTATCTTTTTTCCCTTAATGAGAATTATGAAGGGCTAAACGGCTCTTTCTCTTCTATCTCTATATAAATAGAAGTTGAGAGGTGTCTCTACACACATGAAATATAGAATATGAAGAAACTCTCTACACACATCCAATCTGCTCTCTTTCTTTCTTCTTTTATTATGTTTCTTAATCTCTTTCAATATTTTCTTAAGAGTAATTCTACAATGGGTTAATCACATAAATATTTTCTTAGCGAGAAATTGTCCAAACCGTCATCAAAGTTGGAGATAGAGTCTCTAGTGTTACTAAGTTAATAATTATGTTTCATGTTCACAAGGGAGTACGTGAAATTACTAATTTAACTCAAGAATATATAATTACCAAAATGCCAATCTAAAGAAAAATTTGGGTGCTATAAGCACGGGTTTTCATTAAGGTTCACATCAATCTCAATCTAAAAAATTTGGGTTATTATAATACAACATAGGAATAATTTAGTAATTTCACTTCTTTTAACTTTAAACATAAATGGTAGAGATATTAGGGTAATTTAATAAGTCATTAACAATTAGTAATCCTAGAAGGCATTCTAGAACTATTTTAGTAATTTATACCTTCAGAGATATTTTGCTCATTTTACATCGTGGGTGTATTTTAGTAATTTTGTACATTAGTGTAAGTTACATGTGGGAACATTTATTTTATGACAATTGTTGATACTCCTATTTAAATTGTTTAAGTTTAATAAATTATTTTAATTATTATTGAATGTAAATTTAATTTGAGTGGTTGGACAGTAATTGTGTTTGGGTAAAGCCTATTAAGGGGCTTGAGTAGGCATTGATATATGGTATAACATAGATTGCATCCCTTAATACACATCTTAATTTAATATATGATATATGCTAACTTAGTTGGAATTTAAAAGCTTTTAATTAATTAATTTATGGATATTATACATGCAAACCCGTTTAAATATTTCTCGAACCAGGGGTGACTAGGGATAATGGACTCAACATCCAAAATCATTGGGAGCATAGTGAAGGAGAAAATCTAATTTAAATTAGTACATTAGCTAGCAAAATTGACAGAAAAAATTAAAAAGTTTTGACTTTTCGAACCCATACACATTCCAAAACTTGCTATTATTATAAGGAGAGATATTTTCTCTCATAAACTCAACCAAAACATTGGAGCTTGGTGGCCGCTGCACCCTAGTTTCCCCCCTAAAGCCTTTAACAACCCTAGAACCCTTTCCAATTAATTAAAGAAAAACCTTAAACTCCTCCTTTAAGAATTTGTTGGCTAGGGAGGCCTCTCTCTAGCCACTTATTTAAAGACCCCTTCCCAAGGTAATTCTTTCATTCCAAAAACCTTAGTGCTAGAAAGAAATCTTAACCCCCTTTGAGAGAAAAACCCTAGAGATGAAAAATTTGATGACCTAGAGATCTCTACACACACAAGCTTTTGCGATAGGTAATGCTTTTTTTTGTATACTATTTCGTGTTAAATCTCCATATATTTCCTGATGTTATAAGACTTTATATTTTAAAATCTATTTTTATGAATATCTCATGCATGTATGCCTATGATCAATTTTTATGATTTTATCTCTATGTTATGTCACTTTTAAAATCAATTTTTTGAGTTTTGCTTCGATATAGATATTATTATTGGTTAGTTTGCCTTGAGCGGATGGCCATAATTTGAGAATGGTTTTGGTGGAAAATTGACCAAGAATGCTTGGGCACATGGTTCGATTTGTATATGGCTGTGAATCCAAGGGGCATTGAGCCCCTTGGGTGAAAGGCCCTAAACTCCCTTGGATCCATGTGGAGAAAAATTGAAAGCTTGGCCAGTTGTAGGGAAATGAGGCATTGGGAATGTTTGTTACATCCCATCGAGTTGAAAAATCAAGCATGGGTTGGCACTTTAAAGCGTTTGGTGTATTTCATGGGTTAATTTGCTTATGATAAGAGATTATAATTCACTGAGTTAGATTATCAGATATCATTTCCATTGATTACTCATGTCTTTAATTAGTTTTATAAAAGTTATTGTTTTCAACTTTGTGTTATATTTGTTAAATCATGTTTTACATGCACACCCATAGTAATATGGGTGGGTGACGTGTATCTTACGGGCTTCTTGACTCACTCTTATTGATTATTTTAGAGATGATCGATCGAGATTGATCTTGATGAGAGAGCTGGAGGAGTTTACAGATACTTTTATTTTATATTTTAATTTATTTTGGAACATGTAATAAACTATTACTTCTTGAAGATTTGATATATTAGATTCAAATATTCGACATGATATGGTTATTAGTTTAATCATAATTTATGAACCAATACATGTTTGGATGTTATCTTATAAATGTATGTTCAAATTTAAATGTGTTGTTTTAGCGTAATGACCATAACTTTCTCTGTATATAATATTCATAGATGGGACCAATATCATTCTTTTCTTATTTTGTGGATCTAACTCCAAATGAAATTTCATGAGAGTCAAACTCTAGTAGATATTTATACTGAATGAATCTTTGATGTTTTTCATATTCTTAGACTTTCTATTTTCACAGGGTTTTCCTTGTTGGGGTTCCAAATCAGACCCCATCCCTTCGTTTTCTTAGTTTTTTGTAAAACAATGAACTTCATAGATTTTTTCATTATCTTTCAAATGTAACTCGAATCACTTGGATCCGAGGTCTGGGTGATTTTTTTTATAAATTCCACACTTCGGAATGTCTTGACAGGGTTTTGTTTATAAATTGCGCAAACTGTGAGTTCAGGCCGACTTTCTCAAAAATTTTGTTTTGGAGAAATTCTTTGGAAAATCCAATGACACTAATTTTTCTGTCTAATTTTCAGATTGGGGTCTTAGCTCCCTAGAAGATTTAAATGAATATTTAGTAAATCTAAACTCAATTTTGTTCTGCAAAAACTAAAATGTGACTTAGACCTAATTTTTTCATACATTTTTATTATCCTAGATAATTTTTTCGAAATCTTCTGTTGAGTCTAATTTCCAGATATATATATTCCTAGGTAGTCTTCATTGACTGAGATTGAGTTCCCAGGAATTTTTGCAATGATAGTATGTCTTGTAGTTCTTAAGAACTCTAGAGCATTAACTTTATTTTCGAATGAATTGTTCATACTTTTAAACCGAGTTTCTGACCCTTAGATTATTTTTCCCTTATGCCTTGGTTTGTTAACTTTCCGAATTGATGAAACAGCTAGTTTAGAAATCAGAACTTAAATTATTAATTTTGGAGTGCGGATTGCTCCAACGAAACTGATAGGAATGTTATATTGCAATATGCATGTAATTTTGATATTTGGACTCTAATTTCTACATAATTCATTTACCTTACCTCACCCCCAAAACCATGGTTCATGGATACGGATCACGGGTTGGGCCGAGTGGCACGGGCCTGGTCCGATAGACCTAGAAACTGGGGTGTGATGCCAATCTTCGATCTGAGCTTTCACAAGCCTTTTCTCTATGGCTATCCATGACCCCAATGACATGGAGTGGTACCCGGGTACCTTTGCACATATGAGTAATGATCTCAGTAACTTCTTCACCCTTTCTCCTTACATAGGTCCGAATTTAGTCTTAGTTGTAAATGGCCAGCTCTTCCCTTCCTATTTCTCACATCGATTGTGTTTCCATGCAATTACCTTTTAGATATTTTCGAATTAGAAAATGTTTTATTAGTTCCAAAAATTAAGAAAAATCTTCTTTTCCATTAGTCGATTTATTAGAGATCATGACTGTTTTTGAATTCTTACCAACTAGCTTTGTGATTAAGGAACATAAAATATGAAGACATATGGGGCATCTTCATCTTCTTCTTGTCCTTTCTATTTCCTCCTCTTAAATTCGTTTTAAGATTTTAGTATTTCATTTGTGCATTCCATCGCTTAGATTGGATGTTCTGGATATTGTTAAGTTCCATTCGGGACGAGAACCCATCTCAAGATCTCTTCTTCTACTTGAAGTCGAAGGTTGATGAAATTTGGTACTCAAAATGGTTGGTGTATTTAGGGGTGGTACCGAAAATGGAGTTGCTATTTTGTAGAGGGTCTTAGACTTAAATTTGGTTGTTTTTATACTCTCATACTACTATGATAGAGTTTTGGACTTGCAATTGGCAATTTTTATTAAGTTTCGTACTCCTTGTATACTTTTTTACTTTGTTAATTGATACATTTGAATGATATTTGTATGGTGTTGATACCCTCAACGTCTATATATATTTTTTTGATTTTATAATAATTGAGTTTTTGACTTGTAACTAGTTTATTTCATCATATTATAACAATGTAAAATTTTAGATTAAGATGCCATTTTCTGTTTAAAACTGATTAGAAACAAAACAAAAAATGTTTTATGCTATGTTCAATATTGAACCAAACACCAGGAAAACAAATTCCAGGAAGTGGGTTTTCCTGATTCAGTACTGAGCATCCTGATTACTCCATGCTTCATAACTTTGGTTGTTTTTGTCCCATAGGGAAGATCCCAGTCATCTTTAGGATATCTTGCCTAATTCTTTGTTGACAAATCTCATACTAATAATCTGTCAAAGAAGGTTGACAATTCAGATTTTTTCTCCTCATAGATTTTCACAACATTCTTTCAATGGAAGTTGCTAATCCAGATTTAGCAATTGCTATTAACAATCATCAAATTCTCAAAGAGGAGTTGTCGAAGAAGGAAATTAGCAAGGAGTATCACATCAAAAGAGGAAGTCAGCTTATTGTAGAAAATTTCTCTAATGGGAAAGTTTATTTGAATAGTCATTTATAGTACGAATAGTTTCTTTTCATGTAAAAAATTCTCTCTTTTTCTCACCTTTTTGTAAGGCCTACAATTATAAAAAAAAAAAAAACATAATCTTTGGTTGGGCTGTTCATGTTGAACAAGCTACAACACCCACAAGCTCAAAATGACTCTCTTTCTCTCTCTCTAAAAATGTCTCCTGCTCTGTCTCCTCTCTCTAAAACCCTCTTCTTGTTCTCGTCTTCTCTCTCTCTCTCTAAACTCTAAAAACCCTTTTAAAGGTCAATGTCCAACCAAACCCTATAATCATTGTTCCAAATGAAGGAAATCAGTTTTGACATCACTAGCACACTAAATACAAAAGGCATGAGGGATTTGTTGATAACATCAAGTCCAATATTAATGATCGAGGTCGTTCTGACAATTAAGACCACGTATTTGGCTACCCTACAGTTGAGATAGTTAATGTCACAAAATAATAAAAGGCAATTGAATTTGTGATTGAATCAACTTTATAATGAGCACGCTATCAAGCCCCATTAATCTCTAGAATTGCCAAGACGGGAAGATCACCTTTCATTCTCACTCTAGATCGACTTGTTTGTACTATCTGCAAGGTGCTCTTCGAATATGTATTAAGATGGATGCGCTTGCATCGATCAAAAGCAGTTTGGGTTCTCGCAGTATCGACCTTGAGGGAAATCGTTTTAACGGAACGGAAACTGTCCTCAGGTTAATTTTAAAACATAATAGCATGAATGGTATGAGGCTATGAGCAAGTAAGATAACATGACGTATAGGTAGGGTTACACAAGAATATGGTTAGTTGCTAAAATTAGCGATGGGATTAGGATAAGATGAGGAGATAAACTTTGCATTTACTTTTTGTAATTTAAATCAGGGATAGGATTAGGATTATGGATTCTCCACAGTAACTGGCTTCTTAGAACCTTGTTAATAGGGCAATAGAACTTTTGGAAAAGGCATGAACAGCTTTAACCTTGACTCATTGCTGTTGACTTCCTATTAGACTCATCATTTCATGCCAAGGGCTCAAAGCATGAGGCCTTATGAGTCCCAACCCATCAATCTAGTACTCCATTGTCATCGTTAAATCACCTTAAAGCTTGATTAAGTTACACTGTTGGAAAATGAAAAAGAAAAAAAAAGCATAAACAGGTGTTTGTGGGTCTTGTTTAATGAGTAGCGTTTTCGAGTAACTTGTCAAGTTGACTTGTACATCATGATAGATCGTTCTCCGCAGATGAAGCTAGATGTTAAGTCGATTCGGTTTCTAATTGATTGAAGTCAGGATCCTTTTGAGTGTGTAGTTCTCTCAATGAGCGCTTTAGCTAGTATGTATTCTTGCTGTAACTATAAAGTAGAATTTATACATATATAATGTCAATAAATATAAACTAGGTTCAGTTGCTGTGAAACTTTGGAATTTTCCTGTACAATGGGCTTCGCTGAACACATAATTATTGAAAGCTAGGTTCAGCCTCACCTACCGATGTACTGAAGGACCCAACATTTTCTCTGAATTTTAGTAGGATTTTTTATTTTTCATTTTTATTTTCTTTAAGGTTAATTTTAAAATATACGTCATGGATGACAAAGAAGATGCATTATGGTAGTAAGCGTGTTCCATAACTTATCGCAAAATGTTTGAATATATCAGGTATAACAGTATGGACTAACACTAGCACGAGAACATTTTGAATCTGTATTATATTCACAGAAATTATAATCATGAGTTTAACAGTGATATACCTGGATGGACGACACCCTCAGATCGATGTCTGTACGTACAACTGCACAAGAACATTTTGAAAATTGCGAGTTTACAGGTTTTAATTGCACCCCTATGCTCCTATACGTGGTACGCATCGAGCTAGGCGTAAGCTCACAAGCAGAGTATCGTATTTAAATTCTATAATTACTACTATTATTGTGTTTTAGATAGAATATCTCAAATTTGCCAAGCACATATCAAAAAGTTTTTTAAAAGCTTAAAATGAATAACTAGCTACCTAAGACACTTTTAGAGGCTACTAGGGCGCCATGTCTTATCTAAGTAAAAGCTACAAATATCAAAGTGATTACATAGTTGCTTACCCCCCCAAAAAAAAGTGATTACATAGTAAATGGGATTCCTTTGGCCTACAAGCTTCCTCCCAACCCAACTTTGCCCCATGGAATAGACCCCATTTAGCTCCTCCTACTTTTTGTGAGGAATACATGTCATTGAGGGGTCCAATTGCAACTCTTATGGTCAATCAAGCATCCCATACTCCCAACACTTAGAGATAAGCCTACTTATGCTGCCTCCATTTTCCTGTTAAAGGTCACCCATTATCTTGATTTCACATGATGTAATCATCTCTTTAGCCCATAGTAATGTGGTTGAGATAACCCACATGAAATACTGGTGATTGATGGCCCTTTATTAGATCCTAAGTATGGTCGAGTTATAACTATTTCAGGTGCTGTTTTATGGTGGCTATCCGAGTTGAAGTAGACTGTCAAGTCGAAACACCATCACGTCTTGATCGTACGGTGATGGCGTATGGCTGCAATTTCATGGACAAGTGCTACATGTGTGATTGATTACTAATTAATCATGTGTACTGAACAAGTTCCAATTGGTTGAAATAGTTGATGGATATTGACTAGTAGCCAACAATATGATACCAAATACCACTATTGTAGACCATGCCTAAAATTAGTTGAGTATGGTCACCTAATGGAACGATGAGCCCACCGGATATTGACTGTTAACCAACTTGTCCCTCTCTTTTGCAATGGGGAGGATTTCGGAACCACCTTAATCATTCCCTTGTAGATTACTAGTGTAGCATGTGGTTCGCACGTGATCAAATTTTTTTTCTGAAAGTGGGATAGGTGAAAATTAGTTAGTTGTAAATGAAGAAATTAATTACCTTTATTGAAGAATTTCGCGTTCATTTTTCTTATTTTCAAGGTAGCTAAATGTCTCTTTTACCGGAACAAATCGATACTAAATGGATAATTTAGTAAAATTCTTTATTTTGGCCTTCTGTTTTCTTAAAGTATAAATAAAAAAAATATATCCGGGCCGCGCATGCATATATACATAGGGTAGCGAATTCGCAATATATACCTATATGTATGAATGAAATGGCAGGTAAAAAATACATAGAGATACAAAGAAACCCCAATACAGTAAATGTTACAAGCTGTTTTGTGTTTCTATTCACAAAGGTGTATGTGGTAGTTAACTGTGACTATGGGAGATTAACATAGAAACTGAATGTAAAAAGAAGCACAATGATAGGTTAGACTTGTAGGGATTTTCACTGCATTCAAGCCAAGGTGTATCAATGGTGATCAGTCTAACTAATGGTTAGTAAGGTCAGATTTGAGACTGTCAAGAGCATTATTATTATTTTAATCCATTGCAATAATAATGAGGTAAATCTGAGATTCCACTTTGCTTATCAGAAAAAAGATTCCATTTCTTAAACTGTATTTTTCCCCCTGAACTAACATTAGAAGAGAAAAGGAAAGGAACAAAATACGACAGGAAAAAGTTCTATGGTGCAAGATCTAACAGTAACATCAATGGAAACCCTAGAACTAGCTCACTGTTATCAGTGAGTATCGATAATGTATACCCATACACGGTCATAGCTTGATCCGAGCTTACCTAATAAAAACTAAACAATTATCATAAATTTGTTCTACGTTTGCATGACGAAAGCACGCATTAGATTCGATGTCTGCGTGCATATGAACTTCTGCTCATACATCAGTCCTTTAACACATACCCATAATACATGCATGTCTACTTGTCGGCATGCTGACGAATTCACCGGCTGCCTCTTATTAGAGTGGAAAGTAAAATGACAGTGCAAGTAAGCAAATTACTGGTTAAGGTGGCCATCTGCGCAACTACACGTGTATATAAATGAACGATGTGTATGTTCATCAGCATTCAACAAACATACATACATACATGCATACATGATTACATACATATGTGCATGTAGGATATGCATATGTTTCTTATGGTGTTGTCAGATCACCTCCATCCACTGCACTAGTATTATAAATTAGGGTTCCTCTCCCTATGTTGCTAATTATAACAAAATTTAAAGGGCAGCCATGAGTAGAGGTGGGAGCTATGGCGGTGGACAGAGTTCATTAGGCTACCTATTTGGGTCGGATCAGCCTCCTAGTGAACCTCCTGTTTCCAGGGTGGTTCAGCCGCCATGGGGAGATGATAACACCAAAGAGGAACCACCCAAAAATCCTTCTCCTTCACAGAAACCAAATGTCTCCAACAACTACCATAGAGCTCAGGGCCAGAACACAGGCAACTTCATTACTGTGAGTAGCCCACAAATTTTAATATCCCACAAGTCATGTTACACCTTCTTTTCTCAATGGATTTTAACAAACTTCATTCCTCCAGGACCGTCCGTCGACCAAGGTTCAATCTGTTCCTGGTGGAGACTCATCTCTTGGATACTTGTTTGGAGACAAGTGATAGATGCAACTTTCCCTCTAGTTCTCTCTAATAAGGAATTAAGTAAAGTTGTGATACAGTTACTACTATATAGTCTAAAATAAGGGCTGAAGTTCCTATCAATTTGTGGGTTTTATGGGTGTTTACTTTCTGTCGATATGGTGTTTGCTTTCATGTAGATGGGGAAGATATTAGATGACTGTATGTGGATTTTCTTATGTTATTCTAGTGTCTGAAATAAGGGATGCAATTCCCATCTGTGGGGGATTTTCCATTTGTTTAGATACTTTGATGATGGTGTTTTGACTGTTTTCTTTCAATAATCTAAATATGGTAAGGGAATAGACTAATACTTGCCATTTCAGTTTTCTTATGATGCATCTTTTCAGGCTACTTAAAATGGAACTACTTAAGAATGAGTTGGTAGTCATCTTCTTTTCTCTTTTTATTAATGTTTCTTAACCAAACAAAGATATATTATGTCTGAACTCAATAATTCCATGAATGGGTTCCACATGCCACCTTTATGTTCCTAATTATAGTGGAAAAAATATTTTTCTGGAGTGTCTGAACTTATTAAACTTTTTTGCATCTGATCCTTTGCTCCAATAATTCTTCTTTCTTGATGCTATACTGTCTATTTGGCTAGCTCAAACAGGTGGGCAATCATTTCGATCAGCTACAATAACCTTCCTTCATTCGAGAAGTCGAAAGGAGCACAAACTAGGACTGCTAGATGAAAATAGGTTTAATTTAACAGTCAAAGAGAAGCCAATACATTAGCCTGTGTTACCAGAGACATGGCATTTAAACAAGTGTCCAACACGGGTACGGAGTCTATATTGAAGTGTCCAGATAACATATATAGTTGTTAACCTTAAGCAACTGGTTTTTTTTTTTTTAAGAGACCAGGTACCCTGAAATAAATAATTGTTCCAATGGAATATAAAGTTCAAGTCGAATGATTTATGGGCTGTCACTCAGCCAAGAGATAGTGCGCTGATTGAATGGTAGTGATGAATTTATAGGTGGGCCATCTGCACGCAATAATTGACCGACACAACTGCCCCATAAAAAATCTGTATTTTTCACTAACCATGGAGAAGGTAGAAGAATTTAATTGATATAACAGTTCATCCAAACATATAAAACCGACTGTTAATTAAGGCTTGTCGTTGTTGGGTGGAAAATCTGCTATTCTTGTAAATTTTCTCTAGCGGAAATCGTTACAGGAAGTGTAGCTAAGTGCTTAAATAGTTGCAGTACTTACCTTCAAATCATGGAGAAGAAAATTGTGGTAGTCAATGAAGGCATTTAGGGTTGGCTAACAACCTAGACTACTAAAATGTTCACCACTAAAATCATTCAGATTTGATGGAAAGCTAAGATCACAACCATTTAAAATTGGACCTACCCTCTTTAAGTTGAAGCTGATATGGATGTATTTCGAAAGGGTGTGATCTATCTAAGGGAAAGTTCTTATAGGAATTCTCATAATGAGCTCTTCCCCTCAAGTGATTTTTACATGTTAGATAAAGCTCCTCTTCCCTCAAGTAATTATTGACAGAAGATATAAGCTTTTAATAGAATTGAATGGCAAAATAAGATTCATGTTGCCGACCCCAGATAGTTGATTAGATGACGATGATGATGATGATGATGATGACGATGACGACGATGATGATGATAACCCCAAAATATACATATCTCATACCTTCCTACCATTAACGCACTTTTTGGTTACATTTCTAGTTATAATGGACTGTCTAATTGTAACTAAGAATTGCTATTTCAAGAACCCATAATTTTGCTTCTTCCAGAGATCAACTGTTTTTTCACTGGACTGGCTGGAGCAAAATGGGTTCTGGAAGAATCAATGTCCTTATAAGAAAAAGCAGAAAAGACGATAGTACATTTATCATGGGGCACAAGTCTTGTTCACCTACAAAAGCTTTGTATCTTGTCTGCAAGTCTAGCTCTTGAGTTTTGAAAATCTACGGCCACTACTTTATAAGAGAGAACTAACAAAATTTCCATCAAACATCCCAAAGCAACCAATTCTCGCTGGCCTACTCTACAATTTAGACCAGAATGACCAACTAAGGGGTGTGTTTGGCTGCAGTCTGCCTGGTCAGAAGTTTCCCATTAGAGAGGCTTAACATGTTTAACTGCAGCGGTTCTGATAATGCATTTTATATTCAGTCCACATATATTGTATGTTTTGCGCCATTTTTGCAGTTCATCAATTTATTCACCCTAACCTGTAGAGGATTAATTAACACTCTTAACGGGCAGCGAACAATTAACGACCTTCAGCAAAGAAATGAAAGGTTCATGCCCCGGTATCAGATTAGGTCTGACGACACCAAAGCTAAGTTCGCAGCCAAAAGATCCTAAATTAAGCTCCAAATTGTAGCCAGAAATAAACCTACAGCTACAGTCGAGGCCATACCCGCTTATTCATTGATGGAGTAAATAAAAATAAACTTTTTTTTTCATAAATAATATGAAAGTATAGTAATCATTGTAATTATGACTAAATTCTCAACAAAGATTTAAGGAAATTCTAGATAAAATAGGACTGGATAATGCTTTGGAAATTAAAGTGCACACAATAATAGAGCAGAATCAAATGTGTCAACCCGAATGGGTAGGAATACATATCTTGTCGATGTCAAACATCTTTTATCAGCACATCCATTATTTGATTACTAGTGGAGGAGCACGTGCGATGCAGACGATGATCAAGTGAATATCGTGTTTTAAATTACTGTAATATTTAAATAAACTTTAGTAAGATGTTATTATATAACTTTGGTATTCCAATTAATAGAACATTTACAATAATCCAATAATGCAAGGGGCTGTTTTGAAAATTTTCGTATTGTATACATTCAATAGTTAGTTTTGTGGGTGAAGTATAAACCTTTAGTTTTCTTGAAAAAATGGAAAGTATACATGTAGAAGTAGAGATAAAAAAAAAAGTTCGAAAGTTCAAAATGCCCTTAGGTGCATAATGGCCATGGGATAACCTTCTTGAAGTAGCCCGTACCCCACTGATTGCAAATCAGATGCATTAGTATGAGCTATGAAGGGATTGACGATGTCTAAGAGAGTCAAAACTGGATATCTTGCATAACAATGGCCTTCAAGTCCTCGAAACGCCTCAAGAGAAGGACGCGGGCTTTAACTCCATTGCCAATTATTTGGGGTCTATGGAGGGAGAGAAATAACAGCTTGTTTGAAAACAAATTAAAGCCCACTATTGGAGCAGCTTTTACTGGAGATTAAAGCTTTGGTATATTTCTGAGTTAAGTTGTATGAGGAAGGGAAAGGTATTTCTTTTGAAGATATCGTGTTCAGATGAGAAGAGTTGGTTAGTAGAGATAGAAACTAAAAGTAGGGGGTTGGGGAGAGGGTAGGGTTTTTCCATGTTGATTTTTTTCCTTCTTGTGGATGATTTTGTTGTAATTCCTTTTGGTGCTTCCTTAGCCTCTAAGGACCGTTATTAATAAATTCTTTATACTTATATAAAAAAAAAGTCCTCGAATGCCTCCTGACATCGTTCTGTCCAACCCCTTCTTTTTGCTAAATAAGAATTGTATTATAAAAGAAAAGAAACTAGTTACAAGTGCACGTTCAAAAAGGAGATTAGAGATGCATCACTATGAAAATAGGCATCCCCATTTCCATCAATCATTTGCATTCCCACCTCCCAACTATAACTCTCAATTGACAAATCTAAAGTATGTCCTGTCCGGATCTTCTAAACATGAAATAAAATCAGTCGTGGTTCCACCATTGTCTGCTTCCCAAAGCAAGGGAGCAGGCAAAGTTAGCACAAAAATCTGTGCTAAAGTTAGCCTCACGCCAAGTAGTCGAAGAGAACTTGACCCACTCAATGGAATTTTGCCTTGTTTGAAAGCTATAATAGCAGCTTCAGAATCCGATTCTATCCAAAGTCGACGACATCCTTCATCAATGGCCCGTTGCAGACCTTGAGCTATTGCCATACATTCTACAGTGAACTTTGTGACAATCCCAAGGTTCTTCTTAAGAAGTTTAGTGAGTGGTGTGACACGCTTAAAATAGTCATGAATGTATTCCCGTTAGTAATTCACTAGGCCAAGAAATGAGTGAAGCTAAAAAAAATTGATCAATAAATGTGTCATCACTTTTGGGTTGATCAGTTTTTTTATAAGTAGCTAGTAGAGATATCTTATTGTTCATTAATATGTCATCGATTTTTCATACGGACATCCATTATTTAACATCAACCAAACTTCATTTCAAGCAGTGTAAGTAATATTTGAATTACTTACAACATTGAAGTTATATAGCGGTCTCGAGCCCATGGCTCAATTTGTTGATGTGCTTCGAATATATTGGCAATACTCTTATTAGGGTATTGGAGACTTCTCTTCACAAACCTCCAAATGGTATTAGGAGCGTCAATTCATCAATGTGTCTTCTCCTTCTCAAGGCTGCAATGCATTTTTTCTTCTCCCACATATCAAAACTCTCTAACGCGCGCACCATGTCTTAGGTAATCATCTACACCACCCACCCCTACCACTTTCTTCCTATTCTTCACCTTTTTTATGTTCTTCAATCTCCTCTCTTATTTAGAAGTTAGTCATGGCTGCTCCATTGTCCTCCTCTTTTTATTACTAACATGTTTACTCCAGTCTCATTAAACTTGTTATTTGTAAAGTTGTTTTATTAAAATAGCAAGTTTTGAGCCTTAGACCTTGAGGTTGTTGCTTTTTCTTTATGTACGTTAAACAAGTTTACAAAATATTTGAATGAAAAATTGGAGGGAAAATTTTTAGAGTTTTTTTTAAATGGTGTGTGCATTTGTGTTGACGTTGCTTGGGAGAGAAGAGCTTATTTGGTATATAAGGATGAGAATTGGAGCTTAAGGGTGGAGCCCTTGGGTCTCCCAAGTGTCAAATTAGATACACACGCCCAAGTTGAGCCAAGCTGGGTCGGGATTGTGGATTGTGGTTCCTATATTTTGAGGTAAAATACTTTTGAAAATTTTGTAATTTTGTTAAAAAGAATTTTGACTAAATTGCTTGACCAATATTGGTTGACTGACAAGTTTTATTTGACTTGAATGTTGGCTTTAAACAAAACATTGCTATAGTATTTCAAAACGAGGCTTACCATAAGAGACCTTACAGTCTATAAATTTCTCTGTTCATATCCTTTTGAAACATAGAACACAAACAATGCAAGTCCAAAAACAATACAAATTCATCTTCTTCTCCGTTTTATGTTCTTTTCTCAATCAAAGGTGCTTTCATTGCGAGTTCTCTAAGGTCAACAATTTACAGTGTTTCCTTCGTCGATTGGACTATGAATTATAGGGGTAGATGTCCAGTATCATGTCAACAACACTACAGAGTGCGCTGAGACGAATTTGTCTTACAATAGCACATTAAATGCAAGCCTCAATCCTATTGATTTACAAACTAATATGTTTTATAACTCTGTCTTATTTTGAACTTGGATTGCTTGCTTTGTGGATTGAAGAATTCTCAAGTAAGCCTCTATTTTGAATTTCTCATTTTCTCATATAAGTGTTATCGTTTAATTGTTTAGAAACATAAATTGTTAATTTTCTAACACAACTTACTGAGATTAGTTATCTTCTTTAAAAAAGCACAAATTTAACCATTTCTTCAATATATTTCATTTGATTATGGAAACACTAATAAATTGACAATTGTTACTCTCTTCTTATCACTGATACTGGTAGCATTTCCTTAAACTAGCTAGTTTCATCTCATTTCGTCTTTCTAATGTTTTAATCTTCATACTATGTCTAAATATATTCATTTTCTACTACTAGCTTCATTAAAGAATACTCTGATTTTATAATTAATAATCTAGATTATTTTTAAACTTGGATTGGTATGAACCTTTGTATAGGCGTGTGCTTGTAGCACCCGAATTTTTTCTTTAATAGGGCATTGTGGAAATTATATAACCTAAGATTAATTAATTTAGTAACTTTACTCCCTTTTGAGCATGAAACATAATTATTAGGTTAACATAATAACCTTGGAGATCTTAGAACTTTCGGATAATTTTATCCTTGGAGGGTATTTTGGTCTTTTTACACATATTTTTACCTTATTTTGAGTTTATATAGGTTCATTAAAATAGTATTCTTAACTATTTGTAACTTTTGAAAAACTTTCGAGAAATTTCATTTTGATAATTTTCCCCAGTACAAAAATTTTTGAAATTTTTTGGGTAAAATATATAATACCTTTTTAAAGTGAGTTCCAAAATATGGGATGTATCCAACTTGTATTTTGAGAGTTATTCAAAATATGGGATGCACCCACCCAGGACTTTATGGAGATTATTGTGCTCCCTATGAGAGATATTGATGGACATGGCATGTGGTCCTCACTGGTGGAATCGTTGGCTTCAATTTAGGAGATATAGAGTTAGTAAAACCTAATTTGTATGTATGTTTTAATATTGGGTGTGTGTCAATACACCCTACACCTAGGTTCTAGGACACATTAACGACTAAGATTAATTAATTAATTAGTTTGAACATTAATTAGTTTGAACATTCATTAATTCGAAACAAAATTGCATGAAACAATATGTTTAACTTTTTCAACCCAATTGCTAAATAGGAGAGAAATCAATGTTTTTTCTCCTCCCCCCATAAAAATGTTGGAAACTTGTGGGAGTATTCTGCACTCCAAAACAAAAAAAATATTAACAACAGTATAGAAACCTATATAAATACTTCTCTTTTTAATAAAAAAAATCAATTCGACTCTTCCCTTGTTTTTTCTAAACCAATACAAACATGTAAGCTTCTTAAATCACTCATGCTTGGACGTCCCATTCTATCAACCCTTTATTTTTGGAGAAAAACTCTCTCCTAGTCCTACCAGTCTTCTTCCCCTCCTCACTTGATCACTTTCTTCCCTCGTCTCCCAATTGAGAAGTCCAAGCCGTCCTCGTTTTCTTTCTCCTTACACTGTGTTGCCTCTTACAAAGAAAACATCACCACATCCCTTAATCTACACCCAAACCATCTTATTTTGGCTCCTATGTTTGAAATCTATTTTGAGTAGATTTTTATGTGATCGCTTTTTACTATTGTTCATACTATTATGCATCTCATATTATTATATATTGTGTTTATTGTTGCCTTTGGGCTGGAAAAAATAGTTGGGGTGCATAGGCACTCAATTTTAAGGTTCGATGCTTAGTGCTTTATAGTTAATCCTTGGATGTTTCTGCGAATCTTGGGATACATAGCTAAAGAGTAGAGAGCTAAGGAAGAGTATCTTGGGGTAAAAGAAACAAAACCCCTTGGATCCATATGGTGGCTATATTAGTTTGCCTAGTTACGTAAAAAATAGCCCCGCGGTGTTTTTGAACATGCATGTGCTTTTGGACTTATTTTCCTTGTGATTCATCGGTTGTTGGATATACCGACAAACATTCTTTACATTTTAGTATCATTATATTGCATATAATTGCATTAAATTTTTTTTCCTTTTTTGTGGTTAGCCGCTCATCCCAATGAATTTATGGGTGAGAGAGTTGTCCCTATTGATCTTCTTGGCTCAGCCCTGCTAATTAACTTGTTGTAGATCTGAATAATGGAGTGAGTGGCTAGCTAGTTGATGGAGCCAAAGTTTTTAAACTAATTTACTATTTTCCTAGACATGATGTAGTAGGTTTTTATTAAGTCGAACCATTATATTTTATATTTTTTTATTTATTTTAATTGGATATTGATGTTTATGGGTTCATTAAATAAATTGTGAAGTTCTTGACTTGTTGTAGATCTTCCATAACTTTAACCTTGGAGGTCAAAATAGCAACTTGATTCTAGATCCTAGAGCTCCTTATTTGATACTATTATTTTTTGTAGAAACTCATATATTTTGAGTAATCCTAACCCCTCTATTGAGGCCCTGGTACGGTTCAGATGATTTCTACAAGTTCTCTAGATCTATCTATTGAAGTATTTCATGCCTTGAGGCCCAAATAAAGAGTAGTTGCACTCAGATTTAGGCTTTTTAAAAAATATTTCGTAAATCTTCAAGTCTAGTTTTTAAAATAGAAAACCCTGTCACAATAGAAACAATATTTTTTTTGTTATGATTTAATTAGTGCGCACTATGTAACCTGGGTTCTATTTTCTAAACCTGCAATCTCTTTGCACGTTGTACTATTTAATCCGCTTTTACCTTAAGAACCCTATCATGTTTTATTTTTTAAATCTATAAAAAAAAAGTATTATCTTTCAAACTCCTTTATTGGCCTAGTATTAAAATGATTTCTAAATATTTACTGGAGATTTAATTTTATTTTGTCCAATTTTTTTAAAACATATTTCAGGAAAATTGCTTTGGATCTTTGTGATAGATCTCGAGTTTCTCACCGTTAGTATTTTTCCTATAAACTTCATCAAATTTGAGTACTATAGATTCTAGGATTATCCTATTTCGATTTAAAATGAAGGGGATATGCGTTTTCGAAGTTCGACAGTTCCTATTTTTCACATGAATCAATTTTGAGATTTTCCCTTATTTTTAATGTTACATGTTAGCATTGACTCTCAATGATCTTAGGTTGACTAGACTTGACCAATGTTAACTATAGACCTTTAAATGATGTTTGATCTTGAGTTTGACCCATTTGGATGTCAGTGTCTGACTTATCTTTTATATATATTTTAACCCTCATGCCTTAGCCTTGGGTTTCAGGGTCGACCCATGGATCGTGGATCGAGTCATGGGTCCCAAGTTTGGGCATGACATTTTTACATTGTTACAATTGGGATTTTTTGTTAAGGATCTATGAACCAAAATTGTTTTACTTTCGGGCCAATGTGATAGTGACTGTTATCCTATTAAACTGAATAAATTAAGCTTCTAGTTATGGCTTTAGGCCATTGAACTTCTAAGAAGTGTTACCTGCCTTTTTATTTCATTGAAATTCAGTCCATTGAGTTATTTCATTTGGTAGTTTCAGATGTTTGGTATCTCCTATATCCTCAGTTTTGCATAGAGATCCAACTTGGGTGGGCTCAGCCCGACTCTAAGCTGGGGTTGGGTTGCCTTCTAAAGTAGCAAGATCGGGCCTAGGCCTAATTTGTAGAAACCAATCGTAATTAGATTAGGCTTAGGTTGAGGCCTAAGAGCACTTGATTTAGAAAGAGAAATACATATGCATCTCATTCGGATCTCCCCATAGTCCGAAATTTTGGGTTAACTCCTCTGTCTCTCAAAGCTCCATCTATTAGACCGTGTTGGTGGTTGCTCCCTCAACCAGGCATCATCAAAATCAATTGTGACGGTCCATCCAAGGGAAATTTGGGTCTTGGGGATCTCGGTGCAGTATGTAGAGACTTCAATGGGCGTCAGTTATTGATCGTGCTGATTGAAGGTCTTGGCATTGTCTCCAACTACCTTTCTGAATGATATGCTATCGTGGAGGGTTCGGCATTTGCTATATGGACTCGCCTATGTATAGAATCTAATTTGGAAGATGTGGTCAAATCTTTCCTTAAGAATGATATTCCTTGGAAAGTTAGAGCTAAATGGTCCGCTATCAAACCTAAACTGGAATGGCTTATGATAAATTCCATATTGAGAGAGGTTAATTTTGGAGCTGACTTTTGTGCTAAGAAAGCTTCGTCTCTTCTGGCTGGTTCACGTCTTCGGTGGGATGGGAAAACCCCATTCCTATCATCGATTGAAAACCCATTTAGGGCATACTTCAAATTTGATATTTGATGCCTCATTTTTTGAGGCTCTTTTTCTGTTTGTTTATTCTATTTTCCTTTTCGTTGAGAGTGCAGGTTTTTCTATCTCTCCCTTTTGATTTCTTTCCCTTGTAGTTTCTCCTCTTCTTATATTTCCCAAAAATTTCATGACATTGGATCGAGGGGAAATTAATTGCAAATTGCTTTTAAGATGACTTTACATCGATGTTAATTTTAGAACATGATTCAAAACAAAGTGGCATACCCGACAAATCCAATCAAATTAAGCTGATTGGGTTGGGTTCGATTCAGGCTCAATGCATTGAACGTCAGGTTGGGCTTGGTTGGAACCCCAACCCAACTTGCCGGAGTTGCAGCCCTAGTTTCACAGTTCAGCTATTATGTTCGTTTCATTAACAATTTTACATAATACTCCTAGATTTTTTCCATGTGCATCAAAAGTGTGTTCTTGCTGCTAATATGCGCTTTTCATTAATTAATAATTCTAAATGATACTAGGTTTTTTAGCGATTACTTCCATTTGGGATTTGTTGGGGCATCTGGAAGGAAAGGAATCTTCAAATTTTTGAAGGGCAGGAGGTAAAGGCTAGGTATCGAATATCCTTAGGGTCGGGCTCTAGTGACTGGCCTTTTTTACCATATGGATGTTTGGCCAATCCCTAAGTGGACCTACAAACCAAAAATCAGCTTGATTAGTGATTTCAAACCTTTGGATCTTTGTACCTCAAATACTGTTCAAATTCCCACAGTTGAGATCAACCCATGAAAATAAGTCGAATCCAACGCCTAGAAATCACTAATCAGGCTGACTTTTGGTTTGTAGGTCTACCTAGGGATTAGCCAAACACCCATACGGTCAGAGAGTCGGTCATTGGAGCTCGACCCTTATCCTTAACAACAAGGGATTGATGTTCTATATTGGTCGAAAGCTTATTGCGAATAACGGGAATTATTCTTTGAAGACCTTGTGTTTCGATGAGACCTTAATTTGCTTTAAAGAAGGATCTTAATTATTCTCATTTTCAATTTCTTGTTTCTGTTCACTTTTGTGCTGGCCTTAGTTAGGGGGCGTTTGGCAACACAAAAATAAGTAACATATTGACTTTTATAAGCCAAAAAGTTAAGAAGTTAGTTTGGATGTGTTTCATATTTTAACTTTTGAAAAGTTAAATACTAACTTAAAACTGAAGCTAAATTTTTTAGCTTTTAACTTATAAGAGAAATAACTTCTCAAAAATTAGAAGGCCTCCCGACGCTTTTAATTTCTCTGACTTTTTTGGGGGTGAAAAATCAACTAGTAACTTCTACTACAAGTAGAAGTGCTTTTACTTCTCGTTCCCAAACACCCCCTTAGTCATCTCCACCTCTTTGTCAGTATCGTACTCTCCTTTGATTCTTAATACATTCTATACTTATCAAGAAAAAATTTACTCCTAGATTTTTTTTCCTTGTATCGTAAATCAAGTGTGTTCTTGCTTTCTTAAATTTCTGGCATTTATTGAGAACAATTTCTAATATCTAATCAAGATTTGCTAGAGTAATGGCATTTTAAATACGCTAACAGTGGCTTTCATGATTTTTGTGCAAAATAGTCATGAGAAACGCGTTTCTCAAGCATCGATACATCTTTAAGATGGGAGGTACCGGTACATCACATTTGTCGTTTAACTAAGGGGTTGAAGCTATGTGCAAGAATGTTTATGTAATCGATCGATAGGCTATTGAAACCTATATATTGGATTGGGTGAGTAAAACTTTGATGACAGTGGACTGCCAGTCACACAGAGTTCTCGACACATGGATTTTGTACGGGCGAACCACCTTGGCCTGACCAAACACATACCCAGGTGAGTGTTTTTTAAGATTTCCTTTTTCATTCACTTGGGTATGTGGCAAAAAGCACTAAAGTACACGCCGAGAACTCAGTGGCTGTACGTCATGGGCTGTCATTAAAGCCCACTGTCATCAGAGTTTTATTCAGATTGGCTCTCTCATCAAAGTATTCACATCTCTTTCCATGTCTATTCGAAAAAATACCAATGTTTTTGTATACCACCATAAAATCCATGGGTGCTGCCAATGACTCTTTCGACTACATTGGCATGTTCTTTGTTTCTCTTCTTGATCATCCTCTTCCATGGGCTTGTGCAGAATGGTGAGCACCAATGACAGATGAGTTCAATGCTCCTCGAAAAAGACTTATACTGCCTGACGGGAGTCATGAATGACATAAAGCATGGCTAAACTGTGGATAATGACACGACATTCAATCATATTAAACTGGCCACAATCAACAAGCTATTGTATGTGGTTCAATATAATTGGTTAATTTGTCGATAAAACATTAAAAATGCCTTCTTACATGACACGTAATGTGAAGAGGTCAATTTGGCTCAAACACAAGGTCCCATTCATCATTAGTATTTTTATCATTTGTTATGGCTTAATTTGTATCATGTACGTCGATACCATCTACTTATGTTCACCTTTAATATCATTCTTGGACAAAATAGGTTTAGGCACTTATGGCATGTAAGCTCTTTGCTTTTAGGGGTTAGGTGATCATCTTGATGGACTGCGTGCTGATAGGATGAGATGGGATGGTCTCGTGGATGACATGTGGCACTGGCCATAGCTTCAGCTTGGCTTCCTTCTTTTCCTTCTTCTTCTCCCCTCCTTCTTTCCATTCCTTCATTTGGTTTTTGAATATAGAATTTTCTCCAATGACATTTGTACGCAGATTTTATTTTCCCACCAAAAGGAGCATGATTTTGGGCAATCCGGTGCCAATCATTCATACTAAATGTCCACATTGTTGAACGATTGGTCTCAGATTCATAAAAAATGAAAATGGATTTTTGAGAAATTTGATCAAGTAATAAAAAGTCCAAATTTTAAGAAAATTAACAGTTTGAGTGAGATTTTGGGTAAAACAGTGCCAATCTATGTAAAATGTTAACATTGTATAGACGATTGCTCTCAGATTCATCATCAATAACATGGATTTTGAGAAAATTGATCAAGGGTCAAAAAGTCAAGATTTCAAGAAAATAGCAGATCGAAATAGATCGATTTTTTGTGATTTAGGGCCAATCATTCATGTACAATGTCCAACTTTGTCGAACGATTGGTGTTAAAACAAGGTTTTGAAAAGCATATTTGGAGATATGCAAGATCAAGCTATTTCTTGGTAATTTTGAAAAGTTTAAGCTGTTAGATCATGGTAGGGTGTTCTTATGAGAGGATTTGTGCCAATAGTCTATACGAAATTTTTTTTTTTTTTTGATAAGTCAAATGCATTAAAGGAGATCGAGAGGATCTCAAAAAACAAGTATAAGGAATTAAAAACAAAGATAGCAATGGAAAATACACCCAGAGATGACGACAAAGAGCAACAAAGAACAACAAAGAGGTACTACTCTCTCCCAAAAATGGTATCAAACCTAAACACCATATCGCTAAAGAAGGCACCTCTCATCTCCTAATGAGAATCTCTTGTATTGTGTTTTCCTTGCCCCTAAATGTTCTTTCATTTCTCTCCAACCAAATGTCCCAGATAATCGTGTAAGGCACCATTCTCCATAGAGTTTTCTTTCGGCCCGAAATGCAAGCTTGGGCCACTCACATAGTAACGCTTCAATAGTCTGAGGCATTACCCACGAGACCACTACCTTCCTAAAAAATATGATCACATTCATGTAGCATAATCATAATATAGCAGGAAGATTTATAGATTTATCGTTGGACTTGCGCATTATACAAAAATTTACTAGAACCCACTTTCTAACAATCAAGTTGTCAATAGTGAACAGTTTATTGTGATAGGCTACCCAAGCAAAGAAGTGGATTTTCAAAGGAATGAAAGATTTCCAAACTTTTGGGCATAAGGAAAGGTGCTAATAAGAGGTGGGGAATAATAGATCATAAAAGGAGCTAACTGAAAAACGCCCAGACTTTGAATGAGCCTAAAGTAGACTGTCTTCCTCTATGTGTATGACCATGTGACCCCTCAGCCTGTCCAATAGAGAATCAAGTAGATCACTCTCTCATACAAAGAGGTTTCCCCTAAGACCAAGGTCCCAAGAGCCATCCTGATCAGATCCAATCTAAAACAAGGAGATGAATTGTCCTTTCATATGAGAGTAAATACAAATGAGGATATACTACCTTAAGGCACGAATCGATCACCACACCACATATCCCCCTAAAATCTAATTCTAGACCCATTTCCTAATGTTAGGCTTGTGCCTGCCAAAACTCTCTCCTTAAATTTTAGAATCCCATTCCAAACTACACACCCCGTATGGAAGTCTAGAGTCCAATGAGGCCCAACCCCCAACCTCCTCTCCAAATCTACCCACAATCACCCGACGCCATAATTAAACTATGTCTCTCTTTTCCAAACCTCCAGATCCACTTTCCCAAGAGAGCTACATTCATTAAGTCAAATCTTCTAATGCCTAAGCCCCCCTCTTCTTGGGTTGACAAACTTGAGACCAGTTTACTAGGTGATATCTTGGGGATCCATCTCTATCTTCCCAAAGGAAATCCCTCATCAATTTTTCAATGGTTTTTTTGACAGAGACCAGAATAGTGAATAGGGAAAGGGAGTAAACAGGGATACTAGACAACGTGCTTTTGATCAACACCAGTTTACCCCTTTTAACAAATACTTCCATTTCCAACTCGCAAGCCTCCTACGATCTCTCAACAACTGGATCTCATATCAATCTAGCTCTGTAGGGCGCCCTTAGGGGAAGTCCCAAGTATGTTGAAGGTAAAGAATCCTTAGAACATGCTAATAGGCTTGCCAAGTCGTCCAAGTCCTCCACCTCCCCGACACTCATGATCTTAATTACTCTTCTAGAAGTTAATCTTGAGACCAGAGCATGCTTCAAAGCAATTTAGGAGACATTTTAAAAAGGCCAATTGTCTCCTAGAGCCCAAGGTAAATACCAACGTGTCGTCTGCAAACTAGAGGTGAGATATCTAAACTCCCAAGTTGCCTGCTCTAAATCCAACCAATTCTCCTAAGGAAGCCCCCTCTCAATATCATTCTCCCAAGAGCCTCTGTACGTAACCATAATGAAAAGGAACGGGGATAGCGGATCACCCTATCGTAGCCCCCGAGACCCCTTAAAGTAAACAGTCGGAGAGCCATTGATAAGGATTGAGAATCGTCTGTATGAAATGTTAAATCATATGGATGATGGAAACTACATTAAAGAAGATCAGCTTGCAAGAATCACGTGTGGGAGAGCCATTTTTTAAGCCATTTTGGATGAATCTTCAATGTGGATGCATGGTTCATTTTGTATTATCTAAGGACCCTTACTAAGTTAAATTATCTCAAAACTTGTAATCTTAAGGCAATTTTTATTGTGAAGAAATTTTTTCTGAGAAAATACATCTGGAAAATTCCTTATATGGCTGATTTTTGACAACTGAGAACATATATTTCAATCATGTGAGAAAATAAAGGCGTATTTTCAAGTAGAAATGAATTCTCACATGTCTGGATGGGAAATGAATCCCAGGCTTAGTAGGGAAAATTATCCAAATTTAAATGGCTTGGTAGGGAAAATTTTACAGATTTAAAATGGATATCTAACAATGGACAGTTGTGTTTTCTCAAAGAAAATGCAATTTTCCCACTTGGCAATTAAACACGCCCCTTAGGCCGTGTTTGATTGCATGGAAATTTTTCCCGAGAAAACAGATCTGTGATATGCCTTAAATGGCTGATTGATTGCAACTGAGAACACATATTTCAATCATGTGAGAAAATAAAGGCATATTATTTTCAGATGGAAATGAATTCTCACCTATTTGGATGGGAAATGAATTCCGGGCTTAGTAGGAAAAATTATCCAGATTTAAATAACTTGTTAGGGAAAATCATACAGATTTATACTGGCTATCTAACAATGGACAGTTATGTTTTCCTATTAAAAATGCAATTTTCCCACTTGGTAATCAAACACGGTGCCTTGTGTGATCTCATTCAAATATTACTACCTTGCTAGTACGCCTAGTTCTTGTAACGTTCGGATCTGAAGGTCGTAAAAATAAAACATGGTTATATATCACCCTCATTGATGCGTTTTTATATGATGTTACTAAGAAGATCCCAATTTACATGAGTCCAATCCAAGATGAGAATGGCCTACCT